>CAWUFW010001745.1:1310905-2621810 GCA_963921515.1 Calotriton arnoldi
GTTGCTGCAGCTCAGCTTAATTTTCTAAGCCTAGCTGTATTTGTTCTCTTTTCCTTGGTCCAAATCAGCGTCATCCCATATAGATGGCTATGACAGCCAACCAGGTAGCCCAAATTTCACAGTACATGATAAAGGGCTTCTTGGCATTATATCTGATAAGTAGATTTATTTATTTATTTAAGAGTTTTATATAGCACTGGCAAGACCCAAGGGTATCAGAGTGCTCTATATCAGTACATGTTCATAACAGATAACTCATTTAATCAGTACAGCTGAACTGAATCAAAACAAATCAAAGTATGAGCACGAGTTAGGAAGACAAATAACAGTGGAGGGAAGCAGGTCTTGAGGGCGATGGATGTCCTGCTAGTTGAGATGTTGGTTGAGGAGATCCTTTAGCTGTCTTTTGAAGCTCAAAAAGGAGGGGTTTGTCCTGATATGTACTGGAATGGAGTTCCAGATTTTAGGAGCATTGCTCGAAAAGGAGAATGTCAGGGTTTTTTGTTAGTGGGCTTCAGGCGGAATGAGGAGTAGAGTGTTTGAGCTTCTTAGCTTTCTTGTCTGGCCTGCATTTTTGAGTTTAGTGGCGAGGTAGGCTGGTTACCCAGTGTGATGGGCTTTGTGAGCTAGACAAGCAGTTCTGAAGCTACAGCGAGCTTCAATTGGGAGCCAATTCATTTCTTTCAGGGCAGGGGAAATGTGGTCATTTTTTTTTATTCCTGTGACTATTCTGGCTACTGCATTGAGAGTGGTTCTAAGGGGTGCAAGATGGGCTTTCACCGTGCTTGTGAAGGTGTCATTCCCGTAGTCTAATCTGGACAGCACCAGCGCTTGCGTGGCGGATTTAAGATCATTCAGCAGCAGGTAGGGTTTAATTTTGTTCTGAAGTTTCAGGTTGTAGAAGGCATTCTTCGTACTGTTCTTTATATGATCTCTCATGATCAGTTTTGGGTCCAGTGTAATTCCTAGAGATCAGACAAAATCAGTTAGGGTTAGATGGCAGTTAATAATGTCTATGGAGTTTATCCATTCTTGCATCTGGGGCGACTGCTCTGTCTTTGATATGGGAAGAATTTCTGTCTTATTTTGGTTGAGTTTTAAGTGGTTGAGGGATAGCGATTGTATTACTTCTCTGAGGGTGGCATTTAGCTGGTGTACGTCCTCAAGTGAGGAGATTTCCATGTAGAACTGGATGTCATCTACGTATAGATGAAAGGAGATGTTTGCTTAGTTAAGAATGACGGTGAGGGGGTACATGTATGTATTGAACAGTGTGGGCGAGAGAACGGAGCCTTGGGGGACACCCCGGGTTATTGCTGTTGTATCAGATGTAAGATTGCTTATTTTTATTTGTTGAGAGCGGTTATGTAGGAAAGAGGTGAACCAGCATAGGACCACCCCTTCCGCACCGATCCTTTTTTAAAGGGAATCCAACAGAAGCGTGTGGGTGACTGAGTCGAAGTCCGCCTATAGGTCTAGTAGTATGAGCAGGCAGCATCTACTATGTTCATAATAGCTGTTTCTGTGCTGCACCATTTTCTAAAATCCGATTGAAGAGGGTCCAGCAGATTGTTGTTTTCTATATATTGTTTTAGTTGTAAGAGAACACATCACTCTAGTGTTTTAACGAGGAAGGGGAGATTGGAAGCAGGTCTGAAGTTATTGAGGTTGTTTGGGTCTGCTCCAGGTTTTGTAAGCAGTGGCTTGACTTGACCAAGCTTGAGACAGTCAAGCATCCCTCCAGTCATCAGGGAGATGTTTATGATATTAGTCCAGAGAGGGGTTAGGGAGTGGTTGATTTTATTTTGCCAGAGATGCTGGGAGGGGGTCCGCCAGGTGGGAGGATGGTGAATGGTTTGGATGTAGCCAGCAGAGCAGAAATGACTGCCTCAGAGTGGGATGAATACCTTCCAGCTTCTAGGAGCTGTGAGGAGCTCTTGGATTTGATTACACCCTTGTTGTCCTGTGGAGTGATCGTTGATAGGGAGGCCGTGGAGAGAGGGGGAGGGGGTTGTTATCTTCCTTTCTGGGAGGAAGGTTCTCTTTGGTTGTGGTCAGCAAGGGAGAGTTCAATCTTTGTGATTTTATCATTGAAGAAGTTGGTGACGTTGGTATACTGTTCTTTGGGGGTCTAAGTGTGTTTTAAGGGTGGTTTGGAGGTTTGTTGTTTGATGATATTGAAAAGTTCTTTGGGGCAATTTTTGGCCTTTTCTTTCAATCCTGAGTTGATCAAGGTGGGCTGTGGATGGATTCGTTCACCAGAGTCTTTCTGACGCTCTAAGTGATCTTGTTTCAGTGTTTAGGTCTATATTGAACCAGGATCTCGAGGGTATGTTTCTCACCCTTTTCAGTTTCAGAGGGGCTACTTGGTCCAGTATGGAGGACATTGTTGAGTTGTACTGTGTGGTGAGTTTGGTTGTTGTGAGGTTACCTGAAGAGTAGATGACTACAGAATCATAACAGCCAACTATTTAAGTCAGGGATTCAACCTGTCAATAGTAAAGTAAAGTAAAGTAAGTCCGTTTTTATATAGCACAGCTACTCACCCTTACGGGTCTCAAGGCGCTGAGGGCCGTCGTGGAAATTAAGTGAGCTATTGCCCAGAGTCACATGGTGCTGAGCTGAGCTGCCGTCGGAGCCGGGGATCGAACCGTGAACCCCGTGCTCCGAAGTCAGCTGCCCTGGCCGCTGCACCACACCTCTCCACAATCTGCCAGGGTTCAAGTTACAACCAGATAAACTTATTGATGGCATCACACAATTCCTAAATCTTCTCCCCACCCCTTGGAACCTTCACTCAAAGGCATCCAGTGATTCCCCCCACATACTTCAATGGAAAAAGTTTAGGAGTGAGTGTGCTATGAGGCCTGCTGAAATATGAGAGTGTGCTGGTTGTCTTAAAATTGGAGGTGAGAAAGTGCAGGGTGTGAGTGGGCATTACAAACCCAATAGGATGTATCACCATAAAGCCTGTACATAACCTTCAAGTCACTGGTCCTAATGCAGTCTTCATGCTCGTCACAGAGACTTGGTACATTTAGGTTCTTTGTAGGTGAGTTGGTCTTGATACAGATACAGTATATACAGGGCCATACATAGCAGGGGGCTTGGCCCAAACAGTATGAGCTAAACAGTGAGCAGCAGGCCTGCCAGTAGAAGACAATCTTAAGATATGTAAGCAATGTAAAGAGGATAAGTTGGATTTGAGAGTTTGGTCCTGGATATTCCATGCTTCCAATCGTTTGACATTCAGCTTCTGTCATTATTAGCTTGCATTATCATGTGGTGACTGTTTTCTCTACGTTTGGTTTTCAGTTTAAGGGTGCAGTGTGGTGTGAGTTTTTTATGGGCAAGTAGACCTTTAGACAGAATGCTATGCGTCATGCAGAGAACCCCGAGAGTGATTTGCTACTCTACAGAAAATGAAAGGAGATTGAGAGAAATTAAGAATTATTCAAAACCTTAAGTCAGTGTTCTGGGACATGGTGTGCCAGGCTTCAGCCTCAAAGCTGACATTTTGGAGAGAGAAGGAGCAACTTCTCCACTTTGCACCCCCATCTGACCCTACCAGCCTGTCCACCACTATGAAATGGCAATCTTCTGCACAACCTTTGCAGCATTTTCATCATGATACCAGATATCAACTACTGACACACTTTATCCATGGACGTACTACAGAGTGGGTCTCACATGACTCACCCTGAACACTACAGATCCCCAGTGCTCTCCCATCCTCATCCCAAAGCCACCTTGTTCAACCCCTATCGTTACCTGCCTCAACCATATCAAAATAATGTATACTCTTATTTTATTTCATTCCCTCAGCTCAAAATAATATTTTTAACAAGTAAATTTGCATCCAGTAAACTGCTTTTCGATGCGGTTTTATTGCTGTCTTCCAATTGTACAGTGCTGTTATGCACTAGTCCATGGGAACATTTAAAACTGTAAATAAATAAAATGAGAAACAGATCAATAGGTTTAATTCTGTAACAGGTGAATCACCTCTTTGCTTCAAGCAAGTCTGTTTTCATGGGGACAGATTACTAGTCTAAGTAATAAACTCTATATACTTTCAAATAAAAATGAAGACCTCAGGCACTGCACTTCCAGGTTTTAAAATGAGTGTGTAGTGGTGGACCCGGAAGAACTTGGAAATAATAATCGGTGTTCCTAAAACACTGTATTCTTTGATCATACATCAGATATTAGCTCAAATGCATGGGCATTTTGAAAATTCTACCTTTGAATATACACTGTAGAATACTGCATTATGAACCAAGCCCTTATTTTAGAGGTTGCAATACATTTTGCAGAGGGCTTTTCCAAATAAACATATTATTGCTTTTTACATAATAAAAATAATAATATAGGGCCTGAGTAAGAGTTTGCCGGATGAGTACTGCGTCACAAATGTGACAGTAGCCTGTCCATCTTATTGAAGTACATCAGGATATAACTAAATATGAACTGAAAAAGCACTCTGCAAGATGTACGGAACTTCTACAATAAGTCTTTGGTTCATAATGCAATGTTCTATAACGTATCTACAAGGGTAGATACGTCTTTTAAAATTATACCTAGTGGAATTGTAATAAGGTGGACGGGACATCTCTAATCAGGCCCGTAGATTCTGATCGCTTCAAGAAAATTGGTGTGAAGGTTTCCCCAGAATTGCGAGGGAAGTGCAGTTACTGCATCTAGTTATGAATTAAGGAAAGAGAATTAGGGGACAGCTATCACTAAAGTGGTAGAGGAGGTTGGGTCCATCCTGCAGTAGTCTGAGACCGTCATCTGTTGGAAGGATGTTCGTGAAATGAGAAGCTTAAAGCATGGGAAGACCAACCTGAGTGAGAAATTCTGATAAAGCAATATGAATGTGCGATTCACATAAAGATATAGTACTTTATTCATTCATTTAATACATTGTGCTTAAGTGTTGTGCTTGGGAGGCAGGAGGAGAGGGGGATTTTTATATTTATACCTGTATAACTGGTGGTAGCCCTTACATGGGTAATAATGAACTCACTGCCACAGGTTAGGCGAGTTCTAACTGTCGAACCTTTAGGGGAGACAAGCAGCGGTTTGTGGTGCGGTTGAAGGTGTCAACGATTGGCGTGTACTTCTCGGCAGGGACAGTCAGTTTCTTCCTGATGTCCAGGCACTTGTTGTCCTGCAGCAGAGTGTTCTCCTTGACACGGATGTCCTCTTGGATGCGAGCCAGGTGCTTGTACAGAGCATCCAGTGCATCCCTGGGGGAAAAACACATGAGGGTAAACATTTTGGCACTGAACCAATGTATTGACAAACAGGTGATGCAACAATTAGGATATAGACAACTGAGCAGATGAGAAAGTCTAGAAGCTTAATGAAAGGTAACTCCATTCAGGGCAAGCAGCCTTTTAATCATGCTGGCTGAATTAAATGTGGGATCGTGTTCACATTTCAAGGATACGAGTGCGGCACTAAAATTGCAGTATTCCAAAAATATCTTCTGAAACAATATCTGAAAAACAATTTGAAAATTCTGGGATAATATCATCTTTGGTTTCTGACTTCCCAGTCCTGAAGCTTCAGTCCTGAAGCTCAGTTCCATGTCAGTAATTTTAACAATAATATTTCTGTACTGTGCAATTCTGGGGACATTCAAAGCCCTTATGGTGACAAGGATGTGCACAAAGACTTTTTCGTACCACAACGCATTTGTATGCTAGCTTCACTTGTAACAGGTTAATGGACCTGTGTTATAAAATCATACAATTCCATGTACATTAGTACACATGCCTTTGTGGTGATAGCTGCTACAACATTTGTACTTCAATAAAGGAATCACAGACAACGGTACAACAATTCTTCTATTAACAAACACAGCCACAGTTCACCTTCTTGAGAAGGTCACAAGATCACCGAGTTGCGTGCAAAACTGTTCCATTAATGTTATCAAATAGCAGAATAAATTAAGTATTGATTGATTCACACCGTAGTTAAAGTCTCCGTGAGTTGGAACTGAGATGCACGAACCTCATGTCATATTTAAACCAGTACAACTCTGCTCACATACTTACTGT
Source organism: Calotriton arnoldi (assembly GCA_963921515.1). Taxonomy (NCBI): domain Eukaryota; kingdom Metazoa; phylum Chordata; class Amphibia; order Caudata; family Salamandridae; genus Calotriton; species Calotriton arnoldi. The sequence continues at coordinate 1,316,974 of CAWUFW010001745.1, forward strand.
GTCTGTGCCAGCTTCTGCTTCAGGGCAGCAATGATGCCTTCCAGCTGGTGGACCTCATCCGTGAGCCCGTACTGGGCCTAGGAGTCACAGAAAAACATGTTACTGGAGTTTAGTCTTTGACTATCTTAGATAAACCTTTCTTTTCTGAAAAATAAATTTCCCCCAGTTTCCTCCAGATGCACTTAGGCTTGTTGCAGCACCATGTGCCAAAGCATGTAAACTTCCCACACTTTTAGAAAGGTGAAGAGAGGACAAGGAAGTAAGGACACTAAAAGCAGCCAGGTGTGTCCATCTAAGGACAACGGGGAAGAGACAGCACTTAATATGAAAGACAAAAAAATTAAAGGCAGGGCTCTAATGTTTTTCATAGGAGCCTGCAGCCAGCTAACTTACTCTTGTAATTCTGAACTTATATACACACTTTTCAAAGAGCACCTACCCCTTTCTACACCCTACACTCTCGAAGAACCCCCAGACATTCTTTCCAAACACAGGCAAGACAAACACATCAATTTAATTAATTCTACCAATGGAATCACAACTACCTCTTCAAGATCTAGAATTTCACACTTGACCTACATACAGTTGATTGTATCTCTCATCATTTACACACAGTCCACTGTATCAAACCCACTTGCAAACACCTAATGTTATCACACCTTATTTGCACAGAGCCCATGGTATCACATCCATGGTGCAAAAGGAATAACACTGCTCAATGTTGGGTGTATGGTGACCCCCCACCTAAAGTCAGGTGACCCCTCTCGTAAAATGTGTGGCCGGCCCACCTCTAAGTACCTTCAGAAGAGGATGGGGCATAAGCTGCTTGAGGACGGGTTTGCTTGACCTAAGAAGGCCCTCCTTTTTTGAATGGCCTGTGTGAGGATCTTGATTACATTTTTGGGTAGATTGCTGGCAACAGTCTTTATTAATGCTTCTTTGGTGGTAATGTTTAGGGGCACTGGAAGACAGATAATCCCAAAAGAGCTTCACAAGCAACATTTCTATCTTCATAACCCTTCTGTAAAAAATATGAATCTGGGAACAACTCAAATGTGGTGGCCAAAGCAGGAGCATAAGCCAGGAAAGAAGTGACGTCTCTCCTTTTAAGTGCAGGCACTCCTTTTTGTGTAGTCCTTGCAAAGTGTAAGTATGCCCTATAATTGTGCATACCCTTTAAAGTGCAAGCACTTTCTGTCAATGTTACTTCCTTCAAAGTTCAGCTACTTCCTGTCATTTTGTGCTTACTTTGCAATGTTGAAACTCCTTGCCACTATGTGCTCTCATTTAACTACATATACTTGTTGCTAGTTTCTGCTTAATTTGATTTGCAGGTGTTCTATGCTAGTGTGCAATTTAATGTGCAGATAATACAAGTTCACACTTTGCTTCATTTGAAACGTTAGCACTTTTTGTTCAATCAAAAACACAGGCACTTCCTGCCAGCATGGCTGTCGAGTAAAACGCAAAACCTCCCAATGTATGCTTCTGATGAAGTTGAAGTTCAAGCCTTGCCTGTGAGTATGTGCCTCCCTCAGTATGAAGATACTCTTGGTCAATGTAAGCTTCCATCAGTATAAAGATACTGCCTTTAGTGTGTGCTTCCATCAATATGAAGATACTCGTAGGCATTTACTGTTAAGATCAAGAACTCCATGCAAGTACATGATTCCACTGAATTGTAGATATTCCATGTTGCTGTGGTCTTCCATCAAAGTGTCAGCATAAGCTTTGGTTAAAGTGCAGGTACCTCATGACAGCATGCACTTTTTTGGTTGTTCTATTGAAAGGATTTGAGCCATGCTGAGAAGAGTGGTGTAGCAGCTATGGCATGTTTGTGTATGCATTGAGATCCAGTGAGTGCTTTGCACAGCACTGCCAAGAAGGTGCTAAGTTGTCACTGCACAATAGCCCCACACCTGCCACTTACAGGTGGCAAGGGGTCGAAATGAGTGGGAAATTAATTCCACCAATATTATTACCGCTATAGTTTTTCATTACTTTTTACATTTGTTTACAGAGTTCATCTACTTTAAAACACGTTTTGTGGTTACAATTGTGCTTTAATGCATGTGTATACAATATTTAACTTTTATTCCCTACAACTCCAGGTGACCAGCACACAGAATTATGTTCCATCTTGTACTCTAATTATTCAAGGTAGTGAACAACATTTGTCCCCTTTCGTAAGGATGTTAACTTACAATGTGTATTACACAGGTATATAGTTGGTCCATAGACCTGGACTCAACAACTCGGTAATTTCACCGCTTAAAAATGCATGAACATGCTGAACTGTCATTTATGGCAAGTGGGCATTTAGTAACTCCTGAGCAAAAGAGGTTAAACCTGGCATGCAATGAGGAGAAAATCTCATTGCACAAGCACTGACATTTTAACCTGAACTTGCATTGTTGTAGAGTTATTTTATAAGCTTCGAGGTGCTCAGAAGTAGGGACAAGTTCAAACCTTATGGAGGATCAGTTAGTTCTAAAAAGATTTACAATGAGCAGAGGTTCAAACTCAGGACCACCAGCTTTGGTTTCAGGCAGTAGAGTTTTATGATATTTAACCACACAGCAATCAAGAAAGACAAATTTTAAATGTAAAAGACCCACCTGTGAATCACAGAAAGGAATCCAACACCAATTTATAAAAATAGATTCTATTTTTATGAATTTTTAGAGTCCAAGATGAGCAGAATCCACCAGAGGGTTAAGGAGATGCAGATTTTTAAAGAGAACTTAAATCTCAGTTTAGCCACAAACAAGCATTGGTAACTGTAAACTTTGTAAACGTCTGAAAAGTTTGTAAGAATTGAGTTTGACTATTCTGGCCCAGCGTGGTTGACCACATTTGACCGTGAGAAGATCTGGCGAGCCATTAAGGAGTATTTGCTCTGTTACCTGGCCACCAAAGCATTTTCCAGTCCAGTTCCAAACTTTACAGCACGATAGCTATAGACTTCAATGGAGTGGTCCTAATGCTTCGGAACGCAGCAGATGGAAGATGGGGTGTTGTGCAGTCGAAGGGGTTGTCTTTGCAGTTATTCCCCGGTCCATGGGTCAGGTGGGACGACTTTGACCACAGAAGTCGGGGTCTCTCGAAGTCTTCTTTGAGACAGAAGAAGACCACCGGTGGCTGGGCTACAGGTCTCTGTCCACAGCGGTCCAAGTGATATTCTTTGGTGGAGGCTGGTGTCTCTCTTGGCAACCAATCTGGACTTAGATGACACTCTTGGGTCTAGATGAATCGGGTGCAACTTTTAGCAGTTGATGATCGGTCTCTTCGGGCACCCAGCGGCAGTCAATGGTGATTCCTTCAAAATGGCTACTGACTTGCCGAGTTGGGCTACTTCAGCTTAGTTGGCCCTGGTGCTGGTTCCAGGGGTCAGCCGACTGACCTTTGGAGTCACTTCTTTGGTCCGGGACTTGGGAACAACTTTTCCCCAAGCCAGGAGCCACGGTGACAGCCCTCTCTGTGCTAGCCCAAGGTGCGGCAGGTGCAGTCCAGAAGACAGTGCAGCCTCTCTTTGCCAAGTACAGGGGTCAGCAGGGCAGTCCTTTCTCCAGTTCCGGCATGTTCTGAGGTTCAGGGTTCCAGGGGTGGCATATTTATGCCCAGAAAGTGCCTTGGGGGGCTGATGCAGTCACTAGCTAATTGGCTACCATGTCCCTTCTCTCTGTGTGACGACTTTCCGGATATGTGTGGCATCTAGCAATCCCAGAGTGCACTCTTCTGCCCACTCTCAAGATGTCTGAACCCTTCTTTTGATGTTATGAGTTTGGTATCTCTACCTAGAGGTGTGGCTACCTGTAGACTACACGCCCCTGGATAACCGGTTTGGGTACTGGTCTCCCCATGTGTGTTCCCGCCGCCAGTCTCTCTACCTGAACAAAGGGCAGCCCCTCAAGTGTGTGATCGTCATTTGCCACCAAAGGCAGCTTCGCCGTTGAAGCTCACCTTTTGGGCTAACACCCTGAGTGGCTTCCTGCAAAAGGGAGGTAACTCCTCGCCCTGTAGCAGGCTGCTATAGTTTGGAGTCATTCACACTACTCCCCGGGAGGGCAGAAAGCTGTCTGGTGGCCAGTGACCATGTGAGGCCACTGGACAGACTGCGTCACAGAGTGGCAACTTTCTAAAAGTTGCATTTCTATAATAGTGACATTAAATTTGACTTGTGCTCCCTGCCTTAGTGCTATATAGGCCTTCTTTAGGGGAGACTTGCATATATTGATAAGAGGAGTGGGGGCTTTGCCATTGGTTTGAATGGCAAAGGTCGAGCTAGCAGTGTTACCATTGCACATTCAAGTATGCAGTAGCAGGCTGGAAGCCATTTCTTACTTTGTGACATACAGGGTGGCACAATCAGTGCTGCAGCCCTGGGTGGACATTCTGCTTACATGCCCTTGGGACCATATACTAGGGACTGATATGGAGGTCAGTCTCTGCCAATTTAGGGTAGCCAATTCGACATATACTTTGTAATGAGTTAGAACACTGGCACCTAGGTGTGGTTATCAGGTCTCAGTGCACTCTCAGAGTCGAAAAAACAGCAGCATCAGTCCAAAAATGTGGGGTGAACATGCAAAAACAGGCAAAAACAGAGAGTTTGCACCTTCTTGAAAATAGCTTTGAAAATTCTAGAATAGTAATGCACTTGGGACTGTTTGTCATTTTCAAAAGTCCTTCCAGAGATTTTTGTTGAACTCGAGAAATTTCAACTATGGGGTCAGACTAAAAGCTTTCCAACGCTGATGGGAGGTAGTAGTGTTATTTGTTGGGATGTCAGGCAGCGAAAAAACTGTTGATTCGGCATCTCTGCTATGATAGGTGCAGCTATCATGTGGCCTGGTTGAGTTGTTTCATGCTCTGGATGATGTTTTAGCAATTATTTTAGAATTGGCTGGTGAAGAGAGTAGGTGGAGGACAAAATGAAGTATAGCATGACCATGTCCAGGTCATGTGATATTTGCTGGTAACCATGATGAGGTTCTCAAGGGGCAACACTGAAACCAGGGTATGCCCTGCTGTGCGGAGAGAGAGCGCATGTTACCACTTGGACTATATTCAATGGTTCCATGTTGGATAGCATTCATTTAGAATTGGACAATTCAGGCTTGCCAAACCAAGTATTATCCCCCCCCGCCCACCTGTATGCAGAGTTTGTGATATTTTGACATTACCTTGGAAATAAAGTCTATGAAGAAGTCAGGATATACTGCATTGCAATGTGGAGGTCTGCAGATATGTGTAGATCGAGTAAAGTAAAGATGCTAAAGATGGTGTATGTGAACAGTGGACCGAGATCTGCATCCTTGAGTGGTTTACAATTGATTTTGTAGGCAGGGAGTGTCTGTGGGAAATGGCTGTTCCTATTCCAATCTTCTTCATGGTATGATTTCTCGTGAGGGTTTGAAGCCTGCAGCTATGGCTGTACATAGGTTTGGTCCTGAGCTATCACTTAACCAAGTTTTGGTGATGAAAAGCAAGTCATCAACAGAAGATCATAGATGTAAAGCGGTTCTTGTTCAGAAACTCTGCATTAATGAGCAGAACCTCATTGAATAAAGGAGGTTTTAGAGGGAGAGGTGATTAGTTGGGTTTAAAGGGGAGTTGGGATACAGCCTTTCTCTGAATGGAAGGACATCACAGGATGAATTGGAAGGATGGGTCTTTAGGGGGAAAGAAGCTAGGCGCAGCAAGGTGAAAGAAAAGGTCAAATGAGAGGTGGAAATGGCAAGTATGGGTTTCATACAAGGTCTGAAACTTTTCAGAGGCATGAGTAACAGATGGAAGAAGAAGCGAGTCATAAAGCTGAAAACTGAATTTACATGTGAGAATAAAGAGAATGATGGAAGAATGGGTAGGAGGTGATGCAGCAAAGGCTAGGGATCAGAGAGTAGTCAGAAGGTGAGCAGTCAGTGTGGGAAGGGTATGATTGTATAGTAGCAAGCAGTAGGCATGCAGAGGGTTAGGAGTCATAGGAGTATATTGAGGAACAGTAAAAACAAAGGTATTTCAAGAGGAAAGTGTGTAGTAGTAGAAGAGGGAGATGAGAGGAGTGGGTGATAGGCAAACATTTGGGTAAGGATTGGTGAGAGTCATGGGGGGCAGGATGTGAAGGAAAAAGGCAGGGTACTGAGGTAGGTACAAAAAAGTCTGTAATTCAACTGGTGTAGTAGGTGGAAGGACTGGGATACTTTTATCCGGATGTTGACATGAATTGCAATTGTTGACTTTGGGACGTTAGATCAAGTTGAACAGATGTAAGTAAGTCCGTTTTTTTATATAGCGCAGCTACTCACCCTTACGGGTCTCAAGGCGCTGGGGGCCGTAGTGGAAATTAAGTGAGCTATTGCCCAGAGTCACATGGTGCTGAGCTGAGCTGCCGCCGGAGCCGGGGATCGAACCGTGAACCCTGTGCTCCGAAGTCAGCTGCCCTGGCCGCTGCACCACACCTCTGTTTGCTGCCAATGTCTACAGAGAGGGTTCTGGCTGTCTTATGGAAAGGAGGTTAGAATCGGGTCAAGATGTGTAGTCTTTGGCCCAACTCCTCTAAATCTAGTCCTAAAATGTCATAAATCTTGCCAGAAAAAGATATCAAACTCCTGAAATATTGCATACCTGATTCAAAAGTGTTGCCAATTAAATATGTCTATTCCCAAAATACTGTCAAGTCAACCTTTCATGTGCCTCTTCCACAAAGATAACTTCCCTCAGGTACCCTGGTCTGCTATTTTAGAGCAACAGGACTTTCCAAACTTCATTGCCATAGTAACCCATTCATCAGTAACCATGTAGGTCCCATGTGCACCTAGATATGGCAGACTTGATGTCCTAATAAACAGGAAGCATGCTGGTCTACACACTTGGCTTGGACCATTTTGTTAGCCTATCTCCAGTATGGCCTGGAGCAAGCAAATATTTTCTGCAGTGTGTGCTTTTCATATATGACAAGAGTATTGTCCTGTGAAGTATCATGAGAACATCTAACTGACCCTTAATTATCCATATTCCTCAATACCTTGATTGATTTAGACACCATAGAAGGTAGACAGACACTGAGGATTGTAATATACCTTGTCCCTGCATAGATCTACATTTGGTCGGTACGTGCGGGTCTCAAGACGGGTGTGAGCCAACTTCAGGGGGCCACGCTTCAGCCGCAGGTCTTCCTCGAGGCGTCTGATGTCTTCCTCCATCTCCGCAATTTCTTCTTTGGTCTGAATTTGAGCAAAAGGCCGAAGAAATGTTCATTATTAGGTACTCAGTAGTAATAGAATTGTTATCAATCTATTTCCAGAAGTCAGCCATACCTAACTCTGAGTTCCTGGCAATTCTCCAGCGATTTACAGTTTCAGGTAATATAAGCTTTCTAGTCACAATTCAGGAGCAATGAAAAAGCCAAGGCTCATCTTAAGTCATTTTCTAATTAGCATAGCTTCATGACAATTATTCTCTCTCCCTGTGGTGACACTGCACTAATTGCTTCTCCCACTATAGTGGCCATTTCTCAGTTGTGCAGAAACCCTCACTCCCTCAACAGTCACATCAATATCCCGTTGTCCTCATCTGCAAGAAAACTTCTCTTTTCTGCTGCATGGTTATAGTCCCTCTATCCTTATAGTTTTGAACAAGTATCCCTCTCAAATGAGACATCATAATCCCTCTCTTCCAAACTGTAGCATCATAATCACTTTCAAATCTATTTAAGATTGTAGTTCCTCATCAGGTTCCCTTCCCCAGTGATGCCTCTCTTTCATGGTGGTAACATTGTATCATCATGTGGTTAAATCTCTACTAAACACTGGTCTGTAATGACACCCAGGGGCCCAGGGTATATGACTACAGTAAGGGGGTTTGCATTCTGCCGCACATGAGTCACAGCAGTGTTTCTTGGATGATAAGAATTGGAACAGAATTAGTGGAGGCTGGCTGGCAGGACGATCATGGGGTGGTGGCGGGATCCAATGCAACCTCCATGGCTATTTCAGGGATTTATTAGGGAGTTTACGCAAGAAGTTTTGAAAGGAGGTCTTGGTGGATTAATTATGTTAAAGGTTTGGATGAGATACTTGGTGGGTGGATTATATACAATGCTCAGAACTCAGAGAAACAAAGAGTACAGAAGCTAATAATCTGCACATAAGGCACAGAAGAAGAAACACAAGATAAATACATGGAAACAGCCAGAGCTTTCACTGGTGTAGCAAAAACGTTTATTTGCACACTTTGTTCCTACCAAAGGAGACATACACCAGTTTCAAATTAAATGATGTTAACTTTTAAGTAGATCTTTTACAATGAACATTTTAATAAAACATATGGAAATATGCTTTGTTTTCCAAACAGGGAGTCCTCATTTATTACACATCTATAGCTAAGTTAAAAGAGAAGTTCCCGAAAATATCCTATTTATGTACAAAATGTGATTTATGCATGTATTATGTTTTCTCTGTTCTAATTTATTTGAATAATTTTTTATTTTCCCTATCGTGTATGTATGATTTGGCCTTTGAAGAGCACAAACCTAGCTGGTTAGCTTCAGAGTGCGCTATACCATTCGGGGGTTTTGTTTTGAAACATTTTGATGTTTTCTTTACACTACAAATTCACGTCACTGACCTTTTTTCAGGCACACGGATACTAAGTGAAATGCTGTGAGATATATTGTTTGGTTAAATAATGAATATCAAAGACTGGGATTAGAACCTAGATCTCCAAGCCCAAAGTCAGTAAATTGTTCCTGCCTGGGCAATGTGCTATAGAACTGGAAGAAGACACAGAAATGTTCTGAGTGACCCAAACGCCTACCTTTCTCTTCTATATGTTCAATAGTGTTGCTTGGATCCCAGTGGAGCATAGTTAGGAGCTGGAAAGGGCTCAGTGTCTCCCCCCATACGCCCCAACTATGAACAGAAAGTACCTATTTTTGCTTAAAAGAGATGGATTTCAGAGATTCAGATCTCTTTACATAATGAAATAAAAGTAGCTAAAAAAGGCTCTTGAGTTGCAGTGCCAATGAGTGGGTGTTCAGATTTAAGATTCTGGTCAGTAACTTACATTCTTCTCCTGCCATTTCAGTTCATCATAAGCTTTTTCAGTCTCCCGAATCCGCTTTCGGAAGGCAAATTCAGTGGCATCCCGCTGTGCCTCCAACTCATTGTTAGTCTAGGTGGAGGAAAAAAGTTGTTTAGTTGTGTTAGTCCAACGTCTCTAGATCAAACCATTCAACAGATATTCCAGACAACTGCTTTAGGATTAGGTTTCTAGACCGCTACAGATTGCTGTCTATGCCTTATTTTGGCAAAATGTTTCTCATATGAAACAATAAGCCCATGTTGTGACATGAGAGGTCCACATTATAGTAACTACAGAGCTGTCCACAGTTTTTAAAACTAGAATTTATGCAGGTATCACTGGGTCAGGTAGATAGAAGACCAAGTATCAAACTCTGAAGGTATCACTTGGAGTTTCACAGCTGAGATCTACCCCAAAATATAGACTTGATATAGCTGATTTTCAAGATATAAAAAGCCCAAGTGTAGCTGAGTTAATGTGGGACAGAAGTTCAATTATCCAATTTCCTTCTGATTCAAATGCAAACTCACATCTCGTGCCCATATTGGCCCAATCTCCAAAACAAGCAATAGTCACCTGTGCCTTTTTTAGAACATTACCCATTTTACTACCACTAAACTAAGAATTTCAATCATGAAGACAATCATCCTGTCCTGTCTGGACTACGACAATGCCTCGCTCTATTGATGGACCATTAAAAACGTAGGACTAGGACCTTTAAAACAAATTGTGGATAGTACTTGGACCTCTTCCAGCAAGCCTTGAAATGTCTTCCTTAGCTTCTGATAGCAGCATGCACATATTCAAAATACTCTGTATCACACAATTGAATCCTTATATCAGATCAAGCTTTCAGCTCTACTACCCACTCAAGGCCTTCAGGTCCAGTCAGCTGAATCTGCTTGTCACATCCTAGTAAGAAAAGCTAAAACTGGGGTAAGGTGGGTGGCCACTCTCAGTCCAATGCTCTTGAAAACTTTACTGCAAGCATCAACGCTCCTTCTGAAAGACTTTGAAGATCCCATCTATTGAAACTACATCTCCTGACTGTGCCAACATGATATATTTCACCTCTGTACCTAGCAGCCCTCCATTTCTCTGCCTTAGTTCAAGCTTGTTCTTAACTCAAGATAAAAACTCTACTATAACACAAGGTTTTACATAATCGGATTATTAGGGTTGAAAAGAAAAGGCAACTTTTGGAATATCACAGCGTTTGTTCAAGTGTAGCACTCATGATGTGAGCTCAGTGCTCCTGGTTATACCAGCAACTTAGACATGAAACCATATTTGCTTATTTCATCAACCAGCATTCTCAATGACTCCATCATTTGTACAGACCAACCAAGTATAAACACATGGTGCAAAATAATTGAAATATTAGTCCTAGGGACTATTGTACGATGTTGTGGTATGGCCATCTGCTCCCTCAATAATCTACAAATGTACACCTGCACATGGAAACACTTCACTCATTGCTACGGTGAGCTGCTGAATTAAATTTGTAGCTACCTGAGAAATGGTGACAGCAATTGCCTCTCGCAGCAGTGTTGAAGCCTTCATCTCTGCGTCCGCTCTGTCTTTGTTATAGCGGCTGAACTGTTCCCACTGATCCAGTGTGGTGGAGCTGTCAACAAGAAGAGGTGGGACTTCAGCAAAGGGAATATCAGTTGTGATCTTCGTTTCATGAGAAGCTCCCCTGTCACCTTTCCCTTGGCCCCTTCGTATGGAAAGTATTGTCCAGCTAAACTCTATATATAGTACTGTGACTCCAGGGACTGGGAAAAAAAACTCTTTTTTAATCTGTCTGTAGCACCTGATGCTGATTTAAACAACATTGCTAAGTGACCATAAGTCACAAATGTCACTTTCTACCAGCCAGTTTGTTTGGGCAAGAGGAATTATAAGATCATACTCCTAATGGGGAAAGTCAAGCTGGAAGTCCCGGAATCCAAAGTTCTGCTGGCTACAAAACCACAAATGGCTGAATGGAATAAGCACCATGCAGCTAGCTGGCAGCTACGATAAGATAACTGTCTGGAATAGGGACACGTTTCTGGCACAGTAAGTGTAAGTATGTATCAGGTTACTGTAGTAGATTCAAGCTTATTTTTGGCTGCTTCAAAGTGCTTGTTGAGAAAGGGGAATCAGTCCATGCTAGTCAGACAAAAGGTGTGAGAAGACCTATTGGTTTTATCTCTGCAATGCCTACAGTTAGCAGAATGAGAAGGAGTCATGTCTTATGGTTTTCTCTTCCTAGGGTAAAAGGAAATGCATTTCAAAGAGTTGGTCTTTGTGCTGCTCGCCTCCCTTCTCTTGGGAGGCAAGCAGCCGAAGAGGTTTGGCTTTTCCCAAAGACTACTATGAAGGCAGCACACACCTTAATGAATTGGAACTGCAAGTCAGTGAATCATACCCAGCCATTGGGGTGGGTGGGGTATTCCAGGGTTTACAGCTGAAGACTTGTTAAGCACCTTATTTTGAATTTTTGCGATTCCTTTGAACCCCGTTGGAAGGTATGCATAATGTTTAATCGAGGCATGCAGTTGTATGCCCCCGAACATCCCTAATTCTACTTCGGGAACCTCACCCAAAAAGAGCATAGACAGTAGGAGTAAAAATCAGCTATGTTTGTAAATAGGAGAATGATAAATAGTTTAATTTGCTCATGATAGTATCAATTATTTCTATTTATTTATGCATTTGTAGCCCGGAAGTGAAAGGTTCTACAACCAATGTTCTCAAGTCTATACCAATGAAGCGGTAGTAGATTCATTGAGTCTGATCTTAAGCATTTTTAAGGCAATGATAAAGAACTCAGTATTGAGAAACCTGACCATGGAGAGGTTTATGGACTAAGCAAAGTGTTTTGAATTGTGGTCTTTATAGGACTGGGAGCCAATAAGTGCAAGGCAGGTGGGTGTAACATAGTTAGTATGAATTAGCCTAATTAGCAGCATAATTCAGGACTCTGTAGTTTAATGATGTACATGCTATCACAGTAATAGAAAATAGCATAAGACCTCATCTAAGACTAAGGCAGTTGCCTTCTGTAACACTTAGAAGAGGGAGTACTCCAAGAAGGTGATAACAGATAAAGGCGCATGAATATTCGGGTACCCCAGGCACCGTAAAAAGATCCAGAGCAACCCGACAGTGTCATGTTACTAGCCGTGTTTGTAGCCTCAGTAGACCCAAACACTAACAGAGAGCCAAAGGAAGGCTTTGGAACACATGAAATTGAAATACCAATTGACAGTCTGCCAATAAACACAGCAGTTTTCCCTAAAGTTTGTTTTGCCAGTCGTTGACCTTTGCTGGCTTCTTGGCATAAACTCAGGAGCAAGTGCCAACCTTCTATTGACTGTGACTCTGGTAGTAAAGAGTACAATATTCCAAAAGTCGCAAGCCCTTTTGAAGTGCTTACAATGCAGGAATAAACATATGCACTTGGTTGTGCTAGTCCCAAACGGATACTATAGCTTTGTGTCTGGGCAATGTCTAAAAACAGAAAACAATAGGAACTTAGGATTCTCAACACTTCATTCCATTTTAATTGCTATATTTTTCTACTGGTTTACTGACAAATATTCATTTTCAAAGAAATACTGCTGGCTGGACATTTGTCTTTAACAAATGATTAATCTTCTGTGTAAGTGGCACCAAAGACTAGCTTCCAATCCACCTCCTGTAATAAGCCACTGAAGAGTCAAATAAATGAAGTGAGTCTTAGCTAGCCTTTGCAAGCAAAAGTACTTTGTGCCCTGGGAGAGTTAGGAGAAATGACAATAGCAAACACTAACACGCATGGGCTCTATTGGTGGATTGTTTTCTGCATGGCGGGTGAGGATAGAAATGGAGCGTAGTGGTAGAGAAAAGAAAGAGATAAGCATGCAGAAGAAGTAAAGGAAAAATCATCTGCAACATCAAAAGGTTTCGGGGAGGAAGGTGGGTACATGTGAATCTGCAGCACTACATGCCATGAACAGATTCTTACAGGGTAAGTAACATTTTCCGTTCAAGGCATGTGTGGCTGTAGATACACTTGCTGTGCATAGATTGTAAAGTAGTCCCCTCCTAAGCGACGGATAACCTGAGGATGTTGCATAGGATTGAAAAAGTAGAGAGTACAGCCTGGCCAACATTAGCTTGTTGGCCTGCTAATACATCAACACAATAATGTTTTGTGAAATTGTGTGGTGTAGTCCAGGTAGCTGCTTTGTAGATATCAGCTATCGTGATGTTTCCTTATAGAGACACCTTTTTTACAGGTAGAGTGGGCTCTCGGGGGGTGATAGGCAAAAGTCTTTTGACTTTTGCAGAACAGGTTTGAATACACTTAACTGTCCACCTGGCAATGCCTGATTTAGAAAGAGCCTGCCCTTGGTGCTGCTTTGAGAAGGCAACAAAGAGCTGTTGAGTCTTATGAAAAAGGTTTTGTTCTATCCACATAGTACATAAGGGCTCTCTTAATATATACAGTGTTGAGAGCCCTTTCTGCAAGCAAATCAGGCTGCGGAAAGAAAACAGGTAACTCTGTAGATTGGTTATGGTGGAATGGATGGACATGGATTCAATACGAGGAAGTGGACCGCAATAGCAGACAATACCAACGGAAGGGAGAGGAACCAAGAAGGCCCGGAGAGATCACCATGACGGGCGTCGATCTGGAGCTCAGTCACACATGTTCGAACCCAACGACAGGAAGAAAACAATCTAACAATGAAGCCGATGCGCATTACCCGCAATAGGTGGATCACCGTATTTCATGAGTCGAGAAGACTTCTTCAAAGAAAAACAACTTGCACACATCCGGACCCAACACTAGATGGCAGGAGTATGCACAGCATGTGTATCTACAGCCATACATGCCTCGAACACTAGGTTATTTTTATATGCTACCAGTCATAGTAGAAAAAGTGGTTGTCCATTAAACTTTATTGTGAAAAATATAATAAGATGGCAATTCAGTATATTCTGTAACCTCTCTTAACATAGACAGTGTCAGAGTGTGTATTTATTTGTACAGTGAATGGTAGCCAGTAAATATTGATTTGTCTTGTTTTAGAGGTTTGAATGTTTACAGTACAAGAAGTTTTCGTCCATGCAGATGGTGAAATGGCCCAAGATATGGGACCTTTCACTTAGGCAGAAGCCTATATTACCCAAACAGGAACTCGATGATTGCCCATGACAGTTTATTGAGCAGGCTGTGGTCAGCAAGTGTAGATTTATTGAGTGAAATGTTTTTAATGTATTGCTGATTGTACAAACTTTTCAATAAAAGACTACAGTTTGGTCTAGAAGTCTGGTGCAAGAGGAATTTGTCCATGGTTTCCTTTTTTCATTCTCACTGTTCAGCTCTGCTTACATCATGCATCTTAGTTTACACCTGCAGGAAATAGTACACTTCTTCAAAACAAGATCATCCTCACATTCTTGGGATGGGATTTTTTCCAACTCAAAGGGAGGCTTGCAAACGTTAGGAATATGAAGAAGATCTTATGCTTAAGGACTATTGCTACAAATAGGTCACTTTTGATTAGCATGAAGGTCTGAAAAAATAAACCTACGAAGACCATCTTGCACACCAAGTCCCACAGTTAGAAAAAATTGCAAAGGTCTTTTTGACATTGTATCAAGAAGCAAACTTGCAATGCTGGAACATCCAACTCTTCCCATGTTTGTGGCCTCACTCCAACCAAAGACATATATTTGTTGCGTTTTTTAACTGCTGAGAGGAATGGCCACAGAAAAGAAAACAACTGACTTAGGCCCCGCTTGATGTTGAGGCATAGTTCTGAAGTTGGGACACTATATGCTGGATAGACACGAAGAGATCTAGTAAGGTGCTCTGACCATCCTTCCACTTCACCAAGCCAAGGAATTTAGGGGCAGGTGTACGACGGTTTTTTGCGGTCGCAAACGGGAATTTGGCCCGTTTGCGACGGCAAAATTGGTCTGCCCCATGCACAAACCATATTTTGCGAGTTGCAAACCTATTAGCGACTCGCAAAATATGGTTTGCGACTCGGTATTGGGAAGGGGCGTGCCAAGGGGGTCCCTTTCTCATAGCGAGTCTAACACCAATGTATGATTGTTTTGCGACCGCATTTGTGGCCGCAAAACAATCGCAGTTTACCACCTACTTCAAGTAGGTGGTAAACCCCTCGCAAACGGGAAGGGGCCCCTAGGGGACCCCTTTCCATTTGTGAATGGGTGCGAAAATACTTTTTAAGAGCAGGCAGCGGTCCCAAGGACCACTGCCTGCCCTTAAAAATTAAACTGAAAAGTTTCATTTTTCTTTTTCAATTGCATCTCGTTTTCCTTTAAGAAAAAAGGGCTGCATTTAAATAAAAAAAAAAAAACTGCTTTATTGAAAAAGCAGTCACAGACATGGCGGTCTGCTGACCCCAGCAGGCCACCATCCCTGTGAGTGCTAGCCATTCCCAATGGGGTCGCAAATTGCGCTTGCCTCATGAAGATTGCTGAGGCATGCAATTGGCAACCCCATTGGGAATCGCAAACAGTGTCTGAGTCTCTTGTACATTCAGTTTAGCGAGTCGCAAATTGCGAGTCACAATTCTGTGCAATTTGCGACTCGCTAAACTGAATGGTCGTACATCTGGCCCCTAGAGAACGGTAACCTTTCTGTGGTGCAGTTCCCTATATAACAGCAGCCACTTAATAAAAAAACTTTGGATCAAGTTCCGACTTGTGTTCCCAGTGCTACACTGGATATCTTGTTAACATGCCTCAAGTCTTAGCCGAAGACTACCAGAGCTGCATTATGAATAAATGCATAAAACAGCCCAGCCAATGATGAAATCGAGCTGCCTCAGGTTTCCGAAAGAGATACAATGGGCTGTTCGTCAGGGCAACCATAACAACAAGGCGCAGTCCACCCTCATCTGAGGCATCCTGAATGTGAGCCACGATAAGGTTGTCTAAAGTTATCTATGTTTATGTCTTGAGTGCATACATCTTGAGTAACAGTAAAAGAAAATAAGTACAGTGCTATTAGTGGTTCACTTTTAAAAAGAAAGGCCAGGATTCCTTTGTTAAAAACAGTCATTTGATATAAGAATATGTGTGGACTTGTTTATTCCTCTTCCTTTCACTGGTAATTTCAACGTTTAATTCACAGTTTATGTATTGAATTCGACTTTAATGTTCTTACTACTTTGAGCTTCTCATTGCAATTCTGTCTCCATGTTTGGCATACTCAAGTTTTCTGTACTTGACATAACATTGGAGCACCATTCAAAGGACATAGACATTTGTGGATAGATGGACCCAAGTTAATTGTCACCTACTGGAGAGATCTTGAGAAAAAGCGAAGGTGAGAAGATCTTGTGGCACATATACATGGGACAAGATTTACCACTAGAACGAGTTAACCTTGCGTCACGCATTGTGTCGCAGGGGCAACACAACCCTTAGGTCGATTTACCAAGCAACACAAGGTCACCTTGCGTGGCCCTGTGTTGGTTGGTAAATCTGGAGGCAGCGCAAGTCTTGCGTTACTCTGCCCTGGGAAGGCATTCCATGAGTGGAGCATGGTACAACCATGGATTTTGGCACATTCCCAGATTTACCAAGACATTTATACAAATTTTACGCCTTCCCGATAGAGGTGTAATGAACAGAAATATCTTTATTTCTCCTCATTATTTCAGTCTCTAAGGATTGTTTTTGTGCAGGAAAGTGTCACTTCCTTTACAAAAACAATCGTGGCTGCAACGCAGGCACCCTTGCACAGTTAAGCAAGGGTCCCTGCATTGGCGCTGAGCTGCACTGACTGAACCAGCGCAAGGAGAGAGCAGAAATGTGCCAGATCTTGCTAGATATGGCAAATTCCTGCCCGCGACCATTTGATGCAACACATCAAGTTGTCTTGTTGACTTGCGCTGTCAAAGTCTGATAAGTCTGGGCCATAGTGTATAACAAGCATATGCACATGGGCAGCAAATGTAAAAATCTTATGGTACATGGACAGTGTGAAGAGCAAGGGCACCTGGACACACATTGTGAGTCACATGGACAATCTGAAGACCTTTTGACAGATATACAGCCAAAGAGAGGAGCTTAGGCCACATGGACAGATAGGGCAAGCAGCCTGTGGCACATGCGCAGTGTGAGGAGCCTGGGCACCTGTACAGCATGCAAAGCTAATTGGACATAGACAGAATGAGAAGAGCTTGAGGCTCCCTGCCAAACAGTGACCGATAACGTTTCATGCTTGAACATACATTGGATGGTGATTGGGGCACAAGGACACATAGAGGTAGGGTCTCCCATGGCTATGTAGGGCTTTAGCCTTCAGTGCCCTTAATCTGTCACTTTTCAACTGCATTGAAGCCCAAGCACTTAGAAGTGAGTCAGCTCACTGAGGTATATGTTAAGTGTACTACTTATTACTGGATGCATCTTAAACCTTTCAGACTATGCAGCGAGCCAATGCCACTAGTTTGTAAAAGAACAAAATGTAAAAACTAAAGTGGATCATTAGGCGAAGGCACTTGCCATGTCCTGATGGTAGGCCAAAGAACCAGGAACTAAGCTGAAAGAGCAGGGTTACTGCGCAAGGGAGCGGACACTCACTCTTTATCCGGAATCAAAAATGTCAAGCAAGAGCTATCCTTTTGAAAAGTCCTTACCTATCCTACTGCATTGTTGGTATTTTCAACCAGCTGGGATGAAGGGAAAACTCAAATAAAGGAGTACATAATACGCATGACCCAAATGTATACACTAGTCCTTGTACTCGAGTAAGATGTAGTGTCAGAAGTATCCAGGTGAGCATGTCTCACAAATTCCCACCTCGAAGCGTTTTTAACACTCAATGTGACAAACAAGGGTGGGGCCAAAGTGACAAGTAGCCAGGCTGCAGGGTCTCAAAGTCTAGCTATTATTCTACTTTGAATCCAGATAAGGGGCTGCACCCACTTACCAATTGGGGACTCGTGTTGGGTCTGGCTTCATGGAGATGTTTGGAGAGTTCTTATTCAATGACAAGGACGTCCGATCAATCTCCAATGTCTCCATCTTCCCACGGTGGTCTAGGTTCAGCTGCTGGCGCACCTCTTGTAGAAGACTGAAAGAGGTCAAAAGTAATGAGTTGACTCCAGGGCAACAGCACTTCCAGGCACACAGTCAAAAACAGAGCTATATAGCATGAAACATTTCCTTGGGAACCGTCCATATACCATGTGATCTCATCAATGGTAACATCTTAGGTAGATATGTAAATATGAGTGAGGAAGTAATGTATTAAGAGAGAGTTATTTTAAAGTTCACCATAAACAACAGACTTGTTTTAGCAAATGTATATGCTAATATGGTACTTTCTTCACAATGGCCTCTACTCCAAGGCCTCCTCAGAGGTGCTTACATTCAGAAACGAGGAATGAATGAAGGAAGAGTTGTTGCAGGGCACAAGATAATGTGTGTATGAATCTATTTTTGTTAAAGGAACGACAGACAAGGAAGAACTTTGTGTAAGCTTACACTCACATGATATTATAGGGGCTGACCAAAGAATTGTGAAGCAAAGTCATACAACCTTCAAATGCCATGTAACTCCATACATCGGCTCTTCCACTACCACATTCTTCAATCTATTATCCAAAACTAAGGCACAGGGATAAGCTGTAGATGTGGCCATTCTCAACAGGCATCGCATAATTTTAGGCGTCAATCAATCTAAACAAAAGCTCACAATAATATCAAAATCTAAAAGTCTGTATATGTAACTGCACATTACAGTGCATTTTTTAAAATTGCCTAAACATTAGGTTAAATATTTTACACCACTTGGGTTTGAATATCCTTACAGAATGTCATGTGCATCATACTGATGAGCCCCAGAAAGAGCAAAGAACACGTGTTTGTGTAACACCTTTGTGGAATGTTGAACTTTACCTTACCTTACCTTACCAGTTTCAGAAGTCAACCTCCTTCCTCATGGACTTGTCAGGGGAAGGGGCTACTGCTCTGAAACCACAGCAGATGGACAATGTTGGTATGATTTATTAGTAAATCATCAATGTAACTGAGAGTTCCTCTGGGTACAGAAAGAGGGGAACCGAAATGCTGGCTAAACATACAAACCACAATTTACATAAATGCTGTGGTACACTTTTTCTCCTGATGCTCAAAATATTTCAAATAAGCACTAATCCTGCACAAGGCCCCTGAATGAGTATTGTTCGTTCTTAAAGGAGAAGAGGTTGCTAAGCACCTGATTAAGAAAAATGTTAGCATAGCAGAAGATTGGGTTTTTCAAAATATCTTTTTGTGGACTACGTCACGAGCGAGGTGTGAATATAAGCTTTCTGAATTACATGTGGATCTGCATTCAGAAGCCTGGAGCACTGACTCAAATGTGATCAAGGTAGGACCTTCAATATTCCTAAATCTGACTTGTCACTAGTCAGATACCAGGCTGCAAAAGGAAGAGGCAATGCTTTTTTGAACCAACCGAAGGTCAACCGTCAGAGCTTACCAAAGCTGCTCAAAGGCTTCGCTGATTCTCTGCTGCAGAGCCCTTCGGGCTGCCTCAATCACCTCCACCTCTTTGTGCAGTTCATCCTCTACCAGGTCCTTGACCACGTCAATGGCCTGTCGCCGGTCCCGCAGCGCCAAGCACTCGATGGCCACATCCAAAGGCAGGTTCTTCGCTTGCAAGGCACGCTCTGCCTCCTCTTTCATCTATTGCAAGGCAAAGATTGCACAGCCAATAAATCTCTCCCATTATATATTTTGCATCTTACACTCAATTTAAATAGAGCATTCAGAAAGGAGACACTTGTGAAAACAAAAGAAGTGAGACATTTCCATAGCTCCTAATGTACGCATTCCCTATACCTTTCATGCCCAGCTATTCAAAAATCCCATTTTGTACTATGCTGAAATTAACGCATATTCAAGTAACTAAATAACATTAATATTAATATAAACATATTGATCATTTACACAGCAGAAACGCAAATTCAATTGGCTCTTGGTGGTTAACAATAGTGATACAAATGACTAACTCAACAGTACTCAACTTAGCAGTAGGAAGGAAGTCTGAGTTCTTTCTGCTCTCATTGAAACCTGTGACTTGCAGTTTATACATATATCTCTGTGGCAGGTGCTCAATGAGCACCACTGAGTTAATTTGTCTCTAATCTTTATTAAAGTATCCCTATGATTGACAAAGGTTGGTGTGTGTCTGTACTCAATTCAATAGCTGTAAAGCACACTACAATCAGTTCTGAGGTAGGGTGCCGAGGTTCTGGTGTGTGTGGGATGAGGGTTCGTAAAAGCCATCCTCTGAAATACTTTCATAAGACAATTGAGTAATCCATTCAACAAATCTGACCAGTGAGTTGAACTGTGTTTTCTTGAGTAAGCATGAGAACTGCTTTGTAATATAAATATTGAAGGAGAAGCTACATGGTTTGCAAGCTTCTGAACACACCTGGGTGAGGTTGTCAATTTCAGCATCTACGTCGCTGAGGCATCGGGCCAAGGTCTCCTTCCACCGGTCTACGTCATCAATTCGTTCCGACAGCCGGGTTCGGTTGTCATGTTCTTCCCATTTTGTCTAGAAGAGACGGGGCAACGAAAAGACATTTACTTTAGGACCAAATATTATCAGACACACAATTACCTTACATGGTATTCGGGGGAAGAGGGCTGAAAAGCAGATTAGCACGCAGAGAAATTAGCTAACATGTGGGTGCCTCTGAAATGCCAAGTGGACTGCTGCAGAGCCAGTTACGTAGCTAACACGAAGCTAAGTTTTCTCCAG
The DNA here is from genome assembly GCA_963921515.1 of Calotriton arnoldi. Taxonomy (NCBI): domain Eukaryota; kingdom Metazoa; phylum Chordata; class Amphibia; order Caudata; family Salamandridae; genus Calotriton; species Calotriton arnoldi. Next base: position 1,337,858 of record CAWUFW010001745.1, read on the forward strand.
TCCAACAGGGCAATCAGAGGCACTGGCTGCTGCAAAAGTATCACCTTTCCCACAAAAGACTGTCTGTCTTTTGGCCACCAGATTCCTAAAACTGGAGATGGCACGAAATCTGGATACCAGGAGGCCAAGCATTGATCAAGGGGTCATTCCAGTATACGCCTCAGTATAAGATCACAGTTCAGCTCAATTGCCAGGATATCCCATTTTTTTTTATAAGCACCTAAACAGTAGCTACAGATAACCACATATTTCCTTTACAAGCTACAACAGAGACCAGACCAGCTGCTGGTCTTACAGTATGATCACTCGCCTACTTTGATTCCATGCCTTTTTCAAATTATACGTATTTTCCTCCTCCACCACTCAAATACTCATTTTTTCTAGTCTGGGGCAACTTTAGAAATCGCCCAGTCTGATCTTGTGCATGATGCAAACTCCCCTCACTGATCAGCCCAGACGGAGGACGCACCTGGTTGGTGGTTTCATTACGGAGGGTTCTGGCGTCTTGGCGGACCTGATGGGATGCCAAACGCTGTCTCTCAGCATTCGTGGAGATCAGAAGATTGCTTGTGTGCCAATCTGGTATAGTGTACCGAGGACCCGGCTTTACACTGAGAGTGGCCATGTCAACGTTTTTCCACACCTGAGTAAGCAATGGGAAGAGAAAGAAGAGGACATGCATGTAACTATATAAAAATCACTATGTTTTATATATCTCAAGGCTAATTGTTATATATTCAGATTACCAGGTTATGGAAATGCCTGTTTTAACTAGCGCAAGAGCTCTCATTATGCATAAATCTTTGTGTTTTGATGGGCACAAGATAACTCATTGTATTCAAATCACGGCTCATGGTTTACCGAGGCACATAAATTGATGATTTACTCAGGAATCCCAGGTTCTTGAGGGCTTCTGAAATCAACAAAATGTGTCCTAGACAACCCCTCAAAAGAATCATCAGCCTTGGTCGGAATAAAGAAAAATGATCAATGCTGATACAAGAAAGTAATAAAGCGGCTAGATCAAAGAGGCAGAAGGAACAAGGTACATAAAGACAGGATCAAGGAGGCAAAACAGAAGTGGGATTATGAAGGTAATGAAGAGATGTATCAACAAAGTACAACACAGGCGGGAACAACGTGATATCAAAGAGGCTGGATCAAGGAGACAGCAAAGTAGCTTGATCATCAAAGTATCAGTGAGGAGAACAATGAGGCATCAAAAGAGAAGATTTACGGAGGTAAAAATGAGGCAGGACCAAAGAGGAGAAATCTATAATTTATGAAAAAGGCAAAATCTAAGAGAAGAAAATGAGGACTCAGACGCAGAACTAAAGAGGCTAGATCAATGTAATATCGAAAAGGCGGAATAAAGGAGACAACAGAGAGACCAGATCAACAGGTATCACAGAGGCAGGATCAAAGCGGTGAGATCGTGATGAACTAAAGGAGCATTAGAGAAATGGAATAACAATCATTAAAAGATTGATCTACCACAAAAACGCAACCATCCTGCAGCCTCCGTTTTGATCATGTCTTCATATTCTCACCCAGAATAGCTCTTTCATCCAATTTTTACTCGTCAACACACACATAATGTTTGCTCATTCCCATGGTAAATCACTTAGGGGCACATGCATCAAGGTAGGCTTTTGCGATTCCTTAATTGCGATTATTAAGGAATCTCAATTATGGAATCGCAAAAGCCTATGCATGTAAGAATCGCTAAAAAATAGCGATTTCTAAACATTCCTTGATTGCGACTCGCAAATTGCGAGTCGCAATTAAGGAATGGCTTCCCATTCATTCCTATGTGCCTACAGGCCCATAGGAATGAATGGGAATTGCATGCGCAATTTGCGAGTACCCAATATGTACTCGCAAATTGTGCATGCAATTTCAAGGGTGCAAGGGTGCCAAAAGGACAGCCTGTTGCACCCCTGAAATTGTCATGTGAACACATGTTGCGCACACATATGCCCCAAGGGCATGTGTGTGTGTGCAAACAGGAACTTTGAAAAATGCACTTTAGTGCATTTTTGAAAGTTTTTGCAAATTACCATCAAGTTCAAATTGATGGTAATTTGCCACCCCTATTTGCGAAATCGCTATTTGTGATTTCATCATGCATTGCATTTAGGGAATCACAATTTGCGATTCCCTAAATTCAATCACAAGTAAGTAATCGCTATTTTTGCGATTACTTAATTTGCGATTTTTGCATTTGGGATGATGCATCCCAAATGTAAAAATTCCGGTCGCAAAGGGGCAGATTCTGCGAATCTGCCCGTTTGCGACCGGTTTTTCGGTTGATGCATGTGGCCCTTAATCTCTTCTTAATTCCACCACTTTATCCTATTCATCTCCCCTGACCACTCAATGTCAGACATGCTTGTCAAATTCCCTTCACTTTACAATACCACTACCAACACTGTTTTCCATTGTAAAGTCTCGCCTGATAGAGTCCTTCATTAAATGAACAACATTCACACCTTCATCACCCCCTAAACTACACTTGCTTCGTCAACCTCAACAGCACAATTAGGCCAACCCTTTACTATCACTACTCTCTAAGTATTGTCATCATTACGCTCCGCACCCACAAGCCTAGGTGTCACAATTCATGCATGTCGTTAAGACCCACACGCACATCCTGAAGTGCAGACAGAAAGTTTTGTTCTCCGGAGCACCTTAAACCCTACAAAACATCCCTCTTTGTGTTTGTTGTCAACCGCTCTGGACATGACAAAATCAAAATACTATTATAACTTGATCTCTTCTTTTGAACTGCACCGCCAGCAGCCACCCTTCATGCATAATTCTGTCCTCAATCCACCTTTCTGCCCTGCAGCCCTGTTTGGTCTCATAGTTAATAAATACATTTAGTTATAAGACTTTGCTTTGTTTTTCTCTTTCACAACCACCACAAGATGAAAAATACATATCCTAAAACCTGAGCTTTCAGCCATCATAAACTGCACCTTCCATCTGTACTATTCTTTCCAGTTTGACTCCTTCGTACCACTATAACCCACTAAATTAACTCTTTTATGTAAAATTGATAACTCATATTGTGTCCCATGTGAGCCATTCAGAGCTCAAGAAGTAAAGCACGTTGCTGTGTCTTCTCTGGTTTTAATTTATCTCTTTTTAATCATAAATCACATTGGTCTCACTGGCTTCTTCCCTGAGTAATTCAAAGCTGTGGCTGTTCTTCCATTGCTAAAGAAACCACTGCCTGATCCCTTTTCCAAATCTATCTTTTCACTCATTACCCTACTCCCCTTCTTATCCAACATTCTTTAACGACTGGTGTTCAATCGGCTTGCCCTCTTCCCATTCTCCAACTTGCTTCAATCCACTTCTGTCAACATTAATCCATAGAAACTGCCCTCACAGACTTATCTACAAGTTCTTCATCTCAGCACATCTTAGACACTGTTAGGCTGGCCACCCAACCTTACTTGGAGGTCTCACCTTGTTTGATGGTAAAGCCAGGAGTGGATCTCCTATCTCACCAATTGATCTTTCATAGCCTCCTGCTGCGCCTCTACTTACCACCTGCCCTCCTACCTGTTAGTGAGCCCCAAGGTTCTGTCCTGGACCTGTCTTTTTTACCCTTTACATGATGGTGACCCCAATGATGTTCTTCTGTCATCCTCCCCTGCCTGGAACTTAAGCATCCTATTTAATCCTAGTTTGTGACTAGAGTTCTTCAGAGCATTCACAGCCACCATGAGTTGATTACAGCTACTTAACGGAAGAAATAACCCCAAGCGCTTTACCTATCCACACTCCTAATGTTCTGATCAACTCACTGCCTGCTAATAGTAAACTAGATTACTGTAACAATCTAATACTGCGACATAATATACTGTTTCCCAGCAAAAGAACATTTTGAAATTTGCTACATACACACTGTTCAAATTGCACCACTAATCACCCAGCACTACACAATAAAAAGAGGGAGGCTGATTCTCTAATAAACAAAGTGCACAGGACATGTTTTCCATCCAACCTCTCCCATCCAGGGCTAATGATTCCAAAGGAGCGGTATGGCCAGTTGCCTTATTGCAAAGCCTAGTGGTAGTTTCAAGCAACTGAAAAAAAAGGCCTGGAAAATGGCACTCAGAATCACACAATACATGATCAACTTTCCATATAGTTTTAGATAAATGTACATATATACATTATATTCAGAAATGATTGGCTTCAGGAGAACGTGGTCGTCGTCATATGGAAGAGCAGGGTGTATTAGAGTTGTTTGTACGAGAGCGAAAAAGTGGGGTTTAAGGCTCTTTTGAATCCTGTTAGAGATGAGGCGGGCCCGGGGTACTGCCTATGTTCGAATCTTCTGTTCAAAAGGTGTCCATTTTGAAGTGGCATAGGGAGGTTTAGGCACAGTTAGGAGTTACAAGTTTGTTGTGTGTGAGGATGGTGGTAGGTGGGAAGGGAAACATATGCAAATAGGAACGAACAGTGCAAGCATTTTGACCGCAATATAGAATTGCATCAGCTAAACTTTGCCCTCGCACACCTAAAGGGCCATTATACGATATCAACTTCAACACCAACCTGTTCTCACTCAATTACAATATGAGTACCGTGTCCTTACTACGTACAGCGCTTCCTCTGGAGAGATAGCGATTCCCAACAAGTAGTCAAACCATTGAGGGGGGAAAGAAAGGGCGGAAAAGGAGAAGAGACTACTAGCACGAAAGCGGGGGAATAGATCAGGAATAGAGAAGAACGACCCCAAAGAGGGATAAAAAGAGAAGAATAAAAAGGGAACCTAAGGGGAACAGAAAGGGAGGGTAAAAGGGGAACCGGGCAGAGCGTGCAAGGAGCCAGAAAGAAGGCGGAACTCCCGCCGTTCATTTTACATCTCCCTCCTCAATAAACCCGCCCCGGGCAAACACATTCTCGCAGAGGACTTGCGAGTATAGGCGAGGTACTGCTGGGATTGAGGGGCCGTTGGACCTGGGTGAGGAACGGTGGCAAATGGCAATACTCCACATTCCCATCAGCAGGCACCCCGGTATTAGACGTCACGTACCCCGACCTAGCAGCTTCGTGCTCACCTCCTCCGCCGCGCGCTCTAAACCCCGTGCAGACCGGCCGCCGGTGCTGGCTGGCCCCGTTCGGCTTCTTCTGAGTGTCAGAAAGCGCTGATCGTCGCCTAGCAACGGCTTGGCCAATGCTCAGAGCATTGTTGACAGAGGAGGAGTGAGGAGGCATGGAGACTGAGACAAAGTCACGTGTTCGGCCAGACCTATTTCTTTTGATACTGATGTATAGGTGAAGTACTCTGAAGAATGAGCTAGGTCGCGCGAGTCCCCATATTTAGTGCCATCTTAAAGATTTTTTAGGCCTCTGGGAAAGGCATATTTTGGGGCCTTCTGTTCGAACCAACTTTAAATTTATTAGCCTTTTTTTTTAGCTAATCTAAACCATTCTGCCAAGCAGTATTGCATTGTACTTTAATTAAGCTGACTAACCTCAGCCAGACAAACAGCACCAAAAGATAACAAATCAATTCACCTTCACAACTGGCATTCTTTGTGTAGGCGCATACTTGCCAATAGGCTCTGACCAAAAAGAAGTAAGAATTCTTCAGGCTCCTAGAATGGCAATAAGCATATGATGACATTGTATTGTAGTTTTTACATTGCACTTACTACCCTAGTGTGGATCACTTAAGCGCTTGCCCACACAGTCACCCGGTAGCACACTACCCTGTGTATGTATGGCTGCCACCTGTCTGGTATTATACCGGCAAACGGATATTTTAATGCCCCAACCAGTACAACAAGCATTGGCATAGCCAATAGGTCTCACTTTTGGGACCTTATAAGTATTTAGTTATGCAGCACAATATCCTTTGTGCAACAACATCAACTGTTGCATGGCTAAACACTTATAAGGTCCCAAAAGCGAGACCTATTGGCTATGCCAATGCTTGTTTATCGAAGAGGGCAGCGTGTCGTTCCTGGCATCAGTTGCATCTAAAGGATCTGTTATCGATGGAGACCGCCTACGCTGGTGTCCCTGCTCCCTATTCACAGTCATTTTCACTACTGTATTGTTGACTTCTGGCGTTTTTTTCAGTTTTGCAGTGTGAGTCACAGCTTCAGCCCTGTAACCCTCTCTGCCCTGGGATTCCTCAAAGAGGCCTCGCACAGGGATAATACGCTGAAAGAATACTTTGGTTGGCCAAAATGTTTTGTTTTGGTGTACAGGCGGGGTTTGTCTAGAAAAAGGTTGCATCATATCCTTATTTAGACATTGTAATTGAACATACATGGAATTGGAACCCCTTGGGGGTTACTTGCTAACCGGAAAGCGAAGGATTGAGTTGGTTCCGTATTCTGATTGGCCGTTATAAACCAGGGACTTTAATTGAACCGAATTATGCCAAAACAATCCTGTTTCGGGATTGCCATCATGGCAGCGGTCTCTTTATTTCCGGACTGCAGTGACAGCAGGCACATCGATGTGCGCGTGCTCACACTGCTTACTTCTCACTAGTGGAGAAGTTACGGCATCATGTCATGCCAGGTGAGCGTTGTAGGCGAAGGGAAAATCCATTAAAGAGAGTCAGTTTCGCTCAGAATTTCCCTTCTCTTTTTGAAACTCAGGAGCAGCAACATTGTCGTGGTGTCACCGGGGCTTTAAGTGGAAGCTTTTTCAATTTTATATACAAGCCATAGTTGCTGCTTATTTATCTTATGCTACTAACAACCATTGACAAAGCCAATAGTCCTGACTTGTTGTAGTAGGTATGATGTTACTTGTTGTATCATATATCTGGATGCAGTGACAGGAACAGCAAAATAAAAGTCAGGTGGCACACTTTGCTAAGCACAGATTTTTATCTTACGTGTTTTTAAGCCACGCCCTTAATTACATTGGCCACGCCCTATAGAGACCCCTAGTTTTTTCAACCCACTTAAAGCCCTGTATAGCACATTAAACATATATGTGGGTCCCACGCAACCAGGCCTTTTGCAAGGGCGGGAACTGAAGACTTCGTTCCCCACCTCGCCCGCTTTCTTCGTCATGGAGGGATAACGAATGAAACTTTCCACCCCTGCGGTCCAAATTCTCGAATTTCATCGGACTCTTTAATTCAATTACAGGGCAGTTAAGTGGAGTCGTTTTCTGAATGCGCTGCATTAGAAAATGAAGCGCACGACCATATTATCATTAAAGCGCACGATCCTAGGCGGCCGCCCCGGACAAATATTTATCACCCTTTGCCGCTCCGCCTGCGCAGCAATCAAGTTTTCCCCGAAGAAATTTCCCATAATGGAACTGACGGCACACGAGATAGCTAAGGATTTGGAGTGCGCGGACGCTGTAGGGTGCAAATTGCATCTGAAGAAACCCTATAGCCACTCTCGCGCCGCTTTTAAACAAGATAAGAATTAGCGAGGTCCCTTGATGAACTGCCCCTCCGCTCCAGACAGTCGTGTCAGGGCGAGATAAAATGCAAATTGCCGCCTAATTTGATTTGTCAGCATTTCTGGCCACCGAGGAGCTCGCCCTGCGTGGCGGAGAGTAGGCAGGCGGCAGCAGTTGTTAAAACTGATCGTATTTCGATAACAGGAGAGGAGCGGGGACGAGAGGAGCGGGGGCGAGCGAGCGCGGCAGCCTGCTGAGCTGACCACACGCTCGTGCACCATGGCCTTTTGCTTGCGCGTAACCGCAGGGGAAAGGCCATGACGCACGAGAGTCTGGTCAGCTTTTCAAACCCCCTAACATAAAGTCTTGCCAGTGCAGCGCTTGCGCGCTACTCGAGGCTCGACCTAAAAATGAGGACACTCACCCAAAGCGGGCATTTTTTCACCAAAAAAACAAGAGGGGACGGGAACAGTTATGTGGAAAAGGACCTCAGTTTCCCCGAACTGATATACATAAGCCAAAAGTAGAGGTATCTCCCAGAAGAAGCAGTCACTATGCCCTGCTCCTTAGTGCTCACCAGGAACATTGCATGTGTTCTTATAGAACCCTCACACACATGCTAATCATGTGGCACGCTTCATCATCGGGTCCTCACCTGGTGAGGTACTCACCACCATGTGGGCTCAACCTCGCAGTGGGAGGGAGCACTTTGACATTCTCTATGTTCTTAATGGGATCTTATGACAGAAAATGTTAAAAATATCTCCAGGGAACCCTTACTCAATTCTTTAATAAGAGGGGCCTTGTGATATGGTTGGAAGCATAACATGACACAAAGAGGCATTTACTGACCCAGTGTGTCTATTTTAGGTTGACATGTTTCATCTGCTTCACAAGATGGTCAGATTTCATCAGGACCTCTAAGACCCTTATACTCCTAACCTATATTTATTTTATTTTATTTGAAGAGTTTTATATAGCGCTGGCTAGACCCGTAGGTATCAGAGCGCTTTACATGAGGATCGTTGCGTTACAAGTTACAAATTACATCAGTTCCCAGAGCACAGTAAAAAATAGGCAAAAAAAATGTTACAGTAATTCGTCGAAGGGAGGGGGAGGAAGGAGACACGGCGGGGAGACAGGGTGAACTGTGCCCAATGTCTGGCTGGGTAGGTGACGGCCGAGGGGGGAAACCAGGGCCGATCTCCTCTATAGCTGTCTAGCAGCTCCACCTGGCATCAGCCATGTTGCTCAGGTCTCAGCGGTCAGGGATGACAAGAAAAACAGTTTTTCATGGTTACATTAGTTACAGTTGCATAGTCAAGCACAAAGGAACAAGTCCCCAATAGAGGAATAGAGGAATGGGGGAGGGGTATGGAAACAGGGGGCTGGGAAGCATAATTACATCAATTACAGACTTCAAGTAAAGACATAGGAGAAAACAGAAACATGAGATGCGGGGGAGGGAAGGGAACACAACGGGGCGACGAGGAAACGAATGTCAGATGTCCGGCTGGGTAGGTGATGGCCGAGGGGTGAACCAGAGCCAAACTCCTCTATAGCTGCATAGGACAGCTCCACCGGGCATCGGCAAAGGTGGCTCGGGCTCCGCTGTAAGTACAAAGCAGTTATGGTATCCGCCCAGGGGGCATCATCAAAGATCCATCGAAAGGCACCGGTCCTGGTGTTACTGGGAAGTGCCGCCCTCTAAGTTCTCCAGCTCGCCCCCAGGACAATAGTGGTGAGAGAAGAGGTGGAAGGAACAGGTTTGGGCTGCTTGTTGTTTGGTTTAGGCTCTTTGTCTGCCATGGTTTTTGCAGGAGGAAGGCTGCTAAGGTGGCGCTGAGTAGATGCCATTTTTGGAGAGAGTAAATGCTAGGAATATAAACCACATCGCCTAAAGTCTGATGGCCCGTCTGGAGTAGGGCTGAGATTGGAAAAGTTCAAAGTTCCAGTGTAAAGTTACTTGCGCAGCACCTAGTACAAAGCAGTAGAAAGTACATATTTGTGCTAGATTGTTGTGGCTACCAGGTGGAACGGGTAGAGAACCGGCAGGATCCAGCAAGCCAAACAAGCATGGACGTGTAGGTCTGTATGGGACAGGAGCCCAGATCACGTCGCCTCGTGTGTGGACATCATTACTGGGTCAGGCAGAGCCCTCCAGTCTCCCGAGTTTGGACCGTAAACATTTTCTTGTCTCCACTGGAGGTGCTACGAAATACTCTTCCACAGTGTGTTTGGCATTCTTCAACAGCTCCTCAGTACAGTTTCCTTCCAGCGTAGTATCTTCCTGGAGGTACAGACACCTGTCTTCTAGTACAGAGTCCATTGGTTCTACTCCTTCAGTATTGACCTCCTGAAGCAGATCAGCAAACTGAATGGCCTTTGCCAGGCGCTCAACACCCTCCTGATTTCGAAAATCAACCAGCGCCAGACGTTCCAAGTGGTCTATCAGCTCAAAGGTTACCTGTGGTGTCTCGAGAGGCTGCATTTGCTCTTTCATTTGCCATGTTGGGTTCTGGGGAATCTTGCTGGACCGAGCTGCGCTACTCTGTAGCTCCTGCGCCGACACCCTCAGGCTTCTTCTGGGTGGGCGAGCCGAGAGCAGTGAGCCCCGGAGAGCCCACGTCTGGGTAAGCGACCCCGAGAACCTATACTGAGCAGGAGTTAAGCATACGCATGCATGAGCAATAGATAGTTACCTAACCCTTCTTTACAGGGTGAGTTGATTGAAAACTGGAGATTATCCACTTCAATAATTGTGGCAACGGAGACATTCGGGAGATGCAGTCCATGGAGCTAGGTTGGGAAGTCCCTGCTGAGCATTGGTGCATGTGTGACCTTTGATCCCAGCAAGCCCATACATTTGCTCCCATGAGGCCTAGATAATCTCTGTTGCAACAATTCCAAAAGTGCAAATTACCTGGTCAAGGAGTCCATTTAGATCCTGTACTATAGAGCACAAGGGGGTGCCTCAGGGCTCTTGTCTGAGCCCCACATTATTTAACATCTATGTGCCCCTCCCTTGCTAAAACCATCAGAAATTATGGATTCACCCCTCTCTCATGTGCAGACGACACCCAACTTCTTATCTCCTTTAATAACGACCTACGTACTACAAAAGTTTGTTTCTATGAGGGTATGAAAGACCGTCTCGGCTTTGATGACTGAGAACTTTCTCCAGCTGAATGCTAACAAGACGGAGATTATGCTCTCCGGTAAAGTCCAACTGCTCTGGTCCCCAGATTGGTGGCCAATAGACTTGGGCGTAGCACCTACCCCCAAGTCGTTGGTTAAAATCTGGGCGTTCGCCTGGACCAGACTCTCTCTATGAATGATCGGGTAGTGGCTACACCTGGTACCTGCTTTCATATGATGAGTCTGCTGCACAGAGTCTTTCCACTACTCCCACTTTCGGTGCGGAAAAACTCTAGTACAGGCACTAATGATCAGCCGCCTGGACTATTGTAACACCCTTTTAGCCTCCTCGAGTGAGTCTCTACTTAACAAACTCCAAGTGGTCTAAAACACAGCGGCCCACTTCATGCAGAATATGCGGGCCAGAACTGCCTCTCTCCCCCTCTTGCGCTCACTCCACTGGCTTCCCTTTCGCAAGAGAATTACATTCAAGATCTGTTGCATAGTTCACAAATCACTGAATGGCAGAGGACCCAGTTATCTGACAGAGAAACGTATTCCGTACCACCCGAGCAGATCTTTGTGATCTAGGGTGAAATCTCTTCTCACTATTCCCCGCATAAGGAAAACATGGTCCGGGGGTAAAGCTTTCTCTTATCTGGGCCCCCTATATTGGATTCAACTACCCTCCCATCTACGGAAGTGCACGGACCACCTCCACTTCAGAAAGCTTCTCAAAACTGAGCTTTTCAGATACTAATGATGCTTGCCTGTGGTTCACTGTGGCGCTGAGATACCCCTTCTAAGGTGATTTGTGCACATTATAAATTATATTAACATAACATGCAGGAGTTAAAATTGTCCATGAGCTCGTTGTTGTTGTGTTGAGGAACTATCGAGAAAAGATTTAATAGGGCTAGGTTAACCATGGTTTCAGTATTGATATTTCTGCTGTCTCTGAACCTGCTTTTTACTTTCTTCGGTTGTCCAAAGGTTTTTGTGTGAGAAAGACACTGTGAATGGAATCTGCAGGTTATTAGACCTAGCAACCGGGATGGGGTCACTGGTCGATAGGTGATGTGTTCTGGAGATAAATGGTATTTTTCTCTGGGAAAGATGGCAACCCTATGCGTAAATTGTGTGGTTGGGAGAATGTTGGCCTATGTTTTCATGTCATGTGTGATGACCACTGAGGTGCTGTTATCATGTTTTAAAATCAACACTTAGCTGTGTAATGGGTAAAGAAGTGCAAAAGAAAGACACGCAGGGCGTGGCTTGAGGCGTCAAGAAGGTAGTCACACTCTAGGAGTGCTCCAGACCACTCCGTCATCCGCCTCCATCTGCGGCAACCTCCGGCAGCATCCAGGCAGCTAAAAGGTGGCAGCGACCGTCCTTCAACAACCGCCGTCCGCCTGTGAACAAGGGTGAAGTGGTCAGAGTTAAGCACCATGCTGCAGGTCAAGGAAGGCAGACGAAGACAAGATGGCGGTCCTGGCCTGCATTTGAGGGAGTGGTTCCCGGCGGGCCTCGAGTCGGCGAGCTGCGGTGAGGGCGGCTGAGGTGGTGAGGCGGGAGTGAGCGGCTTCCTTCAGCGGGTGGACGATGCCGCAGCGCTGCTGTGCAACGATCCCAGGTGAGTGCTCTGGCCCCAGTGAGGGAATGTACGTGGGCCCAAGGTGGGGGTGAGGCCCGTGCTGCACGTCACGGACCTGAATGTTCAGTGAGAGGCTGAGTGTCCTCTGAGCAGCCCTTTCCCCCGCCTCCCAGAACTGTCTGAGGGACCCACTGCTGGAAATTTCACATGGTGCTTGGCTCCCGTGGGGGCTGAAGATAGGTCTTGGTCTGGCCCGGTGTGGGCCTACTGTTCCCCCCTGCGAGATGATGGCCTTGCAGGCCTGATGCAGTGAGACTGCTGGCTCCTGCTGAAAGATGGCAAGGAAGAGGCCTGGTATGCATCGTCTGCAGCGCTGCAGTGCCTGGGACTGCCTGGCGGTGCTCCCTTCTCCGTTCATGTGAGTGAGGGCGTGATGCCAAGTGCTGCAACGCAGAGGAGAACTGGAGTGGACCCTTTGCCTGGCTGGGGGCCGAGCTACAGGAGGTGGAGAGGCCCTGATGGGTAGAGTGGCGTCTTTTCCTTCCTCCCCACTCCCGCAGGGGCCAGGGCCCTGAGCTGCATGGACTGATTTGAAGACGACTGGAGCTGTGGCCCTGCGCTCCACTCTACCCCAGGAGATTGAGGCCCACCAGCGCTCTCTGGCCTAGGGAAAGCTATAGTTGGGGCTGGTTGTGCTCCCCAGAAACACTAGCCTGTGGATTGATGGGCCTCTTGGACTGGCTAGCGGGGGGCCTGACTGCTATTAACGGACCTGCACCATGGGGGTCCTGGGGCCGTGGACATCTCTGGCTCTGGGGGTGCGAGCTAGCAGACTCTGGTCCTACTGGCCAGGCGTGGCTCATTAGAGGGCTACTGGGCCTAGTCTACAAATACACTTCTGGTGAGCCATGGGGAGGATAAAGCAGCAAAGCCACCCCTTTCCCAACCGTGTATTGACCACTACATCACTACAGCACCCCCGACTGGGGGAGAAGCATTGGATAAAGGTACTACAATTGAAGGGGGGCTAGCTAAGATTCTCCAAGCCATCCACACGTCGCAGGCAGTGGTTGAGAACAAGACTGGAGAGGTTTGAGTAGATGTGGCGCTTCTTCGTCAGGAACTCGCAAGGTCACTGGCAACATTACTGAAGCAGAGGGACGTCTGTCTGTAGTGGAAGATGAAGTCACTGACCTCAAGGCAAAAGTGGCCCGTCTCCTCACCATCACGGGGGAGCTCCATCATCCTGCTGAAGATGTGCAGAATCGATCTAGGAGCAATAACTTGCGGTTTGTGGGGTTTCCCGAAGACATTGAAGGCTCTGACCCAGCCAAATTCTTGGAGGAATGGATGCAATCTTGGATGCCCAAAGAAAAGCTCTCACCTAGGTTTGTGGTGGAGTGGGCGCATAGATCGTTAGCCCCTGGACCCCCTCCTGGTGCACAGAGAAGGCCAATGATTGAACGCTTTCTCAACTTCATGGATAGAGACGCCATTCTGAGGAAGGCCAGGGCCCACAAGGATCTCTACTACCAGAACTCAAAAATCCTGCTCTTTCCCGACTACACGAGGGAAGTTCAAGTGAAACGCAGGTCATACAAAGCCGTTAAAAAGCAGCTCAGAGGCTTTCAAAGTCCTACATGTGACTTTTTTCGGCACAACTCAAAATTCTTCACACCCCGGCATCTGCATGGGACTGGCTCACAGAAGAGAAACTGTTGAATGATCAGCGGAGACCTTTGCCCTCAACTCCTTGCCACTAGCTGTCTAAAGGGCGGCAAACTACCTGCCGCCAGAAAAGAACTTGGCCCGCTCTCACCCACAAGCACGTGCTGCGGGGACCAGATCGCTCTGTCCACAATTGGAGGCCTCGATGACTCAGCACCCTACCGAACAGAGGTCCTCCGTCCCAGAGGCGAGGACCTCTGGGGCACAGTCCCAATCCAGAGAACGCCTGAGCCGTACTCCATCACCGATTACTTGACACGGCTGAGGGTCAGGACTGCAGGATAGCCAGACAAAGAACTTTGTATGTTGTTGCTGCATGTTTTAAGCTGTCCTGTATGGCTACAGGGGTCTTCCTGTATTGATCCTACTACTTGGAGGGTCCACCAGGCCACGTATGACTAGAGGGGTTTCTGTTATTTTTCTATTTTTCCTTGTTTCTTCTCAGTTTGGATACCTGGGCGATAGACGCTTCTTAGAGGGAAGTATGGGGACGGGGAAAGTTGGGGGGGTCAAGGGTTAGCACACCATGAGTGTGCTTGTTACTGTTTGTTTCTGCCTTTTTTCCTCTTTAGGTGTTCGCAGTGGTCTGCTACTGTGTAACTGGCACTGGGTCCCAGGCACACTACTGCTTGCATCCAATGTGTTCATCATGGCATGGACGCCCGTTGGCTCCCGACTCCAGGTTGCTTTGCCACCAAAGGCCCACTATGACTACATGGAGTGTTATGTCTTGGAACATAAATGGTCTCCTGGACAAAATCAAACATTCTGCAGTGCTACGTTACACCTAGCGCTTTCTTCCCTCCATAGTACTGCACCAAGAAACCCACTTCATGGGGGCTCAGTGTCTATTTCTTGCATGACAAGGATAATTTAGGGTCTATCATGAGGGAGTCCCGGGAATGTGGCCATCCTTCTGAGGCGCTCTCTTCCAGTGGTGGTGTTCCAGGTCTGCCCGGACCCACAGGGCCGGTACCTTGCGATTACAGGCTCCTTGGAAGGAACTACACTGAACCTTCTATGCATATATGCTCACCCAGTGGCACTAGATTCCTTCCTGTCCACCCTCATTGATTTAGTGCCCCCCCTCCCCCCTGGTCTTACCCTTATAGGTGGGGACTTCAACGCAGTCCTTGAGCCGTCTATAGATGCCACGGGCAATGTATCTGAGCACCGCTCCACGCGAGCTCGGTCATTCCTCAAGTGAACAAATACCTTGAGTCTGTGTGATGTAAGGAGGGTCTGGAACCCCCGACAACATCATTAAACACACACGTCCGCTGCACACCATACACATGCACGTATCGACATTATCTTTGTGCCGGCTCCAGACATTCTCCAAGTCTCAAACATTCAGATACTCCCCCGTGGAATTTTCGACCATGCCTCACTATTGCTTAAAATTGGTGATCCTGCCTCGCACCGTCGACCAATGTGGAGGCTTAATCTCTGGTATCTCCAGGATAAAACGCACGCTCATGCGGTGGGTAAGGAGATTTGGCAATATTTTCAGGTTAACGCCGGCTCGGTGCAATTGCCGGATATCCTTTGGGGGGAGGTTAGGTCACCGTTAGGGGTCACAGCAAAAATATCCTTCAACAGGCTGAACAACAGAGCCACCTTCAGCTGACCCAGCTGGAGACTGAGGCGCCTAATCTGGAAGAGCGTCTGGCAGGAGGTTCGGCTGACGATACCGAAAGACAGCTGGCGCTGATTCGCGAGGAAATTAAGCTCCTCTCCATTGAAGCGGCAAAGCAACTTTGACGGGTGTCCACTGTGCGGGTCTATGGGTGGGGGGACAAAAATGGGAAACTACTATACTGGTTGTTGTCATGGCCCTTAGCAAGCAGGGTTATCCCTGAAATCATGGATGACACAGGCTGAGCTTTTCATACCCCCCAAGCATTGCGCAAGCCTTGCGGACTATTAGTCAGCCCTCGATGCAGCTACCCCATGTCCAGTGGCTGAGATAGAGAAGCCCCTCCTGGACGATGTGCTGTTGCCGCTCCTATTGCAGGCTGAATGTCATGCACCAGATGAGCCCATTACCCTGGAAGAAGTAGGTGAGACTATATCCTCGATGGTGGCAGGTAAAACACCTGGGCCAGACAGGTACCCTACTGAGTTTTATGCTAAATACCGAGATGTCCTTGCCCCCGTCTCCTGGACATGTACGTGGAAGTTATAGAGGTCGGCTCCTTTCCACAGGAGCTGGATCGGGCTACGATTGTGGTTAAACCTAAGTCGTATCCGCCATTGTCCTCCTGCACGGATTACCACCCCATCTCCCTCATTAACGGGGAAGTTGAAATCTTTGCCATGATTCTGGCAACGTGTCTCTGACAGGTCCTCTGGTCCCTTATTCACCATAATCAGTGTGTGTTTATGCCCAGGAGGAGCATGAGGCACTACCTCAGACGTTGCTATGTGGCACTTGCTCACCGGCACCTCCTAACCGGTCCCCTGGCTTTGCTCCTAGTGGACGTTTGAGAAAGCGTTCAATACTGTCGATTGGGGGTACTTGGTGAAAGTGCTTGATAGAGTCGGTTTTGTACCTTGGTTCTACAAGCTGGTAAAAATGCTTTATTCAGACCCCACTGCCAGAGTCCAGCTCAACGACGCGGTGTCGGAGGAGTTCCCCATAAGGCGAGGGACCCGAGAGGGGTGCTCCCGGTCCCCCCTCCTTTCTGCTCCAGCAAGCAAACCCCTGGCGAGACTTAAAAGATGTGAATCACAGACATGGGGGTGGGAATGGAGCTGGGCCACAACAATCGCATCGCTCTAAATGCGGACGATGTTCTGCTGTACTTGGCGGATCCAGCCACAAGCGGACCTTGATGTCTCCGGATCCTGCAACTTTTTGCCGAAGCTTCAGGGTTATCCGTCAAACCGGCCAAATTGGTGCTGGTCCCATTGGTACTTTCGCAAGATTGTGTGGACTGGCAGTCAACCATTCCAATCCGCCACCTCAGTTTTAAATGCTTGGGCATTATGGTGGCTTTGAATTGCCAATGAATGTGGTCTCTTAACATTACCCCGCTAGTGCGCAGATGCAGGGATGATCTTCGGAGGTGGCAATCGCTCCCATTAAACGGCATGGAGAGGATTGCGTTGTATAAAATGATGATATTACCACGCTTCCTTTATCTCCTCTCCAATTTTCCACACTCAATTCCCCGCCGCTGGTTTCGTGAGATGGATTCAGGGACAATTTCATTGTTATGGCACAATTCACGGCCACGCTTGGCATTTAGGAGCTGTCAGTGCGCCCCCCAACGATGGCAGTTTAGGAGCATCCAATCTATACCTTTATTACCTGGCATCACTGTTACTCATGATCAATGAGTGGATGAATGGAGGGTGGTGTGACCCACCTACAGGCTGGAACTGAGCGGGCTGGATTTCCCCAGGATTCTCTCAATGCTTTATGGGGGCACGGTTCCATCTACACTTCCTGAGGTAACCCCGGCTGGTCTTTGATGGGTGGAGGGCGGCCCACAAATACACGGGGTGGTAGTCCAAGCTCACGCATCACACGCTGTCCATTATGGCAGGTCAGCTGGCTGAGGGAGACAGCGTCTCTGGGGGGGTTCGCCCACTAGTATGACATAGGTATCAAGCTTCTGGGAGATGTCTGGAAGGGCTCCCACATGGCCTCGTTTCAGGATCTTCAGCACACTTACTCTTTCTCTGGGACACGGTTCCATAAATATCTGCAACTCTGGCATGCACTTAGGGTCCACGTGCCTCCAGATACTCAGATTCCAGAATTCAGTCCAGTAGAGGCCAAGACCATGATGGGAGCATTGGGTAAAGGGTGGGGGTCTCCCAGATATATCTCACACTTATCATTATTGCCCCAGACACCTCACCGAGCCTCAGAGTGCTTTGGGAGGATGGGCTTGGGCCGAAGGAGGATGCAGACTGGAGAGACGCCCTGATGGCCCCTAGGGTACTATGTCGTCACGCCTGCGCTTGGTGCAGACATATTACCTACACTGTGCTTACTTGTCCCCTGCCAGGCTATACCGGGTGAATTTGCTGCCCAGCCCCTCATGTTTCCGGTGTTCCCAAGCACCTGCTGACTTTTTTCATATCTATAGAAAATGGGGGGTTTGATCCAATAAGGCCTGTCTGTGGGGAGGGATCTATATAATATAGCACAACATTTATACCCCCACATTGCCATCAATCTATTTCTAATCTTTCAACACAACATCCACTTGAATCCAGTGTGTTAAGGAATTAATCTCATGATTTATTTTCCATTCATTTTTATCAAGAACATTTTTTCATTTTGCCATTGGTAACTTCACCTGCAGTATATGTACAACATCAAATCAAATAAATTAAACCACAATTAATTGAAAAACTTATATACAAAACTTATATACAAAAAGGAAAAAATAGAAAGAGAAAAATCATACCAATTACAGATAACGTGTTTAGCATGATCCAAAATTCTCATGAAAATTGTGAAGATGTACAGTGTCCAAATTATTTTCAGTTCAATACATCTAATGTGTTTCCCCTCTGGGGATGAAAGAACATTTTTCGGTTTCCTTCTCTTGTTATAACCTCTGTTTTGTTCTAAATGACTTTTATCTCTGTTTTATATACACAAGTGGTATATTGCACTTATGTATAGAGGAGGATCTCCAAATTCTATCCCAGATCTCGTGCCAACGCGTTTCGACCTCTGTGAGGATCGGGGATACACGCGCTTTCATGTCAAGGTCATCATCAGGGCATTAACTTCAATCTTGACCATACTAAAGAGAGTAAATGAGAGTTTGAATAATGGTCCTATTTAAGAAAACCATTTAAAAAAAAATAATTATGTATATGCAGACATTTTTTGTGGTGATTATATAGCAAGCATTATAAATCATAAATCCTATTAACATTACTGGAATTTAAGGGACAGGTAAAACAGAATAAAAGCACATAGAGGCTTTCTTTTTTAACCTATGTAACATTCGAATAAGTATCATGAATTCATAGGCACCACTAAAAATCTACCACTTGTGTGAGTGCATCGAAAGATCGTTGCTGGATAGTGCATGGGACTCTGCATGCAACAAGTAAAAAAGTATAAAAGAAAAAGGCACAGCACCAAAAAGGATAATGCTTGCTATATAATCACCACAAAAAATGTCTGCATATACATAATTTTAAAAAATGGTTACCTTAAAAGGACCATTATCCAAACTCTCATTGACTCTCTTTAGTATGGTCAAGATTGAAGTTTACGCCCTGATGACCTCAACATAAAAGAGCATGTATCCCCGATCCTCACAGAGGTCGAAAACACGTTGGCCCGAGATCTGGGGAAGAATTTGGAGATCCTCCTCTATACATAAGTGCAATATACCACTTGTGGGTATAAAACAGAGATATAAGTCATTTAGAACAAAACAGAGGTTATAACAAGAGAAGGAATCCCAAAAAATTTCTTTCATCCCCAGAGGGGAAACGCATTAGATTAATTCCTTAAGACACTGGATTCAAGTGGATGTTGTATTGAAAGATTAGAAATAGATTGATGACAATGTGGGGAATATAAATGTTGTGCTGACTTTTTTCATATGACTTTTTTCATATGACATGGCTGTGTGAACACGTACAGAGATACTGGAGGAGAATAGCCACTGAGCTGTCTGGGGTGGTGGGTCTAGAGCTTGAACTCTCCCATTGATGGTATTGCTGGGGGTGCTGGAGGGATTTGGGGGGAACAGGGCAGACTGGGTATTTCTAGGGACAGCCCTATTGGTGGCCAAGCGGGACATGCAGCACAATGGAAATCTGCCAGGTCCCCTACTGTGGCACAGTGGAGGAGGGGGGGTGGACTGGTGTGCCCAGCAGGAGAAGCCGGTTACAAAGCACAGGGTTGCCCGGTTAAGTATGTTAAAGTATGGAGCAAATGGTTTGAAGGGGGTGGTTTCGGCTTACTCTAGCTGTACTTTGGAGAGAAGTGTTTTTGCATTAATGCATAGGACCATTTACACTGTCATTGTAATGCAAACATTGTCTTTCCCCCCCCCCCCCTCCCCCGGGGTTTTGTACTGACTGCACTGTGGCTTGTTGTGAAGAAACGAATAAAAAATGTTTATCATAAAAAAGAAAGACATTTAGTTATGTTTAAGAAATGCTGGCAGCTTTTCCCAGCTCTGCAGGTCACTTTTTGATAATTACCTTTTCCTTAAATACTTAGTCCAATTTGCTGGTTATAGCAAAAGATCAACCACTGTAAGACCTTTCAGATATGGGCAGGCATGGTAGGGACAAAATAGTGAATGATCTGCTAGAATGTACTGAGTTACAGTCATCTCTTCAATGAATGGCATTATATCTTATGAAGTAACAATATAAGTATGCAGCAACAGAAAATGAAGTCATATGACCTTTGACCTGACAATCAGTTCACAGGAAATGATATCACATGATACACAACTTAGATCAGGTGGCAATACATTACTGTGGAGCTACTGTTGCAGAAGGCATAAGAAGAAATGAAACAACATGAGTCAACTGAGAACTGTGAACAGCCTTATCTTCAGTAGCATACCATCAAAAGAACTGTCACAGCAGTAAGTCAATAAATCTCCCATATTTACGTTTTTGTTTAACTTGTAGTCATTAGACTTTGGGCACAAAGAAGTTTGGTGGCATTCCAGACACTGCTCCTTTCAAACCAATATACAAGGTGGTGTGCCCAGGTCATCATTCTGTGCCACATGGCTGCCCTGTGAGTTGGGTTGCCACCTGACCGGTGTTATACTGGCATGACCAGTATTTTCATTTCCCGACCAGTACAAAAATTGGGGGGAAAACCTAAAGCCGGTATTTTTTCCCCGCTATCAGTACATACATAAAACAGTAAATGTAAGAAGAAAACACTTTAATATGGGTTCTAGAGCTGCCTTGGTGATTCTTGACTGATAACTGAAGTAAAAAAAAGCAGAACGGCCATGTTAAAAAGGAAAACAGACAATTTTATATAAAGTTCTATTTATGTGTCATATCCGGGCCTTTGCAAAATCTTACAATGTAAAGAAATGGGCAGTATTTTTCTGTGGGAAAGGTGGCAACCCTACCTGTGAGTGGGACCCACTTCTTTTCAGCCAAGACCCCAATCACCAAAATGAATGAATAAATGAAAAATAGTGCATAATGCAGGAATGCAACCTGCATTGCTTCTCAGTACTCTTGAATTCTGCTGGAGAGTTAGGGCCGTCTGATGGAGGTAACCACTGAAGATTGTCTATTCACATCTCTGAATAAAGCTGTGTCACCCCACCCCCACCCCCATTCTTTGTGGGGGAACTATCAGGAGAAGAGGGGTAGAGTCTCCTAATGCTAATGCAGCCTTTCTCTTTTGTTCCCTGCTTGTTTCCTTCGGGGCACGTGGAGTGGGTATTTGAAGAAGATATAAATCCCTACCAAGTCTTACTCCTTGTAAGGCAAGGGATGAGGGGCAGTAAAAACTTCCACGACTGGGTCTTCTAATTAAATTCATGGAGAACCAGGCTTGCTCTTTCATGTAATACCTCAATCTGCAACATTCTGAAATTCTATGCATGTATTACATTTATTATATATTTAAAAAGTGGGAAATGCATGCAGGGATTTTTCCAAAAATACTAAGAGGAGTTTTTCAGCAAGAGGACCATAAAGTATCTCATGGCTCCTTTAAAGGGCCACGGAAACTTGGAGATCTTAAAAAAAAATGGTGTGCCACCATTGTCTTGTAAAACAGTTTCTAGGTTATAGGTTACCCTGTTGCAGGAAATCCCTCTTTTGCTGTGAAAATAATAGTTTTGTGTCAGCCCATGCGTTTTCTTGCATTGTGGGATTGGTGTTCCTGTTTGTATAATTATAAAATCTGGCCTACAGGTACAAAATGTAAAGAAAAAGCCTTGACTGGATCAGTTCGCATGTCCCTAGGAAACTTGGTAGCTTCTCAAGTTGTCACAGAAAAAGGAAAGCCTTCCAGGATCAAACTGTCTAGATGGAGATGGGGAAAGAGCACACCTTCGAAGGGGGTAGGAGTGCTGCAGTCTTTTGCACTGAAAGCAAAACTTCCCCCATGTGAGTTTCTTGACTGACTTTGCCGCTCGAATGGGCTACTCTGCCCCAGCACCCGAGCCAACAGTTAAATAACCATTTTCTGTGTCCAAGGGAAACATAACTTAGTTATCTCACTGTTAATTGATTATCCTAATATATTGTCGTACCCAGTGCAAGCCATGTATGGTTGGTTCTTCACATGATGATATTGCTCTGCCGAGAAGAGCTTCTTGCAAGAGTGTGCAGTACCCAACACAATCACACACCCCTATCTCAACAACTGGAGCTCAGCAGCCCAATTCAGATGCCCTGCTGTGTGCACTTGTTCAGTGAAAGAGTGCACCCTGGACTCAAGACAGTGGATGAAGCAAGTGTCGGATTAAATGCTGGGGAGGGCCCTAGACAGTCGAAATTTCGCCCCCACCCCCCGCAAATTATCTCCTAATACTTTTTTAAATTTACCAACCTACAATTTTAATAATTAACACGTACGTAGTTTGCACCGGATATATTTTACAAACTGACAGCTGCCAGAAGATGAGCTTTTAAGAAGCAGACTGTTATGTGAATCTGATGTCTCTGGTTTATGTACTTTAAGTTGTTAATGGGTACATTACATTAGTATAGTATTTTCTGTATAAAGTCTTTAATATAAAGTTTTCATTTCTTTGAGTTGATTAATTTTTTTCTATTTTTTGGAAACAATTTAAGAAAGCTTGAATGTAATTTTCTTTCAAGATCAAATCAGTATTATTTTGATCCGTTGTTGCGGGGCACCTAAAAGGAGTGGGGCCCATAGGCCTGTGCCTACTTTGTCTATTTGGTAATTCGAAACTGGATAAAGCACCCAGGCCTGCACTCTACAGCTGCTGGTTGGCTGTCCACTCTTCTCAGTCCATGGCAGCCTTAGTCTGCTAAGTGGCTTGTTTTCTTTTTTAATTGTGCAGTAGCAAAAATGACTATGTCTTGCTCAGACCCCATTAAAAATGCATTAAGAAGGCAAAACAAATTGGTATGCATTAGCAGTAGTGGCCGGTGTTGGGGACGAGTGGCGGGGCAGGCGGGAAGGGGGCATAGGGGTTGTGGGGGGGGGAATAGAAACAAATACAATAAAAAAAAGTCTGTGCAGCCTGCCGCGTCGCGCTGCTCCTCTTCTCCAGGTTGCACAGGCTCCCAGAATGCCCTGCGGCCAATCCTGAAGCTCCTCTCACGCATGAGAGCAGCTTCAGGATTGGGTGAGCCCCTCGATCTGCGCTTCAGGACAGACTGTGAATATGTGCCTGCTCTCTCCAACCCAGCTCCGTTGCTGGGTTTGAGAGAGCTGTCACTGCGCATGACGGTTTGGACGGCCTGAGAGTGCACTACCACTCCCCTCAGTGCCTGTCACTCCCAGTCCTCGCTCCCAAAACACGTCAAGATTAGAAAGGAAAAATAAAATGAGTGTTTATTTTTCCTTTCTGCCGATTTTGGGGGGGCGACGCTCCTCCGCCATAGCGGAGGAGCTGCTGCTGGGCGTTAGGGATACAGCAAAGGCGGTAGCCTACACCCTAAATTGGTAGGGTTTACAAGTATGTGTCAGGAAACGAAGGAAAAGAGACAACGTTCAGTATGGGGGAAAATCCTAAATTATAACTGGGGCAACCAAGTCTCACCAATGACTCATAAATGACGCAATGGTCTCGAAGGACAGTATCTGCTTCTTAAATTAATATACATTTGAATGGTAGCTGAATGTAAAACACAAACTTTTCTTACACTACGATATGAAACAAAAAGCTAATACTAAACATTGTGGGGAATTGTGAACAAAATATGCAAACTGGCAGTGACAGATGACTCAAGATGAAACAATAAATAAACCATTAAATTGGTGCAATTAGTAAAAACTTGCAAGGGAGCGACTGTGTTGAAGTAGATGCATTTAGAGCAAGTTCTCAAAGAAAGTTTTTAGAATCAGTTCAGTTTCTTATGATGGTCGACGTTTCGGCCTCATGTTGGTATATGTACTGATGGACAAGGTCATCAGGACAAATGTTTAAACAAGCATCTGCAATGCAATAGGTATCGCATGAGGGAGAGTTTAAGCTATTGGTATTGTAAATGACAATGCCTTTTATTTATGTTTTAAAGACCAAAACATAAATAAAAGGCATTGTCATTTACAATGCCAATAGCTCAAACTCGTGTAAATGCGAGACCTATTGCATTGCAGATTTTATTTATTTTATTTTATTTATTTAATGCGATTTTATATAGCGCGAACATTACCCGAAGGTGTCAGAGCGCTTTACAAAAGAACCAGTTGCGTTACATAAGGACTTTGAATTACATGAGTTACATAAGAGATATAAACAGGAAAAAAAATAAAAAATTGCAAATGTACAAGTGGAGCGAAAGGAGGGAAAAATTGCAAATGTACAAGTTGTAAAGTCACTCAAGGAAGAGATACAAACAGATAAACTCTAAAATCACATAGGAATGGTAGTAGGTACAAAGGTCTACTACATATACTAGTAGTTAGAGTTATATATACAAGTGGAGTGAAAGGAGGGGAAAAATTGCAAATGTACAAGTTGTAAAGTCACTCAAGGAAGAGATACAAACAGATAAACTCTAAAATCACATAGGAATGGTAGTAAGTACAAAGGTCTACTACATATACTAGTGGTTAGAGATATAAATATATACAAATTGCAAATTCACTCAGGATTACATTTTAACAGTGATTAGGCTAGGACAATTATATATTATATATTTACAGAGCAGGACATTTTTGCCATCGTTCAGCTAGGTGTTCAGGTTGTGTTGCATTCAAGGGTGGTGGTCTTGGGTCTGGAGGGATCCACCGAGTTGGAGATGTCCATAGGGGTAGAAGGCCGGATGGTGGTGAGGGAAGCAGCATGCTGGATACAGGTTGTGCTGGGCCACACCAAGCAGGCAGAGTCCGCAAAGGTGAACAAGGGGGCGGCTGATGCTCTCCCCCCCTCCGATCCCAGCTGTTTTAGATAATATCCCCGCCAATTGCTTCTGGGAGGGGGAGGCTTCCAGTTTGCAGATCCAACGCGGGCGTGCGGCCGCCATTTTAAGGCCAGGCATGTTCCAGAGTTAATGCAGCAACTTGGCGCATGTAGGGGTGCGATGTCCCCCCCCTCCCAGGGGCAGCGGTCGTCTCGGGGCGCGGCAGCCTACCTCTTCACAGTGGACAGAGTGCTCCGGTGTTGGGCCGCAACTCTCCTCTCTCCCAGAGTCAGCCGCTAAGTCTGACGGGCGCCATTTTAGAACCAGGCATCCCCGAAGGACTAGTGTTACCGGGATTCAGGTTGGGTCCGTAGTGTAGTGATCGCCTGATCACCGGTCTAGTGTTTTGCATTGTGCCTCAACCACACTATACACCCACCCCTCACAGGCGTCACCAGTCAGGTGACCCTGACAATAAAAGGGGCCGAGCGCACGTGCTCGTGGCCATTGCTACCCAGTAACCCTTGGTGTCTGTGTCCATCATTATGATCTGCATGTGGGCCTAGGGCCCAGCATGAGACCATTACATTGGCGACGAGCGGGCTAATCCCGCGCGTGCAGCCGCCTTTTTGAAGGTGGTAAGGGGGAGAGTGTTGCCCGTGGCGAGGGCACCCCCTGGAGAAGGCGAGGGAAGCGCCTGATTGCCTGCGGGGCATATGAAGAGCCCCAGGCGTGGAGAAGGTGCTCGGGAGCCCACCCCGCACCTAACGTGCCTGCAACAAATGCACCCCCTGTGAGGAGGCGCCCGACAGCCCGCGGGGCGCGGAAGAGCCGTGGGGGTGTAAGAGCGAGCTGATCGGAGCCCACCCGCATCGGTCGCGGCGACCCGCCGGGCAGGAGGTGAGCCAGTGCATGAGAGAGGTGTCGAGGGACTCCGAGGCGAGAAGAGTGACCCCCGAACAGCAGGAGGTCCGCGGGAGCCCACCCCACGTCGAAGAGTCTGCTGAGGTCGCATCCGGCGGTGAGTGAGCCCTGGGGCGGCAGAGACATAAGGTGAGCGAGGCCGGACTGCATAGGTGCCGGCCGCCGCTGCAAACTGCCACGAGAGGAGAGACACGCCTGAAGAAACGTCGGGCGGAAGGTGAGCCCGGGCTGCGGGACATGGGGGCAAGGAAGAGGCGGGAGGACGGAGAGTGGAGTAGCTACCCACTCCCCCGTCCCGCTGGGATGAATGAACTGGGCCCAATGCCCCTAAGGAAGGGAGCAGCCCCGGGAGGAGCGCGAACCTCCCCCACCCCGCGCGGCGTGTGAAGAGTGAGGCTGCGGCGGTGGGGTGGTGGAGAGAAAAGGACCATCCCGGAGGGGAACTGTGTTGGAGCTAAGTCCGCCGTCTCCGGCAGCGACTCCTGCCCCCCCGCGCAGCGCGTGAACTGTGACAGGCTGCTGCGGTGGGGGTGAAGCTGGGAAAAGAGACAGCGTCTGGTTGGCGGCCGGCGGGAAAAGTGAAAGTGACTCACCGGGGGGAAGCCAGAGTCCTCCGGTGGTGTCCAGCCGCCTGCGTGTGCCTGGCGAGGCTGCCTGGTGGTTGGGGGGCGGTTGCCCGATGAGAGAGCCTCCGGCTGCATGCGTGAAGGAGAGCAGCCGGAGGTGTCAGTGCCCCGCCCAGAGAGACCCGGCCGCGCCCGCCTGCTGAGAAGTCTCGGTGCAGCCAGGGGAGAAGAGATTGAAAGAGAGCGGCAGTTGCGGCCGCGAGAGCAAGGAGGCCATAAAGTGAGGCCCGCAGCGTGTGTGAACCTGCTGGGGGGCCGATCGGAGCGCTGCTGGGCAGGTTAGTGAGGACAGCGTGAGTGCCCAGGGCGTGTGTGAGCATGAGAAGAAGACTGGAACCGCAATGCCCGGAGCGATGATCAGTGGCAGCGCTGTCCAGAGAAAAGGAAGGACACTCAAGTAAAAAGGGTGTACCTGGGGAGGCATGGCAGGAATCCCAGCGTCCTGCAAGAAGCACTGGGAGCAAGGCAGCAAGGTCCTTGATACAAATCATGAAGCCCGCAGCATGTGGAAAGCTTCCGAGGCTGAGGGAAAAGAGAGCAACACTGCCATCTAGTGGCCCGGTGGCAATATTGCACCAAAGGACAATCAGGAGGAGGACACAGGGAGTGCAACAGCACCGGGACACAAGGAAGGACACTGAGGCACCAAGATGATGCACAGAGCGAGGCAGATCAAGGCTGTTTAAGAGAAGGAAAACGAATTAAAAGACATTGGTACCAGGTGAAATGCACAGCAGCCCTGGGACATCCTGTTGATGAAAGAGGTGCAACTGCCTAAGCTGGGGTGGCAGACCTCTACAAGTGAGCCTGCAAGGAATCCTCAAAAGGACCGGCTGCCAAGGTTGCGTGAAGTGCGGTGACGCCTACTGGCCAGGGGTAGTCGCCGCAGGAGTGATGACAGTAGTGAGCAACGCACTTGGATGGCAAAGTTTGAAGAAGCAGATCCAGGCAGCCAGTTTCTGAGTGACTGGAGTAAGTGCGCAGTGTGCACACCAAGTGGCGAAAGGACGCCACCGCAAACAGAAGAAGAGCGCAAGAAGCGACCTTGCGCAGAAGAGGTACCCCGGACGCGGACGGTACTGGAAGAAGCTCGAGAAGTGACCGGGGCGGAGGACGGCGCGAGGAGCAGTGACCGCAGAAGAGGTCAGCGAACAGTGCCCGACGAAGAGGTCAGGGAGCAGTGACCGACGCAGAGGTCAGAGAGCAGTGACCGACGAAGAGGTCAGAACAGTGCCCGACAAAGAGGTCAGGGAGCAGTGACCGACGCAGAGGTCCGAGAGCAGTGACCGCAGAAGAGGTCAGAGAGCAGTGACCGCAGAAGAGGTCAAAGAGCCTTGACCAAGTGAAGTAGTCGGTGAGATGAGACCGGACAAGAAGTCCGACAAGGAAAAAGAAGGAGTGGTCCGGGAAGAGAATGACCGAAGAGAGGGTCACGAAGAGGACCAAGGAGAGGTCCGGGACGAGGACCAAGAAGAGGTCAGAAGAGAAGTCTGACAATATTGATCGGAAGTAACAGAATGGAAGAAGGTCGCGACGACAGGTCCAGGCACAGAGCGAAGTAAAGACAGTGTCCTAGAGTGTTAGGACAAGACCGGGAAGATACGTGTGGAGTGCACGCTACACGGAGAAGCCTGGTTAGGGCAGACAAGTATGAGAGGGGACCAGACCGCGTCGCGAAGGAAGGAAAGAGAAGATAGAAGTTGAGTGGCAAGACGCCATGAAGGAGAAGAAAAGAAGACGAGAAGAGTAAAGAGGTGTGACAGGTCAAATCACACACCAGAAGGAAAACACCTGAAGGGAAGGTGAAAAGTGCATGACCATCGGAACACCGGGCCTGGAGAATATCAGGGATACTGAGAGTCAACGCCTATCTACGACATCTACCTACGAGTCCCCAGATCTCCTGGTAACGGCAGAGGCGAGCAGGAGGGTCCATTGGTAACACCTACCTTTGGGATAGAACGGGAGACCGTGGATATCCAAGGGGCAAGGGCCTCAGGGACGCTGGTGGCAGCGGGTCCCGACATGAGAGATGGATCCACAACCGCTCGTTTGCAGGGTCCAGGGGGACGAAGGTCTCGTGAGAAAGGGCAGGAGCCAACAACAACCCTTTCAGGCGGAGCGTGGGACACGAGAGGTGGCCCGTAGCGATTCCTCCAACGTGGTTGGAGTGACACGGCGGAAGTCCACCGAGTCCAGTGGAAGCCTGGCAGAAGAGGGCCTCGGGGTCATCCCGTGAGAGGGGAGACCCACGAGAGAGGGGCATCCGTGAGAGGGACGTCCTGCAACTGCATACCTATCTGCAGAGAGAATCACGACTACTCATATGGAGCGAATACCTGAACCAGGACTGTGTGGTGGAACACAGAACATACCTTGTTCACCATCACTCCACATGTACCTTCGCCTCACGTGGAACAGAACGAGAGAGACTGAGGAGTACCCGTCCACATTATTGAGTCCAAGAAAGACTAGGTCCACAGGGCACCCTGACATCGTGCCAAAAGAGACATAGTGTTCCCGCCTGCAAGGATTCCATTGTCGGCGGATGACAAGCAGTTAAAGAGGCTTCGGGGAAGTTTTGTTATTGTATTGTATTGTGTTTCAATCCTATTTCCTTCCCACAGGTTTGGACTCTGTTTTGACTTTAAAGAAAGTTTAGGAGGGATGTAGTGATCGCCTGATCACCGGTCTAGTGTTTTGCATTGTGCCTCAACCACACTATACACCCACCCCTCACAGGCGTCACCAGTCAGGTGACCCTGACAATAAAAGGGGCCGAGCGCACGTGCTCGTGGCCATTGCTACCCAGTAACCCTTGGTGTCTGTGTCCATCATTATGATCTGCATGTGGGCCTAGGGTCCAGCATGAGACCATTACACGTACGCTGACCTCAGGTGGGAGGTGGCGGGTCGCTCCTCACTGCTGCGCCTTCGGCCAGTGCGGGTCCGGATCCTTGACGACATCAACGTCGCGTCGGCGGGAGAAGGGGGTAGTCCCCGGTCCGGTCCTGCGCATCCCCCCGGGCATTACGGCGTGCTCCGCAGGTGCCGACAGTAGGTCCGCTGCCTCACCGCTCTTCAAATGTGAGTCCTCCGCCCGGTAGGTTGTGCTGCAGGAGCCTCGCGATCAGTCGCGGGCTCCACCGATCGGGAGCAGGCTCCGGCGGCGGACGGTCGCCATCGCCATTAACCACAATCACCAATGATCAGATGCTTGTTTAATATTACTGCTACTAACAGGGGAGCTGGCGTTGCTGCAGGAGGAAGTAAGGATTCCAGGTCGGGGTTTGCGTGAAATATTAAGAAATCTCCGCCACTCAAGTGAGACTCATGTAGGGTACTTGACACATTTCCCATGTGCCTCTGCTTCGGACTGAAGGAGTCGGCATCGCCTCACTAACAAGTAACAACTGTAATTGAAATTATAATGGGATTTATATATATATGTTTTGAAAATGATTCACGCAATGGCCGCTAGGTGGCGATAACAGATAAACTAGCGGTCCCCTCTATGGTTCCCAGGAAACACACCCTCGTAAACAATTTGGAAATTATCCGTGTTATGTATTCATAATGTGAAATTGTGGGATTTGGATCATCTTTTTTTATTTTTTTTATTGAGCAGGATATACAATGAAAAAACCTCAAATGTAGACAATAAATAAGACATTGCGAGAGAAAGAAGATAAAATATTAATGAACGTTAGAAAACAATACATCTAATGCAGCAGATAGTAGTACAGACAATTCCCATGTTCCACTATTAAAGTTTAAACACCTCTGGGTTTCTTGATTTGATTTCAAAACGTAACACAGATATAGCTCCTAATAACAGTATTGCGTTATCAGAATTATCAGAATAAATCTAGTACCTACAGTGCATCAGTACTAGTAGTAGCCATTTGTGTTATAAATGATCAACAGCAGCCGCCATTGTCCCGGGCTGCTTAGAAAGTGAAAGCGCGCATGGCGCGCTGACTGTTGCAGGAAAGCATGTTGTGCCTGCAGTAGGAGAAACTATTTAAAGAAAATAGTGCTTAGAGACTAAAAAAGACGTAGGGTGAAACAACCGAAGTAAAAGGGCCAGTCCTCATGGAAGGTTACGAATGAAGACAAGGCGGTACTAAGGAGGGACTAACAAGCCTAATAACGAATCAGAAGCTAGCATTTACTAAGGACAATAACACAAGCCAATGACAAATATGGGCGGAGAGTGGGCGGGGCTTCCATTGCATACTCCAATACAGCACGGCTGGCAGAGCAGCGCATGCGCTGCCCAGGCTTGACCTAAAAAGTCGTCCACGGAGCTCTGCCACCTTTCTAATTAGAGGCAGAAAGATCACACAGAACAGGCCATGAGATCAAAGTCAGTGGTGTAGCTAGCCCTGTGGCCGCCCGTGGCGGTCCCTGTGTTTGCCGCCCTGTGGCGGCCGGAGTGAAGAGCGGGGGGAGTGCTGGCCAGATCTCCGTTTCGTTTGCCACACCACGGTGGCCGACTGAAGAGGAAGAGCGGGGGGGGGAGATGTCTGCCCCGAGCCTACATGTAAGAGCAGGGGGAGGCTGCCGCCCCCAAAACTCGTGCCGCCCGGGGCGGATTGCCACCTCACCTTGCTACACCACTGATCAAAGTACTTTGATGATTGAGAATTAATTAGCAAGTGGGATCTACATGCACCAATAAATGTAACATTCGTAATATCTAATAATAATAGATGTATGCCATGCTGCAAACAATTCAAGTGTTTTTATCAATTCAATACCATGCAGGTCTGTAAGGCATCTCCAGAAGTGGGAAATCAGAAAATGATAGTTGAAACTTGTGCTGCTAACGTTTGCATACACAATATTGTTAGTAGGAGACCACCATGGTTCAGAAAAAAATGCTGCATCTTAATGTCAAAAGGGAATTACCCACAGGACAAAGGGATACTTACATACTCGACCGAGGTAAACCCATCATAGTTGTACAGTGTTGTCTCATAAAACGAAATGGTTCTAAGTAAAAAAAAGGGTCTTTTAGAAGGCAGTCCCTAATGTGTTCTCATATAGAAAGAAGCCAGAGTTGCACTAACCATCAGGGTACTCATTTTTGCAGGTAACTTCAGATTCGTATTGGAGAAGCCTGTAGATAAAGATGCGTTAATTTAAAGCATATCATCCAATAAAAATAAACGAAGGACAATTAGAGAATGCTGCTATACTCATCCAGATGGCGGCAATAATCACTAGCGCCACTGGAAAATGAGCAATACAGGACGCGAGAATGCGCACAGCAAAGATAAATACAGCAGGCCATACAAAATGGCAGCTCAAAGCCAGCACATCCGCCAAAAAGTGAAAATGTATTCCTTGTAAATTTTAAGAAGTGGATGGCCATGCAATAAACCCTTTTGTAGAAAATTAGGAAATGAGAAAATTAATTAAGGGAACTAAAAATGCAGCATCTAAACATTGATAGAGCTAGAGAAAATACTACTAGAGTAGTCTCATTACAGCATATTTCCACTTTCGACCATCACTTGATGAATGAATATACGATCAAAAACATAGACATTAGGGTGTATAGTATTACATAGCGACTCAAAAAAATACAATGTGCATTATAAATAAAAGTTTTTTAGCATTTAAAGCAAGTAAATCCATCAGCATAATTAACCAGATCAATACAATGGGAAGTATACTGGTATATGATGGTCACAGCTAAAATCAACCATTTACAAAGATAATCCATAAAAGTAACACCTTTTCCCCAAACCCTGCCATGCTTGTGAGGACACCCCCATGCAGCGTAAATGGGTTATTCTTTTGGTGCGCACCAGTCCACTCCCATGCGTCATCGCTGGATTGAGGGGATCGTAGGCTGGTTCCACAATCGGGCCACATCTCTCTTGGCCACCAGACATGCCACCCCAATTAGGATTGACTCAACACAGGGGCCCCCCAATTCCACCAGCAGCCCAAGCACAGCAGTACAGGGAGTCAATTTAAGGGAAAATCCAGGACCTCCAAAAGCTCCTGGCCCACCCCGACACAAAATGGATGCAGTGCCGGGCAGTCCCAGGTCATATGAAAGAAATCGGCCACAGGAATGTGACTGCTCACAGATCGCCTGTACTGTAGGGGACATTCGTTCTATGCGGAAGGGGGAGATGTAGGTGGCATGAAGACAGTTCACTTGAGGACAACAATTGGAGGAGTGAGTAGTATGTGTAAGGTTTTACCCTCAGCTTCCTTTTTCATATACAACAATACTTGAGGAGGATTACCTTATTTTGTTGGATCCCATTACTATCCACAAGACAGAGTGTTGCGTTGTCTCACTCGGGTGTAGGATTGTTCACCCAGGTAAATCGGTGAAAATCACTGTGCCCTTGTGGGTTTTATTTTAGGGTCCTCACCCACAAGTACCACCTATGGCTTGCTTCATCATCGGACCCTCGTCCCGCTCACCTAGTGTGGGGGGACGGGCTCAACACGTTTGTAAGTGGAGTTCTTTGGTTATGTGGTTTTAGAGATTGTGAGAAGAAATTAAAATTGCCTGCCAGATCCTACTACTTTTTTAATGATTGGTCCATTGGCAAGGTTAAAAACAGTGCGATGTCATAGTGGAGTAGTGAGCTTATACATCTGAGGTCGACATGTTTCAGTCGTTAGAATTGCCCGCGTGGGTCAATCGGCTTTCTTCAGGACCTTATTTTTGCGATAATCCCTATAAGTGTAACTGGCCTTTATCGCTGTGTATATCCACCTTTTTAAAAACGTTTTTAAGAAAGGCATGCACGAAAATCATACAAACCAGTATTTTGGACTTTTCCTTTTGCATTGGTCTGAGCTGAGGGAGAGAGAAACAATAGCATTATGCAGTAATGAAATATCTATTTTTTATGCATTGTACGTATTTTCTCCCATGCAGTTGTGCATCTTGTCATGCACACTCACGTTAAAAACTTCTGATAGTCTACATTACAGGTTAAAATATGTATCAGGCATTTATAATAAAATCAAATGATATTGCACACCATGCATGTGATTTCAAAAGTGTACATAATCTACACCTACTTGGCCTATTTAGTCAATAAGGCTTCATAGAGTTAATCTGGGGCGGTGCTCCTTATAGTCACACTCTATTGGAACAAATTGAGAAAATAACCTCAAGCATAGCGTGTATATTAGGTGCTCTGAAAAAGGATTTTTAAACAGAAGGTGCATCAGGGTCTCTCCGACTTTTGTATTACTTAATTTGTCAAAGGACAGCACCCGCAGCTTTATCTTTTCGGCTCCACGCACTGTATCAAGGGGCGGAAGCCAGCTGTCTCCGGTTTTATCCTCTTTCTCGTCATGTGACCATCACATGATCGGGAGATCTGTAAAAAGAACTACAAATTTCTTGGGAATTGTAGTTCTAGGTTTTTCTTCCTCGTGGGATGTGAATCAGTGTCTTACTGGTCTTTGTCATGTAGATTAATAGTCAGTATTTTAGGCTCAGACTCATATTAGTGATTACATCGTAAATTACAGATTTGTGTTTCTTGAACAGAAAATGACTTCCTTTTCTTTGTCATGTGACAGTCACGTGATCTGCTTATGAACTACAGAACTACTAAATTTGTGGGAATTGTAGTTCTTTCTAGGATGTGGTGTAAATCCATCCTATTGAATACTGTGCCCGTGTTGGTACCTGGGTGATGTACTTCTACACTTAAGAACCCTCCGTGGTGTTGTCATGCATGATCTATTGTATATCTTATAAGATGTTCCCCACGGTATTTCATCATTCAGTCCTTCATGTTGTGTGGATAATTTATGAATCCACAGCTGTTCTTCTTCAAAAAGAACTCTCTCTATCTCACTTGATTCTACGTGGACATGTTCTAGAACTATCCACCTGAGTTCTTGTGTTGTATGACCTTTTGTAAGGTAATGTTCTGCCATTTCTGTTGTTGCCCGTCTGCAACGTACATTGCTTCGATATTCTCCTATTCTGAAGCTCATTTTTCTTGTCATCATGCCTATATAAAGCCAATCACAGGGGCATGTTATCATATAGATGACTTGTTTTGAGTTATAGTTAGTGTGTTTGCGTAATTGCAACTTTGTACGTAGTCCCAGATTTATTTCCTTAGTAAATGTCGTCAGGTGGCAGACACTGCATTGTGTACAGGGGGAATGACCTTTTATTTCAGGGAGCCCAAGTTTTTTGTTCTCAACGTAGGTCTCGGTCTTGTGTGCACTACTGTGTCTTTTATACATTTTGCTCTTTTGTGTGAAAATAGAGGGTAGTCCCATTGTCTAGATCCTATGTTCAAGATTCGTCAGTTGCGTCTTATAATTTTCTTGACATAGTCTGATGCGGTTATATGTAGTCACACATACTAAGGGAGGGTCTTACTTTGCCCTTGTAGGAGGACATTAAAATATATCCCACAAGGTCACAGTGATTTTCACCGATATTACCTGGGTGAACAATCCTACACCCCAGTGAGATAGTGGCAACGCAACAGTCTGTCTTGTGGATAGTAATAGGATCCAACAAAATAAGGTAATCCTCCTCAAGTATTGTTGTATATGAAAAAGGAAGCTGAGGGTAAAACCTTACACATACTACTCACTCCTCCTAATTGTTGTCCTCAAGTGAACTATCTTCATGCCACCTACATCTCCCCCTTCTGCATAGAACGAATGTCCCCTACAGTACAGGCGATCTGTGAGCAGTCACATTCCTGCGGGCGATTTCTTTCATATGACCTGGGACTGCCCGGCACTGCATCCATTTTGTGTCGGGGTGGGCCAGGAGCTTTTGGAGGTCCTGGATTGTTCCCTTAAATTGACTCCCCGTACTGCTGTGCTTGGGCTGCTGGTGGAATTGGGGAGCCCCTGTGTTGACTCAATCCTAATTGGGGTGGCATGTCTGGTGGCCAAGAGAGTTGTGGCCCGATTGTGGAACCAGCCTACGATCCCCTCAATCCAGCGATGACGCATGGGAGTGGACTGGTACGCACAAAAAGAAAAACCCATTTACGCTGCATGGGGGTGTCCTCACAAGCGTGGCAGGGTATGGGGGGAAAGGTGTTCCTTTTATGGATTATCATTGTAAATGGTTGATTTTAGCTGTGACCATCATATACCAGTATACTTCCTATTGTATTGATCTGGTTAATTATGCTGATGGATTTACTTGCTGTAAAACTTCAATAAAGTTGGTTATAAAAAAAAAAGTATTAAGGGCTGCCACGGTGAATCATTCAAAGTATTCATTCAGTTCATTCTTCTTGGTGTTCAAAGAATACATCCAGCGATGTTCTCTTAAAAGTATCAGTTTAGGCCAAGCGCCTCCTCAAGGTGATGATACACCTTCTTTAACCGTCGTCCGTTTAAAATCTATCGCTATGTGTTGTTCTTTGTCTGGTTGCTTAAGGTGTTGCAAGTGAAAACACAGACTATTCTATTTTCATCGTCATCCCTCTTCTTGGGTGTGAGTAAACTAAGCATGTTTGCCGAGAGCAGTAAGCGTCTGTGATAACCTCTTTCCACAAGATATTGGCATAGAAGGTCCGATTCATAAAAAAAAAGTTTGCTAACAGTTTCTTCAGTGACTTAGAAAAATTTATTTTGTCTCAGAGGGAATGGGGATGGCAATTGCCTTAACCTAGCAAATAATTCTGCTCAGTAGTTTCCCAAAATAAAGTTGAAAGTGTAAATTATCTGGCCAACCGTTTTGACTTCTGCATCCAAATAAATGATTTTGTCTGTCACAGGCATACATTTTGAAATATCACCTTTGAGCCACTACCCCAATGGAAAGAAATGGCATTCTTAATGTGTATGTCATTGAAAATTGCACCATTATTAAAGACTCAGCAAAAGTAGTCTACAAACCTTTTACTGTTGTGCCCACCCTCGTGTGAAATGATTTCACCGGGGGATGGGGGGTCCAAAATGACAAATAAGTTATCGCAATTGTTTTATAAAAATGTTTCATACCTCAAGAAAGTTAAAGAATTTTATGGGGCTTGAGCACACTTTTTCTAACAAATATAGGCAAGCCAAAACTGCAAGTGAGAATTCTCCAGACCTGTCTTACTTCTTTCTTAAGATAAATCTTATCTATGAAATTGAAAAC
Organism: Calotriton arnoldi; assembly: GCA_963921515.1. Lineage (NCBI taxonomy): Eukaryota > Metazoa > Chordata > Amphibia > Caudata > Salamandridae > Calotriton > Calotriton arnoldi. The sequence goes on from CAWUFW010001745.1 coordinate 1,374,423, forward strand.
ATTGCAATCAAAAAGCGAAAACGTGTAAGGGACTGAAGACAGCATCAAAGAAACTTTGACACAAATCGATGCTCATTTTATCTTTATGTTGTCACATTATCACCTCTTGCTGGCAATTGGTCCCATGTCATGCGTGACACATCAAGGCAGCCCTGGCTTTTAAGTGAAAATCACTTTGAAATCTAGGAATTTTGAGCCCAGCATTACAATGTTAAACACGAAACTGCAATGTGCTGTTGGTTAAAATATGAGGACTGGAGGGAGATGTTTCATTAGAAATGGGGCTATAAGGCAGCTCTGACTTGTGTAACAATTCACAAATTGCTTCTGTGTTCAATTATCCCTTTTAAAAGTGCAATCAAAAACATGATTGCCTACATGCTGTTGGCACACATGCCATACTAAAAGTGGCAAGTGTGATCCTTTATCAGTAGCTGTTCTTTAGATTAGAAACAATTCATATTGCCATGAAAGTTTCGGGATAAAGGCTAAAAGAATTTGATTATTCTTTTCTATAACATGACAACATATTAACACAGTTTAATACAGTAGATAAATATATTTACAGAGCTTGCATTACTCAATAGATTGCCCAGTTATTATCTTACAATGTTGTGGGTTTGAAAGCCCCCAGAAATGTAGCCCTGTGCTCCTGGGCTCATTCATTTTTTGACTGACATAGTATGTTTTTTCCTTCACAGAGGGCTCGAGTTCTTAGTCTGTGGCAGATGCTCTAAATGTTTTTGTACTTGCATTCAATAGTAAATCCTTGGTCTGTTAAGACTGAGGCTCTCACTTCCTCTAGAATAGGAGGTTAACAGATTGACAAAGACGTCACGAAAGTTGCTGTGCTGTGATGCATGAAAGGAAGAGAGCAGGACTGCACCATTTCCACTAAGATATGGCAATATCCTGCTCTTTCCCTAATCAACTGGCGCACAACCCCACAGCCTAGAGCCACGTACACACCTTTATACCATAGCGCAACAGCCTCTGTGTCATGCCTAGCATAGGTTTTGCATCAGAAGGGTACCCTTCCTGTACAAAATACTATGCCTAGATAAACTTTAAAACTTTAAAACTTTTGACATGTGCTGTAAACTGCAGCACACATGCAAAGTCAGAAAAGTTTGGAAAAATTAAAGCATTTATCCAAATTAATGCCAATCTCAAAGAGGTATTAATTTTGGTGTAGCACACTGTCTACTATTGTAAGTAGATAAATCTTTGTATCATAAACTATGGGTGGTTGCATGGGAACACCCATGCACCACACATGGTGTACCCCCGTCCCCCGAGGTAAAGTAAGTCAAAGCAGTGCATGGCACTGCTTTGCGTTACTACTTTGCACTGGAAAGTAAATTGCAAGTAAACATTTTGTGTTGTTAGCGTCACTTTTGTGAGACATTCAGCATAAAATGTTAGCAAATCTGCACATAAGTGTGTGTGTGTGTGTGCACATGCACACAATGGACTGAATTCACAAAGGTGGACTTAGACTTTAGTCTAAGTTTACTATTTTTTGGTTATTGCAAAGGCACTTATGAGTAGTATCTTTACAACTGCAGAGTTTCCGCAATCAGGGCAGAGTTTCCGCACTCAGGCGGCGTTTCCCTACTTAGTGCTGAGACTCTGCACTCGGAGCAGAATCTCCGCACTCGAGACGGAGAAAGTGAGAAATGCAAGTCAGACACAAGTACATACACCTGCAATCAATTATTACACTTGAAATTCATTGGGGCCGATTCACAAAGGTAATCTGAGACAAAAGTTTAACTTTACGACTTTTGGTATTCACTGAAGTCATTTACGAGTCGTATCTTACATCCACAGTCGGGCGGAATCTACACACTCCGGGCGGAATCTCAACACCCGGTGCGGGAATCTCTGCAGTCGGGGTGGAGTCTCCGCACTCGGGCCGGAATCTCTGCAGTCGGGGCAGAATCTTCGGCTCGGGCCCGATGAAGTGTAATCACCTACACTCGCAGTCAATTGACACCACTTGCAAGACCTGCCCTCCAAACCAAATAAAAGCAGCACACAAACAATACCCAGGTTTGGCCAAATAGAGTTTCTGCATGCCTGCTCTGTGCCTTGCCTCAAAAAATGCTACCCCAGAGGAGAAAGAAAAATTATACTGAGAAGAAGACCACCATGATCTTGGAGTTTATTGTTAGGCACCACAAAAGGCTCCATGGTTTCCCCAATTACAGCACCAGTGGCACAAAGAAGGCACCCCTATGGCAGCATTTAGCCACTGCAGTCACAGCGTTGGGGGAGGATGTCCGCGCTGTAACTGAAATAAAGAAGTGACAGAATGAGAAGAGGCGGGTGAAGGAGAAGTACGCCAGGATTGAGGTGGCCAGAGTTCTCCCTGGTGTTATGTTATGTTATGTTAGCAAGAATTTCTATAGCGCACGTTCACCAAGAGGTTTCATGGGCAGTGTCAAGGCAGAGATGGATTACGCATGAGCCTGCTCAAACAGCCGGACAATCTGGACCCCGCCTCCATCTCACCCGACTAGAGGAGGATGTCCTCACCACCATGCACCTGCACATGCTCCATGGGCTGCCTGTGAGTGATGTTGGCAATGTGGTACCAGGTAAATGTGATGACGATAACATGAATGTGAAATGTCTGTCTGCGTTGCACCACAATTGTGACTATGGAAGTTGTCCCAAGTATGTGTAAAAAGCATAGGTTACAACAAAGTAGCGCAGTGCCGCAAGCCATTTGGCTGCGCCGCACTGCGTTACTTTGGAAGCAAAGGGATGCATCATAATTACAAAAATATGACTGAACCCTTTGCTCTCCCCTGCGTTTGCCCACAATTGACTGCCATGCGCCGATGCAGGCACTCTTGCACCATGGTGCAAGGGGACCTGCGTTGTGGGGAGGATTGTTTTTGTGCAGAAAGGGACACCTTCCTGCACAAAAACAATCACGAGAGGTGTTTTCTCTTTCTATGTGTGCTGCAGCACGCATAGAAAGAGGAAACAACGAGGAGAAATAAAAACATTTCTCCTCGTTGCGCTTCCCTTTCTAGTATCCATGGGTGTTGCGTGGGAACACCCACAGCAACACCCATTCACGCCCCTTTCACGCAAAGTGATGCGTGATAAGGGGCCGTATTTACAAGGCCACCAAAAACCACGCAAGGTGGCTTTACTTGGCCTTGTAACTGCGCCGCCAGTGCGTCACAAAAAGTGATGCACCAGCGGCGCAAGGGGCTTGTAAATATGCCCCATAGTGAGTCAGAGCCTCATGTGTCTCCTTTAGTACGTTGCACTACAAATCCCAGAATCCTTTGCGATGGAAATGGCAAATCCCATTTCCTCTATCACAAACAGGGGCCCAGCCCTGCTGGTGTATTTAGGTAACACTGGTAAGTGACAATAGACAAAGTGCCCCTTCCACTTAGCATTACTGTTAGCATGTACATGCAGTAAGGACATTTGTGGCAAGTTGTACATATACATATTTTGTTTGCTGACTTTTCTCTGTTCTCCTCTATTGACACATGCAGCCAGAGTACAGTCATTCACTGTAGCAAAGGTCTCTGCATCTTCTGAGCGGCAACAACATCAGCCACAGCAAACCATACAACCATCACAAATTGGTAAGTAAAAGTGGTAAGGAGAGGGTCCAAAAGCCTACATTGTTAGCAGATAACCCATGGACATATCAAATGTATCCCATCAATAGTGCCAGAACTGTGAACTGAACTCTGAAATCTAGTGCATCACATGTGGCAACTGGAATGTTAACTGGCAAACAAACATATCTTAGTAGGCCTAATGATATTGCCACAGTGATATCTGCTACAAGGTTGGCTGTGACATCTAGTCAGGAACCACACACTGGGCAGATGCGGGACCCTGGTAAGTACACCCAAGAATGATGTACCTGAATGCTCATGCTCATAAAATGTGGATTTTATGTCTGCAGTATGTTGTATGTGTTCAACATCACTGTTGTCCCTCATCTCAATATGCCCACATATCGCATTTACAGCATACCATATCACACCATGGTGGCTAGTGAAAGGATGACACTAAATGTATGGCAAGTGAGTGAAGTATGTACATAGTAGACTATATTGTGTGATATGAAGTGGAATAGCCACAACTGGATTGTAAGTCCTTGACATGAAAACTCTCAAGCGAAATCACAGGGCCCAAAATGTATGGAAATTGATGTGGATAAGGGTCGCACTGATGCCAGTTGGGTTGGGTTGTTTTGGGAGGGGTATATGAGCTGCTAATGTGGATGTAGAGGAAGTGAAATATATACATCTGGTGGCTGGACTGCACAACGTAAATCTAGTGTTGGCGGCAATCATCCAAGCTTCAACACTTTATCCACAATGTGTGATACTAGTCAAATGTTGAATTCAGCTTGCCTCTTCTTCTACCGTATTCTCATATATAAGTGACAGGATAAATATATGAGGTTAGGATGTGTGCTGAACAAGACCTCATCAATTGACAGCTAAGTTCTACCATGATGTTGTACATTTATAATGGGAACAGAGGTCACACAAAGATTGCACATCACAAATGTGTGTTCTCCCAGTCCTAACTTAGCGTTGTGACTCTGTGGGGAGGGAAGCACAAAAGTGCCCGAAAATGTACCTCACTATTGGAAATCTCACATATTAACTCTCCAATGCAGTGATATGATCTGATATGCAAAGGCGAAACTGGTCTGCATGGTGAGGTACACTCCTTTCGATTTGTCAACAGACAACATCATACTCATGATACATGATGGGCGTAACAGTGAAGGTGTATCCAAAGGTAGGCGGAGTCATTCACCATAATTACACCCTTCCTTCAAATATCAGTTACCTTCTAATACACGTTTGTCTGTTAACGTGATATCTCGTTGATGTCAGTGCTGTGTGGAGGTAACAGCTGGCAACTGCTGCTGGTGGCCAGAGGCCCGCTTGTAAAGTTCAGGAGGAAAACCTGCGGCACACTGGCCAGAAATAACATTTCAATAGTCTATGACAATGACATATACAAGTTAACTCATTGCTATCATCCTGTGTACTTGAATATGGACATGTATGTCTCTTTACTGCTGCTGACAGGATTCCATCAGTGCTGCAGACAACACTATCCTGGGGTATGTGAGACACCCTGGCTGCAGCAGTCAAACCCACTCACATCTGTCCATCAGGTTAGCATGCCAAAAAGTGGTTCCCTATTATGGATTCTAAAATCATTCAGAAGATCTAAATCTTTGGGGAAGGACTTTAGCAGATTTAACCCCTTCTGCATAGCATCTGTACTTGGTGTGTAAAAAGTTACATACATACTCTTTCAGTTATATGCGTGTCAAGTGTGCCTGTTAGCATAGAAGTCATGCAGATCATTAAGTATGGCATCACTTACTTCTCAAGCTGCTGGATCGAGGACCACATCTTCAGCTACACCTATGAGGAGCCAAATTCAGCAGTTGACATCAGGGGGGATCTCAAAGCAACACAGAGCTGTGGCTGGAGCTGGTGAGTTTGCGTGTGCATTGTACATCTCTATTCAACACCTCAGTGCTATGGTGTGAGCTGACAATTGTAGGTGTACCCAAACCAGGTCACATGTGCATCATCCGTTGATGCAAAGAACAGTAGAATCAACCCTTGTGTTGCACCACATCATATACTAGGCCAATTACTTATCCTGTTGCAACCTCTGTCTTCCAGGTGATGAGGACGATGAGGACAATGGACCTTCCACCAGTGGTGGATGGCGGACAATTGAAAGGGAGAACCCAGTACTCTTACAAGCAGCCATTTCAGCCATCAGTAATGCGCAAGAGGAGGAGGAAAAGAAAGTAATAGAGGAGTCGGACAAATTGGAGGATGATAGAGACTATCTGGCCCTTCATACAGAGGATGAAGAGTCAGATGCCCTTACCAAAAACGTTCGGTCCACTGGGCAAAATGTGTAAGGCCACCCCCCCTCCACCCAGCAAAGTGCCTCACTATCCAAAGCCCAGGATTGCCTGTTCTCAGCATAGCACTAATCAGCCACAACTCTCACATACCCCAACATAGACATCACGCCCTCACAGCCCTCGCATCAAGGACAGATATGGTGGTTCCCCTACACACTCCTCCCAATACAGTGCATCCCAGGCATTCTCTTCACCATCTGAGGGACCTACTACCCCTGGTGCGGTGCAGGTATCCCCTGGGCACCAATCTCCTGTCCACAGACTACCACCTGCCACCCCCCCCCCCTGCTGGTGGACCTGAAGGTCATATCCGTGGCCGTCCCATGCGGAGGAGGCTAGCAGATGGCTGTGGTGGCCAGTGGGAGGATGAGTTCTTCCTAAAGCAGGCTAGTGTGAGGCAGGACTTACGTGCCGTAGGGGCTACTCTGTCAGACATGTCAGAGGCACTGCAGGACATGCACCATATCACTAAGGTGGTGGACCGACTGACCCAGGTGTTGGACAGGATGGATTAATCTTGGCAAGACATGTCCAAGAAGATAAATGACATCATATCCATCCATAGGGAAGAGAGTGTAAGATACCATGCCTTGGTTATTAATATGATGGAGGGCATGTTGAAAATGTTCCAAAGTCTACCTTCACAGTCAACACATGAAGGAGAAACTACACACCCACCTGCACTACCAGCTGAGCAGCTACCTGCACCCCCACCTGCACCTCAATCTGCACAGCCCCTTGTGCCCCCACTGGCACAGCCACCTGCACCCAAACCTGTACAGTCACTCCATCTGTACAGCCACCTGCACCCCAACCCGCACACCTACATGCACAGCCACCTGCACCAAAACCTGTTCAGCCATCCCCAATCTGTACAGCAACCAGCCCCATCAGCAGAGTCAACAGATCCACCTGTAGAGGCAGCTGCCAAACATGCACACACACAACGTCAGCCACCCAGAATGCGTACTCGCTCACAAAGATCCTCATCCCTACAATTGCCAAGTCATGAGATATCCCCTGTGACTTTGGTAAATATATTTTGTCACTCAACATATGTATATGAATAAATATATATGCATAAATCACAACTTCTACCCTGAGTTGGCTATGATGCTTTTGAAATGATTACTCTGGTTGTAGGATAGATATTTCCATATAAATCTTTGTGAGTCCCACATGTCGGCCTATAAGACCACCTGTGTCACAAGGCATCATGTTAAAAACATATGCTAAACAGCTACAGTTTTACAATTAACCACATGTTGTGCAACACACCTATTGGAAAATCAATTCTTTTGTGAAAATATAATTTCTGAAAGTTTAGCAAAAAATAAACAAATTCAGGGAATATCAACTAAAGTTACAAAAAAACTGCCAGGTAGAATGGGAGAAAGGAACACAAATGAGGTATTCAGGTAGAATGAGCAAGGGAACTAGAATGTGGTTGGGCCACATAATAAAACATTGACTGGAAGCATGAGGGGAACCAGTCTATATACAAGGGGTCAAAGAAAATAGTCCACAGTCAAAACTTTGTCCAAACACAAGAGTCCACAGTCAACTTAAAGAATAATGTCTGCCCCCCTCAAGCCACATTTTAGTTTGCAAGTGAGATATAGGCTCGGTGGGACACAGTCACTGGCTATCCTCACTCTCGTCTTTTACATTCATGTGAAAATCCGCCTTACACGTGGACACACTCTGGCTGGCCAGTGCAGGACAAGACATCCCATGGGAAGAGACAACATGAGCCGTAGTGATCCAGCGGGTTACTAGCAACAAGCATTCATACACAAAATACTCACCTGGGCCCATTCATTCACGCTAACTAATAATCACCGCTGGTGGGAATCAGTTGTACTCTTTATCAAAATCCCTGCTACCAATTACCTTTCCTGATTGAAGAGTAATGACTTACCAATGGACCTTTGATAATTGGGGATAAAATGAGATCATACAAATACAATTTCATAAAACACCTGAAATAACCACTGACTCAGGAAGTTTTAAAATGTTTATCTAAATATTTTAGCAGAGTAATATACAAGCCACACGGCACTTAATCGCATATCAAGGAGGAAGTACACTATAAAATCACCTATTAATCACAAATGACGGTCCCTCAGAAAGGAGAAGATAGAGACAGCAGTACAAACTAAAGATTACGCCTTTATAGTTACCTAAGAGTGTGAGAACCAAACCCCTTGGCCAAGGAGTTGGAAAGGGTCCCAGGAAAGATGAAGACCAAAGACCTCCGGACCAGGTTCAAGACAGGACAGGTGACCTCTCTACCAACGACGCCTGCGTCGTTACCCTCTCTGTCACTTCGTTCCTCCTCGATTCTTCCGTGTCTTCTTTCTAATGGAATCCGCCGCCCCCACCTCAGGACCTCTTTGGACAGCGGTTCAGTCTGCAATCGATCAGCTCGTTCTGTGTCAGCATCTGAGCCTAAGTGCCTAGTCTCTCCAACTAATTAGCTAATTCTATATCTATTATACCCTTCTACACCCAGGTACCTCCCATTAATGTTTCAAAATTATGGGCCCACTACTTCTGATTGGACAGGGACAGGGGGTTGATCCTCACACCATGACAATTTAGTTCAATTTCTTTAAGCCCATTGTTTTAAAATACCGCCCCTCACAATTAATACATTTGCTTTATTTCCCACCCGTCTCATGACAATTTTCAATACAAAGTGTATACAATGTATCAGTTTGTTGGACATCTCAGATGTACTGTGAAGGTGATCAGCGGGTCATGTCCTTGGACATCTTCCAAGTTGACTTCATCGCTTTTGTCTTGTTAGTTTCAGAGCGCATGCGCAGGTCACATGGCTCTCGAGCTGCCGTTTAGTTAACCCAGGCCCATTTTACGAACTAATAGAAATCAAAGAAGAAACATATTAAAATCAAAAATAAATGTTTTCACTGTATACCCCCTACTTCTACTCTATTCCCATTTAATTATAAAATCTATCCCGCATTAATAGCGTTAGAATACCACATTATTAATTGCAGCAATGCGAAAGCTTTAGCATGTGAGAACATAAAGCAGCCATTTTAGCATACACTGCGCAGAAGCAAAAGTTTCCCTCCAAGCAAAGAAAGACGTCATACCACATGATATGGCTGACACATGCGCAGTTGAGTTCCCGCGCTTTAGCGGCCATTTTGGATTAGACGAGGATTACTTATTAGTGAAAACACATAGGCAAGCATCTTCTGGATAAAAATGTTGTGTCTGCACATTATTAATTAAAGACATTACAAGGTTTTAGTACAAATTATTAATACTGTGAGAAGATTGCTTACGAGCAAGTCTCATTGTGAGTCCTTGCTCCATCAGTAGCAGTGGAAACAGAGGGCCTCATCTACAAGAAAATGGCGTGGCGCCGCAAGCCATTCAGCTGCGCTGTGCTGCATCATTTCCAAAGCATAGGGATGTGTCGTATTAACAACCATAGTATGCTTTCCCTTGCACTGCGCACAATTGACTGCAATGCGCCAGCGGAGGCACCCTTGTGTGATTTGGGCAAGCCTATTGCGCTGCCGGCGCATGAAAAAAGTGATGCACCGGCGGCACAATAGGGTTGTAAATAAGCCCCAGAGAGGGCTGGAGAATTGGGAAACACAACAACAGTAGGTTTGATTAATCTTGAAGCCAACGCAGACAATATAGCTGCACTCAAGTTGATGATGGAGGCATTGATTGAATGCCTAGACTGTGTCTCTCAGAGCATCCGTAAGTCAACCCTAATGGCCTGGAAGCCTTGTGAGAGAACACATACTTGACATTCTGAATAGCCCCTGCCACCCCCTGGAGTGCAGGCACAGACACACATGGAGGGGATTGTGCCTCACATGAGACGTGTGGGGTTTTAGGGGCAGATATCTCCCTCCACTCTTGCTCTTCCTGGCAGGCACTAGGAGAAGGAGTAGTGGCAGGGGGTGTAGCTGGAAGCCCCGATGGAATGGAGGCCTCAGGAGTTAGGGAGGGACTGGTGGCATACCCAGATTTTGTTGGGGCCTGCTCTGGGGACACTATTGCAGATGTTTCAGCTTGTGGGCCAGGAGCAGTGCCAACGTTTTCCTCCTCCTAGTTGGTGCTGCTCCTTTCAATTCCCCCTTCATCCTCCTCATCTTTCACCCGGATTCTTTTTTGTGATGTCCTTGACAGTCTCCGGGTGGACACACTAACCCTGTTGGGTGGTTGTTCTCCCTCCTCCTCGCTGGTGGTGTCGTGAGGACGTGCCCCCCTACGAGCCGAGGAAGTACTGGTGGTCTGCCCCAGGTCCTGTCATGATGTCCCTTGACCAGCCTGGCCCTGTGGAAAATGCAAATGAACAATTATGTAGTTGTTGAACACTTTTAAGGCACAATGTTAAAAATGAGATAAAGAAAATGCTGACATTGTTGTACCTTGACCTAAGTAAGCACTATTATGTGATTTTTTTAATTAATATTATGTGTAATTTGGCTGTCATGTGAATAAATAATTCACATATTGTAGAATTTTGACAGACATGAACAATATTGTCTGCAGTATTAAGAAAGGTAAACTTACACTTTAGAGTAAGTTGAGTTTTTCATCATTATTCCCACACTACTATTCAATAGTAAATTATTGAGTGCAGAGACAACGCAGTTGGGGTGAAGATCACCACACATAAAGGTGAATCCAGGTCTATCAATTTATGTGCAGAGCTCTCTTCCCCAACTCCTCAGCTTTCACAGTCATAAACTTACCATTAGCTCTCATATTTAGAAAAGCAAAGAAAAACGCACCTTACAGTAAAGCGTAATTTAACCTATGTAAATCAGGGCCTTGCAGAAAATCCTAAAATAATGCTATTCAAAAATTCATTTTCCCCATGGGAACATCAGAATCTGTACATGGGTAAAGCCACGGTTTCCATTATAAGAATGCTTTGTTTGTGCAGCACATTGCAGCTCTTATGTGCTTAGTTTGTACTGCTGCATATGTTTTTGACAATGACATACATGACCTTCTTAAGTAAATGTGTGCATTTAGTACACATTGGATATGTATGTATCATATGGAGTAAGAAAAGGTTAACAATGTTAGCCTTGATTTTATTTCAAGCAGCAAATAGTATTTATGAAAAACAACACAAATAAAAAACATACACGATACAACATAGTAACATTACAAACTGTAATACAATGAACAAGTGCAAATAGTCACCATAGAATTAAACTTTTGTAAGGTCCTTGGTTCTCTAGTCAAGAAATCCCTCGTGCATTGCATCTCAGAAATTCATTTGTGATGCAGCTCTACCCATTTGTGTTCAGAAAACTACAAGTCCCAGAATTCCTTGCACCTACTGATCTACTCATGAATACACATTATACATTTTGCTGCCATGACTCAGGTGAAGTTAAAGGTTACAAACAACACATGACAGGACATTTCACTCATCACTCCCATCAGACTTCATGACAAATAATACAGTTGATTTACTACCATCTCTCTGCTGCTCAAACTCCTCCAGCTGAGCATGGAGGCTAGGTCCCTACCGTACAGTGGGGTCATGCCGAGCTGCTGTGAATGGGGCTGGGAGGACACGCCCATGATGTCCTGAGCCTTTATCCTGGACCAGCGTCACTGGTCCTCCCAGCATTTTCTGCACATTTTGACCCGCCATTGTACACGCCTACTGCACTGCAGTGCGTTGCAATGTCCCACCAGAACTGGGCAAACTCTGCAATGCTCAACTGTGTTTTAGGGCCCCCATAAAACTGAGGGTAATGAGCAAGCACCCCCTCACTAATGATCTTCAGTTCAGTCTTGGTGAAGGGGGTGCCTTCTCATCTAGACTCTCAGCCATGTTGGGGGAAGGATAGATGAACAGAGTAGCAGGATGGAGGAGGATGCTTCTCTAAGGTGAGGATGGCACAGAATGATCACAAAATGGCTGACTTCAGCTTCCTGTATATCATTTCCTGTATGTCATATCCTATAGGTAATTTCATGTGAATTTGTGTTGATCTCCGCTCCGAGTGTGGCGTTGCAGAGACTCTTCACATGAGGCGGAGACTTTGCATCTCAGTTAGAACGTGATGCAAGCCTCGGAATTCGTTTGCCTGTGAAATGCCAACAATGTCAACATATGCTGGGGTAGCCTGGGAGCGGCAAGATCCTACTCCCACTCAGAAACTATGTTCAAGAAGACATCAGGTGGGAAGCAGAATTATTTAAAGCACATCTTGGCTCAACATCCCAAAGATGTTGATTCTTTGCCTGAAAATCCTCTCAGCTCTTCTCCTCCCCATCCTTCTCCTCAGATCATTCATTCTCATGATCAGGGGCAAACCCACAAACACATTCAGTGACATGTTGAAAGGTCTGCTATGGTTTGTTTCTGGTTGCTCTTTTTCATGTATTCAGCCTGGCAGTGTTTGGTTGTTGGGTTAACAACATTCTGATGGAGATGGGTGGGGGATGGTAAACACATTCACAGATATGTGAAGTGTTTATGCACTGTTGGAAATGTGAGCTTCGGGTTGTGGTTTTGATTTGAGACTAATATTCACATTTGAACAGATTGTGAGAGTAAATACAGGACAGATAAGTCATTTTAATATTAACACTGAATGTTTCAATGAAGTTACAAAATTAAATAACATTTTATTGTTGACACCTTATAGAATTATATGATTATATTACTGGGAATGTATTGTAATTAATATTACAGTTCTGTTTTGGGGGTGGGTGTTGCCCATCTCATTAACCTTTCAACGACACCCCAATATAGCTAATAGCTCCACTGTAGTCCCCTTACATTTCATCCGTGGTGCTGGCTCTTATCCCCCGAGTTACGTGTGTCCCTCACTCATTGTGTATGCCAATGTTTGGTTACATGTTGGCCCACTCTGCTGTTTCCTACATGACCTGCACATATACATATGGGACAGGCAGAGGCTTGAGACAGCAAATTATTGTGATTTTTCATTTTCGACTAATGTTTGTAGTATTAGAATATGTACTACATGATATGGTGTCTGATCCTGGACCCAAATGCAGAGGCTTGCACCTCCGCTTATCCTATAATTTCACTGTTGTGTACACTGTCCTGAGTGCGAAGACTCCGCCCCGGGTGCAGAGATTCAGCCCCAAATGCAGAAACTGTGCCCTGAGTGTGGAGACTCCACAGTTGTGAAGATACTACTCGTAAGTGGCTTTGTGAATACCAAAAAGTAGTAAACTTAGACTAAAGTCTACGTTTACCTTCGTGAATCAGGCCCCATGTCGTGATCTACACCAGGCAGGTTTTCCCCAGAATGAGTGTTCCCCTGTTATGTGTAGCCATAGAATTTGGGTTGATAACATCAGCTTTGAGGTAGCTGTCTCACCTGTATCCCACCATGTGCCTGCACTGCTCACTCTTACATCCTCTTCCTACACAAGTTATTGGAACAGGGAAGAACTCTGACAACGTGAAATGCCATTTTAGTAGTTTGGACAGTGGAAGCCTGTAGCATGGAAAGAATGAACATCTTACAAACATTGCAACCAAGGACAGGACCTCTGTTATTGCCTAAGTAAAGGAGATGTGCTGACTGCCCATACCCTGCCATTGTGATTATCTCTCTCAGCAAAAGAAAATAAGCAGTCCCTGATTGACTGAAGACTGACAGATGATATTGTTTTTCCCTGGTGGTGCTGTGAAATGTCTACCTTCAACATGGAATCTGAAATGCTGCTAGCATTATCAGTTTTAAGTGATACAGCAGTTCTGAATGGCTTCTTAGGCTCACTCCAACAGTTACCCTTTGTGAATGTAAGTAATAATAATAATAATAATAATCTTTATTCGGCATATATAAAAAATATGACCATAAAAGATACACATTCATCAGCACAACAATACAGTACATTGATCATCACATAATACAAAAAAGAGAAGACAGGGCAGTCAGGGCACCGCATGAACATATGGAGCACTGCTCAAAAACATCTTAAAACATTAAAAACAATAAAAAGGTGCACCACACACTATCCCCACTAATGCGCCAGGTACTTAAAGGTCTCCTCCTTTTATGTTCCCCTAGTGTTTCTTAGCTTTAAAGCAGATCTTTAAAAATTTGTGACGCATGATAATGTAAAAGCATCAGGGGACAGTTTTAAAAAAAGTAAGGCCACCCGGGCCTGCTTAAAATTATGTTTCCTTAAAAGCCCCTTGAGATACACTCTTCTCGGGAATGAGTAATACGGACACAAAAGAACAAAATGAAGGGTATCCTGTGGAGACCTATTGTCGCAGCCACAGGGCCCTTTTTGTTCTGAAGGTGCTGTATACCCCGCCGATACAGCCAGTAAGTGGTGTAACAAGTTCAGTCTGAACCGTGTGATTAAAAATCTATCATGAGCACTGGCTATAATAGCTAAGTACGGTTCTATGCTTTGTGTCGACGTGACTAAAATATAATTTCTGACCGAGGGCTTTTTCAGTTCATTTTCCTCCCTTTGGGCCCCAATTAATTTAGAAAACTGATCTTTAATAAGAACTTTATCCCGTGGGCTCACCTTATCCGGGCGAGAGAACAACTCTGCCCTGCCCAGCATAATAAGGGAATCCTTTACATATTTTACCCACGGGACTTTTAACGCATGATCCAAGGAGAGACAGTCTTGAATTACTTTCCTATTAAAACCTGTCTCCTCATTGGACCACATGTTCACCGAGCACAGGAGGGGTTTCACCGCCACCAGGTCAGAAATATACTTAGGCCCCAGCTCCTCATGAACAATAAACGAGGGGGTATTTTGGGGGACTCTCAGCAACCGCCTAAAATACCTGTTTTCTTCACTCTGTATTTCACTTGTCCCAGTAAAACCCCACACTTCACTTCCATATAAAATTTTTGAACTACAGAATGAGTTATACAGTTTTAGGATTGTCCCCGGTGACCACTTGCCTAACCTGTGAGCAAAGGATGTAATTGCTCCCGTAGACTTTTCCAAACCTAGACACTTACTCTCCACTAGCTGTTTAAAACTCAATTTTTCATCGAACAAGATGCCTAGATATGAGAAGGCCGGTACTTTCCCCAGAGTATGTGTGCCGACTACGTAATAATTTGCCTTCCTGCTCCTTTTCCCTAGTTTCATTATGTAGGATTTTGTTAAATTAGGTGTCAGATCCAAATCATTCATAAATCCCACAAACCCATCTAATAGGATCTGCAAGGCCTTGGGTGTGCGAGCAAGGAGGACCGCATCGTCCGTGTAAAGTAGAACGGGGACTGGTCTTGAACCTACTTTAGGGGAGTCAACTTGTAATGCAGTTAGTGCCCATTCAAGACCATTAATATATAACGGGAATAAAAAAGGAGCTAAAATGCATCCCTGTCTAACCCCGCTTGAACACGTAAAATAGTCTGTAGTCTTCCCCTCTTGTGTATATCTTACTGCGGCAGAGGTGTTGGAGTGTAGAGCCATAAGTACATTAATTAGGGCCGGGTCCACCCCCTGTGATCCCATGAGCTTCCATAATTTGGTTCGGTTTACACAGTCAAATGCTGCGGTAAGGTCCATAAAGGCGAGATAAAGCCCCCCGCCTTTGGCTATAGTGTACTTCGCATTAATCAAATAGAGATTTAGACATTGTGCAACCGTGGATTTGCCCGTGCGGAACCCATATTGGACATCTCTTATTATTCCATGGGTTTCTGCCCAGTCAGACAACCTATTCAGCACCACTCTACCCAAAACCTTCGCTGTTACGTCAATAAGGGATATTGGGCGATAACAGTGTGGACTATTCCTATCCCCTTTCTTGAATATCGGGACAATGGTTGCCGTGGACCATGAGGGAGGCATTTCTGTTGCAACTGACGCATTTATTACCCTCACCAGGATCGGTGCCCATACCTCTGGATTGCTACGGAATAGATCAGGTGGAATCCCGTCTGGTCCCGGGGCTTTATTCCGCGTGAGACAATCTATTCTTAGTCTCACCTCATCTAGGGTGAAAAAAATAACGCCAGTTCTCTGAGCCTCAATCTGTAACTGTGGCTCGTCTCCTCTCAGGGGCTGATTATACAGGCCCTCATAATGAGCCGACCATTGCTCAGGTAAGATATTATGGGACAGACATGGATTATTTGAATCTTTAAAACAGGGGCTGTTTATAACCTTCCAAAATCGGGTGAAATCCTTAAGCTTAGCGGCCTCTTCTAGATCTTCCCAAGCCTTCAGTTGAAGTTGGCGTTTCCGAGTCCTAACTGCCTGTTTGTACACTTTACGGCAGGTCATGATCCACCCCCTATCTCTGGGTGATTGTTTAAGTGCCATCTTTAAGACTCTAAGGGCCTTTGAGCATTGCCCATCAAACCATCTTGGCACGTCCCTGAGGCGTGTGGGTGCAGGGGCTTTTGAAAGGCTATCCACTAATTGCGCAATAGCTGTAAATGTCTGAATTAAATCCTGTCCCTGTGTATCTAGATCTAAACAGTTCTGTATATCCTGCTGACCTCTCCTAAAAAGGGATTTGTTAAAAGCAACTGTGTCAACCTGCGCCCATCGCAGCCGTCTTCCTTGATCCGTTGCAGAGATCAATTCCCCCGTCAGACTGTGTGAAACCAAATGCTGTCATGGAGCAACAAGTGACAAAGTTACCGGATTATGGTCACTGAATATACCATGCCTAATATTAAAACTGGTGATGAATCTCCTCACTGTGTGAGAGACAAAAATAAAATCAATAAATGACGCACAACCTCTACCCTTATACGTGGGGGGCACAGGTGTATCTGGGTGGCCGACAATCAAATCCATTGTATAGGTCAGCCCAAAGGTATTTAGAAGCACACTCAACTCCCTTCCTGACTTGGTGTGCTCCATGTGTGGCCCTTTGTTTAGTGTACATGCCTGCCAATCACACTCAGTCACCCTCAAGCTAGGACACAGGTGGCAATTAAAATCTCCCACTACTATTAAGTGTGCATGGGCACGTCCTTCGGATTGTAATTTCCCTAAGCAAGTGCTTAATTCCTCAAAGGGTTTTAATCCCTGCAAGTTTGGCTGAGCGTTATAAAAATGAATAAATGCCAAACGGTAGTTCTTGCTAACAAATGTTAGACCCTGTACTACTTCCGACTCCCATGGGATCAACTTCCACCTCCCCTGTATCTTTAAATCTACAAACATGATTAGGCCCCGCTGGCTCTCCCTACAGTAGACCTTCTTGCTGGACAGAAAAAAGTTTTATACCCTTCTAAAAAGAAGGTATTTACTGGCTCCCATGTTTCCTGGATGGCTATTATGTCAAACTTTCTGATATAGCGGAGCCACTGTTCGTCCTGAAACTTACTCGCCAAACCTGCCACGTTCCACGAAATAAGTTTTAAGTCTTCCAGATTTCGCCTCACCTGGGGGCCTGAGGCATCGCTATTATCCCCATCTGTGCTGGGAGACCTACTTTCCCTTAGGTCCCTATATTCATCGTAGGTGTCAGTGGTTCCCCCATCATCAACCACCTCCCTCCCCCTTTGGGCCTTGGTGTGTTGTGTCTGATTACCCTCCAATCTTACCACACTCGCTCCCTCTGCAAGTCAATCTATGTCATTCAGGTCCCTCAATGGAGCGAAAGCATTTCTTAAGTGCAATGGGCCCCCTCTCCGACTCGGACCCGCTTCCTGTGTAGCCACACCATGGGGGGATAAGAATTTGGACGGGGGTCTATAAAAGAAACCCAATGGTACTGGTTTGATCCCAGAATCTGCCATAAATGATTGCGAAGATGAAAACAAAATCTTCTGGGCCATTGACGGGTGCCTCAGCGTGACAATCACGCAATCCCCTTCGAATATTTTCTTAGACCTGCCAATCCACGCAACCCTTCTCACCATCAGGACATGTCTTTGGTCTGAGCTATTAAACCCAAAATGTTTTCCTAACCAGTGGGTCTCCTTATTTATCAACTGGAGGCTAGACTCTTCCTGTGAGCTATCATGCCCTGGTACCCCCACTAATACCACCGTGTACGGGCAACATGCTGGTGGGAGGTCTATGACTGGCAAATTCCGTGTGTTATGGACTAATTGAGCGGCGCCACTGGCTCGCCAACCCCGGTGCTGAGATCCCCCCTGATCACCTCTTTCATTCGGATCCCTGCTATGTTGGGTCAGCTGGCCAGCCCTCAACATCTCCACCCCCTGTCCCCCCGTCCCCCCTGCCCTGTTTTATCCGTAGCCACTGAAGGGATCTGGGACTCAGAGCCTATCGCTGTGCGTGACGTAACATTCAAGCCTATTTGTTGTTGGGAGGTGTGGTTAGGTACAGCATCCTGCCTGGACTGAACATCCGGGGGCAACGCTTTCTCAATGTTCGACAGAGATACCTTAACATCAGTGACAGTGTTTGATAATTCACTTAAGAAATCCTTTAAGAGGCCAGCCACCAATGCCACCATTTTTTCCCTGAGAGACCCCCAAAGTTCTTCTACATCCTTGCCTGGTCCCATGGCGCCCCTAGAGTCTGGGTCTTTGGAATTTTCCTTCGACGGCTTGGGCACTATTTTCCTCCGCACCTTACGCTGTCTCTTTAGGGCTGGCGGACCACTCTGATCCGTACATCGACTAGTGGACAACGCAGCCCTGCTCCGTGTGATCTGCCCAGCTGCTTGGTTGTTCAAACTGGTGTTGGGACTCTCATTTAGGTCGCAAATCTCTTCTACTTCCCCCCCCTGCCTCTGGCTCAGAGTAGTTCCTGCTCCATTTCCATCCACATTTCCAGCTACCAGTGCCGGGTCCCCTTCTATTGTCAGCGCTGATGTTCCAGTCCTGCCCAGCGAGAGCCGTCTCTCTTCTTTGTCAATTTGCCTTTATTAGGAAAGAGTCAATAGTGCCCTTGGGTGTGTCCGGGGATAAACCCGTAGGGGGGCCCTTCCTGTTCCCCATGTCCTACTTGAAAAATGGGCTTACCCAAGTGAACCTCACCCAACAACTGCTGACACAGGACACAAAGCAGTTGCAAAGTCTTGATACCGCTACACAACACTCTAGGCACTCCTGTGCACAAGCTCAGGCTCAGTCCCACCCGGGCTATACAATAATCGTCACTTACTTTGAGGAGGCATGCAGTCTGCTGATGGATACTTAATTGACTGTTGACGGATGAGAAGGGTATGGCCCGGCCCGGCCACCTCCGGTCAGTGACGGGCAAGGACGGGCCTGCCCTTGGCCCGGGCTTTGCCCGGGCGCAGCCCACGCGCATCCCGCGCCGCGGGATGTCAGCGGCGCTTTTAGCACGTGTGGCGGCTCCTCCCCCTCCTGGGGGCTTGGTGGTTTGTGGGGAATGGAGTTTCCTTGGCAGCACAAACACAAGCGTGCAGGCAGCAAGACAGTGAAGGGCGTCCCGCGCCGCGGGATGTCAACGGCGCTTTTAGCGCGTGTGGCGGCTCCTCCCCCTCCTGGGGGCTTGGTGGTTTGTGGGGAATGGAGTCCCCTTGGCAGCACAAACACGAGCATGCAGGCAGGAAGACAGTGAATGTAAGTATAACTGTGACACAGATATTTATCTTCTTTGTTAACTTCAATTGAAAACTCTGTTCACAAGATAAAGGAAGGAATGAAAAAGAAGAAGGATATTTAGCTGTGTTCCTACAGGGTCAGGACCAGATTTGAGGGACTGAGGAAATGGCTCACTGTTTCTGTGTGTGAAAAAATGCAGTTTATTATATGGTGTGGTTGTGCAACCTCACCATGTAATAAACTCACCATCCTGTCTTGCGTCCAGTCAGGCTCATTTGTAAAACCTTAGCTCATCCCTGGAAAGGAACAAGTGTAAAGCATTTGGAAGTACAAAAACTATAGAATAAGAAAGAGACACGAAACAAAAGAAATCTGACACAAATTTATAAAAATAGATCTTATTTTTATTAATTTTTAGGAACTAAAACAAACAAAACCCACTAAAGGGTTCAGGAGATATGAATTTTTAAGTAAATTGTAAATCATAGCTTTTCACTCAAAATGCATACAAGCATTGGCAACTACTGTGGTTAGCGGTTACTTTGGAAACATTTGAAAACTTTTTATAAAGTTGTGTTCGCTTGGGCGACCAACTCCAGCAGGAAGCAAGTCACAGGGACCAGTGAGGCTTGGCAGGACAGATACCGTGCAGTCAAAGCAGTCTCCAGTCCAGTTCCAGGCTTTATGGACAAATCACTATAAGCATCAATGGAGTGGTCCTGATGCAAGGTATACAGGATGTTGAAAATGCTGAGGATGCTGTGAATGCTGACCCTGTCGACGGAAGTCTTCCTGGGGCCACGCCTCGGTCCACGAACATGGTGGGGTGACTAAGACCACAGAGGTTGATGTCCCTTGAAGTCTATATGAAGTCCAGCCAAAAAACAGTTGCCACTGGTCTACTGGTCTCGAGTGACAGTGAAACAAGCAGTTCCCTTTAAATGCAGCTGGTGTCTGTCCTGGGCAAACCAAACTGCACTTTGGCAACTCTCCCGGATCTAGCAGACTCAGGTGCAACTTTTGAGTGTTAGGTGTTGGTCTCCCCGGCTGTGCTTTGGTAGGCAGCGGCGATCAAGCAATTGTGGCTACCAGCTCAGCCAAGGTGGCTTCTTCAGCTTTTGTGGACCTGGAGCTGTAACAGGTCCAGAGAACATCAGGGCAGTCCTTCTTAGGTCCTCTCTCCAATGCAGACATGATCAGAAGCCTGGTTGCCAAGGATTGTAATTTTATGCCTACAACTTGCCCTCAGGGGATGTCGTGACTACTTGCCAATGGGCTCCTGGGTCCCCTCCTGCCTGATGACGACTTTCTACAGTGTGTGGCACCGAGCTATTCCAGAGTGCAACATTCTGCCCACTCCCAAGATGACAAAAAGCCTCACTCAGTGTGTGGAGCTTGGTAGCCAACCGTAGTGGTGTGGCTACCTGAGGGCTACATGCCCATGAAACGATTTCCCCTCTGTTTTCCCCTCTCTGTCCCTAACGCCACCCTGTTTAGCCAGGAAAAAGAGCAGCCCCTCTTGTGGGTGCCTACTATTTGCCTTTTGCCTTTCAAAGATGGCTTCACCTTTAAAGCTCAACATTTGGGATCACGCCCTCTTCCAATGGCAGGCCTCTATTGTGTCCTTACTTGGGAGTCAATCACACATCTCCCCAGAAGGGCAGATGGCGGTCTTGTGGCCAGCATCTGTGAATGGCCACTGGAAAACTTGGGCAACAAAGTGGTAACTTTCTAAAGTTGCCTTTTACTCAAAAGTTATATTAAATTTGATCTGAGCATCAAGTTGGGTTTAATGAACGAGTTACTTACCTTCGGTAACGATGTATCTGGTAGAGACCAGTCTAGCCGCAGATTCCTTAACTTAGAATATTCCCCAGGCGTCAGACTGGATCCGGAAAACTTTTTTCCCCAGCAGTACCTCTGCACGCCGG
This sequence comes from Calotriton arnoldi, assembly GCA_963921515.1. Lineage (NCBI taxonomy): Eukaryota > Metazoa > Chordata > Amphibia > Caudata > Salamandridae > Calotriton > Calotriton arnoldi. Next base: position 1,395,818 of record CAWUFW010001745.1, read on the forward strand.
AAGGCGGCGTCGCCCGGCTCCATCCTGACTTCATCCACGGAAGTGACGTCAATGGAGCCATAAAAGACCCTCCCGGCATGCTGACGTCAGTTTTCTACAGTGAAACTTTTCCGCACCACAACGCGGAGCCATGACAAAACTGCGAGAGCATAGGAACAGCGTGTGAAAAAAGAGCAAAAATCGTTGAAACAATCATGATAAGAAACATTAGAATGATAAACAAATCATTAGAATGAGAAACAACACCATGTTGAAAGAGTACCCAACACAAGAAGGGACTGAAGGGAGCGAACAGAGCACCCGCCCCAGTAAAGTTCCATCAAAGCGAAGAGCCGTGCCCCCCCCCCCCTAAGAGGCAACGGCAGCGGACCAAATGGCATGACAAACGAAGGACAGTCCGCAACTACAGGAGGGAACTGTAAAGACCCACAAGACTGGAACAACATGAGTTACGACAAGTGACCAGAAGTGAACATCCACATAGAACGGTCACCACACCCCTTCCCCAGTGACCTATGAACTGTAGCATAGGCAAAGAGAATCTCAACCCAATCGACTGCGGCATAGACAAGGAGAAACAGACGAGGGCGGAGGGGGGGGGCAGGAAAACATGAGAATCTCCCCGCTGGAGGAACCCAGGTGGAGCAGCATTGAAAAGCACAGAACCTAGCCACCCAAAAACGAGAATGGGTGGAGGGCCAGAGAGCCCAAAACAGAATGACACACCCTGCCCCAGAGGTAGGTCATGAGAGCACCCCTCAGGAAGACCAAGGCCACCTGTAAGGAGGCGAGGTGGTAGAACCCCACCTGAAAAGGCCTTCGCAGAGCGGGGAGGATGGGCGGGCATTGAGGAATCTGCGGCTAGACTGTGTCTCTACCAGATACATCGTTACCGAAGGTAAGTAACTCGTTCATCTGATAGAGACATCTAGCCGCAGATTCCTTAACTTAGAATAGATACCAAAGCCATACTGCAGTGGAGGAGGGTCTGCGACTGAAACCCACCAAGTCCCAAAAGAACTTCTCCATCAACAACATTGACGAATCACGGTGGCAACAGCAGCGCCAGTGCGGCTGACACCAGACCTATGAAGCCCCGTAAGGGAGCACTAGCAAGGGAGGCAAAGGCACCACAATCTGTCAGATGACGGTACAAAATCTCCCTCGTCCAGACAGGGACGAAAGAAAAGACAGAGCCAGAAAGGGCAGTGCAGAACGGAAGAAAGTTTAGAAACGTCTGCAACCAGACGGTAAACTGAACATCGGAGTCCATGAATCCGCCAGAAACAGAGGTCCCAGAAAAAGGGACAATAGAGCATGCCATCACCAGAGCATACCCACTGAACAGGCACCACAGAGGATGCCAAAAGGTGAAATGTGAGGGGACAAATGTCACCAAGCAGAGATGCACAGAGTCATGACTACCAGGAGATACAGGCATGTGGATGACAGGATACACACAAGGAGACAAGGAGTAGCTTGAGAACTACACCACCTCCAAACAAATCCCAAGGAATGGGATTACCAACAGCACACCTACGGCGGCAAAGAGAGGCAGGCGCATCACCAGGTAGTCAACCGTACCCAGAGGTACAAACGGCGAAGGGAAACCGGCAAAGCCGGGGACACACATAGCGCTCCTTTCCATGAGAGAGAGAGAGAGAGAGAGAGATAGGGAGAGAGAGAGCCCGGGGCGAAAGCCCCCGATACCAGGACGAGGAAAAACCGAGTAGGCATACTCTCTCACTGTGTGGATAAATCATGATACACATACCTAAGACAAGAACGTAGATACAGTGATATATAACAAAAATGAAGGGAAAATGAAAAACAAGGGGTAAACTCGAAGAGCACGCCCCAGAGAAAAGGAAAGTCGCACAATAGGTACCAACGGCACCGGTGTGAAGCGTAGCAGGACACAACAGTGTCAAAAACACTGAAAGGTGACAACATCCCCTCAGACGGGGACGGAACCATGGCTCCCCGCGAGACAAGCGGGAACACTGATCACCACACTCACGAGGAAGGAGTGGGAAATACACAGACAGAGGTCCGTCAGAGAAAGAGGGTCAGAGACAGACCCATACAGGCACTGCATAATGGCAACGAGTATCCTGAAGAAGAATACCGGCACCGCATCATACACAAAAGCAACAGTGCCTTTAGTTATGAGTGGCAACTCACAACCAGTGAAACACCTGGAGTGGAACACAGAACCGTGGAATAAGAGCAACAGCCCTGAACCACTAGAGTGAATCAGAAAAAAACCCCACAGAGGGCAGGAACGGAAGGACCTGAACCCCTGCGTGTATTAAGCAAAGGGACAAAAGTCCCTGCCAGGAAAGTGCATAAAGAAATAGGGTACAAAGGAACACGCAGCAGAAAAGTAGCTGGCGGAAACACCACAGCCCGTGGGCAAAAAGCCCCATGGGACCTGAGCCATGAGAAAAGGTGTAAGCACTTCCCCACACCAAGAACTGAGAATAGAACGCAGCCAAGACAGGGGCGGAAGGACACGTCCTGCGCCCTGTGACAGCGACCATAGCTGGTGTGTGCACACATAGAGTGTCTCCACAGAGACCGGAAAGAGCTACGGACCAACCGTAGCCCACAACACAAAACCCCAGGAGAGAACCGCAACAACCCCGCGGGTCTCACAAGAGGGGATGTCCTACAACCGTAGGAAGAGCGTAGACAAAAGAGAAGTAGCCGTAGAAGACTCCGCAGGAGCCGTTGAAACTTCCTGTACCAGGAAGAGCGGCTACACAATAGCCAACAAGTACCCCACATAGGGTATGGCACATCCCATAAAAGCAAGGGACACCTGTTGGAGCCGAGCTCTTAGACAGAGGACTAAAAAGAAACATAGAAACAGCTGGCCAGCTGAAACAAAAGAAGGACAAGACGGAGAAAAGCTGCGCAGTACGGTCAGGTAACAACGTCCGGAACCCAGAGACGGAGCACCAGAAAAAGCAGTGACAATACTGCAACTAAAAGCCAAAGTCCACAACCAGGACTACAAACCATGGAAATCATGGAAACCCAGACATGAGACGTTGCACCGCTGAGTCAGCATGTCTGTCGAACAGGGTGACTCCATCAAAGGGCAGATCCCTAAGACGCGCCTGTACGTTGGCAGGGAAACACCCATCGCGCAGCCAGGCATGGCGGCGCAGAGCAACGGACCGTGACACAGCTCAACCCACCGAATCAGTGGTGTCCATGGCCCACCGAACGGAAAATTGCACCATTTCCCAGCCATCACGAACCAACCGTGCCAGGTCAGTCTGAGGACCCTCCGGAAGAGAGGGGAGGAGGAGCTCGACCGAGTCCCAAAGGGCAGAAGTAGCCCGTGCAAACACGCAAGACGTGTTCAGGGATCGAAGGCCTGCACTGGTGGACGCAAAAACATGGCGGCCACACGACTCCAACCACCGAGATTCCCAAGTGGGAGGGAGAAACGGAGGAGGGGCAGAAGGCATCGAGCCTGAAGCCGCCTGAATCACCAGCCCCTGAGCCCTATGGTGGAGGGACAAGCAGACAGGGTCGTCTGGAGACGGGCGATGTCGATGTGCATTAGCACGATCCACCGGGTCCCCCGAAGAGGGCCTCGCCCAAGTCCACAAAAGTACGTCGTACAACGACTCACCAAAAGGCAACAAGGGCTTCACTTCCACGGTGCCCTGGTGGAGTAAATCCAGCAAAGGATCAGAGGACAGAGAGACTGAGGGAGGCTGCAGTTGTAAAATGTCAGCAGCCTTGCGAACCGCCCTCGCAAAAGCCGCTTTAGCCACCGTGGCCATTTGAGGTGGCGACAACAGGTCATCAGTAGGGGACGGCAAGAGGCTAACCCTGCCACCAAAATGTGGTGGCTCTACAGCCCGAGGGCATCCAAGGCCCTGCCAGGGCATGGGTATCTGGCCAGAGGGACAGCGAAACAACCCCAGGGGTGGCGAACCCACAGGGGCCTCCTCAGTCTCGGACTCCACATGCTCCACCAACCGATGAACGGCCGGGGATGGCACCGGCATCGCACGGTGCCGAGACGGCGTCGACTCAACGTCGAGGACCCCCGAAGGAGCCTCGTCCGTCCGGCGCCGGACCGGCGTCGACGCGACCTCCACCGAGGTGGGAACCTGCGGAGAGGAACGGAGTCGACTCGGAGTCGACGCAGGGAGCCGCACAGGGCTGTGCGAAGACGACATGGAAGGCTTGGACGTGCAAGAAGGATGCCCCTCCGGGCCATGCCCTGATGTCGCAGCGACTCCGGAAGCGGAGTCAGGGTGCTCGACCGGTGCCGAGGGCGAACCCGCCAGCAAAACCCCGATCGGAGCCCCTATCCCCTCTGTGGGGCCCAAAGGCGCGCCAGGGAGAGGGGGTGACCCAAAGATGGATAGAAGGGCCCGAGAATAGGCCTCCATCTGGGCCCTAGTCGCCCCAGCGCCAGGAAATGGCGGGTAAGTGGGGGTCGACTCTTGAGGAGCCGTGTCCGGTGAAGACCGGGAGCAGCGGGCCCCGCCGTAACGTAAGGTCGGCGACCTCCGCAACTTCTTTTTCTTGTGCTTACCTGTGGCAGGAGAGCGATGTCCGCGGGAACGACTCCGCGACCTGTCCCGACTCGACCCCCCAGCACGAGAAGGAGACCGGCGGCGTGAGGGCTCCGAACAGGACATCCGGGCGGTCAGCAGTTTCATGCGACGTTCCCGCAAGGACTTCGGCTTCAGCCGGCGGCAGGCGTCGCACTCCTCGGAGTCGTGGTGCTCGCCCAAGCACCACATACAGATCGTGTGTGGATCCGTCGCCAACATCTGCCGCGTACAGGATTCACACGTCTTGAAGCCCGAAGGCATGACACACTGTTCCCAGACGCCAAAGGCGTCGAGAAGGCCTGAAACACAACAAACAGGCCAGAGGTAACCGCTTCTCCGGATCCGCGTTGGGACGCGGAAAAGAAGAAAACTGACGTCAGCACGCCGGGAGGGGCTTTTATGGCTCCATTGACGTCACTTCCGTGGATGACGTCAGGACGGAGCCGGGCGACGCCGCCTCCCGGCATGCAGAGGTGCTGCTGGGGAAAAAAGTTTTCCGGATCCAGTCTGACGCCTGGGGAATATTCTAAGTTAAGGAATCTGCGGCTAGATGTCTCTATCAGATACAATGATTTTCTGAAGCCCTGCATACCAACTTTATTAGTCTCATTCAGAAGATAGCAGAGCTGTCAGCTGTAACCCTTCACTCACCAATGGGGCTATCAGCCTTTCTACAGTAAAAACAACAATTTGGGTTTTTTACTGCTAGGACACATAAAACCACAGGAAAACCACATGTCCTACTTTTAATATTCAGCACCCGACTTTAGGGCTCGATAGTCCTACTTTAGGGGTGACATATATATTAAAAAGGAAGGTTTGTCTTTGCCATTTGCTTTAAATATCGAGTTAGCAGTTATAATCTGCTCATCCAGTCTGCAGTGGCAGACTGGGATATATGCTTGTACTTTGTCATACTCATGGTGGGAAACAGGTGCTGCAGTCTATGAGGGACACTTTAACTTAGATGCCCTGAGTACCCGGTACCATGTTATGTTATGTTAGTTTAATTTGTAACGCGCACAAATCACCCGGGAGGGATATTTCGGTGCAATGCAGATCACAGACAGGTAATCAAACTAATAGGCCACAATCAATGCTGTTTTGAGAAGTTTCCTAAATCTGTTGTGGTCCGTAGGATCTGCCTCCCAATCTAGCCTTTCTAGTCCGTGGGACTGTGAGCAAGGCTTTGTCACTTGACCTTTAAGAGCTGCCTGGTTGGTAATGGACGAGCTTTGTGGATAAATAGCTTGGGCCTTTTTCGTACCAGGACTTGTGTGTCAGAAAGCATACGTTGGAAACAATTCTCATACGGATAGGCAATCAATGTAGAGAGCGCAGAAGGGGAGAAGAGATTTTCCTAGCTGGAAGATTGTTGATGAGATGTGCTGCCGTATTTTGAACAACTTGCAGTTCATTCAAGACTGTCTCACTGGTAGAGGCCAATAAAGCATTGCAGTAATGCAAGCACCTAATAATCAATGCTTGGATCTAGGTCTTCCATACTGAATGTGGGAGGAGGGGAAAGACTCTCCGTAAGAGATGCAGCATATTAAAACAGGTGCCAATTGTGGTCCTGACCTGTTCTTTCTTAGTGAGAGATTGGTCAAGACAAACAGCCATGTTTTTTTACAACTAATTTAGGAGTTGGGGCTGGGCCCAATTCAGAGGGCCACCAGATGGGTGACCAAAGCTGTGAGACATTGCTAAACAGCATAATTTCTGTTTCATTGGCATTCAGCTGGAGACAGTTATCTGTCATCTAAGCCACAATAGCTGTCATACCTGCTGAGAAGGGAGCTTTTGCATTATTCAGATCTTTATCAAGAGTGATGATTAGTTGCATGTCATCAGCATATGACAATGGTTCAAAGCCAAAGGTTTAAATAATTTTGGCAAAGGGGGCCACAAAGATGTCAAAAAGTGTAGGGCTGAGACATTAGCCCCGAGGCACCCACTTGTCAATTTTCAGAGTGCACGATTTGTAGGCACCTATATTGATAGCCTGGGTTTGGTTGGTTAGAAAATCCTTGAACCACGCTAGTGCTGTGCCATGTATGCCTATCTCTGGCAGTCTCTGCAGCATCCTAGGGTGAGATACAGTGTTGAATGCTGCAGATAGATCCAACAATACCATCAATTAAGGAATATTTTTTTCCAAAGAGCATCGTGTAATGGTCATTAACTGCGATTAGAGTAGTCTCAGTACTATGCATGGGTCTAAACCCCGATTGAGATGGGTCCAGCAGATTATTCGCTACAAGGTAATACATGAGTTGAGTGTTTATTTGACCTTCCATCAACTTACCCAGTAGGGGAAGTAGAGAGATGGGTGGATAATTGGAAAGATCCATGGGTGACATATATGACTTTTTTTGGATTGGGGTAACCTGTGCTGCTTTCCAAGCAGAGGGGAATTTCGCAGTAATGATTGCAAGCTGAGAGGACAAAACCACGGAAATATGGGGAGGGCAAGAACCTAAAGGAGACGCTGATTTGGCAGTTGTCAGTGCTTTCTGGAAAAAAAATCAAACAAAAGTGGCTTGAAACTGCCGAAGGCGAGATCAGGATTTGAGGGCTGAGAACTGGGATTAGACTGCCCAGCGTTTAGGTAAGCTATTTTTGGGAAATTCTGATAAACTGTATTAATCATTCCTTCAAAGTGATTCGCTAAGGAGTCACATAGGGCATGTGTTGGCACAATCTATTGAGAACAGGCATGAGGATTTAGTATTAAGGACTTTAAATAGCTCCTTGGAAGAGCTACCTGCCTAATTAATTTGTTGAGAGAAATGTGCCTACGGGCTTATTCCATATTATGGTGATACCTGGTTAAGGCTAATTTATATGCCTCTTTATCAGCGCAGTTTTTCAATTGGCGCCATTGCCTCTCAAGTTTTTTACACAGTGCTTTTTCGGTTCGCAGATCAGGTGTATACCAGGGTGCATGAGTGCCATGTTTAAAATTAGAGCGAGTTTTCAGAAGGGCTATTTTGTCAAATGCCGAGTTTAAGGGTGAATGATGGTCTGTGAGAGATTTATCTACATCAGCATCTGCTGAGGAAAGTGTGAAATTAATTTGTAAAAGAGCCTGGGACAATTTTGCACCAGTGTCGCGTACTATTCTTTATAGCCATCTGTGTATGTTCAGGCACCTTGGGTGTGGCAGTCTGACAACCGATTAGGGAGTGGTCAGTCCAGAGCAGAGGTTAGGAACGTCACAAAGCAGAGAGGAGGAGTTCGTAAATATCAAATCTAAAGTGGGGCCTGCAAGATGGGTGGGCCCTATGACTTTCTGTGTAAGACCTAGGGGGATATGTACAAGAAAATGTCAGAGCGTGGTGTAACGCCAAATTTGGCAACTCTGCGCTCCGACATTTTCAAAACGCAGGGATGCACCGTATTTACAAAAATACGGCGCACCCCTGCATTTCCGCTGGTGCTAAAAAAACTACCTAGCACCATTGCAGGCATCTTTGCGCCATGTTGCAAGAGTGCCTGCTCTGCAGGGGCGATTTTTTATGTGCAGGAAGGGACACCAAATTAATAATTTCTCCTTGTATCGCCATCCTAAGCCCAGGGTTTACCTAGCGTTAGTTATTGGCGCTGCCCAGTTTTGTAAATATGGGACGTCAAAAAGCAATGGGTGTTGCAGTGGAACTCCCACAGCAAAACCCATTGCCCGCCCCTTTGCCACAGCAGACTGCTGCAGTTAAGAGGCATATTTACAAGGTGGCATTAAGCTACGTTAAGTGGCTTAACGCCACCTTGTAAATATGGGGTAGAGAGCAACGCCACTGGAGCGTCAGAAAAAGTGACACTCCGGTGGCATTAGGGGCTTGTAAATATGCCCCCTAGTGTGGTTAGATCAGAGGTAAGTTGTGCTGCCTCAATGTTAGAACAATCCTCTCCATGAAAGTTGAAGTCACCTAATAAAAGAAAGTGATTGGATTCAAGGACGTGTGGAGCAATGAATTCAGCGAGCAGCTGACTTAAAACCTCTGTTGGGTCCCGGAGGGCGATGTAATAGAGCACCCCTCCAGCAAGCCTTGGAGGAGACTTCAGCCCTAAAAACACAAATCTCTGCCCAATCAGCTAGTAAAGTATCTATGATTGAGACTTTAACTGTGTCTTTATAAATGATGGTTGTGCTGCCACCTGTCCTTCCTTCTCTGTCTAGTCTCAACATTCGGTAGGTGTCTGGAAGTGCTAACATAACAGCTGGTAAGGAGGTAGGATTCATCCAGATTAGGAAACCAATGTCAGGTAAAGATGAGGATAACAGGTCCCAGATTTCAACAGCATGTTTTGGAAGAGACCTGACATTACATAAGAAATCAGTGATGTGAATGGGGGTCTTGGAAGGCGTCAGCTAGGAGGAGAAGCATTGTGAGTCTGTGGATGAGCTAGAACTAGCAGCATTAGGTGGGTTACCGACAGCCGCCGCAGAAGCTGCTCACCAGTCCTTAAGTCCCTTGTGAAGACATTGAAATTTGGATTTTCTACAGGCCTGGGGATCTTCTAGCTGAGGCGGAAAAGAGGCATTGCCCAAATTGATAATATGGCTGCAAAATGTATATATGCTATCTAATTTTGCGTAGATCTTCTGCAGAGTAAGTGATTCTAGCAGGGTACCTGTCAACTGGACTAAGAGGAACAGAGGTCCTGGCTCTTGGCAACGGCAGGGTGCGGACCTGCGCAAACGGGTTTGCCTTTGGCACGCTGTCGGCCTAATTTTAAGTAGAGGACTGGAGGTCAATAACTAGACTTCTAGCCCCCTAGGCGGTAGAGGAGACCAGAAGTGAAATAGACGCATGCTCTTTCCACACAAACGGTATAGACCGTGGTGAACCGAAGAGCAGGTGAGTGAGGACACCATAATTAAAAAATATATAAGTGCAACTTAAAATAAGATCGTGCAGCAAAGTATTCACAAGCAGCTTGTTGTAGCGTGACCAAAATGTTTATGTGTTATCCATAAACGAGGGAATTATCAGTAAGTTAGCTTAAGCCAATTGGGTATAAGCCAACCAAACATACACTTTGGAGGGTCAGAACACTGGTACTGGGGTATAGTTAGCAGGCCTCAGTGCACTCTCAGAGTTGAAAAACCAGGACCATCAGCCTAAAACTTTGGGGGTTATCATGCAAAAAGAGGCATTTCCTTATACTGTGATATGGAGAAATATGTAAAGTATCCTCTATGCTAATAACCTGTCTTAAATAGGCTTATAAACTTGAAGCCCCAGCTGCTTTAAGTGCTGTTGTGAGACAATTGCCTGAACAAGACGTTGCCTGAAACTTAAAACCTGTCATCACTGCCCAGGCCAAACCCAAGAACAATTCTGCTGAGAAAAAAAGCATTTGTTGTTCTCTCCCCACCTCTACAAGAAAGGTAAGAAGAAGATTATTTGTGACTGTTGCCAAGATTGAGCAGAGTTCTTTCCAAGGATGATCAGCTCTTCCTTTGTTTTGCGGCCTGCGACTTGCAAATCTTTCTGGTGTGAAAATGTGCCACCCTGGTGCTAGTCTGCCTGACCACAAACATTTTATTGCCCCCTGAATACCCTCCATCACCCAAGTTTGCAGGTTATGGCTACAGACATCTTTAATCGTCAGTAGGCAGATCTATTGTTGCCAATACATAATATACACTTACAGAGGGCTCTAGGTCACTCACTGGCTCATGATTGGATTGCTTTGTTGTTTATCTCACTTTCAGATTCCTTATTCAATAACGTGTTTCCAATTTGTGTGATTATCCAGCACAGGAGCATTTCAGTTTTAAGGTGTTTTGATTGCAGGGTGTGTCCTTCCATTGTCATAGTCAGACCTTGCTTAAAATGCTTGGGAGGAACTATTTTCTCTTCCACATCCCGCTAAGGCCCCCACCTTTTCAGCCTCCTAACTGGTATCCTCTTGCCTGACTGAGCCCCTTGATGCTTTAATTTACTTTATTCCCACTCAATGACGTGCAGTTATCTCAAAATGTTTTTTCGATCATTCCAAGATGGCTGCTCATGTATGCGCTATCTATGATTGCTATATTTGTAAGAAATTTGATGATTTGGGGTGGTTGACTTCCCAGCTTAAGTAATAATCACAGGTCTTGTCACTGTGAACTCTCAAAGTCACTAAATTAACCTGAGCTCAACCCACTGGTAGCTATGGCACAGAGCAGACTAGCTTAACTTAGAGCAATTGTAAAGTATTTATGCAGTACCAAAACAGTAATAAAGTAACAACAGTAAACAATAAAAATCCCAAACTAAGGGGGTCATTATGATGTCGGGCGGATTGCCGCCGCCCGTATGGCAGTCGCGATCCACCCGCCATTTTCGTCCGCCCGCCTATCATTTCCCCCCGCCATATTACGATGGCGGTGGGGACCCAGGCGGACGGAAAGACCGTCCGCCAGTTTTCCGCCGGTAGGCAATCTGCCCGATTGCCTACCGGGCGGAAGAGGCCTGCAATATGGTGGCGGTGCCTTGCAGGCACCGCCATTTATATACCGATGATGGCGTCTCATGCCTTTCCATGGCGGAGACTCCGCCATGGAAAGGCATGCGGAGAATGCCTTTGGGGGCCCGTTGCGGGCCCCCAGGTGGTTGGGGGGGTGGGTGGCTGCACTTGGGGGGTACACATGGTACCCCTCGACATTTGCATGCACAAGGTGGCAGGCACCGCGTGGTGCCTGTCACGTTGTGCATGCAAATGCACAACATGCCCTTTTAACATTGTGGCGGGTGCTGAATACAGCACCGCACGCCACAATGTTAAATATACAGGATGCGACCGCCATGGTGGCGGTCGCATCCTAATAGGCACAGCGGGACCGCCGCACCTCTTGCGGGCGGTCCCTTTTTCCATTGCGATGGCGGGCGGACTTTGTCCGCCCGCCATCGTAATGACCCTCTAAATTAGGACAAGAGGGAAAAATGTCATTGACAAAAAGACACCAAAATAAAAAAAATCCAATAAGGAGAACTTGAGATATAAAGTTTTAAAGATGCAAGTGAAAATAGTGCCAAAAAGCACAAAGAACCAAAGGTAGTCAGTGGTAGCAGTAGTTTGGGACCTAGGCACTATTTGAGGCCAAAAGCAATGGAGTTCAGGTCGGATTCAACAAGCGGATTGGTCCCACTGAAAAGTATAGAAGTCCAAGTTTGAAAAAATATTTAAATCCTAATTCAAAAAGGGATTTTGTCACTTTTTTGAACTCAAAATCCTCTCAACGTAGGTCGAAGCTGAAACTGAAACCGTAGTCGCCACAGCGGAACCGCATGCCAGATATGCGAAACAGGAGGGTCCCACTAGCGCTCTTGGGCTGGTGTTGTTGTGTACCACATTTCTCTGGCATATAGCAAAAATAATAATATGGAATTGTCTGAGTGGAGTTCATGCTTCCCCATTACTCGTTTTCACAGTAATATGAAATATGTGATGCTTGATGAAATTCTGTGATAAAAAAATAAATATATATATATATAGCATGGTTTAGGAGGCAGGTCTAGCGGTTGAGAAGAAATGTAATAATTCATGTACTTGAGAGGCATTGTTTGACGTTTTTCTCCCTCTTTCTCTCTGTGTTTTATGCATCAAAACTATTTTATGAGGTCTGAAAACTGACTCGCCAAATTTACTAACGACAATCATGTCTATAAGAGTTAAGCAATTTGCTATGGGATCATTGTAAACATTGTAATGGAGGGTGGGCATGAGCCATTGTTGAAACTGCTTTTAACATTCTAGTTGTTGTCAGAAACAATAACACTGATAACGAAAATGCCCATGGAACCATACCTCACTTCAGTTACTAACCTACAGCATAGATATTTTCTGACACATTTTTGGTTTAATAGTATACATCTTTTGGTTGCTCACTCTGAGACTAGACATCAACTGAACAAGCTTCCCCTGTGCCCATGCAACTCCTGTTTGTCCCAGGCCACTTTGCACCTTATGTTTTTTTGTAAATGTCTTAATACTCCTAGGAAGTGTTTTTTGCCGCCCATCCTGAGTTCTGCTAATTTTAGATAGTGCAGACCTGCTTTGTGCTATTTGCAAATGTTGCCCTCAACCCCTATCTGTGTGGTGGTAGCAAACTATGTTCAACACGCTATCAATATTAGAAGCACTTTATAATGGGGTGGGTGGCAGGGGCGGCTTCTCTGCTAAGGCGGAGGAGCGTCGCCCCATTAAAGCAGTGCAAACGAAAAATAAAATGATAATAATTAAATGTTATTATCATTTTATTTTTACTATTGCAGTTGCACTGCAACCAGCTAGGTTGTTAGGGATTGGCGGTGCTGGGCTCCCCTGACATCCGTCGAGTGAGGAGGAGTGGTGGCTGCACTTTAAGTGAGCATGAGGATTTGGCTGGCCGTCTTGGGCCGGCCAAACGGTCATGCGTACTGTGCATGTTCTCCACAAGCTGTATTATACAGCCTAGGTGGAGAACATGCCCAGCCTTCAAGCCCCTGTCTGAACACCGAGGTTGGGCGCTCAGACCAATCAAAATCGCAGCTGTAAGGTAGCGTTGTGATTGGTCAGGGGATTCTGGGAGGCTGTGTTTTTCCTGGTTCCTGCTTGAAGGAGAGGCAGCGGCTGGTGACGGTGATCCCAGGTAAGTTTTATTTTCTGTTTTTCCTTTCCTAACCCCCTCCTCCACCTTCCCCCGACTCCCCCCACCACTGTTCTGTACCAGCCGCCACTGGTGGGTGGATTAGTTATTATTATGATTGTTGTTTTATGTATATGCTATTTGCACAGGCCAATAAACGAGTAGACTTCTTGCTGAAAGTTATATGCAGTCGCTTTGTGCATGATTTGTTGCTTCATGCTGGCTGTTATTACCGAGTTATGCCAGGTGGAGATGTTTTGCACGATGATTGATTTCATTGTACTGAATTCAGCACTCTGGATTTTAACTTTTTTATGCATCTTTAATGGTTATTTATTTTTAACCAAATAAACAATATTTGATAATGATCATGAGTGTGTTTTTCATAAATGAAAGATTGTTTGGATTGTCACTGTGTCTCTGAACTCATGTAGAGGGGCTGATAGTAAGTTGAAAACACTGCTTCCATAATATTGCACTGTGGGCGCATGTAAGGGCTGCAATCCAACCAGCTTTCTAATTCAATGTTGGGGCATTGAACTTAGTCCTTGCATCAGAGGTTTAAAAATCCATCCCCTGCGGCTCTAATGACCCCCTGGATTTCGTATCATTTGCCTCTAATTTTCTGGACTATTGAGTAGTTTTTCAAAACCTATACTATAAATACACTGAGATGTTCATTGTAATATTGGTTACCTCGTTCAGATTAAATTGGAAACCCCTGTTTACTGTAGGTTGGTCAAGCTTGGCTCCTAAAATGTCTTTTCCCTAATCTGTGGTTTCTGCTATTTGAGTCTCATATTTATTTAATCTGTTCACTAAACATCTTGTTAGGATAGTAGTAAATTACAGGGCAGCACCTACACAATATCTCAAAGACAGAGGTGTCACTGATAACGGGGGGGAAGTAACATTTGTGGTCAATGCACATGCTGCATAGACCTTTGAGATTTTTTACTCTTGGGTGGAGTGTGATCCTATAGATGCTGCAACAAGGCAATTTCACGCATATACACCGGCTTGCCATGCCTGTATAATATATGGCATATCAGTACTTGGAGGTCCCTTTGACCTACCAGGAATACCAAAAGTGGTTTGGTGGTCAATTACCACACACATCAGAATGACAGACTGGATTCTCTCAGTAATTCAAGGGCCACCTGCCCTGTATTGGCCGGTCATCCACTTTTCCTAAACCACAGGAATTACAGCCATTTGAGTGTGAAGTTTTGTAGGCAGAATGGGTTGCAGAGATACGTTAGAGGTAGAGTCTCTGTCTTCTCTGACTTTAAAGGATACCCAAAGACATTTTGCATATGATTGGATAGTTCATAGTAGCTTGGGGTAGCATCCTGAGCTTCAGGGGTGAATATTAGGAGATTATCTGTGCATGCCACTACTTGGTAATAGTTTAGCCCTGTGAGTTTTGGATTATTCCTAACTGTGAGCAAAAGGTGTTCTATGGTTAGCTGATGAAAAAAGTGTAGAGTCGGGGCATCCATGGTGAGTGCCCTGCTCCAAGGGAAAGCTCTTTGTAATGAGATCATTAATCTAAACCTAGCAGTGGGTGATGCATACAAAGAAAGAACCATTCAGGTAAAGACTTTACCCAAGCCATATCTGTGTACTAAACTCAGAAAAGACCAGGAGACCTTCTTGAAGACTTTCTGCATGTCCAGTGCCACTGCGGCAGTTGGGAGTCTTGGTGTAGCACCCTGTCTATAATGTGACAGAAAAGGCAAGTATTCTTGCTAGCAAATCTGCCTTTTGTAAAACCCATCTGTAAGGCGTGATTCACAGTTGGCAATATTAGTTTCAGCTTCCTCATGGACTTTTCATATAAATTTTGCATTCAACTTAAATAATTGAGATTGGCCTACAATTTTTGGGAAAGAGAGTTTTTTTCTGTGTTTGTGTGTGACTATGATAGTTGCCTCAGCAGTTGTACCTTCAGTATCTCTCTTTGAAGCAAAAGACTGAAACAAATTCCTGAAAGGTGCAAGACTCACCTTTTTTTCAAGAAAGCCATCTGGGCCAGGAGCTTTACCCATTTTAAGAGAGTTGATGGATTTTTGTATCTCATCTATGCTGATTGTTTCATTCAAGTGATCCCTTTTTCTTCACCTACTTTCGAGAAATTTAATTCTTCTAGGAATTCTGAGCAGTCATTCTGGTGTATAATTATGCTAGGAGTATATAAATTGGAGTAGTATGAGTGGAATTTCTCTAGCATTTACTTTATTGTGGTGAGTAAGAAGCCATCATCCCTTTTGACTGCTATAATGGTTCTGTTGTTTTTCATAAATCTAGATATGCAGCTAGCACTTTACCTGCCATATTGCTGTCACAAAGGTTGTTTTAATCTTTTGATTCATCACCCAGTTGTAAGCTCTAGAGCAAAGGATTTTGTTGTATTCATGCCTCAATTTTTCAATGTCTTCTATAAGGGCAGGACCTCCGAATTTTCTAGTTTTTAATATCCTAACTCTTGTTACCTGTTATTTAGGCTTAAACATAGTAGTTCTAAGTTAACTCAGGAGTTTCGCGACCCCTAGCATGCGTCGAGTGGGAATCTGAATTTGCCAGTTAATTACGGCAAATATATATTAAATTATATCATCCAATTTATGAATAGATATGCACAGAGTGGGCACAGGTAAACATTGTATTAAAAGACCTTTACATTAATTAAAAGACCTATAGTTGAAAGGCTTTTGTTTGGAATATGTGAAGGGAAACTCGGCTAAAATATATGATCAGGCAGACGATGCGGACTAGAGAGGGAACTGCTGCCAGAGATTAAGGAGCCGATTCCGATTCAGGCCGGAAATCTCTCCGACCGAGCCGGACCCGGAGATGTTTCCGACCGAATCGGACCCTAGCAGTCCGACCGAACGAGTACGATGCGTTCGCATGCAATCGGACTCGATTCGGTCGGACTCCCATTGAAGTCAATGGGAGCCGGTCGTACAACGCGTACGCGGGCTCCCATTGACTCAATGGGTGCGAGGCGAACAAGGACGCCCCCTACAGCGGGTACGCGTCGAAGCGGGTCGCACCGTACATGCACAGGTAGGGGGGACCCATTGGTCCCCCCTGTGTGCGACTCGCGCGGCTAGGCGTACAGGGGGGTCCGACACGGACCCCCAAAGTGCGGCTCCGACTGCTCTTTCGAGCCGGACGGCGCGAGTCGGTCGGACTGCTCGAGGTGCGCATCGTACTTACCCGGCCGGGGAACGTCTCCATTGCGCGGTGCGAGTCGTGTCCGTGCGAGTCGGTCGGAGCGGTTGGGTCCCGCAAACGAGTCGGTCGGCGATTTCGGGTGCGCTCGCATCGTACTCGCTCGCCTGGACGCACGTCCGACTCGGTCGGGAAACAGGGCTCCGAATCGGATCCGGTAATGCCGAATCCGATTCGGAGCCCTACCGGCCGAGATCGGAATTGGCCCCTTAGTCTTAAAAGACCCTTTCCTAAATTAAAAGACCTATCGGTGAAAGGTATACGTTTGTAATACGTTATGGGAAACTTGATTTGTCCACAGAACGGCAACTGAGAGGTGATTGGTTCACAGTGTGACCAATCGGGAGATAGGTAGACGACGTGGACCAGAGAGGGAACTGCGGCCCAAAATTACGCATAAATTAAATGAATGATGTTTGTGGCTCGCTAATGATTGGACAGAATTTAACTGAGAGGTGATTGGCTCACTGAGTCAATAAAGTGACCAATCGGGAGATAGGTAGACAACGTGGACCAGAGAGGGAACTGTAGCCCAAAATTACGCATAAATTAAATGAATGAAGTTTGTGGCTCGCTAATGATTGGACAGAATTGTAGTTAAAGCGCAAGGCTTGAATGCGCAACTCTGGATTGGTTCAAAAGAATTTTAAATAGAGGTGGGGAAGAGTTGCAAATTACAGCGGGATTTATCGGGCCTGGCTGCAGAGGAGAGAACTTCATGGAGATGCTTGGACATAATAAAAAGGTGAGCAGATGAGTGGGAAGAAGGCTAGCTAGAGGGGCGATAAATAGAAATGGGGTGAAGGATATTAAATAGCGGCTATATTTTTTCTTTACAGAATTAGCATCACAAAATAGAAATTTTTGAAAATCGATTAGGAAGGCTGGAAGAGCAATTGACAGGAACTCGTTCAACATTATAAAAAGGTGAGCAATAAGTAAGAACGAGGCAATCTTAAGGAACCGATATAAAAGTAAGGGGGACAACACTAAATAGTGGTAATTCTCTTTTACAGAATTTGCATCATAAAATAGAAATATCGGAAAATTGGAAAAAGAATAAGAAATAGACACTAACATGAAAATGATTCAGGTGAGATCACTTTGAATCTAATGATGGGGAGTAAAGATTCAGGATGTTTCTGGAAATCATTGGGACAGAGGCCCGTGTTTCTTGATAAATACACATTAAATAGGACTAAGTGGAGTGTTCAGGGTTTCAAAAGTTATAAGAAGGATTGGTGCTAACTGATGATAAAAGCTTTTGAAAATTGAAGTCAGAGGCCCGTGTATTGGTGCTAACTGATGATATAAACTGATAAAAACTTTTGATAATTGAAGGCCAGGTTAGTCATGATACATCATGGATCAGTGCACACGTACAATTCTGATCAACAATATTAATAATATTTTTGAACAAAGATGGGTAATCACCATGTATAGGTGAATATAAGTTGGAAACTGTATAGGATTGTGGATCTAAAAGAATGTCATATAGGCAGGTTGCCTTTTGTTTGATATGAGTACATTTTGGATGAGTCAATGATAGGGGGGCATAACTTATCAGATGAGTATAGACTGTTCTATAGGCAGGTGGAAATGAACATGTTTTTTTGCTTTCTTTTTACAGCCCTGATGATGTCCCATGGGGGACGAAACGCGTAGGCTGGCTGTATTGAAATATTGATTGATCTGTGTTTTGAAGAGTTTGGAACAAGTGTCAATAAAGACAAGTGGACAAGGAAGCTTGCATTGAAATATTGATTATTTATGGACTTCAATAATTAATTGTGGATGAATTCATAATAACTGTATGCTCCTTCTGTGTGGATTTAATCTTTTGTTAGATGACCTCTGGGTGGTGGATCATCAGAAGTGAGAGGTTTCTTTGAATATCTAGCCAATAAGTGATATACCTAGAATACTCACCTGTGCACACGAGTTCTGTGACCCTCACCGCTCTTTAACGTTGGCATGTTTTAACAGAGTCTTGGACACAGACGTATAATTTCAATTATGTTGGTGGCAGCTCGGCTTGCTATAGCCAGGGCTTCGATTTCACCTAAACCTCCCTCAGTGACTGAATGGTGGGCAATTGTGAGAGAAACTTGTGAAAGGGAGAAGGCCTTGGCTAGAGCAAGGGGAATTCGCTCCCTGAAAAAATCTATATGGAGCTGTATTGAAGGTGACTAGATTACTAGAGAAATCTGGGCTATTTCTCTAGAATAGAGGAAGGCGGACACGAAGACTTAATGATTAAACTAGGGCGGGTCGGAAAAGGTTTGGAATGTATCTTTATTATTCTGCTTAGCGATGACACGTTCCAACATAGACTGTGCGGCTGCCCTTTATTCATAGAAAGGATATTTATTTTTACTTCTTTATAGCTTGTAAGGACCCGGATATGAATTCGAATGTACTATTATTATTACTGCTTCCGGCTATGTTACGTTATGTCACATTATGTAATAATGAAGACTGTATTGGTGTTTCCCTTTTTGACAAAAAAAATAAAAATAAAGAAACAAAGGGGCATATTTACAAGGAGCTAGCACAGCTGCAGCGTAATATTTTTGACGCAGAGGCGACGCACTGCTCCATATATAGAAACTGACGCATTGGGCCCAATGTGTCAGTTTGCGGAGGCCTGCATCATATTATCCCTTCGCCAGGTATAATGTATGCAGGGTAGGCGTTCCCTCGTTAAAAGCCATGTAGAACTGACGCAGTGAAATGTATAACTTTTCACTGCGTCACTCTACGACTTGAGTGTGTCAAAATCCCTACGACTTCTCAAACCAGGAGTATGGATTGACGCAGGGCTTTCAACATGGGACTCGCCTCTGTTTTCTGATGCATTGCTGGAGTTGGGTCAGTCTTAAGACCAACTCCAGCAATACGTCACTTTAGTGCCACGAGATGTCAGAATTTCTGATGCATCCGTGAATCCTTGCGCCATGGAGCACCGTATTGTAAATACAGCGCATCCATGGAGTCGTTATTGCATTTGCGGCAGGAGTAAGAAATATCACGCATTGATGCCGATGCATAATTTCTTGTAAATATGCCCCCTAGTGCAGAGGGAGGTGCCTGAACAACTGCAGCACACATTTGAGAGATTTTCATTTTTCCTATGCAAGTTATCTGGTGTTTAATATCATAACTAGATACTATGAAGTTGACTCCTATACTTTCATGGATTGCTGATTGATTCGGATTGCAAAGTTCTGTTTATGATATTTTCATCCCACATTCATCTTTCCATTTCTGAAAGATTTGAGTGTCATGCTTCACAGTATGCTTCTGCAGCCAGATCTACTAGTTAGCGAGACTTATTTGGCTTGAATCTGTATCATATGGTGCTTCTAGGGGAGAGAGGATGTGGCTAAACAGCCAGAGCTGGAGACTCAGGAGCTGAGGATCCAGGTTCGCCTCTCGGTGGTGGCTCAACATCCTGTGGCAAATCACTTAATCTCCCCCGTGCCTATGGACAGCGCCTGGATACCCTCACGGGTGATAAGGCGCGCTATATAAATCTACAAATTATTATTATTATGGCTCTTTCACAATATCAACTGTCCCAGTAGTATCAGGTTAACATAAGGCAAGTAAAGCATTCTTAATCTGATCAAAGGGATATAAAATTCAGAATGATCTTTGTCTTACTTTTTTTAGAGGGCTCACAGCATTGCACTCGAGGGCGTCCTTATATACCATAGTGGCTCCATATATACATATTTTTCAGGGCAGTCGGATGTCATTTAGCTGCTGATCCCTGGTGGTTGAGGCCCGTGCTCATGCTCCACTGTTGTCAAAGCGGCAGTCACAAGAATAGTGTGCCACTGTGTTCCCTTCTCGGGAGCACTGGTGGCCAGCTAGCTTTGGACTTTTATGCCCTTGAATATTAATGCTAAGGGGGAGATTTACTAAGATTTTACATCGTGTTTGTGTCACAAAAGTGACGCAAATCAACGCAAAATCTTTTTTTTCCGATTTACTTTCCAGCGATAAACTTGTGTAGCGCTGGAAATAGTGCGTAAGTAACGCAAAGCAGTGCATAGTGCTGCTTTGCATTACTTAGCACCAAAGGGGTGTTACATGGGTGGAGCATGGCCGTTCCCATACAATCACCCAAGGTTTTTGACGCTAAACCCAAGTTACTAAATAAAGTAGACAGGGTTTAGGGTCAGAAAACTGTGCCCTTTTGAAATTGGCACAAGGAAGGAGAAATTCTTTCATTTCTGCTTCCTTTTCCGACTTTGTACGTGTACTGCACTGTACAGCACATATACAAATAGGGAAAAGGGTTTAAGTCAGTCTATGCATAGTATTTTGTAATGGAAGGGTACCCTTCCAGTGCAAAACCTATGCTAGACTCACAGAGACACCCTTCCACCCTGGCGCAAAGGTGTCTCCATGGCGCACGGCTGCTTATTTCAGCGCCGGCGCTAGGGAGAGGGGAGAAGAGTGCCATATTTCAGTAAATTTGGTGCTCTCCTTTCCACGCAGCGCAGCATTTGCGGCTGCTGTACTGCACTGCGTGAAAAAGTGGTAAATCTGCCCCTACATGTTGACGTATTTGGGCGTAACATCAACCCCAACTGCTTTAGAGCAGCTATTGACATGCTGGTAATATTTCAGTCAGCAGGGTGTCGGATTGCTTTTGAAGTGCTGCGTAAATGAGGAAAACATGAAGGGGTTATTCTTGTGAAAATGTCTTTTTGCGTGAATGAGTGACTGGAAAGGGCCTGTTATTTAATTTACTGTGATAAATGAGACTGAATTATCTGGTATGGTTACACAGAGATTGATTCAATCAGAAATCAGAGTTACTATTAAGGAGGCTATTCAATTAGTTTTAGACAAACAAAGGAAAGAAGTCATTCTGAGAATGAGTATTGCTGCTTATCGGAAAATAAAGATGTTAGGAGTTCAGGGGAAGTGTTTGGGGAAAGTGTAACATTCCAAAAATAATGGAGAAGAAGTCTCAGGGTAAGAAGGGAGAGGCTAGATTTTATGCCAGCTATAGTAAAGGTGTCCTTTGCGGCACAAAAGATGAAGGTGCTCCTAGTGGCACATATAAAGGCATGCACAATGTTAATGATGCAGATGAGTTTGGATGGGCCAAGGATACAGAGATGTGTTAGAGTTTGATGAGCATGTTTTAGATCTCCAGCAGGATGATATTGTGAATGACACTTTGAATGATATTCCTGGCACTTTAACTAAAAGTGTGTGAAAAAATCCTTTGTGGGAGGAAACTTTTTCCCTTTATGAATTAAGGCACCCAAGTAGTGCCTAATATTGGCCTTTGGAACATGTTGGAAATTTCATAAAGGAATGGATTAGAAAACCTCTAGAAAAGTGGGTTAGAAGTGTTATTAGGCTGGAATGCCTGTGATAGATGATAAAGATGGTGCAACTCCCAAATTAGATCTCAAGTTGGTTTCTTTCCTCTTTAGGTTGGGAAAGGGCTTGAATGCTCACTGAAGCAATGTCCAAGCTAGGCGTTTGAGCACCCTAAGCTGATTAGAGAGCATAATTGACATGGCAGAGGCACACATCAAGGGAGTGCAGGTGGATTTAGAGATACTGTGGGGTGGAGTCAGAAGGCCATTTGATTTCTTGAAAACATATATGCAGGACTTATAGCTGAGAGGAGAAAGCGATACTTATGAAGATTAACCCAAAGTCAAGGAATATGGTTACCAAGACTGATAGTGGGGATGTGAAGGGTCTCCTCTTTGGGGAAGTCTTAGTTAAATGTTGGGGTAAGTATGTTTCCACATTGACCACCATAGGCTGACTGCCAATCATGGATTCCCAAGATCCCAGTTTGATTACCAATTAAGGAGAATGGGAGGAAGCTTTCTGGCCATTACAGGATTCTTTCCCCAGAGGGGATAAACAGGAAGGAATACAAGTACGTGTGGAAGAGGACAAGTTAGTGGAGGTGAGTACACAGATTATTTTTGGCTCTTTCCTACAAAGGTGGGAGGGTGACTACGTTATTTGACAAAGAATGGCAATAAATAATGCAAGATCAGTGGGTTTACAGACCATTCATGATTTCAGTATAGATTTTGTGAAATGCCTGTGCACGTAAAAGAAGTGAGGGGCTTGATCTTAAGTAGGGAATTCAAGGAGTTGGCAGGAGCTGAGATCAGGCAAATGTTGGACTAGGGGGCAACAGTTCCAGCTGGAGATGAGAACAGGAGATTTGTAAGTACTCTTTTTTTATTTTTATTTTAAAAAAGACAAGGGATGACGTCATACAATAAATTTAAGGGAACCAAATAGATTTCTGGCTTGAAGACATCTTTTATAAAGATATGTTGCACGAAAGTGTTCAGTTGGTGAATCTGAACTTAAAGGATGCATATTTAACAGTTCCAATTGAGGAGGTCAGTCAGACTTTTCTGCAGTTCAGCTGTTAAGGTCACTTGTAGCTTTCTTGAGGGAAAGAGTACCGTTGATTATTTATTTACGACATTTATTTCATTTTGAGTTTTATATAGTGCTAGCTAAACCTGAAGGTATCGGAGTGCTTTACATGTTATGAGCATAAGTTTACTACAAGTACATGTGAGAATTTGTACAGCTCACAAACAGTCAGAAAACAAAGTAAAAAAAAGACCAACATTAAATTGGTCATAATAGTCACGAAAAGTATATAACATTACAGCATTTAGGTGATGTCATTGGTGACAGAATAGAGACTGAAAGAGTCAGGCGACCGTCTCTATGGATCTTGTCGATGTGGGCTTGATCTTTGGGAAACGTAGTTAAGCTTGTGCGCAAGTTGAAGTAGTTGTTAAACAGTAGAGATTTGAGGTCCTGTTTGAAACAAGAAAAAGAGGGGTTGCAGCAGAGATTCTTAGGGAGTGAGTTCCAGATCCTTGGGGCATTTCCTGAGAACGAACGCGCCTCGGAGGATTTCTTCTTCAGGTTAGGAGGTATGAGAAGAAGAGAGTTGGAGCTTCTCAGTGCCTGGACTCGTCCTGCTCTTGATAATTTGGTTTGTAGGTATTTGGGCTTATTTGTGGGAAGGGCTTTGTGGGTGATACAAGCAGTCTTGAAGATGCATCTTCCTTTGGCGATGTCAGAAATTCAACTGGAATTGTTGAGCCAATAAGAGATGGTAAGGGGCCTTCTAGAGAGTTTGGAATTCATAACCAACAAAGAGAAGTCGATTTTGGTACCTTCCAAGATGCTGGAGTTTCTGAGTTCTAGATAAACATGATTCAGGAGAGATTTCTGTTGGCAGCGAGAAAGAAAAGTTTGATAAATGAGATTTATCTTATCCTGGTGAAATGAAAGTTGACTTTGAGAGACTTAGACAGGTGATTAGTCTACTTTCTTTGTCAATTCAGCCATTTTTTCCAGTGCCTGACACTATCAGGTGCTGCAGAGTGATACGTTGCACTTTGATAAGGAGTGTTTAGTATGGGGAAAAAGTGGAGTCAACAATGGAGGCAAGAGAGGAACTGAATTGCTGGCTGAAGAATTTGGAGGTGTGGAATTTCTGTGCAATTTTTGGATCTGCCCCGATTATGTTTTGGAGAAAAACACACTTTTGTATGGATGGGGTGTGCGTCTGGGGCATCAGAAGACCATCGGTCATTGCACATAGTTGGAGAAGACCCCGCACAAAAACTGTTTGGAGCTGACATCTGTTTATGCTCTGAGGAGTTTCAAGGAAACTTTGAGATGTTACACGGTGTTGATTCGAATGGACACTGTTTAGGTGGTGAGCTACATAAATTGGTTAGGAGGGAGCAGGTCTCGTCAGTTGACAAAGTTAACGGAAGATTTATTGTATTTTTGTCTGGAACACAGAATATCGCTGAGGGCAGAATACTTTCCAGGTCAGTCTAATTTTGTGGCAGATTGGAATTCTCTGTACCCTGTGGATTAAAGTGATCGGGGTGTTGACGCAGCAGTATTTCTTGAGAGAGGATAAGGAATGGTGTCCACTGTAGGTGGATTTCTGTGTGAGCAGACTGGCACAGCAATTAAACATATATAATTCAGTTGGAGGCCAGACCCTGAAGTAGTAGCAGTGGATACCTTCCAGCAGGTTTTGTTAGACATTCAGGCGTACGCTTTCCCTTTATTTGCAATGTTTCAGGGTGTCAACTTTGATTTCCAGTGGTTATAGAACTAACTTATGAGATTCCTTTTCTGAATTTGGTGAAAGTTTGTTGGTGAGCAGAGGTGGAGAGGAGCATCTGTTAATGATGTTATGGCTTTTGAACCTTCTTATTCGGAGAGTTTTAAGGGATCTGAGTGTCTCACAGGACTTTCGAGAGAGTCTACTGAATTTCTCGAGGAGGCATGGGCCCTAGGTATCAGGAAGAGCTACAAAGGGATATGTAAAGTACAGGTGTGATGTTGGATAAAAAGGAGTTTGGATCTTGTGGAGGCCCCTGTAGGTCAGGTGGGTAATTTTTGATAAAACATTTTGAGAAGGGTTTAAGTTAAAGGACGGTAAATTGTTGTAGATCTGCTGTCTCAGAGGATCATGCTTGAGTGGAAGGCAGGCCTTTAGGCAAGGATGCATGGATGTACAGAATCCTGAAGGCTATTGGGTTGAGGAGACCTCAAAGATCAAAATGAGTCTGTATGAGTCGCTAATTTGTTTTTTACTTTATTACAGTCTTGGCAGATTTCTGGACTTGAAGGGCAAAGTTGGCATCTTTATTACACTTGGTTTCCTTTCGGAGGGTTTCAGATATGAAGGCTTTGGCAGAAAGTAGTAGGTTTTATGGGCCTGACGGTGTATTCTTTGAGATTTGGAGAAGAACGAAGAGTGTGTTGGAGTCCATTTTCTATCCAAGAATTGAAAACTGTAGAAAGTTGTGTATGGAGGATGGTATGAGAGTGCTGTATTGAAATTTATAGCGATTATGTGAATCAGTAGAGAATTTCTTATATTAAGACACACACAGCTTTTTTTACTGCCATAACGGAAAGGTGGATTAAGATGGTCATGGAGAAAGAGGGTATGAAATTGAGTATGTTTGGCACTCACTCCATGAGAGATCCTATGGTGACCAAGGCCTATTGGGATGGAGAAGATTGGAAGATATCTTGGAAGTGACTGATGAGTCGAGTGTGATTGTGTTTGCCAGGTATTATTTGAGAACAGTGGTGCATATACAATAAGTAAATACAACAAGAAAATTAGAAAGACAGAAAGAATAGGTGAGAGGAGGAAAGAGGAAGACAAAGAAAGAAGATAAGACTGAAAGAAGGGGAAAGTAGGAAAGGGGAAGAGAAAAAGCAGAGAAAGAAGTAGAGAAAGAAAGAAATAGGATGAAAGGAAGGAGAGAAATTAAGAATGAGGGAGAAAGGGAAAAAAAAGGAAAAAGAAGGAGGAGGGAAAATGAAGAATTATTAAGAGAAAGTAGTACAGAAAGAAAAGTTAAGAAAAAGGAATTAGAGAAAAGAAGGAAGAAGCAGAGAAAAAAGAGGAGAAAAAGAATGCAAGAGGAGAAGAATAAAAAAGAAAGTAACAAAGAAAGGGAAAATGGAGGAAAAGGTGAAAAGTAGAGGTAGAAATGAGAAAAAAGGAGAGAAAAATACCAAGAGTAAAATAAAGACAAGAAAAAAGAAAGAGGGCGAAACTGAAAAAGAGTGCACAACAAAGAAAGAGGTAAAGAGAAGGACAGAAACAAAAAACAGCGTAAAAAGATAGGAAGAAAGAGAAAAGAGGGAGAGCAAGAAAGAAGGGATAAGAGAAATCCAGAAAGGAGAGATAGACATTAAAGCAAGGAAAAAAGAACAAGAAGGAAAAAGAGGTAAGAAAGAAAGAAGAAAAAAGTAAATAAATTATTTCTCAGAAGAGGGTAGCCTGCATCATCCTTTAAGCCATCACAGAAACTGGTACAGTGTTTAAATAGTTGACTTATTAGGTGGGCAGCTGAATATTCTCAACTTGACAGGCACTTAACATGTGCAAACTACTCGGTGGCAGCCTGTGACCTACTGGTTGCTCCTTCCTGATCGACCCGTTGGAGACACCTGTTCTAGAGTTTGGTCTATGATGTCATGATTGTTATTTGAAGTGCTACAGGAGTGGTATTAAAATAGGAAATGCATGTTAACCGCTGTGTTATAATGAAATCTAGATTCTCTATTCATAACAATTTGAGAATCGTCATTTCAAGACCGGAGGAAAGTTTGGAACTTACTAACACCAAGTACTCCTGAGAGTTTCATAGAACTGATCATTCATTGCCCAGAGCGCACCATCCTCATATCATGCTCAATTAGTTCATGGGTTACAGTCAACCGGGTTCTCTGACTCATGTTTTTGTGTTAACTAAGTCTGCGCTGCCAGAAGGTCTAGAGATCCCAAAGCTCAGGCCATATTCTGGCCAGGTTCTAGAAAATGTATTGGTGCACGAAGACCAATGTGGATTCATACCAAGAAGGAATATCATCTGTAACCTACATAGACTATCCAATGTTATGCATGCACCAAGTTTGGAGTGCAATGAATTTACCTTAGCCCCAGATATTGAGCAGGCCTTCAACACAGTAAACTGGGAATGTATGTGGGAGGGGCTGGCCCAGTCGGGGTTGAAGGGCAATTATGTCAAATTGGTAACTTATTGTATCTTACCCCATTGGCGTGGGTGCGTACTGGCTGGATAGTCTCAGCATGCTTCGAGCTGGAGCGGGGGATATGGCTGAGATGCTCCCTCTCACCTTTATTGTTCGCTCTCGCATTGGAGCCACTGACTTGCAGACTTGGAAGTGTTCTGATGCTGTGGGACATTGAAATCGGGGAGGCCACTCGTGGTTTCCATGTACGCAGATGATGCCAGTTCTATGTCCAGCAGCCATTTTACCGAGTCCCAATCTTGCTGCGCACTTTAGAAAAATTTGGGGCAGCATCGGGATTGCGCAGCTGGAAAAAATCCAAGTTGTTTCTGCTGGGAAGACTTAAAGGCTTATAGGCTCAGCAGTTTCCAGCGATGGGTCTTGACTGGGTCACAATATATTTTCGATATTTGGGGATACGTGTTGCACATGATGAGAGAGAGAACTACAAACTCAATATGGGCCAAGAGGTGACCGGGCTGCGGGCTTCCACTAAATCCTGGAATACTCTGCAGCTGTCCGTAATAGGTAGGGTAGTGTTAGCTAAAATTGAGTTTTTGCCGTGGTGTCTTTCAGGGTATAATGGTGGAGATGCTCCAAAAGGTATCTGTGGAATTGAATACATTGCTAGTTGAGCTTTTCTGGGCAGGGAAACAAAGTAGAGTTCAATTAACTACATTGAGGAGGGAATGGCCTATGGGTGAGCGGGAGATCTGTGACATGAAACTTTATTTCATGGCGACACAGTTACAGCATGCAGTGAATTGACTGTTGTTACAGGACAACTGGGGAAAAAAAGAGTATTCAACGGTACCCAGGTGGAATATGCACTAGAAAGTTTATTGATGCTGGGCAGAGGGGTTCCATTTCATATACCGTTTGCTATACGACATATTTGTGGCTAAATATGTCTTATGGGGCAGGGCTATTAAAAAATATAAAACGTGCCCCATTTGCAACAACAATGGGTATCTATCCCTTTGCTCAGATCATGCAGAATATGTTGGTGGATTGTTGGAAACAGGGAAGGTGTCAGTCACTGACAGATCTGTAGCCTGATCATATATTTTTGATAATATATTTTTGAGCTTTGCTGCTGCACAAAAGCTTTTTGATATGGGGCAGGGCATTTCCACCAATTTACAAAAATAGCACGTACAGCACGGGAAATGTGGCCCACTTTCCCAAAGGCTCCCACACCCACTCGAACCATGGTCGAATTATCACGTTATCGAACTGTAGCAAACTAATAACATTCCTCATAAGAGCTCTATGTGCGGATAGACCACTGTCAAGATTAAAAATACAGGGCAAATGGCAGGAAACGATGCCTGGCTTGGACAACGTGTGCATGAGGGCGAGACATGTGCCGAGCAATGCTTGTTTTAAACTTATTCAATATAATTAAGTTCACATGACTTGTCTGACCCCTGCCAAACTCAGTAAGATTTACCCTGGGCGCTCCTCCAGTTGCCTGCGCTGTGGGGAGGAGGGGCTGACTTCATACACCTTTCCTGGACGTTCTGATTGGTGCAGAGTTTTTGGTCTTATGTACTGGACAGGCTTACACACACAGTATGGGTGGTACAGCCTACAGTCCAACAATGCATACTCTGTCTGACTCCTGCCCAAGAAGAAAACGGTGGCTAAGAAATCTCAATTGCTGGGGGAGGGAGGTACGAAAAGGCGAATAGCAAATGGAAATAAGATATTTTAGACTGGGTCACAGGCGTGGAAATACTGATGAAGCAAGCTCGGTGAGATAAAAAAAACAAGCATTTACAATGCAATAGGTCTCGCAATGACATTATTTTGAGCTATTGACATTGTAAATGACATTGTTTTTTGGTTTTGGTTTTCTTTTGTAAAACATAAATAAAATGCATTGTGATTTAAAATGGCAATAGCTACTATGACACGCCACCAGCTGATGCAATCACACCTTGATAGCTACCAGATGCTAATAGATATAAACTGCATAACACTTGCACATGGGTGGGGATGGACTTACTGCATAAAGCGCCTCTCTCAAGCTGAGGTTTAGGATCAGCAATTAGATCAAGTATTACTGCACTACTAAGCCTATACTTGGTGTATTCTGCATACGATGTGTCTCTCAAGCTGAAGCTTTAAATCCGCAATTAAATTGAGAATTACTGCACTACTTAGCCTATACTTGGTGTATATCTCTTCCTCTGTTGGTTGAAAAAGTGTGACCCACAGCCTGGAAATTCTCTCCTGTCTTCTCCGCTTTCTCTTCATTCTCCTTGCCATTACATACAGAGCAGCCATTTTGGAAAAATCAGATGCATTCTGGGGCTGTTTATATAGTTTGCACAGGCTACAACCTGGGTCGAGGTGGTGGCAAATTGCATGTGCAAAATGGTGTTTTTCTGAGTATTCGCTATTTGTGACTGTAATGAACATATTACTAACGATTCACAATTAATGATTTCTAATTTGTGAATGCCTATTTGTAGTCGTAAATATTACAATTTGGTAATCATTCACAACACTAAATTTAGGGCTGTGAATGTGTTTCTTACATTCCGATTTCATTATTTTGCAACCCATATTCAGTTTGTGACAGATTACCGAATCAAAATGGTTTTGCACATATGGCCCTTAGTACAAAGGACTTGTTGAGTATGCTTTTAGCTGAAGATTGGATTCTTTCACACCAGATATTAATGGTCGGGACTCATTAGAATTGCTACCAGAGGGGTACGTTCTGGGTGTAGGTATAGCCTGTCTCTAGTGTTCGCACATCTATTTCGGGGAATAAGAGGAAGACTACCACCCTCTTCCCTGTCGTCACCTTCTCTGCTTCTTGATATGGGTTGGGCCAATTGATCCTTGTGGGACTGAGCCGTAGGGATTCTGAACATCTCAGGTCAACCCAGAGTCAGAAATACATGGTCAGGCAGGTCCTGTGTCCTAGGCCTGAGGCTACTGATTGGCAGATCACAGGTGGGGTGGCACGTAACCAGCAGGACAAAGGCAGGAACAGGAAAAAACAAGA
Organism: Calotriton arnoldi; assembly: GCA_963921515.1. Classification (NCBI taxonomy): domain Eukaryota; kingdom Metazoa; phylum Chordata; class Amphibia; order Caudata; family Salamandridae; genus Calotriton; species Calotriton arnoldi. The sequence continues at coordinate 1,425,903 of CAWUFW010001745.1, forward strand.
TTAGTCCCACAGATAGGCAGCAACACCACAATGGTCCTGGGAGATTGACCCCAATAAAAAGCACATGGCCGGAGGGGTGCGCATTCCCAAAACACCACAAAGTTTGATGCAACATGAAGTTAGGAACACTCAACCAATCAGGACACAGCACACACTACACACGCAGTGATCACACGCTCTCCATGCCGGATATCTGTGCACGTTACCCACTTGCCCTCTTTGTGTCCATGAAAGGTCGAGACCCACCTGCATTTGTCATCAGGTGGGAATAATTTATGGCTCATGACAAGACCCACATTCCACTCCCAAAACAGGATCTATGAATTGTTTTATGATGCTTCAAGAAATGTATAAAAAGACATTCAAAAAGATCGCACTTTGAGTCAGTCCTCAGACCCATTTCTGTGTGCTGCACTCCCGGCTGTAATGTTTGATTAAACCAACATTTCCTGTTTTGCCAAACGCCTCTTGCCCTAATTTCAAGGTAAATTCATATTCGAGCAACACATCCAAGGGATCTTGCCCTTGTTTAGGCAATATCACTGTCAGTACCGCTCATGTTGACTCCACTAGGCAACCACACTCTTTTGCTTACTCATTCATTGTTAATTATTTCTGTGCAACATTAACCCTATAAGTGTCATAAAACACATATTTTGCAGAGTTTTATATAGCGCGATCTTGACCCGAATCGGGTATCAGAGCGCTTTACATAGCACCAGTTACGTTACATTAGGACACACATTCATTTTTGTTAGGCACGGGGAGATTAAGTGATTTGCCCAGAATCACAGGATGTTCAGCGTCATTGCCGAGACTCGAACCCAGTTCCCCAGGTTCGAGGTCAGACGCCCTAGCCGTTAGGCCAACTCCTATCCCCAATTTGTAGACCATTGATCCCTGATGGGGTTTTTCACTATCTGAGCTATGCCACTATGTATCTCCTCTATCCTCAGAGGTTCTCCCAGCTCCTGTTAAGGTTTAATCTGAGCAGCAGTGACTGCCTGAATATATGTTTGCATGCATGCTAAGTCTGCCATGTTGAAGTCAGTGTACAGGCCTTGATGATGATCTGCAAATATCTCATTAATTTCAGCAAAGGGAAGTACCCTTGCAAATCCTGTCATAATTAATTCCTTCACTTGTTATATTTACTTGTGGGTGATAAATTCACAATAGTCCATATTTTTTTCTTTTTCAAATATCTTTTTTTCAAATTGAATCCAGGAGCACAGCCAACACGTGTTTCAAGGGGAATACCCTCTTTCCCAGCGCAGTAAATAATATATAAATATATACACATTAATTAAAAGTGTACAATATATGTCTTTACATACTCATACTAAATTAATATATACAGTTCACCGTGTTTCAAACCAATACCCTTTCAACACATTTGCTATTTTGCACAAAAAAAACAAGAAAAAGAAACAATGCCCATTTGATTTTTACTCATTTACATGGTGTTCATTGAAGAAAGAACTTTTTGATGTTCAGTAAAGAACAAGTTACTTACCTTCGGTAACGATGTATCTGTAAGACATATATCAGTTATAGATTCCTTACCTTAGAATTACCCCCAGGCGTCAGACTGGATCCGGAGAATTTTTCTTCAGCGATACCCCTGCGCGTCGGTAGGTGGCGTCGGTCGACTCCACGTCTGTCGTCGGCGTCGTGCACGCCGGGGTGACATTGCGGTGCCTACTTAGATGCCGCCCCTGCGCGCTGACTTCAGTTCTGACATAACTTTCCACGCCAGATGCTCAGATTCATGAAAGACACGGACTACTGGAGTGCCACACTAGGGCCCTATAATGGTGTCCCTAACCCTAGAAGTCAGTTTGCAGAGCGGGGAGGATGGGTGGGGCGGTAAGGAATCGATAACTAATATGTCTCTTACAGATACAGCGTTACCGAAGATAAGTAACTTGCTCATCTGAAAGAGACTATTAGTTATAGATCCCTTACCTTAGAATAGATACCCCAGCAATACCATCCACGGAGAAGGTTCTGCGAACCAAGTTCACACCAGAAAATCCTGGAGGACAGAACGGGCAAAGTAGCCGTCCCTGCGGACTGGTCTAAATAGGCAGTAATGTCTGGTAAACGTGTGCAAAACCCACGTGGCTGCCTAGCAGATATCGATGAGAGGAACTCCCCGCAACAAAGCAGTGGTTGCTGCCGTAGCTCTAGTGGAATGAGCGCGCAACCCCACTTGAGGTTCCTTTTTAGCCAGGCGTAACAAATCTTGATACAAAGGACTACCCACCGAGAGATGGTACGCTTCTGCATAGACCGACCTTTTTTGACACCCACGTATCCAACAAAGAGTTGATCGCCCACCCGGAACTCCTTTGTGCGGTCAAGTTAGAAAAACAACGCACATTTTGAGTCCAGACAGTGGAGACTCTCCTCGTCCTTGGAAGGGTGCGGAGGTGGGAAAATGGTGGGCAGAATATAGTCTGCCCAATGTGAAAGGGAGTGACTTCTTTAGGCAAGAATGTGGGTCTTGTTCGGAGCACCACCTTGTCCGGATGGACTGAAAGGAAAGGAGGCTTAGAAGAAAGGGCCTGAAGCTCACTCACTCTGGGAGCAGAGGTGATGGCAACCAGAAAGGCAGTCTTCAGAGTAAGAAGCCTGAGAGGACAGTTGTGAAGAGGCTCGAAGGGAGCGCACATAAGATAAGTCAAGACAAGGTTCAAGTCCCACTGAGGCATTATGAAAGGAGATGGAGGAAAGAGGTGACTAATGCCTTTAAAGAAGCAACTTAAAATAGGGCACTTGAACAAAGAGGGCTGATCTGGGAGTCGAAGAAAAGCGGAAATGGCTGCCAGGTAGCCTTTAAGAGTGCCCAGAGCAGAGCCCTACTGGGCCATAGAAAGAAGGAATAAAAGAACCTCAGAAAGGGGATCCACAGCCTTTGCTGTGCACCATGCCACAAACTTATTCCATCGACAGGCATTTACCGTCTTATTGGAGGGACGCCTGGCTGCCAAGATGACTTTACAGACTTCAGGAGGAAGGTCAAAAGCTGTCAATTGTCGCCGCTGAATCTCCACGCAAGGAGGTGGAGACTGGACAGGTTCGGGTGGAGGACCATCCCCTGCTGCTGCGACAGAAGATCCTCCCGAAAGGGCAGTCTGGACAGAGGGTCGATGGCCATGCTCAGGAGCTCGGGGTAACAGACTCTTCGTGCCCAGTCCAGTGTCACAAGAATGACTTGGGCCCGGTCGCGCCTGATCTACTTCAGCACTTTGGGCAGAAGTGGTACAAAAGGAAAGGCGTACAGGAGGCCGTAGCTCCACTCACGACGAAAAGCATTGCTGAGCGAGTACCCCCTTGGAAACTCCAACGCGCAGAACTATTGACATTGCGCCTTCTCTTCGGTGGCGAACAGATCTAACCAAGGCTCTCCCCACTGCTGAAAGAGACCTTGCACCACCTCTGAGTGAAGACGCCACTCATGATCCACCAGGCACCGACGGCTGAGTTTGTCCGCCCTGGCATTCAAAGAACCTGCCAGGTGTTGAACCACCAGGGTAATGCCCTGATGTTCCAGCCATGTCCAAAGGCGAAGAGCCTCTTGACAAAGGGTCCAAGACCCCACCCCGCCTTGTTTGTTGCAGTACCACATGGCGGTGGTGTTGTACGTGAACACCTGAACTGCCTTCCTCTCGAGGGAGGGAAGAAATGCCTTCAGTGCCAAGCGAATTGCCCGGAGCTCCAACAGGTTGATATGGAGACCGGACTCTGCCGGAGACCAGACTCCTGTGATCTCCGCCTCCCCCAGGTGGCCGCCCCATCCCAGGAGTGATGCATTGGTCACCACCGTGAGGTCTGGTTGGGAAAGGGAGAGGATCTGCCTCTGACCCAATCCTGGTTCGTTAACTACCACTGCAGTTGCTGTGCAGTCCCCTCCGAGATCTGGACGTAGTCGGAAAGATTCGCCTGATGCTGCGCCCACTGGAACTTCAGGTCCCACTGCAGAGCCTGCATATGCCATCTTGCTTGATCTACCAGCAGGATGCAGGAGGCCATGAGGCCCAGCAGCCTCAGAATCATTCTCACCAAAATCCGGGATAGAGGCTGAAACATCGGTATCATAGCCCGAATAGCCCGCTGCTCGGGAGGATAACCCGAAACTGCACTGTGTCCAGAAGAGCTCCAATGAAAGGGAGCGACTGAGAGGGAGTCAGGTGTGACTTCAGGATGTTGATAGCGAACCCCAGCGAATGCAGGAGGTCCGCCGTAGTCTGGAGGTGGGAGACAACAGTCATCGAGATAGGGGAAGACTGGAGCCCCTGATCTGTGGAGATGAGCTGCGACCACTGCCATCACTTTCGTGAACACCAAGGGGCACTGGTAAAGCCAAAGGGGAGCACGGCGAACTGAAAATGCTTGTGGCCTACCGTGAACCGTAGGTAACGCCTGTGGGCTGGCAGGACTGGGATGTGAAAATAAGAGTCCTGCAGGTCCAACCCTACCATCCAGTCTCCAGGGTCGAGGGCAGACAGGACCTGAGCCAAGGTTAGCATTTTGAACTTCCCCTTCCGGAGCAAGCGGTTAAGGGCCCTGAGGTCCATGATAGGATGCAGGCCTTTGTCCTTCTTGGGCACCACAAAGTAGCGGGAATAGCAACCATGACTTACTTCTGGCGCAGGCACCCTCTCGATAGATCCCTTGGCCAAGAGAGCTGAGACTTCCTGGTGGAGAAGAGCCAAATGAACCTCCGACATGCGATCGAAAGACGGTGGTTTGGAGGGAGGGGTAGCCTCAGATGGGAGGGAGTAGCCCCTGATGGGAGGGAGTAGCCCCTTCGGACTATCTGCAAAACCCACCTGTCTGACGTGATGGATTGCCAGTGGGGGAGGTGATGGTGAATCCTGCTACCCATTGTCGCTGATAGCCCTGAAATGTCAGATTAGGAGGGTTTGGAGGCTGCTGCAGGGGGGGGAATGGGTGGACTGGCCCGCCGACTAGTTTCAAAACCCACGTCGCTGGTCCCATGTCCGCAGCCATGTAGAGGCTGGGCAGCTTGGGTGGGCCGGTGGCTGGACTGGGTCAGACATTGTAGGGTGCCCCTTCCATAGCCACGAAAGGGACGAAAGGCGGACTGTGGGGGACGGGAGGACATAGCGAGGCCTAAGGATCTGGCCGTAGCCCAAGAATCCTTAAAACGCTCGAGCGCCGAGTCCGCCTTGTCACCAAAAAGGCGCCGCCCATCGAAGGGCATGTTTAGCAAAGTTGCCTGGATATCCCCCGAAAAACCAGACGTCCTTAGCCAGGCGTAGCGCCGAAGGGCTACCGACATGGCAATCGTTCTGCCCAGAGAGTCGGCGGAGTCCAGTCCACAGCGGATTGTGAATTTTGCTGCATCTCTCCCGTCCGCCACTGCCTGGGAGAGAAATGCCCGGGCCGCCTCCAGACACTGAGGCAGCACCTGTGCAACCGTATCCCAGACTGTATGGGTATAGTGGCCCAAGAGGCATGCGGTATTCACGGACCGCAGCGTCAAGCTGGAGGAAGAGAACATACGCTTCCCAAGATGATTTAGCTTGGATCTCCTATGGGGGGTGCGGAAGGGAATGCGCCCTTGGAAGAAGAGGCTTGGATCACCAAGCTCTCTGGGGAACGGTATTGGGAGAGGAAAATGGGATCGCCCGGAGCCGGGCGGTAGCGGTGGGCAATTGTCCGTTCCACCTGTGCTGGGCTTGGACCAAATGCCCAGAAGGACGTCCGTGAGGGCTTCATTAAAGGGCAAGAGGGGTTCAGATGAGGTTGCCGCCAGTTGAAGCACCTCTGTCAGGAGGTTAGTCCTGACTGCCACTGTAGGAAGCTCCAGGCCCAAAGCCTCGGCTGCCCTATGCACCACCACTGCATAAGAGGCTCCCTCCTCAGTAGCCACGGTAGGGGGAGAAAGCATGCCAAGGTCTGGGGAGGTATCCAGACCACTGGCGTTACCCAATTCCTCTCTCCAGTCTGGCTCTTCCAGCTGGTCTGTTAAAGGGTACAGCGACCCCTCCCAGTCCTCATCACCACCCTCTGGGCGATAGGGAACACCTGGGGTGAACAAGGGCACAAAAGTACCCTCCGGTGTCGGATTTGACGTTGGCCGACGTCGAGCCGGCACCGGGTCCACCTCGGGGATGAGGATGGGGACGGCGTCGGCCGGGGGCACGGCCGGTGCCGGGGGCATCGTCGCCGGGATCGTCGCTGGGGAAGGTTGAGTATGGTCGACCTGCGTCGCTCCAGGCCTGGAACCATGGGGACCATGCAGCGCCGGGCCGGAGGCACCGGCATCGAAGGCCCAGGGCCCCCAACCGGCTCTGCGGGACCTGAAGGCACGCCAGAGGAGTTGAGCTGCCCAAAGATGGAATGGAGGGCTTCGGAAAATGCATGGCCCGGAAATGGGGGGAGGCGTGGAGTCGTCCCTGAATCAGGCACCGGAGATGGAGCCTTAAAGCGACAACTCTGCGTTTCCCGCATCTCATAGGCCGACCAATGGGGGGGAAGGCGAAGAGCGACAGTGCTTCTTCGCCTTCTTCTTGTGCTTCGACTTACCTAAGGAGTGCGAAGACTTTGACGAGGTGTGGCGACCAGTCTCGAGACCTTCCCCTCAAGCGAGACCGGGAGCGACGTGAGGCTGACTGCCGGGCCTCCAAAAGCTTTCGGGACCGCTCCTGCAAAGACTTCAGATTTATGGCCCGACAGTCAGAGCACAACTTCGGGTCGTGCTCGCGCTCCAGGCACCAGAGGCACACGAAGTGCGGATCCATGACAGACATCAGCTTGTGACAGGAGTCACAAGGCTTGAATCCGGTCCGACGATGGGACATCCCTCGCGCACCAGGAGTCGAAGACTCGAAAAAGACGTCGACAAAAGTCGAAAAAAGTTTAGTCACAAAGTGACTAAGGGGCAAGCTCTCTCCAGATCTGCGCTAGGCTGGCGCGGAAAAAGAAAGAACTGACGTCAGCGCGCACGGGCGGCGTCTAAGTAGGCACCGTGATGTCATTTCGGCGACCACGACGCCGACGACGGACGCGGAGTCGACCAACGCCACCTACCGACGCGCAGGGGTATTGCTGAATAAAAATTCTCTGCATCCAGTCTGACGCCTGGGGGTAATTCTAAGGTAAGGAATCTATAACTAATAGTCTCTTTCAGATAATGTCATATAAAAAAACAGCATCCAAAAGGAAACATGGGTACAGACCAGTAATGGAAAGAAAAGAAAAAACGAGAGAAGACACATACAAGGGAAAGAGGGATTAAAAAAAAGAAAGAAGGAGGAAAGAAAAAAGAGAGCAAAGAATAAAGAAAGAAAATCAGACAAAGAAGAAAAATGGAGCTATAAAGAAGAGAGGCAACAACAGAAATAATATAATCACACTGATCAATTTTGATGGTGGACAGTTATATAGCTCATAAATTTCATTCAAACTCCTGATACAAGGTCAAAGAGTCCAGCTAAGAAATAGTTTTTTTAGATATATCACAAGACCGATATAATATGTCCAAAATTAGTCCATCACATAATTAAAACCTTGCATACGTGCATTACATACTCCATTCCAGGTATTTAGATTAAATCGAACTGTCTGATTCTACCTAAAGCAATTAAAGCATACGTTATTTGCAACTTAGTGAATGGTTCACTGAGAAATGGTATTATTTTGAATAGCTTGTTCTTTCTTTTCACCTGCAAGATATTCAAACAACTGGTCACCCGCCAAGAGAGTAGCAGGGGTGGGATGGAAGGGTACATGGGCAAAGTTCAGGTTGCACCTGTTTGAAATGTTTATAATAATTGAAATATGTAATGATGTGCTACGATTGTATGGTTAAATTACTGGAATTGTACTGATTGCATTGTATAAACTTGACATAACTAATTTGATATGTAATTGCCCTAGTTTATAAGTGTAAAATTGATAAAAATAAAACAAAATAAAAAAAGATCATGTGCAAGCCTTCAGAAATATAATTCTGCTGTGCGCAAAACAAACAATTATTTCAAAATGGTAATCCTAACAATCCCCACATATGCAAGAATGGTATCATCGGTTATGGCACATACTAGCCATAGACAAAATCACGTACTCCATTAACAACGAGAAAACATTCCAGAAAGACTGCTCTTTACTTCTGGATTACTTTGGAAATACCATAGTGGTCTCACTTGTCCTTGAGAGCACTGCAAATACTTTTCAAGGATGAACTGCTTCCTAATTATTCACTTAGGGGTATATAATCTGACGCAATAACTATAGAAGTCCTTTACAGTGTATACTGAATGAAATTCTATGACTGAGAAGGGAGGAGGGGGCTAAATGTTTTTTTCCGCTGTTCAGTTTTAATGTTAAGATATCCATGCTGGTTCATTTCTCTTTTTGTCTACGCATCGAAAGAAGGTTTGCTATCTTTTCTTTAAAAAAAAAAAAAAACAACAACAAACATTTATGGAAACAAAAAAAAGAAGAAAAAAATAGCTGGCCATCCATACACACATTTTTGGTCCCAGCTCCCTTGAAAGTGACAGTCCCACCAGGATCCAGACTATCTAACCTCTCCGCATCTTTGGAAAGATGTGTAGGAAGCAAGAGCATAGGGGAAGTAACGGTTTTCATCATATGGAAAGAAGAAACAACTTTAGGCAAGAACACTACATAAATGTGAAGATCCCATCTCTTTCTAGAAACAACATATATGAAACTGTAACTATAAGAGCCAGTAAACATAATGACAATTAAGGAAACCTTCTTCAATGTCAGTAGTCTCTTACAGCAAAGATGTACTAGCTCAGATGGTGATATTAGAAATGTCAACACTAAGACTAGATTCAACAGAGTCTTCACAAAGGGAGACAGCATAATGGTGTGATTCAGTCCTTTCAGAAAGTGGGCCACCAATAAGGATTTAAACAATGAATGTTGATATGGTAACTACAGCATGCTGACTCGGTGGCTAACTAGCACTTAACTGTCTCTATGGTGATACCCTGCTTGGCCAAAGTTAGAATCTAATCTCAAAATATGTAAAAGCTTGGCACTTGGAGCATCTAAACCTCTGAAATAAGCAACAAAAGAAGCTCATTTGAAATAAACCTCTACTTCCGCACTTTGGGGTCTATTACGATGGCGGTCGGATGTCCACCGCCGGGTCGGTGGTGGCGCCCGCCGGACCGGCGGTGGACATCCGCCCGCGATCGCAACCAAGAAAACCGCCAGTCAAATTAGGATGGCGGTGGTGACCGCGGCGGTGGGAAATTCCGACCGGCCCTTTTCCGCCGGTTGCCATCCGCACTCCTGCCTGGCGGACGGAGCAGGACCGGGATAATGGTGGCGGTGCAGAGCAGGCTCTGCCGGCAGGATTATGATGCCGGCGGTAGCCAGCCTTTCCTCAGCGGTCAAACCGCCATGGAAAGGCATGCAGAGATTGTCTTCCGGGGGCCTGTTGCGGGCCCCCAATGTGTTGTGGGGGGGGTGCACTGGGGGGGTACCCATGGTCCCCCCCTAAATTTCCCTGTACCAGGTGGCAGGCACTGTTCAGCGCCTGCCACGCAGTGCAGGGAAATGCAGGACATGCTCCTTTCGGCATCGCGGCGGTGCTGCGGGCAGCAGCAACTGCCGCAATGTTAAGGCCCGCGATCAGACCGCCACGGTCGGATTTCAAACGCGGGTCATCGTAATTCGACCGGCGGTGATGTTGCGGTCCATGCGGGCGGTCTTTTCCCGCTACCATGGCGGTCGGGGAGGTTTCCCGACCGCCATCGTGATAGGCCCCTTTAATCTGTGTCTGAAAGGGTTTATTAATGAAAAGAAAAATTGCAGTCTACATCGCAGAATCAGTCAGACAAACTACCCTCGATATCTAAAAATATATAAGCTCCCCAAGTAAAAGCAGGGCACAAGTATGTAATTTTTCATAAACAGGCTTTCAATGGGATTCACATGACATCTTTAAAAAAAGGGTCTACATAAGTGCAGAAGAATATATACAATATATAGCTTTTGGTTGATCAAGTTAATCAAATCTTTCTTGTCTTGACAGCCAACATATAAAGGGAGGCTTCAGCATCATTAGCATAACCACGAAAATAGTATTCAGACAAAATATTGAACTTAAAATATCAAGAGGCAAAAATCTAAAGTTTGCAATATCATGAAGCAAAAATATTGTGTGCAAGAATGTCGTTGACAAGAATATTGATTGTAAGGTAAGTAATATCGATGTTAAAAACATCTAAGTAGTTAATATTGATGTTAAAAATATCCATTTAATATGGTTTACAAAAATTTTGTTAATCATATAGTTTTTTAATTATGTTTATGTATTTTAGTATGTATTTTAATTGTATGTTATAAGTCATTTGTATAATTACTGTTAATGTATTTTTTGATATAGTTTGTAAATTTTTAGTTGTTTTAACATTTAATTTATTAGTTTATTGTTATTTTCAGTGCCGTTGAGGGGTTTATCGGGGTACAGGGTGGGGAGCAAATTGATTTGAATTAATTCATATTTAATTAATATCAATTAATTGGTAATCAGTTATGTTGTGTAAATCATTTTTTTATTACGGTAAGTTTGAAGTGCAGGTTGTGGGGTTTATAGAAGTACAGGGTGGGAAGTAAATTAATTATAGTTAATTATTATTTAATATTTATTTAATATTAATTATTTAATTGTAATTAATCATGCTAATTGTGTAACTACATTTTTTATTATGTTAAATTTTAGGAGTAGGTTCTGGGGTTTGTAGGATTATAGGATGGGAAGTAAATTGATTCTAATTAATAATGAATTTGTAATACTAAATATTTGATCATTAATTATGTAAATTGTGTAATTAATGTAATTTTTTATTTATATTTTTGGTATGAGTTGTTTTTGTAGGGGTAAAGGAAATTAATTATAATAATAATTAATGTTAATTAATAATTATTTAATTGATAATTAGATATGTAAATTGTGTAATTAAGAATTTTTAAGTTATATATCAGGTGCGGGTTGTTGAGTTGGTAGGGGTAAAGGGTGGGAAGTTAATTAAATATAATTGATTTATTAGTTAATTGTAAATCATGTAAATATTATAATTTTTAATTATGTATTAGGTGTGCGTTGCGTTTGTAGGGATAAAGGATGGGAAGTTAAATATAATTATATTTTTAGTTTATTATTAATTGTTTGATAATTATGCAAATAATTTTTGAAGATATATTTTATGTGTGTAGATGTATAGGGTGGCAAGTTATTTAAGTAATAATAAATGTATAAATAGCTATTTATTTACTAAAAATTGTACTATTTACTATGTTATGTCATTGTATTATGCTTTTTAATTGCAAATAAAATTGTATTTGTTGGTTGTTATGATTGTGAGAATAAAGGGGCCGATCACGATGGCGGGCGGATCGCCCCCGCCGGGGCGGCGGTGGTCACCGCCAGCCCGGCGGGGCGATCCGCCCGCCATCCCGACAGCAAAGACCCCCCGCCATATCATGATGGCTGGAGGGTCCGCGGCGGACGGAAAGACCGTCCGCCGCTCGACTCGTCGACCGGCGGAAAACGTGCTGAATATGGTGGCGGTGTCTGGAAGACACCGCCATCCATATTACGATGCAGGCTGCGAGCAGCCTTTCCATGGCTGCATTGCCGCCATGGAAAGGCTGGCGGTTCCTGCTGTTGGGGGCCCGTTGCGGGCCCCCAGGGTGTTGGGGGGTGCACATGGGGGGTACCTATGGTACCCCCCTGCATTTGCATGTACAATGTGGCAGGCACCGCGCGGTGCCTGTCACGTTGTGCATGTAAATGCACAACATGTATTTTTACATTGCGGCGGGTGCTGCTGCTTGCAGCAGCGCCCGCCGCAATGTAAAAATACGGGATGCGCCCGCCAGTGTGGCGGGTGCATCCTAATGTGTATTGCGGGACCGCCGCACCTATGGCGGGCGGTCCCTTTTGCAAATGCGATGGCGGGCTGACTTTGTCCGCCCGCCATCGTGATCGGCCCCATAGTGTGGTATTTAAATTAAATTAATATTTGTTTTGATTTATATTTATTAAACATTGTAATAAATATGTATTTTTATTTACATTTATGTATATAATTTGTATATTTAAATATTTATATTTTTGTTATTTAATATAGTTGTTGAAATATTTTATTTGTTTGAAGTGAAATACTCTCTTTCTACTGTTGCACAGACTAGAGTGGGAATAGTAAATGTCACCCCTCCACAATCCAACACTTTCCCTACTATTGCAATGACTGGAATGGGAAAAGTAATTTTTACCCCTCCCAAGTCCAACGCTTTCTATACTGTTGCTCAGACTGGAGTGGGAATAGTAAAGTTTACCCCTCCGTAATCCAACACTTACTTTACTGTTGCCTTGACTGGAGTGGGAATAGTCAATTGTATCCCTCCTGAGTCCAACACTTTCCCTACTGTTTCATAGACTGGAGTAAGAATAGTAATGTTTACCCCCTCCTTAGTCCAGCACTTTCCTTACTGTGGCACAGACTGGAGTGAGAATAGTACATTTTTACCCCTCCTGAGTACAGACTTTTCCCTACTGTTGCACAAACTGGAGCTGGAATGTTAAAGCTTGCCTCTCCATAATCCAACGTTTTCCCTACTGTTGTATTGAGTGGAGTGGGACTAGTAATTTGTACTTGTCCTGAGTCAAATGCTTTCCTTAGTGTTGCATAGACTGGAGTGGGAATAGCATTTGTATTATTCTTACACTTTCACAGTTTTGTTCATATTGTTTCTGTGTATTTTAAATGATATTATTTTTAATCAGTAATGTTTGTAATGTGTAATATATTTGTAGTAAAATGTAATTTTTTATATTGTTTACTTTTTGATGTTTAAATTGGAATGCTTTTAAAATGTTTTTAGTTTATTTGTTACAGTTTTTAATTTGTGTATGTGTGTGTGTGTGTGTGTGTGTGTGTGTGTGTATATATATATATATATATATATATTTTTTTTTTATTTTTTTTGTTATATTAAAGCTTAAAACAAATTAGTAAATTATGATATAAATTAAAAATATTATTGTAATAATCGTTTTCAATTATATGTGTGTAAATAAACATACACACATTCATATATATATATGTGTTTTTTTTTAAATAAGTAAAACATTTATATATAGTTTTAAATTATATAAATATATTTAATTTATATTATATTACTGTTACATGTTAATACATTCAGGGGCCGATTCCTATCTCGGCCGGTAGGGCTCCGAATCGGCATAACCAGATCCGATTCGGAGCCCTATTTCCCGACCGATTCGTGCGTCCGGACGAGCGAGTACGATGCGAAATCGCCGACCGACTCGTTCGGGCGTCCCAACCGCTCCAACCGACTCGTTCCCGGGTCGAACCGCACCGACCGACTCGCTCAGACACGACTCGCACCGCGCAATGGAGACGTTCCCCAGCCGGGTAAGTACGATGCGCGCCGCGAGCAGTCCGACCGACACGCGCCGCCCGGCTCGAAAGAGCAGTCGGAGCCGTACTTCGGGGGTCCGTGTCGGACCCCCCTGTACGCATAGCCGCGCGAGTCCCCCCCCTACCTGTGCATGTACGGCGCGAGTCGCTTCGCCGCGTACCCGCTGTAGGGGGCACCCTTGTTCGCCTCGCACCCATTGAGTCAATGGGAGCCCGCGTACGCGTTGTACGACCGGCTCCCATTGACTTCAATGGGAGTCCGACCGACTCGAGTCCGATAGCATACGGATGCATCGTACTCGTTCGGTCGGGCTGCACGGGTCCGATTCGGTCGGAAATCTCTCCGGGTCCGGCTCGGTCGGAGAGATTTCCGGCCCGAATCGGAATCGGCCCCTTAATGGTAACTTTTTAAAATATATGTAAGTTAAAAAACGATATTTTTCAATTGATGTTGGTGAATAACAATATTTCTTTTTCAATATTTTTGTCATTTATATAATAAGTATAAGAATTATATTTTTGTGTTAGATATTTTTGACTTGATATTTATGTCCCCAATATTTGTAGTTTTGATATTCTGTCAGTGAAACCAGGAAAACATGTTGACAGAGGTTACAGTTACGCTAATGTAAATATGCATTTTTTATCCTCAGCCCCTCCCTTTTGCACTCAAGATATTTCAATGGTCTTCAATCTATTCACTTCCTGATTCATTAAATTTTTCATAAAATTCCACAGAACCCTAATCAGATTTCCAGTCCTCATACATTATCTCATTTAAAGTTTACAACAGGTAAGTTGTGGTGGTACCCATTGCATCTAGTCAGATGTGAGAAAGATGCAAAACAGATCTTAACAGGAAAGTACAATCAGCAGAACAATGGAAATAATTAATACAAACTCAAGAATTGTTATTACCCATTATACAAAAACACTTTTTATCAAAGACCATATACAATCACTTTACACTTTAACACGTGATCAATCTGCTTGGGTATACATAAGGAAATGTTTGGAATGAAAGTGCAAAATTCTGACCCACTATTGCACAAACCCCAACTATAGCAGCCAGGACATAACCAATAACCATTCCATTGTGTAATATTACAGTTTGTTAGGCCTCCAATAAGCCAGAAGAACAAGTTACTTACCTTCAGTAATACTTTTTCTGGTGGCTACAGATCTACCTGTGGATTCCTCACCTTTTGAATGGATCACTGACAGAATATCGACAACAGAAATGTCGAGGTACAAAAATATCGTGAAAAAAATATCGTTGTCCAGAATATCGAAGTCCTATCTACATAATGGTAAGTACAAAAATATCGAGAAAAAAATATTGTTGTTAAAAATATCGTTGTTAAAAATATAGTTTTTTCTAAATGTTTAAAAAATAATGTAAAATAAAGTAAATAATACATATAATTTAAAAAACTTACAATTATTAGAAAATGTTTAAAATTATAAATAAATATAATGTTAAAAATAATTAAACATATATATAAATGTACTTAATAATATTAATTAATAATTATTATAATAAATTATAAAATGTTAGAAACGTATTAAAAATTATAAATATATATATATATACATATACCAGTAAAATAAGAATAAAAATAAAATATATATATATAATAATTTAAAATATTAACATATTTTTAATCTTTTACAATTATATTTGACACCACATTAACAGCAACAGTAGGGAAAATGTTGGATAGCGGAGGGGATGAAATTACTATTCCCACTCCAGGGAGTGCAACAGTAGGGAAAGTGTTGGATAGTGGAGGGGAATAATTTACTATTCCCACTACAGAGAGTGCAACAGTAAGGAAAGTGTAGGATAGCGGAAGGGAATAATTTACTATTCCCACTCCAGCGAATGCAACAGTAGGGAAAATTTTGGATAGTGAAGGGGAATAATTTACTATTCCCACTCCAGCGAGTGCAACAGTAGGGAAAGTTTTGGATAGCGGAGGTGAATAAATTACTATTACCACTCCAGATATTGCAACAGTAGGGAAAGTGTTGGATAGCGGCGGGGTAAAAATTACTATTCCCACTCCAGCAAGTGCAACAGTAGCGAAAGTGTTGAATAGCAGAGAGGAATAATTTACTATTCCTACTCCAGCGAGTGCAACAGTAGGGAAAGTGTTGGATTGCAGAGGGGAATAATTTACTATTCTCACTCAAGCAAAATAATTAAAATTAATTAAGAAACAATTAATTAATTTAAAAAAAATTACCTCCCACCATATTCCCCTATAAATGACACCACCAATGTTGTAAAACATAACACTATTAACATAATTAATTATTAATTAAATTAACAAGATATTTAAAAACAATCAATAATAAATTAATTCACACTATTAACACTATAAAACAACTTAAAATAAATATTATAATAAAAAATGTAAAAAAATATATTAAAATTAAATTACTTCCCAGCCTACTCCCCTATCAACCCACAACCCAGTCTTAAAAAAATGACACAAATAACATAATGAATAATTATTAATAACTAATTAATAAATTAATAATAAATTGCTTATCACAATTAATAGTATAACATTTTAAATACATAAATATCAAATAATTAAAAATATAAATTAATTAAATTACTTCCCACCCTATACCCCTATAAACCCACAACCAGCTCCTAAAAAAATAATACAATTAAGATATTTACCAAATAATTATTAATAATTAACAACCAATTAATAACGAATTCATTACAACAATTAACAATATAAAATATTAAATACATAAATATAAATTAATCAAATTTATTTATTAATTAATTAAATTACTTCCCACCCTATTCCCCTATAAACCCACAACCCGCTACGGAACAAAAAGCGTAAAATTTAATTAAAATAGATTAATAACTTCTAAAAATTATTATTAAATTTATTATAATTAAATTACTTCGCACCCTATTCCCCTATAAACCCACTACGGAACTAAAACGCAAAATTTAAATAATTAATATCTTCTAAAAATTTAACACATATATTAAAAAAAATGCAATACTTACACAAAAAAATAGAACACATACATGTAAAATACACACTAAAATACATAACACTAAATCAAACAACGATATTTTTAACAACGATATTTTTACTAACAATATTAATTACTTCGATATTTTGAAAAACGATTTTACTTACCTTCAACTCGATATTCTTGACAACAATATTCTGACTGTCGATATTTTTGTAGTCCGAGATTTTGGACTCTATATTACTGCTACTCGATATTTCCAACTCAATATTATGTCTGTTTACCCTTTTGAATATCCCCCAAATACAGCATTCCACAGAAACATTTCTCTCTCTAGCTCTCCCACGTTGACGAGGACGTCACAATACCATAGCTCTGCATGCGACTCCGTATGACGTCATCGGAGCCATAAGAAGACCTCGTTGGCGTGCTGACGTCCCGCCTCAGCCTATTAACGGATACGTCCCTAAAATGACTTGACCAGTCACCTGCGGTATCGAGAATGATTCTTACAATGTAGCAGCTAGCTCAGTCAGCTCCCCCAAGCCTGCCAGGAGGAGCAGCGGGCATAGCGCACTGCTACTTCAACTTTAGTTTAGCATTGGACGGTGCATGATTAGCAGCGCTAGTTCACTGCGCTCCAGTTCACCATGTATCTATTTAAGTTCCTGACACGGTCAGACGCATGCACGCTTTCCATAGCACAGTGAGCTCGCTGTTGCAGTTCCTTGTTACAGCATGCCTGGGGGTGGTCGGGGGTCCCTAATTATGCGTGACTAATGCATTTAGTGCGGTGATGCGGACACCAGCACTGAAATGCGATAGCGTCACGCCTGATGCGTGACACTTGGCAGGGCTGGGCAAAATGCAATCGAAGCGCGGGAGACCGCGCTTTGATTTTTTTTTTTTTTTTTTGTTCCGGCAGGCATCCTGCCGATTTTTAAAAAATTCTTTTTTGCCCAGGGGGTCCTTGTGGGACCCCCTGAGCAAACCTAGGCCGTCAGGGTGTTTCTACCCTGCCCCCTTTGTGCGCTTTGCGCACTTGTTTCTGTCCCTCGGTTCTACCGAGGGACAAAATGGCTGCCAACATTTCCTGAATCGGAATGTTGACAGCCAGCTAACAGCCAATTAACATGCAGCTCGTGATCGGGAGGGTGCGCTGAGGGTACGCGGACCCTACTCGGCCATAGATATATATGTATATATGTACTTTTACTTTTGATTTTCTCAGCAACTACTGAACGGATTTACACCATTTAACAAAAAGGGTTCTTTCTGAACCAAGAACTACCTCTTTGCCAAATTTGGTGTAATTCTGTTCAGCAGTTCGGGCTGTAACCGTGTCTAAAGTTTCCTATGGAAAATTGCATGGGGAAAACGCGTTTTGGGACCCCCCTTTTTTCTCGGCCCCCGCTTTACGAATCCCCCCGAGACTTTCAGGGTAGGAGCGGACCGGAGCGCCCCACAAAGTTTGAAAATTTTGCGAAGATACGTCAACCGGCAAGAGTTATTTCAAATAGAATGTCGCGGATTTCCTATGGATAATAGGTTGTAACTATAACTATCTACTGGCGACCGCCAGTAGATATAATATATATATATATATATATATATATATATATATATATATATATATATATATATAATATATTAAAGTTACATGTTTTTTCATAGACCAATTCATTAGAAAATAATTACTGACACAATGCATTTTAGTAATTGTAGTAACATTTAGTAAATTCTCAATTTTGAAACCTCTTTCCTTATTTCGGATATAATATTGGCAAAGCTACTAGTATTCCTAGTTCTTGGTCAGGAAGTGTAGTAGTCCCTCTGCATAAAAAAGGTTCCCACCTAACTCCGTGTAATTACCGTCAAATTGCATTATTGGATGCAACAGGGAAAGATCTTCGCATCAAGTGTCTTGGACCACCTTAAGGACTGGGCTTACACGAAGGGTGTGATACTATTATTTCAAGTAGGATTTAGACCCTAGTATTCTTTGACTGATAGCATTGCTATAGTGCAAACTATTATTGATAAGTATGTGGTGGCTAAATCTCAAATTTTATATTGCGTTTGTTGAATTTTCTACAGCTTATGATAAGGTTGATAGACCTACACTTTGGAAGAAACTATATAGACTGGGGATCCCTAGTGACTTGCTAAGACTTATTGTTGCACTTCATATCTCTACTTGGTGCAGAGTCCTAATGCGGGGAGATAAGGGATTGACTCCAAAAATCTTAACTCCAAATGGTCTGAAGCAGGGATGTATTTTAGCTCCACTTCTGTTTTCCTTTTTTCTAAGTGATCTACCCGCCTGTTTTAATAATGTTAATACTTTTCCACCTAAAATTGCACTTTATAATATATATGTTTTAACGTATGCAGATGATGTAGTCATTTTTTACCTTACCTCCATCTGCCTCCAGCACAATTTGGATGTGCTCTCTGAATATGAGGCAACTTTTTAAAAATAAATATTACCAAAACTAAGGTGGTATCGTTTAGAGGGAAGAAACTGTACCGTCCTTTTGACTGGAAGGTGGGTGGTAGGTCTGTGGAGGTGGCGACACCATATACATACTTAGGAAGGGTATTTTCCCAAACCTTAGAAAGCACCACACACTTTACTCATTCAAAGGGCATGGCATGTATGCACTTAGGCGCTTTAAAAAGATTGCATAGTTCCTCAAGTAAGAGACATTTTAAATAACTTTTAGATATCTATCAGGGAAAGATACCCCCTATTTGTTCCTATGCGAATGAATACATCCCAATAAGTAGGTGGTACGTATTAAATGTATTGGAAGGGAGGTTCCTTTGAAAGACAGTATCCCTGAGCCAAGCAATCCCAGATCAGACACTTCGCTTGTAGTTTTCCCTTCTTAGTGCCTATTCTAGATCCATGGCTAACCTGATCAGATGGGCATATAACCTTCTCCATGCACCTGAAGCCACTTTGAGAGCCCTTTTGAAGAACAAAACCTTTAAGGAACAAGTAGGTGTGCACACATTTACCATTAATCTGGAGACTGCACTTGTGAACTTTAAAAAAATATATATTTTTATTGAAATTTTGCAGATAGCACAACAAGCATGTAAATGCACAAGAAGAATACAGACATACAGAATACAGAAGGTACATGGGCAGGTGAGACTTTAGCAGTATAGTACATAGTCAAGGGTAAACATTTGATGCCAGGCCCAAGTTGCTAAATAAGAGTTTGGCTCTGGGGATGTCTATCTCTGTAGGGATATCCAGGAGGATGTATCTAGGATTAGCTGGTATCGTTACTCCCAAGACCCTAGTAAGTTCTGTGATTATACTGGTCCAGTATTGGTTAATAAAGGTGCAGTCCCAAAGTGTGTGTATAAATGACCCTGATTATGCCCCCCAGCGTAGACTACTTGGGGAGCTAGCCCTACCAAAGCTATGCAGTTGAGCTCTATCATAATAGATCGTATGGAGAATTTTAAGTTGAATGAGTCGGAGTCTGGATTTAATTGTGACTTCCCTGGGGTGCATTAATGCCGTGTCCCAGTCTGGGTCCTCCCACTTTGTTTTCCCACCGGGTCCTCAGCTTTGTCAAGGTGTTGGACCTATTGTTTATTGTTGTGTATGTCCAAGACACCGCCTTCTCGTCATTTTCCTCCATGTGCAGTCGCCCCCTCCAATGGTGCATATTCAGGTATATCTCCTGTGTCTAATCCCTCAGCCGTCCAAGCATGTCAGAGCTGGAGATATTTGTAACATTGTGTAGTGTTGAATTGGTATTCTTTTTGAAGGGAGCTAAAGGGGATCAATACACTCACTTCTATAAAATCTCCCAGTTTTGAAATTCCCAGGGTGTCCCAGGTTTTAAAGCCTTTCAGATTTCTAAACTCTCTCAGGCGTGTTCCTACCCACAAAGGGGTTTCGTGAGTAAACTTTACATCCCATTTCATCTACCTTTCCGCAACTTTCCAGGCGTCTATGGTCACCTGGGTTGCCGACAACAACTTCTTTACCCCTTTCCCACCATAGAGGTAGCGTGTGTACGGGTGAGTTTGAAATTGTGTCCTTTTTAGTGCATATGTAGGGTGGTCTCCCGGTAGGGGCACCCAATCATTGACTACTATAAAGTGAGCCACCCAGTAATAAGCTTTCATGTCTGGTAAGGCAATGCCACCATTGTATTATATTCGCTGAAGTGTGCCCAGAGCTATTCTCGGATGTCCCCGGTTCCAGATCAGGCTTTGGACTTCCCCCTTTATCTTAGCAAAAATTTCCTCTGGGACCTTATAGGAAGCGTTTTGGAGGATATATAAAAGATTCAGCAGCGTTATCATTTTCTACATGGCGGCCCTGCCCATCAATGTCAACTGCAGCTTCCTCCATCTTTCCACGTCTGCATGGATGTCAACCAGGATCCCCCGAATATTGCACTCTATGCTGTCTTCCTTGCTTGTGGTAACGAAATACCCAGATATCGGAGCCCCTCCCTATCGATTCGGAGTTGGCCCGGGGCATCATCTGGGTCAAAGTGTCGTCCTGCTGGGTATAGATTAGATTTCTCCCAATTAATCCTACAGCCCGCATGAGCTCCATAGTTTTAAAAAATTTGGAACAGTTCTAGAAGTGTCTTTTGTGGGTTGGTGACATATAAGAGAATGTCATCGGTGTACAAGGTGATTCGCTTGCCCCTCCGCACTTCATCCCTCTCTTTAAACCCTGAAAAACCTGGATGTGTGCGAACAATGCATGCCAATAGCTCCAGCACGAGAGCAAACAATAGTGGGGATAGCGGGCATCCCTGTCCGATAGCGAATTCTGATGACTGTTCCCCGTTAACTCTCACTCGTGCCACCGTGTCTTCATATAGCAATGCAATCCAGGCCGTAAACTTGGGGCCAAAGCCATATTTCACCAGGACTTGTCTCAAGAAAGGCCAATGGACTGCATCGAAAGCCTTCTCGGCGTCTAGGAATAGAAGCAAGTGTGGTTCTTCCCGACTCTGCATGGTTTTGAGCCACTTATATAGCCTATGAACTAGTGGACATCTTGGGCATAAAGCCCGATTGGTCATAATTGATTAGGGTAGTGATGACCTTTAGAAGTCGTTTAGCTAGGATCGTGGCCAAGATCTTAGTCTCTATATTTAAAAGCGAAATCAGGCAGTAGGAGCCACAATCTGTTGTGGGCTTCCCAGGTTTATGTATCACGACTATTGTGGCATTCCTGAGGTCATGCGGGAGGGTGCCCCTTTTAATTGCCTCAATGAATAGCTTGAGCAGGTGTGGGCTCAATAGGTCGACATTTCTCTTAAAGAGTTCTGCAGGGATTCCGTTAGGGCCCGGGGTTTTCCCCGGCTTCAGATCTCCTATAGCCGTCTGTACCTCTGTGACTGTCAGTTCTTCCTCCAATATCTGGCGATCCTCTGCGGTCCGAGTACGTATGTGAACTTCATCAAGGTAGCTCTCTATCTGGGGAGCTTCTGCTAGTGGGCGTGCGCCGTAGAAGGCGGTGAAATATCTAGAGAACTCATTAACAATGTCTCCAGCTGCGACATATCTGCTGCCGTTTTTGCTTTGTATTGTGTGCATCCATCTCGACTCTACCTCCCTCTTGCCCAACCATGCCAGTAGTCTCGCTGCTTTGTTACTAGCGTCATAAAGATGCCGTTGTGTGGCCTGAATTGCAGTCATAGCTTCGTGGTGTGCTTGTGCCAGGTATTCCTTGCAAAGGATCGCATTGTTATGCAGCATCATCGGGTCTGTTGTTGCCCCAGGCTGTCCCTCCAACAGTATAAGTTTCACCTCCAGTGCTTCTATTTCCCTGGTCTCGCATTTTTATGTGCAATGATATTTTGTGCTCTGTCTCTCAAAACAGTTTTATATGCCTCCCATAGTGTGATCGCCGAGGACACGGAGTCCTTATTTTCAGTAAAGAGCAAGTTACTTACCTTTGGTAACGATATATCTGTAAGAGACATATATTAGTTATAGATTCCTTACCATAGAATTACCCCTAGGCGTCAGACTGGATCAGGAGAATTTTTTTCATAGCAGTATACCCCTGCGCGTCGGTCGACTCCGCGTTCGTCGTCATGATCGCCGGGATGACGTCGCGGTATCTACTTAGACGCCGCCCTCGCGCCCTGACGTCAGTTCTTTACACGACATTCCATGCCAGAAGCGCAGAGCCGTGCAAGACACTGACCATTGGTGCACAAAACTAGGGACCTGAAAGGGAGTCCATTACCCTAGAAGTCAGTTCGCAGAATGGGGAGGATGGGTGGGGAGGTAAGGAATCTATAACTAATATATGTCTCTTACAGATATATCGTTACCGAAGGTAAGTAACTTGTTCATCTGAAAGAGACTATTAGTTATAGATTCCTTACCTTAGAATAGATACCCCAGCAATACCAACCCCGGAGGTGGGTCTGCGAACTAAGTTCACACCAGAAAGTCCCGGAGAACTGAACGGCCGAAGAAGCCGTCTCTCTGGACTTGGCTGTCCAGGCAGTAGTGTTTAGTAAACGTATGCAGGGATGCCCACGTGGCTGCCTGCCAGATGTCACCAAGGGGGACTCCACGTCCCAAAGCAGTAGTGGCTGCCGTCACCCTGGTAGAATGGGCGCGCAGCCCCACTGGAGGTTCCTTCTTTGCCAAGGAATAACAAATTTTGATGCAAAGAACGACCCACCGAGAGATGGTACGTTTTTGCACGGCCCGACCTTTCTTGGCGCCCACATAGCCAACAAAGAGCTGGTCATCCACCCGGAATTGTTTCGTGTGATCCAGATAGAAAGATAGAGCACGTTTTGGATCCAGACGGTGGAGTCTCTCTTCATCCTTTGAAGGATGCAGGAGTGGGAAGAAGGTGGGCAAAGTGATGGTCTGTCCAATGTGGAAAGAGGTAACCACTTTGGGGAGAAAAGAAGGTTGAGTTCGAAGGACAACCTTGTCCGGATGAACAGCAAGGAAAGGAGGCTTAGAAGACAGAGCCTGAAGCTCACTCACCCTGCGAGCAGAGGTTATGGCAACCTGAAAAGCAGTTTTTAAGGTCAAGAGTCTGAGAGGACAATTATGTAGTGGCTCGAAAAGAGCGCACAAAAGGTAAGTCAAGACCAGATTCAAGCCCCACTGTGGCATTACGAAAGGAATAGGAGGAAAGAGGTGAGTAATGCCCTTAAGAAATCTATTTACAATAGGGGACTTGAAAAGAGAAGGCTGATCATGAAGCTGAAGAAAGGCTGAAATGGCTGATAGCTAGCCTTTAAGGGTGCCCAGAGCGGAGCCCTGCTGGACCAAGGAAAGGAGGAACAAAAGAACCTCAGAAAGAGGAGCAGGGAGGGGATCCACAGGCTTTGCTGTGCACCATGCCACAAATTTGTTCCATCTACAGGCGTATACCGTTATGGTGGAGGGACGCCTGGCTGCCAAGATAACATTACAGACTTCGGGAGGAAGGTCGAAAGCTGTCAACTGTCGCCGCTCATTCTCCACGCAAGGAGGTGGAGGCTGGACAGGTTCGGGTGGAGGACCGTCCCCTGTTGCTGCGACAGAAGATCCTCCCGAAGAGGCAGTCTGATCGGAGGATCGATGGCCAAGTGCAAGAGCTCAGGATACCAGACTCTTCGTGCCCAATCCAGAGCCACAAGAATGACTTGGGCCCGGTCACGCTTGATCTTCTTCAGCACTCTGGGCAGAAGTGGTATAGGCGGAAAGGCGTATAGAAGACCGCAACTCCACTCGCGACGAAAAGCGTCGCCGAGCGAGTGCCGCCTTGGAAATTCCAATGTGCAGAACTACTGACATTGAACATTCTCTTCGGTGGCGAATAGATCTAACCAAGGCTTTCCCCACTGCTGAAAGAGACCTTGCACCATCTCCATGTGAAGACGCCATTCGTGATCCATCATGCACCTGTGGCTGAGCTCGTTCGCCCTGGCGTTCAGTGAACCTGCCAAGTGTTGAGCCACCAGAGATATGCCCTGATGTTCCAGCCATGTCCAAAGGCGGAGAGCCTCTTGACATATGGTCCACGACCCCACCCTGCCCTGTTTGTTGCAGTACCACATGGCGGTGGTGTTGTCCGTGAACACCTGTACTACTCTTCCCCGGACAGAGGGAAGGAATGCCTTCAGTGCAAGACGGATCGCCCGAAGCTCTAGAAGGTTGATGTGGAGCCCAGACTCTGCCGAAAACCAGAGGCCTCTGATCTCTGCCTCTCCCAAGTGGCCGCCCCACCCCAGAAGTGATGCATCTGTCACCACTGTGAACTCTGGTTGGGGAAGGGAGAGGGATCTGCAGTTGACCCAATCCTGGTTCGTTAGCCACCACTGCAATTGGCGTGCAGTGCCCTCCGAGAACTGGACGCAATCGGAAAGATTCTCCTGATGCTGTGCCCACTGGAACTTCAGGTCTCACTGCAGAGCCCGCATATGCCACCTGGCATGATTCACCAGCAGGATGCAGGAGGCCATGAGGCCCAGCAGACCAGGGTCATTCTGACCGAAACCCGGGATAGAGGCTGAAAGATCGGAATCATAGCCCGAATATCCCGGACTCGCTGTTCGGGAGGATAAGCCCGAAACTGCGTTGTATCCAGAACCGCTCAGATGAAAAGGAGCTTCTGAGAAGGAGTCAGGTGGGAGTTCGGCAAGTTGATAGTGAACCCCAGCGAATGCAGGAGGTGCGCCGTAGTCTGGAGGTGGGAGACGACAGCCTGGGGCGAGCCCGCCTTCAACAGCCAGTCGTCGAGATAGGGGAAGACTGGAACACCTGATCTGCGCAGATGAGCTGCAACCACCGCCATCACTTTCGTGAACACCCGAGGGGGGCTGGTAAGGCCAAAGGGGAGCACAGTAAACTGAAACTGAAAATGCTCGTGGCCTACTGTGAACCGTAGGTAATGCCTGTGGGCCGGCAGGACAGGGATGTGGAAATAGGCGTCCTGCAAGTCCAACGCTACCATCCAGTCTCCAGGGTCGAGAGCAGACAGAACCAGAGCCAATGTCAACATCTTGAACTTCTCCTTCAGGAGGAAGCTGTTGACGGCCCTGAGATCTAAGATAGGACGCAGGCCTTTGTCCTTCTTGGGTACCAGAAAGTAGTGGGAGTAGCAACCACGACCTACTTCTGGCACAGGGACGAGCTCGATGGCTCCCTTGGCCAAGAGAGCCGTAACTTCCTGACGGAAAAGGGCCAAGTGATCCTCCGACATGCGAAGGAGTGTAGTTGGCCTGGATAGAGGGGTAGTCTCTAAGGGGAGGGAGCAGCCCCTTCGGACTATCTGCAAAACACACCTGTCCGACGTGATGTTCTGCCAGTGGGGGAGGTGATGGCGGATCCTGCTGCCCACTGGCAACTGGTGGCCCTGGAGGGTTGGACTAGGAAGGTTTGGAGGCTGCTGCAGAGGGGGCGCTGGTGGACTGGCCCGCCCGCTGGCCCCCAGACCCACGACGCTCGGTCCCACGTCCCTGGCCGCGCATAGGCTGGGCAGCTTGCGCAGGCCTGTGGCTCTGGGCGGAACGTGGTGGGCACCCCTTCCGAAGCCACGAAAGGGGCAAAAAGCAGACTGCGCTGGGCGAGTGGAGCGAGGCCCAAGGATCTGGCCGTAGCCCTAGAATCCTTAAAGCGCTCGAGCGCGTTGTCCGGTTTGTCGCCAAACAAGCGACAGCCATCAAAGGGCATGTCCAAAAGAGTCGATTGGACATCGCCCGAAAAGCCAGTGGACCTCAGCCAGGCGTAGTGTCTCAGGGCTACCGACGTTGAAATCGTTCTGCCTAGCGAGTCAGCGGTGTCCAGCCCACACCTTATGGTGAACTTTGCTGCATCTCTGCCCTCAGCAACTGCACGGGAGAGAGTGGCCTGGGCCTCCTCCGGACACTGTGGCAGCACCTGCGCAACCGTGTCCCACACAGAGTGGGTGTAATGGCCCAAGAGACATGCGGTGTTCACCGACAGCAGTCCTAAGCTGGCGGAAGAAAACATTTTCTTCTTGGATTCCCTATCTGGGGGAGCAGTAGGGAATGCGCCCTTAGAAGTAGAGGCTTGGACCACCAAGCTCTCAGGGGTAGGGTGATAGGAGAGGTAAATCGGGTCGACCGGGGCCCGGCGGTAGCGTCAGGCAATCATTCTGTCCACAGGAGCCCCTGTGCTGGGCTTGGACCAGGTGCCCAGAAGGATGTCAGTGAGGGCCTCATTGAATGGCAGCAGGGGCTCCGAAGAGGTTGCTGCCGGCTGAAGCACCTCGGTCAGGAGGTTGGTATTGACCGCCACCGCAGGAAGCTCAAGGCCCAAGGCATCAGCCGCCCTACGCAACACCACTGTGTATGAGGCTCCCTCCTCCGTAGCCACGGTAGGGGGAGAAAGCATACCAAGGTCTGGTGAGGTGTCCAGACTACTGGCATCACCCAACTCCTCTCTCCAGTCCGGTTCACTCAACTGGTCTGCTAGAGGGTCAACAGACCCCTCCCAGTCCTCTTCGCACTCTTCTGGCTGCCACTCCGGGCGATAGGGAACGCCAGGATAGAACAGTGGTACAAAAGTACCAGTCCGCGTCGGATCCGGCATCGGTCGACGTCAGACTGGTGTTCAGGTCAGGGTGGAGGCCAGGGTCGACGCCGGCTGGGGACACAGCCGGCGTCGGAGGGGGTGGAGGTGTGGATTCGATGCCGGAGGAGGTGTCGTAAGGTCGACCAGCGCCGATCCGGATCGAGGCCTGGATCCCTGCGGCACCGGGGCCGGAGCCGCTGGGTTCGAAGGCCTAGAAACCCTAGCCGAGTCCGTGGGGCCCGAAGGCAAGCCGGCGGAGTCGGGCTGCCCAAAGATGGAATGAAGGGCTTCGTAAAAACTACAAAGTTGGGCAGGGGTCGCTCCGGCTCCCGGAAAAGGAGGGAGGCTTGGAGCCGACCCAGCAGGCTCTGCAGGCGGAGCCACAGGACAACCACCATCCGCATTCCACGCGGCATCGGCCGACGGACGGGGAGAACGCGAAGAGCGACGGTGCTTCTTCGCCTTCTTGTTGTGGTTCGACTTACCCGAAGACTTCGAAGATGAGTGGTGGTGATGACTCCACAACTGGTCCTGCGACCTCCCTCTCGACCGGGACCTCGAGCGGCTCGGAGCAGACTGCCGGGCCTCCAGAAGCTTTCGGGACCGTTCCTGCAAAGACTTCGGGTTCATGGCCCGACAGTCGGAGCACGACTTTGGGTCGTGGTCGCGCTCCAGACACCAGAGGCACACGAGGTGAGGGTCCGTAACCGACATCAATTTGTGACAGGCGTCACAAGCCTTGAAGCATGTCTGACGTGACTTCCCTATGTGCACCAGGAGTCAACACGACTCGAAAAGAAGTCAACAAAAGTCAAAAAATAGTTAATCAAAAAGTGACTAAGGTAATGCTCCCTCCGGATCTGCGCTGGCTGGCGCGAAAAAAGAAAGAACTGACGTCAGCGCGCGAGGGCGGCGTCTAAGTAGATACCCCGACGTCATCCCGGTGCCGACGACGAACGCGGAGTCGACCAACGCCACCTACCAACGCGCAGGGGTACTGCTACGGAAAAAGTTCTCCGGATCAAGACGCCTGGGGGTAATTCTAAGGTAAGGAATCTATAACTAATAGTCTCTTTGAGATGTATAGTTCTGTGTCCACCTTAATCTCCCATGCCACCGTTTCATCTTGTAGTTCCCAGACATTAAGATTCCACCCCACCCCAGACCCATGCAGGCGTGTCCCAATTGTAAGACAAAGTGGCGAGTGATCTGATATGCCTCTGGCCAGATATTCTGCCCTCTCTAATTCTTGCCCCTCCCCTGCAGGGGCAAAATCATAATCCAGCCTGGAGAAAACCTTACGTGCACTTGAGAAGTATGAGTATGTGCTGGCTTGTGGGTGACAGCGTCACCATAAATCAGATAATCCCAGGGTCGTCATAAAGCCAGCCAGGGTCGTTTCCCCGTTTTATTGAGAGTGGGCTAGTACGGTCCAAATTCAAGTCTACTACATCATTAAAATCCCCCGATTATATGCTTAACGGAGTCTGTCTCTAATAGTATCTCTGCTACTCGGTCCATCATTTGTTTCTGTAGTCGCGGGGCGCATAAACGCTGATCAGGGTCATCTGTCAACGTCACCAGAGGCCCTCGACTGCTACATACATTCCATTAGGGTCAACCCATGTTTTCTCTATCCTGAAGGGGGGTTTTCCTAATCAGTATTGCCACTCCCTGGGAGCCTGTTGTAAATCCTGCGTGGACAAGTGACTTGTAGGCCTATCTACCCAGAAATCCATAATAGTAGCCCTGCAGATGGGTTTCCTGCATTAGGACCACATCTAGTTTTAACCTCTTGATATTTGCAGCCACCAGTCCTCGCTTGATGTTATTACCCAGACCACTGACATTCCATGATAATATTGAGAGTCTCTCGTGGTTAGCCATGTCAACCCCGGTCATCTATGTATTGTGAACATTTTGTCCCCATGTCCTATTAATCTTTACTTGTGTGACTACACATCTGGCTTTTCTGCACCACATATTCCAGTGACTTACCCCCCCACAAAAACAGGAAACTCAACCGAATACCCCCGAACCCCCACTCTCCCTCATGCATTTATTTCTTCTCGTCAATGTGACAACTGTGTCGTAGGTGGATCAGAAAGGTCTGTCGCCCTCCCCCTCCCTCTTGCAGAGAACATTCCCTCCCTTGAACTCTAGAAGTCTCCCACTTGGGTCAAGGCCTGGGTCAAATTAGAGGAACCTGCGCCTTCGCAGGTAGAGGTCCTACCTGGAAAAAGTCCGCCTCTCCACGGGGGCCTCCTGAGGCCCGTCTGATCAATCAATTCACCCTCTCATCTTGTGGTGCGCCTATATTTGGAGAAGGTATTGGAGATGCCTGCCATTGTTTCCATATTTGTAATTAATATTAGCAATGGATGGTCTTTTTCAGAGTTTGTGGAATATTCATGGTCTGAATATTCCAGGTGTTTATCTTGCGCTTTCTGCCACGCTCTCTTGGCCATGTCACCCTCTGTGCCCGATGATAATCCAGACTTTGAAAGGAGATGTTTCACCGGTAAGGGAGTCCCTTTTCCCTTGTTTCTTGTAGTAGTCTCACAGCATCTTCTGTTCGGCCTCTGAGTCTTGGGCCGTGCTCCTTGCCAATGATTATGAGGGTGCTGATCCTGAACTGTTCTGTTTGGTCGAGGGGGTGGGCGTTCCTCCACCCAGGACCAGGCCTCTTCTGGTGTCAGGAAGAAAATGGTTTTACCCTCGAAGATGAATTTAAGCTTGGCGAGGAAAAGTAACTTATACTGGATGTTCATTGCTTGGAGTTTAATTTTCACTGAGTCAAAAGGTACGCCGTCGCTTTTGTACTTCCCGCGAGTAATCAGGGAAGACCATAATTTTAGTTTGGAGATCTCGCACTTCCCCCCATGCGTCTCACCTCCCTCAGGATAGTCCCGATCTTGGTAATTCAGAAATCGGCCAAAAAGGGGGCACGGCGGGGCACCCACGGGTGGATAAGTGGTTAACCCCTCTATGGGCCCATTCAATCACAAAACATGTGGAGAGTCTCACAGATGGAATTGAGTCTTTCAACCATTGTTCCAGGAATGCCCCTATGTATGATCCCTCAACTCCTTCCAGAAAACCAATAAATTGTAGGTTGTTCTGTTGCGTGCGTTTTTCGGCATCATCAACCCTCCAGGTCACATCTTTCAAGGTGGATTGCAGATCTGTGACCTCTTCGCGGAGGGCCTGTGTCACGTCCTCCATTTCAGATATTCTTCCCTCTGCCTGTGTCACTCTCTCAGACGTTCCGGAGATCCTGTCGGAGTACAGTAACTTCTGAACGAACTTTGCCTATTCTCCCCGCTAAGGTCTCCCTTGAGGCTTGTATGGCTTGTAGAAGCGCTACTTTGTCTAGCATGTTGAGACATGTCTTCATCCATACTAGTATGGGGGCCCACCGCTTTTGTATATTTGACCATTTTCCCTTGCTTCTGCAGCTTAGCTTCTTTGTCCATTGTAAACCGATGTATAAGCGTGCCTATGAATCAATACATGGCAGGGGGCGTCTGGTTGGAGGACGTCGCAGTGTCCCAGGATCCCTGGTTCTCGAATGTTTCTGGGGAAAAGTCCCAAACTCAGGACTCCGTCTTTATCTAGGGCACTCGTGGGTTTTACTGTCCTGAGCATTCTGTCCCTAGATATGTCCGGTTCCATGGACATATATCAGCGGGCTCGTGGGGGCCAAGGGCACTGTTTTAGCGACAATGGCACTGGGTCTCATAGGCAACTTTGCAAATTATGTAGGGTCTGATAGGGGCAATGGGTGCAGTGGGCCAGATCAGCCGCACAGTGCCTCGCTCTGCATAAAGTGTTATCAAATTGAGAAGGTGACCTCCCCACTCAGTGTGCTCCTCACAGTGCCATTCCAGCTTCAGAGCTCCTCGTGATGGTCCCAGAATCGTCTGCTGCCAGACAAGCCCATCATCCACCTGGGCGGGCTCGGGGAGCAAGGGTTGCAGCCAGCGTGGGCTACCAACTTAGAGGGCCACAAAGAAGGGTCCAGAGAGTCAACTGGGACCCCAGTAAGTAGAGTCCTTGAACAGCCCTATGTTAATGAGCCAGCATTTGTTTATGGATCTTGTGCACCCAGGAAGGTGACTGCAGGGTCTGTCCTCTGGACCCCATATGGGTGGGGGGGGGAGCCTATTCCTGCCCCGGGTGCACCCTGCTGTTCCTTCCGCGGTGGGCCCCACTGCAGACACACGGGCCTTCACCACTCTGTCGGTCTCTTCCCCCACCACGTTAACCAACCGCTGCTCCAGGGAACTCCCCCAGCTAAGGATGCAGGCTCCCCCTCCTCCTTCAGTTATCTCAGGCTCAGCTGCGCGGCTTCCGGTCGCCTCACCTTGCGGGCCAAGTCTCACCCATCTCCTCCAGGGGCACAGGTGGCAAGGTAGTCGAGGGAGTGAGGCGCCGCATCCTTCAAGGCTCCTTCTCATTTTCCCACAGTAGCACCGGTACGGCAGGGCAGCCCTCCTCTCCTCCGTAGGCTGCATATCCAGGGCCCGGCCACGATTCGAACCCGGGTGGAGAACCTGATCTCGCACAGTCGGACCCCACAGAAGGTTTACAAGCCTTCCAGTCTCCAGTATGTGTTGGGCAGGCGTCTGGCCCCGTGAGCCAGCAGGAGATGTAGGCAGCTTCTTCACAGGGACCAGCTCCAGCCCTCGCCCACTGTCCCGTTGCGCCGCTGACATCACCTGGGCCCTCGAGGAACGTGGTATACGGGAATGGAATGCAACCCAGAAAAGTTTCAGTTCTACCTCCCACTGTTCGACATTAATTATCGGCGCACCAGTAGCATGTTTATTACTTCGGATGTCGATGTGGTGAGGATTAAGGACGGATTCGAAAACGGGCCGGAGGATCCGGCGCAGGAGTTGTTAGTCACCCATCTTTTTGGCCACGCCCCGCACTAGTGAACTTTCAATGTTCTATTGCCCATTTGCAATTGTGGAATCCAGCACAATTAAAATTGTTCTTGAAAAATGCGATGGCTAGATTAAGCTATTCACGGGACATCGCACATTATTCCCAGTTAGAAATTTACAAAGCCTATTCTGATAGCCTCTCTTTTAAGATGAACCAAAGATAGTTGGTTTACATTGGACCATAGTACTAGGCACTTTATAATCATGTTACGACTGAGTATCTTACCGTTAAATAACTTTACAAAGCACTGGTTGGATAAAAGAGATAAGTCGAGAATATGTGATCTATGCAAAGGTGGGACTCAACATATTAAGCATGTATTGTTCGTCTGTCCCTACAAGTCAATATTAGGAGCACGGAAGAGGTTTTTATAACCTCTCTGTTTTCAATACAGAGGGGGTGATTATGATGGCGGACGGACATAAGTCAGTCCGCCATCGCCCCGGGGATTGGGACCGTCCGTCTATATGGCGGCGGTTCCACACATGAGATTACAATGCGACCGCCACTGTGGTGGCGCATTGTGCATGTTTTCCATTGCGGGGGGTGCTGCTGGCTGCAGCACCCGCCGCAATGGAAAAAATGCATGTTGTGCAGTTCCCTGCAGTACGTGGCAGGCACCACGCGGTGCCTGCCACATGGTGCAGGGAAACCCCCCAAGTGCAAAATGCACATGCCCATGCAAAAGGGGGGCCCCGCAAAGGGCCCCCAAAGTACATGCCAGCCTTTGAATGGCGTTTGAACCGCCATACGCATGCTGGCGGGGGGCAGCATCCTAATCTGGAGGACGGTGCCTGCTAGGCACCGCCACCGTTTTGAGGATGCGGGGCGGGTCCGACAGATTGCCTGTGTCGGATCTGTGGCAGACGGCACACCGCCTGCCATCTGATATGGCGGGCGGAATAAGGCCCTTACGGTGTCGGTGAATCCGCCACCGGCAGCCTGCCGGTGGCGGGTATACCCCCATCGTAATCACCCCCAGAGTGTTTAAAACTAATGATCTGATTGCCTTAGCAAAATCACCTCCGTATGAACTTGTGTGCTGTAATTTGCACGCATTTTTTAAATCATTTCTATCATTGTATTAGCATCATATTTATATGGAGACTGTTGTTTTATGGTTTTAAATAATCTTTTAAGACTATATATTGTTGATCTTAGAAGAAATCTAAATCAAAAAGCAAATTCTAGTATTCCGATTTTTAACATACATTCAGTTACATATTTACTGCACTCTCTAATTTTTAAGTGCAATAAGGTAATATTGTTTAGTTATTCCTTTTTTCAGTTTTAATGTAATTTTTAGTTTAGTTGTGTTTTCTTAAAATGACTTTCCTTTCAAAATGTTTCCATACATTTTTGGTTAATTTGTATTTCCTTAAGATTCATTTTCCATGATTTGGTTTCCTCCAAAGTGGTTCTCAGTTTTCGTTTTCTATCACACATACTTCAGCAGCGCAGCAGGCGGAAGAGATACACTTTAAAGTGTGGTCAAAGTTATATAGTAGCAAGACTGCATGGATTGCTAAAAACTTAGACAGTCAGCCATTAGGTACATCAGGAACAACGTTTCTGAAAAACCCCAAAATATGTTTAAACGAAACTTTGAGAAAAGTTTGAAAAAGAACAAAAGCATTTTTAGATGGGGTAAAGCACTTGTCATCTACTTGTGAAGGGTACCCTCTCTTCCTGTCTAATCGTGTCATTGCCACAGTGGTGTGACAAACTGCCATGTAATCAGCAGGGCCCTGCCTCCCTTTGACTGATAAGTGTGGTGGGGTTAAGTAACATCACCCTTCTCCCCCAAGAGTCTGGGTTCACTAAGACATTAAGGGCCAGATATACGACCCTTAGAATTTGCGAGTCGCGAATTGCGTCATTTTGCGACTGGCAATTTGCGACACGCAAAATGTAATTTACAACAGTGTCTCAGACACTGTTTGCGATTCCTATTGGGGTCGCAAATTGCATGCCTCATTAATATTCATGAGGCAGGTGCAATTTCCGACCCCATTGGGAATGGCTAGCACTCCCAGGGATGGTGGCCTGCTGGGGTCAGCAGACCACCATGTCTGTGATTGATTTTTAAATAAAGCAGTTTTTTTTAAATGCAGCCCGTTTTCCTTAAAGGAAAATGGGATGCATTTATAAAAGAAAAAATAAACGTTTCTGTTTCATTTTTTAAGAGTAGGCAGTGGTCCGTGGGACCACTGCCTGATCTTAAAAAATATTTTTGCATCCATTCACAAAGGGGAAGGGGTCCCCAGGGAACCCCTTCCCATTTGCGAGTGACTTACCACCTACTTGAAGTAGGTGGTAAACTGCGAGTGTTTTGCGACCGCAATTTCGGTCGTAAAACAATTGTACATTGAAGTGCGAGCTGCTATTGGGAAGGGACGCCCTTGGCACGCCCCTTCCTAATAGCGAGTCGCAACCCCTATTTTGCAAGTCGGTAATAGGTAACCGGCTATCACAATAGGGTTTGTACATGGGGCAGACCAATTTTGCCATCACAAACGGGACGATTTACCGTTTGCAACCGCAAAAAACGGTCGCACATCTGGCCCTAAGTGAATATCTTGGTCAGCTAGTCTGCCATTTAAACGGAGGATGTAAGCGCAAACCTGCTGTAAACCAACTATAAGCCCTCCACTGCCCTCCACAAACAACCCCATCACAACGCAGTTTTGACAATGAACATTCCACCACTCCCCTAAATAAAAAAGTTGATGTTTACAAAATAGAAAATATAATTACAGTTAAATAGGTAAGAAGACATAAGAAATCCACTCGTGAAAAAAACCCTCGAAAAATCTATGCTAATAGTAAGGAACTTTATTCCCAAACGGCAAACATCTCCATGTATATATATGTTTGTATACTTTTTTAAAACAAATACAAAAAATATATTTAAATGAAAAAAAGAAGAATCGCGAGATAGTTCATCTCAAATTAAGTGACAGCACCCTTTAAATGCCATTCGATAGTTTCATTCCAGGAAGGTATTATTTATTTCTTTATTTAGGAAGGGTGGCGAGGAGAGAACACAACTCTTAAGGCTTTGCTTTTAGTTGTTATTTCTCTTCTTGCCTCATAGTGCAGTAACTCACGTTATAAATATAGCAGCTCCACAAGTTTGCATAATGCCAGGAACGTCACTAAAATACTTAAAGAAACAGTACTTTTTTTGTAAGTATGCTGATGTACCAGAGTAAATAATCCTTCCATTCCATCACCAGACACTCGGAGCATAACATTTAACGCGCACAATTTTAACAGTTTTGAAACACAAAATGTCTGTTGGACATGCATTATGAGTTAAAGCAGCATGCGAATAAAACCATTCGTTAAAATAAACGCTTGGAGATGTCTCTTGGGAAGAAGAGAAGTTATCAAGAATTCTAGCAAACAGTTTTTGCTACGACACCAAAGAAAATAATTGGGAAGATATAAATAAAATATTTATTTGTGTTTTCAGTTGGAGCGGGGAGGAGGGGAGAAATATTAGGCAGATATGAACAATTATTTGTAGTGTTTAATAACACTAAGACCTATATACAATATAAATGCCCTCCCCAACCTCCTCTGCAGCAGACAAAAATACTTTGGCCCTTTTAAAGACGTTTCCTACCATGTTATGCATAAGTGTCAAACCTTGAGGGACAACATCAGTACAACAAGTAGAGGGAGAAATTTTCATTTTCAAGATTGCTGATTCAGTAATCATAGTACACCCATGTCATTCAGTTGAGACGATGGCAGGCCCCAATATGTAGAAAAGGCAATTCTTGGTTTGAAATCTACTTACCAACTGGCAAATGGGATAAAGCTTGCTTAACAAAGAACACATATGACCAATCATTTTGCAAAACATTGCGATAAATGCAACTGGTAGACAACTCCTGTGCCTGAACTTAATAGCATAACTTTTTTTTGTGATACATTGGAAATGTAAATGTTACAAAGTAATTTTTACATTATTAGTAGTTTTCTACCCAACTACGAAGACCCATTCTTTCAGAGAACTTTGACTGTGATGAGAATAGTTCTAGAGAGTACTTTGTTAAAAGGCAGTACAGCAATAGAAAAACTGAATCCGTAGTTTGACTTTCAGCAGACAACAATTTTTCACACCTCTCCCGAAAGGCTCAAATGTAGGACACAATAACAAAAACGGTGGTCGGCAGAAGAATCATTGTATCCCAATAAATGTTTTCGAGTCAGGACAAAAAAAGGATGCAATTGGAGTTTTGTATAAAGGGTTTGTAGGCAGGGCACTAAGGAGTTGGGATATCAGTAATATCCCCATCAAAACATGAAGTTACTGATGGAAACAGTGCAAATAAGTTTTGACCTTCATCACAAAGAAATCTTGGTTTCGGGGTGGAGTGCAACATGACCACCTCATGATAGCCAAACCACTTCAGCGTTTCTGAAGAATGATCAGAAATGTAATGGTTCTTTCTTTTAAACTGTTCGCATTTTAATTTAAACTCAAGCATTATCACTGCCTTCGTGCCCTTCATTTATCTAAATCAGTTTACCAAATGTGCCTTAGCATTAACAAGAGGAATACCATGGAAATTCGCGGTAAAAGGCTAAATGAATATTAATTTATAATCTTACTTCTCTGTTACTCCTCACTAAATTCATGAACACAGAATTATTTGTGTGTAGTATTCTGAATATTTTTAAAAGAACATTTCTGTTTGTAACACACAAGCCAATTAAAGGCCCATTGTTTTGATATTTTTAAGGGTAGCCATTAAAGCCTTCACACTGACATCAGAGGCAGCTACCTGTAAACTTTCAAAATGGTTCCATTTTAAAATAGATAAAGAAAGCGAGTAGACAGGCAGCACAGCTTTGCAGAGCGAAAATGTGGCTAGTGCCTTTCAGTCCTCAATCTGGCCTTCCAATTCTAGAGGACATTGCATACCAATTATAACAGCTCCTTTAGACAGTGGCGTAGGAAAGGGGGTGCGGTGGGTGTGGGCCGCCCCGGGTGTCATCACTGAGGGGGGTGACAAAATGGCAAAAATATGTGTTTTAAACACATATTTTTGCCATTTGGTCAAGCCGGGGGTGACAAGAAATTTTCCGCACTGGGTACCACTTGACCTTGGTACGCCACTGCCTTTAGAAGCTTGAAAAAGGCATATGGGCCTCAATACCCTGCCAGACCCTGTTATGTTATGTTATAGGGTATGTATTAGAGCGCACGGCTACTCCGGAGAGTGTCCCGGCGCTGAGAAAGACCTCATGACAGGTGAGGCAGGTAGGCCTCTTCAATGTTGGAAGAGCCAGGTTTTAAGATTTCTCCTGAAGCTCAGGAGATCCTGAGCCTGTCTCAGGGAGGGTGGCAGGCTATTCCATAGCTGAGAGGCCACCACCTGAAAGGAGCGACCCACCATGCGAGAACGATAGAACTTTGGCACAGTCGACAGCCACTGAGTCGAGGACCTCAGAGTTCTAAGTGGAGCATAGTGCTGAATTCTATTCCTGATGTAAGGAGCCCCTATGTTGTTAAAGGCCAACACCAGGGCTTTGAAGTTTATCCTCTTTCGCACCGGAAGCCAATGCAGGGACTTCAGATGGGGCGTCATGTGTCCTGGGGTCAACCATCAAAATGGCTCTTGCCGCCGCGTTTTGTACCACCTGTAGGCGACCTAATAGATAGTCAGGAAGGCCAAGGTACAACACGTTGACATAATCCAATCTAGAAGTGATCAGTGCTTGGACCACAGTTTTCCTATGCGAGACTGGAAGCAAAGGGAGGAAATTCCTCAACATTTTTAGTATCCCAAAGCACGTACCGGCCACTGTTTGGACCCGGGACTTCATGGACATGTCTGCGTCCAGTTTCACCCCAAGGTTTTTTACGGTGGTTACTGGACTTGCTGGGGGGGACATGTTCTGGGGCCACCATTGGCGCCATTCCTCACCTGGACTATGGCCAAAAAAGATGATTTCAGACTTTTCTGAGTTGCATAGCAGTTGGTTTTCCTGAACCAGGCGAACACCTTCGCCAGGCAAGCATTTATTTCACTTCCTCTCAGCACATCATCCTTCTCGCAGGTGAACAACAGCTGCGTGTCGTCGGCATAGGATATTACTTTAGCACCATATTCCTCTGCCAGGAGCGCAAGGGGAGCCATATAAATATTAAACAAAGTTGGGCTCAAAACAGAGCCCTGAGGCACACCAACTTTCATGGGAGTGATAGGGGCCGAGAAAGGAGGGGACCATACTGTTTGCTGGCGGTTTTCCAAAAAGGATGTAAACCACCTGAGGACCGTGCCACCAATGCCACAGTCCTGAAGTCTGTGCAGGAGTAAATCATGGGGCACGGTATCGAAAGCCGCGGAGAGGTCCAATAGTATCAGTACCACTTTGCCACCTCTGTCAAGAGTTGTTTTAATAGTTTCCAACACTTCCAGTAAGGCCGTCTCCGTGCTGAAATTAGCTCTAAACCTTGACTGGCTCGGAAGTAATACATCATTAGCTTCTACAAAATTCGTAATAACAGCATTTACGTATTTCTCCAAAGTTTTGGATAAAAAAGGTAACAGTGATATAGGCCTATAATTACTGGCTACAGAAGGGTCTGCTGAAGGTTTTTTTTTAAAAGCGGGAGAATTTTACCATGTTTCCAGCTGTCAGGCATCAATCCCTTCGGACAAGGAGAGGTTCAAAACCAGATTAACAGCTGGGTTGATCACCTCGGCGATGGACGCCAATACTTTCGCAGGACAAGGGTCCGAGGGAGAGCCAGATTTCAGCGCTTTCATTATCTTAAGAGATATGTCCAGCAAATTGGGGGGGGGGACTGCAGGAGGACCTCACCTGAGTTGGAAACGACAGAGGGGGGCAAACCTGTGTTAATCACGGCATTTATAGAGCGCGCTACTCACCCGGGAGGGTCTCAAGGCGCTGGGGGAGGGGGTAAGTTACTGCTCGAACAGCCAGGTCTTGAGCTGCTTCCTGAAGGAGAGATGGTCCTGGGTTCGCCGAAGGTGAGTGAGGAGGGAGTTCCAGGTCTTGGCTGCCAGGTAGGAGAAGGATCTTCCTCCGGCGGTGGTTCTGCGGATGCGTGGTACGGTGGCGAGGGCGTGGCTGGTTGATCGTAGCTGGCGGGTGGGCGTGTAGAAGGTCATGCGGTCGTTGAGGTACTTTGGGCCCAGGTCGTGGAGGGCCTTGTGTGCGTGGGTGAGGAGTCTGAACGTGATTCTCTTGCTGACGGGGAGCCAGTGCAGGTCTTTCAGGTGTCCGGTGATGTGGCTGTGTCGGGGGATGTCCAGGATGAGTCGTGCGGAGGCGTTCTGGATGCGCTGGAGTCTTTTTTGAAGTTTGGCTGTGGTTCCGGCGTAGAGGGTGTTCCCATAGTCCAGTCGGCTGGTGACGAGTGCCTGGGTGACGGTCTTCCTGGTTTCAGTGGGGATCCATCTGAAGATCTTGCGGAGCATGCGCAGGGTGTTGAAGCACGAGGATGAGACGGCGTTGACTTGTCTGGTCATCGATAGGGAGGAGTCCAGGATGAAGCCCAGGTTGCGTGCGTGGTCCGTTGGCTTGGGCGCGGTGCCCAGGGCCGGGGGCCACCAGGAGTCGTCCCAGGCGGAGGGTGATGAGCCCAGGATGAGGACTTCCGTCTTGTCTGAGTTTAGTTTAAGGCGGCTGTTCCTCATCCAGTCGGCGACGTCTCTCATCCCGTCGTGTAGGTTGGCTCTGGCGGTGGTGGGGTCGTTGGTGAGGGAGAGGATCAGCTGGGTGTCGTCGGCGTAGGAGATGATGTTGAGGTTGTGTTGGCGTGCGATGGCTGCGAGGGGGCTCATGTAGACGTTGAAGAGGGTTGGACTGAGTGAAGATCCCTGTGGAACGCCGCAGATGACTTCGGTGGCCTCGGATCTGAACGGGGGAGGCGGACTCTCTGGGTTCTTCCGGCGAGGAACGAGATGATCCATTCCAGTGCTTTCTCTCGGATTCCGATGTTGCTGAGGCGCTTCACTAGGGTGCGGTGGCAGACGGTGTCGAACGCCGCGGAGAGGTCCAAGAGGATGAGGGCTGCTGTTTCCCCGTTGTCAGTTAGGGTTCTGATGTCGTCGGTGGCTGCGATAAGGGCGGTCTCGGTGCTGTGGTTGGCCCGAAACCCGGACTGCGAGGGGTCGAGGGATCCATTCGTCTCGAGGAAGGCGGCAAGCTGTCCGTTGACGGTCTTCTCGATGACTTTGGCCGGAAACGGAAGGAGCGAGATGGGACGGTAGTTCTTGAGGTCGGTGGGGTCCGCCGTTGGTTTCTTCAGGAGGGCGGTAAGCTCGGCGTGCTTCCAGCTCTCCGGGAAGGTGGCAGTGTGGAAGGAGGAGTTGATGATGTCCCGGAGATGGGGTGCGATGGTGGCGTCGGCTTTGTTGAAGACGTGGTGTGGGCAGGGGTCGGTTGGTGATCCGGAGTGGATGGAGTTCATCGTGCGGGTGGTGTCTTCGGTGCTGATCGGGGTCCAGTTGCAGAGGGTGGTGGTGGCGGGCGTTGGTTCAGCGGTAGGGTGCGTGGTTTGTGCGTCGAAGCTGTTATGTATGTCGGTGATCTTGCGGTGGAAGAACGTGGCGAGTGAGTTGCAGAGGTCTTGCGAGGGGGTGATGTCGTTGTTTCCGGCGCTGGGGTTGGAGAACTCTTTGACGATGCTGAAAAGTTCCTTGCTGTCGTGGGCGTTGTTGTCCAGTCGTTCTTTGAGTGCCGACTTCTTGGTGGCACGGATCAGCTGGTGGTGTTTGCGGGTGGCGTGCTTGAGGGCGGTCCTGTTGTCTGTGGTCTGGTCGAGTCGCCAGGTTCTCTCGCGAGTGCGGCAGTTCTTCTTGGATTCCTTGAGTTCGTTGGTGAACCAAGGGGTTTTCTTGCTTCCGGGTCTGCTGGGAGGGTTTTTTAGTGGTGCGAGGTCGTCGGCGCAGGCGGTCAGCCACTTGGCGAGGTTGCTGGCTGCTTCGTTTGGGTCCGTTGTGTTGGTGGGTGTGTTCTGGCTGAGGGAGGCGGTGAGCTGCTCGGCGGTGATCTTGCTCCAGCGGGGAGCCTGTTGCGGGTGGTGGTGGGTCGCAGTCTTTCTGAAGCTGAAGTGGACGCAGCTGTGGTCGGTCCAGTGTAGTCCGGTGGCGTGGCTGAAGGAGATGTGCTTGCTGGAAGAGAAGACGGGGTCAAGCGTGTGGCCGGCGTAGTGGGTGGGCGTGTTCACCAGTTGCTTGAGTCCGAGGTTGGCGAGGTTGTCCAGCAGGGCGGTGGTGTTTCTGTCGTTGTTGTTCTCCAGGTGGAAGTTGAGGTCCCCTAGGAGGATGTAGTCGGCTGAGGGCATGGCGTGCGGGCTGATGAAGTCTGCGATGTCTTCGCTGAATAGTGTGCGTGGTCCCGGGGGTCTGTAGATGAGGGTGCCTCGGAGGGTGGTCTTGGGGTCAGTGTGTATCTGGAAGTGTAGGTGTTCGGCGGCGGTGAAGGTCTCGTCGGAGTTAGTCGAGATGCGGATGGTGTTCTTGTGTATGATGGCGATGCCTCCTCCCGTCTGGTTGACGCGGTCCCTCCGGGTGATCTTGTATCCGTCCGGGATGGCTATGGCGATGTCGGGCGCTGAGGAGGCGTTCATCCAGGTTTCGGTGAGGAAGGCGATGTCCGGTGCTGTTGCGTCGAGCAGGTCCCAGAGTTCCACGGCGTGCCTGTGGACGGAGCGGGTGTTCAACAGGATGCATTTCAGGTGGTTGCTGCTGGTGCTCGACTTGGCGGAGGTGGTGCACGTCCGGGGGCAGGTGAATCGGCAGGTTTGGCAGGTGAAGGGTCCGTGGGTGCGTCTCGGTGAGGCTCGGTAGCAGGCAGGGTTCCGGCCGGCATTGAGTGCGGTGAGGGTGGCGGCGTCGTAGGTCCGTCGAGTAGTGTTGCATCGGTGGGAGCCAGGGGTTCTGGCGCTGGGCGCGGTCCAGTCGCGGACGGGCGCAGACGGGCTTGCCTTAGGCTTGCCTTAGGCGCGCCTTCGGCGCGGCCGCGCAGCGGCCGCCATTTATGGGGAGGTGGGAGGGAGGAGCAGCTGGGAGGCGGGAGGCAGGGGCAGCGAATGGGCAGTCAGGGGGGCGGGGCCGCAGGGGACGCAGCGGCGGGAAAGGCGAGAGGCAGCGGGGGCACAAAAGTACAAGGGGAGAGAAAACAGACAAAAAATACGGGCACAACGCAAATGGGGCAGCGAGGGGCACAGAAAGGAAATGGGGGGGAAAACAGACAAAATCACAGTCACAACGCAAATGGGGCAGCGAGGGGCACAGAAAGGAAATGGGGGAAAACAGACAAAATCACAGTCACAACGCAAATGGGGCAGCGAGGGGCACAGAAAGGAAATGGGGGGAAAACAGACAAAATCACAGTCACAACGCAAATGGGGCAGCGAGGGGCACAGAAAGGAAATGGGGGGAAAACAGACAAAATCACAGTCACAACGCAAATGGGGCAGCGAGGGGCACAGAAAGGAAATGGGGGGAAAACAGACAAAATCACAGTCACAACGCAATTGGGGCAGCGAGGGGCACAGAAGGAAAAAGGGGAGATAGCAAGAAATGCGGGCACCGGGGCCGCAGCTGAGGGGCGATCTTACCTGCAGAAGCAGCGGGCAGACAACACAGGCGGAGCTGTGTGGTGGGGAGCGACCTACCTGGCAAGGTCAAGGGTCGCTCTCCTCACCGCGCAGCGGCCGCCATTTATGGGGAGGTGGGAGGGAGGAGCAGCTGGGAGGCGGGAGGCAGGGGCAGCGAATGGGCAGTCAGGGGGCGGGGCCGCAGGGACGCAGCGGCGGGAAAGGCGAGAGGTATCGGGGGCACAAAAGTACAAGGGAGAGAAAACAGACAAAAAATACGGGCACAACGCAAATGGGGCAGCGAGGGGCACAGAAAGGAAATGGGGGGAAAACAGACAAAATCACAGTCACAACGCAAATGGGGCAGCGAGGGGCACAGAAAGGAAATGGGGGGAAAACAGACAAAATCACAGTCACAACGCAAATGGGGCAGCGAGGGGCACAGAAA
The DNA here is from genome assembly GCA_963921515.1 of Calotriton arnoldi. NCBI lineage: Eukaryota > Metazoa > Chordata > Amphibia > Caudata > Salamandridae > Calotriton > Calotriton arnoldi. Next base: position 1,468,927 of record CAWUFW010001745.1, read on the forward strand.
GGAAATGGGGGGAAAACAGACAAAATCACAGTCACAACGCAAATGGGGCAGCGAGGGGCACAGAAAGGAAATGGGGGGAAAACAGACAAAATCACAGTCACAACGCAAATGGGGCAGCGAGGGGCACAGAAAGGAAATGGGGGGAAAACAGACAAAATCACAGTCACAACGCAATTGGGGCAGCGAGGGGCACAGAAGGAAAAAGGGGAGATAGCAAGAAATGCGGGCACCGGGGCCGCAGCTGAGGGGCGATCTTACCTGCAGAAGCAGCGGGCAGACAACACAGGCGGAGCTGTGTGGTGGGGGAGCGACCTACCTGGCAAGGTCAAGGGTCGCTCTCCTCACCGCGCAGCGGCCGCCATTTATGGGGAGGTGGGAGGGAGGAGCAGCTGGGAGGCGGGAGGCAGGGGCAGCGAATGGGCAGTCAGGGGGGCGGGGCCGCAGGGGACGCAGCGGCGGGAAAGGCGAGAGGTATCGGGGGCACAAAAGTACAAGGGGAGAGAAAACAGACAAAAAATACGGGCACAACGCAAATGGGGCAGCGAGGGGCACAGAAAGGAAATGGGGGGGAAAACAGACAAAATCACAGTCACAACGCAAATGGGGCAGCGAGGGGCTGCCCCATTAGCTCATCTGCCCTAGGTATTGGATGGGCATCAGACCTAGTGCTCTAGGCCTGTAAATCAAATGCTGCTAGTGGGCCTGTAGCACCAGTTGTGCCACCCACACAAGCAGCCCTCCAAAGGGTTCTCAGACCTGCCACTGCAGTGTCTGCAAGCAGTTGTGACTGCCATGTCGACCTGGCAAGTGTACCCACTTGCCAGGTCCCAAAACTTCCCTTTTCTCACATGTAAGGCAAACAGACAAAATCACAGTCACAACGCAAATGGGGCAGCGAGGGGCACAGAAAGGAAATGGGGGGAAAACAGACAAAATCACAGTCACAACGCAAATGGGGCAGCGAGGGGCACAGAAAGGAAATGGGGGGGAAAACAGACAAAATCACAGTCACAACGCAAATGGGGCAGCGAGGGGCACATAAAGGAAATGGGGGAAAACAGACAAAATCACAGTCACAACGCAAATGGGGCAGCGAGGGGCACAGAAAGGAAATGGGGGGAGAACAGACAAAATCACAGTCACAACGCAAATGGGGCAGCGAGGGGCACAGAAAGGAAATGGGGGGAGAACAGACAAAATCACAGTCACAACGCAAATGGGGCAGCGAGGGGCACAGAAAGGAAACGGGGGGAAAACAGACAAAATCACAGTCACAACGCAAATGGGGCAGCGAGGGGCACAGAAAGGAAATGGGGGGAAACAGACAAAATCACAGTCACAACGCAAATGGGGCAGCGAGGGGCACAGAAAGGAAATGGGGGGAAAACAGACAAAATCACAGTCACAACGCAAATGGGGCAGCGAGGGGCACAGAAAGGAAATGGGGGGAAAACAGACAAAATCACAGTCACAACGCAAATGGGGCAGCGAGGGGCACAGAAAGGAAATGGGGGAAAACAGACAAAATCACAGTCACAACGCAAATGGGGCAGCGAGGGGCACAGAAAGGAAATGGGGGGAAAACAGACAAAATCACAGTCACAACGCAATTGGGGCAGCGAGGGGCACAGAAGGAAAAAGGGGAGATAGCAAGAAATGCGGGCACCGGGGCCGCAGCTGAGGGGCGATCTTACCTGCAGAAGCAGCGGGCAGACAACACAGGCGGAGCTGTGTGGTGGGGGAGCGACCTACCTGGCAAGGTCAAGGGTCGCTCTCCTCACCGCGCAGCGGCCGCCATTTATGGGGAGGTGGGAGGGAGGAGCAGCTGGGAGGCGGGAGGCAGGGGCAGCGAATGGGCAGTCAGGGGGCGGGGCCGCAGGGACGCAGCGGCGGGAAAGGCGAGAGGTATCGGGGGCACAAAAGTACAAGGGGAGAGAAAACAGACAAAAATACGGGCACAACGCAAATGGGGCAGCGAGGGGCACAGAAAGGAAATGGGGGGAAAACAGACAAAATCACAGTCACAACGCAAATGGGGCAGCGAGGGGCTGCCCCATTAGCTCATCTGCCCTAGGTATTGGATGGGCATCAGACCTAGTGCTCTAGGCCTGTAAATCAAATGCTGCTAGTGGGCCTGTAGCACCAGTTGTGCCACCCACACAAGCAGCCCTCCAAAGGGTTCTCAGACCTGCCACTGCAGTGTCTGCAAGCAGTTGTGACTGCCATGTCGACCTGGCAAGTGTACCCACTTGCCAGGTCCCAAAACTTCCTTTTCTCACATGTAAGGCAAACAGACAAAATCACAGTCACAACGCAAATGGGGCAGCGAGGGGCACAGAAAGGAAATGGGGGAAAACAGACAAAATCACAGTCACAACGCAAATGGGGCAGCGAGGGGCACAGAAAGGAAATGGGGGGAAAACAGACAAAATCACAGTCACAACGCAAATGGGGCAGCGAGGGGCACATAAAGGAAATGGGGGAAAACAGACAAAATCACAGTCACAACGCAAATGGGGCAGCGAGGGGCACAGAAAGGAAATGGGGGGAGAACAGACAAAATCACAGTCACAACGCAAATGGGGCAGCGAGGGGCACAGAAAGGAAATGGGGGGAGAACAGACAAAATCACAGTCACAACGCAAATGGGGCAGCGAGGGGCACAGAAAGGAAACGGGGGGGGAAAACAGACAAAATCACAGTCACAACGCAAATGGGGCAGCGAGGGGCACAGAAAGGAAATGGGGGGGGAAACAGACAAAATCACAGTCACAACGCAATTGGGGCAGCGAGGGGCACAGAAGGAAAAAGGGGAGATAGCAAGAAATGCGGGCACCGGGGCCGCAGCTGAGGGGCGATCTTACCTGCAGAAGCAGCGGGCAGACAACACAGGCGGAGCTGTGTGGTGGGGGAGCGACCTACCTGGCAAGTTACCATCCCTTGCTTGAGGTAAATCCCCAAACAAACCTTGGATGGTTTTAATTTTATTGTAAAAATATTGCGCAATATGGTTCGTCCATTCATAAGTGGGGGTGAAAGGGCTATTGCTTGCATTAGGGGAGGAAAAGTCTTTTACAATCTTAAACAATTCCCTACTGCTGTTCCCTGCTAGTTCAATTTTCGACAGAATTTTTTTTTTACCCTCACAAACTTTTGCGTAGTGGGATTCCAGAGCCAATTTGTATGTAATTTTAAACACGGGGTTAAAGTTCTTCCTCCATAATCTTTCAAGACATTTGCAGGCGCTTTTGCTCTTTCTTAGAGCCTCTGTGAAACATGGGGCTGAGGCTCTACCAGATTTTGCTAACGTGATCCATCCTTATGGTTTCCTGGGAAAGGAGCAGGGTTCTCCATGAATTTAGTGAAGATTCCATTGAAGTAGTGGTAGGATTTCACAAAGTGTTTTCTTCTCTGTTGTGAGATTGCCACTGATATTCATGAACCCTCAAGAAAATAGCTAGTTTATTCCCATCAACTCAAGCGGGGAAACAAAAACAGGAGCAAGGAACAAAGTTGGACACTTAGAAGATGCAGACCAGCTAAATGAACACATTCCATAAAGAAGCTTGGCCAAGTGGACATCTATTTCCGAGTCAAAAGTTTAGACAGCAGGGCCTCGCAAATGTTTGAAATGATCTCCACCTCCAAAAACCTCAACAATTCAGAATTTCTTAAAAGAGCTGTCATATCTAATTTTCCTCTTGGGGAATCAGTTTCAGGTCTTACAGAAAGGAACATGTTTTCTTTTTGGCATATGTTGTGGTACAAGATGCAATCTGGAAATTACAAACTCCTTTCATATCACCATACCTGCTAGATGGAACCTTAATTTACAAATAATTGATGAGACTTTCTACTCACGTCTTGTCTGGTCTAATGCAAGCCCTTTTAACATTCGGGGTGTGTGAAACAATCTTTATACCATAGATGAAGGCTTTTGAAAGAAAAGGCAGGAAAATGACACTCTGATTTACTCAATGCTTTATTTGTAAAAATGTATGTGCCAAGGCCCAAGGTGTTTCTGAAGCAGGTTTTGGATTGGGGAAAGGTGTTTCTAAGATGCTTTAAAATAACTTTAATCTTTGAGACAGTATTGTATGAAGTTTGGGGAGGCCTTTTTCAGCACAGTTTGTGACACCGACTGTCCAAAGGACAAGAACTGCAAAACAAACGTTCCCAAATATAAGACCATGGGGCACAACATAGAGGTACTTGGCACAGTCATGGAGTCAGTAAGTTTTCCAGACATCCAGATACAAAATCTCTTCTTCTGCACATGCATGAAGATCTAATAGAAGGCTTTGTTACTCCTTTCATGCAGTTTAAGACAGGTTAGTACATCTGTATTAGAGGAGCTCAGGAGCCAGCTTGCCAAGTTCAGAAACTAGGTTGTAGTGCAGGATTCTGTTTTTTGCTCTGGACATCACACCAGGCCTGCATAGCAATCTCATATGTGATTACTTTGACAGGTGAAGATCTGTGAAACCCCCTGTGGCAAGGCCCCTGGGTCAAATACCATTCTTATCTTGACTATTTAAGTTTGATTATTACTTTTCAGATGAGGTGGAATGACTGAAAAGATTAGATACCTTTCTTTAACAAAATGTGTACTCCTCATCGATTCAGCCTTCTGTTACCTTAACACAAAGTTCTGACATTTTGTGTTTTGAGACATTTTGAAAAGGTTTTTTCCAAGTAAGGAAGCTTTGTCGTAGAACATTGCTGACGATGACCCATTCATAACTTTTTACTTTAAGGCTGCTTGCTCATTTGATACTTCTATCAGTGGGCTTCTATGAAAATGAGTTACCTGAAAATGAAAAATGCTCTGACAATCCCTCAACAGGGTCCTCCATCTCATTCCTCTGTTTTTGTTCAGGTACTTGGTGAAGACTATGTGAGCAAATTTCAAGTTCAATGGTAGGCTAATGAACTGGAAGTGCTTGATGTTTACTGTAGACCTTAAACATTTATTGTGATGTCGGTCAATTTTCAGCATAGAAGATGACTCTTCTCCTGCTCAGGCCAGAGCTTGCCTGTCGGCCGTTTTTAAATGGCTTCATGCTGCGGAGCTTAAGTGCAACGAGGACAAGTCTGAAATCCTTTTGTACGGTACCTTTCCCTCTCAGTTCAAAGAATCCCTTTGGCCAGCCGAATATCCTCTACCTAATTCAGATGGCCAACCCGTAAAAAATCTGGGGATTTGGTTTAATGAGGATCTTAGGTTTACCACTCAGATTAAAAAATTAGCAGGACAATGTTTTGGTGCCCTAAGATCACTTAGGAAGTTTCTGCCACTTATTCCTCAGCCTGCTAAAGAGATGGTCACTCGCGCCCTAATACTGTCGCGTATTGATTACGCGAATTCACTTTGTGGGCGTTCCTGGGTACCAGTTGAAAAAACTCCAGTCTATCCAGAATGCCGCAGCCAGGGTTTTGCTGAATATCCCCTGAAGATCAAGCATACAACAACATCTGCGTGATCTCCACGGGCTGCCGGTTGCGGAAAGAGTGAGATTTAAAGCCGTCACCATGGTGCATGCAGCCTTGTATCAGTCCGGCCCAGGCTATCTCAGGAAGCGTCTTAAATTCTACGTGCCCTCAAGAAACCTTCGTTTTATGGCACAATTCCTGGCAGTGATTCCACATTTCCGCCGGGTGAGAATGGGTGGCAGCGCTTTAGCCTATAAGGCTGCTGTGGCTTGGAACGCACTCCCTTTGGAACTTCGCTGTATCCAAGATGCTAAGCTGTTCAGGAAACGGCTGAAAACACTGCTCTTTGCATAAACTCCTCTGTCGGACTCCCACTCTCTAGCAAGGTACCGCGCCGGGACACTCCTGAGTAGCCACGCGCGATATAAATGCGTATAACATAACATGGCACATTGATCCTTTTCTGTTTTTGTCCTTGCTAAATGAAGGGCACTTCACAAACAGCAGAAGCATTGTATCCTCCAGAAAATGAAGGAAAAACTACCTCTTCTCATGCCTTGTAATGTCCAAGCAAAAACTGAAAACTGACCTGCAAGTTAGCCAAGAATGTAGAAAGATGGGCATAAACCAGCTGTAAAGAATGCCACAAAACTACTGTCTGGTATTAGATGATCAGCATCTGGGCTCAAAGACGACAAAGCATAGCATTTCTCTATGCAAAGTTCTACTGCCTATGTGCCAATTCCTTTCTAAAAAGGAAGCATCCGGAAGGATCAGAGACAACTACCTTGATGTTACTGTAAAGGTTTTAAAGAATTCCTTAAGCTAAAAGAGAAAGAAAGTGTTTCTTTGAATAGAAATAATGTCTATCAAAAAGAAGAGGTTTATCTTGAAACATGTTCTGTGCTCACCACAAAGGGGAAGATGTTTAGTATTCTTGAATATTAGTGAAGATCCCATAATGGTAAACTGGTACCTAAAATTGACTTGTAGTGTTTTATTTATTTTTCAGTTAGATAAATATAGAGCATTCACTGAGCCAGAATTTACTCTGAAAAAGGGAAACACCTTAGCCAGGAAATAATAATACATATTTGGATTATGTTAAATTAAAAAACACAGAAATAAAGCATGGTTTGAAGAAGGAAGTAAAGCAGTTCGAACAGATCAAAAGTTTCAGGCATGCACTGTAAGAATGGGTGTATACTTAATTTTCGAAGTTGATAACATAGTACAATTGATTTGGGTAGGTTTAGCATCAGCTACTACAGTGCTTGTATATGCCAGTGTGGTTGATTTAAGCACTGCAAGAGAAAACCAGTACACTAGCGTGTGTTTTTTCTTTCTATTGCTTACATCATACCACACTGTTTCAAGATGGGAATTTTTTTTTTAACTCTTTGACAGGTACTGGATAATCTAAATGTGTTCATTTTTTGTTATGACATTAAAGCAAAGTGCACTGAGCCCTAGTAATAGTAGTCTGGGAAATGATCTGGTCTTTCTCTATCCCCACATTTATCACTACCAGGGGTATCAACAGCATTGTGGGCAGTAAAATAAAGCCAATTATGCTTTGGGACCCGAAGGGTCCACTAAGAAATGAGCAATTACCAGGGAATGAATAATTCTTACTTTGATTCCCAGGAATTTCCTTATTTTGGCCTTTACATTCAACCGGAGAATTTGGCTGCTTTTAGAACCCCAAATCTCCAGGTGAAAAATTACTTAGCTGTTACTCTAATTCTCACGCCTTGGAATCCCCAGTAATTTTAAGTAGCAGTAAAGAGTATTAAAATGGCCTGAGGCCTCAGCAACATTTTGTTTAGCAGCACCTCCACCTCATTTGAAACAATCTGAACTTTGGCCAATGAGTTGGAAGTGCTGAACTCGCCTACTTTCCCCAGAGGTGGGTATAGCTCAGATTTCATTCCACAAAATGCAAGTAGAGAATATAATGAATGAGCCTCTCTGATCGGGTAGGAGGGAGCGTCACGTGAATATATGAGAGATACCAGTGCTGGAGAACTGGAGTTACAGGTAAGCTTACTAATTTCTTCTCTAGCATTTGATTTTTCATATAGTCACATGCTTGAATCGGAATATAAAGCTGTACATATCAAGTGTAACAAAGCAGGAAGCGAGCTCACCTTTACTGAAACGGAGGACTGCCTGTCCCATTGCTTAATCGACTGCTACATTGACATCCATGCAGTAGTGCTTTGTGAATGTGTGCCTGCTCCTCTAGGTAGCCACACAGCAGAGTTCTTAGAAAGGCACACTAGTGTAGAGTGCTGCAGTTGTTACCATGCTCCTGGTGGAATGAGCCCTCACTCTTTCCTGGAGTGGACATTTGACTTTTTGTGGGAAAAGGCAAATGCAGGCTAACAGCCAATGTGTTATTCCCTGTTTGGACAGGGGTTGGCTTATCCCTGGATGACCGAAGGACACAAATAGTTGATCCAAAGAGCAAATGTCTTTCGTCTTGACCATGTAAAACATGATGCACCTGTGCACATCAAGCAAGTGCAATGGCTTTTCTGCAGATGTTGTGGGATTTTGGAAGAATAAGCACAGACTGACAGGTTCCGTCAGTCTGTGCTTATTCCGAATTTAGGATTGATCCACAGGAAGACTGTCCTTCGTAAGGGGAAGAAAGGGTTCTTTCACAATAAATGGTAGAACCTCTCCCACTCCCCGATATAGGCACCAAGAGAAGTGCCGATTTCCAGGAAATTAATTTTAGATGCGCTCAGTGATTTGGCATAAAAAAAGAGGCAGGAAGAGGTGGCTCAGAATAGTATTAAGCTCCCAGAGAACTGGTGGGCGCTGTAGAGGAGGAAATGCTATGAAATATCCCTTTGTAAATTGCTTCATAATTCACTATGAAAAAAGAGTGGTCGTATTATCTCTCGTTCTTCGAAAACATGAGATTGCCATCAGATGGACTTGTACTGAAGAGTAAATTAGACTATTCTGGGTTATGCTAAGCAAACATGGAAGTACTTGATGGGGTGTTATAGTCATTGGATGGAATCCTTTGGCTTGCACTAGACAAAGAAGCGTTTCCACTTGGCATTATATGGTTTTGTGGTTTCTGGTGCCTGGGCTTGTGCCAGGATGTTTCTGCATTCTGCTTTCAGATCCAAATGACCAAACTCTAGGTTGTCAGGTATGATGCTGTCAGGTTTAATGACCAGAGGTCGTGGTGGGCTATCTCTCCATTGTGCCTTGAGAGAAGCCTGGAGTATATATTTAATTGAATTGCTGGAAGTGCAGATAGATTTAGGAGCTCAGTGAACCACTACTGGCGTGGCTAGGCTGGGGCAATGCGAATCAGAGTACAATGTTCCGCCTTCGCTTTCCTTAGGACCCTGGGGATCAAGGGAAATGGCAGAAAGGAGTTTGCAAAGACGTTGGGCCACTGGATTGAAAAAACATTGATAATGGATCCTCGTTGCCAAAACCTTCTGACATAGCACCGGCATTTCCTACTGCTCTAGATGGCAAACAAGTCGAGTGTGGGGTAACCCCATTTTTGGAAGATGTAGTCCTGTTGATCTTCGTGGAGTTCCCACTCATGGCAATCCGATACTGTTTGACTGAGAGCATTTGCCTGATAGTTTTGGCATCCAGGGAATGCAATATCCACTTGGTGACAAATGGCGCAGTCCCCTAGCATCTGCGCATCTTCCTACAGATGCTGGGACCTTGTTCCTCCCGGCTTGGTGATGTAGAACACAGATGTCGTACTCTCCATCCTGATGATGACTGCTTGACCTGCAACTCTTGGGAGGAACACTTGTAGACTTAGTCTTATGGCACGGACCTCAGGCATATTGATATGGAGATTCCTTTTTTGCAACTGACCAGAGACCTTTGGTCGACAGTTCTTACAAGTGAGCTTCACACCCCTCTATGGATGCATCAGTTGTAAGACCCACTCTTTCCGATGAAGGATGGAATGGGAGCCCTATGTTGAGATTCACAGAGAACCACCACCATATGAGTGCCTGTTTCAGATATCTTGTGATGTGGACAATGTCATCCCAAGTGGTGTGAACTTGCCTTCATTGGTTGTCAAATTCTTGCTTAATGGGTCTTATTGAGAGACTGCAAAATGGTATAAAACCTATGCAGGATGACATCAGGCCCCGTAGAGATTTTTACTGACTGACTGTGACCGACTGCTTGAGAAAGAAGCTTCATCAGTTTGTCCACTGAAACAATAAACCTTTCCCAACCTTATGTCCAGTATCACTCCCAAAAACAGAAGCTTTCTCTGTGGTTCCATTGAGAACCTCCCACTTAGTCCTAGCCTGAGAAACAGAGAGATGCAGGTGACCGTAGAAACCTTTGCCTCTTTCGTGACAAGCCAGTCATTCAAGGATGGGAACACATGAAAATTCAGCGATGGGAGGAAGACAGAAACTGGTGCTAGGCACTTAGTAAATATTTGTGTTGCTGAACGGAAATGCATTAAATTGGTAGCTCTACCTTGCCAATGAAAAACCAAGATATTTCCTCTGCTTCCAGTGTTTGGGGATGTGGCAATATGCATCCTGAAAATCCAAAGACGTCCGATAAGCCGTTCTCTGGAGCAGCAGGATGAGTTCTTGGAAAGGTACCATGCCATGGGTTTGTTTTTTCAGAACTTGTTCAATTCCCTGAGGTTCAGAATTAGTCTCTATTGTTCAGTCTTCTTCTTTTTCAGAAAGACTCTGGAATAAAATCCCTGATTTCTCTGGGATTTCCGGGCCGTCTCTATCACGCATTTCAAAAGTAGGAGAAGTTCCTGTTGCAACTGCCTCAGGTGAAGATGATGTTCCTTCCAGGGTGGCCAGCGAAGTAGTTTCTGTAGAAACTCTAATGTATGACCCAGTGTACAATATGCAGCCCAAAGTTATGGACTGCCATGCGGAGGCAAAAAAAAAAGAGAAACTCTCCCCACTTTCCATTGAGATGAGGTTGCTAAGGGAGCAGCTGCGAGGAGTGAAGTTTATTTTTGGTTGTTTTTGGAGCACGTTTGCGAGGCGCCCCTCTTTCGCTCAGAAAATCTGCCATATCCTTGCCTTTGGTGTCTTGCCTTGAGGGATAATGAAGCTGGCCTTAATATCCATACTGATTGAAGCCTCCTTTATAGGCATGGTATCTCCATGAGCCACAAAAAGTTGTTAAGCCAGGACGATGATACTGGAGGGCACCAAGAGATTTTGCTGCATCTGTTTTAATATTCTGCAAGACATCTGCAACATGCTTTCCAAATAGGGTTATTCCTTCAAACAGCATATTCAGTAACTTTTGCTCCGACTTCTGGATGGAAAGCTGTAAATCTCAGCCATCCCTGTCTTATTAATACAGCCGCTCCAGCCAGCTGGCGAAAGCCTGCATTTGAAATGTCCACTGCAGAGTGAATGATTGATGCTGACATTGTTGCACAATCTTTGATGATGGCTTTAGCAGTCTCCCTCTTAGCCTCTGTATGACATTGATTAGTGGCGAGATGTTAGGCTACATCTGGCGATCATAATGGCTCAAAATTGACAAAGGCATTGGCAGGCCTTGATTACTCCTACCGCCAAGATGTCGTGAATGGGTTCTTTAATCGGCGCTGGCATACAGACATGATAACAGAGTCTGGTTTGGGGTGGCCAGTAGGGCGGGAAGGGGCAGAGTCTGGGACCCTGTACTTCTTTTATAAACCGGGCACCTCTGCTGAAAACTGTGGCTGGCATTTTGATCAATTTTAGGCCTTCTGACCAAAAATGTCCAGTACAGGTATGGACCTAATAGCTTTAGTGGCTGCTCCATGAAGTCATAAAGGAAGCATTGCTGCTCCACCAAGGACACTTGGAGATTGCATTTTTTGCCACTCTTTCCATCAGCGCATGGAAACGGTCTACATTGTCCTCAAGTGAGTTTGGTTGGTATAATATAATCATTATGCTCTTCATTACCTCCGTCTGGTAGTTCACCCTCTTCTTCCAAATCAGAATACACTGAATACGATCAGTCCTCATATCCTGTATCCTTAGGAGTTGGTGGGATCGGTGGTGCAGTGAGAGCCCTTGGAGGCTGGTCTGTTGGAGGTGAAAGAAGTGGAGGTGGTGGAGGAGGCATTAAGAACGAAGGTGGTGGTGGAGTGGAGGTGGACACAATTTGCTCTGCAGGCTGCTGAAGGAGCAGTCTTTAAAAAGGAGTCCATCATTTGCTGTAAGATAGGCAAAAATGCAACAGGCACCTTCATGTTCTCACATTCTGTATAGCAACAAAGAGCTGCACAGGATTGAGGAGGGTTATCAGTTAAGAAAGTCTGTGGCTGAAAGTCATACTCCTGGTTAAGGTCTCCCTCAAACTCCGTGATGTAACACACATCCAAATGAATAGGGCTATAGGCAGTCACAGAGGTGTCCTAGTTGATGAAGTCCACTTCCAATTCAGAAAGAATTTAGGTGGGAAGACTTTCTGTCACCTTTAAAGTGGAAAAGTGTCTGGTGTAGGAAAGACCGCCACCGACAGTGTCGTAGACGATGTTGATGTTGTAGATGATGAAAGAAGGTTCATCGCTGATGGTGGAATTAGACACATTCTCGGTGACGTCGTCGACTATGGTCTTGTCATCGAAGGCACCATCGTTGTAGACAAAGGTCTGCTCATCAACAGTGATCTCTTCACAGACATCGACGATGCTTGCCACATAGGTGGCAATGGGAGAGTCATTGATGATGGTGGTTTTTTCTTTGTTGTGGATGATGATGACAGGAAGTAACTGGCTGGGACTGGATTTAAGTCAGGATATTAAGGTATTTTTGCGTAGGCTGGAATTCATCCTGTCTGGAGCGTTTCTCAGAACGAACTATAGTCTTTTTTCTGTGAAGTGGTGGCTGCAGGCACTTTAGGATGTAAATCCAGCTCTGGAAACTCCACGTTTCAACTTTTGCACCGCGTTCATGGAAGTGCTTGGTGGAGCGCTTTTCACGGAATTATCCCCAGATGATGGGACATCACCCTTAGAAGGATGGTAGGTCCTCTTTCTAGTCCACAGAGGACCAAACTACTCTCCCTATCCTTTAGGGTCCTTGAAGGTAAGGTTTTACAAATATCGCAGCGTGAAGCCTTGTGCTTTGGGTAAATATAGTAAAAATATTGCTCATGTGGATCATCAGTGTAGATCTTTTTCTGACTGCAGGTAGAGTAGGATTTGAAAAGGGATTTTTCTCTCTCTGTCGGTTATGACAACAGTTGAAGTCAGAGGAAAGGTCTCGCTGGTCCAGAAAAGTTCGACTTTCCAGAAAATAACCCCAAAAACAGCTTACAGTACACTGAAAGCTAAAGATGGGCCTGGCTAAGCTTCCAGGGGACGTAGGAGAGCTTACAACTTCCATCTCATTGGCCAAAGTTTGGATTGTTTCTAATGATGTGGATGTGCTACTAAAAACACTGTTGTTGAGACCTATAGCATTTTTAACACAGATTTATGTTATTTTAAGTTACTGGGGATTCCCGGCCTGACACTGGGGAATGATTTAAGTGAATATATGAAAGATTCAACGCTGGAGAAATAAACAGTTCAGCTGTTTTCCTGCTGGTCTCATAATTACAATGGGGCCGGCAACTGCCATTATTGGTCACATCAGAATTAAGTGGCTACTCATAATGATGACCTAAGTATGCTCTTTTTGAGAAATTAGGCACTCTAAGTAAACAATGATGATGGTTCAGGTGAGGCCAGTGTCCCCCTTTATTTAGTTTCTGGTGATTTGTAGAATGCCAAACGTCACTGTTAGGCCAGAGCAACATTATGGCAGGTTGGCTTACAGGTCTAGTCCAACAATTGTGGACTGCAGTTGTTTGATGAACGACAATAACTTAGAATCCTAGTTCTAGATCATTGGCTTCTTCACTGAATTCATTGACATTGGAAAAATCTCTGCCTACGTGCAGGATCCCAGAACACATTTTAATTGTGAAGATCTTGATTTCCGAATTTGAATGCTTCACTGTTGCAGAATCTACAATAGTATCAGCCAGGCAGCTCATTTCGATGGGAAGAGTGAATATGGTCCATTCAAACCAATTTCTTATTATATTCCTGGATTGCGAATTGGAAAAATAGGATTACAAGTAAGAAAATCGTTTTTGTAATCCTAGTTCTCCATGATGTGAATCTTCCAGACACCTAACGTTTACATTCAACTGTGAACCCAGGAGCATTTTTAAAAGGTGAATTTCTCTCCTACAAATATTTAAATAAGTTCACATATGTGCCTAGCTGCACTCAGCATAAACTAAAGAAATACTATTTTTTCTTTCACTATTAAGCCAGTCAGCATTATTTGCCATACTAGAGTTAAAGCTCTTATTTTTCGCTTATTATTCCCTTTTCGAAGCAGATATTAGATAAATGCAAGAGAATGTTAACAGCTAGGAAACGGGCTAAAAGACTTGACGAGGAACAGTGAAAAGGAACACGTCCAGTAGATTTACCACCTGACAATGTATAGCACTGGTAGCCTGAATTTAAGGTTGTTTTGAGAGAGCAGTAGGATCTCTATCTTAAGCTGTTACTATAAGATAATGTGTATTCATAAAGGCGGTGTTCATCCGTGGGATTCTTTGGGTTGAATAAAATAATTATTTTCATCCAGACTCAATAGCACTCATTTTATTGACCTTAGGAGAATTAAAGGCTAACTAGGCATGTTGGAAATCAAACTTGTAACCAATGGATCAAATATAGATCCCGGCAGTAGATGCTCTAGTTCACCGAGCAGTAAGTCCTGCATGTTCCATCCAAATGCAGCCATCAGTGGAGGAAGATGGGCTGTTCATGAGTTTGATGAAAAATCACATGATGGAAAACTACAATTAATAGTAATGTCCTTCTCTATCATGGGATCTTCACTGGCAGTCAAGCAACACCTGAAGAAGGTAATATGGTAAATAGCGGAATTGGGAATGGCAGAAGGTTGAAAGGATAAATGGAAAATAAGCGTCTGCACATTGAGAACCGACCCACATGGGTGTCAGCTCTGGAGTCTGAATAAATAAAACTGTTTCTAGGCTAACGTGGAAGAAGTTCATTAGCTTTCAGAAAATTAAGTAATGCATAAAATACACCACTTTGTAATAAACTGCTTAGTTGTTTGCTAAAACAGTATGAATGGGATAATAGCCAATGAGTAGTTTTTTACATTTTGAGATGTGCTCCGTTTTATCTAAGTACTAGCATAGAATTTTCTTAACATCCAACACAGTATGTGATTCCTGGGAACTTAGTGCTTTAATCGGATTCAGTACTCTATGAAATTAAACAACAGTGCCTAATAAGGTAGCTATCCACCAGAACAATGTTAGACCTCCAGTTAAAGACTGTAAAATATTTTTGCATCAGAATGTTCTTGTGTGTTCAATGAATGTTTTGATATTTCTCAAACCTCCACTGGTTTCAAATACTGTTATTCATACAAACTTACATCATGTCTATCAATTATGGGATACAATGCCATTCTCTTAAACTATGAAGTTGCAATTAAAAGCCACCTAAACAGGAATATGTAACATGAAATGCGTAACAGATAAGCTGGATATTATGGTCTAATAAATCCATCTCAGAGTTCTGGTGAAATTTACAAACCACTTGGCTGCTGTGGTAGTAATATCACAAAACTACTTGATCACATTATAGGATGTAAAAGGTGTGTATTTTCGTGCTTGAGGGAGGTGGACAAGAAACTGGAGACAGCACTGTGTGTTCAATGTTCTTGAGAATATACTTAAGCAAATTCATACTTTTGTATTTGAACACAGTGTGTTCAATGTAGCAAAATGACTCTTCCTGGAGGGCATTTCCCTGGATTTTCTCAAAAATTAAGGACTTCATCATAAATGCACATTTCTTCAGACCTAAAATTATCCTGCTTAGAGTGTTGAACTGTAGTTCCAGAAAGCAGCAACTGCATGAGATTTCTGAGTAACGACTAATTAAAAGTGGATATCCTGAAATCGGCTGGAATGGATTTCAAAATTAAGGATAGTGGATACCCTGAAATCAGCTTGACCCCAATCGTTAAATACTTGTGAAAATGGATCTCCAAATCTCCAATGGACCTTCGAATATATTCAGGTTAATGGGAGGGTGACAGATCAAAAACACATGATAGTGGGCGCGGTTTTGATTTAAAAAAGGCTGTTACATTATTACATCATTTCAAACAAACCATTTGCCTGAAAAACATTCCTTCTACATTAAGGCTTTAGTTTTTTTTCCTTTACATTTTTCTTACATTATCATTTAAAAGTTACAGAGGTGTCCTTTCTCCCACAAACTAGTGGTACAACAACTTCTTCAGCACAGCTAAACGGACACAATTTCACTGTAAAAACGGCTTATTGCACTAACAGATAGCCAATGTCAGTTAAAAAAGATAAAGAAACACTGATATTTCTTTAAAAAAAATAATGTTTCCGATAATGTGTCTTGCAATATTTAAATTAAAGCATTATTATTAATCTAATAAATATAAAAAGGGAAACTGAACGTCAAAAACACACAACATAGATAGGGTATCACATTACGGTGTAAGTGCCAGACAGACAACTATACAAAAACAGTTGTTTAAACACATAGGCTTTTTTGTATTATACAGGAGACCGCAACTCGAGTGTGTTTAGAAACATTGGTCGCTGGCAAATATTTTTGGGTCACCCCAGTGTTTTTCAGACGTCAGTACAAAATACTATCAGAGCCGGCCAAGAGCCCAATATTTGTGCGGGCTGGAAACGCAGTACAAAAAACTCTGATAGGTTGAGCAGCAGCTTGGTAAACACAGAGGTGAGCAGAGGGCAGTCTGAATGCAGCAGTTTATCAGCTGCAAATGACCAACTCTGGCGAGGCAACTAATTGAGTTAGGAACTCGGGACTATGAAGATATCAAGGCAGCAGCGGGCTACACTTCTTTCAGTTTGACAGGCTAAAGGAAGTGAGCAAAAACATAATAAAAATGGGCAGACAGGCACAAACACATGGGGAGGCGGGTACAGCTAGGCAATACTCTACAGTCAAAAATGCCACACGTACTTCTCGTTAAATGTCACCATTACTACAGAGAACAGGAGAGTAGACTCCTGCCGCTGTGCAAAGTAGGTAAATAAAAAAGGCACCCTCACTTCATTTCTTTGCACACTTATGCCACACTCCTTTAGATTGTGCCTGTAGATTTGCATCATATAGTTCATCTTTCATTTGTGATTATTTTACGTAGTCATTGTTGGAAAGAGTGTTGCGCTGCCCAAGCAAATTGAGGTAAAGGCATAAAGGGTCAGTCTACAAGGAAAACAAAAAGCAAAAAAATAAAAATGACCACGGTCATCGATAGACCGCACAAAAAGCAGTTGGCTGGTTTTATATTGCATAATAGTGCTCTGTTCCTCAGGGAAGTAAACATTCCACTCAGGTCAGCTGAAAGAAAAGCCCCTTTCCTCCCAGCACAGTGGCCAGTACTGCATGCTTGCAAGGCTCCATCATCTGACACTACCAAAAACACACACTGTATGTGGCTGAAGTCTTTTTTCATACAATTCTTCCTTTCCGAGAGTATGCTTTCATGGTCTAATTTCTTTGCTCTGTCATTTGCTGTCACGCAAAGTACATTGTGCGTAAGGTATCCTGGTGAATTTGTACAGCCTTTGCAAGGGCCTGGGGGTCTCGACCGTTGCTTTGTCCTGAAACGTGACTTCCTTCGGCACTGAAAGGGAAACAAAGATGCATAAGGCAGACAAACACTGATTTATAGCAAAAAGAGGCAACGTAATCAATACCTATTATTTGACACTATTTAACATGAATAGTACATTATCCAGCTATAGATCTTTAATAAATTTACATGCTTGAATCATTCCCCTTCGTCGCCTGTTTTTCCACTTTACATACACACGGCTGCTTCTCTTTATGTACCTGGGTGATCACGGCCATTGGACAAACAGTATTTGATGGCGTTTTTTTATTATTTTGTATTTCCATGCCCTTCTAGCACTGTGTTGTATGGGCATTTTATAGCGGCTATTTCTCAGGCTACCTTCGAGACACATCCTTTTTGTAAAGTGATGCTACTCTCTAGCCGCCCCCGCGGGTCCTAGGGAAGCTACAGAACCTAATAGAAACCTACCTATGGGATGGCAAGAAGCTGCGTATAGCCGGAAAGAGGTCCTGGTTGAAAGTCAGGTATGCTAGCTGGAGTTCAGGGCAGCCTCCTGGCTGTCATCCGAGGTCTTAGCCTGTGGCCCCATCCTCTACAGTAAGCTGATGGGCTAGGGGGATTTCAGATTAGCTCTTGCATGGGTCCACTCTGTTGGAGACGGAGAAGCTCTTCACGGGGCTTCTAAATTCACCACCAACCTGCCAAAAGTCACCAGGGGTGCGCTATTATTATACTTATAAAGCGATTCACTGATCTGGTGACACATCAGAGCACGTGGAGTGGGAAAGAATGGAAGGCTGCAGACAAAACTAATGCTTGTGGATGAAGATTATGTTTACAGAAAGTTCAGTGAGATGGCAATTCTCCAATCTGCTACTGTAAATACGATAATAAAAGTCTTGCAGATAATTCTGAAAATGTGCACCAACCATGGGATGATTACTAAGGGTCTTAAAATAGGTATCTGAACAAGCTGGGGTAGCAGGATGAGTTGCTGAAGGTTCGGACTCCTTTAGGTGCTAACCAGAGACCAAACATAAGTTCAGAATGTGAGACATCAGACTCCTTCTGAACTTCAGTTGGTACCTGTAGTGAGAAAGAAACGTTTTCTTACCTGTAACACTAGTTCTCTTTCAGGGGAACCTCCACTGAAAACATAAGCACTAAATAGTCCAGCTCACGTATGGGATTCTAGAGCACTTCTTTCAAAATATATTCCTCCTTATTTCATTTACGCTTTACTTCTGGAAGGCCACATCTTCTGTTGTGACATTAAACAGTGAAGCAGTTCATAAAAAAGGTTATATGTACCAATTTCATCAATTTAAACTTTAAAAACTCAAATATATTTAAAAAGCAGAAAGGTCACTAGAAAAAAAGCATATTGGAAAAGTCTCATTCACTAACCTTTTTTTACAAGGGAAATTAAGTGAAGGGGCCCAGGGTAACATAGCCTTATAGACAGCAGCTTTCATAGGGTTGAACACTGACCCTGTGCATTCAAGGGCTCCAAGCCCTTCAATGTCCTATCATGCCCTGTGGGTGGTGTAGGAAAATGCATCTTTTCGCATGATCACAACCCACTGTTTTGGACTGATGGTGCTGTTTTTTGACACTGGGGCTCTGGTAACTAGGCTGCAGTCCATGTGCTCTGACCCCTGAAATATGTAACAAGCATTGGCATACCCAATAGGTCTCGCTTTTGGGACCTTATAAGTATTTAGTTATGCAGCACAATATCCTTGGTGCAACAACATCAACCGTTGCATGGCTAAACACTTATAAGGTCCCCAAGGCGAGACCTATTGGCTATGCCAATGCTTGTTTTCTTTAACAACTGTAGCGTATTGTCAATGCCTGCTAGAGCTCCTAAGAGATTTTCAAAAATACTCTTGCTTTCTTTTCATTTTTCCTGCATTTCACCGACTCTCCGGAAAATCGCATGTGCAGCAGATTATAAATGTGCAATGCCGTTCCTTTGTACTTTGTGTAAAGTAAAACATGCGTTGCTAGTCAATTTTTTGACAAACCTACGTAAAGCACTGTTAGTGATTGTTCTGGTCTGTGCTATATAGAACTCTCAATCAATTAAAAAAACGCATAAGTTGCTGGATGTGAATGTTAGCTTGTCTTATAGACCTACCCGTGATTTAGGCAAAGCGAAGTTAAAACAACGATCTTTTTAAGAAAGAAAAAAGGTAAAAAAAAAGAAAAAATAACGCACCTCACGCTGTGCTGGCCTGCTCTGCTCACTGGTCTTTATTGACATAGGAGGCACCATACACTTTTGTACAGAGAGGAAAGCTGGGACCTAGAGTGGTAAAACTTGGAACGTAAAGAGAATACAAGTAGTTTCTAAAACACACTGAATACAAGTAGTTTCTAAAACACACTAATCTCCGCACAACAAAACGACAGACTCCTAAGGAATAATGAAATGGAACAGGGGAAATTCCACTGCTGGATATTGCAGAAGAAATTAAATCCAAGTACAACATGCAAATTCAGTGACCAGGTTACCACAATAATTTTGTTTTTATTTTTTTTAAATAACAAAAGAACAATGGGGAAATCATTTTTAGGAAAAGAGGCACCTGGAATAAGTAACTTCATAAAAGTATTTGTGCATCGTGTTCTCATAGACGTCATTGTGGAAAGTTCACGTTCCACATGGGACAAAGAATGCTGCAGGGGGCCTGGCATGGTCATTATGAGCAGGTAACTACTCACTTCGTATCTGGAACAACATCCCTGTATTCATCAGGCCCGCCCCAACCATGCTCCAATTAAGGATAGAGCCGAAGACGCACCTCTTTAAAGAACACAACATCACGATGCAGTGACAGCTAACTTCTGCTTCCAGAACATCCCTACCTCTCCAATAATTTGTTGACTTTGCCTTTGACCCTGTACAGAGCTGCTCTGCCCTTTGGTTAGATTTGCACTATACAAATATCACACACTTGCCTTTGGTTGATTGCAAAAGCAAAAATTAATTGGAGTCTCCTGTTCGTAACGAAGTAGTGAGTGGCATCTGTAGGGGATACTGGAATCTTTGGTTAAAGTCAGAGAAAGGCATGAACAAAATGACTGCAACTATCTCAAGCATCCCCCAACACAACTATGGAAGCACAGACGCAGAAATTCAAGAAAGTCATGCCACTCTCAGGCATGCAGCAAAAAGGATATCTCAGCAACAAAAAACCTCTGCAGAGTTGGAGAGGAGGAAACCACAGACATCACAGCAGAGGCTTTGCTGTGGATACCGGTACGAAAGAACGTGGCCAACACTTAATGGCCATCTAATAACAGGAATAAAGAATTTACGGGACTGAATACAGGGAAAGGCACATGGAGTCACTGTTCAGTGTCCCGTGGAAAGGGAGCTATGAAAGTGCTATCAAGCCCCAATTCTAAAAACAGGGCCAAAGATAATAGGACACCCGTAGATATACTGTAAAATTGCGGCAAAAACCCTACACCACATGTTCAGAACCTACATCTGGTACGGTGAGGAAGAAATTAAGTAATTTTGAATTCGGTTTCATTATTTAAAGTTTATACACAAGATAAAATCCAATAAAAATGTACAGAGTAAGTTATGATTCAATAGAGAATAGATCACAAAATTTCCCATGCTGCCACTGAGCTTTGCAAGACCAAAACACGTTAGACACAGTGGCAACAGAATCATTGCTTAAAAGCATCAAGCTTCAGAAAGACAATCTCATTGTACAAATATTCAAGATCAGACAACACATGGTCAAATCACAATATGGAATCAGCTTCAAATTCCTTTTCAACTAAGCTAAGTTGGCATTAAGTTTCGACCAAGTAAATATTCACTAAATGAAGGAGTTTTACTTATCTATGATCAAATTGATCTATGAACAAGTTCAATGAGTTTTCCACTCACTCAAAAAAGAACTGCAGCCCTGGACATGATGTGAGGAAGTACAAAATAAAATACTCAAGGAGAGCCTAACAAGTCTGGAACCCATGGAAAACCAAGACCTAGCAGGATACCTCATAGCAGACAAGCAGCAGCATCTAACATTTAAAGTAGCAACTTTAATACAGCAAACTTAAGCTCCACGAAATACCGAAGTCTATAAAGGGTTCCTTAAGTAATTCATGAGTGGCCGAAGAAATGTAATAAGAAAACAAAATGACATGCTAACAGCAATGGCCTTTGGGCCAAATTAACCTTTTCAAAGAAAGGCGCTGTCCCATCAAGCCAGGACATACTGCATATTTCATGGTGTAATAAGACAGATTATGTTTACGGATACAAATGACAAGCACATTAGCTCAATTAAACTGTACTAATAAGTAAACGGGAGAAGCAGCCACTGGTCTAGAACTGTGCACCTAAATTAGGGCCTAGAGAGATGCAAACAGGTAGTTAAGGTGCAGGGAATTCTGTATATATTTCAAAGTTTCACTTATTTTTGTGCCCCCACCTCAGAACTCTCTGGATCACCTCTCTGCATGCCATTTACCGTTCCTATATCTTGAACTAACATGTTAGCCACACCCCAGTGTCTACATACAGAAATCATATATGCTGCTTGACATGTACAGGTCTCAGCAGAGTAAACAGACACAACTGCTAGGTTTAACATTCTTCAGATATGCGCATCGGTCGTTAAGCCTGGATCATGGGGGTTAATGCACAGTGAGTAAGGACGGGGGACGCGGGGAACAGCTACAAGAGCAGCACTACATCTTAAAGCTCGTGAAATTCATACAGACTTCTCTTCAGTTTTTAATACTACATTATAGCATAGCTGTGTGCTGAAAGTTACCAGTTATCTAGACAGTTAATTAATGCAATTTTAAAGGAAGCAAAATAAAACTACATCTTCCAGAATTCACTGATTTAACAAATCAAATGTTGAATGAAACCCAGGACTGGAACTGTGATGCCCTGTGGACACCAGTCGATCTGTCAACTCTTCGCAGGCTGCTTATGGGACTATCCAGGGTCTCCCATCTATGCAGTGTCCCTCCTACAGACTACAATAGGGTCTCACCTGCATGCTGCTTGGCCAGCTCTGCGATGTCCTTCTGGCTGAAGAGGTAGGACTTCGAGCTGAGCCACGTTCGCAGCAGCTGAATGACCACCGTCAGGGCTGCCAGCACCAGCGCTGCCCGCAGTGCCCGGGAGCTGAGTACAGCCATGCTGCGGCCGGAGAGGACCTTGGGGTGCAATGCTCCACCTGCAGCGCGCGCGGACTCCCGTGCCCTGGCGCAGACTGCACACGCCCTGGCGCGAGACGCGATTCAGAGTGGCACAGCACGGGGGCTCCGCGCGCACGCGCCCAGCTTGACACAGGCAGCCTGGAGACGAGAGGAAGCCAAGGTCTAGCCGCCTCCTCCCGCCTGTCGTCGAAGAGGGGCCAGACATTGTAGCTAAAGTAGGCGCCATCTTGGAAGGGAGTAGCTTTCAGGTAGTCTCTTTGAATGTGAGGATAACATCAATGAATTCCTCTCCCTTTCCCCCGTACTTGAGCACCTACGTGTCATAAATAAATAGCAACACAATGTCCAACACTACGAAGCATCACAAAGAATGCCGACACCCTGTTTGATCTGATGTCAATATGGCCTGCTAAGCACAGACTCTCCCAAAATATAAGAATAAATAAATAGCAACACAATGTCTCAACACTACGAAGCATCACAAAGAATGCCGACACCCTGTTTGATCTGATGTCAATATGGCCTGCTAAGCACAGACTCTCCCAAAATATAAGAATAATAAGCATTTGAAGGCACGAGCGGGGAGGAGGTGGGGGCGACGCGAGTGGTGCGCGTGCCACAGCGAGCGATCTGCGCGCGCCACAGCGAGACATCTGTTTTGCATTATCGGGCACGATAATGCAAAACAGATGTCGGCTCATGCGCGCGTAACCGCAGGAAAAAGGCCATGACGCACGAGCGTCTGGTCAGCTTTCCAAACCCCTTACTAAAAGTCTCACAAGCAGCGCATGCGCTGCTCTAGGCTCGACCTAAAAATCGCTATACTCCTAATTGGCATATTTAACTTAACTATAAATCCCTAGTACATAGTATGAAGTGTACCCGGGGACTGCAAGTTAAATGTCACTAGTGGACTGCAACACATATTGTGCCACCCCTAGAGTGCTAAACATGATTCGAAGGCTGCCACCACAAACCTGGCTTTGTAAGTTTAAACTGCATAATCAACCTGCCAAATAACCCCTTTTGACAAGCCCAAACCCTGCTTTTAAATGCTAATAAGTCACCATTAAGTAAGCCTTAAGGCTAAAGAAGGCAGGGTGCATGATATTTAAAAGTAAGACATGTAAAAGTTTAATGTACAACATGTCCTTACAGTGATAAGGCCCCAAAAAGTAATTTTAATTGGGGCAGGGTTAGTTGTTTCATAGGAAAGCATTGGGATAAACTATTAAAAATAAATAATGCTATCTCCATCTAGGAACCAGCTAAAAAGCTAATTCTTAGACTTTTTAAAATATTCATAACAAACTCAATTCATTGGTAAAGTCATATGTGTACAAAATATTTTACAAAAGGTACTTAAGTCACCTTTTGTCTGCATAAAGCCTCTAGAAGCCTATTTGCATGAGCTTCCAACTGTCAACAGGAGCTGAATAGCTCCTCGATGAGGTGTGAACTTGCGCCCAGAGCCAAGACAAAGGCCTTGGATGTGGGGGAGTTGTTTTGTTCCTCTGATTGGATGACCATCTTGGCAGTGTCCACAAACTTAATTATCTTCAAAAAGGCATACCCTGTCACGGGCAGGTGTAGTTAACAACTGGGCATGCCCTTTTTTTTGTCCTTCTAGTCAGCCATGCACCAATCCCAGTGGGAGAGGAACTGATGTCAGAACCAAATTGTTCTTGCGTAACCACAGAGGAAGGGTTGCTCATTTCCCTGGCCACACCGCAAGGGTGGACACAGAAAGCCTGCACAGGAGAAGAAAGGTTTTGCCATGTTGGATTTAGGTAGAGAGGGGCACTGTGGGATTGTTTGCAGTAGGGCACAGTAGGGCACACAGAAACTGCTGCGAAAGTGGGTGGGGTTACCCCTGGGAGCATTTCCCCTATTGGTTGGGGAAGGGCTAGGAGGCACCTACACCCACAGACTAGTGCCAGGCATAAGTTTGGCAACCTCTTCAGAACACTACTGTCCTTGTGGAAGACAAAAGAAACAATGCATCTGCTGTTGAGACCTGTGAGGAGAACCCTAAGAGCTGTACCTTCTTGCACTTGTACCCAGGACAAAGAAGTGGACTCCAAGGGTCAGTTGGCTGACCTGCTACAGCACGAAGTGCTCTTAGGAAACTCCAGAGGGGGATCCATGATGGCGGCTTGCCAATCCCAGATATCAAGAAGTATTATTGGGCCTCGCAACTGTTGGTGATTAATGATTGGGTGTACTCTAGATAGAGACGTAATGCCAAGAAATAATTACGAAACCATTCTATATACTCGTAGGGGGCAGGTGGGCCTCCCAACCCATACCTGTACTGTGGTAAAGTGTTGCACCGAGGCTGAGATTCATGTGGGAGACTGTGAGGTACCCATGGCTATGACTCCCCTCTGACACTGCAATAGACTGAGAGGCGTCTCCAACCTCTCTTGTTTCTCATGATAGGCAACAATAAGAATAGAGCACCTTGGGGATATATGGAGCTATTGAGCCATTATTTCTTTTGATACCCTGAAGCAGGAATTTAATTTAGCAGAATCCCAGACATTACACTATCACCGACTGGGACACGCTCTGAGGGTACAAATCCAAGAAGGAACAGGCCTGCCTGACTCCTCTCTCCTGGAGGACCCCCTGTTGGCTGACCCGATTCCTCACAAAGGGGTCTCAGTGATCTATAAAAAACTATTAAATAACTCTCCTGAACCGTTGGGCCCCTGAGAGCGGCTTGGCAGATGATGTGGGTGATATAGCGGATGAGGAGTGGGTGGAAGCACTTCAAGGCCCCGGGGACAGAGCGATAAGAGCGTGGTTTAGATTAATACAACTCAAGATTCTTCATAGAACATACTATCCCTGCATACCTGCTCCACAAACTTGGAGCAGTAGGAGAGCCCTTATGTGCAACAGAGTGTGGACAAATAAGTTCCTTTTACCACATCCAATGGGAGTGCCCACTGATACGCCGTTACTGGACCAAAACAGTCATGGTCATGTCTGAGGTGCTCTCGTTGTAGTCCCAATCGAGGCGAAATGGCTAGTGTTGATGATACATGGGGAGGTGGACTGGCCCTGACACGCTCGTATATGGTTGGCACTGGCGGTGGCAAAACGTAACATTGCTCGGAGGTGGGGGGAGGGGGGGGGAGGGCAACTCCACCGTCGGTGACAGAATTGAAAAAAGATCTCGATTGGTGCCAGAGGGCGGAGGAAGTGGTGTATCGTAGCAGGGGTTGCCCCAAGAAGTGGGAGAAAATTAGGGGCCCTTGGCAAATATTTCGGGGAATTGATTTAAGTAGATGATTGCCCTAGAGCTAGTGTTGGATTTCATTGTCAATGTGGAAGGGAGTAAATATAAGGTTTTTCCACTGTGCACTTATGTATTCTGATTGTAGAAGAACTGCCGGACCCAGTGTGTAAAGCAAAAATGTACCTCTCTGATAACATTATATTGTGCTGATTCTCCGCAACTGCTATGTGTTGTCAACTCTTGTATTATGTGATGAGCATGTTTAATAAAAATGATTTTACAAAAAAAAAGAAAACATTACAAGAAGCCCACTTTTCTGAAACAGCCCAGCTGACCACTTTCAACTGGGCCCACCCTGGACCCTGCTGGTGGCTTCTGTTGGAGTAAGTCTTGACCCTAAAGTCCTGTTGCTGAGGTCCTGTAACCCTTCGCTGGTTTCAGAGACTACTCCTCCTGCCCAAAAGTAAAAGTTGGGACTTAGACATTTTTTGCTAACTTTTTGCCTGGAGACAGAGGTAGGGCCAGAACTATTACTAAATCAGGTGGAAGATGCATTGACAAAACAGTGTGTCTTGATCAGGTGGACGGTATTTCTTCTGATGCCTGGAAAGAGTTGCCTTAGATGAGGCTGGTGCCAAAAGTAAGTCCAGCGTTGATTCCAAAAGGCCCGGAACCAGTGGAAGTAGATGTCTGGTGGGTGACTTCTAGTGAAAAGTTTCAAACATCACCGAAGTGGATGTTGTCAGTGCTGGCAGAAAGTTTTTTAACTCTCTGATGAGAACCTAAAGGAAAGTATTGATATCATCAACCGGAGAGATTCTAGCAGGAGAGTTTGTCAAAGTTGGGCAATACCCAGAAGGTGCTTAAGATCCCCAGGAAGGTCAGAATACTCTAGAATGATGTATCCGTCTATAAGAACATCTCGAAGAAGAGGTATGTCTGGAATGACGAACGTGATGCTATGACTTCAATCTTCCTCTTGATCTGTAACAAGAACTGGAACATAGTGAAAGTGTCAGAACTTTTTGGTGCCAAAAGTGGTCTTGCAAGAGTCAGAGTCCATGTGGGTACTGGTGGCAGAAATCTAGATGGATCCGTTGGTGTGGTCGGATGTTGAACAGGAGGTAGAGGAGGAAGAAGTGGTGTAGAAGGCTGAGTTTGCACACCTGTAGAATCCAGCATGACCACTGGAGATGATGGTCTGGACAGAGGATAGGCCCTGGGGTACGCTGAGACTGAAGATGGTGGTAACCTTCTCGTCCTTATCTTCCTGAGCCACTCAGCGGACTACTCAATGAGAAAAAGGAGATTCAGTGTGCCTTGACATCATTGGATGTCTCAACATCATGGACTCTCGACTTTGAATGTCATGACTTCGACGTCGACCCATCAGATGATGGTGAACAGGTCAGTGCAGTATCTTGTTGACGTGTAAGTCCTCAATGTCCACCAGAGGTGTCTTCGTTTTTTAAGACGGTGTCTCCAATTGGACTTCCCTCTGTGGGAATCCTCAGAGGTAGCAAGTGGAATTCTAGTAGAAGGATGACCTTCTCCTCGCTCCTCAGACCTCCCACATCTACCTGACAGGTATCTTGCAGTTTGTGCTGCTTCTTCTACACATGAAAGCAAATCTACACACTGTACATCAGGATGCGACTGGAAAAGTTCTGCAGTGGTTGCATTTGATAGAAATGTGGGTATTTGGAAGGCAAAATATAAGCCGATCAGGAGGATCTGTTTTAGTCTTTTTTCTTCCACAGGCAGAACAATCTTTTAAAAGAGATGGCATTGTGAAGAAAAGACATTTTTTATGTCACAAATGCCAAACACTGTGGAAGTCAAAAAACATCAGGTGCAGTTGCTTTAGTGAAGATTTGAAAAGGAAAAAAAACATAAAAGACAAGCTCATTGCTCCAAGATGCTGTAACCAGGAACTGAAAAAGGTAACTGTCACCTACAGGGGATGATTGGATACTGAAGGGCTTGTAGCCCTTAAAGGCAAAGTGTTATTTTTTCAACCTAGCATATCTGCAGCCAATATGGTTACATAGCCCTGTTTTCACTTTCCTGCATTTCCTTTAATAAATGTTTAAAAAAAGGTTTGTAAGTGAGGTTTTCAAAGTCACTTAGTTTTTTACTGACTTTTATATTTTTTTAAATATATTTTCAGTTTTTAAAGTAAATTAATGCAATTGGTCAATCTAGCAAATAATAGGCTACTACATTGTTTAATGTCAAATAAGAAGATATGAAATTCCCAAAGTAAGGCGAAAAAGAAATATAGAAAAATATATTTTGATAGAAGTGCTCTGGGATCCTGCATGTGGGTAGTACTATTCAGTGCTTATGATTATCAATGGAGATCTCCTGAAGGAGAATAACTTTGACCATGTGGCAGAGAGCCCACATTTATAGCTGTGTCTGCTTTGTTTGCATCTTATCTGTTTGTCAAGGTAGTTGTTCCCATCAAAAGCCATGTTTATTATCTTTGCTTGTACCTCAAGTCTAAAGGTGGTGCTCTACGGCCCGCAGGATCATTTGAGGCATCAATCACCATAGAGGAAGTCTGTTTACCATCTTTTAAGGTAGATTTAATCTGCAGTCTGCCCTCCACTGGCATGCCAAAGGTCCTGGTCATATGGAGCGAGAATGGCAGAAGAAATGGCTGCAAGGGCGTTGACTCTTTTCATAATCTATCCCACTTACACTCCTCTTTCTCTGGAGGTGGTGGATGGATTCATGGAATGGGGCTGAGCTACCAACGATATAAACAAATCAGTCTTTATCTGGTTGATCAGATATGCAGGTAGCATATCCATGCATTTTTTTCCAGCAACAATAACTTTATAGAAGAATGGAAACAAGTTGAAAAGAGTCAAAACATGTAGACTTTGGGAACAGAGTTCCAGAGGATTTACTCACACTTGACAAGTGGTAGACGTAGTTGAGCCTCTGTGGGAGTTGACTTGTCTCTTCACCTCACTGACTGAGGGATTGGTTCGCATTTGGAGGTGGCTAGACTACAAGCATTGACAACCAAGGTTTCACAGTTTGATGTCAGGGAATAATTAAATCTTGTGAATTCTTGAATAATCTAATGCTGGAGAATAGTCCCAATAACCTTCAGAGATTTATTTACAGTCAGTCAATACTGTTAATAGCATTATACTCAATTAACACAGCTACTTGAATGTTTTAGGGGATTTGCTGCAAAGTCAATAGTAAAGGTGGCGAGTAACAGAAGGAGCGAGCCAGGCGCATTCCTGAGTCATGGCTCTGGCTCAGCTTGAGGTCCTATTAAACCTTGAGCCCAAAACGAGCCGAGCTTTCATTTTGTTTCTGCCCACCATCCACACTCTGCCCTCATGCTCCACAAATTAAAAACAAAGTAAAAACCTTTAATGTTAAAAAGAAAAAACAGAGATGGCGACCTAGTGGCTGAATTCCATAATGTAAAACCAGACAACCTAAGATCAATCCTGGCTTCCAGCTTGACCAAATTGTGGGAACCTAGGCAACTATTTTATTTCACCGAACCTCCTTTTTCTTTGAGATCATATATGAGAGCACCTTCAAATACATGAGTATAGGATTTGAGCTGTATAAAAACCTCTTGTGTTTGATTTAATAGCCTATAATGTTGTTTTGTGTATAACAATATAGGCCACATATAAGGTTATCATGACAACTGACTACTTGCCTCTTAGTTCATTAATGACGTTGTCATTTGGGCGGGGGGCAGGA
Source organism: Calotriton arnoldi (assembly GCA_963921515.1). Classification (NCBI taxonomy): domain Eukaryota; kingdom Metazoa; phylum Chordata; class Amphibia; order Caudata; family Salamandridae; genus Calotriton; species Calotriton arnoldi. The sequence goes on from CAWUFW010001745.1 coordinate 1,498,255, forward strand.
ATGTTTCTAAATTTATGTTTAAAAACTTTTAATAAATACCGCTCAATGTACTGATATATTATTATGTACTTAATTGAAAAGCATGGTTAAGAAATAGAATGCGAGATCTGCACTTCGCGCTACAGCAGCCACAACCGCCGGTGACCAACAAAGCGAAAGTCCAGCAATGACCATGCACAACGTTTAACCAGATCTTTGTGCTACATCGATGACCGTCTGCGATGACAGGCCTGCTCTTTGTGCTACAGCGAAGACCATCCGCAACACTCTCCTCTCAGTCTCATCCACTGCCAACTGAACTCTTTGTGCCAGACTTTGAGAAGGTAACTTTTTCAGCAGGACTAACCTGGTTCCTTTATCTGGTCCACTCTCCATTGCGGTTGACCTGAACTTGTGACTTTTCCCTGGTCTAGCACAACCAGATGATCGTGAGTGATGCTTTGTGCTTTTAGGTGTTATACTTCCTTAAAACTTTGAAATTGTATTTCTGCATTTCTCCGGTTTTACTGATTGGATTCTTGTCGTTTTGTTATCATTTTATGTATTAAAATTCTTTATTTTTCTTTTTCTTTATTGCTGTGTGCTGCATAAATACTTGAAACAATTCCTTGAAGTTAAGCCTGACTGCTGCTGTGCCAAACTACAAGAGGGTTTAGCGCAGATTAATTTAGTGACTTTTGTGTTTCACCCTGACAAGGATTGTGGTTGTTGCTTGAGAAGGATCTTCACCCCATTCAATCCAAAACCCAGTTTCCTACACCAAGTTAGAAAGTGACAAAGCCTTTCGACATTTCTGCATCAATGCCTTTAAGAATAGGATTATATACATAGATATATATGTACAAAATGCGGAATAGTGGAATAAAAAAACATATTTCATAGGGAACCATCCATGAAATGTGGAAAACATGTCATTGTTCCCTGTGAAATGAGGATTTCATCAACAGTCTGACAACCCCTAAACCACTCTGCAGAGCTTTATCTTTGTCATTGCTTTCAGGATCACGTGGAATGGAGGACCAAAGTATATGGCAAGATTATCGAAAATATGCAGCAAAAATTGCTAATTACGTGCCATATTTTCTGGCGGTATTATTTTCTTCCATTTGAGCTAGAAACATTGTTTGGGAAATCTGCAAATAATCATAGCTAATGACTGAATCTCATTGACCAATCTCACTGACAAGTGAGTGCTTATGTGAGCTTTTATAGGATGACTAAGTGGAGAAGAAAAAGTTACTTTCCTGCGGTAACAATCTTTCTGGTGGATACTCTATCTATCTGCAGATTCCTCACCTGTAGAATAATCCCAGGATTCAAACTGGATCAGGAAACTTCACAGCCCTCACGTTGCTGCTTCGCATCATAGCCGGAAGTGGCACTTGATGACATCACTGAAGCCATATAGTGCTTACCCCGGTGCACCAACGTCAGTTTCCATCCATTTTTTTACCAGCTTTCAAGGCAAAAGTATGGATTGACATCAATAGAGTAGGGCAGTGACAACATATTTGCATAATTGGGATCTTATTAACTTTTCTTATAACTATCCATCAAATGGGGAGGCGGGTGGGTTGGTGAGGAATCCGCAAGTAGACAGATTATCCAGAAAGATCATTACCGCAAGTAAGTAAAATTCTCCTGATGAATAATTATGCCTGCAGATTCCTCACCTGCAGAATAGATTCCTTAGCCATGCCCACCTAGGAGGAGGGGTTGATGGATGGTTAGAGCAGGAAATCTTGCAAGTCGGATCTAGGAAAATTACCATCTCTACGTACCTCTGAATCCAGCAGTAATGCTTGGCGAATGTGTGCAGAGATGCCCAAGTGGTTACCTTGCATACCTCTGCAATTGGACGTCCCCTTGCAAGGGCAGAAGTAGTGGCTTTGAGCCTGGTAGAATGGGCCCTGATTCCTTCTAGAGGTTCCTTCTTGGCCAGCGTATAGCAAGTCTTATTGCAGAGGATGATCCACCTTGAAAGAGTCCTCTTCTGCACCGATTTGCCTTTCTTGGCACCACAGTACCCTATGAAGAGCTGGTCATCCGGTGTGTGTCTTTGGTGAGATCCAGGTAGTAGGTGACTGCCTGTCTAGGATCCAATCTATACAACCACTCCTCCTCCTTTGTGGGATGGGGTGGGGGATAGAAGTTTGGAAGAGAGATGGACTGACTCAGCTGGAATGTAGTCAGCCCCTTAGGCAGGAAAGCAGTCTTGGTTCTTAACGCACAAGTTACTAACTTGTGTAACGATATATCTGTAAGAGACAGTAGTTAGTGACAGATTCCTTACCTTAGAATATCCCCAGGCGTCAGGCTGGATCCGGAAAGTTTTGCGTAGCAGTACCCCTGCGCGTCGGTAGGCGGCGTCGTGCGGCTCCGCGTCCGTCGTCGTGATCGCCGGGATGACGTCGCGGTTAGTACTTAGACGCAGCCCATGCGCGCTGGCGTCAGTTCTGTACACGACTTTCCGCACCAGAAACGCAGAACCATGCAAGAAACTGACACTGGTGTCTGAAAACTAGGGGCCTGAAAGGGATGTCCTTAACCCTAGAAATCAGTTCGCAGAACGGGGAGGATGGGTGGGGCGGTAAGGAATCTGTCACTAACTACTGTCTCTTACAGATATATCGTTACACAAGTTAGTAACTTGTGCATCTGAAAGAGACACGTTAGTGACAGATTCCTTACCTTAGAATAGATACCCCAGCAATACCAACCCTGGTGGTGGGTCTGCGAACAAAGATCAGGCGAGGAAGTCTCGGAGAACAGAACGGCCAAAGAAGCCGTCTCTCCGGACTTGGCTGTCAAGACAGTAATGCTTGGTAAACGTGTGCAGCGAGGCCCACGTAGCTGCCTGACAAATGTCCTGCAATGGGACACCACGTCCCAAAGCCGTGGTGGCGGCTGTCGCCCTGGTGGAATGGGCACGTAGCCCAACAGGGGGCTCCTTCTTAGCCAAAGAATAGCAGGCCTTGATGCACAAGTTACTAACTTGTGTAACGATATATCTGTAAGAGACAGTAGTTAGTGATAGATTCCTTACCTTAGAATATCCCCAGGCGTCAGGCTGGATCCGGAAAGTTTTGCGTAGCAGTACCCTTGCGCGTCGGTAGGCGGCGTCGTGCGGCTCCGCGTCCGTCGTCGGCGTCGTGATCGCCGGGATGACGTCGCGGGCAGTACTTAGGCGCCGCCCCTGCGCACTGACGTCAGTTCTGTACACGACTTTCCGCGCCAGGAACGCAGAGCCATGCAAGAAGCTGACACAGGTGTCTGAAAAATACTAGGGCCCTGAAAGGGATGTCCTTAACCCTAGAAATCAGTTCGCAGAACGGGGAGGATGGGTGGGGCGGTAGGAATCTATCACTAACTACTGTCTCTTACAGATATATCGTTACACAAGTTAGTAACTTGTGCATCTGAAAGAGACACGTTAGTGATAGATTCCTTACCTTAGAATAGATACCCCAGCAATACCAACCCCGGTGGTGGGTCTGCGAACAAAGATCAGACAAGGAAGTCCTGGAGGACAGAACGGCCAAAGAAGCCGTCCCTCCGGACCTGACTGTCAAGGCAGTAATGCTTAGTAAACGTGTGCAGCGAGGCCCACGTAGCTGCCTGACAGATAACCGGCAGCGGAACACCGCGGCCCAAGGCCGTGGTAGCAGCCGTTGCCCTGGTGGAATGGGCACGCAGCCCAACAGGAGGCTCCTTCTTTGCCAAAGAATAGCAGGTCTTGATGCACAAGGAAACCCAGCGGGAGACGGTCCTCTTGTGCACCGCCCAACCTTTTTTGGCGCCCACGTAGCCAACAAAGAGCTGGTCATCCACCCGGAAGTGTTTTGTGCGGTCGATATAGAAGGAGAGCGCACGTTTTGGGTCCAGACGGTGGAGCCTCTGTTCCTCTCTGGAAGGATGCGGAGGCGGAAAGAAGGTGGGCAAAGTGATGGTCTGCCCAATGTGGAAAGCAGTAACCACCTTCGGCAAGAAGGACGGACGCGTCCGAAGAACAACCTTGTCTGGATGAACAGACAGAAAGGGAGGTTTGCAAGATAGAGCCTGGAGCTCACTCACCCGCCGAGCGGAGGTGATGGCCACCAGAAAGGCAGTCTTCAGAGTCAGAAGACGAAGAGGACAGTTATGCAGAGGCTCAAAGGGAGCGCACATTAAAAGGTAAGAACCAAGTTCAAGTCCCACTGAGGCATTACAAACGGAACAGGAGGGAAGAGGTGAGTAATGCCTTTTAAGAACCTGTTAACAACAGGGGACTTGAACAGGGAGGGCTGATCAGGGAGCCTGAGGAAGGCCGAGATAGCACAAAGATAACCCTTGATGGTACCCAGGGCAGAACCCTGTTGGGCCAGAGAGAGAAGGAACAGAAGGACCTCAGAAAGAGGGGCAGAAAGGGGATCCACAGCCTTTGCTGTGCACCATGCCACAAATTTGTTCCACCTGCAGGCGTATACCACCTTAGTGGAGGGACGCCTGGCTGCCAGAATCACATCACAAACTTCGGGAGGCAAGTCGAAAGGAATCAACTGCCGCCGCTCAATCTCCACGCAAGCAGGTGTAGACTGGACAGGTTCGGGTGGAGGACCGTCCCCTGCTGCTGCGACAGAAGATCCTCCCGAAGAGGCAGACGGATCGGGGATCTATGCTCATACTGAGTAGCTCGGGATACCAAACTCTTCGAGCCCAGTCCGGAGCCACAAGAATGACTTGGGCCCGGTCGTGCCGAATCTTCTTCAACACTCTGGGTAGAAGTGGTATAGGCGGAAAGGCGTACAACAGACCGCAACTCCACTCGCGACGAAAAGCGTCGCCGAGCGAGTGCCGCCTTGGAAATTCCAACGCGCAGAACTGATGACATTGCGCGTTCTCTTCGGTGGCGAATAGATCTAACCAAGGCTCTCCCCACTGCAGAAAGAGACCTTGCGCCACTTCCGAGTGAAGACGCCATTTGTGATCCATCATGCACCTGCGGCTGAGTTCGTCCGCCCTGGCGTTCAGAGAACCTGCCAGGTGTTGAACCATCAGGAATATGCCCTGATGTTCCAGCCAAGTCCAGAGGCGCAGAGCCTCCTGACAAAGGGTCCAAGACCCCACCCCGCCCTGTTTGTTGCAGTACCACATGGCGGTGGTGTTGTCTGTGAACACCTGCACTACCTTCCCTTTGACAGAGGGAAGGAATGCCTTGAGTGCAAGCCGGATCGCCCGGAGCTCCAGAAGGTTGATATGGAGCCGGGACTCCGCCGGAGACCAGAGGCCTCTGATCTCCGCCTCTCCCATGTGACCGCCCCATCCCAGAAGGGACGCGTCCGTCACAACTGTATGCTCTGGCTGGGGAAGGGAGAGGGATCTGCCCATGACCCATTGCCGGTTCGAGAGCCACCACTGCAACTGTTTTGCAGTCCCCTCCGAGATCTGGACGTGATCGGACAGGTTGCCCTGGTGCTGCGCCCACTGGAACTTCAGGTCCCACTGCAGAGCCCGCATATGCCATCTGGCATGATTGACCAGCAGGATGCAGGAGGCCATGAGGCCCAGCAGCCTTAGGGTCATCCGTACCGAAACCCAGGATAAAGGCCGAAAGATCGGAATCATAGCCTGAATATCCCGGACTCGCCGTTCGGGAGGATAGGCCCGAAACTGCGTCGTGTCCAGAACTGCTCCGATGAAAAGGAGCTGTGGAGAAGGAATTAGATGCGACTTCGGCACATTGATGGAGAACCCCAGCGAGTGCAGGAGTTCGGCCGTAGTCTGGAGGTGGAGACGACTGCCTGGGACGAGCCCGCCTTCAGCAGCCAGTCGTCGAGGTAGGGGAAGACTGAAACCCCTGCCCGGCGCAGATGAGCTGCGACCACCGCCATCACTTTCGTGAACACCCGAGGGGCACTGGTAAGGCCAAAGGGGAGCACGGTGAACTGAAAATGCTCGGGGCCTACCGTGAACCGAAGGTAACGCCGGTGGGCCGGCAGGACGGGGATGTGGAAATACGCGTCCTGCAAGTCCAACGCTACCAACCAGTCTCCAGGGTCGAGGGCAGTCAAGACCTGAGCTAGGGTGAGCATCTTGAACTTCTCCTTCCGGAGGAAGCGATTGACGTTCCGGAGGTCCAAGATAGGACGCATGTCCTCCTTGTCCTTTTGGGCACCAGAAAGTAGTGGGAGTAGCAACCACGCCCTACTTCTGGGGTCGGAACATGCTCGATGGCCCTCTTGGTCAAGAGGGCCGTGACTTCCTTCTGTAGAAGCACCAAGTGATCCCCTGACATGCGGTGGAATTGAGGTGGCATGGCTGGGGGTGGTCTCGAAGGGGAGGGAGTAGCCCCTTCGGACAATGTCCAAGACCCACCTGTCCGAGGTGATGGTGCGCCAGTGGGGAAGGTGATGGCGGACCCTGCCCCCTACTGGCGTGCCGTGCACCTGAAAGGAGGGGACTAGGAGGGCTTGGAGGCCGCGGACGGGTTGGAGGTGGTGGCCTGACCCGCACGCTGGTTGCCCGATCCGCCACGGCGGAATCCACGTCCTCGGCCACGCGAAGACGCCTGCTGCGCGGGCCGGTGGCTGGGCTGCTGACGTGAAGGGGCGCCCCTACCGTGGCCACGATAGGGGCGAAAAGCAGAAGGCAGCGGAGGGCGTGTAGCAGAAAGGCCCAGGGACTTGGCAGTAGCCCGTGAGTCCTTAAAGCGCTCCAACGCATGGTCTGCTTTGGACCCAAAAAGACCGACTCCATCAAAGGGCATGTCCATGAGAGTATTCTGGACATCCCCTGAAAAACCAGTGGTTCTCAGCCAGGCGTGGCGTCGGAGCGCCACCGTCGTTGCAATCGACCTGCCCAGCGAGTCGGCGGTGTCAAGGCCACAACGGATAGTGTATTTGGCCGCATCCCTTCCTTCCGCAATGGCGCGGGAAAGCAGTGCCTGGACCTCCTCAGGGCACTGGGGCAAAACATCCGCCACCGAATCCCACAGGGAGTGGGTATATCGGCCCAAAAGACAAGCGGTGTTAACAGACCGCAAGCCAGCACTGGAGGAAGAAAACCTTTCTTCCCAAACTGATCCAGGCGTTTGGATTCCCTATCCGGAGGAGCGGTAGGGAAGGCGGTTTGGGAAGCGGAGGCTTGGACAACCAAGCTCTCAGGAGTGGGGTGGACAGAAAGAAACAGGGGTCGCCCGGAGCGGGGCGATGGCGTCGTGACACGTTCCGATCCACAGGAGCCCCTGTGTTGGGCTTGGACCAGGCGCCCAAAAGAACGTCAGTGAGGGCGTCGTTAAACGGCAGCACAGTCTCCGCAGAGGAGGCTGCCGGCTGAAGCACCTCTGTCAAGATGTTAGGCTTGACCGTCAAAGTAGGGAGCTGGAGACGTAAGGCCCCAGCAGCCCTACGCAACACCGTACCAAAATTGGCCCCTCCTCCGTAGCCACGGGAGGAGACAGCATGCCAGTGTCAGGGGAAGTATCCAGACCACTGGCCTCCCTAGACTCTCTGTCCAGTCCTCATCATACTGACAGTTGCGCGTCAGAGGGTCATCAGACCCCTCCCAGTCCTCCTGGTCCTCCTCTGGTTCAAAATAAGGAGGAGGAGGGACATTTGGGACCCAAGGTCCCATCGGCGCCGGAGCCGGCGTCGAGCGACGTCGCTCCGGGTCCATGTCCGGAGCCGGAAGGAACTGGGGACGACGCCGCCCGGAGCCCAGGGCGGCGTCGAGAACGGCACCGGAGACATCGGCGCCGGCGGAGGTGTTGTGAGGTCGACCGGCGTCGATGGGGGTTGTGGAGCCGGGATCGAGGCCGGGGCCGGAGCCGGAGCCGGGATCGAGGCTGGAGGCACGGGCGACGCCGGGGCCGGAGCCGCCGGCGACGCCGGAGCAACCCCATCAGGGCCCGCGGGGCCCGAAGGCGCACCGGAGGGGCCTGAAGGCCCGAAGAGGCGGGCCATGGCCGACAGGAACTCCTGTACCTTGGCCGGATCCGCCCCGAACCCGGGAAGGGCGGGTATGTCGGGGGCGACTCCACAGGCAAGTCCGGGGCCGCGGGGGCGGGACGGTGCCGGGAGGGGCCTCAGCCGAGTCGCGAGACCGGCGAGGCGAAGTCCGAGAGCGACGATGCTTCTTGGACTTCTTGTGCTTAGACTTACCGGACGAAGAAGACTTCGACGCCGACGACCGGTGTGCACTCCGCGAGCGACCCCTGGACCTCTCACGCGACCGGGGCTTCCGTGGAGCCGAATGCCGGGCCTCGAGGAGCTTTCGAGACCGCTCTCGCAAAGCTTCGGGTTGAGGGCCTGGCATTCGGGACAAGACTCGGTGTCGTGGCCTCGGCCGAGGCAGAAGAGACACTCCCAATGCGGGTCGGTGACGGACATCATCCGCGCACAGGCGCCGCATCGCTTGAAGCCGGGCATCCCTACGACACCTTAAAGTTGGAAAAAACAGTGAAAAAATCACCAAAAAGTATGGTCAAAAATTGACCAGGGCACTGCTCTTCCCGGATCTGCGCTTGCTGGCGCGGAAAAGAAGAACTGACGTCAGCGCGCAGGGGCGGCGCCTAAGTACTGCCCGCGACGTCATCCCGGCGATCACGACGCCGACGACGGACGCGGAGCCGCACGACGCCGCCTACCGACGCGCAAGGGTACTGCTACGCAAAACTTTCCGGATCCAGCCTGACGCCTGGGGATATTCTAAGGTAAGGAATCTATCACTAACGTGTCTCTTTCAGATACACAAGACGACCCAGCGGGAGATGGTCCGCTTGTGTACTGCCCAACCTTTTTTGGCGCCCACGTAGCCAACAAAGAGCTGGTCGTCCACCCGGAACTGCTGTGTGCGGTTTAGATAAAAAGAAATCGCACGTTTTGGGTCCAGACGGTGGAGCCTCTCTTCCTCTCTAGAAGGATGTGGAGGCGGAAAGAAGGTGGACAAAGTGATGGTCTGCCCAATGTGAAAAGCAGTAACCACCGTTGGCAAGAAGGACGGACGCGTCCTAAGAACAACCATGTCTGGATAGACAGACAGAAAGGGGGGCTTGCAAGAAAGAGCCTGGAGCTCACTCACCCGCCTAGCGGAGGTGATAGCCACCAGAAAAGCTGTCTTCAGAGTGAGAAGACGAAGAGGACAGTTATGCAGAGGCTCAAAGGGAGCGCACATTAAAAAGGTAAGAACCAAGTTCAAGTCCCACTGAGGCATTACAAATGGAACAGGAGGGAAGAGGTGTGTAATGCCCTTAAGAAACCTGTTAACAACAAGGGACTTGAAAAGGGAGGGCTGATCAGGAAGCCTGAGGAAGGCCGAGATTGCACAAAGATAGCCCTTGATGGTACCCAGGGCAGAACCCTGTTGGGCCAGAGAAAGAAGGAACAGAAGAACCTCAGAAAGAGGGGCAGAAAGGGGATTCACAGCCTTTGCTGTGCACCATGCCACAAACTTGTTCCACCTGCAGGCGTATACCACCTTAGTGGAGGGACGCCTGGCTGCCAGAATCACATCACAAACTTCGGGAGGCAAGTCGAAAGGAATCAACTGCCGCCGCTCAATCTCCACGCAAGGAGGTGGAGACTGGACAGGTTCGGGTGGAGGACCGTCCCCTGCTGCTGCGACAGAAGATCCTCCCGAAGAGGCAGTCGGATTGGGGGATCGATGCTCATACAGAGTAGCTCGGGATACCAAACTCTTCGAGCCCAGTCCGGAGCCACAAGAATGACTTGGGCCCGGTCGCGCCGAGTCTTCTTCAACACTCTGGGCAGAAGTGGTATAGGCGGAAAGGCGTACAACAGACCGCAACTCCACTCGCGACGAAAAGCGTCGCCGAGCGAGTGCCGCCTTGGAAATTCCAACGCGCAGAATTGCTGACATTGCGCGTTCTCTTCGGTGGCGAATAGATCTAACCAAGGCTCTCCCCACTGTAGAAAGAGTCCTTGCGCCACCTCCGAGTGAAGACGCCATTCGTGATCCATCATGCACCTGCGACTGAGTTCGTCCGCCCTGGCGTTCAGGGAACCTGCCAGGTGTTGAACCATCAGGGATATGCCCTGATGTTCCAGCCATGTCCAGAGACGCAGAGCCTCCTGACATAGGGCCCACGACCCCACCCCGCCTTGTTTGTTGCAGTACCACATGGCGGTGGTGTTGTCTGTGAACACCTGCACTACCTTCCCCTTAACAGAGGGAAGGAATGCCTTGAGTGCAAGTCGGATCGCCCGGAGCTCTAGAAGGTTGATATGGAGCCGGGACTCCGCCGGAGACCAGAGGCCTCTGATCTCCGCCTCTCCCATGTGACCGCCCCATCCCAGAAGGGACGCGTCCGTCACAACTGTGTGCTCTGGCTGGGGAAGGGAGAGGGATCTGCCCGTGACCCATTGCCGGTTCGAGAGCCACCACTGCAACTGCCTTGCAGTTCCCTCCGAGATCTGGACGTAATCGGACAGGTTCCCCTGATGCTGCGCCCATGGAACTTCAGGTCCCACTGCAGAGCCCGCATATGCCATCTGGCATGATCGACCAGCAGGATGCAGGAGGCCATGAGGCCCAGCAGCCTCAGGGTCATCCGTACCGAAACCCAGGATAGAGGCTGAAAGATCGGAATCATAGCCTGAATATCCTGGACTCGCCGTTCGGGAGGATAGGCCCGAAACTGCGTTGTGTCCAGAACTGCTCCGATGAAAAGGAGCTGTGGAGAAGGAATCAGGTGCGACTTCGGCACGTTGATGGAGAACCCCAGCGAGTGCAGGAGTTCGGCCGTAGTCTGGAGGTGGGAGACGACTGCCTGGGACGAGCCCGCCTTCAACAACCAGTCGTCGAGGTAGGGGAAGACTGGAACCCCTGCCCTGCGCAGATGAGCTGCGACCACCACCATCACTTTCGTGAACACCCGAGGGGCACTGGTAAGGCCAAAGGGGAGCACAGTGAATTGAAAGTGCTCGAGGCCTACCGTGAACCGCAGGTAACGCCGGTGGGCCGGCAGGACGGGGATATGAAAATATGCGTCCTGCAAGTCCAACGCTACCATCCAGTCTCCAGGGTCGAGGGCAGTCAAGACCTGAACTAGGGTGAGCATCTTGAACTTCTCCTTCCGGAGGAAGCGATTGACGTTCCGGAGGTCTAAGATAGGACGCATGTCCTCCTTGTCCTTTTTGGGCACCAGAAAGTAGTGGGAATAACAACCACGCTCTACTTCTGGGGTCGGAACGCGCTCGATGGCCCCCTTGGCCAAGAGGGCCGCAACTTCCTTTTGAAGAAGCACCAAATGATCCCCCGACATGCGGTGGCATTGAGGTGGCATGGCTGGGGGGGTAGTCTCGAAGGGGAGGGAGTAGCCCCTTCGGACAATGTCCAAGACCCACCTGTCCGATGTGATGGCACGCCAGTGGTGAAGGTGATGGCGGACCCTGCCCCCCACTGGCGTGCTGTGGACCTGAAAGGATGGACTAGGAGGGCTTGGAGGCCGCGGACGGGGCGGAGGTGGTGGCCTGACCCGCACGCTGGTTACCCGACCCGCCTCGGAGGGAGCCACGTCCTCGGCCACGCGAAGGCGCTTGCTGCGCGGGCCGGTGGCTGGGCGCCCCTTCCGTGGCCACGAAAGGGGCGAAAAGCAGACTGCTGCGGAGGGCGCGAAGCGGAGAGGCCCAAGGACTTGGCCGTAGCCCGCGAGTCCTTAAAGCGCTCCAGCGCGCTGTCTGCCTTGTTGCCAAAAAGGCGGATACCATCAAAGGGCATGTCCATAAGGGTGTTTTGGACATCGCCCGAAAAACCAGTGGTCCTCAGCCAGGCGTGACGGCGCAGCGCCACCGTCATAGCAAGCGATCTGCCCAGCGAGTCAGCGGTGTCTAGGCCACATCGTACTGTGAACTTCGCCGCGTCTCTCCCGTCTGCAATAACACGGGTGAGTAGTGTCTGGACCTCCTCAGGACACTTAGGCAGCACTTGCGCCACCGAATCCCACAGAGAGTGGGAGTAACGGCCCAAAAGGCAAGCGGTGTTCACAGACCGCAAGCCAGCACTGGAGGAAGAAAAAACCTTCTTCCCAAATTGGTCCAGTTTTTTGGATTCCCTATCCGGCGGAGCCGTAGGGAAGGCGCTCTGAGAGGTAGAGGCTTGGACAACCAAGCTCTCGGGGGTGGGGTGTTGGGAGAGGAACAGAGGGTCCCCCGGGCCGGGCGATGGCGTCGGGCTACGTTCCTGTCCACAGGAGCCCCTGTGGTGGGCCTGGACCAGGTGCCCAAAAGAACGTCCGAAAGTGCGTCGTTGAACGGCAGCAGTGGCTCCGAAGAGGTAGCCGCCGGCTGAAGCACTTCCGTCAGGAGGTTAGTCCCGATAGCCACTTTAGGGAGCTCGAGGCGCAAGGCCGCGGCCACCCTATGCAACACCGTTGCATAACTTGCTCCCTCCTCCGTAGCCACGGAAGGAGGAGACAGCATGCCAAGGTCTGGAGAGGTGTCCAGGCCACTGGCATCACCCAGTTCCTCTGCCCAGTCCTGATAAGGCTCATACTGAGCTGTAAGAGGGTCCTCCGACCCCTCCCTATCCTCCTCGTCCTCCAATACAGGTGAAAAATATGGAGGGCGGACATGAGGGAAGAAAGGTCCCGTCGGAATCGGCGTCGGCCGACGCCGTGTCCGGTTCCGGGGAGAACATGGGGACGGCGTAGTCCGGGACGTCGGACGGCGCCGAGAATGGTACCGGAGTGGTCTGCCCCGGTGGAGGTGTGGTTAGGTCAACCGGCGTCGACCGGGATCCAGGCCTGGATCCGAGGGGGTCCTGCGGCGCCGGGGCCGGAGCCGCCGGAGACACCGGGGCCGGAGCCGCCGGTGGTGCCGAGGGAGGATCCCCACTGGGGCCCGCGGGGCCCGAAGGCGTACCGGTGTTACCCTTAGGCCCGAAGATGCGAGCCATGGCAGACAAAAAGTTTTGGATGTCGGCCGGAGTCGACGTCGGACCCGGAACAGGCGGGTAGTCCGGCGTCGGCTGTTCGGGCAGCCACGGGGGCGGTACCAACAGGACCCTCCGCCGAGTCGTGAGACCGGCGAGGGGAGGTCTTAGAGCGACGCTTCTTCGACCTCTTGTGCTTCGCCTTACCTGAGGACGAAGACTTGGACCCCGACGAATGACGACGGCTCCGCGACCGGCCCCTCGACCTCTCCCGGGACCGGGACCTCGAGCGGCACGGAGGAGCCGAGTGCCGGGCCTCGAGAAGCTTTCTAGACCGCTCTCGCAAAGACTTCGGGGCGAGGGACCAACACTCGGGGCACGACGTGGGGTCGTGGCCGCGCCCCAGGCAGAAGAGACACTCTCGGTGCGGATCCGTAATCGACATCATGCGATTACAGACCTCGCATGGCTTGAAGCCGGGCATCCCTACTGACACCGTTGGAGTCGAAACAACTCGAAAACTGGGACAAAAAGTCTCAAAAAAGATTCAGTCAAAAAATGACTGGGGCACTGCTCAATCCGGATCTGCGCTTACTGGCGCGGAAAAAGAAAGAACTGACGCCAGCGCGCATGGGCGGCGTCTAAGTACTAACCGCGCCATCATCCCGGCGATCACGACGCCGACGACGGACGCGGAGCCGCACGACGCCGCCTACCGACGCGCAGGGGTACTGCTACGCAAAACTTTCCGGATCCAGCCTGACGCCTGGGGATATTCTAAGGTAAGGAATCTGTCACTAACGTGTCTCTTTCAGATACCAACTTGTCAGGGTAAAAGGCTGTTAATGAAGTTATCACTACCAGAAAAACAGTTTCCAAGGTCAACATTCTTAATGTTCAAGCAGAGTCCCCATCAGAAAAGTTAAACCTAAATCAACGCAGAGAGTTGGAGGATATACATTTGTTAACCCCTTCAGAAAATGCATCACAATGAGGAATGTGAACAGGGACAGAAAGTCTGGTAGACAGATGAACGCTGACAATGCTGCTAAATACCCCTTTAGAGTACCAACTGCCCAACCCCTCTGGGCAATGGAAAGTGAAAAATGTAGAACCTAGATAATTTGTCCTGCAAAGGGTCTACGTTGTTGTCTGTGCACCATGCAACAAAGTTACTCCATCTGTCAGAGTAAGACAATTTTGTAGAGAAGTGATGCGCTTAAAAAATTATGTTGTATGGCAGCTGAAAGGCACTCAGATGTCCTTACTCAATCTCCAGGCATGTAGGTGGAGTCCTCGGAATTGGGTGCAGTACCATCCCCACTGATTGAGAGAGGAGGTACGGTCTGTATGGCAGCTTGAGCGGGGAACATGTGGAGAAGTGCAGAAAGTCTGCATACCACACCGTCCTTGGCCAATCCGGGGCAATGACAATGACTTGTGCCTCTTCTCAGTGCAGCTTCCTCAGAACTCGACAAATCAAGGGTATAGTTGAAACCCACAGTGCAGTGACAAATTTCATTTCAACTGAAATGCGCCCTCAATGTTGCCCTCGATGGATATTAAGGGGCACAGAACCGCTAGCTTTGAGCATTGTCCGATGGTGCAAATAGTAGTGCTCCATTGGACAAAGATGTCCTGGACTACTTCCAGCAGCAGCCACCACTCGTGACTGGTAAGATAACGCTGACTCAGGTTGTCAGCTCTGACATTCAGAGACCCTCCTAGGTGAATGCGGTTAACCAGATCCCTTGATAGTCTGTTCAAGACCACAGTCTCAATGCCTCCGTAGAAAGAAGGTGAGACCCTACTCCCCCTTGCTTCTTGGTGTATCACTTCGCTGTCATGTTGTCTGTAAAGCTCTGAATGGTCCAACCATGGATGGACGGGAGGAAGGCCTTGAGCACCAGCTCAATCGCTCGCAGTTCCAACAGGTTGATGTGAAGAATCTGTTCTTCTGTAGACCAGAAGCTTCTGATATCCAGATCCTCCAGGTAAGCTTCTCACACTAAAGGTGGAGACATTCGTCACTACCATAGTCAGAGAGGGAGTGAAGATCATCCTGCAGCTGAAGTTCACCTAGTTCCTCGACCAAGCCACTTCCGCTGCAGTGCTGGTGGAGCTCACAATGGAGTCTCGCCGTACTGTAGCCACTGCTTGGTGAGGCCTCACTGCAGGACGTTCAAGTGCCAATGTGTGTGTCTGACTAGGAAAATGCAAAAAGCTAGCAGACTTAGGACTCTCAGGACCCTTAGGACTGTAAATCCCACTCCTTGTTGAAAGAATGGGAGCATTTGTTGGATATCAGCAGTCCTCTTAGCTGGAGAAAAGGCACACAGAAGGGTGTTGTCCTGTACTGACTCAATGATCTGGAGTCGTTGGAAGGGCCTCAGATGAGATTTGGGATTATTGAATGAAAAGCCCAGGTCGAACAGTAAGAATATTTCACACCACCACCTGCAGCAAAACAACTGTTTAGCCAGTCGTCCAGGTAGGGGAAATGGGGATGGCGGACCTCCTGAGGTGAGCCGCAACCACTGCCATCACCTTGGTAAAGTCTCAAGGTGCTGATGCTAAGCCAAATTGGAGTAAGGCAAACTGTTAGTGTGTAGAACACACAAAAAAGCATAAATACTTCAAATGCGGCCGCAGAGTGAGGATATGGAACTACGCATCCTGCAGGTCAAATTATCCCATTCGGTCTTCACCTTCCAATGCCAGCAACGTTTGGGCTAGGGCGAGCATCTTGAACTTTTTAGTTTTGAGGAAGACGATCTAACTATTATTCCGAATTTCCTGCAAATGTCCTTTTATCGCCTCAGGAATATGAGGTACCATCATTTAGGCCATGTCCACAAGGCATGCACGTAATTGTCCAAGAAGCAATTTGCATTTAGAGATTCCAGGGCCATGCTACAAGCCGAAAATATCTTCTTCCCCCATGCTTCCAGCTTTTTAGATTCACTGTCCAAGAGGACTGAGGGAAATGTGCTTTGTGTCTACCCCATGGAACAGAACGCCTGAATTACCAGGCTCTCCAGAGAGGGGTGAGCAGAAAGAAATGAAAGGTTGCCAGGAGCAGAACCATGGCATCTGGCCACCAGTCTGTTTCCTGCAGGTGCAGAAGTAGGTGTCTCCCAGGCTGCTAAAACAGGTTCCACCAGAGTCTCATTAAAAGGCAGCAAGGGCTCTGATGCAGCGTTTGATGGCAGTAGGACCTTCATTAGGACATTTGTTTTTAATCCACTGAGGGTAATTGTGGGTTCAACACCCCAGCTGCTTACTTGATCAAAGAATGCAGAGACAGAACCTCTGGGGTAGCGGGACCAGCAGGGAATCCCTTGAACAGTGACGATAAAGTGACCGGGCCTCTGGCGGAGAGCAGTCCAGGGATCCCATAAGGGTCTTCACCCCATCATCATCCTGGGAATACAGTTCCAAAGTCTCATAATCTACCAAAAAGATCATGGATTCTTCTACTATTATCCTTCTTTTCAATAAGCCATTGCGCCTCACTTGTGGATCTCTTTTGAGGAGGGTAAGCAGTTAGGGGAGGCAGCGCAGATAACCCGCATAGCTGTGCTCTGGCTTGAATGCTGACGTTAGCGATACAGGTACCGCAATGTATGGCACCATTGGCATAAACATAGGGAGGCTGCAAGATGCTCCTGATTCAGGAAGTTCATCTGAAGGCTGCAAAGCCCTGGTGAAAATTCCAAACATAGCATTAAGAAGCGCTGCTGGGTCTGTACCCGGCACCGGCATCTCTGGAACCGAGGGCGCCAAAGGTTTCGGTAGGGATGATGCAGATGGCGTCGGGAAAGAAGGTATCAGCACCAACAGTCGGCTCAAAGTTTGGGTCCAGCTGGGGTACTGTCACAAAGCTACTCGGAGCGGGATCAGATGGCTACCGTTACCAACTCCAGCTCCAAGAAAGAAGATCCTGAGGGAGTGCGAGGTTGTTTGGGAGACTAGATCTTCCAGAACCTTTCTTGTGCTTTCTTTGCATCTTCCTCTTAGCTTTAGAGGAATGGAAGGAAGGAGACCGGGAAAGGGGTCTTGATCATCGGGGACTTCGCTTGTCCTCACAGGCCTGGGCCAAAAACAGATTGGCCCCTATGGGCCAGATGTATGACCCTTAATTGCATGCGCAAACGGGTTAGCGACCTGTTTGCGCATGCAAAAACGAATAGGGCCATGTACAATTCCTATTTAGCAAGTCGCAATTTATTTGCGACTCACTAAATAGGAATTGCGACTCACTATTAGGAAGGGGCGTTTCAAGGGCGTCCCTTCCTAATAGCGACTCTCTACACCATGTATGAATGTTTTGCGACTGCAATTGCGGTCGCAAAACACTCGCAATTTACCGCCCTCTTCAAGAGGGTAGTAATACACTCACAAATGGACCCCTTCCCCTTTACAAATGCAGGGGAAAATATTTTTTAGGGGCAGGCAGTGGTCCCAGGGACCACTACCTGCCCTTAAAAAATGAAACGAAAACGTTTCATTTTGTTTTTTTAAATGCATCCCGTTTTCCTTCAAGTTCCTTGGAAACTCCAACGCGCAGAATTGCTGACATTGCGCATTCTCTTCGGTGGCGAACAGATCTAACCAAGGCTCTCCCCACCGCTGAAAGAGACCTTGCACCACCTCCGAGTGAAGACGCCATTCGTGGTCTACCAGGCACCAGCGGCTGAGTTCCTCCGCCCTGGCGTTCAGAGAACCTGCCAGGTGTTGAACCACCAGGGTCATGCCCTGATGTTCCAGCCATGTCCAGAGACAAAGAGCCTCTTGACGTAGGGTCCACGACCCCACCCCGCCCTGTTTGTTGCAGTACCACATGGCGGTGGTGTTGTTTGTGAACACCTGCACCACCTTCCCCTTTAGAGAGGGAAGGAATGCCTTCAGTGCCAGGCGGATCGCCCGGAGCTCCAGAAGGTTGATATGGAGCCCGGACTCTGCCGGAGACCAGACGCCTCTGATCTCCGCCTCTCCCAGATGGCCACCCAGGAGTGACGCATCTGTCGCTACTGTGACATCTGGTTGGGGAAGGGAGAGGGATCTGCCTCTGACCCAAGCTTGGTTCGTTAGCCACCACTGCAGTTGTTGCGCAGTTCCCTTCGAGATCCGGACATAGTTGGAGAGATTCCCCTGATGCTGCGCCCACTGGAACTTCAGCTCCCACTGCAGAGCCCGCATACGCCATCTGGCATGATCCACCAGCAGGATGCAGTAGGCCATGAGGCCCAGCAGCCTCATGGTCATTCTCACCGAAATCAAGGATAGAGGCTGAAACATCGGCATCATAGCCCGAATATCCCGGACTCGTGGCTCGGGAGAATAGGCCCGAAACTGCACTGTGTCTAGAACAGCTCCGATGAAAGGGAGCGTCTGCGAGGGAGTCAGGTGTGACTTTGGCACGTTGATAGTGAACCCCAGCGAATACAGGAGGTCCGCTGTAGTCTTGAGGTGGGAAGACGACAGCCTGGGGCGAGCCCGCCTTCAACGGCTAGTCGTCGAGATATGGAAAGACTGGAACCCCTGATCTGCGCAGATGAGCTGCGAACACCACCATCACTTTCGTGAACACCCAGGGGCACTGGTAAGGCCGAAGGGAAGCACAGTGAACTGAAAATGCTCGTGGCCTACCGTGAACCACAGATAGCATATGTGGGCTGGCAGGATGGGGATGTGAAAATAGGTGTCACGCAAGTCCAGAGCCACCATCCAGTCTCCAAGGTCGAGGGCAGACAGGACCTGAGCCAAGGTTAGCATTTTGAACTCCTCCTTCCGGAGGAAGCGGTTGAGGGCCCTGAGGTCTAGAATAGGACGCAGACCTTTCTCCTTCTTGGGCACCAGAAAGTAGCGGGAATACAACTACGACCTACTTCTGGCATAGGAACCCTCTCGATAGCTCTCTTGGCCAAGAGAGCCGAGAATTCCTGGCGGAGAAGCACCAGATGATCCTCCGACATGCAATCAAAAGACAGTGGCATGGAGGGAGGGGCAGTCTCAAAGGGGAGGGAGAAGCCCCTTTGGACTATCTGCAAAACCCACCTGTCCGATGTGATAGTTTGCCAGTGGTGGAGGTGATCGCGAATCCTGCTGCCCACTGGCCTATGATGGTCCTGAAAGGTTGGACTAGGAAGGTTTGGAGGCCGCTGCAGGGGGGGGAAAGGTGGACTGGCTCGCCCGCTGGCGCCTAGACCCGCGTCGCTGGATCCCACGTCCGCGGCCACGCAGAGGCTGGGCAGCTTGCGTGAACCAGCGGCCGGACTGGGCCGGACGTGGTGGGGTGCCACTTCCGTACCACGAAAGGGACGAAAAGCAGACTGAGGTGGACGGGACGACGTGGCGAGGCCCAAGGATCTTGCCGTAGCTCGAGAATCCATAAAGCGCTCCAGCGCCAAGTCTGCTTTGTCGCCAAAAAGGCGACGAACATCAAAGGGCATGTCCAGCAAAGTTGACTGAACAACCACTCAAAAGAAAGGGGCCCCTGAAACAGATATAAGGCAGAGAGAGCAGGGGAACAATCAAGGAGCAATCAAAGAAAAACACTCTGCCTCAGGAATTCTTTATATAGTGCAATACGTCACTGATACATGCAAAAACAGTCCTAAGTAGGGTACCTTTCAAATTATTAGTACTGAAAGCATGTGAATTGGGGATATCATATTTATTTAAATTATTTGATCACCATAGTAGAAAAGCTGGGGGTCGCGTAACTAGTGAGCATGAAGGAGCCTCGTTCGTTATCGGAATTAACCAGACAAATCGCTCCACCAACTAAGAACGGCCATGCACCACCACCCACAGAATCGAGAAAGAGCTTGGGAGAGAACGGCCCGGGCCTCCTCCGGGCACTGAGGCAACACCTGTGCAACCGTATCCCAGATGGTATGGGAGTATCGGCCCAAGAGGCACGCGGTATTCACGGACTGCAGTGCCAAGCTGGAGGAAGAGGACATGCACTTCCCAAGATGATCCAGCTTCTTGGATTCACTATCTGTGGTAGCAGAAGGGAATGCGCCCTTGGAGGAAGAGGCTTGGACTACCAAGCTCTCGGGGGAAGGGTGTTGGGTGAGGAAAACTGGGCCGCCCCTTGCCGGGCGGTGGCGCCGGCAATCGTCCGTTCCACAGGAGCCCCTGTGCTGGGCTTGGACCAGGTGCCCAGAAGGACGTCAGTGAGGGCTTCGTTGAACGCAAAATGGGTTCAGAGGAGGTTGCCGCCGGTTGAAGCACCTCTGTCAGGAGGTTAGTCTTGACCACCACTGAAGGGAACTCCAGGCCCAGGAGGTAGGGGGAGAAAGCATGCTAAGGTCTGGGGAAGTGTCCAGACCACTGGCGTCACCCAGGTCCTCTCTCCAGTCCGGCTCTTCAAGCTGGTCTAGTGACCCCTCCCAATACTCATCACCACCTTCTGGCCCATAGGGACCAGGGATGAAAAGGGGAACAAAAGTACCCTCTGGCGTTGGATTCGACGTCGGCCGACGTTGATCCGGCTCCGGTTCTATCATGGGGTGAGGTTTGGGACGGTGTTGGTCGGGGGCATGACCAACGCCAGGGGCGTCGTCGCCGGGATTGGCACCAGGGAAGGTCGAGCAAGGTAGACCGGCGTTGATCCGGATCCAGGCCTGGATCCTCGGGGGTGCGCTGGGCCGGAGCCGCCAGAATCGAAGACCCAGGACCCCCCACCGTATCTGCGGGGCCCGAAGGTGCGCCGGAGGAGTTGGGCTGCCCAAAGATGGAATGGAGGGCCTCGTAAAATGCATGAAGCTGGGCAGGGGACTCTCCTGCTCCCAGAAACTAAGGGGGACGCGGAGTCGTCCCAGAAGTAGGCACCGAAGGCGGAGCCTTGGAGCGACGATGCTCCAGGTCCCGCGTCGCGTCAGCTGACCGACGGGGAGAAGGCGAAGAGCGCCGGTGCTTCTTAGCCGCCTTCTTGGGCTTTGACTTACCCGAAGACTTGGAGGACGTTGAGTGCGACGAGGTGTGGGGGCTCCGCGACAGGTCTCGAGAGCTTCCTCTCAAAAGAGACCGGGAACGACGTGGAGCCGGCTGCCGGGCCTCCAAGAGCTTTCGGGACCGCTCCCGCAAAGACTTTGGATTCATGACCCGGCAGTCAAAGCACGACTTCGGATCGTGGTGGCGCTCCAGGCACCAGAGGCACACGAGGTGCGGGTCCGTCACAGACATCAGTTTGTGACAGGCCTCGCAGGGCTTGAAGCAGGTGGAACGATGGGACATCCCTCATGCACCAGGAGTCGAAGACTAAAAAAAAAAGAAATCGACAATAGTCGAAAAAAGTGACTAAAGGGGTAGCTCTCTCCGGATCCGCGCTAGGCTGGTGCGGGAAAAAAAAGGACTGACGTCAGCGCGCAGGGGCGGCGTCTAAATAGGCAGTGCAATGTCATCCCGGCGAACACGATGCCGACGACGGATGCGGAGTCGACTGACGCCACCTACTGATGCGCACGGGTACTGCTAAGAAAAAATTCTCCGGATCCAGTCGGACGCCTGGAGGTAATTCTAAGGTAAGGAATCTATAACTAACTGTCTCTTTCAGATAAAAGGGAACTGACATAGTTGCGCCAGGGTGGGTGCTACATGACTTAGGTGATGTCATCTGACGTCACCTTCTGCATCGATAAAAGTCAGCAAACCCTACCAGCAACATGAGAGCTTTGAAGTTTCCGGATTCAGTCTAGCACCTGGGATCAGCAGGTAAAAGTATCCATCAGAAGCTCACTGTATTCTGAAAACATGCTGATAAGTTCATGTATGCGGGTTGTGATGCAGAATCTGGCTGGTGCACTGAGTTAGGAGATTCAGTGACATCTACATAAGCGGCACCTTGAAGAGTTGAAGATCAACAAAACAATACTGACATAGGCTTTGATGACCAGATGGCATGCTTCACTCTTGATTGTGGCCATTGCTCTCAGTATTAGCGAAAAAGGAGGTAAAACGTAAGAAAACATCCAACACCATGCGATCAATAACACATTCCCCCACAATTTTGAAAGTGTGTACCTGCTGTTGTGTAATCGTCATTAAATGCTTGACAGGCGTTCTGCTATCAGAGAAACTCGATGAGGAATGGCCCAGCCCCACAGCATCTGGCCATCTGTGGACAGAATAAGCGACTTTGTCCCTCCATGTTTTTATTAGATGCACCTGTTGTCATGAGAAAGCTACCTTTCTCTTTCTTGAAATAGAGCCATATCACTGTCTTGTCACTTTGCCTACAGCAGTGTTAAGCTGCTTACATCTGATAAGTGACTTTTACTTGGTCATCAATGGAGGCTATACTTTGAAGCCATTGTTTGTTTACTTAAACTTGAAGCAATCTCATTGTGAGACACCAGAAAAGAATGAGAGGGATGTAGTAGAACATCATCCATTGGATTTGCAGGGTTAGGTAGCACAGCCGAAAACTCAGCTCATCTGAGACAGGTTCCCCCTCTGTCACTGTTCAGAACAGTACATAAAACATACAGCGGGGTTGGTATGTTCTGGTCATGATCAGCTCTCTTTTAAAACACATTCAGAATAGCACTAAGAAACACAGAATAAAAGTTTAAAATGTTAATTTATAAGTCTAGTGCATAAAATATGAACACCAGCCACACAGAATGAGAAAATATGCAGCAATGCACGATGTGGCCAGCAAATACAAGATGAACATTCCAAACATGGTTAGCAACTTCCCAGTATCCCAGCACTCTATTGCTATTTCTAAGCGCTGCTATGCTAACATTTAGCAGAAGCATAAAATAGCAAGCCTATAAATCGAGTTTCTTAAGACGGATCGTGCAGCGAACCTATTCTCATTAAGAAATAGCTGTTTAGCTATCCTCTATTACAGCCCTTCCTGGGAATGGTAAGCAGTGCCAGTGTGAAGGCTGCTTCTCTGAGAAGATCTTGGACTAACCCCCAGCTCATGGACGTCATTTAAGGGTCGCAATCGCGACCCCTAGCTTGGCCCTTGTGACCCCCTAGCACTTCCTTTGGGACCCCTAGCATCAGAGGCTGCAAAGAAAGCAACAGGAATTGAGGAACAGGTATTTTCAATTCTCTCTCTTTATATGAGCAGCTTTTGAAGGCAGCTGGGCACAGAGAAAAACTGGAACGTTTAAATGTTTCAACTTGCTGGAACAGCTATTTTGTTGCTTAAGAACATCTTTTGAGGCTTCCAGCCTCTCTTCTTGGCGTGCAACAGGCTGTGGATTTTAGTGTGCTTCTAGACTGGCCTGTTCAGCTTCCCAATGTTGCTGGACCCCAGCTTTATTTCTGGTATGTGACCTGCACTTTTTGCAGAACAAACCATTTTTGCAACCTGCCAGGAATCAAAACATGGCAGTCCGAATATGTGGTTTTGTTTTACTTTTTGATTAATTTGTTTCATATTTTCAAACCAATGTGTGATTATGTTCCTCATACATCATTACATATCTGCCAGCAGGGCTGGACTGGGAACTCAAAGTAGCCCTGGCAAATTTTGTCAGACCAGCCCCCGTACAGTGCATAGCGAGCGATTCGGACAACTTTTGGGGGTTCTCCCCCAAGAAAATCTGGTAACAAATGGCAAAAATGGTGCAGTCTACAGCACATTTTTCAGTATAAATTCAATTATATTAGCTTTTAAAACATAGTAAATGATGACCTTACAGTTCACCAGGATACAACAATTTTTTGGGGGGCTCTTCACTGATACCCTTACTATCACCCCCCAACAGTGCCTCTCATCTCTCCCTAGCCCGTCTCTCACAAGTATTTAATATATTTTATAGCACCTCTCATTCCACTGTAGAGTGTCGGATCACTTTACATCACACACACACACACACACACACAGACAATGAATCATATGGGTGTATAGAAAATGGTCCATAACACAAAGGGGACTACAAGGGATAGCATTCATATGTCATCCATACTGGTAGGCATTTTGTTTTAAGAGTGCTTACTCATCGAGAAACACAAACTCAGGATTCAGAACGTAACACGATGGTTAGGATTGGCTTTATTAATAAGAATTTATATCTACTCAAACACCCTTTTTAGCAATGTTAGAATAATGAAAGACTGGGAATAAACAGAACTTTCTAACCTGTGCCATGCAGCTTGGATGCAGCTCTTTGATGGCAGGTCATTGCTCACATGCTAGATTACGATAGTAAATTACGAACTGCACATTAACAAATGGATCTCTGTGACAAAAGCAGTAAGCCACTGAGCTATGCAAATAAAATGTTGTTCTGTGAAATGCAGCAGGCATATTAACCTTCTGCGCTACCTTAAATGAGTCAAAACTGCCACTAGACAGAGCTCAGACCCATCTCCAGCAGGTACATTAATCACCAGAGTTATCTTGCCACTTTTATTGTTGCCTGAAAACTGCTAAATATTCAAGGAAATCTGCAGCGGGTGCTTTTAAAACTGCTGCACTGCTACAAAATCGGCCTCCAGTAACAAAACCGGCCTCCAATACCAAAACCAGCTCCTCACCCTTCCAGCCTCCCGGGGAAAGGCCGATGCCCGGTATGCCTTTACCACACATGCATTACCAGGCAATGACTTTACCACGCATTGCCTTTACAATGCAAGCCTTTACCACAAATATGCCTTTACAACACACGCCTTTACATTGCAAGGTAAGTATATGTAAGGTAAGTGTGTGTGTTATATATATATATATATATATATATATATATATATATATTACCTACTGGCGGTCGGCAGTAGGTAGTTATAGTTAGGACCTAGTTTCCATAGGAAAAGCGTTTTTTGATTTGTCAATATCTTTGGCGCCGTTTGACGAATCTTTGTGAAATTTTCCAAAAAACAGGGTTGGACCGCTCAGTTTGTGTGTTGAAAGTTTCGGGGTGATTCGTCAAGCGGGGGCCGAGAAAAAAGGGGGGTCCCAAAGCGCGTTTTCTCCATGTTATTTTCCATAGGAACTTTATTACAGGCTACAGCCCGACCTGCTGAACGGAATTACACCAAATTTGGCAAAAAGGTAGGTCTTGGTTTAGAGTGCGCCCTTTTTTTTAAAATGGTGTAAATCTGTTCAGTAGTTCCTGAGAAATTTAAAAAAGAAAAATATCGATATCTGAGCACCGAGGAGGGTTTGCGAACCCTCCTGGGCACGAGCTTCACTCTGATTGGCTGCCAACACTCCAAACCAGGAACTGTTGGCAGCCATCTTGTGACTCGGTAACCGAGTCACAAGAAAAAGGGTGAAATAAAGATAAAAAACATGAAAAGGGGGCAGGGTAAAAACACCCTGACCCCCTAGGCCTGCTCAGGGGGTCCCACAAGGACCCCCAGGGCCAAAAAAAGCATTTTTTTAAAAAAGAAATCGGCCGAATTTGCGCTGGGGTCGCGAATCCGGGCGAGAAAATTTTTAAACAAACGAAGCGCGGGCTCCCGCGCTTCGTTGTATTTAAGCCCCAGGGGCATGCCTAATTATGTGGCAGGAGCCCGCGGGGGCTCCCGCAGCCCCGGTGACCGCCACCTCCCCGGGGCTTTATTTATGATGTGCGGGGGTCACGCTGCCCCCCCGCAGCCCCGGGGACCGCCACTTCCCCAGGGCATTGTGCAAAAGTGTGGGGGGCCTCGCAGCCCCCCAAGCCCCGGGGACCGCCACCTCTCTGGGGCTTTTTATAATTAGGGTGGGGGGGCCTCACGGGCCCCAAGCCCCAGGGACCGCTACCTCCCCGGGGCTCTGTTTTTCAAATAAATAAATGTGTGGGGGCTCAAGCCCCCCCACACGCCCCGGGGACCACCACCTCCGTGGGGCACTAAATATTGAAGTTGGGGGGTCCGTTACGGACCCCCAAGCCCCGGGGACCACCACCTCCCTCGGCTTTGAAAATGAAGGGAGGGGGCCGCGCGGCCCCCTCCTCGAGCCCTCGATGGCCCTGGGGACCGCCACCCCCAGGGCCGGCTCCTGCAATGTCCCGGGTGCCCACCCCGGGACATTGCTGTTTGCTATGGCAGGGCGGGAGCACGGCTCCCGCCCTGCCATAGCTAAACTCTGCTTTGCTTCATTGAAGCGAGAGCAGGGAAACCTGAAGCAAAGCAGAATTGCTTTTGAGCAAGGGGAGCTGCATGTCAGCAGCTCCCTTTGCTCAAAAGCAATGCCGGCTCCCGCAGGAGGCGGGGAGCTGGCGGGACCGTGGGGGCATTGGGGATCCCCCCCACGGTCCCCATCACAGAGGCCAGGCCCCGGGGGATGGGGTCCCCGGGGCTAGAAGTGGCCCGGGAGGGGGGCCACGCGGAACCCCTCCCCTCTAATAAAAAAATATTTAAAAAATTAAAATAAAAACGAAAAGGCCGGCCCCGGGCGATGGCGTCCCCGGGGCTATAATTGGCCTGAGGAGGGGGGCCACGCGGCCCCCCTCCGTATAAATACATTTAAAAAAAAGTCTGGCCATGCCCTGGGGGATGGGGTCCCCGAGGCCGAAATTGGCCTCGGGAGGGAGGGCCACACGGCCCCATTCCCGTTTTTTTTAAAAATAGGGGTCAGGCCCTGGGGGATGGGGTCCCCAGGGCCCCAAAAAAGTAAAAAAAAGGGGGGCCACACAGCCCCCTTTGTTAAATAAAAGCACAAAAAAAAGCCGGCATCTCGCCGGAGGCCACGCCCCCTTTCTCCACCACTCTGCAAACGCGCCCCCTGGCGCATTGTTCGATGGGGAATTAATTCCCTTTGAATACTGAGGGTACCTGGGGGCCAACTAGCCCACCAGGTACCTCCAATATGCACCACAGAGCTGGATTGCAGAGAGGTGGTCCGAGGCCACGCCCCTTTTTACACCACTTTGCAAACGCGCTTCTTGGCGCACTGTTGGTGGGGCGATGAGGTCCTCTTGTATCCTGAGGACCTCAGGACACAAGTGGACTTCATCCCCCGAGCAGCAGTGCTCTAGGCTCTAGGCTTGGTTAGTCAGAGTCAGTTACCACCAGTACCCGTCAGCAAAAAGTTGGGTGCACAGGAGGACTTTCTGTTCCTCTGTTGGTTCTTTCTGCACATCTCTTGCTTCTTCCTGCACTTTTCTTCGTCTTTCTGGACTTCTGTTGCCTCTTTCTGCATTTCTCTTGTTTCTTTCTGCACCTTTCTTCCTCTTTCTGCACCTCTCTTCCCTCTTTCTGCACTTCTCTTGCTTCTTTCTGCGCCTTTCTTCCTCGTTCTGCTCATGTCCTACCTCTGTAGGCATAGTTAGAAATTAACATTTAAAAAACCTTTGAAATTCACTGAAAAAACCATAGGTTTCAGGGACGTTATAGTTAGAAATTAGCATTTAAAAAACCTTTGAAATTCACTGAAAAAAACCATAGGTTTCAGGCACGTTATAGTTAGAAATTAGCATTTAAAAAACCTCAGAAATTCACTGAAAAAACCAGAGGTTTCAGGGACGTTATAGTTAGTTGGACATTTTACTCGTACAAAACCTGAGAAATTCTACCGTTATAGTTAGTTCAGCTAACTATAACTCGCGCCCCCGCAATGCACTGCTGATGACGTCACATATTACATCATTCATGACATGGTCAGTGACATCACTGATGACATCTCAAATGACATCACTGATGACATCACTGATGACATCATCTGCGTGATAATCTGATGCACCTCCTCACACCCGAATATAACCTTTGATACACCCACTCTAAAATACAGAGTACCATTTTCGAAACCATAGACACACCAACACCAGTTACTACATACTCACTCACTGATTCCTAGGTCTACACACACATCCACTCATTCACCCATGCAGTCACTCATACATGCAGTCACTCATCAATACAGCACTATCATATGCACTCTTACACCTATACAGACACTCACACACTGCCACTCACCCATACAGTTACTTACACACCTAGTCAGTCATGTAAAGAATCAATCACACTCCCATTTACTCACCTATACAGTTATACACACACCACCTCACCTATTCATACAGATACTAACGCACAAGTTACTTACTTGTGTAACGATATATCTGTAAGAGACATTAGTTAGTGATAGATTCCTTACCTTAGAATATCCCCAGGCGTCAGACTGGATCCGGAAAGTTTTCGTCAGCAGTACCCCTGCGCATCGGTAGGCGTCGTCGTGCGGCACCGCGTATGTCGCTGGCGTCGTAGCCGTCGAGATGACGTCGTCGGACCTACTTAGACGAGCAAACGCGCGCTGACGTCAGTTCTGTACACGACTTTTCCGCGCCAGGAACGCAGAGCGATGCCAGACACCGACTACTGGTGCAATAGAACTAGGGCCCTGAAAGGGATGACCTGTACCCTAGAGAACAGTTCGCAGAACGGGGAGGATGGGCGGGCGGTAAGGAATCTATCACTAACTAATGTCTCTTACAGATATATCGTTACACAAGTAAGTAACTTGTGCATCTGAAAGAGACACGTTAGTGATAGATTCCTTACCTTAGAATACATACCCAAGAAATATCATCCCCGGTGGTGGGTCTGCGAAGTGAAAACACACCAGAAAGTCACGGAGAACCGACCGGCCAAAGAAGCCGTCTCTCCGGACTTGACTGTCAAGGCAATAGTGCTTAGTGAAAGTGTGCAGCGAGGCCCACGTAGCTGCCTGACAGATATCTTGCAGGGGGACACCGCGTCCCAATGCTGTAGTAGCAGCTGTCGCCCTGGTAGAATGGGTGCGTAGCCCTACCGGAGGTTCCTTTTTAGCCAGAGAGTAACAGACTTTAATACACAAGACAACCCATCGGGAGATAGTTCACTTGTGCACAGCACAGCCTTTCTTGGCGCCCACGTAGCCAACAAAGAGCTGGTCATCCACCCGGAACTGTTGTGTGCGGTTGAGATAGAATGAAAGCGCATGTTTTGGGTCCAGACGGTGGAGCCTCTCTTCCTCCCTGGAAGGGTGCGGAGGCGGAAAGAAAGTAGGCAGAGTGACAGTTTGCCCGAGATGAAAGGCAGAGACTACTTTTGGCAGAAAGGAGGGACGTGGCCGAAGCACAACCTTGTCCGGATGAATCGCCATGAAAGGCGGTTTACACGAAAGAGCCTGGAGCTCACTCACATGCCTAGCGGAGGTGATGGCCACCAGGAAGACAGTTTTCAGAGTCAATAACCGCAAAGGACAGTTATGAAGAGGCTCAAAGGGAGCGCACATTAAGTATGTGAGAACCAGATTCAAGTCCCACTGAGGCATCACAAAAGGAATAGGAGGGAAAAGGTGAGTAATGCCTTTGAGAAATCTATTGACAACAGGGGACTTGAAAAGAGAGGGCTGATCAGGCAGCCTAAGAAAGGCTGAAAGAGCAGAAAGGTAGCCCTTGATAGTGCCCAGAGCAGAGCCCTGCTGGGCCAAAGAGAGAAGGAACAAGAGGACCTCAGAAAGAGGGGCAGAAAGGGGATCTACAGCTTTCGCTGTGCACCATGCCACAAATTTGTTCCACCGGCAGGCGTATACAGTTTTAGTTGAGGGACGCCTGGCTGCCAGAATCACATTACAGACTTCAGGAGGCAAGTCAAATGGAATCAGCTGTCGCCGCTCAATCTCCACGCAAGGAGGTGGAGGCTGGACAGGTTCGGGAGGAGGACCGTCCCCTGTTGCTACGACAGAAGATCCTCCCGAAGAGGCAGCCGGATCGGGGGATCCACGCTCATACTGAGTAGCTCGGGATACCAAACTCTTCGAGCCCAGTCCAGTGCCACAAGAATAACTTGGGCCCGGTCGCGCCTGATCTTCTTCAGCACTCTGGGCAGAAGTGGTCTAGGCGGAAAGGCGTACAACAGACCGGAACTCCACTCGTGACGAAAAGCGTCGCCGAGCGAGTGCCGCCTTGGAAACTCCAACGCGCAGAACTGCTGACATTGCTTGTTGCAGTACCACATGGCGGTGGTGTTGTCTGTGAACACCTGCACTACTCTCCCCTTGACAGAGGGAAGGAATGCTTTCAGTGCAAGTAGGATCGCCCTGAGCTCCAAAAGGTTGATATGGAGCTTGGACTCCGCCGGAGACCAGAGGCCTCTGATCTCCGCCTCTCCCATGTGGCCGCCCCATCCCAGGAGGTACGCATCCGTCACCACTGTGTGCTCCGGTTGGGGAAGGGAGAGGGATCTGCCGCTGACCCAACGCTGGTCCGTGAGCCACCACTGCAAGTCCTGTGCAGTGCCCTCCGAGATCTGGACGTAGTCGGACAGGTTTCCCCGATGCTGCGTCCACTGGAACTTCAGGTTCCACTGCAGAGCCCGCATATGCCATCTGGCATGATTGATCAGCAGGATGCAGGAGGCCATGAGGCCCAGCAGCCTCAGGGTCTTCCTGACCAAAACCCAGGACCAGGGCTGAAAGATCGGAATCATAGCCCGAATGTCCTGGACTCGCTGTTCGGGAGGATAAACCCGAAAGTGCGCCGTGTCCAGAACCGCTCCGATGAAGAGGAGCTTCTGAGAGGGAATTAGATGCGACTTCGGCACGTTGATGGAAAACCCCAGCGAATGCAGGAGGTTGGCCGTAGTCTGGAGGTGGGAGACGACTGCCTGGGGCGAGCCCGCCTTCAACAGCCAGTTGTCGAGATAGGGGAAGACTGAAACCCCTGATCTGCGCAGATGAGCTGTGACCACCGCCATCACTTTTGTGAACACCCGAGGGGCGCTGGTAAGGCCGAAAGGGAGCACGGTGAACTGAAAGTGCTCGTGGCCTACCGTGAACCGTAGGTAACGCCGGTGGGCCGGCAGGATGGGGACATGAAAATAAGCATCCTGCAAGTCCAAAGCTACCATCCAGTCTTGCGGGTCTAGGACAGACAAGACCTGAGCAAGCGTGAGCATCTTGAACTTCTCCTTCCGGAGGAAGCGATTGACGTTCCGGAGGTCTAAGATAGGACGCAGACCCTTGTCCTTCTTTGGAACCAGGAAGTAGTGGGAGTAACAGCCACGACCTACTTCTGGCGTTGGAACGTGTTCGATGGCCCCCTTGGCCAAAAGGGCCGCAACTTCCTGCTGGAGAAGTGCCAAGTGATCCCCCGACATGCGGTGGTACTGAGGCGGCATGGCTGGAGGGCTAGACTCGAAGGGGAGGGAGTAGCCCCGTCGGACTATCTGCAGAACCCACCTGTCCGAAGTGATGGTACGCCAGTGGGGGTGGTGATGGCGAATGCTGCCGCCCACTGGCGTGTGGTGGGCCTGAAACACCGGACTAGGAAGGTTTTGAGGCAGTGGTGGTAGGGGCGGTGGTGGACTGACCCACCCGCTGGCCCCGTGACCCACCTCGGCGGGCCCCCCGACCTCGGCTGCGCTGAGACTGCGGCTGCGCAGGCCGGCGGCTCTGAAAGGAACGCGTTTGGGCGCCTCGACCCTGACCTCGAAAGGAGCGAAAAGCAGACCCTACGGAAGCGCGCGTGGTGGCAAGACCCAAGGACTGGGCCGTAGCCCGAGAGACTTTAAAGCGCTCCAAAGTGCTATCCGCCTTGTCACCAAAGAGGCGTGTGCCATCAAAAGGCATGCCCAACAAAGTGTTCTGGACATCCCCGGAGAAGCCAGTAGTTCTGAGCCAAGCGTAACGGCGTAGCGCCACTGTTGTGGAAAGTGACCTTCCGAGGGAGTCGGCTGTGTCAAGTCCACAACGGATAGTGAATTTAGCAGCATCTCTCCCCTCGGTAATGGCTTGGGAGAGCACCGCCCGAGCTTCCACTGGACACTGAGGCAGCACCTGTGCTACGGTGTCCTACACAGAATGGGAATAGCAGCCCAACAGGCACGCAGTATTCACCGCCCGCAACCCGGAACTGGCAGAGGTGAAAATCTTTTTCCCAAACTGCTCCAGTTTTTTAGATTCCTTGTCCGGAGGTGCGGAAGGGAATGCGCTCGGAGAGGCAGAGGCCTGGCAACCAGACTCTCAGGCGTTGGGTGTTGCGTGAGAAAACTGGGGTCGCCCGGGGCCGGGCGATGGCGTCGTGCCACACTCTTATCCACAGGAACCAGTGTTAGGCTTGGTCCAGGTGGTTAACAGAATGTCTGTAAGCGCGTCGTTAAAGGGCAGTAGTGGCTCCGCAGAGGAGGTCGCTGGCTGCAGCACCTCAGTCAGGAGATTGGTCCTGATAGGCACAGATGGGAGCTCGAGGTTAAGAGCCTCAGCCGCCCTACGCAACACTACAGAAAAAGTCCCAACCTCCTCCGTAGCCACGGAAGCAGGGGACAGTGTACCAGGGTGTGGAGGGAAATCCAGATCGCCTGGACCTTTCATATCACCCTCCCACTTCGGTTCATCCTCGCATTGAGCTGCGAGAGGGTCCTCAGACCCTTCCCAGAACTCCCCTTCGTCCACCGGCTGTTTAAGAGGCTGGTAAGGACGAGGTGCGCGGGGAAAGGGAAAAAACTCCCCACCTGGAATTGGAATCGGAGGATAAGAGACCAATCCAGGCGCGACGTAGTCCGGCCCCGTAGGCAACCCGACGCCGGAGCCGGCGTCGGGCCCGGCAGTGGCGAGGCCGGAGCCGACGGCGCCGCAGGGTATCTTGCCGGCGTAGCCGGGGCCAAAGGTGGCGGCACGGGGGCAGAACCACCCAACGGGTCCACGGGGCCCGAAGGCGCTCCGGAGGGACCCGATGGGGCAAATAAACGGCCCATGGCCGACAGGAATACCTGTATTTCTTCTGGAGTCGCGTGCGGGCCTGGGAAAGGCGGGTAGGCCGCAGGCAACAACGGAGGCTCCATCGGAGCCGCGGGGGAGTGACCACCCGCCCCCTCCACCACGTCCCGCGACCGGTGAGGGGTAGACCAAGAGCGACGTCGCTTCTTCGACTTTTTATGGCGCCGTGACTTACCTGTCCCGATTCCGACGAACAATGGTGTCGGCCCCGCGACCTGTCCCTCGACCTCCCGCGGGACCTCGAGCGGCGCGGAACCGATTGCCGGGCCTCCAACAACTTTCGGGAACGCTCCCGCAAAGCC
This sequence comes from Calotriton arnoldi, assembly GCA_963921515.1. Taxonomy (NCBI): domain Eukaryota; kingdom Metazoa; phylum Chordata; class Amphibia; order Caudata; family Salamandridae; genus Calotriton; species Calotriton arnoldi. Next base: position 1,531,078 of record CAWUFW010001745.1, read on the forward strand.
TTCGGCGCCACTGATGTCATTTGAGATGTCATCAGTGATGTCACTGACCATGTCATGAGTGATGTAATATGTGATGTCACCAGCAGTGCATTGCAGGGGCGCTAGTTATAGTTAGCTTAACTAACTATAATGGCCGAATTTCTCTGGTTTTGTACGAGTGAAATGTCCAACTAACTATAACGTCCCTGAAACCTGTGGTTTTTTCAGTGAATTTCTATGGTTTTTTAAATGCTAATTTCTAACTATAACATCCCTGAAACCTAGGGTTTTTTCAGTGAATTTCTATGGTTTTTTAAATGATAATTTCTAACTATAACGTCCCTGAAACCTATGGTTTTTTCAGTGAATTTCAAAGGTTTGTTTAAATGCTGATTTCTAACTATGCCTACATAGGTAGGACATGAGCAGAACGAGGAAGAAAGGCGCAGAAAGAGGCAAGAGAAATGCAGAAAGACGCAACAGAGGTGCAGAAAGAGGCAACAGGGGTGAAGAAAGAGGGAAGAGGGGTAGAGAAAGAGGCAAGGGGTTATAGAAAGAAGCAAGAGAGCTGCAGAAAGAAACAAAAGAAGCGCAGCAAGAAGGAACAGAGGTGCAGAAAGAGGCAAGGGGATTGCAAAAAGAGGTAAGAGGGGTGCAGAAAGAAGCAAGAGAGGTGCAGAAAGAGGCAAGAGAGGTGCAGAAAGAGGCAAGAGGGGTGCAAAAAGAGCAAAGAGGGGTCCAGAAAGAGGCACGAGGGGTGCAGAAAGAAGCAAGAGATGTGCAGAAAGAAACAAAAGAAGTGCAGAAAGGAACAGAGGTGCAGAAAGAGGCAACAGGGGTGCAGAAAGAGGGATGCGGAGTGGAGAAAGAGGCAAGGGGTGTAGAAAGAAGCAAGAGAGCTGTAGAAAGAAACAACAAAAGTGCAGAAAGAAGGAACAGAGGTGCAGAAAGAGGCAAGCAGGGTGCAAAAAGAGGCAAGAGGGGTGCAAAAAGAGGTAAGAGGGGTGCAGAAAGAAGCACAAGTAGCGCAGAAAGAAGCAAGAGAGGTGCAGAAAGAAGCAAGAGGACTGAAGAAAGAAGCAACAGAGGTGCAGAAAGAGGCAAGAGGGGTGCAAAAAGAGGGAAGAGGGGTGCAGAAAGAGACACGAGGGGTGCAGAAAGAAGCAAGAGATGTGCAGAAAGAAACAAAAGTGCAGACAGAAGGAACAGAGGTGCAGAAAGAGGCAACAGGGGTGCAGAAAGAGGCAAGGTGGTGTAGAAAGAAGCAAGAGAGCTGTAGAAAGAAACAAAGGAAGTGTAGAAAGAACGAACAGAGGTGCAGAAAGAGGCAACCGGGGTACAGAAAGAGAGATGAGGGGTGGAGAAAGAGGAAAGGGGGTACAGAAAGAAGCAAGCGAGCTGCAGAAAGAAACAAAAGAAGTGCAGAAACAAGGTACAGAGGTGCAGAAAGAGGCAAGAGGGGTGCAGAAAGAGGCAAAAGGGGTGCAGAACTAAGCGAGAGGTGCAGAAAAAAACAAAAGAAGTACAGAAAGTAGGAACAGAGGTGCAGAGAGAGGCAAGAGGGGTACAAAAAGAGGGAAGAGGGGTGCAGAAAGAGGCACGAGGGGTGCAGAAAGCAAGAGACGTGCAGAAAGAAACAAAAGAAGTGCAGAAAGAAGGAACGGAGGTGCAGAAAGAGGCAACATGGGTGAATAAAGAGGGAAGAGGGGTGGAGAATGAGGCAAGGGGGTACAGAAAGAAGCAAGAGAGCTGAAGAAAGAAACAAAAGAAGTGCAGAAAGAAGGAACAGAGGTGCAGAAAGAGGCAAGAGGGGTGCAGAAAGAAACAAAAGAAGTGCAGAAAGAAGCAACAGAGGTGCACAAAGAGGCAAGAGGAGTACAGAAAGAGGGAAGAGGGGTGCAGAAAGAGGCACGAGGGGTGCAGAAAGAACCAAGAGAGGTACAGAAAGATGGAAGAGAAGTGCATAAAGAAGCAACAGAGATGCAGAAAGGGGAAGTGGGGTGGAGAAAGAAGCAAGAGGGATACAGAAAGAAACAAGAGAGGTGCAGAAAGAAACAAAAGAAGTGCAGAAAGAAGGAACAGAGGTGCAGAAAGAGGCAAGAGGGGTGCAGAAAGAGGGAAGAGGGGTGTGAAAGAGGCACGAGGGGTGCCGAAAGAAGCAAGAGGGGTGCAGAAAGAAGCAAGAGAGGTGCAGAAAGAAACAAAAGAAGTGCAGAAAGAAGGAACAGAGGTGCAGAAAGAGGCAAGAGGAGTGCAAAAAGAGGGAAGATGGGTGCAGAAAGACGCACGAGGGGTGCAGAAAGAAGCAAGAGAGGTGCAGAAAGAAGTGCAGAAAGAAGCAACAGAGGTGCAGAAAGAGGCAAGAGGGGTGCAGAAAGAAGCAACAGAGGTGCAGAAAGAAGCAAGAGAAGTGCAGAAAGAGGCAAGACAGGTGCAGAAAGAGGCAGGAGAGGTGCAGAACGAGGCAAGTGAGGTGCAGACAGAGGCAAGAGGGGTGCAGAAAGAGAAGAGAAGTGCAGAAAGAGGGAAGAGAAGTACAGAAAGAGGGAAGGGATGTGCAGAAAGAGGGAAGTGGGTACAGAAAGAGGCAAGAGAGCTGCAGAAAGAAACAAAAGAAGTGCAGAAAGAAGGAACAGAGGTGCAGATGGAGACAAGAGAACTGCAGAAAGAGGCAAGAGAGTTGCAGAAACAGGCAAGAGAGGTGCAGAAAAAGGGAACAGGGGTGCAGAAAGAAGCAAGAGAGGTGCAGAAAGAGGGAAAAGGGGTGCAGAAAGAGGCAAGAGGAGTGTAGAAAGAAGCAACAGAAGTGCAGAAAGAAGCAAGAGAAGTGCAGAAAGAAGCAACAGAGGTGTAGAAAGAGGCAAGAGGGGGTGCAGAAAGAGGCAAGAGAAGTACAGAAAGAACAGAGGTGCAGAAAGAGGGACGAGGGGTGTAGAAAGTGGCAAGAGGGGTACAGAAAGAAGCAAGAGGGGTGCAGAAATAGGCAAGAGGGGTACAGAAAGAAGCAACAGAGGTGCAGAAAGAAGCAAGAGAAGAGATGAAAGAGACAAGAGAGTTGCAGAAACAGGCAAAAAAAGTGCAGAAGGAGGCAAGAGATGTGATAAAACAGACAAGAGAGTTGCAGAAAGAAACAAGAAAGGCGCAGAAAAAAGGAAGAGAAGTGCAAAAAGAGGCAAGACAAGGGTGCAGAAAGAGGCAGGAGAGGTGCAGAAAGAGCCAAGAGAAGTGCAGAAAGAGGCAAGAGAAGTGCAGAAAGAGGCAAGAGAGGTACAGAAAGAAGCAACAGAGGTGCAGAAGGAGACAAGAGAACTGCAGAAACAGGCAAGAGAGTTGCAGAAACAGGCAAGAGAGGTGCAGAAAAAGGGAACAGGGGTGCAGAAACGGGCAAGAGAGGTGCAGAAAGAGGGAAGAAGGGTGCAGAAAGAGGCAAGAGGAGTGCAGAAAGAAGCAAGAGAAGTGCAGAAAGAAGCAACAAAGGTACAGAAAGAGGCAAGAGGGGTGCAGAAAGAGGCAAGAGAAGTGCAGAAAGAAGCAACAGAGGTGCACAAAGAGGTAAGAGGGGTGCAAAAAGAGGGAAGAGGGGTGCAGAAAGAGACACGAGGGGTGCAGAAAGAAGCAAGAGATGTGCAGAAAGAAACAAAAGTGCAGACAGAAGGAACAGAGGTGCAGAAAGAGGCAACAGGGGTGCAGAAAGAGGCAAGGTGATGTAGAAAGAAGCAAGAGAGCTTTAGAAAGAAACAAAGGAAGTGTAGAAAGAACGAACAGAGGTGCAGAAAGAGGCAACCGGGGTACAGAAAGAGAGACGAGGGGTGGAGAAAGAGGCAAGGGGGTACAGAAAGAAGCAAGCGAGCTGCAGAAAGAAACAAAAGAAGTGCAGAAACAAGGTACAGAGGTGCAGAAAGAGGCAAGAGGGGTGCAGAAAGAGGCAAAAGGGGTGCAGAAAGAAGCGAGAGGTGCAGAAAAAAACAAAAGAAGTACAGAAAGTAGGAACAGAGGTGCAGAGAGAGGCAAGAGGGGTACAAAAAGAGGGAAGAGGGGTGCAGAAAGAGGCACGAGGGTTGCAGAAAGCAAGAGATGTGCAGAAAGAAACAAAAGAAGTGCAGAAAGAAGGAACGGAGGTGCAGAAAGAGGCGACATGGGTGAATAAAGAGGGAAGAGGGGTGGAGAATGAGGCAAGGGGGTACAGAAAGAAGCAAGAGAGCTGAAGAAAGAAACAAAAGAAGTGCAGAAAGAAGGAACAGAGGTGCAGAAAGAGGCAAGAGGGGTGCAGAAAGAGGCAAAAGGGGTGCAGAAAGAAGCGAGAGGTGCAGAAAAAAACAAAAGAAGTACAGAAAGTAGGAACAGAGGTGCAGAGAGAGGCAAGAGGGGTACAAAAAGAGGGAAGAGGGGTGCAGAAAGAGGCACGAGGGTTGCAGAAAGCAAGAGATGTGCAGAAAGAAACAAAAGAAGTGCAGAAAGAAGGAACGGAGGTGCAGAAAGAGGCGACATGGGTGAATAAAGAGGGAAGAGGGGTGGAGAATGAGGCAAGGGGGTACAGAAAGAAGCAAGAGAGCTGAAGAAAGAAACAAAAGAAGTGCAGAAAGAAGGAACAGAGGTGCAGAAAGAGGCAAGAGGGGTGCAGAAAGAAACAAAAGAAGTGCAGAAAGAAGCAACAGGGGTGCACAAAGAGGCAAGAGGAGTACAGAAAGAGGGAAGAGGGGTGCAGAAAGAGGCACGAGGGGTGCAGAAAGAACCAAGAGAGGTACAGAAAGAAGCAAGAGAAGTGCATAAAGAAGCAACAGAGATGCAGAAAGGGGAAGTGGGGTGGAGAAAGAAGCAAGAAGGATACAGAAAGAAACAAGAGAGGTGCAGAAAGAAACAAAAGAAGTGCAGAAAGAAGGAACAGAGGTGCAGAAAGAGGCAAGAGGGGTGCAGAAAGAGGGAAGAGGGGTGTGAAAGAGGCACGAGGGGTGCCGAAAGAAGCAAAAGGGGTGCAGAAAGAAGCAAGAGAGGTGCAGAAAGAAACAAAAGAAGTGCAGAAAGAAGGAACAGAGGTGCAGAAAGAGGCAAGAGGAGTGCAAAAAGAGGGAAGATGGGTGCAGAAAGAGGCACGAGGGGTGCAGAAAGAAGCAAGAGAGGTGCAGAAAGAAGTGCAGAAAGAAGCAACAGAGGTGCAGAAAGAGGCAAGAGGGGTGCAGAAAGAAGCAACAGAGGTGCAGAAAGAAGCAAGAGAAGTGCAGAAAGAGGCAAGACAGGTGCAGAAAGAGGCAGGAGAGGTGCAGAACGAGGCAAGTGAGGTGCAGACAGAGGCAAGAGGGGTGCAGAAATAGAGAAGAGAAGTGCAGAAAGAGGGAAGAGAAGTACAGAAAGAGGGAAGGGATGTGCAGAAAGAGGGAAGTGGGTACAGAAAGAGGCAAGAGAGCTGCAGAAAGAAACAAAAGAAGTGCAGAAAGAAGGAACAGAGGTGCAGACGGAGACAAGAGAACTGCAGAAACAGGCAAGAGAGTTGCAGAAACAGGCAAGAGAGGTGCAGAAAAAGGGAACAGGGGTGCAGAAAGAAGCAAGAGAGGTGCAGAAAGAGGGAAGAAGGGTGCAGAAAGAGGCAAGAGGAGTGCAGAAAGAAGCAACAGAAGTGCAGAAAGAAGCAAGAGAAGTGCAGAAAGAAGCAACAGAGGTGTAGAAAGAGGCAAGAGGGGTGCAGAAAGAGGCAAGAGAAGTACAGAAAGAACAGAGGTGCAGAAAGAGGGAAGAGGGGTGTAGAAAGTGGCAAGAGGGGTACAGAAAGAAGCAAGAGGGGTGCAGAAATAGGCAAGAGGGGTGCAGAAAGAAGCAACAGAGGTGCAGAAAGAAGCAAGAGAAGAGATGAAAGAGACAAGAGAGTTGCAGAAACAGGCAAAAAAAGTGCAGAAAGAGGCAAGAGATGTGATAAAACAGACAAGAGAGTTGCAGAAAGAAACAAGAAAGGCGCAGAAAAAAGGAAGAGAAGTGCAAAAAGAGGCAAGACAAGGGTGCAGAAAGAGGCAGGAGAGGTGCAGAAAGAGGCAAAAGAAGTGCAGAAAGAGGTAAGAGAAGCGCAGAAAGAGGCAAGAGAGGTACAGAAAGAAGCAACAGAGGTGCAGAAGGAGACAAGAGAACTGCAGAAACAGGCAAGAGAGTTGCAGAAACAGGCAAGAGAGGTGCAGAAAAAGGGAACAGGGGTGCAGAAACGGGCAAGAGAGGTGCAGAGAGGGAAGAAGGGTGCAGAAAGAGGCAAGAGGAGTGCAGAAAGAAGCAACAGAAGTGCATAAAGAAGCAAGAGAAGTGCAGAAAGAAGCAACAAAGGTACAGAAAGAGGCAAGAGGGGTGCAGAAAGAGGCAAGAGAAGTGCAGAAAGAAGCAACAGAGGTGCACAAAGAGGTAAGAGGAGTGCAGAAAGAGGGAAGAGGGGTGCAGAAAGAGGCACGAGGGGTGAAAAAAGAAGCAACAAAGGTGCAGAAAGAAGCAACAAAGGTGCAGACAGAGGCAAGAGGGGTGCAGAAAGAGGCAAGAGAAGTGCAGAAAGAAGCAACAGAGGTGCACAAAGAGGTAAGAGGAGTGCAGAAAGAGGGAAGACAGGTGCAGAAAGAGACACGAGGGGTGAAAAAAGAAACAAGAGAGGTGCAGAAAGAAACAAAAGAAGTGCAGAAAGAAGCAACAGAGGTGCAGAAAGAGGCAAGAGGGGTGCAGAAAGAGGGAAGAGGGGTGTGAAAGAGGCACGAGGGGTATAGAAAGAAGCAAAGGGGTGCAGAAAGAAGCAAGAGAAGTACAGAAACAAGCAACAGAGGTGCAGAAAGAGGGATGAGGGGTGGAAAAAGAGGCAAGAGAAGTGCAAAAAGGGTGAACAGGGGTGGAGAAAGTGGCACGACGGGTGCAGAAAGAAGCAAGAGAGGTGCAGAAAGAGGCAAGAGGAATGCAGAGAGAGGGAAGAGGGGTGCTGAAAGAAGCAAGAAAGATGCAGAAAGAAACAAAAGAAGTGCAGAAAGAAGCAACAGAGGTGCAGAAAGAGACAAGAGGGGAGAGGGGTGCAGAAAGAGGCACAAGGGTTGCAGAAAGAAGGGACAGAGGTGCAGAAAGAGGCAAGAGAAGTGCAGAAAGAAGCAACAGAGATGCAGAAAGGGGGAGGAGGGGTGGAGAAAGAGGCAAGAGGGGTGCAGAAAGAAGCAAGAGAGGTGCAGAAAGAAACAAAAGAAGTGCAGACATGCAGCTCCCTTTCCCCAAAAGCAATTCGGCTTTGCTTCTTGGAAGCAAGAGCAGGTTTCCTGCTCTCGCTTCCAAGAAGCAAAGCAGTGTTTGCTATGGCAGGGCGGGAGCTGTGCTCCCGCCCTGCCATAGCAAACGGAAATGTCCCGGAGTGGGCACCCCGGGACATTGCAGGAGCCGGCCCTGGCGGGTGGCGGTCCCCAGGTCCATCTAGGGCTCCAGGAAGGGGCCGCGCGGCTCCCCTCCCAACTCATTAAAGCCCCGGGGAGGTGGTGATCCCCGGGACAGTGTGGGGGGGGGCTTGAGCCCCCCCCACACTTTGTTTTTGAAAGAAGCCCCGGGGAGGTGGTGGTCCCCGGGGCTTCGGGGGGGGCCAAATCATGTAGCCCCGGGGAGGTGGTGGTCCCCGGGGCTTGGGGGAGCCCGCGAGGCCCCCCCGCCCAAAATAATTTAAAGCCCTGGGGTTGTGGCGGTCCCCGGGGCTTGGGGGGGCCCGTGAGGCCCCCCGCCCTAAAAAAATTAAATGCCCCGGGGAGGTGGCGGTCCCCGGGGCAGTGTGGCAGGGGACAGGAGCCCCCCCATGCATTTTTTTAAAAAAGCCCCAGAGAGGTGGCAGTCCCTGGGGCTGCGGGGGGGGTCGCATGTCCCCCCGCATATGATAAACTAAGCCGGGGAGGTGGCGGTCCCCGGGGCTGCGGGGGACCCCGCGGTCCCCTGCATATAATTTCCTCATTGCCCCCGGGACCTGGCCCACCCGGGGGCTCTAAGAAACGAAGCGCGAAGCCCACGCTTCGCTTTTTTTTCCAGCCAGAATCGCGCACCCAGCGCGAATTCGGCCGAAAATATTTTTTTTAAATGCGTTTTTGGGCCCTGGGGGTGCCCCCTTTTCTTGTTTTTTATCTTTTTTTTTTACTGTTTTCTTGTTACTCGGTTCTACTGGGTCACAAGATGGCTTCCAACACATTTTGGTTTGGAGTGTTGGCAGCCAATCAGAATGAAGCTCGTGCTCGGGAGGGTTCGCGAATCCTCCTCGGCCCTCAGATATCAATATTTTTATTTTTTGAATTTCTCAGGAACTACTGAACGGATTTACACCATATAAAAAAAGGGTCGCTTTCTGAACCAAGAGCTACCTTTTTGCCAAATTTGGTGTAATTCCGTTCAGCAGTTCGGGTTGTAGACGTGTCTAAAGTTCCTAAGGAAATTAACATGGAGAAAACGCGTTTTGGGACCCCCCCTTTTTTCTCGGCCCCAGCTTGACGAATCACCCCGAAACTTTCAAGACAGGAGCTGACCTGAGTGAACCATTAGTTTTGAAAATTTCGCGAAGATTCGTCAAATGGCGCCAAAGTTATTGGCAAAAGAAAAAATGCTTTTTGAATAGAAACAAGGACCTAACTATAACTACCTACTGGCGACCGCCAGTAGGTAACATATATATATATATATATATATATAAATATCCAAGCTCCAAAGTACCCAACGTACAAGGAGCACTCGAACGGCAACATGCTCATGAAGAGCCTTTATGGTATACAATCCGCCGGCACAATGATAACTTTAAGCAGTTCAATTTGCCATGGATGCCTGACGCGTTTCGAAGCGTCCCCACTTCTCTTCAGAGGCTTTGGCAATTGAAGGCGCATAGGACACCGCCCTCATCATTTAAATGCTCCAATGCATGCCCTGGATGGGACGCTCTGCCGCGACTAGCAGAGCATTATGGGCCTTGTAGTGTCCTTTGTCTCCAGATGGAGCGCGCAATGTTGCTGCTGTAACATTCATAGCCCCCTGATGGGACTCGGTGTGCCGGTGGATATGCTAAATCCGTTGCTGCCCCACGAAGTCGGCTTGCTCGATAACAGACCGTATGGCCCCCACATCCTGGGGTGGTGCTCCTTCGCAGCAGGGTGTGCCGCGTATTTATCCAAGCTCCAAAGTACCCAACGTACAAGGAGCACTCGAACGGCAACATGCTCATGAAGAGCCTTTATGGTATACAATCCGCCGGCACAACAATAACTTTAAGCAGTTCAATTTGCCATGGATGCCTGACGCGTTTCGAAGTGTCCCCACTTCTCTTCAGAGGCTTTGGCAATTAAAGGCGCATAGCACACCGCCCTCATCATTTAAATGCTCCAATGCATTTATTTTTATTTATTTATTTTAAGAGTTTTATATAGCGCTGGCTAGACCCGGAGGTATCAGAGCGCTTTACATTAGGTTACACAATGTTACAGACAATGATAACAGATGACACTTTACATCAAAAATAAGCAACAGATTGAGAGAGGAAGGAAAGGTGAGACAGAGCGGAGGGGGAAGGGGGAAATGTGAAGGGGGAGGATGGGGGAAGAGACGGCAGGAGAGACTAAAGGAAGTTTGCCCAAAGACCGACTGGGTAGGTGACGTCCAAGGAGGGAATCCACAGCCCATCTCCCCTATAGCTAAGCAAGGTAGCTCCATCGGGCATAAGTCAAAATCACTAGGTCTCAACTGACGAAGGAAAAGTTCACAAAAGAAAGTCAGGTGGATAAAAGAGGGCGGGCACTATGAGCAAGGACGGGTGAGGGCAAAGGTCAATGGCTACAAAGAGGAGAAGAGTAGAGCGGAGAGGGGTAGGGTGAAGGGAGGAGGGAGATTAGGTCCAGAGAGACATAGGAGAGTTTGCCCAAAGATCGGCTGGGTAGGTGATGGTCAAGGAGGGAATCCATGGCCCATCTCCCCTATAGCTAGCGAGGTAGCTCCACCGGGCATCAGACAAAGTGGCTATGTCCTGGATGCATTCCCTGGATGGGACGCTCTGCCGCGACTAGCAGAGCATTATGGGCCTTGTAGTGTCCTTTGTCTCCAGATGGAGCGTGCAATGTTGCTGCTGTAACATTCATAGCCCCCTGATGGGCCTTGGTGTGCCGGTGGATAAGCTAAATCCGTTGCTGCCCCACAAAGTCGGCCTGCTCGATAACAGACCGCGTGGCCCCCACATCCTGGGGTGGTGCTCCTTCGCGGCAGGGTGTGCCGCGTATTTATCCAAGCTCCAATGTACCCAACGTACAAGGAGCACTCGAACGGCAACATGCTCATGAAGAGCCTTTATGGTATACAATCCGCCGGCACAACGATAACTTTAAGCAGTTCAATTTGCCATGGATGCCTGACGCGTTTCGAAGTGTCCCCACTTCTCTTCAGAGGCTTTGGCAATTGAAGGCGCATAGGACACCGCCCTCATCATTTAAATGCTCCAATGCATGCCCTGGATGGGACGCTCTGCCGCGACTAGCAGAGCATTATGGGCCTTGTAGTGTTCTTTGTCTCCAGCTGGAGCGTGCAATGTTGCTGCTGTAACATTCATAGCCCCCTGATGGGCCTCGGTGTGCCGGTGGATATGCTAAATCCGTTGCTGCCCCACGAAGTCGGCCTGCTCGATAAGAGACCGCGTGGCCCCCACATCCTGGGGTGGTGCTCCTTCGCGGCAGGGTGTGCCGCGTATTTATCCAAGCTCCAAAGTACCCAACGTAGACACCATAGACCTAAAATCACACAGAGGGCAACAAAACATCACAGGAAGAAATTACAGTAGATGACCTCATACAATACAACAGATCAGACCCCGATTGGAGAAAATGGGTTGATTTGGCCCACAGTCACTAATAGTTGTCAAGCAAGATTCATGGGTAAAACCAAAGGGTTGAGTATCCATAGGCCAGATCCACGTCACGTACAGAGACAACATCCAGGGGTAGTGACATCCTACAGTGTTGGGAAGTTGTGCCTTGATTGGCTAAAAACCTCAACACTCACACAGGTGAAACAACACTTATTCTTACTGTCGCAGGATGTGGATCTTAGGGATTTTTTAATGGGTCCCAGTAAGCCACATCAGAAACATTTCTATTATGCTGTCTACAATGAAATTTGGAAAATATCCCAACAGGAGGCCGCAGAGAGATTACGGGAAATAGACAGTATAAATCTAGAAAAATCTCTAGCAGTGGTAGACAATGGGTTAACCACATTGACCTCCAGGATATATTCCTTAGGCAACATTGTATCTTCTGCGATAGACATACTAGAACAAGATTTGGCCATATTACAACACGGGCAATCACAGTTACGTTCTATTATGTTGTTAAGCTGGACGCTGCAATCTTTGCGTGCAGGCTACGTGCCTTGGCGTTTTATCAACAGCACGTCTCTGTTTTCTGAATATAATCTAACAGATAAACAGATAGAAATGGCACAAAGGGGAGCAAAATATACAATGCTGTGCATCGGCCATATCTAGATTACCATTCACAGTGGCAGAATCACCTTCCACAGAATGGCTAATCCATGGCCACATAACTCTTCCGGTCACTACTTTTCAGTTTCAATATTGCCTTGCACAAAAGCAAGTAGGCAGATAGGACGAAATGGGTAAGGAATACATCAAGGAATCATGGGTATTACCATACAGATTTCGATGCCGGAGTGGGGATCGAGAAGTGTTTCTGAGCGGTACAAACTGCGAGAATGCTTTAAGTGGATCACTCATATGCCAGGATATAATGTTGCACGGAGCTTGTAATGGTTGTGTGGCAAACCTGTCCTGTCATTTGAAGGGTGCCCCAGCTGCAGTGATTACTCCAGCATTCAGGCTACTTTCAAATGGGAGTTACTTGATGCTGAACAGTCAAGGCTGCTGTGGCATGCTCCTGGGCATCGCGTATCCAGGGTTACTTGTTGTATGCAAGTATTGTTTCCACCGACACATACAGTCAGGGAGGCGCCGTTATGGCCTTCACTGAATGTTTCCTTAATACGGTTTGATACTCTAAGCAGGATGAAAGCCATGCTTCTACAGAAGTCTGTGCCCTTAACCTCCGCTCGAGAGACTTTTGATCTTCAACTTGCAAGGTCTTCGGCAGAGATACAGGCGCTCATTCATACTAACTGCCCTTTCTATTTCGCAGAAATGGTGAATCGTATCTTTCTAACATGTCTGATACGACAGGCATTGTCCACCTATTTAAGACCATAGGTTCTGGACTTCTGAGCACCTTTCAGATGGTACTTGGAGTTATACCAAACTTCATACACTCCGTATTCGGAAGCATCTTTGGAGGACTTCCTCTGATCCTGTTTCTAATAGCAGGTATCCTGATTGTTTTCTATTTGCTAAGCAATGGACGTCCCAGTCACCAAGGCGCTGGAAAGAACACTCCTGGAGCGTAAATACCGTGACCGCATGGTACAACTTCTAGGCACGCCTCGCCTAAGAGAACTAAGTGAATCTTGGTTCTTATCATTTCGACGGGTCTGGATAGACTGCATCTTACCTGTCCTCCGATGCCTATTTTGCAGAGAAGAATGAGCGTTAGACCTTTGTTTGACACTGCCATCATGTGCGCCACCGGACGTGAATGCTTTACTGGACCCGATAACGGCCCATGTTCTGCAGTGTCCTCAGCGTATTCCAATGTTGGCGGCATCCCTTGAGCCCCCACGGGTAGTAACAGCACCTGTTGGTATGAACACCGGCTCCTCCTCTGACACCCAGGCTTTGGACGGCGCACAGGCTGCCCCAGCACCGGCTGCAGACAGCGTGGAACATCTGTGCTCAATTGACGTGCTCTGCGAGGTGCTACAGGGGCCGTCTACTGCGGAAGCAAGCAACGAAAATGTTGCGTCTACCAGCCAGGACAGAAACATTTGAACTCATTTGGCTCGTCGTGTGCTGGGAAAAATTCACCCTTTTTCTAAACAAGCTCAAATCTGGAACTTTGAAACTAAATTGACTTTCCTTTCATTTTTTGGGCATACATAGCTTATTTAATGCTTGTAGTAGTCCGAACTATAATCACGGACACTTTTAGAGCTAGAAACATTTTCTTTTTACATTTTTAAAGTTTTTAGAACTTTTTAGAAATTTTTAAACATTTTAGCTAAAGAAATGTTTTTATAAACTTCGTGCGTACTGCTATCTAGTCATGTTAGTAGTACAGTAATAGGTTACATATGTTGTCCATTTGGAAGAGGAGTGGGTGTTAAATTCCATATAGGTACCCTATATAGGCGCAGGTAACATCGCAACCTTTCACCTACATCCTTCCCTACATTGCATACATAACGGTTCTTATGCACTGACCTTTTACCTAGATATGACACTGCATTCAGAACGCGGGTTTTTCCCTGGTTCGATTCTCATACATTATGCATGAGGCTTCTTGGAAGCACAGCAGGACTAACAGTAGGATTACCATCTCCTGTATAATATATCTGTATAAAGTTCAGGCCCAACGTCATCCTTTAGGCCGACACAGTAACACAGCAAGGAGGGACCCCTGGGGAGACCTATGGGTATATATACAACACATCTTGCTTAGGAAGGGAGAGGAGACCGTGACTTCCCGGCTGACACACTGACCAGAGATACTGAGGTTCCTGCATGCAGACGCTCCAGCTAGCAGTGGTCTAACATCCCTCGCGGGGTGTCCAACTCGAGACCAGGACGGGGTCCCATATTCTCTAGTTCTCAGGTAATGGGGTGGACTAGATCCTAGAGGGATTCTTGGCATAACACCTACATAGATGCTAGGTACATTTAGGTACATCTAGTTAGGGAGACATCGTAGGAGTACGCACTTTTATCATGTGTTTTATGTACTTGTATATATTCATGATTTCTGCAAGATGGTAGAACTATACCATCCCTTTACTTTCATAGTATTGCTAATCATATATCTCTGCTACTGTCTAACGGTTGTTGCAGCTCATCTATTCTACACTAGAATAACAACTGTTCAATAAATACTTATTGAAACGCCCAGCCTGTTTATTCTGTGTATCTCTCTGAGACAAATTAAGTGAGCATGAGTGACTGAGCGAAAGGTAGTATATTTTTTCCACGATTCTGAGGGATCAGGGTTGTCATGTTCTGAGGTTGCCAAGAACTATTCTCTCCCCGATAAGAGGAGACTCTAGTGGCACTGTGAGCTAGCTAATACAGACAGGCTAACGTATCCGGTGGGGGTGCACGGAATCCTTCCGCCACCAATCCCACAGTTTATGTTATCCGAACGCGCAGATCCTGTATAGGTAATATAGGAACTACACAACAGCCTCGGTTGCGAAGAGGATTTGTCTCGACTCAATCCCGAGCCGGAAGGCTTGACTGGGTGTTTTGGAGCTGAGCCGGAAGGCGGGGTGTCGGAAACGTCTTCTCGGTGTTGACCTTGGCCAGAAGGCAGTGGTGGTACTGAAGCCTTACATTTTTTGTGAGTAGGTTGGTGGGGCAAGGGGTCTTCTGTACTCACGTCACCTTGTCCCTGCGACAGTTTTTCGACGTCGAGATCTATCTCGAGCTCCGAATCCGACTCCGACATGAAGAAGGCCTCTTCCTCATCTGCCGCTGATACCCCAATATCTTCTTGACCGGACTCTTCACCGAAGATATCCGGCGTAACTTCAATGTTTTGACGCTGCATCTCTCGACGTTGAGCCTGACTATCGCGAAGGGTTTTCTTGGACCGAAAGGATCTGCAAGCGTCACCGTCTTCTTCTTTGTGCTCCGAGGACAAGCACAAGTTACACACCTCGGTTGAGTCAGTGCGCGGATACTTTGCGTGGCACTGAAGACAGAATTTGAACCGTGTCCGATCCATCGACGGAGAGCTGGATCGACGCGGTTAGGCGCGAAGGCCGTCCACGAAGCTTTCCGATCGAAAGCAGATTCCGTTGATTGAAACGATATGCTGAGAGTTGTGAAGCGCGTAGGAAACAATACCGTCGAGGGTAGAAGGATTGCACGACGAGGGGAACCCGAAGACCGGTTTCAAACCGGAGCACAGCAATACCCATCCGAACCCGATGGCCGAAAAAAACAATCTAACAATGGAGTCGATGCCCATGCACACTATCACCGAAAGGAAGAGTCACCTTACATCGTGACTAGGAAAGACTTCTTCAAAGAAAAACAACTTGCAAACATCCGGACCCAACACTAGATGGCAGGAGTATGCAAAGCATGTGTATCTACAGCACACATGCCTCGAACATGTACTTACCTGTAATACCAGTTCAATGTAAAGGGTATTAGTAATACATACATAAACACTGAACCATATCACATATGGGCAGGACAATTCAATGTTTATAAATATTAAAGAACATCCCTTGATGGAGAACTTCTCCATTTAAATTAAAAACAAAGAGATTTAATGATAAAATAGTCAATGAAAATAAAGAAATACGATGGGAGCTGTCAAATGTAGCTAACCACAGTATTTTTCATAGTAGATGGGACTATTGGAAAAAATAGTTCAGTGCATCATTTCAATTGTATCTTCTTACCTGTCATGTTCTTTGTCCACAAGATGATACCTTGCTCGGAATGCAACAAGATGAGCATAGTAGGCTGGTGCAGGTATTGACACAGAGCGAGTGCAGCGTACATAAGTGTGACAAAGCTGGTATGTCAAGAGCTGAAGCTCATCCGCAGTAAAACAGTTATCATCCCACAAAACATGGTAGTGTGAAGGACGGCTTGTACCCTAGTAGGAACACAAAGGTAAGTCAATTGAATATGCCACCAGGGGTTTGTGAACGCAATCCAATAATTTGGGTTCCAATACTAACAAAGGTATTCAATGCCACTGTCAAGACATTAGTGATATCACGCTTGTGGCTAAAGGGTGTAATAGTGCCACTCACAAAAAAGGACAAACATAAGAAAAAAATATATTAATTTGTAATTTTTTTTGCAGCTTGTGGTGTCACCTGCTGCCATGTAGTGTTCAACTTGGAACATCAAATTGTTTTTTTTCTTCAAAGAAGGGGTTTCGGTTTTGATGTGACCCATGGTACCTCCCATGAAACCCACAATGCATCAGTACACAGATCCCAACTCAAATTCTTTTCCCTCAACACCAAGTGTACATGTATGTGTGGAGTGGCAAAGCATTACAAGGTCTCTGCACTGGGAAAAGAACAGCAAGTTGTTAAAGATCAGCAGAAACATAGTATGAGTGACAGATGGTTGTGTGTTCACATCCTGAGGAGGGTAGAGTGGGTGTGACTCTACAGCATTACAAGGTGCAAATCAATTGTTTCAGGTAAGTAATGTTTTTCATTTCCAGGATGTGCTGCTGGAGGCCACATGATGTACAGAGACTAATAGCACTAATTAAGGCTTCCAAGCACACGCAGAACAGATTTGGTGTGCCCAAACCTTGCATCTTGTCTAACATGACTGTTCACACAGTAGTGTTTGGTAAATGTCTGGATAGATAACCAAGTAACAGACTTAAGTCTTCTAGTGGGATATTACCCGTGAACACCACTGGGTTCCTTTCTTTCAAGTGGAATATGCTCTTGGCATGTCATGTATTGTGAGTTTGCATTGAATTCATCTAATAACCCACCTAACAAGTCTTGCCTTTGAGATGGGATGAACAAGGTGTGGTTGGATAAACGTAGCTAAGAGCTGTTTGGTTTTTCTCATGGAGAGAGAGTATGGTCCACATAGCACATGATGGTTCTGTGCACGTCTAAGGTGTGTAGTGATTTTTCTGCTAGTGATTGCGGTTTGAGGAACACAAATAAATCAATGGATTAACATAGAATGGCAAGATGACTTTTGGTTAAAAAAAAAAAAAGGCTGCTTATCACAACACTGTGGTTGCGTACATGCATAAAGGTTAAACTTCCTCTCCTGAGAGAAGTGATAGCACAAGAAAAACTGATTTCCAGGAGAGAAACTGTAGAGGACAAGGATGATGTGGCAGAAAGGGCACACCTATAAGCAGTGGCAGCTGGCATGTACGGAGGGTGGTGGGGCAGGTGGGACAAAAATAAAAGTAAAAATTATTTACACTTACATTCCTGGTGCGACGTCATCCTCGCTCAGGTCTTCTACAGGCAGGCAGGCTCCAACGCGGGACCCAGGAAACTACAGTAACCAATCTTGGTGCTGCTCTCATGCAGCATGAAAGAAGCGCCAAGATTGGAGGGAGTGGCCTCCTTTGGCAGTCCTGAGGACACTTGAGCCCTATGCTGCCTCTAACCCAGCTGTCTTAGACAGCTGGGTTAGAGAGGTGTAAAATGAGCATGTTTGGCTGGCCGTTGCAAGAAGACCAGCCAAAGAGACATGCGCACTTTAAACATCAAGTGCCCTGTCCATCACTGCTTTCTGCTGCTGCCTGTCTGGCAGCAGCAGAAAACCCTGGCCCCCCATTCCTGACGCTCAGCTCGGAACAGGGTTTTGAAAAATAAAATGGTAATAAATGAACTCTATTACTGTTTTATTTTTCCAACTCTGGGGGCAATATGGTTAGTGGGGCAACGCTCCTCCGCTTTAACGGAGGAGCCACCCCTGCCTATAAGTCCAGAAAGGAAAATAGCAGAGTCCAAGGAGAGGACAGGCGGAAGCCTTGAAGGGATTACTTTTTTCTGACTTACCATAAAGGGCTGAATAACAGGAACTTTGAAAACAGATTGATGTTCTCTATTCTAGAGGAATGCTGCTGTTGCTGTCAGGTGCACCCATACAGAAGTGTAAGCTGGCCCCTCTTTTTGTAGATGTAGTAGGTCGCAGACACTGTATTGGACTGTGACTGCTAAGGGTTGTAGGTTGTGATTTAAACGATAAAGAACAAAGTGTTTCCATTTGGCTACATAACATGCCTGAATAGTAGGTTTTGTGGCTTATTTTATAATTTGCATTCATTCTTCCAGGATTTGCAAATACCCAAATTATATTACCTAAGATGACAAATCATCCAGATGGCGGACCTGAGATTGGGATGCTTTAACTGGCCTCAATACTGTCTGAGCAAGTCTCCGCACAGCTGGAGGTTTACGTGTGGATGAACGGACATCTCTGGCAGAAGAGTACCAGGGCAGCCAGGCCCATGTAGGGACAATAAGATTAAGGGGCCGATTCTGATGCGGGTTGGAAAAGCTTCCCGACCGAATCGGTTGGGAAATGGTGTCCGACCCACTCGGATCGGGAAAGTCCGACCGGCGGAGTAGGATGCATCCGGATGCTTCCAGATACGATTTGGTTGAACTCCCATTGACTTCAATGGGAACATTTGTTCCTAACCGCATCATAATTGGGCCCTCGGTCGGGAAGACACGTTCCCGATCCGATTTAGAAGGAGCAAATGCCGTTAGGAGGCCTTCCTAACCGCATCAGAATCAGGCCCTCGGTCGGGAAGCTTTTCCAACCCGCATCAGAATCGGCCCCTAAGTGTCATTCCTGCCTGACACATTCTGTTTATTAAGTAAGGAACTGATGGCAGAAGAGAAAAAGAGAATGTCAATATTTTGGACCAACTTATCCTAAGGGCATTGCCCAGAGACCGTCAGTGCGGGTACCTGGAGGCAAATTGCAATAATTTTGCAATTTTGTTGGTGAACAGATCCACGGTTGGGGTCGCTTGACAGTGAAAGTAGTTGTTAAGAAAATAGGAACTAATTTTGATGCCACCTGCAACCGGCAAAGTTGTTTCACCCGTGGGTGGGGGCGGTTGGTTAAGAGGTGTATTTGATGATGGGTCACTGGAAGCACAGCACAACCCTCCTCATATTCTCTGCTTTAAGGCCTCTCGTAGTGCGGGCCAGTGCGTTGCCAATTTGGTCCCTAGCAGCATCGCCCTGCTCGTTCCTCGCACAAACGGCGGTTCCTCTGTTAAGGCAGAGGAGCGTCGCCTCACTGCTCATTCAGCACTGCAAACATGAAAAATAAAACGATAATAAAACAATGTTATTATCATTTTATTTTTCAAAACTAACAGTCTAAGGAGGGGCAGGGCCATCCTGTCGGACAGTGGCAGGGAGGAGCAGTGGTAGGCACTGTAAGTGTGCATGTCAGTTTGGCCGGACGTTTTAGGATGGCCAAACCGATATGCGCACTTGGATTTCTCCACCCGAGCTGTGCTGCACTGCCAGGTGGAGAATAGGCACAGGCTCCCAGGGCCTGACTGAGCGCCAAACCAGGCTGCTCAGAGCAATCCTGACGCTTCTCTCATGCTGGGTAATAGTATTAACAGTATGAGAGCAGCGTCTGGATTGGTCTAGGGGTCGGACGTCTGGGAGCCAGTGCACCAGCAGAGGAGCAGAGCGGCGAGGCGGCAGTTACATTTTATTTTATTTTTTGTGGATGTTGTCAGTAAGGGGAGGCAGGGGTTGCGTACACTGTTTAACAGTGACCGGGTTTGTGCAACGTGGTCCTACAGTGTTAGACTGTTATTGTTGTGGGGACTGCTTCTTAATAAAAGATCGCCTTTTCCCCTCCGTAGTTATTCACACTGCACTGAATTGCTTGGTCACTATTTGAGTTTAAGTTTGCCTCTATTGGTGTATTGTTTTGGAGGGAGGCGAGTATGCATCTTTGAGTTTACTAATAATTCCCCTCTGTGTATATAAATGCAGTCTTCCTCCTTAAGTGCAAAATTTCCACTTCCGGTGAACACATAACTTTTTGCTTCTACCTCGCAAAATACTCAGTGTAACGAAGTCAATTAACAAACGCACAAAATTCTTAGCCATTCTGACCTCTGGAGCGTTCCCCTGAGTTGCATTTATACAGGTGATTTCCCACAGACACCTGCCTGGGGTTGAAAATATATTCAAATATTGAGCGGGTCACGTGCTGCGGTGTTCATAACTCCGAAGCAAGCAGCAGAGAGAACCATGCCTTTACCATTCCCCTCTCCCTCCCTCCTTGTGGAAGGGGCTTGGATTCTCAGACGGTCCTTTGTGTCTGTAGCTCCTGTCATGTGACCTTTCTCCTCACAGCCAGACAGCAGCAGACCTCTGCTCTCTCGGACCCTAGAGATTTATTTACAGTTGGTTATTCAAGCCACTGCCTTAAAACGTCCCTGCCAAGGTGAACAAGCTTTTGTTTCTTTCTGTGTGAGTTGACTGGATTTTGTTTCTCTCTGTATGAGTTGACTGGAATAGCCAGCTCCTATTTTGTTTGCTATCTTTCCTCCCACCCTGGCGTTACTCTTTCTTAACAATGCATTTTCAGCTTGCTGCACGACAAATAACGCGTCCTCTTTGATTTTCTTTGACCAAATCTCCTGGGAAGGACATAACTACTTGCGATTGCTAAACACATAGTGTTAATGTTTACTTTTGGGCTTTGACTATGAATCTAACTACTTGGTTTGCTCTTTTTTTAGTAGTATTTGGCAGAGAAATGCATGTCATCCTAGTAGCTTTTGTCACTATACGTCAGTAGCCATAAGGAAGTCTTAGTCAAAGACGAAACACGTGTTGGCTGTGCTCAAGCTTGGATTGGGAAGGTGGGCAATCGGGCATTGGTTGATGTGCCGGTGCCCCAGGGTCACCGGTGGGCCGGTTTTTGGGGCCTCTGTAAACCGGCCCAAGAGACTGACTTTCTTTCCCATTCTCCGCCAGGCTACTTTAATGTGGCGCCAGAATCTGGGTCACTCCCCTGCCATGCTGTAAATTGAGGCTGGGGGGCAGGTGTTGCTTTAGTCTTTGGGGCATTCTCACCTTGGCACCCTGCCTCGCCTGCCCTTCCAGAAGCAGTGTTATCCCCCGCCGGTCAATCACTTTTAGACCATGGTGGGTGCAGGGATGGTGGGTTGTGTGCAGGGGCCACACAGGGGGGCAGATTTTATTGACTATTCTCACCAGACCCCCCCCCACACCCCTTGAGCAGCAACAATGTGCTTTTTGACACCTCCCTTGCCAGGTAAATGCCCTAAGGCTATAATGGGCTGGGAAGGGGGTGAGTAAGAGAAGTGGCCTCCGTAGCAGCCAGATGTTGTGACCTCATCCCCAGCGTCTATTAGGACTTGTTGGGGGAGAGGAGAGGGTTGCATAAAATTGCGCTATGGTCAGAGTTGAAGACATTGAAACTAGGTTTGAGTCCAAGCGTCAGCTCAACATCCTGTGATTCTGGTCAAATCACTTAATCTCTATACCGAAAATCATTATGATCTTGTGTAATGTAATTAGTGCCCATGTACATTGCTCCAATGACTTTGGGACGAGTTCACATTATACAAAACTATAACAAAAATTAACCGGCTAGATTACAGTGAGACTAAACAGATGGAGATCCATGAAAGGGATGATCAGGGAATGTGAGCCACTTTTTTTAGAGTGCCTGGGCCTAATTGTGATCCCAATCTGACCCTGGCTGTGCTGGCTGTGTTTGAACAATTGTATCTTGTGGTTGTGTCTTGACGTCTTTTGCACTGTATTAGGGAAGTGTTCAATTTGTATTGTTTGTTGCATTAATACATATGTAATGCTCATATGTGAACTATACTGAATACCACTCAACATTTATGCTGTAAAACTTGTCTTGCCATGTCTAAAATAAATATTGTTTCTTATAACAAGTTTTTTCATCACATTAAATTGTGACCTTACTACCTAAAACTGTGTTGTTCTCCAGACACTTGTTAGCGATTTATTAATTTGCTGTTCAGTTCAATTCCAAAGGACACGTGAGAAAGTCATAATGCAATCACACACAGAGGACTCGGACATCCCTCGCTTATCTGGCTCCAATTCCATAGATTTATATTAGTTTTCTATTTTAAAAAGTAATCAGAAAATGCAGATCCTGGCATATTCTTTTTAAAATGCTTTAATATGTAAAGCTGATTGGGTTATTTTAAAATGATAAATAATTGTAGTTAATTTTTGCTCCAGACATTCGTGTGGAAAAAAAGAATATTTAGAATTGAGGTTTCTTCTTTGTAAAAGTTATCTCAGATGAGGCACTTAGTTGAACAATATCCAACTATCAGGAACATGATTTACCTGTATTCCAGCGTGGCTACAGAGATAAAAATCAAACTCGTATGGGTGAGTTATATCTGTATCCACTGTTGTTCCAGCTGGTATGTTCCCACTTCTTCCAACCTGGGTACAATTTAAATGAAGAACAACAGTATTAATGATACGATGATAAGAATTTACGCTCAAGTTAATCAGGACAAGCTCAAACATACAAGTAAGCTCAATGGCTTGCATTTAACATAATAGAAAAATGGCTACTAAATCAACATTTTGCTCTACTGTGCACTGAGGTGATGTGCTTTGTTTATATTTATTTGCGTTTGTTGAGACATCAGCCAATCTCCATTTTGTATGCCATGGCCTTTTCTCTGATTTTTTTTCCAAGAAGCCATGATTCAAAAAACTTGTGATGGAACTCCATCACTCCATTCGTGAGGCTGTGGATTCTGCACACACTTTGGAGTGTGACTGTCCCCTCTGCAGACTCCAGTGTGACCAATGGGTGGTGTGAGCTTCCTCATAGGAAGGAGCATAGGCTTTTTTACCTGCACCCTGACTCTCTGTAAATCTGTGATTCTACTTACGTGTTGCATGCCTGGAGACCATGTGTGCATTCCACAAATACATACTGTAGCACAAACGGGTGCTTCCATTAACACAAAAAGGCCATTCTCCCCCGCACCTCTGCCTCATATACCCAAGGCATCACCTACAAAAATGTATTCATTTTTTAACAGCTGGAAAGGTCAAACAAAGGTTGATGCAAATCTCCTCCAATGAGTAGTAATACATTCAATCCTTTCTGCTTTCATAAAGGGGGGAATTTAGTAAACGCTGTGTCGGATCCCCCACCGGCCTTTCTTCATCTTCCCTTCTCATATATCATGGATTCCTACATTTCGGCAATTATTAATCCATTTGACACTTTGCTCCTGTCTGCTAGCCATCCCTCTGATTCCCTCTTGATTTTTAGGTTTTTCCCCATTTCTTCCATCATTTTCTATCCTCATACATATATGATTCAACCTGCATGCATCAATCCATATTACAGCACCATTCAGACGGATGAGAGTTCTGGAACTAGTCCAAAGTCTGTATTCATCTCAGTTGGCAACTATTAGCTCTACGTTATAAAGTCTGATCATATTCCCTGGCACAGCAATCCAATGGCGTGCTTCTATTTTTATTTTTATTTAAAGTTTATTAGAGTTCACATTGACACAGCATCATGTTACTGACATAAGGTAACAGCGTTCTCATATTTTAAGAGGCAATGAAAACATTTTCAAATTCTAAACAGAAAATGTAGAACCCATTAATAACCTCCAACATACCCACTGTCTTAACAGCCCTCTGATAAAACATCTGTTTGTCACCAATTAGCAAATGGCTTCAAGTGCATTGAAGTAAAAGCTTCCTCTCATTCGCAAAAAGATATCATAATGTTATTCCTATATTGTCCTTTAGTAAATCAGCGCATCCAAAAATATGCTAGGCTCTTAATCACGGTGGACAAACTGTATTCGGATAACATTTTGATAGATATTCTACCATAGGGGACCAACGTGTGCCAAAGTTCAAGTGTTCCCTCTTGACATTACTTATAAGGCGCTCCATGGCTACTATGTTCCCACAGGCGACTATACCACTGGAAAATCAGAGTGGTGGGAGGATCTTTTCTCCTACACCACATAGGTATTGCTAATTTAGCAGCCCCCAAACAGCTCCATTTAATTGCCTTATCATTGTTTGACACATATTTAAGCTTTGTCTCAGGCCAAGCAAAAACAGTACTAGGGTATAAAGGCAGAGGGAAGCCCAAAATCTCTTTACGAGCCTTCACAATCTCCTTCCAGAAGAAGTGTATGATTGGGCATTCCCACCAAACATGAGAGAAAGAACCTCTTTACACTTTCAGCACAGTGAGCTAGCAGTAGGAAACATTTTATGAACTTTAGTGGGGTGGAAGTGCCATCCGTAAATCATCTCTCGTCTTTTAAATATTGAACATTTATGGATATCCACCCATAGTTTCTCCTATTCTTTAGTCAAAGTTTCTCTGCCAAGCGCATTGTCCCATTTGTTCTGGTAAGCCTACTTAGGGTTAGTTTTATTATCTGAAAGTGCTGCATACAGCTTAGAGACAAGGCCTTTCAGAGTTGGGAGAGTTGACAGCACCTTCTCAAAGGGTGTTTTTCTCTTGTAGTGACCTCTGGGTGCCTTATCCATTGTCTTATCTGAGCATAATGTAATGTCTCTCATTCCGTTAACTTGAAGTCCAGTGTGCATTGTGTAAAACATTTAATTGTACCGTTATGAAACAAATCTGCAATGTACCTACAACCCCTTTTGCCACCTATCGAAGGGCGCTCGGTTTAGTGCTGGCGAGAAATCCGTGTGAAAAAACTGGATTATACCGTGACAGATAGGAGGTCAGGGAACCTCCACCAATTAAAGTATCCCACACGATTCTCTTCATTTGAGGACAACGGTTGGCCTCTACCGAACTCAGGTGGATTGGAAAACTGGTGGCTCCTGGCGATGGAAAAACTATCCAAAGGTTTCAAAGGCAAAGAAATAACTTTACAAAACAATGGAGCTATTTCATCGATTATTTATTTTAGCAAAGAGTTGTCATGCCCTAAGAGACTTCGAGTGTTAAAGATACTGAAAAACTCCGAACTCGATGATTAGTACTCTATAATCCAACAGCAGAACAATTATACAGCATAGCTTGGTTGACCAGACCCCAATCGGGGAAGAGACTGGACCACGATAATGGAGGTAATCGGAAGAAGGATGCCGGATGGAACTGGAAGGGGAGGCGGTCAAAGGGAGGGAGGAATTCAGGAATTGGGAGGGGGGGCTTTAATTTGAATTAATCAAATTCGAAATATGTGAATGGATAAACTAAATGGCAATAAAAATGTATTTAAACTTAAAGTGTCCCATACATGAAGTGTGGTGTTAACGAAAGTGCTTAAGTAGCTGTTTCGCAGTCAGTTGGACTTACATAACTAACCCAACTCTTTTAAGGGTCTCATCATAACTGAATATTCCATGTATGGTCAACTTATGTCTATCTCCTCCATAGACCACTCTGTTATGTTGCGTAATTGTGTCGCCAAACAGTATAGTCTAAAGTCAGTGAGAGCCAGGCCTTCCTGGTGTTTGCTTTAATGAAGTAACTGAACAGGGACTCTAGGCTGGGTACCTCTCCAGACAAACTTGTTGATTGCTTCCTGGATGGAAGTAAAGAAGTTCTCCTTCGCCAGAACTGCAAGCACCGGGAAGTGGTACAGAACTAAGGGCAGGACATTAATTTGAACTACATTATGAGGCCGATCCAAGAAATAGGGGTGACCATCTATATAGATCATGACTAATTTCAGACAGTAGGGAGGGATAATTTTTCTATATAGGTCTTGTGCTTATGGTGTGAATGTGTCCCCAAAATATTTACATTTGATGTAGACCATCGAAAGGGGAGTCTAAACTGCCGATCCTCCCCCTCCTCACAATGAAGATTTAAGTTCAGGAATTCTGATTTAGTTATACTGATTTTGTAACTGAATAATTTTTTTCAAACTCAAGTAGCTGCTTAAGTGCACCTTCCACTGGGTGGGATGGCTTCATCAATGTCAGGATATGGTTGTCCATGAATAGGGCCAGTTTGTGTGTTTCCACCCCAAATTGTATTCTCTTTATGTATTTCCTCCGCCCCTCTAATGTGAGATGCCAGTGGTTCAAATCTGAAGGCAAATAACAGAGGGGGCAGGAGACATCCCTATCATCTACTCCATTTCAGCTGGAACATCTGCGAGACCTGACTATTAAGAGTTGCTCGGCCTTAGGGGCATCATTGCCATTATCATAGATATAAACTTTGGGCCAATGGCACCACCCTCCAGGACCAGCCTCAAAGTGGCAGCCCATCCAGTTGAAAGCTTTTTCTGTGTCTAGAGAGATTAGTACTGCAGGTGTTTTTTTCTTTACAGCCTTTTAGACCAAGTGGACTAGCCTGCAGATGTTATGTGTCTATCTCTCCTTCATGAAACGAAGCACGACTTGTCCGGGTGGATGATCCCAGGAATTAAGTCTTCCAGTCTAATTGCTAACATTTTTTAGTACAACTTGGCATTGCAATTTAATAAAGCAATCGGCCTGTAGGAGGTGCATTTCTACAGGTGCTTACCAGTTTTTATTATCACTGTCCCAGTCGCTGGATATGTGTTGAATAGGGATGCTAGTCTAGGAATCAACTTGTATGCCAATGCCTTGTAGATTGCTCCTGTAAAGCCTTCCGGGCGCGGTACATAGCCCATCTTAAGGGATATGACAGAATTTACCTAATCTTCAGACATGTGCGCATCTAATTGCTCAGCGTGTTCAGATGGAATTTTAGTGAGGCCAGCCTTAGTTATATATTATCTTAAGAGGGAGAGTGGAATATCTGTGCTTCATACAGGATTGGGTAGAAAATCTACAATCCCTTTATTCTGTCCGATTCTGTTTTTTTCTCTAAGGAGCCATGCGAGGTTTGGGCCTACTTTATTGTGGGTTTCATAAGAGTGACTTTTAAGACATACTAAGGGTCGTTCCCCATTGTCTTTAACCATGTCTTCTATAGTATACTCTATGTGGGACCTTTACTTGTATCAGTTTGAATCTCGCCCTTATGGTCGCCACTCTCTGGTATTCAGTTTTGTTCCCACTGCTAAGGTTAACAGGTTCCAATTAGAGAAAGATCTCCGATCTATCTTTAGAAAAATCAGAGTCATATGATTTTTTGAAAATAGACCATTGAGAGGATCCAACAATGTATCTGGACTTAAGCCCAAGTCCGCTTTTACTCCCTCATTAGCACAAGTGGGTAAAAACATAGAAGTATTCGAAAAAGCAGTCGAGGTAGGAATTCAGGGAATTTCAACAGAGGCATGTCCACACCCCCATAATATATCTAAGAATCAAAGACAAGCGATTAGTACCCTCAAGGAAGATGTAACTATTACCATTAAGCCCACCGATAAGGGCGGGGGTGTTGTGGTCTTTGACACCAGGGACTATGAAAATAGGGTATACAAACTATTAGAGGTACATTATGAAATGGTCCAGGAGAAAGAACTATCGAGCTTAGCGAAGAAATGCTGTAAGCTTTTAGTGAATGCAAAAGAGCAAAATTGGATATTTGATGAAGAGTTCAAGTTCCATAATAATAAAGATCCAAAAACTCCGGCTCTGTACGGATTACCTAAAATTCTTAAGGACAATATAGATCCTCCTCTACGACCATTTGTCAGCTGTCTGGGTTCATTGCTGGAACCGCTTAGCAAATATGTAGATTTTTTCTTAAAACCGTTAGTTAGCAAGCTAAAATCATATGTTAGGGATTCTTCCCACATTATTACTCTGCTAGAGAATAAGCCCTTCAATAGAAATACTCAATGTCTGGTCACACTAGACATTGAGTCTTTGTATACAAATATTCCGCAAGAATCCACTGTTCATGTAATTAGAGAAATTTTGCAAAATACGGAAATTGAGGGAGCGAACAAGGAATTCATTGTTGAATGTACCAACATGGTCCTGAAAAACAATATTTTCTTGTTCAAGGACCAGCTATTTCGCCAAAAGAAGGGGACTAGCATGGGGGCCACCTGTGCCCCCAGTCTGGCCTGTTTATATGTAGGCGAATTTGAAAAAAAGCATGTATACAACGAAATGGCCCCATTCTCCGAAAATGTGTTAGAGTGGCATCGTTTTATTGATGATGTCTTTTTTATCTGGGAGGGACCGATTGATTTGTTGGAAGAATTCCTAAGTTGGTTGAACCTTGGAGAAAGCAATCTAAGATTTACTGCACACTCGAGAAAAGATAGAGTTGATTATCTAGACATATTGATTAAGGACATAGATGGTAAACTGAAAGGGGAACTCTATACTAAACCGATGGACAAGAATACCTTGCTCCACTATTCCAGTTTCCATCCAAAATCCCAAAAGGACAATATTCCTTTTAGCCAATTCCTCCGTCTTCGGAGGAATTGTTCAGACCTACAGGACTTCTACAAAAATGCGGATGTCCTGAAATCTAAGTTGATGGACAGGGGATACCCTAAAAAATTAGTGTCTCATTCACTGAAACGTGTCAGATTCTATATTAGAGATGCAATGCTGAATGGCACTAAGAGAAAAAAGGAGATGACCAAAACAGGATTTGTGAGCCAATTTTATTGCATCAGCAATAGGATCAAAAATGTAATTAACAGACACTGGAATATCTTAAACAATAAAGAAGAGACCATGTTAGAAAGACCCCTCTTCGCATACAAAAGAAACATGAACTTACGCAATCAACTGGCACATGCTTA
Source organism: Calotriton arnoldi (assembly GCA_963921515.1). Taxonomy (NCBI): domain Eukaryota; kingdom Metazoa; phylum Chordata; class Amphibia; order Caudata; family Salamandridae; genus Calotriton; species Calotriton arnoldi. The sequence continues at coordinate 1,559,394 of CAWUFW010001745.1, forward strand.
TAGAGATGAACCTGGTAGTAAGCAGAGAACAATGGACAACACTGTGGCGAAGGGAAATACCAAATGTGGTAATTGCAATATGTGTACACAATGTGTATTGGCAAAAGAAATAACACACAATGGTAGAAGAATAGTGGCACACACCCTGAATAACTGTCGAAGCAAAAATGTCATCTATTTGCTGAGATGCCCATGTGGCTTGGGCTACGTGGGCAAAACAGGCAGAGAACTTAGGATCAGACTACAGGAGCATAAGTCGGCTATAAAAACTATGAAACCCAATGCTCCACTAGTTTCCCATTTCCAAGAGCATGGCCACAAGGAATCACAATTTGAGTGGTTCATCTTAGAAAAAGTAACTGTAGGCAAAAGAGATGGAAATATGGAGGAGAAAAGGAAGGCCAGGGAACAATGGTATATTTCCATACTAAATACAATAAGACAGGGTTTGAACTCGAGAGAAGAGTGGGAGAAGTTAGTGAATTAGGCAATGAATTATCCAGGGTTATACAAAGAAAACCCTGTTCTTAGACTGAAATCCCTAGATAGGACCTCTCTTTCTGAACACTTGAAAAGTATATTCCTTTTTATGGAATATTACACCATAGAGGATATGTGATGTAATAAGATAATCTTCGATATCTATTATTAAGACTGTTACATAATTTGGGTTTTCATTGTAAAAACTGAATACTCAAGGATATTACTAATTTGAGTGTAGGTGGTCCGAAAATATCGATCGAGAGGTAAACCCAGAGGCTCCTTATATTAGTGTTGACAAGTTAAGATAGCGGTCATTCTGGACACACTGTCAATGGGGAGGGTACTATCAAGTAATGCCCTCGTTATTCTTAATCATAACTGATTAATATTATACTCTAGATTTGGGATGTAATAAACCGCTTTTGAAATCTTATAGGTACGGTATGCGGGTCTAATAGACATAAACACTTTAGTGCTGACCCGTTACGTGGATCATTTGTTTGTTAGTCTAAGATGGCGGCCGTAGGTTATCCCCTTTTGGGATTGCAGAGACTATGTTGATGTCCATGAATTAATACACTTGTCAAGGGAATGCAGATTAACTATTTGCTATTCCAAGATGGTGGCGCTAGGTAAACCTCATTATAACGTTAAAATTCTTTCTATATCCATGATTGTAGACACGCAGCAGGGCCGTATATAAGTTGAGGGTTTCTCTGGGCTCGGTTTATATAGAAAACAGAAGACTACCGAAGTGAGGCTGGAGGCTATGAATGTCCCGGTGAGTTCATCATTTGCAGTTAGAAAGGAGTGGATTAGGGGCAGGCACACGTGGAACACAGCCTAACATAAGCGATGATCAGCACGCTGAGAGTGCGATAGAATACTGGCTGCCGTGTTTTTACACATATATTTTGTATTATTTTTCATTTAAAAACGGATTTTTGGCACACAGGAGCTTTTATCTCCATTTACCTCCATGAGGATGTGGAGTAATAATATGTACATAGAGATTTTAGGTCCTCTACTTCGCCCGTAATTATGAAGGGGGATAGTAGACATATAGGGGCCGATTCCGATTCGGGCCGGAAATCTCTCCGACCGAGCCGGACCCGGAGAGATTTCCGACCGAATCGGACCCTAGCAGCCCGACCGAACGAGTACGATGCGTACGCATGCTATCGGACTCGATTCGGTCAGACTCCCATTGAAGTCAATGGGAGCCGGTCGTACAACGCGTACGCGGGCTCCCATTGACACAATGGGTGCGAGGCGAACAAGGGCGCCCCCTACAGCGTGTACGCGGCGAAGCGACTCGCGCCGTACACGCACAGGTAGGGGGGACCCATGTGTGCGACTCGCGCGGCTACGCGTACAGGGGAGTCCGACACGGACCCCCGAAGTACGGCTCCGACTGCCTCTTCGAGCCGGACGGCGCGAGTCGGTCGGACTGCTCGCGGCACGCATCGTACTTGCCCGGCCGGGGGAACGTCTCCATTGCGCGGTGCAAGGCGCATCCGTGCGAGTCGTCGGTGCGGTTGGGACGGGCGTACGAGTCGGTCGGCGAATTCGCACGCGCTCGCATCGTATTCGCTCGCCCGGACGCACGTACGAATCGGTCGGGAAAGAGGGCTCCGAATCGGGTCCGGTTAAGCCGAATCCGATTCGGTGCCCTACCGGCCGAGATCGGAATCGGCCCCATAGTCTTAGAAGAAATTTAATATCCGCATAATAAGTACAGATATCACTGGGGGTTGCTATTTTATGAATTATAAGTTAACGCATCCTGTTTTTGTTATACACAGGCATTGATTTGAACTTTAAGAAGTTAACACATATAACCATATAAAGGAGGATTAAAAATTGGAGATTTTTCAATCCCGTACCTCATATGACAGAAAACACTGAATATATTAGAACAATATTCAAGCTAATATATTACGGTCAGTTACGTATGGCAACACAGGACATAAACAATGTTCTTTAAGTTAACAATATTACAATTGCATACTCTGTTCTCTCTTAGGCTCATAGAGAGAGTCTTATATTGATGGGCACACCTTAGAAACTGATGGGTGGCACTTGATCTTGAGGAGCCAGTTTTCCAAGAGCTACTTCTGAATGATACTACATCACTTTTACTGGTGGGTCAACCTTCATAACTGCTACAGCAGATGGGGGACTATAATAATTTAAATGATCTATTGTGAAATCCGATTATGTCAGTTGTGGTTGATGTGATAACATGTGTTGCTAGAAGTTGGGTACTCCAATATCACCAAAGTTTTTTGCTAAAATAATGTTTATTCAGTAAGGTCTTTCTATTAGCCTTATTTGGTTTTGATTGTTTTAAAATACAATATATTAGCCAGTGCAAATTCTCACACAGGTCTGTTTGACCTAAATATATTCGAACATGGATGCGCAGAATTGCTTTTTCTATGCACGCTGATAATTTGTCTGAATTGAATATGAATATGTATATCTGTAATTTTATTAAGAAATGTTGAGTTTTTATGAATTTTGAAATTTGGTTTTTATATAATGTTTTTATGATAGATTTGAAGTTGTGGGAGACATCAAGTCTTTTCCTGAAGAAGGTGGTCGGATCATTTTAACCCACCGAAACGCGTCGCTGGTTCAATAAAGCACTAAATCGACTCTATCTTGGCCAAACAAGAGACTGTCCACAATAGTGGTTTGACCAACTAAGATCGATGCACCAGACCCGCCGCACACCATCGACCACGACCCCCTGCCAGCCTGGGCCAGCGTGAACATCGAGGACACCATCAAGACCATGAGCACAATACACTCCGGCTCCCCGTCAGACCCTTTCCCGCACCACATCTTCAACAAAGCCAGCAGCTCCATCGCACCCCACCTGTGCAACGTCATCAATCTCTCCTTCGAGACCGCGACCTTCCCAGAGAGCTGGAAACACGCAGAGATCAACGCCCTACTCAAAAACCCAAGGCGGACCCGAGAGACCTCAAGAACTTCCGGCCCATCTCCTGCTTCCGTTCCCAGCCAAGGTCATCGAGAAGATCGTCAACAAACAGCTAACCCGATACCTCGAAGAAAACAGCATCCTGGACCCATCCCAATCGGGGTTCCGCAGCAACCACAGCACTGAGACTGCCCTCATCGCCGCCACCGAAGACATCAGGATCCTGCTGGACAACGGTGAGACCGCAGCCCTCATCCTGCTGGACCTCTCCGCCGCCTTCGACACTGTCTGCCACCGCACTCTACGCGCACGCCTCCACGACGCAGGGTTCCGAGACAAGGCCCTGGAATGGGCCACCTCCTTCCTCGCCGGCAGAACCCAGAGAGTCCGCCTCCCACCATTCCGATCCGAAGCCTCCGAGATCATCTGAGGCGTACCCCAGGGATCGTCCCTCAGCCCAACACTGTTCAACATCTACATGGCCCCGCTCGCACGCATCGCCAGACAGCACGACCTCAACATAATCTCCTACGCCGACGACACTCAACTGATCCTCTCCCTCACCAAGGACCCCTCGCCGCCAAATCCAACCTCCATGAAGGAATGAAGGCCGTCGCCGATTGGATGAAGATCAGCCGACTAAAACTGAACACGGAGAAGACAGAGGTCCTCATCCTCGGCTCCAACCCCTCAGCCTGGGACGACTCCTGGTGGCCAACGACGCTGGGAGCAGCCCCGACACCCACCGACCACGCACGCAACCTGGGAGTCATCCTCGACTCAACGCTCTCCATGGCCAAGCAAGTCAACGCAGTCTCATCCTCCTGCTTCAACACCCTCCGCATGCTTCGCAAGATCTACAGGTGGATCCCGACAGGCACAAGAAGAACAGTCACCCAGGCCCTCGTCAGTAGCAGACTTGACTATGGGAACGCCCTCACGCGGGAGCCCCGGCCAAGCTCATCAAGCGACTGCAACGCATACAAAACGCCTCCGCACGCCTGATCCTCGATGTACCACGCCACAGCCACATCACCCCCACCTGAGGAACCTGCACTGGCTCCCCGTCGACAGGAGAATCTCCTTCAAACTCCTCATCCACGCACACAAGGCACTCCACAAGACTGGCCCAGCCTACCTCAACAGACGACTCCTCTTCTACGTCCCCAACCGCCAACTCCGCTCCGCCGACCTCTCCCTCGCCACCGTCCCTCGCATTCGAAGAACTAGCACCGGCGGCAGATCCTTCTCCCACCTCGCCGCCAAGACCTGGAACACCCTTCCACTAAGCCTACGACAGACCCAAGACCTGCTGACCTTCAGGAGGCTACTCAAGACCTGGTTGTTCGACCAGTAGCAGCACCCCCCTTTTTTCCCTAGCGCCTTGAGACCCTCGCGGGTAAGTAGTGCGCTTTACAAATTCTGTGATTGATTGATTGATTGTTTGATTAGTGTGTTGTAATGACAAAAAATTAGTGTCTATGATATTCTCCGATTTTATTACATGTATTCACTGTGATTCTTTGTAATAATGTGCATGATTTTGTGAAATATCGTGGTGTGGCTCTCTGTAATGGTATAGAGAGATATTCTGCTCTGTAAAAATCCATGGTTTTTATTGTATGTACCATTTTTTTATATATAACTTTTTAAACTGATTTCTATAGAATAAATATCCTTACATTGGCTTTTGTAAGCAGTTAGTATTCTTTGGTGATATTGGCATGTCTGGGATGAATGGTGCATGATTTGACATCGGTTTGTTTAAATGTATCCAAAGGGAATGGTTTATTTTGACTGAATGCTCCTGTAAAGCCATCCGGGCCCGGTACATAGCCCATCTTAAGGGATATGGCAGAATTTACCTAATCTTTAGACATGTGCGCATCTAATTGCTCAGCGTGTTCATATGGAATTTTGGAATTTTAGTGAGGCCAGCCTTAGTTATATATTATCTTAAGAGGGAGAGTGGAATATCCGTGCTTCATACAGGATTGGGTAGAAAATCTACAATTCCTTTATTTTGTCCGATTCAGTTTTTTTCTCTAAGGAGCCATGCGAGGTTTGGGCCTACTTTATATGGGTTTCATAAGAGTGACTTTTAAGATATACTAAGGGCCGTTCCTCATTGTCTTTAACCATGTCTTCTATAGTATACTCTATGTGGGACCTTTAATTGTATCAACCAATAAATCAGGGAATTGTAAGCGCGCTACTCACCCGTGAGGGTCTCAAGGTGCTGAGGGGGGAGTGCAAGGGGGGGTCCGCAGATCTGTTTAGCCGAAGAGCCAGGTCTTGAGGGTCTTCCTGAAGGTTTTCAGGGAGGGGGCGCGTCTGATGTCTGCCGGTAACTCGTTGCAGGTCTTGGCTGCAATGTGAGAGAAGGATCTTCCGCCTGGTCTGGCTTTGTGGATGCGCGGGGTTTCGGCCAGTGCGAGGTTGGAAGATCGGAGGTTTCTTTTGGGTACGTGGAAGTTGATTCTGTCGTTGAGGTATTTGGGTCCGTTGTTGTGTAGGCATTTGTAGGCGTGAGTGAGGATTTTGAAAGTGACTCTTTTCTCCACGGGGAGCCAGTGGAGACTTCGTAGGTGTTGGCTGATGTGTTTGTGTCAGGGGATGCCGAGGACGAGTCTGGCCGCGGTGTTCTGTATTGTCTGGAGTTTGCGGAGTAGGGGCTTGTTGATGCCGGCGTAGAGTGAGTTTCCATAGTCCAGTCTGCTGGTGATGAGTGCGTGGGTGACTGTCTTTCTTGACTCAGGGGGGATCCACTTGAAGGTCTTGCGGAGGGTGTTGAAGCAGCTGGAGGTGATTGCGTTGACCTGTCGGTTCATGGTGAGTGATGAGTCGAGTACGATGCCGAGGTTCTTGGCGTGGTCTGAGGGGGTAGGTGGGCTTCCGAGGGCGGTCGGCCACCAGGTGCTGTCCCATGCAGAAGGGGTGGTACCGAGGACGAGGACTTCTGTCTTCTCGGCATTGAGCTTCAGGCAGCTGTTGGTCATCCAGACTGCGACGTCTTGCATTCCTTTCTGGAAGTTGAGTTTGGCAGTGGTGGGGTCTTTGGTGAGGGAGAGGATGAGCTGGGTGTCGTCGGCATAGGATACGATGTTGAGGCTGTGTTGTCGGACGATGGCTGCGAGGGGGGCCATGTAGATGTTGAAGAGGGTGAGGCTCAGTGATGAACCCTGTGGGACTCCGCAGGTGATTTTCGTGGGGTCGGAGAGGAAGGGTGGGAGTCTGATCCTTTGGCTTCTTCCGGTGAGGAATGATCGGATCTAGTCCAGGGCTCTTCCTTGTAGGCCTGCGTCGTGTAGTCTGGCGACTAGTGTGCGGTGGGAGACGGTGTCGAAGGCAGCTGATAGGTCGAGTAGGATGAGGGCTGCGGAGTGACCTTGGTCCAGGAGGGTGCGGATGTCGTCGGTGGCGGCGAGTAGGGCGGTCTCTGTGCTGTGGTTGCTTCGGTATCCGGATTGGGACGGGTCGAGGACGGCGTTCTCTTCAATGAATCGTGTCAGTTTCCTGTTGACTGTTTTCTCTGCAACTTTGGCTGCGAAGGGGAGGAGCGAGATGGGCCGATAGTTCTTGAGGTCGGTGGGGTCAGCTGTGGGCTTCTTGAGCAGGGGTCTGACTTCTGTGCGCATCCAGTCATCTGGGAAGGTGCCTGTTTTGAAGGTGGTGTTGATGGTGCGTTGTAGTTCGGGTGAGATGGCGGCCGCGGCTCTGTGGTAGATGTGGGGGGGCAGGGGTCGGTGGGGGCCCCCGAGTGGATGCTTTTCATGGTTGAGGCGGTGTCTTCGGCCGTGATCGGTGTCCAGTTGGAGATGGTGGGCTGGCTGGTGTTTGGGCTGGTCTGGGGGCAGGGGGCGCCTGTGGCGCCTGGTGGATGGTCGATGAAGTTGTCGTAGAGGTTTTTGATCTTGAGGTGGAAATAGGTTCCAAGCTTGTCGCAGAGGTCTTGGGATGGGGTGATGTCTGTGGCTTCGCTGCGTGGGTTGGTGAATTCTTGAATGACACTGAAAAGTTCCTTGGAGTTGGTGGAGTTGGCCAGGATTTTGTTGTGGATGAAGTTCCACTTGGTGGCTCTGATGTGGTTGTGGTAGTCCGTCATGGCGTCCTTGTAGGTGGTGTGGTTTTTGGTTGTCTTGGTGTTTCTCCAGTTCTTCTCCAGGCGTCTGCAGGTGCGTCTGGCTTCTTGGAGAGTGGTGGTGAACCAGGCGGCTTTCCTGGGGCGTTGTCTGTCGAGGTTGCGTAGCGGGCGAGCTCGTCTGCGCAGTTGGAGATCCAGGTGTGGAGTTCTCTGGCTGCGTCGTTGGTGTCGGGTGCCCAGGTGTGGTTGTCTCGGGTGAGGGTGGAGTTAAGTTGCTCGTCGGTAACCTTGCTCCAGTTCCTTCAAGGTGAGCGTGGGGCTGGTTTGGGTGCCTTGGGTTTGTTGATGGCGAAGTGTACGCAGTGGTGGTCGGTCCATGGCGGCTGCGTTGTGTGGCTGAATTGGACGCTGTTTCCTGCCGCAAAGATGGGGTCGAGGGTGTGTCCTGCTCTGTGGGTCGGTGTGTTGACGAGTTGTTTAAGTCCGATGCTGGCGAGGTTGTCACGAAGGATAGTGGAGTTGGGGCCGCTGGGGTTGTCGAGGTTGAAGTTCAGGTCTCCAATGAGTATGTAGCTTGTTGAGGCGATGGCGTGGGGTGCGATGAAGTCGGTGATGGTGGTGGCGAAGGGTGTTCGGAGGCCGGGGAGTCTGTAGATGGTGGCTCTGATGTGGTTGTGGTAGTCCGTCATGGCGTCCTTGTAGGTGGTGTGGTTTTTGGTTGTCTTGGTGTTTCTCCAGTTCTTCTCCAGGCGTCTGCAGGTGCGTCTGGCTTCTTGGAGAGTGGTGGTGAACCAGGCGGCTTTCCTGGGGCGTTGTCTGTCGAGGTTGCGTAGCGGGCGAGCTCGTCTGCGCAGTTGGAGATCCAGGTGTGGAGTTCTCTGGCTGCGTCGTTGGTGTCGGGTGCCCAGGTGTGGTTGTCTCGGGTGAGGGTGGAGTTAAGTTGCTCGTCGGTAACCTTGCTCCAGTTCCTTCAAGGTGAGCGTGGGGCTGGTTTGGGTGCCTTGGGTTTGTTGATGGCGAAGAGTACGCAGTGGTGGTCGGTCCATGGCGGCTGCGTTGTGTGGCTGAATTGGACGCTGTTTCCTGCCGCAAAGATGGGGTCGAGGGTGTGTCCTGCTCTGTGGGTCGGTGTGTTGACGAGTTGTTTAAGTCCGATGCTGGCGAGGTTGTCACGAAGGATAGTGGAGTTGGGGCCGCTGGGGTTGTCGAGGTGGAAGTTCAGGTCTCCAATGAGTATGTAGCTTGTTGAGGCGATGGCGTGGGGTGCGATGAAGTCGGTGATGGTGGTGGCGAAGGGTGTTCGGAGGCCGGGGAGTCTGTAGATGAGGGTTCCTCGGCGTGTGGCTTTGGGGGTGGTCTGGATCTGGAAGTGCAGGTGTTCGGCGGAGGGGAAGGTTTTGCTGGAGGTGGTGAGGCGGAGGGTGCTCTTGTGGGCGATGGCGAGGCCCCCTCCTGGGTGGTTGGGGTGCTCTTTCCTCTGGATCTTGTATCCATCTGGGATGGCGGTGCTGATGTCGGGGGCGGAGGATGCGTTGTTCCAGGTCTCTGTGAAGAAGGCGATGTCGGGCGAGAGAGAGTCGAGTAGGTTCCAGATTTCCATGGCGTGTTTGTGTACGGAGCATACGTTGAGGAGGATGAATTTTAGGGTGTCGCCGGTGCTGGCGTCGGCGGTGTTGGAGGCCGGGGTGGCGGTGCTGATGTCGGTGGCGGAGGATGCGTTGGTCCAGGTCTCTGTGAAGAAGGCGATGTCGGGCGAGAGAGAGTCGAGTAGGTTCCAGATTTCCATGGCGTGTTTGTGTACGGAGCATACGTACACAAACGTTGAGGAGGATGCATTTTAGGGTGTCGCCGGTGCTGGCGTCGACGGTGTTGGAGGCCGGGACGGCGGTCAGGGTCTGGCGAGCAGTGGAGGCAGGAGAACTGGCCGTGGGTCATGTTCGGTGAGGCCTGTTGGCATTCTCTAAGTCTTCCAGGGTTGAGTGCGAGGAGGGTGGTGGTGTCGTAGCGATGGGTAGTGGGAGGTCCAGTGTTCCTGGCACTGGCCGCGGTCGGGTCACGGACTGGCGCAGACGGGCTTGCCTTTGGCGCGCCGGCGGTGCGACCACGCAGCGGCGCGACCACGCAGCGGCCGCTATTAAGTAGGGGAGGTGGGAGGGAGGAGAGGCTGGGAGGCGGGAGTGGGGGAATTCCGGGGGGGAGGGGCCGCAGGGGCAGCAGGGGCAGCAGCGGCGAAAGGAACAGGCAGGCACGAGAAAATAAAAACAGTGGTGGAATTAGAGCAAGACACAGATGGGCACAATAACAGTGGCACAACAGGGAAAATTAAGAAAAAAACGGCTGAGAAAGGTTACGGTGGTTGCAGGCAGTCTGGTCCCAGTTGGAGCAGGCAGCAGGCACAGGAGCGGGCAGCAGCCTCGAACCTCCCAAGGAGGAGGTCGGGGTCTGGAGGCAAGAGAAGGCACAGCGGAGCTGCTGGGAGAGAGTGGACCTAGACTGAGGGATATCAGTTTGAATCTCGCCCTTATGGTCGCCACTCTCTGGTATTGTAAGGCTTCTTTCCCATCGCAGGTCAGCTATATCACCCACGTATGTTACCCATCTTGCTCATCGGCAATTTGGGTCTTTTGGCATTTTATTGACCATTTGAAATTTTCAGAGCTTGTCACGTCATAATTAGCAGTGAGTTGTTCAAACCTTTTCAGAAGGTAACAGGAATAAATCCCATTTCGCTTTCCCAGCTTTATCTGCTCCCAATTGCCATTTTGCATAATATTCAACACTCTTCTGTTTGTTGTTATTTTCTGCCACTCCTTCAGATGGTACTTGATGTTTCCATCTCTCCTCCCAGTCCCTGCAACTCCCCCACAGGAGTCACCAATAGAAGTGGGAAGTGTGGAGTCACTGCTTTGCTGGAGGTTTTCCTCCGGCTACTGATGGCCTCTAGCCTCTTTGACAGGTTTATGTTATTGGTATGACTGCCTTTGTTGTTGATGGCACTGGAACCATTATGGGGTCTGAATGCTCTATATGTGAATTGCGCTGGACAAAAGGGTTGTACTGGGATTTAAAAAAAGACCTCCTTTGACTGGCCCACTGCTTGAGTGTCTCCATTCCATGCGGTGCATTTCGCTGTCCTCAAGTGGTTCAAATAGCACAATGACTGAGAAAATAAGATTGAAACTGCCAGTCGAAGCCAGGAGTTTCACGGTAAAGCCAGCCCATGGTAGTATCCTTACACTACTATTCAGATGAGTCAGAAGCAACACTGATTACATGATTGGCGACTAGCATTCCTTCATATAAGATCTCCTGAAACTCTGCTATGTATTCATGTATAGTTTTCCTAAAAGCTGTTGCAGTGAATCTCAAATTGATCTGTATACCAGCCTAGCAAGGTAGTGCCACTAGCAGCCTTCCTAAAGGTAGCTGAAGTCCCACGTGCATATTTCTACCTACCAAGTTAAGGCGTTTACTATCTTTATCCAGATGTACGGTAAAAATGGGAGCTGTGGAATGATATTTCCTGGCTGCTGTAGCAATCAAGTGGTCTGGCAGCGATCTGTACAGACAAAGATAGGATCTTGCTCTGGAAGTTTACATTTTTAAGAGCATGACTGGACCCCACTTAGCTAAAGTTGGTACTAAAACAGTGGCATCACTTGTTCTAAGAGCCCCTGTCCCAGCAGAAGCAGTGACCTTGATGCAGAGTTGCAAGGCAGAGTCTCAAAGATGGCAAAAGTGGACAATGGAAGAACGAGCCTTAGTGAGTAATGTTTTGCTGCTTTTCTAAGCAAAACTTCACTAGTAGTATTAATGCCATCCTTAGGTCACACCCGGGAAGGAGGAGACTGTTTCAAAGTTGATGTACAGTAAAAAAAGAAGCATCTGTTTTCAAGGTAAGAGCTGTGAGGCATACGGGATCTCCTTCTGGAATGTCTGGACTGTAGTGATCTTCTTGAATGACATCTGTGTGTTGTTCATGACAGCCTCTGAGTTGCAGGTTTCTTAGAAATTGGCCTCTCTGGAGTAGCTGGAAGAAGCACAGGCTAAAAAGACATCTAAGGAGTAGTTTGAGCTACAGCCGCTGGTAATCTTAGCCTTGCAGATGATGATGGCAAAAAACAGTACAGATATACATCGTCTTGGAGAAGAGCTGTGAAAAAGTTCCAACTCCAGTTTAACTTGATATGTATGGGAGCATGCCCTTGAGAACTCTGAATTGGAAGCGATAGGTAACTTTCTTTTAAACTGCCAGACCAATAACACAGAAATATGTAAAATTCTGCACATCTGGACACAGAGATAATCTTCAACGGCAAATGGCTGACAGTCTTTGATAGTGCAAAAAGAAACAAGGAGACCCTAGAGGTCAGAGGGGAACAAGGGTTGATTTATGCTACGTAGAACAATGGTCCCATGCAAGTTTAAGATTTAAGAAAATATCACAATTTTTGTAATCAAAATCGGATTTACAAATGTATAAATGAAAAAAGAAGGTATTTTAATAAACAAGTCAAAATAAAGCGCAAACTTGATATACAAGAAAAGATGAGTGAGCAAACCGTGACAGGGCAGAGGGAAATCAGCCGATTTCCTTACCACAGGCAAGTGACTTAAAAAGTGACTTTTCAGTAGCGAAAATATAGATAAACAAAAGTCACACTTTGAGTTACATCTCATACTCCACAATAAAATACAAATATTGGTATAGAGTTGAAGATGTGTGTGTCGACGACGTTTCAATCCCAGTATGGATATCGGGATCTCATCAGGACTAACTGATAGATCAAGTGCCTGAGAAGTTGCCTGGATAAGTGTAAGGGGAGGAAGGGGGAAGAAGGAGGAAGAAGTAAAATAATTAGTTAGGGTTAAAATTAATAAAATAAAATGAGTGGAGAGGGGGTGAGTGGGGGATGGAGGGGGGCAACATAGTATAAACAACTAGGTTGAGTGTACGCTGATACATAGTGAGGGAAAGGTGGATTCACCCACAGAGAAAGGGTGCCGAAGACCCTGAAAAATTATTAGGGGGGGTAACCAGTGAGAGCAGTGGATAAATGACCTATACATGATTACAGTAGACGGGTCTGTGCAGGGTAGAAGGTAGACCTGAGAATAGATTTTAGAGTGAGGGGTACCCGATGGGAATGGTGAAAGAATGATCTGTATAAGGTAAGGTTGAGGTGGGAAGGTGCGAGAGATCAATTTATGAGGGGATACTAACCAATGGGGAAGGATAGAAGCGTTATGGCAGCGCTGGAGAATAAGGGCTTCAAAACATCAGCAGATGCAGAGCTGGAGACCGGGTAATAGGCCGCGCGGCGTATAATCTGAAGATGGGGAGACCATAAAGTGTTAGGGGTTGAATTAGCGCCATGAAGAGAAAAAGCAGGGCAAGAGGCGGCCAAAGTCTTACCAGAATGTGAGGAAATCTGGAGAGGCCTCGGCCGGAATGGGGTCAGAGGCAGATGAAATATGGAGAGGCTCCCGTCCGGGAACCATGGGATAAGGCAGTCAAGGCCACAATGTTGCGCGTTCCACGCGCCGTGTGACAATCTATGGAAAGGGTGAGGAACAACTGTAAGGCGGGGAGATCGTATCGCAAGGTCTGGGTGGTCTAAGCAGTCGTTGCACTTAAGCGCTTACCTAGAGAGGAGGTATTTGCGAGATGACGGTGATTCCTGGGAAAAGGTAGCTCCGCGATCGGGCGGTCAATGCACGTCTGCTCTGCTGGTCTCGAAGAGTCTAAGTGAATACATGAGCGCGGATGGGCTCTGATGAAGGGGGGGCGAGCGGTAATGACGTCATGTTGTAGCGCGAGTAGGAAAGGCAGGATTGGTTGTGAGAAGGTGAAGCATGGCGGCCATCTTGGAAGGGAGTGGGGCCCTGGGTAGAGTATAGAAAAGCGATAGAACCTGGAAGGGGAGAAGTGCAATGAAACTAAAGTGAAGGAATTGAGGGGAGGGAATATAGAAATAAGGAGCGGTGTGTTGGGTATGGAAGAGAGAGAGTGTGCATAGAGCAATATTTGAGGATGGGTAAAGGTAAAAACGGGGAGGAGTTGCATAACACGTGAATATTAGCAAGTCAGCCAGTGAGTACAAGAGAGGTGGGAATAATAAAACTTGTGACACAAACTAATTTGTCACTATTCTTTCTTTCTTGAGGGCTCAGAAGAGTGTCTCTAGGGCAATACCACGCGCGTTTCAGGGCTGTTTTAACTAATTTGCGTGGGTAGCCTCTGGTTGTCAGTTTTTTAGATAAGATTTTAGCTTCCATAAAATAGTCCTCCTTGCGATGGCAATTGCGGCGTAACCGGAGGAATTGTGAGTATGGAAGGGAGTCACGTAAGGCTCTAGGGTAGTGACTGCTATATGACAACAGTGTATTTTTCTCAGTAGGTTTACGGTATAGCGTGGTGTTGAGTGTCCCACCATGTGCTATGATCATCAGATCAAGGAAGGCAATCTCCTGTTTACTCATGTTGATGGTAAAGTTAAGGCCATTGCAGTGTGTGTTGAGCCAGTCTTTAAAGTCTAACAGATTCTCATCTGTGCCTTTCCAAATGAGGAAGATGTCGTCTATATAACGCTTCCATTCAAGAATGTTAATTCTGAACGGATTGCGAGGGGATAGTATTTTCTGTGTCTCAAGCCAGTCCATATAAAGTATGGCAAAATTCAGAGCGAAGCCTGCGCCCATGCTAGTACCTTTGACCTGCTGGTAAAAATTACCATTGAATAGGAAAAAATTACGAGTAAGGCAGATTTTCAGTAGATGAAGAAGAAAGGAAGTGGGGACTGGGTGTGGGTGGGGTCTGCGATTGAGAAACATCTCGATAACTTCAATGCCCTCGTCTTGGGGGATGTTAATGTACAATGACTCCACGTCGAGAGTACAGAGGAGGCATTGATCGGGATCAAAGGGAAGGTCTTCTGCAAGGTTAATCATAGCCATGGTATCTTTGATGTAACAAAGGGTATCTGGTACAAAGTCTTTAATAAAATAATCAATATATCTGCCAAGAGGCTCAAGGATTGAGCCGCATCCAGATACAATGGGCCGTCCAGGTGGTGTTGCGGCATTTTTCTGTACTTTAGGTAGGGTATAAATCACTGGAGTACGGGGTGATTTTGTGTTAAGGTAAAGAAATTCATTTTTACTAAGGAAGCCCTTCACCATCCCTTCCTCCGTAATGTCATAAATGAGTTTCTGGATCTCCTTAGTAGGGTCAGAAGGAAGCTTACGGTAGTGGTCTGCTCTGGAGAGTTGCCTAAGGATTTCCTGAGTGTAGGTGTCAATCCCCTGGAGAACAATACCACCACCCTTATCCGCTGGTTTGATAATTAAATTATCAATTTGTTTCAGTTCATGTAGGGCATTTTTCTCAGATAATGTGAGGTTGTGCGGAATGTATCTACGTGATTGTTCCTGGTCTGTAATGTCTTTAAGCACTAGTTTTTCAAAAGTGAGAATCTCAGCTGGTATGCTGTGTTGAGGAGGAGAAAAGGTAGATGGCGGGCGAAATGCAGTGAAAGCTACAGAGGGGGTATAGGGTTTGTCATGAAAGAATGCCTGGAGACGTATTTTTCTGAAGAAGCGTAACAGTTCAATCTGAAGTTGGAGAAAATCAGGTTTAACAGTGGGGACAAACGAACGTCCTTTACTAAGTAGTGTAATTTCTTTCTCGGACAGTTGGTGATTCGAGAGATTAAAAATGGGGATGGTGTCAATGTCAGTCATGATGTCTGTGTTAGTGTTGGTTGTAGAGTCAAAATGAGGTAACCGGTGTCTTACCATTGGTAGTACCTCTGGCGTGTTTGCCTGTCTCCTGGCGCACTGTAGCAGCGTGGGGGCCATGGCGTCCCCCTGTTGGTCTGACGGCCTTGATCCTGTCCTAAAAAATTTGGGTTGTTGCCCCTGTTCCTAGATGTGCTAGGTCCTTCAGCAGTGTCTGAGTTATCGGATGATTCAGTTGAGGTATCAGAAAAACCTACTATGTTCTGTTGTTTGTTGAACCTGCCCCAAGGTCGCTGTGTTCTGGGACCTAAGTATGATCTATTGGTGTAAAAATCTTCAACTAGGTAGGAGTACGTTCTTTCTATTTTGTAGTTTTTACGTCCCTTTTACTTTAGTGATTTTCTTGTTCTGCTCAATTCTGTGAAATTCAGAAAGAGTTTTTCAACCTTATCTAGAAGTGTTTTTGCGTCTTTAATTCCACTGTTCTCTTTAATCTGTCTCTCAATGTCTTTAATTTCTATCTCTAGTTTTTTGGCCTCCTCGTTGGCTATATCGATGCCCAAGACCATCCAGTGTCTTGAGCAAGTAGTCCCAATGTGGCTAAAGCCTGTGAGGTATTTTTTATGTCAGTGAAGACTCCTGGGATATTACGAACTTGTAACCCATCAGGGATTGTGTCTGTTTTTAGATATTCCGTAAGCATACGAACCATCAATTGTAGTCTAATAAATTTCTTGGTTGATTTTTCAAGTTGGTCAAAGATAGAACTTTCTATTGTGTTGGTGGTTTCGGATGTTTCTGAGAAGAGGGAGGGGCCCTCTAAAATCTTTTTAATATATTCGTCTGAATATAGAGGGGCGCGTTGTGCCATGCCTTGCGAAAAGGGAGGGAGGGGGGTATTGGTTTGGGGGGGGGGTGCCGGTTTAGGTCGGTGGAACACCTGAAGGGAAAAGGTTGTGAAAGAAGCCCACTAATTATAATTAGTAGGGGGAATAAAGTAAATATTCCTTGCAATCCAGCGATTGCGCCTAAGTACAAAAGAAACAAGAAGACCCTAGAGGTCAGAGGGGACCAAGGGTTGATTTATGCTACATAGAACAATGGTCCCATGCAAGTTTAAGATTTAAGAAAATATCAGAATTTTTGTAATCAAAATCGGATTTACAAATGTATAAATGAAAAAATAAGGTATTTTAATAAACAAGTCAAAATAAAGCGCGAACTTGATATACAAGAAAAGATGAGTGAGCAAACCGTGACAGGGCAGAGGGAAATCAGCCGATTTCCTTACCACAGGCAAGTGACTTAAAAAGTGACTTTTCAGTAAGCGAAAATATAGATAAACAAAAGTCACACTTTGAGTTACATCTCATACTCCACAATAAAATACAAATATTGGTATAGAGTTGAAGATGTGTGTGTCGACGACGTTTCAATCCCAGTATAGATATCGGGATCTCATCAGGACTAACTGATAGATCAAGTGCCTGAGAAGTTGCCTGGATAAGTGTAAGGGGAGGGAAGGGGGAAGAAGGAGGAAGAAGTAAAATAATTAGTTAGGGTTAAAATTAATAAAATAAAATGAGTGGAGAGGGGGTGAGTGGGGGTGGAGGGGGGGCAACATAGGATAAACAACCAGGTTGAGTGTACGCTGATACATAGTGAGGGAAAGGTGGTTTCACCCGCACAGAAAGGGTGCCGAAGACCCTGAAAAATTATTAGGAGGGGTAACCAGTGAGAGCAGTGGATAAATGACCTATACATGATAACAGTAGACGGGTCTGTGCAGGGTAGAAGGTAGACCTGAGAATAGATTTTAGAGTGAGGGGTACCCGATGGGAATGGTGAAAGAATGATCTGTATAAGGTAAGGTTGAGGTGGGAAGGTGCGAGAGATCAATTTATGAGGGGATACTAACCAATAGGGAAGGAGAGAAGCGTTATGGCAGCGCTGGAGAATAAGGGCTTCAAAACATCAGCAGATGCAGAGCTGGAAACCGGGTAATAGGCCGCGAGGCGTATAATCTGAAGGTGGGGAGACCATAAAGTGTTAGGGGTTGAATTAGCGCCATGAAGAGAAAAAGCCGGGCAAGTGGCGGCCAAAGTCTTACCAGAATGCGAGGGAATCTGGAGAGGCCTCGGCCGGAATGGGGTCAGAGGCAGATGAAATATGGAGAGGCTCCCGTTTGGGAACCATGGGATAAGGCAGTCAAGGACACAATGTTGCGCGTTCCACGCGCCGTGTGACAATCTATGGAAAGGGTGAGGAACAACTGTAAGGCGGGGAGATCGTATCGCAGGGTCTGGGTGGTCTAAGCAGTCGTTGCACTTAAGCACTTACCTAGAGAGGAGGTATTTGCGAGATGACGGTGATTCCTGGGAAAAGGTAGCTCCGCGATCGGGCGGTCAATACACGTCTGCTCTGCTGGGCTCGAAGAGTCTAAGTGAAGACATGAGCGCGGATGGGCTCTGATGAAAGTGGGGCGAGCAGTAATGACGTCATGTTGTAGCGCGAGTAGGAAAGGCAAGATTGGTTGTGAGAAGGTGAAGCACGGCGGCCATCTTGGAAGGGAGTGGGGCCCTGGGTAGAGTATAGAAAAGCGATAGAACTAGGAAGGGGAGAAGTGCAATGAAACTAAAGTGAAGGAATTGAGGGGAGGGAAAATAGAAATAAGGAGCGGTGTGTTGGGTATGGAAGAGAGAGAGTGTGCATAGAGCAATATTTGAGGAAGGGTAAAGGTAAAAACGGAGAGGAGTTGCATAACACGTGAATATTAGCAAGGCAGCCAGTGAGTACAAGAGAGGTGGGAATAATAAAACCATAACACAACACAAGACCAAAAACGGACAATAGGGTCAATACAATGTACATCATTACCCGGTCTCCAGCTCTGCATCTGCTGATGTTTTGAAGCCCTTGTTCTCCAGCACTGCCATAACGCTTCTCTCCTTCCCCATTGGTTAGTATCCCCTCATAAATTGATCTCTCGCACCTTCCCACCTCAACCTTACCTTATACAGATCATTCTTTCACCATTCCCATCGGGTACCCCTCACTCTAAAATCTATTCTCAGGTCTACCTTCTACCCTGCACAGACCCGTCTACTGTAATCATGTATAGGTCATTTATCCACTGCTCTCACTGGTTACCCCTCCTAATAATTTTTCAGGGCCTTCGGCACCCTTTCTCTGCGGGTGAAACCACCTTTCCCTCACTATGTATCAGCGTACACTCAACCTGGTTGTTTATCCTATGTTGCCCCCCCACCCCCTCTCCACTCATTTTATTTTATTAATTTTAACCCTAACTAATTATTTTACTTCTTCCTCCTTCTTCCCCCTTCCCTCCCTTACACTTATCCAGGCAACTTCTCAGGCACTTGATCTATCAGTTATTCCTGATGAGATCCCGATATCCATACTGGGATTGAAACGTCGTCGACACACACATCTTCAACTCTATACCAATATTTGTATTTTATTGTGGAGTATGAGACGTAACTCAAAGTGTGACTTTTGTTTATCTATATTTTAAGCTTACTGAAAAGTCACTTTTAAGTCACTTGCCTGTGGTAAGGAAATCGGCTGATTTCCCTCTGCCCTGTCACGAGTTTGCTCACTCATCTCTTTCTTGTATATCAAGTTTGCGCTTTATTTTGACTTGTTTATTAAAATACCTTCTTTTTCATTTATACATTTGTAAATCCGATTTTGATTACAAAAATTGTGATATTTTCTTAAATCTTACACTTGCATGGGACCATTGTTCTACGTAGTCTTTGATAGTGAGCATTCCTCCACTGCACCCGTATTCAACATCAGGGATCCCGACGTCGAACAGAAGTGTTCCACGTATCCACGTCTCTTTAGATCTCCTTCTGGGGGAAATCCCTGGGGGGCCCTTATCCTCGCTCTTTATAACTCCCTGAAGCAGAATCTTATTACCTCTGATTCTGCAGCTGGCCTTGCATATGAATTTTCTCCCTGTCCTTCAAATTCTTCTGGACATCTTCATGCAGTGTTCACAGACTTCAGGAAGAGGCTCTTCTGGCAGACATATAATGCAGAGAGCATGTGGGTCTGTTTGTGCCTTCTTCCTACTACAGAAGGGCATTTCAATAAGAGATCCATTTTGTGAAAAAGATCCTGCCAGGAAATCAAGAAACAAATACTTCTTGATTGGAAGACGTTGAATAAACCACACATTGAAAGGCTGGAAAGGTTTCCAGTTGGAAAAAAAAAGCCAAAAAGGAAGAGGTCAGTGCTCCAGGAGCCTGTTCCCAGGAGCTGGAAAAAAGACCTGCCTTAACTACCGTTGACAGAGCATGAGTGGATACTGGTGGAGTTTTCTTCTTTAACGGAGCAGTGCCTGTTTTCCTTCGGGGTTTGGAGCCTATCTGCCACACTGCCTCGCTTTCCTTTCTGTTTTCGTTTGTGAAACTTTATCCTGTTGTTATTTTTGTGACTTTTTCTGCCATATAATTCACATCTTTTTTAAAAGGAAATAAATTAAATTAGGCAAATGTAGCCTTTAATATATTAATGGGAAGGATCTTCCCATAATTTCCTTTGTGGCTGTTACTTCCTGCTCAATATATGTGTTTGATCATTTGTCATCCTAAAACAGTTTTGCGACGAGTGCATTTGTGACTGAGTCGTAACTGCCTAGACTTCAAACCCACTGATGTGTATTCTTTGCAACCAGAACGGATGATTAGCTGAGTCACAGCAGACAACAGGCATATGATATTAGCATACCTAATCCATTTCTAGCATTCTCATCGGTGCCTTTGTTTGCCTGACAGAAAACTGCTAAAAACATACGCCAGGAAGACTGAGACCGAAAGATCGACGAGCCTGAACCAGTCTTTTCCACATATAATCTAGTCTTCTACATGCCTGCGCAGTTCTGAACTATTACGCGTGAAAGTGTAATTCCTATGACACTGCCTAAGGTCACATCTTGCCCCCAAATATACGAGGGATTTCTGCTGTTCGACATACTGATGCTATAAATCAAAGCATATTTGTAATATATCCAAGTGACGGGCAATGACATTTATAGTTTTTATTTTGTTCGAAATCCGTTTCACCTCGTAAATTATGCTTTGAGGGATCAATCACACTAAGCTTTGGAGAGTCAAGACCCAAAAAAATTACCATCCAGTAAGTTAACACCCTCTGTTCTGGGAAACCATTAGTAAGAAAAACATTTCACAATACTTCTATCTGCCTGCTCCTCACCTGTAGAATAATCCGGAAACTCAAGCTCTCACGTCATCGGTAGGGGTGCTGGCTTCTTATCCATGTCAGAAGTCTTGTCAGATGACTTCAGGGAAGTCTTATAGCGCCCACCCCAGTGCGACGTCAGTTCCCTTTTTTCCTTGCCTTCGGCACCAATCCAGAGCACGCTTTAAGAGTAGAGGTTTTTCCTCACACGAATAATTTTGTACACAGGTAGTACTATGTCTCCCTCCAAGCGTTCTGGCTTCAAGCCATGTAGGGAGTGTGAGGGACAAGTGTCCATAACATACCCTCAATGTATCCACTTATAGTGCTTGGGGTTGGACCGCGATTTCCGTGATTCATATCAGAGTATGCGTTCTAAGGCCATGAAGGAACAGGAAGCCGAGCTCTTCATGGCCCTGGCCCATGATGACAGGCGGAGCCATTGTCGCTCGAGGTTGTGTTCCAGATAGCCTTCCTTTAATTTTTCGGGGTGGAGGTGGAGTGGGGGGAAGAAGCACAGAAAACACAAACAACAGAGGTACGTCCCCCGATGACCTCCTTCTCCCACAGCATCTTCCTCCTCAGAGCCGGAATTGGTTATGGTGGAACCAGTGGTCGAAGTGGGGGAAAAAAAGTAGGGGAACTGTGGGCGGAGAATCAGAGGGCGGGAATAACCCGTGGATTGGGTCAGTGGGCGGAGTCAGAGGTGTGGCAGAAAGAGCAAAATATCCCAATTTTTAGTATTTGTTTCCCATTTCACTAACCGGTTACAGCTTATTACGTTATTTAATTTAACCAATGGATACACATGTTTAGTTAAGGTTTAATATGAGTTATTGACATTAAAATATATTCACAAAGTGGGATACGTTTCCAATCACAGAATGTCCCAAATATCCTTAAAAGTGGAATCGCAAGCCATTTGTCTCCCAGCCATGGAGTTTCTGTCTTCAGAACTTCTCCTCCCTTTTTCCACAAGATCAGTTCAAACATGAATGGCAAAATATCCTAGTTTGCAAATGTTTTCCACATAATTATGGCTCTGCCATATTTGCCACATAATACATCATCTGCTGCATAATCTGACGATTTTAACTAGTAAATTGTTTATAGCTCAAACGGATCAAAAGTTCCTAAAAAATGTGACTTGTGCTGCTGTGAAGTGGAGGGCCCTTTGCAAAGGTTGACTGGTCACCTTTCTCGCTGCTGCAGTTGTATGTTCCACTGGTACTAATAAGGAAAAATCTTTGCAGAGACTGTTAGCATGTGCAAAAATGTCAAAATAATAAAGTATCAGAAAATTTACAGTACCACTAATACCAGTGTAGGGTGTCAGAGCACTTTACATCACACATATTACACAGAGACAATCAATCATACGTGTGTAAATCACTGTTTAGGAAATGTTACATAAGACAAAGGACTTCAAGGTGTAGGAGTCACATGACAACCATACTAGTAGGCAGCATAGTTTAATAGTGATTGGTCTGGAGAAACACAAACTCTGAATTTAAAACGTAATACCATGGTTGGTGGCTCTCTTTAATAATCAGAATTGATTTCTACCCAAATGAACCCTTTTTCTGCAACATTAGGATAATCAAAGACTGGGGAAAAAACCATAACGCTCTAATTTATACCTTGCAGTTTGCATGCAACTCTTACATGACAGTTAAGAGCTCACTGTTCTATGTTAGGATTTTAACTTATTAACTGCAAGTAACAATAGGGTCTCTCTGACAAAAGCAGTAACACACTGACCTATTTACATTATGTGCACTTTGTGATCTGCATGGTACATGTTCTTAGCAGCAGGCACATTAACCCTCTGCGCTTCCTTTCCATGAGTCAAAAAGTCCACTAGAAAAAACACCATCTCTCTCTACTAAGAACATTAATCACTGGAGTTATCATGACATTTTTATTGTTGCCGAAAATTGTTGGAGGCCAGGAAGGAGGCAGCAAGTGCTTTTAAAACCATATTATACTTGCAAACACAACGACCCCACCTGAAGTCAGCGCCAGCCGCGGTCCATGCAGGTAACAGCGGTGGGGCCGGGTAAGGGGGGATTTCGAGGGACGATGCAGAGGGAAAATTAATTATTTATTTAATTTTCCCTCTGCATCGTTTTTCGAAATCCCCCCTTACCCAGCCCCTCTGCCCCACCGCTGTTAGCTGCACGGACCGCGGCGGGTCAGTGCCTGGTGCGGTCGCATTGCCCTAGAGCCATCCTGCTCAAGGGTCCTGTGACCTCAGTGACAGAGTCACTGTCACTCTATGGTGTGCTGCTTCATAGGCCTGCCTGCAAGACTGGAGGTGAACTTCAGAATGAATTGTGGCGGACAGGCCTTTAAGGTTAACCCACACTTGCCACTGCTAGGGTCCACTTGCTGGTGCTAAGACACCAGGGCTTTTAAGATCTTTTGGGGCCTTCTAAGGTCTAGCATGGGAATGTGCTCCCTCAGGGGGAGTGGTCTGGTGGACTGGTCATGAAGGCTGAACCTGTTTTTTTATTTATTTATTTTTTAGAGTTTTATATAGCGCAAACTAGACCTGAGACATCAGGTATCAGAGCACTTTACATGAGCACCAGTTTCGTTACATGAGGACACATTCATTTTTGTTAGGCATGGGGAGATTAAGTGATTTGCCCAGAATCACAGGATGTTGAGCGTCGTTGCCGAGACTCGAACCTGGTTCCCCAGCTTTAGTTAGTCAGTTATTTTTCATATTTTGAATGTTTTATTTCTCTCCACCCCGAGGCTGCACTTAGAAATTGAAAAATGTCAGAAAAGGACGACGTTTCCAGCAAAAGTGTTTTTCTTTTTTGGATCCATTTCACAGGGGATCAAATAAACGAAAGGAGGAAAGAGAAGGTAATACCTGTTTCTTGAAGTCTCGGTTTTCACTAAATGAGGAGGAGCGAGACAGAAAGAGAGGGAAGAGGGGGGAACAAGGGGGGGGGGGTTGGGGGGGGAGAGCTTGCCAGCGGCAGGAGAACTAGACACTGCCTTGTCTTCTCTGGGCAGGAAGGAAAAGACAGAGTCCTTTTCCTTCTCTGCCTGTTCCGCCCGTCTCCAAAAGCCGAGCCTTAACTATCGGCCTTATTGGCGAGGTCTGCCGTCCGGGAGGCATGTTTAAAATAAGAAAGTAGGGGAACGGACTCTATGAAATTAAAGAAGTAGGGGCACGCCGTGCCCTGCCGATCCCGCCCACTTCGACCACTGGGTGGAACCAACAGACTCTCCTGCTCTCGGCTCGGCGCCAGTGCCTCACCCGGAGAGGATATCAGAGCCGACTGGACTTCCGCCGGCGCAGTGACAACACTCCCGGATCCTCCAGTGTCAGTTCCAACGTATCCGGAATTCCCGGTGCCGCATCTATCTTATCCGGATTTCCCGTCACCCGGTAATGACCCTGCCGCATTTCTTAATGCTATGTGTGGCGTGGGCTTGCCTGTGTACGCTAGGGCCCTGGGTGGTGGCGAGCAATAAGGGAGGCGGACAACAATGCTGCTTGGGCACTCTGCTGGGCCGGAAGTCCCGAGCGACTCCGGCCCGTTTATTTAAGCCTTCTGGCCACGCCTGGCCAGAAGGTGATACAATGTGTGGTGGTCGTTCCGGGTCAGGCCCCGGGGCTGGTGAGTGGTGAGAGACTAGACCGCTACATCCCATCCCAAATCAGTTCAAAATAAACTAACCAAAAGAAACACAAGACCATTAGCACACAAAGTCTGCAAGGCGTTGGTTTGGCCTCGGGTTGGGCCTCAAGTCATATTGTCGTTGGCGGGCGGTTCGGTTTTCTCCCCGGCTGACCGCCTCCTGTTCACGGGGCTGGTCCTCTGCCAGCGTACCCCCGGATGGAGCTGCTTCTGCTTGACGTGGCGTTGTGTCTCCCACAGGCCTTGGGCCGACGTCGTCCCATTCTGCTTCTCTGTTGCCAGACACCTCATCGCTTGCTGGCGCGGGGACCCTCTTGAACCACGAGATATTTCTGGTGATGACTTCTCTGTCCTTTACTGCGGTGATGGCCGTTCCATTGACTGTCCGGACAGTCCAGAGCCCTGGTTCATAGGGCGTGCGGAACTTTCCTCCGCTGCGACGGTTCCTCACCAGGACCGTACACCCCGGCGTCACTGTTCGGGGCCGTGCTCTTCGCCGCTGACTGGCCTTCTCATTGGTTGCCGACCTCCGGGCTTGGGTGTCTGCTGGATTGTACGGCTCCGGCGCCCAGTTTTCCGCTACCGGGATGGTGACGCATCGGTGGCCGGCTAACATCAACGACCATGGAGACCTCTGAGTTGTGCAGTGGGGTGTGCTCCGGTATTCCCTCAGAAACGTCTGGAGGGCCCCCTCCGGATCGGACTGTTCGGCTACCGCTAGGCGTAGTACCTTGTTTAGTGTCTGCATAAATCGTTCGGCTTCGCCGTTGGCCTGGGGCCACTGCGGCGTGATCCGGTGGTGTTTCACTCCTAGTCTGTAGAGTAAGTCCTTGAACTCATTCCCCTGGAACGGGGGCCCGTTATCTGTCTTAACAACGTGTGGTAGGCCGAATAGAGCGAACGTCTTCTCCATCATTGGCAGGAGGTTGTTAAATGCGGTGGATGGTAAGACTTCCACTAGGGGATATTTGGTGTAGCTGTCGATCATGACGGCCGTGACCCTCCCGTCGGGGAAACTCCCGAAGTTGAGACTCACCCATGACCAGGGTGATGGGGCTGGATCTTCTGTTATTACCGGGGCTGGAGTCTCCGGGTTTCCAGTGATCTGGCAAGCTCGGCAGCCGCGCACCATGGTGTCCACCGCTTCTTCCATCCCAGGGAACCACACCTTTTCCCTCATCGTGGACTTCATTCTTCCTATGCCCTGGTGTCCCTCGTGTGCCAGAGCAATTGCTCGATCCTGGAGGCTCAGGGGGAGGACGATGCGTGACCCTCTCAGCACGACACCACTCGCTGCAGCACTGAGCTCTTCACGGACTCTCCAGAACTTCCCTAGGCGGGCCCGGTCTGCTTCGTTCCACCCGTTGATGTCGTGGAGAAACCTTTCCCATGTTCCTTTCTGCAAGGCATCCAGCACTTTTTTGAGGACCAGGTCGGAGTGCGTGTGGCCTTCGACTTCATCTAGGGTGAGGGCCTTCGGGCATGCCCATTGGGTCACCATATCGACGAATTCTTCGGTTTGTCCCTCTTGGCTTAAATCCTCTTCTGGGGGGCTGGCTGGATGGCGCGACAGGAAGTCTGCTGGGTTTTTCGCGCCTGGCCGATACACCAGGTCCATTTGATAATGCTGGAGCTGGATCGCCCACCTCTCGATTCTGGGCGGCGGGTGAGGAGCAGTGCCCTTGAATAGCGGGAGTAGCGGTTGGTGGTCGGTTACGACGCGGAACGGGTGCCCGCTGAGGTATAGGTGGAAGTAGTTGCATGCCCACTTGATAGCCAGCGCTTCGCGTTCAATTTGCGAGTATCTGGACTCCGTTGCGGTCAGCGCCTTGCTCGCGAAAGCCAGCGGGACCCACGTCCCTGGTTCCGTCTCCCTGCGTCAACACGGCTCCCTAGCCCCACGGGGCTGGCATCTACTATCAGCTCTGTCGGTCGCGATGTGTCGAAGTAGGCCATGGTTGTTTTCTCCAGCAGTGTCGCCTTCACCTTCCGGAATGCCTCTTCTTCATCCCGGCCCCACTTCCATCCAGTGTCCTTCTTCGTCAGGTTCCGTAGAGGCTCTGCGATGGTGGCCAGGTTGGGTATAAACCGCCCACAGTACGTTGCCATGCCCAAAAAGCTTCGGACTTCCGACACCGTCGTTGGTGCAGGAGCGAGCTGGATGGCTTGAGACTTCCGAGGGTCTACTTGCACTCCCTCCTTGCTAAAGACGTATCCGAAGAATTCGATGGACCGCTTATAGAATTGGCACTTCTCCTTGTGGAGGGTCACCCCATGGTCTGCGAGGCGCTGGAGGGTGGCTCGTAGCTGGCGGTGATGGTCTTCGAGCGTTGCCGAGTGTATCAGGATGTCATCGCTGACGTTAAGCACCCCTTGTATACCGGACAGGACTTCTTTTACCGCGTTCTGGAATATCTCTGCAGCCGACGATATCCCAAAGTTCAGCCTTTTGTATCGTCTGAGTCCTAGGTGTGTCGAGAAGGTGGTGATGTATCTGCTTTCTTCTGCTAGCCTCAATTGATGGTACCCCGCATTGAGATCCAACTTGGAAAACCACTGTGACCCATTGAGGTCGGCCAGGATGTCGTTGACCGTTGGTGTCAGATGCCTTTCTCTTCGTATGGCTTGGTTGGGCATTCGCATGTCTATGCAAGCCTGATTTGTCCCGGCTGCTTCGGCTTCTCTGCTATGACCATCGGCGATACCCATGGGGTCGGCCCGGTTACTTTTTCTATCACCCCTTGCTGTTCAAGCTTTTGTAACTCTTGCTCCACTAGTGGGCGTAGGTGGAACGGGATACACCTGTGCCTCAAGGCGACGGGTCTTACTGACGAGTCTATGTGAAGTTTTACTGGTGGCCGCTTCATGTTCCCCAGTCCTTTGAATAGCTGTGGGAATAGCTCTAGAACGTCTTCCGTTTGCAATGTTCGTACGGCGTTTGCAAATGTTACCAGGCCCAGGTCTTCCGCGGTGTGACTTCCTACTAGGATGTCCGCTTCCCTGTCGACAACGTGAAAAGCGGTCGTGACCTCGTGGCCCTCGGTCTTCACCTGAACGGTCATTTTCCCTTTTAGAGGGAGTGGCTTCTGGCTCCCGTACGTGAGGATCCTCACTCTGGACGGCGTGAGCACCGGCCTTGGGCTTAACCGCTTATATTGTTGACACCCCATGAGCGTTCACCGATGCCCCGGTGTCAATGAGCGCCGTGACGGGGATCCGGCAATCTCGATGGCGCATGTTGGCTGCGGGCGCCTCCTCCGCTTGAGGTCACTTGCGAATGATATCAGAAAGCATTCTCCTTCTTCGTCTGTGGACGAAGTCTTCAAGAGTACTGCCTCCGTTGTGTTGTTGTTTTCTGCAGTCTTGACGCTTCGGATTCATCTAGCGCGAGCTGTCTCACTGCCCTGGCGGGCGGTCTGCGCCCGGGAGGTCCCTTGTGTCGTCCTCCGCCACGGCATACGCTCGCGAAGTGGTTGGTGACACCGCACTTGGAGCATGTCTTGCCTCTAGCTGGGCATTCCTCCGGGGGGTGTTCTTCCTTGCCACAATACCCACACTGTGGTCGGCGCGAGCTTCTGTTGGGCCAGCGTCCTCGACTTCCGCGTGCCGGCGTGCGGGCCGCGTCGACTCGCTCTGTCTTGACCGACACTGCTTGTTCGGCTGGGTGGGTGAGCGCAGCTTCCATGACTGTGGCCCTGGCTTCCGACAGGTCATGGGACCGTGCCAGGATGAGGATGTCCTCCAAGGAAATCCGAGGCTGTCGGAGGATGAGGGTCCGCAAGGTCTTGTTACGGCACCCTTGGATAACTTGGGCCCTCACTTCCTTGGTCTGGTCATCCTCCGTGCACATGCTGGCGAGCTCCCTGAGGCGTGCGTGGAAAGCGTCCATGGATTCCCCTTCCCTCTGACGGGCCTGACGCAATTTGAACCGTTCGTAGTCGGGGTTAAGTTGAGGGTCGAAGTGTGCATTCAACGCCCTAACTGCCGATTCGTAGTCCGTGGGTGCACCCGTGTTGGGCAGGTGCGCGAACAGCTTGTATATTTCGTCCCCCGCGAAGTGTAGTAGCAGCGACCTCTTTACCGCGCCATCCGTTTCCCTCGTGGCGATGAAGTAATTATTTAGGCGGCTGATCCATACGTTCCACCTTGGCGACGCAGTGGCAGGGTCGATGAGTTCGCTGAACGGGGGAAGCGCGTTGATCTGGGAGTGCAGGTGCGCCGGGGGCGCGGCCGGTGGTGCAGGCTGCTGGGCTGCTGCTATGGCTGGGTCGGACATGGCTGGGCGAAATCCGGTGACACTCTGGTTGTGTGAGCGTGACCGGCGCTGCTGCGCTGAAGGTATCTGTCCCGGGGTAGTAATGGACGTGCTGGCCGATCTTCAGTGACCCTCGGCGCGCTGGGTGTCAGGTCAGGTAGATTTACCAGGACACACAGGTGGCTGTGGCCTCGTCCTCCTTTTGCTGCTTATGCTGTTGGCTGGATTCTTTCCTCTTTTGGACCCCGGTGGCCGGGAGAGGTATTGCACCGCTTTGGCCGTGTGCTCTGCGTGCTGCCTGGAGCGGGATCCTTTCACCCTTCGTCGTCCTCGGTGGCTGGGAGAGGTACTGCACCACTGGGGGAAAGTCCGGCACGAGGCGCTGACTGCGCACGCGCGCCTTACTGCCGGTAGCGCGGGCTCGACCGGAGGCCTCACCGGGAGCACACACGCATTGCCCTCATGTCTACGGGCAGTGGGGTGGCAGAGCGGGCGCTGTACCTGTCGTCACCGGCCTGTGACGTCGCTGGCTCGCCGTCCCGGAGCCGAGTCTGCCGGTCGCTTGAGCAGGCAAGTGGGCGCCGATGCGCTCGTCGTGCCGCTGGGCTCCTCAGTAGCGTAGGCTGGTGCGGGATCGTGGCGGCTGCAGGCGGCAGGCCCACCCTCGTCGCCAGTGTGGCGTGGGCTTGCCTGTGTACGCTAGGGCCCTGGGTGGTGGCGAGCAATAAGGGAGGCGGACAACAATGCTGCTTGGGCACTCTGCTGGGCCGGAAGTCCCGAGCGACTCCGGCCCGTTTATTTAAGCCTTCTGGCCACGCCTGGCCAGAAGGTGATACAATGTGTGGTGGTCGTTCCGGGTCAGGCCCCGGGGCTGGTGAGCGGTGAGAGACTAGACCGCTACATCATGTTCGGTGTTTTCGCAAGGGCCAGCTCCCTGTGGTGCGCCACTGGGCCTCATTTCGGCATTCCCATGTTCATGCCTATACCGACGTGTGAGGCCGGGTCTTTGGTCCCAGTGTCTGTTCCTGCCTGCACTCTGGCACACTCTATGTGGTCTTGCCATCAGCACCATGGCTGGCGCCATCACTGGAGCCTCCAACGCCAACACCTCCACTGGCGCCGAGTTCAATGCCGTCCGCGCTGACTCCTCCGCCCACTGAGCCCTCTCTTCAGAACAAGTCCACAAGGGAAGCCAAAGTCTATTCGAAGAACATGAGCATAGGCAAAGAATTCATGGTCTCTTCAGATCAGACTCTGACCCCCCTCAACCTATACGCCTATGGGGATCAACACCAAAATGAGCTGCAAGGCATGTCCTTGGCCATTGGAATTGATGCTTCGCCAGAGACAGAGATGAAGTTTCCCACTGGGCCCCCAACCCAAGAGCTTATGTCATTCCACTCTGTGGTCAGGGAGTCAGCAGAAGTGCTGGACCTGCAGCTGCCAGAACCTCTGCTTCCACTTAATGAAGACCTGGTAGAACCTGTCATGGTCTGGGAAAAGCCCATCACAGTGCCAGTGGTGAATAAACTGGTAGCCCGGCGTTATCAACATGCTCCGGGCCATCCTCCCTTCTTCTCAGCACATCTGTCACCGGAGAGTTTAGTCATCCAAACTTCCTGCTCCTCTGTTCAGGCAGCAGGTATGTTCCCCACAGGTCCCATGGGCAGGGAATCTAAACAACTGGAAGCATGGGGGAAGAACATTTTTCAGCTGGCAGCATGGTATTAAAGTCCTTAAATACCAACTGCCTATTGGCTCTTTAAACTCACAGCTTATGGGACATGGCCCATATAGTCAGCCTGCATCTTCTGGAGGGCATGCAAGTGCATTTCCAGGAGATAGTGAAGGAAGAGCAGAATGCCCTATGGCACATTATTAAGATTGGCCCTGGACACAGCTGATTCTATGGCAAGAGCCTTGGGTACCTCGGTCTCCATTCGCCGCCATGCATTACTCAGGACTTCTGGCTTCTCAAATGATGTACAGGCCAACCTAATGGAGCTCAATTATTCAGATACAAAGCTAATGCTGCCCTGGAGTGCTTCAAGACCAGTAAGGCAAGGGGCTGATCTCTGGGTCTCCAGCAGCCTCAGCCCCAGACAGTCTGAAATCAATTTTGACATTTTTGAGGGTTTTCCCGGGGTTTCTCCTTTCGTCACCACCAACTATAGCAGCCCTAAGCTCAGCAGCCCCAGAACCCGCTAGTCTGTCAATACAGGGGTAAATCCAGAGTAAACAGCCATGGATTACTCCAGCAAGCCACTCCTTCTCCTCCTCTTCCTATCCTGCACCACCAGGGAAGCAGGCCTAATTTGCTTCACCAACTCACACGGAGCCTGTAGGATGGCAAGTGTCTTACTTTCTACCGGCCTGGAAGGCGATCATTTCAGACCCGTGGGTCCTTCAAATCATAGAAAGAGACACCACACATTTAGATGGCCGTTCTCTCCCAGTGAGAGGAAATGGTACTGCATCCCGGTCTCCCCCTTCATGCATGGAGACTGAGCAGGGACATCTGAACTCTTTCCAGCTGCCATCGTAGGTGGTTGACGTCATCTTGTCACCCCTCCTCTACATCAGCTTACTCAGGGAGATGGGGTAACTTTGTTGCTTGATACACAGACAACAATGCAGATCCCTTGCATGCTAAGTTGTCTCAGATTTTGCAGTTTGTGCTTTCCCTTGCACAGGGGATATGCAGTCGACACTTTTAAGGGGTATTTGTCAGTGTTGACAGTGTTACCCTGTCTCTCACACCAGCATTCTATATTCAAATCCCCTATAGTGATGCGATTTTTGAAGGGGTTGACTAATCTGTATCCAGCAGCTCCTTTTGTTGTGCCCCAGTGGGACCTTAACCTTGTGTTAACTCTTTAATGGGTACCCTATTTGAGGCCTTGCTAGTTACAAATGTTGACTTTGAAATCAGTGGTTTTGGAGGCAATGGCTTTGGCCAGACTGGTCAGTGAATTACAGGCTTTGAGTTCCTGTCCCCATTCACCTCTTTTTTTCGTTGCCAAACTGGTGTTGTTAACGAAGGCTGCTTTGCTGGTGAAATTGGTGACTTTGTTCCACCTTAGTAAATCCATCACCCTTCTGACCTTCTACCATTACCCCATCTAACTAAGGAGGTGGAAGTGTTGCATAGGTTGTGTTCTAGGCGGGCAACTACTACCTGTAACCTACCAAGGGTATACGACCGATGACCAGTTGTTGTGGAGTACCCTGGTGCCAAGAAAGGCAAAGCGAACTTTAGCTAGGGGATCATCCTATGCATCAAACCCTGCTACAATTTAGCAAGGAAGGACCTTCTGGAAGGATTCAAGGCCCATTCCACCAGAACCAAATTGACCACTTTTGGTCTTGCCAGAGAAGTTCCAATCGCAGACATCTGTGTTGGAATGGAAAATGCCTTTGGTCGATTTCCCCTTGCATTGTACGATTTAAGTTAGCATTTGCAGCACCATTTTGCATTTAGCCGCCGTTTTGTACCATGATCGAAACTAAACTTCTGTCTCATTCTGTTTGCCTCAGCAGAAAGCAGTCTCAATATTTCCTTCTATTTCTCCAAGGTTAAGCTTCGCTGCACTAATGAATAGACTGTTTTGTCATTACATACCTTTCCCGTTAGATAGGCCTGCTCCCACCCTTAAAGTGGCGGGCATGGGCAGAGTATCCTTGAAACTGAGATAGCATGTACCCGGTCTCAGGATTGCAGCTCATCCTTCTGTGTCTCCTTTGTTCACTAGCTACTAACTGGAAAATTTCTGTCTGGGCGTGTCTTTAGGGGTACTGGAAATGTATATTATGTATTACCATGTTAGAGGGGGTCAGTCCCTCTGCAGCAATCCAAGGAGGCTGGTCAGACTGGACTCTGCTTGAGTGTATGACTAATAAATAACTTTGGTTTGTATTCTCTACTGTCTGACCGACTCTTCATTTGTTTGGAAGGCTGAGAGGTGGTCGCGAGTGACCTGGGTGGCCCTAATCGGGTCACTTCCGTCAGTTGGTGCCCGAACAGGGACCCCATAGGGTGTGGCCCTGCCTCGCCCAGAGACGGGTGAGGAGGTCGGGCCGTGTCGGGTCGGACAGGTGGACCGGGGATCCCTGCACGAGCGAGTCTGGTACTCGCAGCGGCCCCGTCTGTCTGACCGGGCGGTGCCTCGCCCAGTGGTCATCCCGGCTGGGGTCCTGCACGGCGAAACTCTTGGATCTGACCGTTTGGTCCGAAGAGTCGGCAGTGGAGAATAAATTCGTTTGGCCTGTGTGCACCAGGTGAGTTTGCTTTGGTTCTTTGTGGCTATGGCGCCATTTTGGTTTGTGTTTGGTACGGTCTGAGGATCGTTTTTGGAGAAGCGCTTGAATTTTTTTGAGTTCCTTGTGAACATGGTACCACTTCAGTTTGTATTTGATGAGGTCTGAGGACCAATTTTGGTAAGATATTTGCAAATATCTGCTCGGCATAAATAGTGAACTTGCTTTCGTTTGAAAGATGCCGTGCCTTAGCAAAGTGTTTTGTTTGGGCTGTCGTTGTTGTTCTGCTGATGCTCGATTGGAAGAAAGTCAGCCAGCGCTTCCAGAAGGCACTCCTAATTTTGACATGTATGTAAAGCATGGCCTTGGCCCTATTATGTTTAGTACGTTATGGCACAAATATACGAGGGACAATGCTGAGTTGCAGTGGCCGTTGACGGGCACTTTTGATGAACAGAAAATTAATTTTCTACAGGATAAATTGTTTGCGAAAAGAAGTAGGCAGTCGATGTTTGATTCCCTTAGAACATGGCAAAAGGAAGCTAAACAGAGACGAATGAAGGCGGAGAAGGAGGCTCAGAAGGGGAAAATGCAGACAGTGACTCAGAAAGCTGTACCGTATGATAGAGAGAAAACAGAGAAAGGGATAGAGTGTGCTGATAGGAAGTTTCGATTGCAATGTGAAAAGTCTTATGTTGCTCGAGAAGAAAATGATGCATTTGTGGAGGAATTGTTAGATGCTCGACCTCCACCCCCATACGCCATGCAGAAAATATATCCTGCCATCCCGCAGCCTCAATCGTCCATCTCTTCTGCTTCTGCTGTTTCTGTTTCTTCTGTTATCGATCCAGCTGCTTTGGCCACCGTGCCTTCGGTCCTTTCTTTGGCTTCGCCTTCTGCGCCTGCGATGACCGCGAGTCTTCCTGCTACGCCTATTGTTTCAGCATCTCTCTCTCCAGCTCTTACACCTACGACACAGCCATTGCCGACATTGGTGCCCGTTCCCTCTGTTACTACTCCTTCCCTTTTCCTTCATTCCCCGACAGTACTGAGTAGCGGAACGCCTGTACGAGGCTTAGGGGACGGAGACTGGGCGACAGCTAGGGAACGACTGGGGCGGATATTGATACGATCTGATGTGGGCGATGAAGAGAAGAAGGTGGTAGCCAATCAGGCCGCTCAGTGGGCTCGTCACCCTATTTAAAGTGTGGAGGATGTGTGGAGTGTGATGAAAGATTATGAGCCGTTTGTGCAGCAGCATGCTCTTAAGCACATGTCGGCTACTTTGATTGGACTGTGGGAACAGTGTTTCAATGATGCCGCACACCCCAGATTATTTATGATATTAGGGACAATGTGTACGCTGCTGATATGGCACCTAGTAAGGTCTTTGGTAATGTCGCAACACTGATCGCTTATCGAGGTAGGCTGCTTGAGAAGAGCCCGAAGACAGTGTCCCAATTCCCGATGAGGGAAGTCCACCCCATATATCACCCTGAAATACCAGAGCTACGGGATCAGCATAACATTGTTACTAGACCCCTGGTAGAGGCCCGGTTCCAGGAACAATGGGTTTATACTCCGTGGAAGAGGAGTGAGGTTTTGTCCCTTAAGACTCAGTTATCCGACCCTAAAAAAAATCCTACTGCATATTATAAGGAATTGACAGAGGCCGCCTCATCAACAGTGATGACGCTTGCAGATATTGAAATGTTCTTTGGTTTACTGGTACCCGTTGATATTTGGAAACAGGTACACACACAGGACCACGTTGTAGAGTTGGGTGGTACCTGGGATCAGATTAAAGCATGGGACCAGGAGAGGAAGCCTGGTGAGAAGCCTAAGGCCAGGATACTAGCTTTGCCTGGCGAATTATTACTTACATGCTTTCTCTTATTCCACCAAGAAGGGTAGATTGGGACAAGTTAATGGCATATCGTCAGAAGAAAAATGAAAGCGTGTCTGATTTTTTCACTCGATTTGAAGGTGTGTTTTTGGATTTTAGCGGACAGGACTTGTCGGTGGAGGGAGGTGTCTGATTGTTCGTTAACAGATTTGTTACAAACTTGCTTCCTGAGATCGCGGCTCGGTTGCAGGCTTCGGAGAGCACCTGGACTACCTCCTCCCCTTCTGTAATATGGAGTATGGCACAGTATTATGAACTTAGGGAAAATGAGGAGAAGGTGTAGAAAAAGCACAAAGAATTGAAGACGAAGGTGTTATTGCAACAGGCTTCTCGAGGGAATGGTAGAGTACGTGGTGGTCCGGACCAACAGCTTCCGCGTGCTAGCAGGAACACTACGCCTGTAGGGCCAAATCAGTGTGCGTACTGTAAAGAGGAGGGGCACTGGCGCAGTGAGTGTCCTGTGCTTTTGCAAAAGGTGGCGGTCCCGAGGGGACGAGGGTCTCGTGGACGGGGTCGCGGGGACGGTGGCCAGGACAGGGTTCAGGCTGTTGGGACATCGAAGGGTGGCACTGACCAGAACTACTTTGACGACCCTAGGGGCAAACAGTATTACCACGATGACTATGATTTGGATGAGGTGACAGGAATGTCTCACAGCTAGGAAAGCCATGGACAGGGTGAGTGACCAGTTCAGATACCTGTAGATCAGCGCGGTCCTTATGTTACTGCAGATTTGCATGGGTCAGCTAAGGAATTTTTGGTGGATTCAGGTGCAATGAATAGCTCTATTTCCCGTTCACTGGTCCACGGGGCAGCTCTGTCTGGCCATAATAATGTTTCGGTAGGATGTTCTGGTGTACCGGTTGTAAGCCCCATTTCCAAACCTCTTACATTGAGTATAGGTCCTTTTACTTTGGATTCACCGTTCTTGTTAATATCACATTGTGGAGAAAATTTAATGGGCTTAGACTTATTAAAGAAACTGCATGCTACAATTTATTGTTCTCCGGAGGGTGTTTACATGACGATGGGCCCGAATGTAGTCAGTTCTAAGCAGTGTCTATCCAAAGATGCACCCCTCCTTGCTGAATTTAAGGATGTGCCGCCCACGTTGTGGGCAACAGGTGACACGGATGTAGGACTATTGCAAATTCCTCCGGTTTACATTAAAGTTAAAGACAATGCCGTTGTGCCTCGTATTCCCCAGTACA
This sequence comes from Calotriton arnoldi, assembly GCA_963921515.1. Taxonomy (NCBI): domain Eukaryota; kingdom Metazoa; phylum Chordata; class Amphibia; order Caudata; family Salamandridae; genus Calotriton; species Calotriton arnoldi. The sequence continues at coordinate 1,595,171 of CAWUFW010001745.1, forward strand.
AAATACCACAAGCAGGGGAGCGAGCTTTGTTGCAGATTATACAGGACCTGATTGAGTCGGGAGTTGTTGAAGAGACGACTGCGTATGTGTGTAATAGCCCTATTCTTCCCATTCTTAAGAGGGCACCTTCAGGCTCCTCTGATGATCATCCAGATGTTTATAGTTTTATGATTGACCTGCGCGAAGTTAATAAAATAGTGGTTCCTCAGTTCCCGGTGGTCCCTGACATTACTGCCCTTCTGACGATGATTCCTTCCTCTGCTAAATTATTTTCTTTATTGATCTGAAAAATGCATTCTTTAGTATCCCAATCCATCCCGACAGCAGGCACTTGTTCGGTTTTACCCTAGCTGGCATAAACTTTAGATTCAGTCGAGCTCCTCAGGGCTATACTGAGAGCCCTAGTATGTATAGCCAAGCCTTGAAAGCCCAATTGGACTCCCTCACGTTTCCCTCAGGTAATGTATTGCTTCAGTATGTGGATGATATTCTCATTGCTTCTGACACTGAAAAGGGATGCAAAGACAGTACGGTTAAGTTCTTGCTGCATTTGGCTCACCACGGACATAAAGTGTCCCTTTCAAAATTTCAATATTGTCGACAGGAGGTCACCTATTTAGGTCACGTACTGTCGAAGGAGGGTAGGAGATTGACCCCTGAGCGCATCAGCACCATTGTTAAAATGCCTATCCCTAAAACTCAGAGTGATGTGCGCGCTTTTATTGGCATTACTTCCTACCGTCGACAATGGATCCCTAATTATTCGCTAGTAACAAAACCCCTGCTCGCACTAACCACTAAAGATGTCCATGAACCCCTGCTTTGGACGCCTGAATGTCAGCAGTCTTTTGAGCAATTAAAAGTTGAGCTTTGCTCTGCACCTGTGCTTGGTACGCCTGACTATATGAAGCTGTTCGTGCTGTACGTACACGAGACGGCCGGTTGTGCGCTTTCTGTTTTAACACAGGCCTTTGGAGGTAAGCAACGGCCATGTGCTTATTTTTCTGCTCTTCTCGACCCTGTCGCAAGAGCCCTCCCGAGCTGTCTAAATGCGATTGCGGCAGTGGCCATCTCTATAAGAGAATCGGCTGGGCTCGTACTTGATACCGACCTCACAGTCATGGTACCCTATGCTGTGGATACACTTTTGAATAAAACCAAGACACAGCACCTCACCAGTGCAAGTCTGACCGGATATGAATTGACCCTCTTTGCGCCACATGTCATGCTTAAAAGATGTGCCACTCTAAACCCAGCCACGTTGCTACTCCTCCCTTCTGAGAGTGAGGAAATTGATATACATGATTGTATTTCTCGGACGGAGGAAGAGACGAAGGGATGGGTAGACCTGACTCATGTTCCCTTATCTGACCCCCAAGCGGAACTATACGTCGATGGCTCTTGTTTTAAGCTACCAGATGGCACTACAACAGCTGCATACGCAATGACAACACTACACACGGTAGTTGAGATGTCACAAGTTCCCTACCAGTCAGCCCAAGCTGCAGAGCTCATTGCCCTTATCCAAGCTTGCGAGTTGAGTGAGGGACTGGCTGTCAATATTTATACTGACAGCCAGTATGCTTTTGGCGTGGCCCATAATTTTGGGCGACTCTGGTCAGAGAGGGGGTTTCTCAGTTCCCATGGGATGAAGATACAAAATGGCTCTCTTATACATAGGCTTTTGTCGGCCCTGACACTCCCTAAGAAATTAGCGATAATAAAATGTAGCGCCCACAAGGCAATAACTGATGATGTGGGTAGAGGGAATGCATTTGTAGACCAGACAGCTCGAACAAAGATGAAAAGGATGTTTGTAGCAGGTCCAGCTAGGTGGGTGCCCTAGGTTACTATGTTTGAGGATACGTTGGCAAATGTTAAGGAGATCCAGAGCGAGGCAACGATCGAGGAGTTAGCAGTATGGCAGGAAAGCACAGCACATTTGGATGAGGAAGGGTGTTGGACAGATAAGTCAGGGAAACAGAGATGGATGTTACCAGATGCATATGTTCTCCCCGTAGTCACTATGGCGCACGGGCCAGCTCATGTTAGTGCAAAAGGTATCTGTAAATTGTTAGATCCTGTATGGCACAATGATAATATCCCAAAGACAGCCGCCCATTTGGTCAAATATTGTATGGTGTGTATGATGCACAATCCTGGGAAGGGTACCGCTACACCACCTGGCAATTTTGCACCCCCTACTTTCCCTTTTGAGGTCCTCCAATTAGATTACATAGAGATGGATCAAGTCAACAATTTGAAATATGTGTTAGTGGTTGTTTGCGCATTCAGTAAATGGGTTGAGGCTTACCTTACTAAAGAAAATACAGCCATAGTGACTGCAAAGATACTCATGAAGCAGTTATTTCCTCACTTCGGCTTGCCCCGTTTGATTTGAAGTAATAATGGAAGCCATTTTAACGCGAGAGTCATACAGTTGGTTTGGGAAGGGCTCCACATCAAACAAAAGTTTCATGCTGCGAATCACCCCCAGCGGGTCTGGTTGAGAAGTACAATGGTACTCTGAAACTGAAATTGGCAAAGATTCAGGAGAGCACAGGGTTGCAGTGGCCAGATGCTTTACCATTAGCCCTCTTCCCTACAAGAACAACAGCTCATTCTAGAACAGGATTGTCACCTTACGAGGTCGTGTTTGGGCGCCCAGCAAATGTCTGGGGTGTCCAGCGTCCTCGGAAATTTTCCAAGATTGAATATCCTCCGTTAGTGGATTATTTGTATGAGTTAACTAAAAGTCTGCGTTCTATTCACCAACAGATCCAGGACACACTTCCGCCAGCACCTGAGGGGCCTGGGCATAACATTTGGCCCGGAGACTACATCTTGACGCATAACTTCCAGAGGAAGAAGGCCTTAGAGCCGACGTGGAAGGGGCCAGTCCAGGTGCTCCTTGCCTCCCGCACAGCAGTCAAGGTTGCTGGCCGATAGAATTGGATACACAGTCAGCATTGCCAGAAAGTACCTCTTCCTCTGCCTTACGACCAGTAGGTCCTTGACGACATTGGGGATTCGGAGTGGGAGCAGGTGCCCCGCTTTGTGCCCTTTTCGGATGCCCAGCTAACATGGACCCAAACGGAGGATGAGAGTGATGCAGTGTTGAATGCGGCAGTGCCCCCTGAGGTCAGGGCCATTCAGAAGCCCTGTTCTACTGGCCCATCTGTGCTCGAGTCCCAGACGATTGGCCCCTCTGTGTCTGAGCCCCTCTTTCCTGACCTCTCTGTGCCTGGAGCAGTTAGGTACAATTTGCGCCCCCAACGGAGGAACAGTGCACCAAAGGAAAAGTCAGATTAGCAGGGATGGACTCGATAAGTCAGGCAACAGTAGTGTAGGGAGAGGCGAGATTGGTGCATTGTTCGGACACTGGACCGGATAAACCGAACATGCTCCCCTGGAGGGGGGTACCTTATCCTGAGCGACGTGGGATTTCTTCAAGAGCTGGTCCAACAGCTCCACCGCCGGTGCTCAACAGCGCCAACGTTGATGAACAATAGGAGTCTGCCAGCGAGGCTCTAGCGGATGCTGGGAACATTCGCCTTTTGCCCTTAAGTTTTCTTGCATTCCCCCCCCCCCCCCCTGGTTCCATAATGTATCCGTTTGGCCGCACCATCGAGGAGGAAGAGCAACCATTTGAGGCACCGCGCTTCTAGCGGGATGGACCTAGTTGGTCTGCCTGGTTTACAAAGAGTGAAATAGTTTTCGTAGTGATTGTTGTGATTTTCTTAATAACAGTGCTTGGGGTAGCATGGTTCCTGGAGGAGAAATACCCAGTACATTCCCTGATTGGTACAACGCCTGTTCCCCCTGAACACATGTTTGTTACTTTGGCTCCCCATAAAGGAGAACATCGCAAAACATATGTAGACAATGTATTTTTGCAAATGCTACATCAAGCCCATGATACGTCTAATGTTACTAATTGTTGGATCTGTGGTTTGCTCCCCTCAGTTACACATAAGAGTGATATTCTGCTGTCGATGCCATTATCTTATCTGGGGAGCTGCGAGGGGTAGTTTGAACTATTTACTATGGTGCATTATCACTTTCATTCCTCTGCTATGAATATGATATCTGCTGACTCTCGCACAGTGGTAGAATATATACGCTTCCACCAAGGGTTTAATTATACGGGGTTAGGAGGACAAGGGACCCCAGGTACATTGTCCCCATCAGCTTGTATGAATATATATGAGAAGGTAAAGAACGAAACATGGCTTTGAAATGAAATGTTAGATTTCCAGGGGTTCAATGCCACTGAATATTTCCGATCCTTTCAGGTGCGCAATATTACTAAAGATGAGGCGATGCCGGTGTCAGTAGTTAACACCTCAGCTGGGTTTTGTGTCCAGGGAATAGGGAAGGTAAAAGTGGGAGAGAGTAATTGCAATTACACATATACGCTGAGTACGACTAGTAGTCCGCCTTTGCTCCCACCGCGTAATGTCTACTTTGTTTGTGGGTCCCAAGCTTATTTTTGGCTTCCTAGGGGATGGCCAGGTACCTGTTATCTCTCTTTCCTTCTTCCCCCAGTGTACATAGCACCATCCAATTACCATAAGGACCATCGGTTGCAACGTAGGAGCACATACCTGTCCCGAGTCAGGAGGGTTATTAACACAGAAGATATAGATCAGACAGACACCACTCTGCAACAGTTCACCGATGCCATGAAGGGTATTATACCCTTTTGGGGCCCTATGTCCAATAGCCTTAACATTCGTCGGCTCACAAGAGTTGTAGAAGGGGTCATTAATACCACAGCTGGAATACTGACAAATATTACAGCTGAGCTCCAAGCTACGAGGCTTGTTGCTTTACAAAACAGGATGGTGTTAGACGTCATCCTTGCTGATCGGGGAGGGGCCTGTCGCGTCACTGGCAGTAGTTGTTGTGTATACATCCCAGACCATGCCCCTAATGTATACTCTGCCATCCAGAAGTTGCACCGACTCACATCTGACATCCACCAAGAAAATGGTAGATGAACTCTCTCTGGATGGTTCTGGGGTCTATTCGCGTCCTGAGGTTGGAAGATTCTTATCTTCCTAATTGCAATTGCTGGTATAATTTTCACCTGCTGCTTGTGCATACACTGTCTTCCTGCTTGCTGTGCTTACTGTGTAAAAACACTGACACCCAAACCAAAGATTCCAGTACATGACCCTAAGACGACGGCTATGATGATGAAGGATATCCATGACCTGATGTCAATAGATGAAGGCATTTTTTTAATATTGATAATGCGTGTATTAACTTGTAGCCGTAGTTTTCATGATGTATATGGATTTATTTACTTCTAGACAGTAGCAAAATATGTTAGCTAATGCTAAAAGGAGGGTCTGTTGGAATGGAAAATGCCTTTGGTCGATTTCCCCTTGCATCGCACGATTTAAGGTAGCATTTTCGGCACCATTTTGCATTTAGCCGCCATTTTGTACCATGATCGAAACTAAACTTCTGTCTCATTCTGTTTGCCTCAGCGGAAAGCAGTCTCGATATTTTTTTCTATTTCTCCAAGGTTGAGCTTTGCTGCACTAATGAATAGACTGTTTTGTCATTACATACCTTTCCCGTTAGATAGGCCTGCTCCCACCCTTAGAGTGGCAGGCACGGGCAGAGTAACCTTGAAACTGAGATAGCATGTACCAGATCTCAGGATTGCAGCTCATCCTTCTGTGTCTCCTTTGTTCACTAGCTACTAACTGGAAAATTCCAGTCTGGGCGTGTATTTAGGGGGTACTGGAAATGTATATTATGTATTACCATGTTAGCGGGGGTCAGTCCCTCTGCAGGAATCCAAGGAGGCTGGTCAGACTGGACTCAGCTTGAGTGTATGACTAATAAATAACTTTGGCTTGTATTCTCTACTGTCTGACCAACTCTTCATTTGTTTGGAAGGCTGAGAGGTGGTCGCGAGTGACCCGGGTAGCCTAGTGGTGCCTCTGTGGGCTGTGGCCTAAATACGGGCATGGACCTGTCGGACACCATTTATAATATCTCAAAGCACAGCTGCGGATGGGGTTTGGTGGGGGGACGAAGCAAACCAGCAGGGCTGGATAGCCTTTACTTCCCCTCTGACAGTGGCTATGGTAGTGATGGATGCTTCCACTTAAGGGAGAAGAGCTCATCTGGAGATCAGAGGCGTTTCGTTTCCAGAGAACAGCTGCTTCACATCAACCTGTTGGAACTGCAAGCGATTAATCTAGCGATCAAGGCCTTCCTTTCCTGCAGCCACTCTTGGGCCGTCCAGATCTTGAGAGACAACACAACAGCGATGTGGTAGGTCCACAAGCAAGGGGGAGTAGGATTTCACCTCTTTCGCCTGGAAGCTTGAGACTGTGATCTTGGGCATAGTCAAGGGATATTGTTGACCACGAATCACCTAGTGGGGTCTCTGAATGTCAGAGCCAACATTATTCTGCCAATCACAAGTTGTGTCTTCTGCCGGAGGTAGTCCATGACATCTATGCCCATATGAGTATTCCTTGGGTGGAAACGTTTGCGTCAGAAAACTTTCAATGCCAGCAGGTCTGTGTCCTCCATTATCCGCTGAGGGGAGCCTTGGGGGACGTGTTTGAGTTGAGGTGAAACTTTCAGCTGCACTATGAGTTTCCCTAGTTTCTTCTCTTACCCTCGATTCCTCAAGTTCTGAGGAAGACCCGCCAGGACCAGGCCCAAAAGATCCGCAGCCCCCCAGATTGGCCATAGAGGTTGTGGTATGCAGATCTTTGGTGCTTCTTTACGTCCCCTGGTCAAGCTGCCATTTAGATGGCCGTTCTCTCCCAGTGAGAGGAAATGGTACTGCATCCCGGTCTCCCCCTTCATGCATGGAGACTGAGCAGGGACATCTGAACTCTTTCCAGCTGCCATCGTAGGTGGTTGACGTCATCTTGTCACCCCTCCTCTACATCAGCTTACTCTGGGAGATGGGCTAACTTCGTTTGATACACAGACAACAATGTAGATCCCTCGCATGCTAAGTTGTCTCAGATTTTGCAGTTTGTGCTTTCCCTTGCACAGGGGATATGCAGTCGACACTTTTAAGGGGTATTTGTCAGTGTTGACAGTGTTACCCTGTCTCTCACACCAGCATTCTATATTCAAATCCCCTATAGTGATGCGATTTTTGAAGGGGTTGACTAATTTGTATCCATCAGCTCCTTTTGTTAACTTTTTAATGGGTACCCTATTTGAGGCCTTGCATAGTTGCCAGTTACAAATGTTGACTTTGAAATCAGTGTTTTGGAGGCAATCGCTTAGGCCAGACTGGTCAGTGAATTACAGGCTTTGAGTTCCTGTCCCCATTCACCTCTTTTTTTCGTTGCCAAACTGGTGTTGTGAACCAAGGCTGCTTTGCTGGTGAAATTGGTGACTTTGTTCCACCTTAGTAAATCCATCACCCTTCTGACCTTCTACCCTTACCCCATCCAACTAAGGAGGTGGAAGTGTTGCATAGGTTGTGTTCTAGGCAGGCAACTACTACCTGGAACCTACCAAGGATATACGACCGGATGACCAGTTGTTTGTGGAGTACCCTGGTGCCAAGAAAGGCAAAGCGAACTTTAGCTAGGGGATCATCCTATGCATCAAAACCTGCTACGATTTAGCAAGGAAGGACCTTCCGGAAGGGTTCAAGGCCCATTCCACCAGAACCAAATTGACCACTTCTGCTCTTTCCAGAGAAGTTCCAATCGCAGACATCTGCAGGGCAGCTATGTAGGCGTCACTACACACCTTCGCCAAGTATTACTGCCTGGATTCACCAGATCAGTTTTGCAGGAATTCCTCATCTAACCATCCATCAACCCTTCTGGGAAAGGCACTGCTTTTAAATCTATTTTACAGGTGAGAAATCAGCGGGTAAAATATCCATCAAAAGATAAAGTTACTTACCTGTGGTAATGATCGTTCTAGTGGACAATCTATCTACCAGCAAATTTCTCACCGACCCATCCAAGTCCCCGTCTGATGGGTGTGTTTAGGGAAAGCTAATAAGAGCCAAACGGATTTGGGTAATATTCTACCCTGTCGATGGCATTCATTGGCTCGCCTTGAAGGCTTGGTAAAAATGAATGGAAACTGAGGTTACACTGAGCTGGGCGCCATATGGCTTCTCTGATGTCATCCAACACCACTTCTAGCATTGATACAAAGCCAGTGCCCCTTACTGGTGACATGAGAGCTTTGAAGTTTCTGAATCTAGTCTGACACCAGGGATTATTTTTCAGAGTAATCTGTAGGTAGATAGAGTAATCATAGGTAAGTAACTTTTGTTTTCTCCATCACAGGAACTTTCAGAGTTAATGACATTTGAAAGAAAGAAACCTTGCTGTCTAAGAAGGATGTCAGAACACATTTAAAACATCACGTTAAAAAATAAGCTGTACTCAAACTATTTTCAACATAAGAATAAACAGACGCCGTTCCTGAGATACGGAGTACTCTCCTAATCTCATTCTGTTTCTACGTGCAGCTGGATCTTTTTGTACTTGACAAATAAACAAGTTTTGATGGAAATTATGGAAATTATTTGGCGCCGTTTGGCTGTATGACCTGCAAACCATTTGGGTATTCTCTGATTTTTATGACGACTTCATAATTACTGAATTATAGACATTACGAGTTTGATACTTTTGGTCGTTTTTTGTGTGTGCCCTGAGGAAGTCTTGGGTGAATGCGCGCATAAGACGAAACACGTGTTGGCTCGGTGGCTTTTGTGTATTGGAAAAGAAAAGGAAAATAAGAACGGAAGCGTTTACTTGAAAAGATTGGTCACAATTAAACAACTAGAAAAACACTGGAGAAGAACACTGTGTGGACAAAAAAATGTTTGGGGCGTTAATATATGAGTTTTGCTCAGGACATTGAGTTTGTTTTTTGTAAGAATAAACAATCTTTTGAACAACCTTTAATAGACTGCATACTGAATAAAATGCTGTCCCTTTAAGCCTCTATATCTGTAGCACCCACAATTCCCTACTCCAGACACAAACTTCAAATCTAAGTAAAGCTCTCTGAGACAACCTCTGATGTCTCCAACGTAGAGGAAGTCTAGCAGGTCAGTCAGTAATGAGGGGTATCCTCATGATGGTGAACCACAATTACAGGTAAAAAATGTTCACTTCCTTCATAGAATCCTTATCATGTAATGACTGCTAAAATGCAATACCAAGCAGTGCCAATGCAAGGAAGGAGTACCTACATTGGCAGCTGGCACGGATTGGGGTGGGGAGGTGTAACGATTGGTCTGAGCGCTGTGGTTTGGTGCTCAGCCTGGAACTGGGAGCCTGGGCATGTTCTCCACCCAGGCTGTAATGCAGCCTGGGTGGAGAACATGCAAAGTGCGCATGACTGTTTGGCCGGCTCGAGACGGCCGGCCAAACATTCATGCGCACTAACAGAGTGCCCACCACTCCTCCCCCTGCACTGAGAGCAGAGCAGCCCGCCTGCCCTCAAATCTGCAGCAGCAGGAATAAATAAAATGATAATAGCAACAAGTTATTATCATTTTATTTTTCCTTTATTTCCACTTCGAAAAGCAGTGGGGTGACTCTCCTATGCCTTAGCGAAGGAGCCGCCACTGAGTACTTAAGGAGAAGTTCAGATATCTGCTAACTGAAAACAATCTTAAAGGCAGCTTGCCACACCAGTGAATCCGGTTTAACATCTGAATCAGTGCAATAATGCATGGTACAAATGTGACATGATCTCCATATGAAAGCTCTCCATGTTTCAGCGGTTAGAATTTTATATTCTAATGCCTTACACCAGACTTTGCAAAATCCAAATGTGTAACTTCTTAGTACAGAGGACAAATGAAATTATGACTTGTTCATCTTGCTTCACCTTTCAGCAGAATTATAAAGTAAATCCTTACTGTCCGATTAAAAAGCCTAAGGTGTGGGCCAGAATTACAGCTTGTACTTTGAACTAGAATTAATCATTACCAAAAAAACCACACTCAGAACATTACTGTACTCGAGCATCCCCTTGTCCACATCATTGTCCTCATTGCTATTTAACATCTTCATGCAGGTCCTGCACAGCGAATTGTCCAGAGGCAGTTAGAGTTCCAGAAATATACAAATGTTATCCTAATCAGCAGATACCTGCTGAACTTTCAGAAGCCTGCAGATGATATCCCAATTCTCCTCTGTCTAGAACAATATTCAGCTAATGGAAGAAACCTTACCAGTGAGTTAGATCATACCTTCGACTAAACAAAAAAAATAAATCTATTTATGCCTCATTGAGGAAAAACACAGGTCCTCACCCTAAAGGCTCCTACGGACAGATCTATCCCCTTTCAACTGGTCAGCGTTCCTGGGTCTATCTTCTGAAACATCAGAAACGTAGGTTTTCTACTTGACTCTGATTTATCCTTCTACCCCCAGTGCAGTAGTCAATAGAACCAAATTCCAGATCACACAACTACTTTCCTCAAAATGAAGCATAGAATGGAGCTTACCAAGTCCTTAGTCTAGACAACTGTATCTCAATGAACTCTGGGCTCACAAATAATCTCAAATATAGACTACTGCGACTTCAAATCAAGCTGCAAGACTGGCCCTCAATTTAAAGAGTCAAGATCACCTAACACCTTATCTAAAATGTATTCACTAGCAGTAGTGGCTGCTCCCGACCAGGGGTGGTGGAGCAGAAGGGGGGAGGGATGGGGAGAAGGTGGCGGGACCAAGGAGGGGGGGAATAATTAAAAAATAAAAAGCACTTACCTCTTTACCGCCGACCGTCGCCTCTTCTTTCTCCGTCCTCCTTTCAGGAAGCACACAGCCTCCCAGAATCCCCTGACCAATCACAACGGTGCCTTAGCAGCCTGCGCTCAGACAGGGGCTGACAGGCTGTGCATGTTCTCCACCCAGGCTGTAATACAGCCTGCGTGGAGAATATGCAGAGTGCGCATGACGCTTTGGCCGGCCCGAGACGGCCGGCCAAAGCGTGATGCGCACTTTAGGTGCTGCCACAGCTCTCCTCCCCCTGTGATGCTTGGAGCCCAGCCCCGCCCGCCGGGCTTTGGCTGCAAGCGTTATTATCATTTCATTTTCTGTATTCAGCTTGCAGCTGAAGCAGTGGGGTAACGCTCCTCCGCTTTAGCGGAGGAGCCGCTATTGTTCACTGGCTCCTAGTTAGTGCATGGGTTATGTTTAAAAATCCTCCTTACTATACACTAGGCCCAATGGGATAAAGACACCGACTCTCTTACAGAAATGTATGCATAAAATACTACTAATTTCCATCGCTCTGGAATGCCTGCAAATTACTCCTGCGATTATAACTAAACTATATCATCTGAGACTATTTCCTTGATGTCTCTGTCAACGGAACCCTAGCTACTTTACAACAAAATAAGATGCAGGTCACACATTTTAATACCAACAACATCAATTCAGCCTTCGATCCTTTCAAATTCAGTAAGTTGAGCAACTAGGTAGTAGTAACACATTATTTGCAGCAATTATCCGTCAAGTATCCTTCTCAATCCAAATATCTAATTAACATATCCACCACTCAAATTACTTTCATATTTCACTATACTAATTCAACACTAATCCTTTATGGGTTCCGGAGTAGCATGCTACTCACCGAAAAAAGCGCTTCAACACCCCATCAGGGGTAGTAAGCGCTATATAAATGCAAACCTTTTTCCCTCTTCTATGCCTCCGCTATCCTTCTCAATCCAAATAACTGACTAACATATCCACCACTCAAATTACTTTCATATTTCACTATACTAATTCACCACTAATCCTTTATGGGTTCCGGAGTAGCGTGCTTCTCGCCGAAAAAACGCTTCGAAGCCACGCTAGGTGTAGTAAGCGCTATATAAATGCAATTACAATACAATACAAACCGCAGTATGAAGCGCCATCTTAAAAAATATGAATAATTTTAAGAAGCAACTGAAGACTGAATTTTTAAGGAAGCATTAGTGGTGTATGTGTAAAGCCAATTCCTGGACTGACACCACAGTCTTTGCTTCCCACCCATATCTTCCTTCAGCACTAACACACTCTTTCACTTACTGTTACTCCCAGCTTTATATATTGTTTCTTTAACATATCAAACTTTTTGTTTATTATATAGTATGCTGTCTATGCCCTGAACCTTCTCAAGACATCCCCTATTAATCCTATGTATCTACTGCCTTGTTATGTATTCTCCACTCTTATCCAGACTTTATTTAACTTCCAGAAAAGACTAGTTTATTACACTTAGGCACTATAAAATAAAGGCCTGTATTAATACTGAAATAAATATTTTCCTGAGCTGAGTTGATTTCTGATTTACAACTAAATCTGGCAGTATATTTAGAAAAACCCACAACAACGTAAAACAATTTTAACCTAAGTTGTATGTTAACCCAGAATTGAGGTATATATAATTTATATAATTTACTGAATATAGTTAATAAAAACCATTACAATGTATAAAACAAATCATCTTAAAATGTGAAGCACATAAAAGATACAAACAATACTGAAAATCAAATAAGTGAATTAAAACACAATGGTTATATAGTACTGGAAGACTAATTGTTCAAAAAGCAGCTTATTTTCACTCATCCATTAAAATGGCATGCATTTTGGCTACAGTAGTTTGGCTTGATCAACATAAGCCTTTTTCATGACTTTGCCCCTCAATAAATTGTTGCGTAAACAGAGATAATGCAAATTGACCAGTAAAGTGCAATGTGCTAAATGGGAGCTTATAGTAAATCTCTAATCTCAGCCTTCATCCTGTGCGTAACTCCACCAAAAATATTGCTTTTAAATCTACGTAAAACAGTATAGCTTGGCTTCTATAACTGATCTCAATTGTTTTGATATAAATACTGCAGCATACTAAACGACTTAAAATAACAGGTTATCTAATAAAGTGCAGTGTTAAATTGCAGCTTGTTGAAAGACTTTTGACTTCATCTTGGACCCTGCTTGTAAATCTAGCTGAATTGTAGTAGAAGACAATTACAATTTGTTGGATAAAGTGCATGAAATTTAAAGCAGCTTGTGGCAATTTTTCGAGTTTATCATGGATCCTGCGCATTTACTTAACAAGATTATTGATTGATAATCCTTTGGTATTGATAAAACAATATAGCACTACCTCATAGCATTTTAGTATTTTTCTTTGCCTGAAAATTGTCATTAGTAAAATTCTCGATTCCCAAGCAAATTTGGGGCAGCAGCAAACTAGATGTGCCGAGCTTCCGCTATAATAATTGCAGAATCTGTCGAATGAAAGAAGTTGTGTGTACTACCCTATTTGGCGCATTTCTTCTGCCTCAAAGAGACCAAAGAGCAGACAAAGAAATTTGATTCTTCGGATCCATGGAACTGAGGCTGTGTATTGGGCTGAAAAGTGATTGTTAACATAGAAGTCTTTAAGTAAAAAGGAATGATCACTTGAGCTAAATGTCTGTAGGTCTTTTGTTCTGGAAAGGTGGAAAAAATGTTTTCCTAGGATGGTTTTAAATAGAGATTTTGAGATAGGCTGACCCACATTCCATATGCAAATCCTCGAAAAATTGGCAAGCTTTATATCCCAGAGCATTGAGGTAGTAGCTAGAAAAAACAAAATATATGAGTGAAAGTAAACAACTTTTGTTACTTATGCTTTTCTGGGTGCAGGGATTCCTTTTCATAAATGGATAGCATGGTTAATCAAAATAACAATATTTTACGATGTTCATATTTGAGGGTGCTCCCTATGCATTAGTGAGATTACCTCGAGGTTATACAACATTATAAAACAGTCCTGGTTTATGCTAAGCAAGAATAATTTAGCTGTTTAAAGAGGATCCTGATGTATTATCATAAATTGCTGATATTTATTTTGAAGATGATGAATTGAATGAACACTTAAAAGGAGCGGACTGAATATGGACTATTCTAGCTAAGAATGGATACAACATACATTTTGATAGATTAAATATTGCCTTCCTTAATTACATCACTTTAAGACAATAATAGTAACTTTAAGACAGGGACTATCCAGTGAAGACAATAGATTGACTGCACAATTTCATTTCTACAGAAATGTGTTACTCTAAAGCCTACAAACATGATGGGGTTTCTGATGTTTGGAAGGGCGTACCGGCTGCAATATGCAGGTGTATTACATTTTATGTGAATTGATAACGGCCACCTTTACAGAGAAAAATTGGTCTAATGCTTATAGAGCATTCTGTGTGGGCTACAGACAGACATCTTACAGACAAAATAAATCCAGAACAGGGATAATAAACAAACCTAAGTGGCTCCTATTACATCAGGCTACATTTAAGGGCTATGCAGTGAGAGACTGTTGAAACTCATAGCATGTATCTCACATTTACTGCAACTGCTGAGCACAAATTCACTGTACACATTACAAGATGCTGTTTGGCTTACAAACATGTATGCTCGAATTTAGAGTTTCCTAGAAATATGGAGTCACAGCTGGACTTATGATCAGATCTGTTGCAGACCCTTCAAGAAAGTGAGATTATTCACTACGAGGGGCTCTGCAGTCTCAATCTTCAAAATCAAAGCTGTTGAAGGGTAGCTCCCATAACCTAAAAAACACATTCAAAAGTATTTTTCGTGTATTGGATACATTTTTATTTCTTGTCACCAATTGTATTTCTATCTCACAAAGTTTTATGATATTCAGTCATCAAAAGTGTGAATGTCATTCATCATAAGCAGCAAATGATCATTGCTGGGTTCAAAGTTTTAAACGGCTTGATAATCAGGCTCCCTCAGAGTTTCCACATCTTCCTGAAACGATGAATGACCTTCACACTTTTACCATTATGGTCATCACTACATTCATTAAATGAACAGCCAAGCGGAACCCCACAATTTCACATAGTGGAGTACTATTGAACCCTCCTCGCTGATGGTTTGAAGGCTTTCCAAGAAAAGTTTGGTAATTTTGATAGTATTCATATATGATCTTATTCATTTGCTTATTTTTATTTTCCGGATCTTGAGCCCTTGCCAACAGTTTTAATTGCATTTCAAAAAGCTATACATTCTCTTTTGTTCCTTGAATCCTTCCTAGATCAAGTATATAAATAGTGGTAGGCTACTACTCCAGTGCATTGTGTGTGGGAACACAATCATGGCAATTAAAAGGGTTTGCAACATTATTTACTGTGCGTTTAAATCTATGAGAAATTATTTACCTATTCAGCAAACAAATTGCCTGGGTTTTCTATCGCTTCAGATTTGCACATCTGGTTAGCTGCTGAAGATAATTATGTAAAGTTTTGAGACTGGAAATGGGAAAGCGTATTAGCTACTGATGAGATCAATGCGCTAGTAAAAACGATACATTAAAAATTGTATCGTATGTAACAAAAGAAATCGTTTAATGGTCGATCCAGACTCATCAATGTGCTCTTAGATTTTTACAGAAGACCCCTGGCCCACTAGGTAACAAATCTGATTCCCAACTAATCACTTGTATAAGTTACTACCTCAGTGTGAGTAAATTATGTCAATATTGGTTGTCAAAATCTGATCGCAATTCTCTTAAAAAGCACATGCAAATGATATGTGATGATATTAATTTAACGGCTTAAGTTTAGGTCCAGCTCCTGCCAGGAAGAGACGGAACCTGTTTTTTGTTTTGAATATGCAGAAAGCAACATACTTTAAGAAAGAAGCAGCTACTAGCATAAGAGAAATAGACAAGGAATCGTGCATACAACGTTTGCCTTTGTAGATATTAGTGTGCATAAACAAATGTATTTTTTCCTCTATTACAACATCAGCACTAAAAATATTGAAGGAAATTTTCTCTTCCCGTCATCAGGAGCAATTTAAACATGTACACTAACACAGTTCTCTAGGCATTTGCTCACTCTTATCCCTTAGGGTGCCAAGGACGTGCTGGACACATCCTAGCACCAATTCCCAGGTGCTAAGGGAGTGTCCAGCACGTCCTAGCACCCACCCGCAGAGGAAGCATTTGTGCTCCCCCGTGGACACCCTGCAAGGGGGATGGCAGTTGAAGCACTTGCGCTGCCATCCTCAACCCCTCCCCTGGCTCGGTGATGACATCATCACGGGCACGGCACGCTGACATCATCATGACACGCCAGGGACCCCAGTGTCTCTCGAGTGCATTCCTAGTGAGGGATCATGGGTTTGACTGCGATTGCGTAGCAGGAATGCACCCACTAAGTCACCAGAGATATTTTTCCTGGATGAAGCGGCCCCTTGGGCAAGGGCTTCTTCCCAATTTGGGTCACATACGTTTTCGCCGGTTTCCGCCCCCTGGGGGCAGATCGCCCCTTTTTTAGGCTGATTTGCTCCTCGGGCGGGGTAGGAACCCACTCAACACAAGGGAGAAATTTAATAATTACGTTTCTAGGGAGCGACCCCTTGGGCATGGGTCGCTCCCCAATTTTCTATGTTGCTGCCAGGGGCAGATCGGACGTTTTTTCCAGGTGGATCTGCCCCACAGTGGGGGAAACACACTAAACATCAAGGATAAATGTAATAATTATGTTTAAGGAGAGGAGAGCCTTGGGCAAGGGTCGCTTGCCTCAAGCAGGCATTTTCCTTTTGCTTCCGCCCACCCTGGGGCAGATTGACCGTTTTTTAGATCAATCTTCCCCTGAGGGTGGAGACCCACTAGACACCATACGTTTCTGTAAGTGGGGGGGCTTCCCCTGTGATAAGGGTTGCTCCTCTCTAGGGTACTTCACTTTGCGTCCCCATTGGGGATAGATCAGCCTTTGTTTCCGATCTGCCCCTCAGAGCAGATTTTGTTGTGTGTTAGCTGTTTTATTTTTTACCATGTGCATTTGTGACCATCATTTTTTCCCCTTTTTATTGTAGCGCAAGACTTTTGATCTTCTTGGTGGAACATCCTGCTTGCGGTTTCAGCATTGGCAGAACTACAGTTTGAGTCGTTGCATGTGTTTGGTAAGGAAACATCTTTGTAATGTTTACTTCAAATGTGTATCGTTCCATTGCTTGAGTGTTTTTTGTTTTTTTACTGTTATGATAATATTAGCATATTTATCATATGTTATATTGTCTTTCAAATTCATGTGTGGATTTGTGCAAGATCTATAGTATGTTGTCTTGTGTGTATTTTGTTTTGTTGTTTTTCCTTTCTAGTGGGATATCTTTAGTGCTTGCTGTATCTGTGCAGAGGAGGTGCAGTTGATCCTCAGTCTAGCTGTCTGTGGCAAGTAAGACGTATCTAGGTATCTTTTTGTAATAGAAAGTTCATTGTGTGGTTTGTAGTGATAGTTTCTTTCCAGATCGTTATATTTCAATAGTTGTATTTACTGTTTGATACAGCCACAGTTTGTTAAGCTCTAATTTGACACAGTGTTGTTTATAGTTGTCAGTTTTTGTGTGACAGTTTTATAAGTTAGCATTATGGCTGGTAGGAGGATGACCACCCAGGAGGGTTTTGGCTTGTTTCCTGAATCTGCCTCCGAATATGGATCTGAGACTGACTCTTCATCTGAGGCAAGCACCAAGTGCAAGACTCTGGCAGTGATTTTCTACACAAGAGGAATCATCTGATGATGAATCTACTATTAGCGCTGGTGAAGTGACTCCTTTAGAGGAGGACATTGATATGCCTTTGGTGGAGCATTAGCAAGCTGGATTGCAGCCAGAGGCTGGAAGGCTTCCCACTGAAAATACTGAACCAGGGTTTCCCCAAACATGGTGCAGCCTGTTTTGCCTGCCTTTAGTGGTGCTGCAGAGCATAGAGGTAATACAGAGAACTCTTTGCCTATCAATTTCTTCCAGCTCTTTATTGATGATGTGTTTTTGGATGATACTGTTGAGCAGACCAATTTAAATGCAGAACAGTTTTTGAGGGACAACAGTGCCACAATTAAGACCCACTCTAGAGCTACCTGGTGGAATACAACAAATCTCCATGAGATGAAGCAGTTCTGGGGTTTAACTTTTTTGATGGAATTGCTAAGGAAGCCATCATTGTCCTTATACTGGTCTACTAGCCCCATGATGGTAACTGCTATTTTTCCAACAACTATGAGTCGAGATCGGTATTTGCTTCTTCAGCGGGTTCTGCATAATGTGGATAAAGCTACAGCATTGCCACAAGATCATCCTGATTTTCCAAGATCATCCTGATTGTGACAGTCTCTTCAAGATTCGGCTAGCCTGACCTTGACCATAAAGTTTGTCGTTTCTCAGAGATCTATGTTTTAGGTTCAGATATATCTGTGGACTAGTCTCTGGTCCTGTTCAAGGGCTGTTTGGTTTTAAGACAGTACGTGCCTGATTCACAGAACTAACTTACGTCAAAAACGTAAACGTAAATGTAAAGTTAGTACTTTTTAGGTATTCACAGAATACACTTACTCATTTTGGTATTCACAGAATAGTACTAACTTTACGTTTACGTTTTTGACGTAAGTTAGTTCTGTGAATCAGGCCCAAGTCGCCTCATAGCTCGAAATGAGACGGCGATAGTCTGGGTCTATACTGATTGATTGACTAAGATACCTTTGCGACTGTATACGACAGGGGGCTTGCCATGCCAGATGTCAAAAAAATATTATTGGGCACCCCAACTATTGGTAATGAACAAATGGGTATTTTCTGACAGGCAGGAGACGGCCTTCTGTGACGACAGGGCTGTGATGGATTGCGGTGGGCACGAGGTGATCCTATACTCAAAGAAAAAGGCCAAGGAGCTGCCGCCGCACACTTGGACAGTTGCCGCGATCTGGAGAGAGGCCTGAGGATTGGGCTGGAGAGGCAAGCTTCGGCTCTGACCCCTTTGTGGCATAGCGACCTGCTCCGGGAAGTCGGCACTCTAGAAGGTTTCTCTAAGTGGGCATTAATTGGCATAGAACATATGGGGGATGTATGGCGGGAAGAATCCTTGATACAATTTGAGGTACTCCAGCAAGAATATGAGATGGCAGAGATGGAACATTACCAATATATACAACTGTGCGTTGCAAAAACATATACCTGAGGGCCAGCAGTTACCAGAGGCGTCACCTCTGGAGGACTGCCTAATCACTGAGCCAATAACTGACACAGGGACCTCCACGATCTACAGAAAACTGTTAATAATTCCCCTGACCTGTTGGGAGCCCTACGGGATGCTTGGATGGCGGACCTCGTTGACATCAATGTCAATGTCTGGGCAGAGGCTCTCCAAAGTTCACAGGAAATAGCTATTCGAGCCAGGTTCAGGTTAGTTCAACTCAAAATTTTACATAGAACATACTACCCGAGGACACTTTTACATAAACTAGGTGCGTCCGACACATCACAGGGACTCAGAGGCTGTAACCAAGAGGGCACATTCTTTTACATACTCTGGGCTTGTCTGAAACTACAAGTGTTCTGGCGCAGGGTAACTGAGGTGATGTCCAGAGTTGTCTCACAAAAGGTGCCCTTGGATGCAAAATGGTTATTACTGATGCAGGGGAGGACAACTGGCCCAGATATCATAAAATCTGGATAATGATGGCATCTGGAGTGGCCAAATGCAACATAGCAAGGACCTGGGGTGCAAGCACCCCCTCCCCTTCATCCCGCAGTCTTGTGGATTGGGAGTTCGACCTTGACTGGTGTCAAAGGGCAGAAGAGATGATTTATTGGAGCAGCAGCTGCCCCAAAAAATGGGAAAAGGTGTGGAGGGCCTGGCTAACACTTAGGGGCACTGATCCATGTCAACCTGGCAAGGGAGTAGGGTGGAGAGTTGTATACCTGTTTTATTGTAAGTAATGAAAATCCTATGTCGACACCAGGCAGTACAAGCGCCATTTGTGATCTCACCAGTGATCCAAAGATAACTTTGCGGCGATAGTTACAGTACAAGGAGGAGTGCTACAGCACCAACAGGACAATTCTCCCATTGCCTAATCTAGTGGACAACTGCATTATTTCATTTTGGGGAATACAGGAACATTAACATACTCTAATCTTAACTAAGATAACTTTTTCAAAGGACTACTAAAAGTCATCTTGGTACTGTACTGTACTATTACCTATATGTCTGTTTTATGGTTTGTGCATTTAGGTTACATGATTTTTCTTTTGAACATTTCATATATGCATGAGAATTTTTAATTTGACAATGTCAATTTTTTTGTATGTCTAATATTTATCTAAATTCATATTGGAAAAAATATATATTGAAGTACAGTGCTGTATCAAAAAATTAAGTATTAGTATAATTATAAAGTAATTGCAAGCACTTTGAATGGTATCTTTATGCTTCTTACTAAAGTGATTATACATTAATGGTTAAAGAGGGTTACATTTTTCTCAGTTAGACTGAAAGATCGCCACTTCCCTGAATACATTCCTCCAACACCCAAAAAAGTGTTCCCTTCCTTGTCGGAGATGTAGAGTCTATGTACGAAAGGAGAGTCATATGTACTACATGGAGTGTCTTTCTAATCCTGGCCAATGTGCGCACACATATTTTAAACTGTACAATACGCAACCCAAGTATTGGGAGCAACCATGAGAGTAAAAGGCAACTGACACTATGGTCTGTATTGCTACATATTTTCTGTTTAGACACCAGATTACCATTTGTTTGATGTGTTTAGTCACACCTGCCTGCTATGCATGCAAACATAGTTGGTTTTTCATCTTCTACTAACAGGTGGGTATTTTTAAATTTGAGGACTCCTATTGACCCTGGGTTGATCCGTTCCTGTCACTCGACGAGGCCCAGCCAACCAATTGAGGTAGTTTCTTTATCAGGAAATGTGGGGGAACACTGGGTCATTGTAATTTTGTGGAACCCTTCAGACGTCTGAACTTTATGTCACAGAAATGCAAGAAAAATAAGCAGTTTTAGGCAAGGTTTGAGGTTTGCAGGACATTGTGGGCAAGAACATATCATGGGATCCACACAAGGCACACCACCCAGGACTCCCTTGGGTGTCTAGTTTTCAGAAATGCCTGGGTTTGGTAGGTTTCTGTGGGTGGCCGGTGAGCCCTGGCCCAAAAACCGAAGCTACCCTTTTTGTTGATGTAGCCACATTGCATTTTGGACCTTTTTTTTTCCTGAGCGTTAGGCCCACCCACACAGGTGAGGTACCATTACCAGAGACATTGGGGAACACTGGGTGGTAGGAAATTTCAGGCTCCCCGGATATTCCAGAACATTCCCTCACAGACATTTGAGGAAAATTTGTGTTTTTAGTCAATGTTTGAGGTTTACAGTGAATTGTGGGTAGGAAAAGGTTGTTGGATCTTTGCGAGGCACACCACCCTGGACTCCCCTGGGTGTCTAGTTTTCAGAAATGTCTGGGTTTAGTAGGTTTCCCCAGGGACCGGCTGAGCTAGAACCCAAAATCCACAGCTACTGAAATTGCAAAAAAAGGTTGGTTTTCTGCGGAAAAATTAGAATTGTCCATTCTGCGTTTTGGGCCCTTTCCTGTCACAGGCACTAGGCCCACTCACACAAGTGAGGTACCATTTTTTTCAGGAGACGTGCGAGAATACTGGGGTTCATAGGCCATTTGTGGATCCCCGCAGATTTTAGATATTTCACTAACAGAAATGTGAGGGAAATGGGTGTTTTGTAACCAAAGTTTGAGGTTTGCAATTCCTTCTGTGTAAAAAAACCTGATTAGAGTCACACAAGTCATGCCACTCTGGACTCCCCCAAGTGTCTAGTTTTCAGAAATGTGTGAGTTTGTTAGGCTTCCCTGGGTGGCGGCTGAGCTACGGTCCAAAATCCACAGCTACCCACATTGTAAAAAAAGCCATGGATTCTGCTGGGTGAAACTTGAGGTCTCCGGGTCATGTTTTGTGGAGTTTTGTGTTCCAGGCGCTAGGCCGAGCCAGACAAGTGGGGTACTGGCACAAGATCCTTTATATATAAACGGCTATTCAACATTTAGTATCCCAGACATTCCATCAAGCTTAGTAAGAGGAAAGGGGGAGTTGATCACTTTTATTTCTGTCACTCTTGCTAGCATGACTGTTCGAGAAGTTTACTCACACCGCATTACCAAATGCTTTTATTGAAATTGCAGAAATCATTTGAACAGGTATTGATAATTTTTATTGTAATGTTTTTGACATAACTATAACCAGGGTTGTGGATGACCTGGAGGATCATTTATGTAAAGTCGAGAATGATCATAAATGAGAACGTTTAATAATTTGGGTTGGGGATTTTAATATCTGTACATGTGATCTTAAAATCATGATGACGTGTGGCTTTCGGGATGAAGCCAATCTGCGCATATCACATATTAGACACACCTCATATAGAGAGGCACTGAATAGAGTAGTTGCCTCTAGAAATGTTATATTTGTGCAAGATCTTGAGTGCTCTAACTTAAGCCAAGTACTGACGTTTGTTGGGTCAGACTCATGCTCTATAATCAATCATACATTAATCTCAAAGAATTTGACACCAGCCTTTAACAAGCATGATGTAATCATGTTTAACTGACCACAATCCTCTAACTTTGGAATTAAAACTGGACCTTGGCACTAAAAGCTCTAATACCTCCCAAAGTAGGCTTGAATACGCAAAGAATAAGGCGCTAAATATTAAATGGCACAGATCGATAAAGACCTCTTTATGAATGATCTGGTGATGAATAATCAGGCCCAAATTGCCACTGTCTTACTATACGATGGTCTCCCTGTAGGTATCATTCAGGCATACTCTGCTTTGAGTGCGTACATTGCAGCAAAATTGACTAAAAACACTCCCATGATCAGCAGTAGTCCAAGCTGGTTTAATCATACTTGCACTCAAACCCATAAAATCCTTAAACTGGCTCTTAAAAAGCAACCCAGCTTTCATGCGGTCATCCCTGTGGAAGTATAAGTAGAGAACTTCTCTAAAATCTTTGAGCCTGGTGATCCAACACACTTCATGGCATCAAGAGGAGAAACTCAACATGACCAGGAGGCTGCTATTGCTTTGAGTAGATCTATTGATGTGTCAGATGTCATATTAGCCATAGAAAGCAGCCCTATAGCTAAAGCCCCAGGCCCAGTTAAAAACCCCTTCTGATCTATACAAATCATTACCCCAATTATGGGGCGCACTGATTACTAATGTCTTAAGGTCAGTAATTTTAGTCCCCTTGGTTCAGAATTGGCAGGAAGCTATCATTGTGCCAATATTGAGAAAGGGGGATAAATATCTGCCCCACTACTACCATCCAATCTTGCTTTTAGACAACACAGTCAAAATATTGGGCAGCTTTATTTAGGCCAAGTTGGAAATATGAGCAGCTGAGAACCGGGGACTCTAATGCACAGTTTGGATTTCGCCCAGGGCTAGAAACTGTTGAGCAGAGTTTGAATTTGTACTTTAATGCACAAAAATACACAAAGGGCAAAAAAGTTGGTGCACATCTGGCCTTTATGGATTTAACATGAGCATTCAACACTGTTTGGTGGCCAAAACTCTGGCCGATTATGGAAAACATGAGGATAGATAGTGCAGTTATTCATTTACTCCGCAGGCTTCACACGCATACTACAGCTTAAATCCGTTATAGTAGGGAAGGAGACCTCTCAAAAGAAATTAGCTCAGTTGTAGGGGTTAGACAAGGAGGTGTACTGGCCCCATTCCATTTTTTATTACATATAAATGGCCTCAAGGATTACTTGTGCACTAGAGGAAAAGATATCCCAATGATTGCCTCCCGTTAAGTACCCGTACTATTGTACGCAGATGATGCAGTGCTTTTAGCAAGAACAGCCAATGGTTTACAGTTACTCTTAGATGTTTTTAAGGTATTTATGGCCGATTTAGGGCTAAAGACAAATTTTACAAAGTCCTTTCTAATGAAATGTGGGCCCAGGTTATTGAAAACAAGGACATTCATGCTAGGTGGAGCAGAAATTGTTAAAATCCCACACTTTACTTATTTGGGGATCCCATTCGATCTTGCTTTTAATTGGAAGCTTTTACTGAATATTAGCGTATCACAGTTTCAAAAGTCTATTGAGGCCATCCTTCGATTTGCTAAAAGACTTGGCCACAAACCATTGGTGAATTAGTACACATTTTTAAGAGTAAATGCCTTTCTATTGGCACTTTTGGTGCAGGTGTATGAAGCTACACTAATAGTGACTGCTTACAGAAAATAGAAAATAAATTCACAAGAAGGCTGCTGGCCGTCCCTCAATCAGCACCAATTAATTTTTTTCCATGCAGAAGTAGGACTTGGCTTCATAGAAGACCACGTTAAACTTCAGCCCCTTCTGCTTTAACTGTCTGGCTTTAGACAACTCATCAGATATTCCATGGCATTATGTAAAGCAAAGTTTTAATGAGCTTGGTCTTCCAGAACGTTTCTCCAATTCTGCTAACTCGTCCGACTGGTCACCTCATAAAGTTAAAGAGTTATTCAATAGATGTAATCATTCTTTGCTCTTGGCAAATTCAGGGACTAGGGTTGAGGGGCATTTCCAATGGAATTTTAATGGGAGCCTATCACTTGCATTGTATCTTCAAGCAATTTTGAAAGAACGCCATCCGCTTTTATTAACTAGATTTCGACTCAACTCTCTTAATTTGTTGTTGGCTTTTCCCACTCAAGGCACATGGTTTCCATCTTTCCCGCTCTCCTTTTGATGATAATAAAGCACAAAGCACTTTGCACCTTACCATATTTTACCCACTTTATATTACTCAAAGGAGACAGTTTTTGCTTCCAGCCCTGAGAAAATTCTAGGTTAGATCCCACGAGCTGGCATTTGCACATTTACAAGGTATGGGAAGATTAGAGTTTTGTCATGTTGTGCTAAATTTTATAACCAGTGCTTTGCAAATTCGTATCAAATACTAAGAAAATGTCTTTGCTTTTTTATCCCCAAAAAATTCCTGTAAAATAGAATTTGTTTTTATAAAAATTGTTGTTGCACTTTATATTTGGACAAGCTTGTAACTGTGGAGCTGAATAAAGTATTACCCTGGGCATTGATGCAGGGCAGCTCCGGTTGGTCCTGGAGTCTTCTCACTTGGTGGGGAGACGGATATGTGCCTGTAAGCTGAGGGAAGTGGCTCCTCCACTTCAAGGGAGATGCTGACAGCTTGTCGAAGTGCTGGAGGCCCTTCGAGGCTTTTGGAGGATGCACAGCTGCAGGACGAGTCGGGTTGCAGCAATTGTTGGGACAGGAGCAGGTAGGCAAGAAGGGTTTGGTGCTAAAGTCCACGAGCAGTCCGCAGTTCTTGCATCTTCGGCTTGTCTTTATTCTTTCTTCAGTCAGACGAATCTAAGTTCCTGGTGTCAGGGGGCCACCTAAATATTCAATTAATGGGGTGTTAAGGAGTGAAGGGTATTAGCCAATGGGCTACTTGCCCTTGGAGTCACTACACCCTCTACATGACCACTTCCTGTGGAGAATGGGTATAACTCTGTCCCAGTATTCCTATTTCCACCAAAATTTAAATGGTGGAATCCTTCTTTCGTGGGGCACATCAGGCAGCCCACTTTAGGGGCGCGACTGCCTGGTAGTGCACCATGTCTCCTAGTATAGCTAATTTACCGCCTGTCCATGTGCCAAATAGGAACCAGGACAAGGGGTGGCATCTCCCAGGTCTGGGGGAAGCCGGGATCGCATATCAAAGGAGGCTTGGGCTTTGAGGCCCCCGGCCTTGGGATGCAGATTCCCTAGCCATCCTGCTGGAGGAGGTGTGAGCACCTTCCTCCAGAGCAGGCACTGTTTCTGGCCTCAGAGAGCACAGGCTCTCACCTGAAGAGGGTCAGAAAAATGTCTGTGGTGGCAGGCTGGACGATACCAGTCAGCCAGCACACTAACAGGCTGGTAGGTTTTCAGGGGGCACTTCTAAGGTGCCCTCTGGGTGCATATCTTAATAAATCCACTACTGGCATTGGCAGGGATTTATTAAGACAAGGTGTTGGATACCAAACACCATAGGTTTCAGTGAAGCCATCATGTAGCTGCGTAACTCATAATGACCAGTGCCCAGTACATATACTTAAGATGGCTTCCCTGTTCACTTGTACTATCTAGCAATTGAACTAGACAGCGCAGAGGCATATCTGTTCATGCATATATGTCTTCACATGTAATATAATGCACCCTGCCTAAGGGCTATAAGGCCTGCTGTAGGGGTGACTTACATATATTGCAAGCAGAGTACGTCTGCACCATTTCATGCTGCCTGCAATGGCAGTGTGCATGAGTTTGGTGGTGGGTTCCTTAGGGTGGCACAATACATGTTGCAGCCCTAAGGGACCATCTTTAGTACCCATGCCTTAGGTACCAGGGGTACCATTTACTAGGGACTTACCGGGGTGCTAACGGCCTTGCCAATTGGGGAACAACTGAACAGTTACCTTGTTTTAGGGAAAGAGCACTAACACTGGGGACCTGGTAAGCAGGAACCCAGTGCACTTCAGTCAAAATTGCATCAAATACCAGGCAAAAAGTGGGGGTGACCATGCCAAAAAGGGGCATTTTCCTACAGCTACATATGCACTTGTACTGCTTCGCATCTAGAAACCTCCCTTGTAAGTGCATAAAACATGCTCTATGGAATCTATATCACATAAAAGTGGTGTCTGTTCTCAAGCCCATGCCCTTTAGTCCTTGTGGCATATAGTTATACCTGTGTAAAAATGTATGCTGTATTAACCTATTTCAGTCATTTAGGGACACATCTTTATTTTGCAAACAGCAAAATAACGACTCAGCATTTGTAAATGTAAATTCCTAGACCATTTTCACATTTGTCTCATATTTTACTGTTTCTTCCTGCTATTCTTTCAAATATACATGTAGGGAGCGTGGCCAAGATGGCAGACGGGTATGACGCACTCTCTCGTCACTCTGTCCCCGCTGCTGCGAGGCCTTGCCACCTGCCCGGACTACAGCCGGCCTGGAGACCTGAAGGAGCCCGCTACATCTGGATCTACATCTACCCTCTGGACACCTACTGAGGCATTCAGCTCATGGGGGTGTCCCCTGGGTCAAGGTGGAAAAGGCAGCACCGCGGCCAGCCGTGTGAGCCAAAATGGCGCCGGCCGATGAATGTGACTGAGCACGGAGGTGGTCAGGCAGACGGGAAACCTACCCAGCAGAGCTTTTCGGGGTCGCAAAGCACACATACTGCTGAGGAGGGGCGGCTGCGGTGAGCGGACATCCCCCAACAACGCTGTGACTGCATAGTGGCTGATAGGCAAACTCCCCCTGCCACGCACATTTGACTCACAGAAGAGGCAGTCCCCCTCACTCAGCACTGCGCCCTGCAGGAGAGTGGTGCTTGCAGCCTCCCCTCCGAGCAGAAGACACAAGGCCACAGCTGGCCACCGCCAGAACCAAGAAGGACCGCTCCCTAAAAGAGATGCTAACTAAAGCCTGTCCCCACCTGCTCGGAACAGCACGCTGAGGGGGATGACAATGGGGGTCCTGTCAATCGCGCCTTCCTAGTTCCTTCCCTCCGGGAGGACCTCCAAAAAGTCAAAAGAGACCTATCCCAAGATTCAAAAGAGGCCCGTCGAGAGTTGGCCAAAGGAGTGACCTACACTTGGGGCACCCCTTCCGCATTGTTTTCTGATAGGAGGGGGGACTTCATCAGATCCGCTCCCTGACAGAGGCATGTAAGGTACTACAGATTAACGAGCCCTCTGACAGTGACCAGAAACCTGCATCTCAAACACGGAAAGCCTGGAAGTGCTTTTAATAACCCTATCAAGCCCTGAGCGATCATATAATGTCTGGGACAGTCGGGTGCAGAGATTTGTCTTCTGTAGCAGACCCATTTGGTTGCTGGGGACTGTCACAGACTTAGATCACGGGCCTTGGTCCTTCCGGGGGAAAGTGGGGACCAAACTAGTAGAAATTAAGGGTAGGCTCCTGACTACAGGGTGAGTGTGGAGGACCATACCACTGTCCTAGATTTTCTCTATGCCCCTAATGACGGTCAAGAACACTTCCTCAGACGGGCAGTGGCGGACGTGCTGTCCTCCCAGGATAAGACATATTGATGGAGCGGACCTAAACCTTGTGCTCCTCCTCGATCTTGATCACTCGGCACCCAGGTATGGAAGTTCGGGGGCTCTATCCCAGGAGGGGGGGCAATGGCTAAGGGAAATGGGACTGAGGGACCTCTGGAGGGAACACCAGACTTGAGACTATACCCATGATCACAAGACCTATGCCCACCTTGATCATTTCCTAGGGACGAGGGAGCTGAAGAACCTCCTTGCTATGATTGAGATAGAGCCCCACTTTCTCTCCGACCATGCAGCAGTTTCTATCACATTAACGCTCCCACCCTCGCACTGCTCACCTCGACAGTGGAGATTGAGGGAGACACTTCTTCACGGACTGGAAGTGGTCAAACAGATCACTCAAGCACTCACTATCTTGACATTAACGACACAGCAGACACACCCATCTAACTCTCCTGGGAGGCTCTAAAGGTGCATTGGCACCCCTCTGGTATGGCGACAGCTGGTGGCAGCGAGGGCTCAGCTGGCCGGACAAGACCTGGATAAGGCTGAGCACGTGCTACATTGACTCAAACACTCCTTCTATGTGGGGGGGGTAATAAATGCAGGCGCCTGCTTGCCAATACCCTTTACGCACAGCGACTGCTGGCTACTGGGGTGGAGGCCCCGCTGACACGAGACAGCACGGAGATTGTGGGAGATGCTCCCATTGCTTCTGCATTCTATGAGCTTAAATGGGACCTCTACTCAGAGTAGGTCCTACACCCTGATGGCCCAGAGCTCTATCTTCGAGATGCTCGCATCTCAAGGCTCACAGAGGACCAAGCCGAATTCCTAGACCGCCCGATCCAGATAGAGGAGGTGACCTCAGCTATTGCAAGGCAGAAACTCCTTAAATCACCCAGGACGGATGGATTTCCGGCCCTGTTTTATAAGACGTTCTGTACGCAATTGGCTCTGATCCTGGCCCCGCTTTTCAATGCAATAACAGGTCCGGACACAGTCCCATCCTCCATGATGGATGCCTGCATTGCCGTCATTCCCAAACCTGTGAAGGACCTCAAGCAATGCAGGTCCTACCCACCAATATCCCTCCTTAATGTGGATATTCAATTGTTTACTAGTATTTTAGCAGCCCATCTAAACACTCTCATGCCGGGGCTTTCATGCCGGGGCTTATCGACCCTGATCAGGCGGGATTTGTCCCGCACAGATAATGTAGTGATAACACCAAGCGAACCCTGCACATGCTCGATAAGGTCAAAACCTCCAAACGAGAAATCATGCTACTGGCCATAGACACCATTGACCGGGTTCACTGGCCATACCTGGCGGCAAACCTCACCTACTTTGGTTTTGGGCAGGTTCCGCACTTGGACCCTCAGCAATTATGGCCAACCCGAGCGACAGTACGGGTGAACAGTCAAAACTCTGCACCATTGCCTATCCGCAGGGGGACGAGACAGGGGTGTCCACTGTCGCCCCTACTCTTCGCTCTCTACATGGAACCCTTTGCTCAAAAAGTACAGGACAGTCCACACATTACAGGAGTTGCCTTTGGTGGAGAGGAACATACAATATGCCTCTATGCTGATGATTTCATCGTAGCCCTAGACAACCCTGCGGAGTCCATCCTGGCCTTCGTTGCTGAGACTGAGGTATTCAGTTGTACAGCGGGATTTCGGATGAACATCCAGAAGTCGCAGGCCCTCAACCTTTTGAGGGTCAAGACTGAATTGCATATAGCTGGGACTGAATGATGGTGGATTCAACCCATATCTGTGACTGGGGGTGAATCACTTGTTCACTTTGCCACTGGATTCAAGGTAGCCTGCCTGCTGAGGGGTGTTACCCCGAAACCTGTCCCAGGATGCTTGTTTCCGGCCCAGGGAAGACCTGGCTTGGCAGTTCCGGCTGGACTGTTCCCATGAGGCACAGAGTTAAGACTGATATGCATATAGCTGGGTCTGAACTAGGGTGGCGAAGTGAGCTAAAGAACGATGATGGATTCAACCCAGATCTGTGACTGGGGGTCAGTGTCTGAAAAGTTTCAGCGCTCCGTCCATCATCTCCTTGTGTTTGCTTTGTTCGCCCTAAGTTGGCAGGGTATGCCAAGAAGTGGGTCCTTTGCTCACTTTGCCACTGGATTCAACCTAGCCTGACTGATGAGGGGTGTTACCCCAAAACAGGTCCCAGGATGCTTGTTTCCGATCCAGGGAAGACCTGGCTTGGCAGTTCGGGCTGGACTGTTCCTATGAGGCACAGGGTCAAGACTGATGTGCATATATCTGGGTCCGAACTGGGGTGGCGAAGTGAGCTAAAGAACGATGATGGATTCAACCCAGATCTGTGACTGGGGGTGAGTGTCTGGAAAGTTTCAGCGCTCCGTCCATCAATTCCTTGTGTTTGCTTTGTTCGCCCTAATTTGGCAAAGTATGCCCAGACGTGGGTCCCTTGCTCACTTTGCCACTGGATTCAAGCTAGCCTGGCTGATAAGGGGGTTACCCCGAAACCGGTCCCAGGATGCATGTTTCCGTCCAGGGAAGACCTGGCTTGGCAGTTCGGGCTTGACTGTTCTCATGAGGCACAGGGTCAAGACTGATTTGCATATAGCTGGGTCTGAACTGGGGTGGCGAAGTGAGCTAAAGAACGATGATGAATTCAACCCAGATCTGTGACTGGGGGTGAGTGTTTGAAAAGTTTCAGCACTCCGTCCATCATCTCGATGTGCTTGCTTTGTTCGCCCTAAGTTGGCAGGGTATGCCGAGACGTGGGTTCCTTGCTCACTTTGCCACTGGATACAAGCTAGCCTGACTGATGAGGGGTGTTACCCCGAAACCGGTCCCAGGATGCTTGTTTCCGGTCCGGGGAAGACCTGACTTAGCAGTTTGGGCTGGACTGCTCCCATGAGGCAAAGGGTCAAGACTGATTTGCATATAGCTGGGTCTGAACTGGGGTGGCGAAGTGAGCTAAAGAACGATGATGGATTCAACTCAGGTTTGTGACTAGGGGTGAGTGTCTGAAAAGGTTCAGTGCTCCGTCCATCAATTCCTTGTGTTTGATTTGTTCGCCCTTATTTGGCAAAGTATGCCCAGACGTGGGTCCCTTGCTCACTTTGCCACTGTATTCAAGGTAGTCTGACTGATGAAGGGTGTTATCCCGAAACCAGTCCCATGATGCTTGTTTCCAGTCCAGGGAAGACCTGGCTTGGCTGTTCGGGCAGGACTGTTCCCATTATGGACAGGGTCAAGACTGATTTGCATATAGCTGGCTCTGAGCTGGGGTGGCGAAGTGAGCTAAAGAACGATGATGGATTCAACCCAGATCTGTGACTGGGGGTGAGTGTCTGAAAAGTTTCAGCGCTCCGTCCATCATCTCCTTGTGTTTGCTTTGTTGGCCCTAAGTTGGCAGGGTATGCCCAGATGTGGGTCCCTTGCTCACTTTGCCACTGGATTCAAGCTAGCCTGGCTGCTGAGGGGTGTTACCCCGAAACCGGTCCCAGGATTCTTGTTTCCGGTCCAGGGAAGACCTGGCTTGGCAGTTCGGGCTGGACTTTTCCCATGAGGCACAGCGTCTAGACTGATTTGTATATAGCTGGGTCTGAACTGGGGGGGCAAAGTGAGCTAAAGAACGATGATGGATTCAACCCAGATCTCTGACTGGGGGTGAGTTTCTGAAAAGTTTCAGCGCTCCGTCCATCATCTCCTTGTGTTTGCTTTCTCAACCTTTTGGTCTCTTCAGAGTCAGAAGCCTTCCTGACCCGACGCTACCCGATCCAGTGGCAAACTATCTCTATCCCCCTAAATTACCAAGCAAATTTGGAGAGATTTGACGCAATGGAAACTGTATCGGCTCTCCTGGCTTGGCCGGGTTGCCGCTTTGAAGATGTCTGCTCTCCCGAGAATTCACTTCCTCTTCCAGGCACTCCTGCTAGAGCCGCCTGCAGGCATGATTCAGTCTTTACAAGGGGATGTGAACCGCTTTGAATGGGTGGACGTCAGGCCTTGCATGAACAGAGATCTGCGTTATCACCCTCCGACAGAAGGGGGACTGTAAATCCCCAAACGCACGCAATATTACCCAGTAGCACAGCTATGTTATATAGTGGAATGTTCCAGGGAAGAATCTGAGAAACTTGGCTGTTCATGGATCGAGCTGTAGTGGGAACTTCTCTGTGGAAGATCCCTTTTCTGCCTTGCTCGCAGAGAGCGTGGGAACCATATTCCTCCCCAGTTACTAAAGCTATCCTGATGATCTGGGACCGCATAACTGTCCAGAAGGGCTTGACATCCTTCCCCTCCCCGCTGATGGTAGGCAACACGGACTTCACACCTGGCCTTGATCAGGCTGCGTTCCTAAGTGCCGGCTGCCGATCTGTTGGCCACTTCTTTGACGAAGAGGGTCCTCTAGCCTTTGAACGACTGCAGGCGGATTACAACCTCCCGGAGTCGAAGAGGTTGGGATACCTGCAGGTTCTGCACTGGGTAATGCATCCGACAGTGCGCCCACTAGCACAAAGACCTCTTACTACATTAGAAAAATGGTTAATCACAAAAACTACGGATAAACACCTCATTAATGAACTGTAAAGTCTCCTGCTACACGCTTCCCTGGTCTCAAAGACCTCAGGGCAGAAACGTTGGGAATAAGACTTGGGGCGCCAGCTAACAGCAAAATAATGGGAGGCGATCTATTACAGGACAAACCACACGGCACTCATAGCGGCCGGCACTGAGACAGCTACATAAATAGTCACGTACTGGTATCTTACACCGGTCTGATTACATAAGGGTAATCCTGCACGGAGCACTGACTGCTGGAGACATTGTGGGTCCCCTGGAACGCTGGTACACATGCTATGGGACAGCCCTAAACTCCAGGAATACTGGGAAAGGATCATAAACGATATAGACACCCATTTCGACACTCAGTTGCCCCAATTCCCTGAAAACATTGTCTTAGGCCTCTCTAATGCGCTCTCTTGATCCCCTTAAATCACGTAAGGAACGACACATAGGCCTAGCGCAGGGAGCAGCCCTCCAGCATATCCTTACACAATGGGGCATAGATAGACGTCCGACACGCTTGGGATGGCTCCATCGGCTATGGCAAGTGTTGGGAATGGAGAAACTCACCTTAGTCCTAACTGCCCAGGGAGACTCCTACAGAGACCTCTGGCACCCCTACATAGCGCTCATCTCCACGGAGTTCCGAGAATTGACATGCCCTAAATATCTCTGTCTGCTACACTTGACAGAACTTGATGAACCTTCTCAGACAGATAAACACCGTCATGGTTAATGCTTAGAGCCTTATGACACAGAAACTCATGATGTGAATGCTCCCGGATGGGGGGGAGGAAGGGGTTAGTGTTAACCTTTCGTTTCAACTGTATTCTTGTTTGATCTTGGGGCGCTACATCACCCTTGTTTGTCACTTTATTGATTATGAATTCTTGCAAAATCTTAATAAAGAAATTTGAACCATAAAATATACATGTATACATTAGCAATATCAATGGTGTAGATGTGGGAGGTGCAATCATCAATAAGAGTGCTGACAGTTCCGGTGGTAGACTAGGAAATTAGGAGTACACTTTCATCAGTGTGTTCCTCAATCCAGGGTACAGAAATATATTAAATAGGTGCAATTCACCCTAGCTTTAAACCTTTGTCAGGACATAAACACGCTACTTGCATTCATATCTCCTAAAGTAAGAAGCTGCAATTTGTCCAATTGCCCAATACGTTCTCTTTCAATACGAGTAGTATAGCTGTATTGTTTTTAGAGGGAGCAGAGGTGAATATATCTGATATAGATTACGTAGCCTTGCCAATCTATAAGATGCCCAGTTAGTGAGCATAACTGTATTTATTTCAATATTTGATGCTCCTAGTGGAGTGCCTTATATTTCCTGGAGAGGCACTGGTTGCACCACATCTTTTTCCACCTCTACATGCAATCATGGGCAACTGGCATTAATGTTCGTAACGGGTGTTGACCCCACTAAACAATAATAAAAAAACCACTGAGCGTAGATACTTTTTTTTATTTATTTTTTTATTTGGATTTTCATACATAACACGATAACACATTATCTCAAATCAACAGCAGAGTACAGACATTTCATTACATAATCATTTTGACAAGTGCTTGGTATGGGACAGTCCGGATAGTCAATAGGCATTACATCGACATTCATCTTATTGTATATGTAAGCGTGCATTGTTGTGGGTGCAGTTGTAATGCAGGATAGATAATCTCAGCCATGTTTTGACTGAAACCAGTCCTCTCACTTGCGTCTACTGGGAGCCCCTTTGTAGGAGGAGA
This sequence comes from Calotriton arnoldi, assembly GCA_963921515.1. Classification (NCBI taxonomy): domain Eukaryota; kingdom Metazoa; phylum Chordata; class Amphibia; order Caudata; family Salamandridae; genus Calotriton; species Calotriton arnoldi. The sequence goes on from CAWUFW010001745.1 coordinate 1,629,459, forward strand.
TAATTCTGGAGCGGTCCCCATATATCTGTGGGCCTAGAGGCAATTGGTAGCAGTTCTATATAGGTTGTGGTCTGTTCCTGATAATGCACTAGGTCAGTCAGCCATACCTTGAATTTCGGTGCGCGTCCTCTGCCTCATCTACAGGCTACCCTACGTTTGGCCATCAACAGAGATATGCCTAGGCACTTCCGGTGCGTTTTGGGGATTAATGCAGTGTAGCTCAAGAGGGCCACCACGGGATCCCTGTCCAATGGTATGTCTAGCATCTTCTCCAGCGCCTCATGCACCTCCCCCCAGTAGGCCTGCACTGACGGGCACTCCCAGGCCAGGTGTAGAAAACCAGCACCCTCATTTTTGCATCTGTCGCATCTGTCATGGTCGGTTAATTTGAATCTATATTTTTTTACAGCCGTGTAGTATAGCCTTTGCAGGAATTTATAATGTAGTACCCGCAGCCTGTTACTGGCCGAGATTTGCGATGTCTGGGCACAGCAATAATTCCATTGCTCCTCTGTCAACTCCCGCCCCAGCTCCTCCTGCCAGTGCATGTATGCCGGACTGATGGGTTTCTTTTGTGTTGCGCGTATGCTTTTGTAGAGTCCGGACACCAGGTGGCTACCCCCTGCAGGACTTAACAACTGGTGTAACGGAGGTAGGACTGCTGGCTCGTGGGGGAAGTCCGGTAGGATCGCCCGAATCCCTTGTCGTAACCGTACATATAGGAATAAGTCTAGTGGAGTAGACCGTATGCTCTGAAACAGGTGCTCCGAAGAGCGGAAGGTACCGTCCTGAAATAGGTCCCCCCACACATTTACGTGAAGCCGTTTACAGAGGTTCAGGAATCCTCTTTCCTGCAATAGTGGTAGGTCAGGGTGATAGGTTAACGGAAGTCGCGGGGAATACAGGAAAGGCGACGAGAGTTTGTCCCTAATACAATTCCATGCATCCACCGTGCTGGTGACCGTGGTGGGAGGTGTAGAGCGAGTGCGACGCGGGCCGTGTATGATGCCGTTCAGGGGAACAGGATCTGCAAGCCAATCTTCTGCGGCTATTTGCGGCATATAACGTGGGGGATATATCCAATAGAACGCGTATTGTGCCTGTGCACTCCAGTAGTACATCTCGAAGTCAGGTATATCCAACCCGCCCTGCTCATATGGTCTAGTGAGGCTGGACCACTGAAGTCGTGGTTGCTTTCCTCCCCAAATTAGCGTGATCAGCGCCGTCCGTAGCATTTTAAAAAAGTTTGGTCCTGGGTGATATGGTATGTTTGCAAACAAATAAAGGAACTGTGGAAGTACCACCATTTTTATTAGAGAGGCTCGACCAGCGAGTGATATAGGCAAAGAGATCCATCGTGTGACATTGCTGTTGAGACGTGTAATTGCTGTACCATAGTTCAGCCGTATGGTGTCCTCTCTGTCTCTCGTCACCTGTATACCGAGGTAGCGAAGTTCAGTATCACACCATTCCAGTGGATAATCAAGTGGGAATTGTGGAACCGCTGGTGTAAGCGGAAACAACTGGGACTTCCCCCAATTGATATTGATACCTGATAATCTGCCGAACAATATGAATTCTCGTAGTATGGGGTTAAGATTGTGCCTGGGATCCCTGATATATAATGTCACGTCGTCCGCATATAAGGAGATCAATATTTGGCGTAGGCCACATCGAAACGCCTTATCTTGGTGCCGTTGTCGCAATCTAGAGGCCAAGGGCTCCATTGCGATAGCAAATAGTAACGGGGACAGCGGGCATCCCTGGCGCGTGCCTCTTGAAACAGGAAGTGAGTGAGATACATGGCCATTGATCAATACTCTGACGGTGGGCTGGTGATACAGCATCTGAATCCAGGCTATATATATCTTTGGAAACCCCATGCTGTGCAGCACCCCAAACAGATAGTCCCACTCCACGGAATCAAAAGCCTTTGTGGCATCTAGAAACACAGCCGCAAGTGGGAACTCTGGCGCCACTGTCTGTACAAGCGAAAAGAGTGTGCGAAGATTGTGATTGGTTGCCCTGCCAGGGACAAAGCCTGATTGGTCAGGTAAAATAAGGTTTTCCATAAGGAGATTGAGGCGATTGGCTAGTATCTTAGCCAAAATTTTGGTGTCACAGTTGATAAGTGACAGGGGTCGATATGAATCGCAGGAGCTAGGAGTTTTATTGGGCTTTAGTAGAGATGTCACCAACGCTTCCCTCATGGAGGGGGGTAGGGTACCAATCTCCATAGATTCCTCATACACCTCTTTAAGGACTGGCGCCATGATATCGATATATGTTTTGTAAAATTCGGCAGGGATACCGTCTAATCCAGGCGCTTTGCCGTTTTTTAAATGCATAATAGCTTCCCTGATTTCATCCAATTCGAAGGGCTGGCTAAGGAATTCTCTTTGCGTGTTGCTAAGCCACCCCAGTGTTATATCTCCTAGATAGGCACCTAATTCCACTGTTTCTTGGCGGTGTGTGGTGTATAAGGTCTCATAGTAATCGGTGAATGTGGATAGTATATCCAGTGTGTCTCTATGTATTGTCCCTTCTGGACTTTCAATTTCTAATATATGGGACGTGAACCTGGGGCCTCTCGTCGCTTCAGCTAATGCCTTTCCTGGCCGTTCCCCTTCGCCGTACTTTCGAGCCACCCAGTATTTACTCTGAAATTTCACCTCTCTAGCAGCATTCTGTTCGTATTCTGTCAATTTCTTGCGAAATTCTGCTTGTACCTGCCCTGTCTCTCCTTTACTCATTCTGACCTCTAACCTCTTCAGAATCTGTTCCAGCGTTTGGATTGTACGCCGTATGTCTCGAAGTACTCCGAAACTCTTTGAGATGCAATACCCTCTGATAGTGACTTTAAAAGCCTCCCATATTGTTTCGATATTATCAACTGATCCCTTGTTTCTCATAAAGAAGTCCCTTATCTCCTCCCCCAGCTCGGCCTGAAAGACAGTGTCCAGCAGAGCATGGGGCTGCAGTCGCCAGCGTGGCCTGGGAGTGCCATATCCCGGTGGTGTGAGTGCCAGCCTCACAGGGCAATGATCTGAGAACGTCCGGGCTGGGTGAGTTACAGCACGTATAGCGTCTCCCAGCCCTCTTGAGACCAAACAATAATCAAGGCGCGCCCATGTGCCCGTGCGTGTCGTGAAGTGTGTACCCTCCTTCAAGTATGGGTGAACATGCCTCCAACTATCCACCAGGCCACCTTCCTCCACTATGCCCCGCAGTGCTTCTTGGGACTTATTATAGTGGTGCATATTTGGATTGGACCTATCCTGTTCCGGGTTAAGGGCCACGTTAAAATCTCCTCCCCAGACGACATGTGTGGAGCCTACGTTCAATATTTGCCCCCATAACCTAGTGAAAAAGTCTGGAGCATCAACATTGGGGCCATAGCAATTGACCAGCAACACAGAATCTCTACCAAGTCTACCCCATGCCAGTATGTATCTCCCTTGTGGGTCTTCTATCGCTCCCGCCAGTACAAAGGGTGTCTGTTTTTTAATCAGTATGGCAGTGCCTCTCGCATAGGAGGAGTATGATGAAAAAAGTCTCGTGCTAGCCCATTTACTGGCGAATGTGTTTACAGTCCTTGGGTCTATGTGAGTCTCCTGGAGCATAGCCAGTTGCACCCGTTGTCTGTCCAAGTATGCCAGGACCTGTCTCTGTTTTCGTTGATCCCCTAGGCCCCTGACATTCCAGGACAAGATCGTCAATGTGGAGTTGTCATCCGTAGCCATCACACTGTCTCACAACAAGAAGCCCAGCATCTGATGTATCAGTTATATAAAAGGTTTGTCCATTCAAGCACCTATCGATTCTACATGTAGTGTGTCTGTCTACTGCAACAATGCAATGTGTTTCCCGCGGCTGCCCCCTCCCACCTCCCGTGGCATCCCAATCATGCCAGAAACTGTCCGCCCATCCCCATTCCCAAGCCCTACAGCCCCCCTCCCACTGAAGCAGCCCTAACCTGCCAGAAGCTTACTCCCTCCCCCCTACCCCAACAAATAAACACAAATACACCTATCCAAACTGCTATGCAACCGTACATAGATTAATCATCAATGGGGGGAGCACCCGTTGGGGAGATTACCCTAGGTGCCTGCACATTAACCCCCACCCGTTGGGCCCACTAGGGATGGAGCGCGTGGACACCAAGGGGCAGAGGGTGCCCGGCGTGACATATATGAAATGGCTCATAAAGAAGAACAAAGATTAGAAATAGTAAGTCTATTGGTCTACCGTCCTCCGTATCTGCGGAGCCTGCCGCTTCTGCTCCACCAGCCGGTGGTCATTTGCTATGTTTCTTATGTCCCAGTAAGTTCAAGACTTGAATAAGTTATTCATTCCGCACTTTCTTCCACTCCCGCCGATGCAGCCTGCTGGGATGATGTTGACGGTTCGGTGTTATGGTTTGATCGTTTCAAGTGCTTTAAGAACTCCTCTACCTGCTGTGGTTTTGTAAAGAATCTCTGTTTACCTTGGTGGGTAACCCTGAGTCGTGCCGGATATAGCAGTGCGTAGTCAATTTGGGCCCGCCGCAGCTTATTTTTGACTTCTATAAATTTCCGTCTTTCTTCCTGAACGGTTGGTGTGAAGTCAGGGAATATGGAAAACGTATTACCATCATATGTCAACTGTTGAGCGCTTCTCGCTGTGCGGAGTGCAACGTCCCGGTCCCTATAATTCAAAAGACGTGCTATGATAGGGCGCGGTGTGCTTCCCGGCGGCGGGCGCGGGCCCAGTGATCTATGCGCCCTTTCCACTATGAATTGATTGGAAAAGCCTTCCGCCCCAAACGTTGAGAGCAGCAATTTTTCGACATACTCCTCCATTCTTCCTGTGTTGGTCGACTCGGGGATACCAAGAATGCGAATGTTGTTGCGCCTACTTCTCGCCTCCAAATCTTCATTCTTTGCGGCAATGATTTTTAGAAGCTTATCCATTTGGGCAATTTGTGTTGTTACTTGGGACGTAGTGTCTTCATTGTCGGAGATGCGGCGCTCAGTTTCTTTAATGCGATCCTCGTGCCCTTCTAGTTTATGTGCAATGGCGTCCATGCGCGTGGACATGCTATCCACTTTGTCTACTATGGTAGCGAAGCCTTGTCGAACTTCTTGTAGGATGCTTTGTACCTCTGTGGATAGAGCGTTAGCGGTTCCTTGTGCGCTCTCCCCTTTGTCCGCGTCCTGGTCATCCGTTGTGTTGCGGGTACTTCTTTTAGTGGTGTCAAAGGAGAGCTTGGGTTGGCGATTATCTGGCTTCCCCATGTTGGCCTCTGAATGCAAACTGTTCGTGTCCCCGTATTATTATGGTGTAGCGTTCGCAGGGTGACTGCAGTCTGTGCGCCCCGGTATGCCAAGGCAGTACTATGCCTGTATCCAACTCTTTTGCCTGCCAAGCTCGCGTATATTAGTGAACACGTTGTGAGCTCCAGAGTACTGTTGTTACCGGTTCGTTAACACTACCTGTGTTTTATCTGTGGAGGCTGATCGCTGTTTCCATGCGCTGTGGCCTTGTTGGTGAAGCGATGCTGGGGGCTGAAATCAGTGGTATCACCATTCGCGTGTATATGCTGTTCATAGAGCCATCAGATGAGGGGGCAGCGCTCTTGCTATGCGGTTAAGGTCTCCCCTTGTCTGTACCTGCGCGTTGTTTACACCTTTGCTATGGGGTACTAGACAGTACGCGTACGTTCTTCAGTATAGTTCCAGCGGGGGGGAGCTCGATGGTTCAGCAGGTGTTTGTTGGCGCCCTGTAAATAGGCCCGGGACGGCAGCACACGCTGCGTGCAGGGGTACAGTCCCTCCTTCTTTGTACCACCGTGAATACACCCCTAGTATTCGAGGCTTTGTGTGCAAGCAGGCCCCTGGTCCTCTGGTCAAAAGAGCTCGATGTGTTCACGGTTCAGAAAGCCCGCACAGGGGCCCGTCTCCGGGGGCCCACCCCAAGGCAGCCCGGCCGCGCGCCGCGTCTGCCTCTATCAGTGGCTCCGCACCCGGAGGTCACCTCACTGGGGGGGCGCCGGCCGCTATGAATTCCGTCTCACTGCGCACCTACTTGCTCACGGCTTGTCCATGCTCCGCTGTCCCGATCTCAGCCCACGCATACCATCTCACTCATAGGCCGCATCTGCCGCTCCGATCCCGCAGTCAGCTACTGGGTGCTACAGTAATTGTGCAACTGTCCCAATTATCTTCGTCGCCGTCCGTCGCATCCACCAGGATTGTCAGCTCCGACAGTGTGCAGGAGCAGCCCCACCCGTGTTGTCCTGCTGTGGGCAGGCTCCGGTTTATGCGGCGTAGTCCACTCACAGTGCGCAGTGCTGGTGGGCCCAGGCGCCTCGTGGCGATCCCCAGGCTTGCGTAGAAATGGAAGCCGCTCCCGGGCACCGCGGCTCGTTTCTTCTGTCCGCGCTGTCACCTCGACATTAGTAGTTCTCAGGCACGGAGGCTCCGATCCGGTCAATCTTCACACCGGAGCTGCAGCAGACCGCCAGCTGTCTCGGAGGTCAGTTTAGGTTAGGTTCATGGCCATTTTAGAGGATATTGGTAGGATCTTTGACGCCGGGCAGCAAGAGCCTCACTGTAGTGCGGCCATTTTGCGTGTGCGCCACCTAGCGCCCCCCACTGAGCGTAGATACTTCACAAAAAGGCTCAGTTATGCTCGGTCTCAGAGGTAACCTGAGACTCTTTTTTTTCTTCTTTATAGCTGGAAGAATTAATGGAGCTGCGCATGTGCTGGTGGGGCGAGTGTTAGCTTGCCCTGGAGGCACAAGGCAGTGTTGTGACGTCAGGGTGGTGGGCGCGATGTTTCTGAATGCCCCTGTATATGCTGTTTTTTTGGGCGTCCTGTCTTTTGGCCCAGGGCGGGATCCGCATAGTGCCCAAGGCATGAGAGGCAGGCCTGACAATGTCTTAACAAACGTGTGAGCTCCTCCCGACCCGATGCTCGCATGGTTTTATTTGAAAGAGGATGGGCTGGAGGAGGAGCTCGCAGTGTATGTAGCACACGTGCAGGGGATGGAGCGCTTACAGAGCAACTTTAATTTGAACCATTAACCCTTTGCTCCTGGGTTCATTCTTGCCTCGGAGCAGCAGAAACACAGAGGTGCCAGTGCTGCCCAGTGCCTTTCTGGACTTGACCATTGCAGTACCCAAGCCAGGCCCGTCTCCATTGGTCTGCTTGCTGCCACGGGGAGAGCTGGGTCCGGATGTCTGCATAAGGTAGGGAAAGTAATGGCAATTTGCTCATGTTTTACCAGTATGGAAGGCCTGGACTTCAAAAGAATGCTAAATGACCCCTTTGGTTGAAAGTAGGCCTGAGGTGGACTCAGCTTCATGTTAATACGTTCAGGCTGTCTTGTTGCTGCATTGCTGACACCCTCCGACTTATGTTATCAACCCTCCCGTTGCCAGAGAGTCAGTCAAGTGGATTTGGGACAGTTCCTGTTCCTTGTAAATAGATCTTAGTGCCTTTTCGCACCCACCGCTGCCAGGTCCTTTGTGCCCGCACATGACGAGATAAGCCACTGACACCAACCTCGCAATCTTGTCTGGCTCGCCGCTTCCATTTATTGTGGATTTATTGGCCTGAAAACACATCTCTGTTACATGAGGTCACGGTAAGCGACCCTTGTGTTAGCTCCTGCTTTCTTTAGCTTATTCGCATGGAGATGTGTTTCTAAAAATAAAGGAACACACTTTTTCGACTTCGGAAGGATGAAATCGAAATTACAGGATTCAAACTCATGGCCAGATGTCAGCTGGGCCACCTAACGATTTTACTATATCAACAATGCCCCCTTTCCGGATTTGTAATGTAAAGTAATCTGTGTTCATGCTTTACTCAGTAAGAGATCATTATGGTACCTATAGAGCAGGTTTTAAAGTGCTTTCTTCTTTTTAATGTTTGAAGTAAGCACTGGGGAAAAATAACAGCTTTCAGTGATTTGTCTAAAGTTTTTACTGGCCTGGACTTTACAATACCCGTCATGGTGGTACAAAACTGGCCTGGTGGCAGACCTACAGGTACATTACTGGCCCTGGGTGTCTCAAAACCGCTTTTTTCCCTTAAATGACACTTGCGTTTTGCAGTGTCAGAACGGAGACTGACAGAGGACAGAACATTCATGCTGGCACTTCCCAGGGGGTCGTTTACAGTGTGGACTCCTGAAATTACTGCAGCCTTATTGTTCCTCTGCTGCGCCTCTACAACACCCCCTCCCCAACACACTGCAGGACTCTGATTGAGAGTGTGGGTGCAGGGAGCGTTTAGTTCTGCTGCAGCCAGGGGTGTGTACACACAGGGTGGATTGTGATGGTTAATGTTATGACTGTGAGAGCAGGGCGGGTGATGTGCCTGTGTGCAAATGCAGAGTGTGTTGTGTGCATATATGAGTGCAGGGTGAGCGGTGCGCAGGGTGAGTAATGAGGTGGACGAATTGCAGGATCACTGGGTGAGTAGTAAGATTGTATAAGTGAATGGTGTGCTTGTGTGACCCCAGAATGAGTTGTGTGACTGTGTGAATGCACTAGATGAGTGGTCTGCCCTTGTGAGTGCAGGGGGCAAATGATGTGTTTGCATGAATTAGTCTTTGCGAGTCTATTTGTACATTTTTTTCCAACCCCTTTCCCCGGTGTTTGATTGAAGGTTGCGTGCACTTTATACTCCACTCAAACCTTTCTGCCTCACCACTTTTAAAATGCACCAGCCGCCACTGCATGCAATATGTATGGGTCAGAGTGGTGCCAGTGACTAGCATACTGAGCCTGTGCTATCAAATAATATACTTCAAAATGAGGAGTTGAAAATCTACCCGCTCTATATGGTAATGCTAATGTCACCCAGTCAATTCGGGGTTGCTTTCCTGCCTGCTTTAATTTAATCATGTATGATTTCAGTTGATCAAAGAAGTTTCCAGTAAAGAGAATCAATATATTCTGAAAAACATATAACATTGGCAATATCAACATTTCCTTGAGAGCAATGTGATCTGCCACTGAAAGCTAAGGAGAAATCCACCTCTCCACTGTGACTGATGTTTTCCATGACTATACCACAATCTTTCATATCCCAGTGGAACTAGAACCCAGGATACTGTAAAAGTGTTGTCTGCCATTTCAGAGGGAATTCCAACTCTAGTTGCTTTGTAGTTTGTGTTAATGGCATGAACACTGATTTGGTAAGGCCAGCGCTGCTTTCATATTCAATCAATTTTTGTACTAGTGGTTTCAGACAGCTTTGTAGGAACTTTGGAACTTCCCACTGCTCACAGGCTTATAGGATCCTGAAATATGATACCGGTATGCCAATTGTATATTCAGTTTCCCGTTACCTGTTTTCAATGTGGTGTGTACGCCGTGCAGTTTTAAAGATAGATCAAGTTTAAATTACCCACTCTATGCCTTTACTATAACTTGGAACTCTGTATTCTAATCTGTTTTTTAATCACATGATTTTGTACCATATGCTCGAGATACTTAGCGCCTCAGGATATTTAATACTCTTTTTAACATTTTATTGTTCTCATATTTTAATGTGTATTAAAAAAAAAAAAAACTTTTTACTGATAAATTGCACTGAATTTTTAAATGTGTTATTTGTGCTTTTATGGTCTTGTGAGGCCGAAATAAAGTATCTCTTGACTAGACTTGGTTTCAGATGTGGGTCTGGGTTTTACACAAGCAATATTCTATCGTTAACATATAAAGAAAGGAGCATCCAGACAGAGTTGAAATGCAATCCCCGCTCCAAGTGGGATTCTCAGAATATTCAGGCCCATGTTTTAATTGCTTGAGCAAATAATAAATATTGGTGATAACGTGTCTTGTTAAGATTCCCTGGTTAACAGAATCAATCAATCAATCAATCAATCAATCACAGAATTTGTAAAGCGCACTACTTACCCGCGAGGGTCTCAAGGCGCTGGGGGAGAAAAAAGGAGGGGGGTGCTGCTACTGGTCGAACAACCAGGTCTTGAGTAGCCTCCTGAAGGTCTTGGGTCTTGGGTCTGTCATAGGCTTAGTGGAAGGGTGTTCCAGGTCTTGGCGGCGAGGTGGGAGAAGGATCTGCCTCCGGTGGTGGTTCTTCGAATGCGAGGGACGGTGGCGAGGGAGAGGTCGGCGGAGCGGAGTTGGCGGTTGGGGACGTAGAAGAGGAGTCGTCTGTTGAGGTAGGCTGGGCCAGTCTTGTGGAGTGCCTTGTGTGCGTGGATGAGGAGTTTGAAGGAGATTCTCCTGTCGACGGGGAGCCAGTGCAGGTTTCTCAGGTGGGGGGTGATGTGGCTGTGGCGTGGTACATCGAGGATCAGGCGTGCGGAGGCGTTTTGTATGCGTTGCAGTCGCTTGATGAGCTTGGCCGGGGCTCCCGCGTAGAGGGCGTTCCCATAGTCGAGTCTGCTGCTGACGAGGGCCTGGGTGACTGATCTTCTCGTGTCTGTCGGGATCCACCTGTAGATCTTGCGAAGCATGCGGAGGGTGTTGAAGCAGGAGGATGAGTCTGCGTTGACTTGCTTGGCCATGGAGAGCGTTGAGTCGAGGATGACTCCCAGGTTGCGTGCGTGGTCGGTGGGTGTCGGGGCTGCTCCCAGCGTCGTTGGCCACCAGGAGTCGTCCCAGGCTGAGGGGTTGGAGCCGAGGATGAGGACCTCTGTCTTCTCCGTGTTCAGTTTTAGTCGGCTGATCTTCATCCAATCGGCGACGGCCTTCATCCCTTCATGGAGGTTGGATTTGGCGGCGAGGGGGTCCTTGGTGAGGGAGAGGATCAGTTGAGTGTCGTCGGCGTAGGAGATTATGTTGAGGTCGTGCTGTCTGGCGATGCGTGCGAGCGGGGCCATGTAGATGTTGAACAGTGTTGGGCTGAGGGACGATCCCTGGGGTACGCCGCAGATGATCTCGGAGGCTTCGGATTGGAATGGTGGGAGGCGGACTCTCTGGGTTCTGCCGGCGAGGAAGGAGGTGGCCCATTCCAGGGCCTTGTCTCGGATCCCTGCGTCGTGGAGGCGTGCACGTAGAGTGCGGTGGCAGACAGTGTCGAAGGCGGAGGAGAGGTCCAGCAGGATGAGGGCTGCGGTCTCACCGTTGTCCAGCAGGACCCTGATGTCGTCGGTGGCGGCGATGAGGGCAGTCTCAGTGCTGTGGTTGCTGCGGAACCCCGATTGGGATGGGTCCAGGATGCTGTTTTCTTCGAGGTATCGGGTTAGCTGTTTGTTGACGATCTTCTCGATGACCTTGGCTGGGAACGGAAGCAGGGAGATGGGCCGGAAGTTCTTGAGGTCTCTCGGGTCTGCCTTGGGTTTTTGAGTAGGGCGTTGATCTCTGCGTGTTTCCAGCTCTCTGGGAAGGTCGCGGTCTCGAAGGAGAGATTGATGATGTTGCACAGGTGGGGTGCGATGGAGCTGCTGGCTTTGTTGAAGATGTGGTGCGGGAAAGGGTCTGACGGGGAGCCGGAGTGTATTGTGCTCATGGTCTTGATGGTGTCCTCGATGTTCACGCTGGCCCAGGCTGGCAGGGGATCGTGGTCGATGGTGTGCGGCGGGTCTGGTGCATCGATCTTAGTTGGGGCTGTCTGGGTGTTGAAGCTGTCGTGGATGTCGGCGATCTTGCGGTGGAAGAAGGTGGCGAGGGAGTCGCACAGGGGTTGCGACGGTGGGATGTCGTTGGTGTTGGAGCTGGGGTTGGAGAGTTCCTTCACGATGTTGAAAAGCTCCTTGCTGTTGTGTGCGTTGTTGTCGAGGCGGTCTTTGAAGGAGATTCTCTTGGCGGACTTGATGAGGTGGTGGTGGTTACGGATGGCGTCTTTGTGGGCTGCGTGGCTGTCCGGTGTCTTATCACTGTGCCATTTCTTCTCTAGTTTCCGGCAGGTACGCTTGGAAGCTAGGAGTTCCGAGGTGAACCAGCTGGCTCTTTTGGTGGTGTCAGCGTAGGTGAGTTTTTTCAGCTGGGCGAGGGTGTTGGCACAGTCGTCCATCCATCTTCTGAGGTTGCAGGCAGCGTCGTCGGTGTTGGATGGGTCGGAGGGAGGGCTGAGAGCGAGGGTTGCCCGTAGTTGGTCTTCGGTGACTTTGCTCCAGCAGCGGCGTGGGATCTGTTGGGTGCGGTGGTGTGTGGTGGGTTTCTGGAAGGTGAAATGGATGCAGCGGTGGTCGGTCCAGAGGAGTTCCGTGGGGTGGCTGAAGGAGACGTGGGAGCTTGAGGAGAAGATGGGGTCGAGCGTGTGGCCGGCGGAATGGGTCGGTGTTGTGACGAGCTGGCTCAGACCGAGGTTGGCGAGGTTGTCGATCAGGGTGGTGGAATTGCTGTCGTTCTTGTTCTCCAGGTGAAAATTCAGGTCTCCGAGGAGGATGTAGTCGGTAGAGGTCAGGGCGTGCGTGCTGATGAAGTCGGCGATGGAGTCGCTGAACTGGGGTCGGGGCCCAGGGGTCTGTAGACGAGGGTGCCTCTGAGGGTGGTGTTGGGGTCCGTGTGGATCTGGAAGTGCATGTGTTCGGGCGGTGCTGAGAGTGTTGTCGGTGCTGGTCGAGACCCTGATGGTGTTCTTGTGGACGATGGCGATTCCTCCTCCTACTGCGTTGACGCGGTCTCTGCGGGTGATCTTATAGCCGTCTGGGATGGCTATGGCGATGTCGGGGGCGGAGGAGTGTTTCATCCAGGTCTCTGTCAGGAAGGCGACGTCTGGTGATGATGTGTCGAGCAGGTCCCAGAGCTCGACGGCGTGTTTGCGTGCGGAGCGGGTGTTCAGTAGGATGCATCGGAGGTGGTTGCGGTCCTTCTTGGCAGGCGCCTCGGTGGCTCTGAGGCTGGTGTAGCTGCAGTTCCGGCAGGTGAAGGGACCATGGGTGCGTTTCGGGGCGGCCTTGAAGCAGTTGTGCGTCCGTCCGGGGTTGAGAGCGTGGAGTGTGGTGGCATCGTATCGGCGTCGGTCCTCGAGGCTGGTGCGGGGGGCGCACGGCCCAGGGGTTCTGGCACTGGGCGCGGTCCAGGCACGGACGGGCGCAGACGGGCTTGCCTTAGGCGCGCCTTCGGCGCGCCAGCGCGCGGCCGCGCAGCGGCCGCCATATATGGGGAGGTGGGAGGGAGGAGCAGCTGGGAGGCAGGGGCAGCGAATGGGCAGTCAGGGGGCGGGGCCGCAGGGACGCAGCGGCGGGAGTGGAGAGAGGCAGCGAGGGGTACAGAAGGCAAGAAGGACACAGGGAAATGGGGGCAGCGAGGGAAACAGAAGAGAAAACGGGCACACAGCAATGGGGGCAGCGAGGGAACAGAAGAGAAAACGGGCACACAGCAATGGGGGCAGCGAGGGAACAGAAGGAAAAATGGACACAATACAGTGGGGGCAGCGAGGGGAACAGAGAGAGAACGGGCACACAGCAATGGGGGCAGCGAGGGAACAGAAGAGAAAACGGGCACACAGCAATGGGGGCAGCGAGGGAACAGAAGGAAAAAATGGACACAATACAGTGGGGGCAGCGAGGGGAACAGAAGAGAATGGACACAATACAGTGGGGGCAGCGAGGGAAACAGACGGAAAACGGGCACCGAGGCCACAAGCAGATGGCGAGCTTACCAGCAGCAGCAGCGGGCAGGACCCCACAGGCGGAGCTGTGTGGCGGGGGAGCGACCTACCTGGTAAGGTCAAGGGTCGCTCTCCTCACCGCGCAGCGGCCGCCATATATGGGGAGGTGGGAGGGAGGAGCAGCTGGGAGGCAGGGGCAGCAAATGGGCAGTCAGGGGGGCGGGGCCGCAGGGGACGCAGCAGCGGGAGTGGAGAGAGGCAGCGAGGGGTACAGAAGGCAAGAAGGACACAGGGAAATGGAGGCAGCAAGGGAAACAGAAGAGAAAACGGGCACGCAGCAATGGGGGCAGCGAGGGAACAGAAGAGAAAACGGGCACACAGCAATGGGGGCAGCGAGGGAACAGAAGGGAAAAATGGACACAATACAGTGGGGGCAGCGAGGGGAACAGAAGAGAATGGACACAATACAGTGGGGGCAGCGAGGGAAACAGACGGAAAACGGGCACCGAGGCCACAAGCAGATGGCGAGCTTACCAGCAGCAGCAGCGGGCAGGACCCCACAGGCGGAGCTGTGTGGCGGGGGAGCGACCTACCTGGTAAGAACAGAAAATGATCTAATGCTCTTACCTTGGCTGTATGATTAGAATTTAACAGCTTAATCCACCAGAAGAATTCCGCAGACCAACCTTCTCTATTCAGCACTGTAAGTAAGAAATTCCACTCTCCCGAATCAATTGGCGGCACTGAGTTCCGAATTAATTTGATGCGCTGTTGAGAGAAGTGTGTGAAAAATATAGGCTGCAGATTTGGGATAAAATCATCCTGGTGCAGTGGCACCAGCCTAGGCATAAAGGTAATAGCCTAGTCACTACATACTATTAGCTAGTTTTTTATGGTCTGTATTCATAAGTCATAATGGACACACATCCTGTGACGGCCAGACGCGGGTAGGTCCCATGCTAGAAGACACTCTAATCGAGCTATGTCTTTCTCGCTACGCTAGCGAGCACCCTGGCATGTCACGGTTGGGGCCAATCAACCCCCTTATTTAGGTGCCTTTTTCCAGAAGTTATAAATTCTAACCTCTTGTTTTCGCCACTTAATAGGACTACAGTTCGAGTCCAGACTATAGGGGACGTGACCTTCTTTTCACACATAGTAACGCCGTCCCTTAGGAGTAGATGAGGATACCTAGGTCCTGATGAAATGCCTAGATCCGCTTGGACTGTATAGGGCATGAAACATGTCGACCCCCTGCACACCTTACACATTCCCTTGAACTGAAGCGGGTATAATTTCCCCACTCCAGTCTACGACTTTCCAGTCGGTGTTTTTACTTATGGCACAGGAACCCAGTGAATAAACTACCCCTGGAGAATCCTGTAGCTATTTTTAAACCACACTCACATTATCCCACTTCTACTCACTACACATATGCCCCCACAAGATCTTTTTTAGCTTCACGTCTGCAACCAGAGAAGACCTCCAGCAAAGAGCCCCCTCGCGGGGCCCGTTGGGCATTGCAGCGCCGGCCCAACGAGGAGCTGCCCTATGATGAAGCACGACACCCTTCGGGGTGTGTGAGGACCCTTGCTCCTTATTAGAGCTATCCCTTTACAATCACGCTTTTCCTTTGTAAGCACCTGGCTGTAACAAATATACCATCCCTGCCTGCCACCCCGGATTCCCACCCTTCCTTTTTTCTTCCCCCTTTTCCCACATAGGAACAGCATACTCTTTTTCTTTCATCATAACTGTAGGGGGCCTGTATGCTGAACCTCCCAACCCCGACCCTCCTCGTGAGATTATTAATGGATAATGGTTGACACAACCTGCATCTAGTGAGTAATGATAAATGCATCTCTTAGCACAGATGGTAGTGTACCAGTGGTAATTGCTTCTTATAGTTTAAAAAAAAAAAACATTTCTTTATTGTGATTTTCATAATACACGAAAAACAACTGTAATAACATACAAAGTACCTCACTTCAACAAAAAATACTAAAATGTAAAACATCCCAATAAGGAATAATAAAATCATAGGAAAGAAAGAAGAGAGAAATATATATTTTTTAAAACCAATAAGAACCAGAAGAGCCTTCACGCTTAACCAGCACAGTATAAGCAATACCTAGAGTAACCCTCCCCCACATAAAACATACTCCCCACAAACAAACATATAAAGCCACAATCCCAAAGCATATCATCCCAGACTCTAATCCTAAAAAGAAAGCACTCCAAACACCATCCTATTTGAATGGATAAAAAAAATAGTCCCATGCCCAAGGAAAACAGTCAATGATCACAAAGTCTCAAAAAAGGACCCCAAACCTCATCAAAAACATGGATTTGATCCTGAACCTTGAAGATTCGGCGTTCATACGTAGCCAATCTATAAAGCTCAGCTGTCCACTCTTGATGTGTGGGTACCTGTGCTGTACGCCTTTCAAATTGTACAAAGCTCGTCAAGTTCCTAATGCAGCATGTTGGAGGTGTTCTAGCGTTGAATGTGATTTGTACCACATACTTTGGTCATGCCCTGCATTAGATACATATTGGCATTATATGTGGGAAACACTAAGTTCCACTAGTTTTATCCCTTTTGAGGAGTCAGACAAAATGGATCTGTTACATGACTTTGTCGATTTGGAAAATACGACTTCCCATTGGCGCAGATGGATGTTGACAGCCCTTATGGTGGCCTTCCCTGTTGTCCATAACATCTGCGCTGAATTTGTAGGGAGTTCATTATCTAATGGGAATTGGCGTAAATGGCCTATAAGTTGTTGTTTACTCTTCTGGGTACAGTCATGTGAGACATTCAGTCTCCAACTCTTTGACACAGGGGACATGTGTCCTAAATCTAATTCCAAAACGGTTAGGGCATGATCCGAGATTCTCCCAGGGAGAATACAACAACCACTCAGGAAGACTAACGATGCATGAGACAGTAAAAAAAAAGTCTATCAGGGAACAAGTCCCATGGACACAGGAGATAAATGTATACTCATATCCCTCGGGTGTGTCAAGTGCCATGGATCCTTCAAACCATGATCAGTCAATGCATCATACAAGACTGCTCTATCCTTCGCGCTAGATCGATCCATCGGGCCAGAACGATCTAAATGGGGATCAAGCACTATACTTCAGTCTCCCCCAATAATTGTCTTGGTGGAACCAAACTCAGTCAACAATGTGGATAGCGGTGAAATAAAGAATGCCTGACCTGGATTAGGGGCGTACACCGACCCCAAAATCAAAATCTGATCCATACTTTTAAATTTTACGAAGACGTAACGGCCCAATGGATCCATCAACGTTTTCAGGACAGTAACCGGTACAGATTTATGGAACAGAATAGCAACTCCACATCTTTTCAAAGAGGACACGAATTAGAAAGGGCAGAGGGCAGTCTACTGTTTCTAATAACACGCCCTACCCAATGTCTACTTAATTTACTAGATTCCAGGACTGAAAGATGTGTTTCCTGCAATAAGGCTATGTCTGGGACTGTCCAGGCAATGTAAGACAGTACATCCTTTCTCTTAATGTAGTGTGTTAGGCCAGTAACATTAAGGGATAGTATGCACAATCTTTTGGGCTGAGACGTTAAAGACATGGATCACGGATAGAGTTAAGCTAGTCACAGTATGAAGGCAATGGACTAATATTATTAAATTAAGAAAGAGAACAGTGAAAACAAATATAGACATATTAAATGAGCGCAAGTGGGTCTTAACAGTAGATATGCAAAAACTGCGGATGTGCAAAGCACCAGATATAAGTTAACATTTTTTAAAAAGGCAAGAATGTAATAGGTGAAAACAAAAACAAGAAAAATGTGACTCCAAATATGAGGGAAAAAAAGCTACTTTAAACAGGAGGGTAAACCTCCCAACCCATTGCCACCCCCAACATCCAATCCATTACAATTACATTACAGGACTATTTTGGACCCCGAGGCTCCACTCGACATCGCCACTTCTGCGCAGTTCAATGTCATATTCAACAAGTGGGTACAAAAAACAAGATAAAAGGACACACCACCATATCTTGCTTCTCTGGGGATGTCGCACACATACACAAGCAGGCCCCTCCACAAAGCACAAATATTAAAAAATATAAGGAAGAGAAAGAGGTGCCTCTCTGCTAAAGCACCGAATTTTATGGATTACACTATAGAATTTCTATCACAGTAATCACAAGTTCAATAATGTCAACATGCATTTCAAAAGACAGGGTCAATCAAAGCTTAATCAGTGAATGTGACTTGTCACAACCCCTTGCAGCAGCTTCGGATCCTGCCCTAGAGGCCCTCCCCTCCACGAATTTTAGCACAGAATCCAGTCTCTGACGTTCTGGACGTTTCAGGCCTTCTCGCTGAGTGGACTAAAACTCAAACCTCCAAACTTACATATAGTTGTAATAGATAGGTAGCAAGTATATAAATGTACTCCTTATAACATTCTACAGTCAGGCGATCATTATTCGATGCCTGCCATTAATCATGCTTTTGACTGCCTCCCTTTTTTTAGTGATATCAAGAGGTATGTGCTCTCCTTCGATATCTTCTAACCATGCTAAAGTGATCAAATGATTTAGATCTTGCACACTGGCGAATATGAAAGCTGAATGTAAGTCCGTACAGGATTCCAAAAGCTTGTCAATGATCTGATTCGTATACTGTCTAAGCCTCTCGTGTTTTTTGTTGGACAATATAATTTGCCACCCACAGTGGCCGGATTAGACTGATTAATGTTTTACCTGAGCTTTCCCTTCCCATATATCCTTGCAGCGAGATGCTTGGCAATGAATTTCATTTCCATGTCCGTTTCCTCCTTATACTCTCTCAATCTATTGTGGAATTCTCCCAGGAGAGAGGCCTCTGTTGTGGTTTTGTGGCACCTCCCCAGCTCTTAAAGCAAATTATCCAACCCACTGTTCTGATTGAGTTCAATCCCTTGCGGTCAGGGAAATGCAGTGCCCTTGTATTGCTACTTTGAGTTACCTAATTATCCACTGGACTCTGATTAATTCATAAATATTCTATTATTGACTCTGAGTTTCTCTCTATAGAGTGCATTCAGTGGGCTCCAGGAAGCAATCTTCAGGACCTGCAAGATTTGGTCTGGCAGTTCCAGCTCCAACCACAAGGTTGAATGGTAAGTGTACAGTAAGGTGTATGGCCTTTTACGAGACTACATATATACTTATGCCTTTACCAAAAAACTATTCTAGATGCTCAATAATTGTACTGTTCAGTGAAAAGTATTTTCTCTATCATTTCATTCTTGTGCCTGATCTTCCATGTTTAGGAGTTCACTGTGAATTATCAGATGTTGCAGCATCTTTTCGGACTTTGTTACATTTCTAGCTTCCCTGCCTGCCCTGTCCAAGCCGGGACCTGCAGTCAAGTTGAAGTTCTGTCCCCAAATAATCGTCTGAGGTTCTAGGATGTTACAAATCAATGTTACTTCTTGGAAGAAGGAAGGACCTAAATTTGGGCAGTATATGTTACTAAGTGTTATAAACTTCTTTTTAATCTTTCCTTGCAATATAATGTATCAGCCATCACCATCTGTTACCACTTTCAACTTTTGAAAAGAAATACCTTTCTTGGTTATGACCACTAACCCCCTCGAATAATTAGATTAAGAAGTAAAGTATCTAGGTATACAACAGCTTTTGGTGAAACTGTGCTCTTTAGCCTTAAAGAACAAGTTACTTGCCTTCGGTAACGATGTATCTGTAAGAGACATATGTAGTTATAGATTCCTTACCTTAGAATTACCCCCAACCGTCATCCTGAATCTGGAGAATTTTTTAGTAGCAGTACCTCTGCGCGTCGGTAGGTGGCGTCGGTCGACTCCGCGTCCATCGTCGGCGTTTTGGTCGCCGGGATGACGTTGCGGTGTCTACTTAGACGCCGCCCCAGCGCGCTGACGTCAGTTCTGACACGACTTTCCATGCCAGAAGCGCAGAGCCATGCAAGACACTGACCAATGCTGCACATAACTAGGGCCCTGTAAGGGAGTCCCCATCCCTAGAAGTCAGTTCGCAGAACGGGGAGGATGGGTGGGGCGGTAAGGAATCTATAACTGCATATGTCTCTTACAGATATATCGTTACCGAAGGTAAGTAACTTGTTCATCTGAAAGAGACCGTAGTTATAGATTCCTTACCTTAGAATAGATACCCCAGCAATGCCAACCCCGGTGGTGGGTCTGCGAAACAAGTTCACACCAGGAAGTCCTGGAGAACAGAATGGCCGAAAAAGCTCTCTCTCCGGACTTGGCTGTCCAGGCAGTAATGTTTCGTGAACGTGTGCAGGGATGCCCACGTGGGTGCCTGGCAGATGTCAACCAGAGGCACTCCACGTCCCAATGCAGTTGTGGCTGCCGTCGCCCTAGTAGAGTAGGCGCGCAGTCCTACTGGAGGTTCCTTTTTTACCAAAGAATAACAGATCTTGATGCATAGGACAACCGGCGGTGGCGGCGGGCAATCATCCTGTCCACAGGAGTCACTGTGCTGGGCTTGGACCAAGTGCCCAGAAGGATGTCTGTGAGGGCTTCATTAAAAGGCAGCAGGGGCTCTGAAGAGGCCGCTGCCGACAGAAGTACCTCTGTCAGGAGGTTAGTCCTGACTGCCACCGTAGGAAGCTCGAGGCCCAAGGCCTCAGCCGCCCTACGCAACACCACTTCGTAGGAAGCTCCCTCCTCCGTAGCCACGGTAGGGGGGGGAGAGCATGCCAAGGTCTAAGGACGTGTCCAAACCACTGGCATCACCCAACTCCTCTCGCCAGTCCGGCTCCTCAAGCTGGTCAGCTAAAGGGTCAATAGACCCCTCCCAGTCCTCCTCACCCTCCTCTGGCTGCCACTCAGGGCGATAGGGAACGCATGGGATGAACAGCGGTACAAAAGTACCCTCAACGCCGGGCGTCGTCGGTCCGGCACCGGGTCCAAAGGGGGTGTGAGGCCGGGGTCGATGCCGGTTGGGGGCACAACTGGCGTCGGGGACGTCGTCACTGGAATCGGTGCCGGGGAAGTGTAGGAAGCTGGCTCTGTATATACTATACCAAAGTGAGGTATAGTGTGCACAGAGTCCAGTGGAACCCCAAAGGTAGGCAGAGGTAAAGTTAGATAGCACCTCTCTCTCTATTTGTGGTAGTGTGGTCGAGCAGTAAGGCAGTATCAGAGGACAGTGTTAAGCATTTGTTGTACACTCAGTCAGCAAATGAATTCACACACTCAAAGACTGAACTTCAGACCAATTGTTTTTTATCAAAAATATTCTTTTAGGTATTTCATTTCCTAGAACCAAGCAAGCCTGGCACAGGTAAGTGATAAGTACTTAGCAGTAAATATACAGATTGTAACACAGTTTTATATTGCAATTGTAAATATACTTTGATTTGATTACAGTAGTGTTACTGATAATGCAATGCCTTTCAGAATACAGTACATATACTTTGAGTAGATAAGTTACTTTTGGATTACTTCCTTTCTCAGAGTAGTATACCTGGATACTACTCTGGGACATTGCCTGTAAACAGGTAAGTAAAATCGTTTTTGTTAAACAGTACAATTTTAAAGAATTTCTTTAGGTTTTCAAACTCCACACTTAAAAACTTTTCACAGAAAAACAGTCAATGTTATCCTATGGAGGAAAATAGTGTTATCGGTTTTGAGGTAAGTATTTGGTAGTGGGAGTTGAGGTTCTGGGGGTAGACTCAGGGGTCCCCCAGGGTCAAGGATGCACTCTAGTTACACCCTCAGTGGCACTAGCGCGGCCGGGTGCAGAGTGCTGAGGCCCAATGTTATCCAATGGAGGATAAGGGGCCTCCGGTTGGTGGCTGCTGGCAAGCAGGCCACTTGGTTGTGGGAGCAAAGCTCCTGGACTTTAGCTCAGGACAAATGGGGAAACAAAGTAGCACCAAAGGTGCACCCTCAGCGGCAATAGGGCGGCCGGGTGCAGGGTGCTGTTTCAACGTCGGGTGCCCTGTTGTTTTCAATGGGGAACCTCCGGTTTGCAAAGGCACTGCAGGCTTGGGGACGAAGGTCTTCTGGGTGCGACCACCACTTCGAGAGGTAAGTTGGGAAGCTAGGGGTTGGTTAGGCACCATCGGTTTGGGCACCCAAGGCCGTGGGGCGTCGGGTGCAGGGGTGCCTTTTGGGGTCGGATCTTCTTACCAGCTCCTGGTCGCGGTTGGGGGGACCTTCCGGATTTAGGCTGCAGGCGTCGGCTGGAGGCTTGAGGCAGGTCAGGAGTCGCCGGATCTCGGGTCAGGATCGCCCGGGGGACCTCCTCGTGGTGTTTGCCCACTCGAGCTCGGGCCGTGGACGTCGGGTGCAGAGTGGGGCGGATCCGCGGTGTCCGGCAGGAGCCAGAGGTTGCAGATGAACAAATCCGGTGTTCATGGGAGACAAAGTCTTTGTGGTTGAAGGCAGGCAGGTCCTCCGGGGTTTTCGAGGTTGCAGGCTGCAGGACACACCGGGATTTCACAGGAGAAGGTTCGAGGTAGGGCTGGGGCCAAGTCAGTGGACGTCTTCCTCTTGTTAGCAGCTGCTCTGCTGTTCGGTCCTTCTTCTTCTTCTTCATGAGCCTGTCCCTGGTTGGCTGAGTTCCCCCATCTGCAAGATGGCGGGGACTGGGAGTTGTGCTTCACCTCGCCTCCCCCACCTGAGGGGTGGAGTTGGCAGAGGTGGGCACACCTCTCTTCCTCACTTGTTTTTCCCGCCGGTTCTCCCGCCCAAAGTGGGGGTGAGAACCAGTGGGGACCAGTTGCTGAAAGCAGCAAGTGGCCTGGGGAAGCTCACAAAGGCGGCAAGTTTTTGAAGCTTCCCCTTCGTGAACCCTGCCCATCCTGGGGGAGGAGGCTTGGCACCTTGTCCCAGGATGTGAATTGTTTCAGGCCCCAGAAAGCAGCAGGCTCTCGACCCAGGGGAACAGAAACATGCCTGGTGGTGGCAGCTGAAAGCAGCCACTCAGCCTGGACACTAGTGGTGGGTTAGTTTTCAGGGGGCTTCTCTAAAATGCCCTCTGTGTGTATTTTTCATTAAATCCCACACTGGCATCAGTGTGGGTTTAATGTGCTGAGAAGTTTCATACCAAACTTCTCAGTTTTCAGTGTAGCCATCATGGTGCTGTGGAGTTCGTAATGACAAACTCCCAGCACCATATACTCTTAATGGCAGCACTGCACTTACAATGTCTAAGAATTGACTTAGACACTGTAGGGGTACAGGGCTCATGCACCTGTACCCTCACCACTGGTATAGTGCACCCAGCTAGAGGGATGACTGATCTATGCCAGGGCAGTGGGTTGTAGGCATGGCACACAGAGATGTGTGCCATGTCGACTCTTCACTTTGTTCAGCACCAAAACACGCAGCCTGCAAAGGCAGTGTGTGTGTGTGTAAGGGTACAGGACCTCTAAGGGTGGCACAATAAGTGCTGCAGCCCTTAGAGGCCTTCTCTGGTCACAGTGCCCTGGGTACCTGTGGTACCATTTTCCAGGGGCTGACCTGTGGCCAGAGATGCCAATTGGGTTTAGGCTTCAATGCAGTTTTAGGGAAAGAACATAGGCCCTGGGTACCTAATTAGCAGGAGCCCAGGGCACACTCAGTCAAAGCACATCAGCAATTCAGCAAAAAGTGGGGGCAACCATGCAGAAAGAGGGCACTTTCTCACAGAAAGGTACTGTGAGGTTGACCGGCGCCGATACAGATCCAGGCCTGGATCCTCAGGGGCCCTCCGGGGCGCCTGAGCCGCCGGCATCGAAGGCCCTGGGCCCCCAGCCGAGTCCATGGGGCCCGAAGAAGGAGCTGGAGAGCAACGACGCTCCAGGTCCTGCATCACGTCGGCCGACGGACGGGGAGAAGGCGAAGAGCGATGATGCTTCTTCGCCTTCTTCTTGTGCTTCGACTTACCTGATGAGTGCGAAGACTTTGAGGACGAGTGGTGGTGGCTCTGCGACCGGTCCCGAGACCTTCCTCTCGACCGGGACCTCGAACGACGAGGAGCGGACTGCCGGTCCTCCAAGAGCTTTCGGGACCACTTCCGTAAAGACTTCGGATTCATGGCCCGGCAGTCGGAGCACGACTTCGAGTCGTGGTCGCGCTCCAGGCACCAGAGGGACACGAGGTGCAGATCGGTGGCTGACATCAGCTTGTGACAGGAGTCACAAGGCTTGAAGCCGGTCCGACGATGGGACATCCCTTGTGCAACAGGAGTCGAAACCTCAAAAAAGAGGTCGACAAAAGTCGAAAAAGTGTAGTCATAAAGTGACTAAGTTGCACGCTCTCTCCGTATCTGCGCTGGCTGGCGTGGAAAAAGAAAGAACTGATGTCAGCACGCAGGGGCGGCGTCTAAGTAGACACCGCAACATCATCTCGGCGACCACGACGCTGACGACTGACGCGGAGTCGACTGACGCCACCAACAGACGCGCAGGGGTACTGCTACGAAACAATTCTCCAGATCCAGTCTGACGCCTGGGGGTAATTCTAAGGTAAGGATACTATAACTACGGTCTCTTTCAGATAAGCTATGTTTCTTGCAGTACAGTGATTTATCTAAATAGGCGAGAACCTGCTTTGCTTTTTCTTGGGTTGTTTCGTCTTGTAAATTGCATATAAATCAATTATTTCCTCTCAAGTGGTTTTGTGTGAAAATATCCCTTGAGCTCAGCCCGAGTTAAGTTTTGGTTTCCTGCAGTGTACATCTTGTACCTACCAATGGTAAATAGATTTCATTGCATTTGAACAAGTCCACATCTATTCTACCCATATTGATCTCGAACTTATCAGTGAATCCCTTCCCTAAAACATCAACATTTCCTAAATAAACCATACAACAGGCAGCATCACTTGATGTTAACATGTTACTTATATGCTTTCCACCCACGGGAATGCCAGTTCTGCACTCACTCCTTTTGTCTAACTCATGGGGACCAGAACAACTGTAGCGTTTATGCAGCCCACTGTCCATTAACTCTTTAGGTGAGACTTTACCCACATTAGCACTTGTTTGTGTTATGTTTAATTTCCTTTTCATTAGATGCATTGGAAGCAGTGTGACATGTAATAAATCGCTTGCCACAGATACTCCACACCTTACTACTTCAGTCTCATGAGTTACCTTTGAGCACTACTGGAATAAACAACCACTAAACTCCAATCCATTATAATTAAGTCAAATGGTGCAGGTAGAGGATCTATGTTTATTCGTTAATAATGTCCACAGTCTAGTTTATATGAACATCTGATCTCCTTCTTTGAAAAGCTACCATCCAGTCCGAAGGCACGTTTTTACAGCTTGTAGTTAATTTCTGGAGGGGTCTCAAACATTTCTAGTCATTGCCACTCAGATGTGGCCTGTAATCATTCATTTCCCCTACAGAAACACTTGGAGTTGTCTTGTTGAGAGACGTGGCAGCTCCTTTGTGAATCATTAAAGACGTCTTGCCTTGAGCTGTGAATTTCAGTCTTGTGTGGTATATCTAGTCATACTGGATGTTTATCGGTTGACGTTTCTTCTTTAGACTTGTAAACACCCTCCTGGCCTCCTGCACTGATCGGATAAAGTCTTGGTAGAATGATACTGTGGCGCCTTCTTAGTTCAAGTTTTCCTTGTCATGTGCAAGTCTCAAACTAGCCTCTCTGTCATTGCAATTTATAAACCTTCTAATAACGGGGCACTCCAGTTCTCCAGAAACAGGTTTGGGAACGAGTGTGTGATTGCCTCTCTCCACAAGCATGGCTTCTACATATGTCTTCGTTTTCCCCATGGATGAAGATTATAGCACCCCCACTATAGACCTGTCCTATAAATCTTCATGTTTAGCTCTGATCAATTCAAAGACTCTCTATTTTCAATTATTTTTCATTCCGTACCATTCAGTCAACCTTTGATGGATATTTTGCGTTCTGCAGTATCGATGTATGCACCATGTTTATGCAGTCTCCCCATTGTTTCCCAGTAGAGAGTCAGCATGTCCATCTTTTCTCTTATACTGGACAGGCTTTTTTTCATAACTAGTAAAAGTGTTTTAATGTCTAACTCATGTAGTGTTTCTACAGCCTCAGAAGATGTGCCTTCTTCATTCATGTCCTCACAGTCTCTCTCTGCTTCAACATTTTGGGGGTCACATGTCATTTTTGCCTCTTTGTCGTCACCCTTCCACAAATTTCTACTTGCCTTTCCCAAAAGAAAGAGGGAAGAATCTTTCAAGCCAAAAGTTTCATGTACCAGTCATTTGGAAGCTTCTACTCACAGGGAAAGTTTGAGAAATGCTCTTGGGCTCTTGCTTCAGCACTTTCTCAGTTTGGGGAGCGCAACTTCCCATTCACTGTTGTCTCCAGTATTATAGCTTGTATTCCAAGGGCTGTTTTACTTATTTATAGCTCTATGCAGTGCTTTTTCATCTCAAGATCATCTGGGACAGCAATAGGAAGTGATTGTCTGAACGTATAAGGCTAGTATCTGCTTTGCTTGCACCACTCAACTCCATGTAGCTCACCTTTTTCATGCCTGCATAAAGCGCTTTCTACATTATCTTTCTTTCCAGCATAAAAGCATTATACCATCCACTTGCTGGGCCCGTTGTCGCAAGTTCCGGAGTTATATCAGGAGCATACAGTCCACCACCTTTTCTGAGGGTCCGTTTGCAGTGTCAGCACTTCATCAGGTGTACCAGTCTCTCCTCTCAACTGCTGGGCTGGGGTCATTGCTACTCGTCTTCCCTGAGTTTGCCACTTACTGGATTCACCTCTTATTTTTGCCGCTGTTCCACCATCCACACAGTAAGGGTAGATCACAACCCATACTACAGATCAGCTGTTTTTGTGGTGGGTCATACCGGACAGGCACCACAAATGCTGCGCCGAGCCACCATTGTGTCCAAGGGAGGGGAGTAGCTTCTTCCGGCCCGAACTGGGGCATAGAGGCTCCTGGATGTCCTTCAGTCGGATCACCTGTGGCACCAGCCTTTCCAATCTAGTGTGTCAATCAGGGGCGTAACACAGGCCCCCGAAGCCCCCGCGGTGCGGGTGGGCCCCCAAGGCTCCAGGGGGCCCCCTCAGCACAGTACTCCGGCCCGGGAGCTCCTGATTGAGCCCGGAGGGGGCCCCTCCACATGCCTTGCAGGGGGGCCCCCTCAAGTTTCGTTACGCCACTGGTGTCAATCCTGGCATTTATGGCTCTCTATGGATGATTTTGTAGG
Source organism: Calotriton arnoldi (assembly GCA_963921515.1). Lineage (NCBI taxonomy): Eukaryota > Metazoa > Chordata > Amphibia > Caudata > Salamandridae > Calotriton > Calotriton arnoldi. The sequence continues at coordinate 1,656,199 of CAWUFW010001745.1, forward strand.
ATAGTCTGTTCTGGCCTCACAACCCTCCACATTAAGCAGCAATTTTGGGTCCAGGCACTGTGGTACCTCCCCAATCGCTTGCAAAGCAGTTTTAGATTTTAAGCTTACAGGGCATGAGGAGGTGGAGATGGTGTTCTTTCCTGGGTGGGCTTCAGCAGAGGGTTGAGAAACATTCTACTGTATGCCCATACCACATCATGTTCAAAACCCAGCAAACTGAAGTGATACGGAGTCATATCTTCTCCAACACTTGTACTGGACAGAAGGGATGGGTTTTCTGAGGAGTTATGATGGTTACTCCCTGAAGAGGAGCATATGCTGCTCCATTTGTTTTAGTTCCCAGATTTGTTTTTCTTCCTGTACTGAGAAGAAAATTGTTTGTGAAAGCCCTTCTGGTGGCAGGAACAAAAGATGCCCAAGAAAAGCTGGTAAGAGATTCTACACCTGAAGAACTGGCGTCTGTAGGATGACAAATGCTGCCCTTGTTGGAAGATGCAGAGCAATCCCGCTGTCTTGGTGTCATCCTTAATTGCCTGCAAGGCAACATTGACATGCATGTCAAACAGACGTTGGCTGCACAAGGCATGTCGATGACCTTGGACAGAACTTTGGGCAGAAGGATATATTATTTAGCCAGTCACACCGCTGTAGGACTGCCTCTATGCCCATCTGTCAGAAAGCAGTACAGGAGGGACTGAGGAGCGAAGAGTAGAAAACTCTCCTACCATTACATTAGCTTTAGCTTGGGCCTGGCACTCATCAAGCAATTTATCCAGAAAGGGCAGCATGACGTACCACAGCTTTTTGTCATATCTGAATAAGAGGCCACTGGCATTAGTATACCCTGTTTCCAGGTTCAGCATACACATCAGGCCTTCCTTATATAAATTATCCACTATAGGGACAGGCCCGAATAATCTTCTGGCCTTGTACTTAAAGTAAAAAAGAAAGGAAATTCTCAACAGTGGCCACTGGAAGGTTAAAATTCTGAAAGATGTGGTAAACTAGAATGTGGAATCTGAAAACATTATCCAAAGTGAGTCTCTCAGGGTGGGCTCCTGCATACTTGGATCATCCATGGGCAAATAACACGCTGGAATTAAACAGGATGCACTTAATTGATTTGTGCCGAGTATTTAAAGTCGGCTTTCAACCAACCAGTTTGATCGGGTAAACGGTTGAGCCGGGAGAGCCACGCAGTATTACCACGAGGGCGTGCACAAGTACGATCTGCTTTTTAGAGCGTGCGCTGCGTGTTTCATGCTAACGCACCTGGAGGATTCTTAAGTAAATATTTGCCCCTTTTATTTTTGGGATAACCTACAGCAGTATCCCTGTTCCTTTCCCCTCCTTCCCCCGCTCCCTTCCCCCTTTGTTTATTACGCATTACAGGCCCAATTGATGAAGGGCGTACACGTATTCAGCGTCCATACCCTTACAGAGTTCACGAGGACGGCAATTTATAACTAATAGTGTCGGCTCTCAGCGTAACATATTGAGGTAAGAGAGGCTCGTTTAAAGTATTATGTTTTGGAGCTCAGATTGGCGGAAGGGCAGCTAAATGCGATCCTTTTACCTTACAGATTACGCTAAGGGGAACCACAATAGGTGTGCTAAAAAACGAGTCTATCAATATATTCCTATCTTGAAGACAGGCTCTTGGTTATCCTCGCTTCTTCCAACTAGCAGGTAAAATAATCCCCCTCTATATGAGCGCAGCAATAGTCTTGTACTAATAGTTATAATAGTTTATTTATAAAAACAAAATGTCTTCTTCTCCAGTAATTTAGATCTCTATATTTGGCACCAATCATTGATGGTAGCCCAGGATATACTTACCTTGCACGCTATACAGCGCGACAAATACATTTTGGACACCACAATCAGGTAGGATATTTCCAACAATAAGGTATAAATAAGGCAAAGTAGTAATGATTAAACCTCACCCTTAGTTGTAGCTGTGGGACTATCAAATGCCTTGAGGGGCTAATGTGACATAGATATCATCTATAGTGAATAAATATGACAAATAAGATAAATAATATAAAATGGTAGAACTATAAGTTTAGGAGTGATGAAGCAGGGTGTATGAATGAATGCATGTAGTCCTCCCCTACTTTGAGCCCATCCAGTAAACCAATTTACATTGTCTCTAGTATGAAATTATTGTATTTTTAATATTGTGAAAGAACAGGGTTCTTTGAGTAAAATGAACTTCAATTACAGTCTGTTTAGAATGTTTTTATTTCCTGGCATGTATTCGTATCATGTGCTTAGAACTGTGTAATATAAAGGTTACTGATATAAGTATATACCTGTTATGTATTCTGATTTGTGCAATAGAAAGTTTACTGACATCAGTATATATTTGTTTTATATACAGGATTTGTTCTTTGTTCAACCTTGTGGTGTTTTATCGAGAGTAACAATCTGCGTCTTGAAAAAGATGGCATAAAAGTATAAACTCCATCGAAACGCGTCGACGCTTCAACTACACTATTCGTTTGTTTGACTGGAACCATAGATACCTTAATGAGAGTGGATGTATCGGGTCCTAGTCAACATTTCCCTTCTTACGAATGTGTTCAACTTAATGACAAAGTACACTGTCTCTTTGCTTCTCTCGAAATATTAGGTCTATTGATGTTTGTGTATAGAGATTTCCTTTTTCTTATTAGTACATAGATATAGTACGTGTATATACCATACCGCACATGAATTAAGGTTTCCCCTTTTTAAAAAAAATATTGTGTAGCACTGAAACAAATATATATTTTGCACAAAAAATCTTTTAATGTTTTTTAACAATTGATGTTTGTAGGAACAATTGTATATTTCTTTTAATAAAAAAGTGTTTGTACTAATTTCTACTTCTGACAGTTCTTTTGTGTTTACTGCTTGGGCTATATAGTTTATTCCTTTTGATTCTGGGGCTGAATGACATGGGTTATAAATAAACTATGTATGTATAAATGAGTGTGTAGAAACCAAAGGATAAATCTACTTCTTACTTGTTAATAGTACCCTTTTCCTTTGGTGAGGCGAAGGGGTCCCTCTCTTTCTATTTTTGGATATCTGAATAAGAGGCCACTGGCATTAGTATACCCTGTTTACAGGTTCAGCATACACATCAGACCTTCCTTACATAAATTATCCACTATAGGGACAGGTCCGAATAATCATCTGGCCTTGTACTTAAAGTAAAAAAGGAAGGAAATTCTCAACAGTGGCCACTGGAAGGTTAAAATTCTGAAAGATGTGGTAAACTAGAATGTGGAATCTGAAAATATTATCCAAAGTGAGTCTCTCAGGGTGGGCTCCTGCATACTTGGATCACCCATGGGCAAATAACATTCCACTCTAGGGATTGCTTCCCCTGATGGCCATTTTTTTAATATCCATCAGCGCCATTGCACTTATAAGTGTCGTCATCAGCTTCGGAGTCCGTGTCCTGTTCTTATGGATCTGCAGCTGGGTGTCAATTAGACGGACCGAGGATAGAGCATAGGATGCTGGCTTAGGAGATGGTGCGCAATGAGGTGATTGTGGTGTCAACAACTCAAACTGTAGTAGAGCAGGTTAAGGTAGAGAACTACAGAACCATAAGAACAGCTGAGCCTCTGTAGGGAGTTGTCTCTTTCCAATTTGGCAGATGTAGGCTGTTTCAATGTTATTAGAGTGTATGTGTAGACAGATGTTACCATTCACTATTAAGGATTCTTGGCGTGACTGGGACTAGTTCAAGTCAAGTGTGTCACTCTATATAACATTTAATGCAGGAGAACAATACACACTGACAACACTGCTGAAGACTATCTCAAAGTCGAATTCTGAGGCTGCACTAAAAGATGCCTTGACAAAAAAGTTATTACCATTGATAATGCTCTTTCTGGTGCATAATCTATCTAACCATAGATTCCTCAACATTTGAGTCCCCCAGGAATGGATCCCAAATTTTTCCTAGCAGTTGCTTCTATGCGCCGATAGGTGGCACCATCAACCTCCTCCACTATGGAATTGACCACACAAAGCAGACTACAGGTGCTGCCCTTGAGGGCTGAGGTAAGTTTTCCTATGAAACTCTTACACACCCTCAGACACAGATCAACCATGAAAACTGCAACAGTGATTGTGTGTGAAATCTAACTTGGGACCATTGTAGAATCCCACAAGTCCTCTCCAGACAGGGAGGAGGTAAAAGAACAAGGAATGTATGGTTAGAAAGAGCATCCACCAGAATGAACGTTACCAAAGTAACTTGTTCTTCTGATAGATACTTCCTCACTTTTTGAATAGATATAAAAACAGTACCTCCCAAAAGGTGGAGTGAATTTACACCAGAAAGTCCTGCAGGACAAAGTGGGGATAATGCCTCCCCCGTCCACCCCCACCCACTGACTTGATTATCCAGACTGTAATGTCTGGTGAAGGTGCATACAAATGCCAATGTTTTAGCCTAGCAGATATCAACACCAGCACATCCCTAGCCAAACATCGGTGGCAGCCTTGGCTCTGCTGGAATGAGCCCATAAGCATCCACACCACTCTTTTTAGTGAGTGCACAGCATGTTTTATGTACAGGAGGATCAACCTAGACAAGGTTAACTTCTTAACTGCCTTTCTCTTAGCACCTGCAAAGCTGATGAAAAGCTGGTTATCTACAAAGTGATCCTTAATGTGCTTGAGGTATAACTTAAGGACTCTCTTAGGATTCAAGTAGTGAATTCTATCCTCCTACTTAGAAGGGTGTGGCAGAGCAAAAAGACCAGGGAGAGTGACAGACTGTCGCATGTAGAAGGGCAACTCCACCCTCAGAAGAAGGTAAGTGCAAGTTTGAATTTGTCAGGGAAGAGAGTGGTATATGGAGGTTGCACTGACTGCCTGTAGCTCACCGACACATTCAGAAGAAATTACAATGAGGAATACCTTCTTATTGGTCAGCAATCTTAGTGAGAAAATGTGCATAGGGTCAAAGGGCATGCGCATCAAGTTTACCTGGGGGCCATGTTACAGTTCCACTGGGGCATAAAAAGAGCAGAGGAAGAAACATAATTGAGCCCTTTTAAGAAACACATCACAACAGTTAACATGAATAAAAAAGGTTGGTCAGGCAAATGTAGAAAAGGTGAAAGGGCTGACAAATTGTGCCCACCGCAAAGTCTTTCGAGGCCAGAGACAAAACAAACATCAAACAGTTTGGCTAAAAGAGGGTCAAGCTGAAGGCCCCAGCACCAGGCATGAACTACGCCCAACAAGCAGAATAACTGAATTTTGTAGATGGACGCCAAGCCGCAAGGCTACATCCGCTACTTCTGCAGACAGAACAAACCTACTCAGTTTGTGCCAATCCATCTCCCCGCATGGTATTGTAGTTTGTGGAGATTCGAGTATGGCGCCCTGACCTTTACCTGAAACAGAAAGAAGAGATAGATGAACTGGAGGGCAAAAGCTCAGTCTCAGCAAGCCAGGCTACCACACTCTCCTGGTCCAAACTATGGCTATTAGGATGATTTGAGTTTTGTCCCTACTTTGGGGGATGGGGGAAGTGCAGAAGTGGAAAGACGCACAGGAGACTGGAGACCCATAGCAAACCATATATGTCTCCCAAGGAATCTCTATGCGGAAACTCCAGCGCTCAGTAATAGCGTCACTGCCAACCTCTTGGTGGTCACATAACTATCTACCCAAGGCATGCACCACCGGGCAAAGCTCCCTGAAACCAATTACAGATGCAGACATGATCCATGATTCACCAGATGAGACATACTGAATTTGCCTGCCCCGGCATTTAGCGAGCCCCTCCAAATGACTGATCACCCATAAGATTCACTTGAGCAACTTCCAGAGTCGAAGTGGTTCCTGGCACAGGAATCCCAACCCTACACCACCCTGCTCCTTGTAGTACCACATGGTGGTGGTGATGTCAGTCAAGACCTGAACAGGCTTCCCCTTGATGGATAGGAGGAGGGCCTTTAGAGCCAACTGTATCACTCAAAACTTCAGAAGGCTGATGTGGTGCCTCTGCTTCACATGGGAACAATAGCCCCTAATCTTCACTTCTTCCAGGTGACCAGCCCAGCGATAATCAATCCTTTACTTCTATGAGCTCTGGTTGGCATAGGGAGAACGGCCTGCCACAGATCAGGTTGGTGCTCAACAGCCACCACAACAGGTCATGGGCTGCCTCTCCTAAGATACAGCTGGTATCTGAAAGGCAACTTCCATACTGCGCCTGCATGTGCCAATGAGCAGGAAAGCAGGATGCAGAAGGCCAAGAATCCTCAGAATCATCTGAGCTGCAGCCCAGGAGTGAACACAAAACATCAGTACCATAACCTGAATGCCACACCATGTCCAGGATGGCCCATCTAGGCAGGGAATTCGGTTCGTAGGTTGCAGATGGGATTTTGGCTTGTTGATGGAAAATCCCAGAGGTAAAAGTTATCAATGAGTGGTCTGTAACTGACTGTGTCAAGCCTGCTTTCAACAGCTAGTTGAGGTACGGATAAACAAGGATCCCAGATTTAAGAAGATGGGATGCAACCAATGCCATCACCTTTGTAAACACTCTGGGAGCTGAGGTAAGGCTTTGTGAGCACTCTGGGAGCTGACATAAGGCTGAAGAATGGTAAGCTGAAAGTGCTCTAACCCCACCACGAACCGAAGGAAGCATCTGTGGGACTGCAGGATAGGCACACGCCATGAATGTACATAACCTGCAAGTTCAAGGACACCATGCAGTCTCCTGGATCCAGATTGGAAAGTAACTGGGCCAGGGTCAACATCTTAAACTTGTCTTTCCGAAAGTAAGGTGTTCAGAAATTGAGTTCTCTGTCTTTTTTAGCCACCAAATAGTACCATAAACAACTCCCCTTGCCCTTCCATGTCTCAGGGCTTCTTTCTATAACCCCTTTGGTCAGCATTGATTTAACCGCAAGTGTTCCTGAGCAAAAAAAGAGGCTTGAAGTGCTGAACTCTGTACAAAAATAGGTAGGACAGCAGTGGGCGTATGTAAAAGGGAGGGTGTAAACATGTTAAACTACCTGCAGTATCCCCTGATATGAGATAATTGCATGCCAGCCGTACAGGTAAAAATTAATTCTGCCTCCTACCAGCTGTCCACAACCATGGGAGAGAAAATGAAAGCTCCTGTAGCAGGAAACAGGCCCGGTGCAGACCGTTATCTGCTCCACATCAGAAACAGGCTTCAGATTCAGAATAGGCACCAGTGGAGTTGAGGCCAGCACTGGAGCTGGTGAGACCAAAGAGGACTTTTGCACAGGAGGGCTTTGATAAACAGGGGGGAGGGGGGGCTGGGCGGAGAGTGGAGCCTCAGTGGGGTCAGTGGACACCAGGAAAGGTCACCCTTGCAACTACATAGGGCCCAAAGGTACTCCAGAGGAATCTGGCATCATCCAAAAAAATTGCAAAATCGTGTCCCTGAAGGCCTCTATCCGCTACAGTGTCAAAGACAGCATGGGGAGATGCCAGGATCAGTACTGGAGTAGGCTCTGAGTACGTCAGGATCAGTACTGGAGTAGGCTCTGAGTACGATGGGTTGCAGTGCTATCAAGAAAGATTGCCAGTAGTTAGACTTATTCCATGCATCCTCCCATCATCTAAAATGTTTTTTATGTACCACTCTAAGTGGCATGGGTAAGCCCAGACATGGGTCTCATGCTCACTGTGTCACTGGAACAAAGCTGTACTCAGCTGATGAGCCCGTAACTAGGGCGAACCCGGTCCTGGGTTGCTTGTGTTCCGGTTCAGGGAGGACCTGACTTGGCAGTTCGGGCTGGACTGTTCCCATGAGGAACAGGGTCAAGACTGATTTGCATATGGGTGGGTCCAAACAGTGGTAGCCTGGTGAGCAAAAGAACAATGAGTTTGAGTGCTACCTGAGTAATTGCCAGGGGTTAGACTTATGGCAAGCAGCCTCTCATCACCTTTAGTGTGTTTAATGTACCAACGTAAGTGGCATGGGTATGCCCAGACATGGGTACCATGCTCACTGTGTCATTTGAACAAAGCTGTACCCGGCTGATGAGCCCATAACTAGGGCGAAACTGGTCCAGAGTTTCTTACGTTCTGGTTCAGGGAGGGTCTGGCTTGGCAGTTCGGGCTGGACTGTTCCCATGAGGAACAGGGTCAAGAGTGATTCGCATATGACTGGGCCCAAACTAAGGTGGCGTGTGAGAAAAAGAACAATGGATTGGAGTGCTACCCCGAGAAATTGCCAGTGGTTAGACTTGTTGCAAGCACCCTCCCATCATCTTTGGTATGTTTCATGTACTGCCCTAAGTGGCATTGGTATGCTCAGATGTGGGTCTCATGATCAGTGTGTCACTGGAACCAAGCTGCACCCAGCTGATGAGCCCAGAACTAGGGTGATTCCCATCCTCGGTTGCTTGTGTTCCGGTTCAGGGTGGACCTAGCTTGGCAGTTCAGTCTGGACTGTTCCCATGAGGAACAAGGTAAAGACTGATTTGCATATGGCTGGTTCCAAACTGAGGTGGCATAGAGAGCAAAAGAACAATGGGTTGGCGTGCTAACTTGAGTGATGGTTTGACTTATTGCAAACAGCCTCCCATCACCTTTTGTGTATTTCACAAGTAGGACAAGAGGATTGTAGTTGAGTTCTCTGAGAGCAAACTATGTGACTTCTCCCCACCCGGAACTGGAGTGATGGGACAGAGACGTGTCCCATTTGGACTTCTGTCACTTTTGCTAAGAATTGTTATTTGACTTCATCTTGGACTTGCCCGAGGACAGTGATCGGCAGCATGACTGGGACCTGGAGCAGGTTTGTTGTTTGAATTGTGACCTGCCCCACTTGTGCTCAGCAGTTTGAACTTCCGCACCCTGGTGGCCTTGGGGTGCATAAGGGGGCATTTGCTGCAGGACTTCAAGAGATGCTTAAACCCTAGATACCACAGTCAGTCTTTATGATGACCCATACCCGCCTACTGCTTCTGGCAATCTACGGACGGTTTGAAGTCTGGTCTTTGGGGATAACATTCCCCTACCATACTGTCTGGGAAAACGATTACGGGGTTGGTGAAACACCAAGAAATGTTTGGGACTGACCCTCCAAATCCATGTCAAGGAGTGCTGAAAAAAACTGAACTGTTGTGAGTGCACAGGAATGGCACGTATATATGGCTTCATACTGTCACTTGCAGAGGCGTTGAGAGGCTGCAGCGAAGCCTGATGGGGCCACATGTGTTGGCGCATCGGAGCAAATGCTGGGTAACATTTGGGACCCAGTCTGGCATCTGGGGGAATTCAAAAGAGGAGAAACATGCAGTTAGAAGTATCCAACAGGAAACAATGTTATCTTCTGTACGATGTTTCGAATTCCTCTTCTCTGAAGGTCTTGAAGATGTGTCAAGATGGTGCTGGTGAAAATAAGTTAAGACCAGCTTAGTCTTCTTCTTCCCCATGCGGGAAAATGGTTCTTGCACTGCAAAGGTGCTTGAAATGTGAAAATACACCAACAATAGGACAACCAGTAAACATATTGTTTTACACACACAGATTACAAGCCTAAAAACGATGCCTTTCATTGTAATGTATTAATTAATACTGGGCATACAATGGGAGATGGGGGAAGGCACATAGCAATAAAGCATTGAAGGACATTTCAGATTTTTGGATCATGTTGCCAAAATGAAAGCAAAACGTTTGAGTTGCAAGTGTTGTTTTCTACATGTAGGAGAGAGTGGTTCACTATGAGCTAATTTAGTATACTTTTACAAAGCATTAATACGCGATTCAGTTTCCAAGTACAATGAGAACAGAGACTAGCCCAAGAGCAAAAAATATTTTAATGCAGTCCTGAAGAAAATAGCACAAAGGCAGTAACTCAAATACTAGAGTGTCAACAGTGATCACACAGTGACAAACGACTATAACAGTGAATATAAGTGTGTATATACAAATCAAATGACTTGGGTCACGGTAGCACAGATAGGTATGTAAATATGACTGTAATTATGAATTACACAGCCCAGTCGTTCACTAAATGAAAGGGACATCAGAACAAAACAATACAGGACACCTGAGAAAGAATCATCAAATGAATAGTCAAATGACACCTCAGCAGTGTAAAGTGCTTACTCCTAGCAATTAGAGGTTCATAACGGTACAAATAATACTGAGCCCTGACCTTCCTACACATTTTCTGATTGGGTCTCTGAAGTCAGAACCTTTGCAGGTGTACTGCACTGTTTTGTCCTGATGAAGACTGAGCTGTGTAATTCACAATAATGTACCTAGCTGTGCTTCTTTTCGCTATATGTATTCCATTAAAATATTTTTTGCTTTCAGGCTAGTCTCCAGTCTCATGATTTACGGTAATTGTGCTTAGCAATTGAACTGCTTAATAATGCCTGGCAAAAGTGTACTAAATCATTTAGTAGGAGAGAGAGAGTGGTTCAACATGGACTCATTTAGTCTAAATGAGTCCACGGTGAACCACTTTCTCTTTTATGTACTTACCCATGTTCTTATTTGACATACTTGTGTTGCCCTTGTTTTCTCTACTACCAGTGTTTTTTCAACTGCAGATATTTTACCCTACAACACTGATGAATGCAGGCTGTGCAATCAAACACAGTATATCGATGATGCCAAGAAGCTGGCAAAACAATTATGTGGCAAATATTAAATACCCGCTCAGTCCGGTCAGCACAGAACAGCCTTGTATGGTGACGCTTTTGCACCACGATGTAAGTGATTCCTGGCTGGTAATCCTTCTCCAGACTGATGCATGCTTCTCGTATTGCTAGCAGCTCGTAATACAACACCTTCCAAGAAAGAACAAAAATAATGATATTATTAAAATGTTTTAAAAGTGTGCAAAATTAGATCTTTCTCTGCCCGCAATTATACTAGCAATTATATTTATATTTATATATATAAATTTATATATAAATTTATATATGTGTGTATATATATATATATATATATATATATATATATATTTTATTTTATTTGAAAAGTTTTATAAAGCGCGAACAAGACCCAACCGGGTAACAGAGCGCTGTACAAAGATGAAAAATGACGTTTACGTACAGAGACAGTATAAATACATTTACAAAGAAAAGCAAATAAACAGACCAATAACAGCCAACCAAGATGAGGCCGAGCAGTTTCAGCATCGACTTACTTCAAATACAAACGAGATACGTTATAAACCTCCAGTTGAAAAGATTGTCAAGCACTAGTTTCAAGCATAAAGTGAATTGTTAAGCATACAAAAAAACACATAAGTACACTCAATAAGGCAAAATGCGAGGAACCTGAGGCATAAAATAACTGAGGGCGCTAGGGGAGAGTAGGTAGAAGATGAACAGACAGTAAACAGCCCACTCAGATGCGGCCTAAACAGTGTCATCATCTCCTTACTTCAAAGACAGATGAGATACATATTAAACTCCAAGTAAAATGATTGTCAAGCATGCGTTACAAACAAAGTGAAATTAAATTGTCATATATTTCAACACAAGGTAAAGAAGCTTGTCGGAGATGTATGGTAATTGACTAGCAAATGACAAGGAGCTATTGCTGATGCAGTTCTTCCAATAGTAGTCGTTTGATCTGTTTTTTGAATGAGGCAGTCGAAGGGTTGGCTCTGATCTCCGTCGGTAAGGCATTCCAAATTCTTGGAGCAAATTCTTGGAGCCAGCCCTGAGAAGGTGCGATTGTAAGTTCTTTTTTTATTGAATTTCGCAGGTTTCAGTAGTAGGGTATTGGAGCTTCTTAAATTTCTTCTGGCTCCGGAAAGCTCAAGTTTTTTTGCCAGGTAAACGGGGCTATTGAAATGTATAGCTTTATGTGTCAGGCAGGCTATCTTGAAACGGATCCTAGCTTCAATGGGGAGCCAGTTAAGCTGGATTAAGTCAGGTGTGATATGATCATGCTTTCTTGAGCCAGTGATTAGTCTAGCAGAAGCGTTCAGAGTAGCTCTTAGCGGTAGCCTAGATTTAGGAAGACCAGCTAGGGTTACCAATCCATATTCTAATCGTGAGATAACTAAGGATTGGACTGCTGATTGTATGTCTTCGGGAGGTAGGAACGGTTTGATTTTCCTAAGAGTGTTGAGCTGATGGTTGGCACTCTTAATGGTTGCACTGATGTGACCTTGCATGTTTAGAAATTTGTCTAGGGTGACCCCTAGAGAACAGGCGGAGTCCACCAAATGCGGTGTGCAGTTGAGTGCTGAGATTTTTTTGATCCAGTTATGCGTGGGAGCCTCGTGGTTCCGTGGGGAAATCAGGAGAAATTCCGTTTTGAGAGAATTAAGTAAAAGGTGGTTATGTGTTAGCCATTGTTGAGTTTTTTGAAGCGCTATATTAAGAGTTTTAATGTCATCTGGAGAGGAGATCTTCAAATATAGTTGAGTGTCATCCGCGTACATGTGGTACTGAATATTTGAATCATTTAAAATGGCAGTTAGAGGTTCCATGCATAGGTTGAAGAGTGTGGGCGAAAGTGCAGAACCTTGAGGCACCCCACTAGAGACTGAAGTGCTGGCCGCCAAAGATTGGTTGACTTTGATTCTTTGTGTTCGGTTGTGCAGGAAAGAGGAGAACCAATTAAGGACAGGGCCCGATAGCCCCATCCTGTGTTGAAGAAGGTTAATCAGGTTGTCATGTTTGATAGTGTCAAAAGCAGAGGACAAGTCCAGCAGGATTAGCAGACAGGGTGTATCTTGGTCCAAAGCTCTCAATGCATCATCAACAATGTGAGTTAGCGCTGTTTCTGTGCTATGACCTGATCTAAAGCCTGATTGATGTTGGTCTAGGAGCTGAAATTTCTCAATGTGCTCGCAGAGCTGTGTGTGAACAGATTTCTCGAGCAATTTCGCTAAAGACATGATGTTGGTGATCGGCCGGAAGTTACTAGGATCTGTTAGGTCTGCATTGGTTTTCTTGGGGATGGGTGTGACTTGCCCCATTTTAAGGCAGTCTGGAATCCTCCCCTGTAAGAGAGATTGTTGGATGATCTTGGACCAGAGAGGCAGAACTGCCAAGTTGAGGTCTTTGAGCAGTTTGGCGGGGAGTGGGTCCTTGTAATGGTTGGAAGGTTTCAGAGAAGCCAGGGAAAGTGACAGCTCTTTCAAGTCAGGAGTTCGGAAGGTATTCCAGCAGGCATTGTTTTTGGGTGTGTAGTCTGTGAGGTAAAGCGGGGCACATACTGCCGTGTGAACAGGCAAACCCTCGGAACTCATAGACAGCAAATTATCTGCGGCCCGTTGCAGTTCCCGCTCAATATTTCTTGACTTTTCAGCGAAGTGAGCTGAGAAGTCCTCCTCACTGGGTCCAGCGATTTTGATTGCTGGCATAGGATTAGCCTGTTGTTTGATGATATCAAACAGTTTCCTGGGACGGTTTTTAGCGCTGTCAAGCTGATCTCTGAAATGTTCTGATTTCGCGCTGCGAATGTGTTTGTTGTAAGAACTTCTCATCTTTCTTAACTGTTCGAGGCTAGAAGTGGAGGGGGCATTTCTCCAACGTCTCTCAGAGAGCCTTAGATTGCGACGATGGGCATTAAGGGTACCATTGAACCAAGGTTTGGATTGTTTGCAAGGAATCCTTTTAAGTAGCATCGGGGCTGACGAGTCGAGAATATTAGACATAGTGTTGAAGTAATGATCCGTTAACTCTTCCAAATTATTCATGGTAGCTGGAGGTTCAAGCAGATTCTTGCTCAAGATGGAAAGGTTAGATATGTCGATATCTCTCAGGTTACGAGACAATTGCTTGTTTTTGAGCGGTTGCCCTTGTCTTAGCAATACCTTCTCCTGAATGTGAAAGGAGATTTGGAGATGATCCGACCAATCACATGGTACTATGTCATCTAGTTGAATAATGTGTTCTCTAGCTATGATGAGGTCAAGGGTAGCGCCCATGCAGTGGGTAGGACCGTTGCAGGCCTGTATATAGTTGAGGTCAGAGAGGAAAGACTTAAGAGAGCAGACTACTGGATCATTAGAGTCATTCCAGTGAAGGTTGAAGTCACCGAGGAAGATGTGATTAGTATGGAGGGCTGAGCTGGCAGAGATGGATTCCATTAATTGTTCTACGAAGCGCAAGTTGTTGTTCCCAGGAGGATGGTAGATCGAGTGAAGCACACAGACAATCTTGCCCTTGTTCCAAATTTCAGCCACAAGTAGCTCACAGGAGGACATCGAGTCCTTATGAGTCTGCTTCAAAACGAGGCTGGAGCGATGGATGCAGGCAATCCCCCCCCCAGATTTAATAGCCCTATCACATCTGACAATGTCATAGCCAGGAGGAATTAAAATGTCAAGTATTGGGGAGGAGGAGTCATTGAGCCATGTTTCCGTAAGAATCAGGAGGTCTAATTCTTGTGATAAGATGAGTTCGGAGATATCTGCTGCGTGCTTCACTGCTGATCTGCAGTTGAGAAGAATCGATTTGATATGGGAATCTGTAGTTGTTTCCACTAGGTGCGAGGTGACTACCTGAAGTAAGTTATCCTTATTCAAGTATCTCAAGTTAACACTCGGTTCTCTTTCAGGATCAGAGGAGATAGTGGGAATGGAGCTAGGCGAGACTGCGTAGTCCTCAAAAGATAGGGAGAGTGGGAGCGTTTCAACCTCAGACCCCTGCGGCTGTAAACTACAGGGATTGGAGTGGAGGTAGGGAGGAGGGTGAGCGGGCCCGTGAGGGTAACTCAGGGAGGTAACATATATATATATATTTATTTATTTTTTCAGCTCGGTGGGGTTGTCCAAAGTAAGCCGCACTCGGGTCAAGGTCTGCTTCCCCAACGCCTTTATTGGTATGTACAGATGCGTTTACTAGTCAATTAGAACACCTGACGGCAGCCCGACGCGTTTCGGGATCATCCCTTCCTCAAGGGCTTTGAGCAGTCAGTAGAGCGCATGGCGATTTTTAGCCCCCTCGTTCTGCCAATATATATATAAAATCCAAATAAGGAGGCAACTAAAATTGGGGATTGTATATACGAGAAAAATTGGCAAAATCGGTGGCTTATCTTAAGCAAAATCTTCGAGAATTGTGTTTTAAACTGTATTTTTGAAACTGAATTTGAATGGTGTTCTAATCAAGAATGATTAAAAAAAAAGGGAGCAGGAAACATTGAAGGCTACCTACCACTTCTACCTTCTTCCCCGCGCTGTTCTGCCAGATCCGCTTGACGGCCGCCATTTTGGCATGGCCGAGGTGAGCGGTCTAGCTGTTCTTGTTGGCAACAGGAAAGGGGGATATTTAGACGGCTAGCTGGAGCGAATGCGCAGCGGGCGTGCCATAGGCAAGCCTGTTTGCGCCGGGAAGCGCCCAGCGCCAGCCATGCTATCGGGTTGAAGCCAGAAACAGCGTGACTGGAAAGAAGAATATCATACTCTAGCAAGGAACTAAGGGAACTAAGTCCAACAGCGGAGCAAGCAAAATTTAGACTAGAGAAAGAAGTAACCAGATCAAACCACCAAGATATGGAAATCAGAGGTGGGGGTGGGGGGACTAGGAGAAGAGTAATGAAATAGAGGGAAAATCAGAGGAGCCTTAAATATGGTCTTAAATGTGGTCGCTCACTGGTGAAGCACACACACGAGCTCTATCTGCTAGTAGATGCATCTGATAGAGGCATGCTATTCATAACTGAGACCTGGATTCCCAATGATGCAGAGATAGATTTGGATCTTACGTGCCCACAGGGCTATAAAGTAGTAAATCAGTCCAGAGGTCATAAAAGAGGAGGAGGAAAATCAATTATTTTCAAACAAAACTGGGAAGTGGAGATACTCCCAGTGGATGACATTCAAGGGATAGAAATCCTGGGCTTCTCCCTGAAAAGAAGAGGAGGAACTGCACTATCTGGGATTCTATTCTACAGGCCTCCAGGACACTCCCTAAATGACCTTCAAAACCTCTTGCACCTAATCTCAAATCTAACCTTAACCCACTCCAAGCTATTAGTGCTAGGAGACTTTAACATCTGGGCAGAAAATAGAGCCCATACCCAAATTAGCAACTTCCTTACATCCTGTGAAACTTTAGGACAAGAGCAAACAGTTAAGGGTTCCCCAGAACATGGTGGATATAGAGGATGTGGTCTTGGTCAACTGGTCAGACCACTACCTGATCATGTTTAAATTAATGGAGCTTACACATAGACAAGACTCAAAAACCACTAGAGCGAAGGTACAGGGAAGAGGCTAGGCGAAACTTAGGAACATTGAGAGGAATTTTTTTTTCAATACAATACACTGCTTCCAAGAAGAAGAGACTGTAGACACCAATTATAACAGTCTACGAAACGAAATCACAACCACATTAAATGTACTCATTCCGATAAAACTGACGACACCAAAAGCATCTGCCCCATGGTACACGGAAGCCCTGAAGGATAGAAAGTCTGAGTGTAGAATACAAGAAAGACAATGGCGAAGAACATATACAAATAAAGATAAGTTGCAAATGAAAGATTTGTTAAAAAATGATTAGAAGTCAGAAAAGCAAAAGAAAGCTATTATACCAATACAAATACCACTGCAGCAAGTAAACCAAAAAAGGTTTTTGAGATCGTTAAAGAACTTGCTCACCCAGACTGCACAAAACTAATAGTAGAACCAACACAGTAACTATGTAATAAACTGTCAGACTTCTTCCGTAACAAAGTGTAACTAATCATAAAAAACCTCAGTAAAGAGAACCCTCCAAAGCAGACGGAAAACCCTAAAAGCATAGACCTATCCACAAGCACTTCAAATAGTCCCAACGTAACTCAACAGAAGTTGGAGCCTGATATAAAACTGACGGAAATAGCCTCATTAAATGAAGAGAAAATCAGGGCACTAGCATTGTCAATTTCCTCTGGCTAGATACTAGACCCTATACCACAAACTCTGGAAAGAAAGGGGGAATTAACTATTACCAGCCTTATGGAAAATATGCAACCATTCACTTGCGACAGGGTCTGTTCTAGCAGGGTGGAAGAAAGCTCTAGCCCCCCTTCCCCCCCCTTGGTGAAGAAACCCTAAGCTGACTTAAAAGATCCTACTAACTTTCAACCTATCTCCCAGCTCCCTTACCTGGTTAAGATTATAAAGAGGCATAATGGTAAAATATTGGCAAACTTTCTAGAATCTAATCACCTACATGCCCGAACAGATGGGCTTTAGACCAGCCCATTGCATAGAATCTGCCCTAATCATAGCAACAGATGAGTTAAGGCGGCGAGTTGATGAGGGCAAATCAGTAGTCCTGTTTTTTTTTTTGATCTGTCGGTGGCCTTCGACACCGTCAACCACTGAATCCTACTCGACAGACTAAAAGAGATTGGGGTAGAAGGCACCTTCCTAAAATGGATTGAATCCTATCTATCAGAGAGATGGCAAGCTATCTCTCTTCCCCCATTCAGATCAGAGTTCTAAGAGCTGATGCATAGAGTGACACAGGGGTCAGCACTGAGCCCTATTCTATTTAATGTGTATTTAGATCCCCTACTAACCTTAATTAAATCCTTTGGGTTAACTTAAATAAACTATGCAGACGACACCCAGTTAATCATATCCCTGGATAATGAGGACCCAAACCAGCTGAATAACTTCCATAACTGCCTTACTGAAATGGGAAGTTGGCTCAGTAACAACACACTAAAAGTTTACGGAGTTCAAAACATAGTTCCCGTGCTGCTCCCCCAATAAAGTTCCTGGCCAACTGTCAGACAACTTTTGGCTATGGATCTGAGTACAGCTAAATCAGTGCGAAATCTAGGAGTGCAGATAGATAAGAAACTCTCCATGGAATCTCAGTTTAATAAACAGTGGCCACTTGTCATGGCTTAATGAGAAACCTGAGAAAAATCGTCCTTTTGCTTCCACAGCCAGCTAGAAAGCTGGTGGTGTAGTGTACAATTCTAAGCAGGATTGACTACTGCAATGCCCTTCTACTGGGAATTCCAGACGATCTACTAAAAAGATTACATAGAATACAAGTAGTGGCAGCCAAATTAACCCTCAATAAATCATGGGCTGATTCCGCTAATGAAACCTTGAAGGAACTCCACCGGCTGCCAGTGAAAGAGAGAGGCACGTTCAAAGCAATGTCTATAGTCCATAAGGCCCTAAATGGATCAGGACCCAGACTCCTACAGGATAAATTTACCTACTATAAAACTGCAAGGAGGCTGAGATCATCTTCAGCTAACCTAGTGCAGGGGCCCAGGAATAAAAAAACCAGGGTTGGAGGGGGAGCTTTTCAAATTAAGGCAGCTCAAGCCTGGAATAAGCTGCCCAGCTTCCTCATATCAAACACAGACCTATTTAGTTTTAGGAAGAGCCTAAAAACCTGGCTCTATCCTAAATAAACCGAGAGCGGATGTCTCCAGTCTTTTTTTGACCTTCTCAGATGAACTCTGATAGCACCAAGATGCCTGCCAGGTGAACGTTGCGCTTTACAAATGAACAATAATAATAATAAAGAATATGTGAAGATTTCACCTTATAGAGAGGCAAATTAAGGACGCTGATGCCTACAGAATCAACTGTATATAAACGTCTTATTGTATGTTTAAGATTGAGAATGGACAATAATTTGTGATGTGTATTGGGAATAAATTAAAGTAGAGATACTTTCTTTTTTTGTACATGTTTTATAATAAAGGGTTACAAAGAATATATATTAACTTCTGTGGTATATTTATGATAATTGAGTACTTCTCTCCACACATGTTATATAATTGATTAAAATATCAGTCTGACTGAGTGGGAGGTGCCAGGGCAGAGCCATGGTCATCAGTTAACCTGAATTAAATTGTATTGTAACCATTCTAACATGCACCTTTTACAGTTCCCCATTCTTGTAACTGATTTTTCTGAGGGTCTGGCTTCTGATGAATATAGAGTCCCAAGAAATGTTTGAACTGAAGGCATGGGAACAACGCCTATAGATTTCTGCATTTCATACATGCAGGCTGACAAAGGTTTGGGGTCAACAGAATCTTTTAATTAACTCTATCACCTACAAATAAAACACACAAACATACATGCACACACACCATGGTACGTTATGTTAATACTTCTTGATATAGCGCATGTACACCACTGGTTTCTTGGTGCAGAATGTATAAGTCTGTCTGACTGAGCACGGAGTGGAGTGAGAATCAGTAAGTAAGTGTATTTCAACAGCAGTAAGCTTGTTTAAACAGCCAAGTTTTCAAATTCTTTTGAAAAACATGAATTCTGTTTCCATACATAAGAGATTTAGGAGAGAGTTTCAGTGTACTGGTGCTTGCACAGAGAAGCTTCGGCCTTCGGATCTTTGTTTGACATATCTGTGTATTGTTAAGTAATTTGTTGATAGTGATCGTAAGATACATGTAGGTACATATTCAGTCATTTGCTTAGCTACGAACAGTGGTGTCATTCCATGTAAGAGCCTTGAAAGTTAAGCAGCATGTTTTGATTTGCATCCTTTGCTTAGTTGGGAGTAATGAAGCTGTTCCAAGACGGATATCACATGGGATCCCTTTGGTAATTTGAAAACTAATTGTGGAACTTCATCTTGCACCCACTTATAGTCTATGTAAAGCATTATTTGGGGAGTCCCAAATATGTGGAGTTAGCACAATCTAGCATGGCCAAAACAAGAGCTATGATTGCCATTTTTAGTGCTTCCATATACAAGAAGGGTGTTAGCATCCTAATCACTCTCGCAAATAATATCCGTTTTGAAGCCACATCATCAATCTGTGGTTTCATTGAAAAACTGCTATTTATTATCATGCTCAGACTTTTGCCAGAGTCCCTGGATATAGGTGTGGAGCCATCTAAGCAGAGGGATATCTGATAAGCATCTGCATGGTTATACAACCTGTAGCCTCTTGCAGCAAGTTAATTTATTAAAGGTATAGCATATATATTGAAAAGTGGGGGATAAAGAAGAGACTTGAGGGACACCACATTTTACAGATATGCCACCTGCCAAGAAAGGTGAGAATTGAACTGCTGGTGCCTGGATTATTAAAAATGATTTCACCCAGAATAATGGGGAACTGCCAAGTCCTGCCACCGCGACACGGTCCGCCCAAATGGTATGGTCGACTCTGTCAAAGGTGGCCAATAAGCCCAGTCATACAAGTGCTTATACCAATCCTTTATCTATATCAATTGTTTCAGCACCTGTTGATGATAGTTATACAGTTTCTGTGTTATACCCCAGGCGAAAGCCTGTCTGTAGAGAATCAAGATAGTTGGAGGCTTGAAGTTGACTGCAAATCGTTTGGCCAACATGGGCTTCTAAGAGTTTGGCAGCATATGGTAGTAGTGATATAGGGTGGTAATTTTTAAAGGTTTCTGGTTAATCACCCTGTTTCATAATTGGATTGCGATAGCATTTTAAAAAACATTTTGGAATTGCCCCCTGTGCGAGTTATTGAGGATGGCCATTAAAGTTCCATAATTACTAGAGCCATATTTGGCATAACAGTAGGGGGGCATGCGACCAGTGGAGACCAATACTTAACTTTTGTCATCAAGCTTTTTAGCATATCCATTGATTGAAATATAGATAGACTAGTATGAATGATTTAATTATCTACTGATTGCTTGAATTACGTTTTGACACCATCTATGATTGCTGCTATTTTATCAATAAAAAAATGTGAATGGGTTGACCTTTACGAGACTCTTTCTGGCGATGAAAGTGCATTCATAATTTTAAAAACCCCTTTCTGAGTGTTGGAGGTATCAGAAATCTTCTTAGAGCAATAAGCCAATTTTATCCTTAATAATTTACATCTATTGTCTATCATGCCTTGTTTAAATCTATTCTTGTTTACCTCACCATAGTTCTCACGCCACTGCCATCCAAGTGGCTTCTACTAATTCTTGAGAAAACCAAGGAGCTGGTGTACTCTTTTTGTTATTCCTCTCTTTACCATCGGGGAATGTAAATTACTTTCTTAGTTTATCCATGCAGTAAATTCTCGCTCTGCGTCATCTAGGAATGAACTCATTAGGCAGCGCCTGTTTTGAAGCGTTGTTAACATGTCTTGTGAATTACTACTGTGTCATTTGTGGATTACTTTGATTTCAATTTGACTCTTGTGTTGTAGCTCCAGAGATGGTATGTCAAACTTAATCAGAAAATGATCTGACCAGATGCATGGAGAAATAGTTACAAATTAAGGATTAGGAGATTAAATGCCCAAATTATATCTAAAATGTGCCCTTTATAGTATGCAGTACTATGGATGAGTTGGGAAAGATTTAATGAAGTCACTAATTCCAGAAATGTGCGGTCCATAGGTCTTGCCCTTGGGCCGTTGAACCAGTAATTGAAATTTCCAATTACAATCAATTTGGGTGTTAATCGGTAACAAACAAGTCACTTTATGGAAATGTTTTGGAAACTCAGCCATGTACTGAGGTGGGCGACATGTTAGTAAAATTGTACATGAGCTATTAATAAATACAGTTACCGCTACATATAGCAGCATTTTTGTGTGAAGGATCGGAACGATTTGCAATGCAGAAACTTGAAGGTGGCCTTGTGTAATAGCCACAACTTCACCGCCTTTTCTAGTGGCTAATCTATTTAGATTTATTATGTACAACTCATCGAGGATGGTGGCTAATATATCTAAGATCAAGTCCTCTGAAAGCCACATTTCCGATAATAACATGATATCTAGATTGGCATGGTTCAGTTAATTTATAAATTTCAATGTTATGTTCTGTGAGGAACAGCGATTTGAATATGTTTGAATAGAAGGTACTATTTTACTCATACCTGTCTGTTGTTTAAATATGCCTTGATTCAATGAAATAGTGTTCAAATCAGAGGTTATTGTGGACATTACAGGATGATTCAGTGCTTTGAGTTCCTTTGGTGAGTAGTTTTATATTTTTGGGTGTAGTGACTGGACACCGGCCTTTGGCGAGCTCAGTGCGGGAACTTACAGTAAGTTTATTTCCCCCAGTCACTGGCATATCTAGAGCGCCGACTCACAAGATGGTGCTGGCCTATGTAGATCAGAAAGTAGAGTAGAAGGAGTAACTTACATTCTTAGGCAATGAAAACAACTCATATGTACTGTAAGATAAAGATCTCTGAAATTAAAGTGTACAAGAACAACAATACAAAAAATGTTTAGAACAGCAATGTTAAAACAGCAGTATAAAATGCAGGATGATGCTTTGCATCCATCTCAAGTTTTGCCTCAATGCAAACACACAGCTAATGGGTGCAAATGTGCAGCCAGCGGGTTTGAGCCTTCCTCTGTTGGCTGGCAAATCCAGAGCACTGACTCACAAAATGGCACTGGCCTATGCCAATCAGGAAGTAAAGAGTTGACGATCTAGCTCATCTTCTTGCCTTCTCAGGTAAAGAACACCACTCATATGTTCTATAGGATGAAGGTCCTTGAAACTGCAGAGTGCAAAAACAATACTAAAAATGTTAAAAAAACAGCAATTAAAAAAAGCAGTATTAAATGCACAACTGTGTTCTGAACCCACCTCAACTTCCACCTCAATGCAAACACACAGCTATTTACAGCCCTGTCACAATCTTGTCTTAATGGAGCCTTCACACAGTTAAACTGCAATCCAGAGCTTTTTTGTACAGATATCCCTGTACCTTCCTTATTAATGAATATACGATATTCCATAGTTACTTTTTCTCCCAGACACCTGTTTAAGACATTTGAACAATTACACCATCTGGGTAACTCTGCCACTATTACATGATCCATACATAAGTCGGATCAGTAGACTAAAAAAACTTTAAAACTTTGTGTTGGCGACATGAAATATGTATTTCATACTGTTCATGAGACTGCGTTGTCATGTATTTGCACCAGAAGTGTAGCATCTAATACTTTCTGTGTCTGATAATATTATATACTAACTTCCAATACTTCTGCAGGATCCTCAATTTATATGATTATATCATGAATGAATCTATTCCTCATGTGTTGATCAATGCTGATTAAATATTTTAAAAGGCACTACAGTCAACACATGTTTCACGCTGGTAAACTGCTTCTTCGGGGCTGTAATTAAAACATATAATTGCATCTTGTGAGAAATGTGGATTATTATGTCGATCGTGTGGTTGTGCAACCTCACCTTGTAATAATGACACACACCGGTATCAGATCCAATTAAGTTAATTTGTAAAACCTTAGCTCAGTCCTGGGTAGCTGTGGCACAGAGCAATCAGGTTTTATCAAAGGAAAAAGTGTAAAGCATTAAGAAGTACCAAAAACAGTAAATAAAAATTCACAACACAATAAAAATCTGACACCAATTTATAAAAATAGGTTGCAATTTTATCTTTCTCTAGATACCTGAATGACAAAAATCTACCAGAGGGATTTGGAATAATATTTTTTAGAAGAAACTTTGAAACACTGTTCTTTCACTCAGTGCAATAAATCATTGTAATCGACCATGCTAGCAGTTTAGGATAAACCCCAACAAGCAAGTCGAAAATAGCTACCTAGGCTTTTTTGGGGGTGCCAACTCCAATAAGGAGATAGTCACAGGGACGAAACAGGTCCGGGGGAGAGTTACCTGTCGACTTATGCAGAATACAGTCCAGTTCCAAATCCTTAGGCACGACTTGTATTGAAGTCAATGGTGTGGTCCTGACGCAAGGCATACAGGATGCTGAAGATGCTGGGGATGTTGAGCTGGTGTGGTGAATCTTCCTGTGGCCACCCCTCTGAGGACGTCTTTGGTCTCCGGGGTCGATCTCCCACAGCGTCTGGGTAAAGTAGCGCAGGACCAGTTGCCACTGTTCTCTGGTAACAGCAATCCAAGCTGTTTCCTTTAGTTGCTGATAACTTTCTTGCAGGGAGGCCAAACTCCACTCTGACGGCCATCACGGGCAAAGCGAACTAGGGGCACCTCATGAGGGTCACAACCTCGTCGTCCAGCAGCTGTCAGGCTTTTAGGCGCTGGGCTCCCAAGGGGCAGGCTTCTCAGATTTTATGGCCCTGTGCCTATAACATGGAGTCAGCCAACTGACTCCTGGAGTCACACCATCTGTCTGGTACTCGTGGGCTACTTTTCCACATGTGGGGCCCTGCAGACACAGTCCTCTCTTTGCCAGTGCAGCAGGTGCAGTCCAGTCTTTCGTGCAGCCTCTTTGCTGGTTCTATAGAGCAGCAGGGCAGTCCTTCTATGAGTTCTTGCCAAGACAGTAGTGATATCAGGTCTGGGTGCCACTTTCATGCCCGCTATGAGCCCAGGGGGTGGTGATGGCTAACTAGCTAACGGGGTACCTTGCGTCTGATGATGAATTCCTCTGAAATGTGGCATTCAGCTATCCCAGAGTGCACTATTCTGTTCACCTCTAACATAGCTGGACCCTTCTCTTGGTGTGTGTGTAGCTCCCTAGAGTATCCCATCGGTGTGGCTACCTGGGGGCTATACTCCCCTTGAAGAAACGGTTTGACAATGGCTTTTCCCTCTCTGCACGAGATGCCAGCCTGTCTGCCTAAACAAAAGAGCAGGCTCTTCCTAGTGTGACTACCATACGGCCTTCAAAGGCGGCTTCCCCTTTGAAGCTCACCTTTTGGGCTCACACCCACTCTGGCTATCCTGCCAGGAGGAGGTCACACCTCTTCCCTCAATAGGTCCTGGGATTCTCTTCATTCTTACCTCTCCCCAGGAGGGCAGCAATCTGTCGAGGACAGCAGCTGTTTGCAACCAACAACGGCTTTTGAAAACTTTGGGAAAAAAGCTGCAACTTTCTAAAGTTCTCATTTATAAAATAGTACATTAAATACCTTGAAGTATCAACTTTAGTTTGGAAGTGAGCACTGCTGAGTAGTCAGGCTGTAATGCCATATTCATCAATGGGGCTACTAGTTTTACTCTGTAATAACAAAGTGAGTTTTTACTGTTGGGACATGTAAAAATACATGTCCTTTTTTTTTTTTAATTTATGAGTTTAAAAGTACATGTGGCCTGTACAGCAATTAATCAACAATACAAAGATAGAATTACACCATCATAGCATCTTGTACCATTAGCATAATATACCACCTTAACTAACCCTTTGCATTATTAACATTAACATTTAAGATACAAATTGGCAGTAGCCCATCAATGAATACATGTGTTATAGGCGAATCATTGGCTGCTTGCTTATTTTCGAAATGGGTTGTTAACAGAGCATCGTCTATGGGAGGCACTGATGAACATTACATGCCCCAGTATACCACATCAGTTGACCACAAGTGCACGCCCCTCCACGCCTTCCCACCACATGACCGCACTTTATAGTATGTCTCTAGGGCAAGGGAGTTGGAAGGAGTCTCCAGCAACTCCAGATGCTTGAGCCAGGAGATCGGTGTGCAAGGGTTCTCATGTGTTTCTGGGATGAGAGCTTGGGGGGAGCATTTCCGCATAGGTGGTCAATTGATCTTTACAGTAGATTAGGTCATCAAGCCATTCCTTAAAGTTTGGTGCCCTTCCCCTCCCCCACCTGCACGCTATTCTTCTTTTTGCCAATAAAAGGCAGAGTGCAATGTATTTCCGAAAGCAGGGCTCTACATCCGCTAAGTGTCCCAAGAGTGCCATCAGTGGAGTGAGGTTAACCATTTTGTCTATCATGATAGAAAGAGCTTGGGATACCTCCCTCCAATAGGTCTGTATCAGCCCACACACCCAAGCGAGGTGGAGGAAATCTGCTCCCTCCATGCCGCATCATGAGCATCAGTCATTCTGGCGAAGGTGATATCAGTGCAATCTAACAGGTGTGTGATACATTCTATGTAGGAATTTATAATGTATAATTCGAAGTCTGCTGCTAGAGACAATACGTCTGTCTGAATAAAACAATCCTGCCAGTCCTTCTTTTTAATATAATGCACCCTGCCATTATGGCCTGCCTTAGGGGTAAGTTACAAATATCAAAAAGGAATGTTTGGGCTTTGCCACAGGTTGAAATGGTAAAGTCGAGTTGGGAGTTTAAAAACCTCCCTACCAGTCTGCAATGGCAGACTGGGAGTCCTGTTTTGGTTTGTCACACTCATGGTGGCACTATAAGTGCTGAAGTCCACAAGGTAAACTTAACTTACAGGCTGTAGTTACACATGGTACCATATACTAGGGGCTTATAAGCAAGTTAACTCATGCCAATTGTGTGTAAACCAATTCAATATATACTTTAAAGGGTTAGAGAACCACACTGAGGCCTGGACAACAGGCCTTCATGCATTTCCGTTATTACTCCAGTACCTAAAAAAGTGGGGGTGAAAAGTGAAAGTAAACCTTCAAAAGGCCATTGTCTTGCACATCCATATGAACTTTACAGTATATGACACCATTGAAAAAACATTCATCTATTTTCAGAACTCTCAT
This sequence comes from Calotriton arnoldi, assembly GCA_963921515.1. Classification (NCBI taxonomy): domain Eukaryota; kingdom Metazoa; phylum Chordata; class Amphibia; order Caudata; family Salamandridae; genus Calotriton; species Calotriton arnoldi. The sequence goes on from CAWUFW010001745.1 coordinate 1,682,570, forward strand.
TTTGGTGGTTATAAACATAATTTTTTTTAGATAAAAATATTTACATTTTTTATATATTTCAACACTCAACCCCCTTCAATTTTTTTTATGAAACCATTATTATGTCTTCACTGAGCTATATTTGCTAGTTATCACAGGAGGAGTTTTAGTGTTCCTATGCTCCCTAGTTTTGGTAGGCCTGTAGAACCTTATTATGATCTCATTAAGACAAATTTTTGATTTTAATAATTTCCTATTTATAACTTGTATGCAGCAAGCAGGAGTTGCCCTTTCTCAAAATGTATTACTCTATGTTTAATCCTAAGAATCATTCGTATTATCTCACCTAGATAGTAAAGTAGCTGTTCCTTTCCAGCTTATTTGATTTTTCATTCTTAAACTCTATTCTATATTCTTACATGAATCAGTGAACAGTCCCAATAGATCTCAAGTGATACGCGTTGGCAATAAATACTTAGGGCCTGATTACAAGTTTGGTGGGCAAGTTTACTCCATCAAAAACGTGACGGATATCCGCCCACCAAATTACAATTCAATAGGATATAATGGAATTGTAATTTGGTGGCCTTAAGTCCTCCACATCATCCCAACAAATTCGTCCACCGTTATAAATCAAAAGGAGCTAGTAAACTTGAATATAGGAAAGCTACTAGGCTCTATCATGCAGAAATAAAAGCTTCTCAATCATCCTATTTCTTTGCAAAGATTGAACATTCATCCAACTGCCCTAAAGAGATCTTTCAGATCCTCAAAGAGATTATGGAGCCTAAATCAGCCATCTCTATTCCAGAAGCTCCTGTAGAGGCCAGTAACAACCTGGCTCTCTACTTTCAAAAGAAGATAATGGACATCTACTTCTCCTTCCCCGATAGGCCAAATATCAAGGATTCTCCATCTAGAAAGCCCCCTACAGAGCAACTAGAAGATAGTCTCAAAGACATTTCTAATCTTTCTGTGAATCTTCTTACAGACCTATTAAGGGCAGTAAAATCAGGCTCCCCTTTAGCTCTGGCTCCCCTTCACATTCTTTGTCAAGGGTTGAAAGTATTGCCCCCACCTTCACGGATTTGCTTAATCTTTTCCTTATTAACGGGCAGGTTACCCCGCAATGGAAGCACGCAGTGGTCAAACCACTTTTAGAAAAATCCTAGTCTTGACCCCCTTTGTCAAAGTAATTACAGGTCAATCTCCCTGATGCCAGGTGCATCTAAGCTCCTAGAAAATCATGTCACTAAACATCTCTCTGCTTTCCTTGAATCCAATGAAGTCCTCCACCTCACTTAAATGGGGTTTAGACCACCACACAGCACAGAAACAGCTTTGCTGGTAGTGGTCGAGGAACTAAGACGACTACTGAATCAAGGAGGCTCAGCAGCCATTATTCTTTTAGATCTTAGTGCGGCCTTTGATAAGGTAGATCATGCCACACTTATCTGGAGAATATCAAATGTTGGTATCGATGGCAGAGTACTGAAATGGTTCACCTCCTTTTTGGAGAACAGAACGTTTCGGGTGTTAGATCAGTCCTTTTTTCAGACAGTCTTCCTTTCAGTTGTGGGGTGCCCCAGGGGTACTCCCTGAGTCCCACTCTTTTTAATCTTTATATGTACCCCCTGGCTGAAATCGTGCGCTCCTATGGGTTGTCATTGGTTTCTTATGCTGATGATACCCAATTGGTGATATCAATCTCCCCTGACCTTAGCTCAAGTCAACTCAGTCTGGCACATGTCTTCAGGAGTAGCTAGATGGATGGCTAACTGTAGATTAAAACTCAATGAAGACAAGACGGAGGTCAAGTTGCTGGGCAACAATTTTAGGAATAAGGTCCCGACTCCTATGCCGGATTGTCTCAATAGGCTTCCTAGCCCAAAAAGCTCATAGAGAGCTTTGGGATGTGGTGGAACTCCAGCTTTACGATGGATCACTAAGTAAAAAAGCTGGCGGCCAATTGTTTTGGTATTCTGAGACTGCTGAGAAAGGTCCTCAATCTTTTCCCCTTTCCAGCCAGAAGACTGATTGTCCAGGATCTTGTAATTTCACACCTGGATTATGGCAATGCCTTATACCTTGGCTCCCCCAATATGTGATCAAAAGACTGCAGGATGTCCAGAACTCCACTGCTCGGTTTCTTATGATCATCCCAAGACACCAGTCTGCCAAAAAGGCTCTGATAGATCTACACTGATTCCCAGTGGAGCAGCAAGTGCAATTCAAGGCTTTATGCATTATGCACAGGTCACTTCTCAAGAAACGCCCCTTATTGCTAAGACCATTAGCCTCCCTATATATTACTGGGAGGCTCCTCAAATCCTCCTCGGCACATCTGCTATACGTTCTTAAGATTCGTAGGTCCCAATGAGGAGGCCCCCAAACTTTGGAACACCCAACCTTCAGAACTATGCTAATTGGACTGCAAACTTCCCTTTCGTAAGGCCTTGAAAACTTGGCTGTTTAGTGACTAATTTCCTCTTCTGTGGTGATCTGGAAACCTGTGAAGTCTGTTCTAGCACTGGGAGGCCTTCGGGTAGCCATGCGCTCTACATGAACCTTAGAATAGTATAGAGTAGAGTTCTTAAGGTTTTAGCAGAATCAGTGGAAATATTATGCCATGACACGTGAGGTAATGGTAAGGGCTGCAGAGGTCAAGAGGATCGAGGGTGGGAAGTCTTTGCCTAGGCACAGACATGCATGATTTAACAAAAAGTTCAGTGGCACTTCTAACGGAGGGCTATCAAAAAGAATGAAGAAGGGGATCCCTATAAGATTGAATTCCTCTGTGACCAGAAATGGGAGAATCGTTGTGTAACTTGAAGAATTCCCACCTTAATTCTTTGGAGGGAATGAAAAAGGCCTTTCCTTTGAATACAAGATCCCCTTGTTTGTAGGTTTGCTTTTGTAAGCTTTTCCAATTATTTCTGGTGACTTTAGAAGAAGTGACTTGGACTATTTCAAGAAAAGATTTTGTCACCCAATGATCTTTTGTGAAGAAAGGATATTTTGACCAAACGTTGGAGGAGATTCGGGATACCTAGTGAGAGGGCATCAGCGAAGGTATTCTTAGAACCAGAAATGGGTAGTAAAGAAGTCGTACTGATTCAAAAAATAGACTTATTGGCTATGCATATTCCCCAAGGCACTGTAGGTTGCGATGATCAGTGCGAAATTCGAAGGGTTCACAGGCTCCCATCAAAAAACAATTTCCATTCAGAGCAAGCAGTTTTCTTTGCCAGAAGTTCTCTCCCTAAGACAGAGAAATTCCTTTTGGAGTTGAACAAAATATGACAGAGTAGGGGGGCATGGCACATGGAGTTGCTTGTTCTTTAGAGCGGCTCCGGCACCCGTGGCCTTTGTGACAGAGATCCTGTGGACAACAGAGGAGCAGAGGCAGTGCCCAAGATGGGGGCAGCATGGCAGTAAATCATCCCTAGACTCCGACCGACATTCGGTTGGGGGATTTAGATAAGGCTGGGGCTACTGGAGCGGAGTGCCCAGGCCTCCTAGCCCTAGATGTGCTGACGGCCCTTGCAGGACCGAGAACCCCAGATGAACAAGTTACTTACCTTGTCGTGTAGTTCCTATAGTACCCATGCAGGACCTGCGCGTTTGGATAACATAAACTGTGGGTTTGGTGGTAGACTAGCTCTGTGCACCCCCACCGCGTATGTTAGCCTGTTTTGCATTAGCTAGCTCACAGTGCCACCAGAATCTCTTATCGGGGAGAGATTAGTTTCTGGCAACCTTAGATCATGACAACCCTGATCCCTCGGAATCGTGGAAACAATGTACTACTTTTCGCTCAGTCACTCATGCTTACTTGTTCGGTTTGTCTCAGAGAGTTACACAGAATAAACAGTCTGGGCGTTTCAATAAGTATTTATTGAGCAGTTGTTATTCTAGTGTAGAATATATGTGCTGCAACAACCAGCAGACAGTAGCAGAGATATATTGTCAGCAGTACGATAAAAGTGAAAGGATAGTACAGTTCTACCATATTGCAATAATAATGGTTACATACATGAATATATAAAATGCATTATAAAAGTGTGCGTACTCCTACGATGCCTAACTAGATGTACCTAAGTGTACCTAGCATGTGTGTAGGTCTAAAAGCCTAAGAGCCAAGAATCCCTCTAGGATTTAGTCGAACCCCATTACCTGAAGAGAGAGAGAGTGTGGGACCCCGTCCTGGTCTCGAGTTGAACACCCCGCAAGGGCTGTGTTAGACCGCTGTCAGCTGGAGCGACTGCATGCAGGAGCCTCAGCGTCTCTGGTCAGTGTGTCGGCATGGAAGTCTCGGTTCCCTCTATCCTACCGTGGCAAGATGCGGTGTATTTATACCCTAAAGTGTCTCGTCCCTCAGTATGGTTTGTATTGGTCTTTGTTAGACATGAGGAAGACGTCAGGGGTGAACTTTGTATATACACATTATGCAGGAGATGTAGCTGGTGAATGTTCATGCATAATTTATGAGTACATTGTAGGACTGTGTTCGGGAAAAACCCTTCAGTGTTCAAACCACAGACTAGATAACGTTCAACCCTCAGTGTTCGTTGTGTACTGTAGGGGACTAATGTAGGTGAAAGATCATGCCTATATTAGGACATAGGAGACCATGACTATAATAGGGCATATACGATTATGACCATAATAGGGCATATATGAACATGTCTATATTAGGGCCTCTATATGAAACATAACACCCACTCCTCTTTTGAATTGGATGACAATGACCATACTTACAATCTGGACAATCTTAAAAATATACTTAAAACCAGCTAAAAACATGACTTTAAAAATACGTTAAAAAATGTTTAAAATGTTAAAATAGGCTATGCTTTCTTGTCACTTGAAAAAGTCAATTCTGTCTCACTTATAAAAGTTGCATCACTACAAGCAGAATAAGGCCATGCCTTTCAAGCGAAAGTGTCAATTTCGGAAATGTTCCAAATTTTGTTTGTTTATTTATAAAACGAAGTGGAGAAGCCGAATTCTTTTCCAGGACGCGATGAGCCAATTCAAGATTAAGTGTCCTGGCTGGGAGATACAGCATTATCGGTGTTAGCTACTGCAGACGACAAATCCAACGCCTCACAGAGAACGTCAATCGCACATAGATGGAATGTAGCACTGCCGACAGTCGGTGCTGCGGCAGCTTGTGCGGCAGTTGTTACCTGGGTGCCTGTGGAGGAGCCACCTAACCCAGCAGGAGCAAACGGCACCTGTGGATTCTCAAGGAATGCATTCATCAGAATTGGAAGATGCTGGGGACAACGCAGAGCATGGGCCTTTAGGGGGTCCAGCATAGCATCCATGTCCGGAGGCGTATCTGATGGAAACGTTAGACAGAGATCCAACAAGCATTCTTCTCTGCAAAACAGGCATCGAAGGACAGGTAAGATGCAGTCCACCCAGACTGGTCTAAACGATAGAAACCAAGAGGCGTTCAGTTCTCTTAGGCAAGGTATACCCAGAAGCTGCACCATGCGTTCACGGTATTTCCGCTCCATGAGTATGTTCGTCATTTCCTCGGAAACTGGGCCGTCCATTGCGTAGCAGTAAGATTACAATCAGGACTCCTGCAATTAGGAACAGGATAAGCGGGAGACCTCCAAAGACGCTTCCCAATACGGAGTGTATAAAATTTGGGATTAGTCCGAGGACTGTCTGAAAGGTGCTTAATAGTCCTGACCCTATGGTCTTAAATAGGTGTACAATACCGCTCGTATCAGACATATTAAAGATACGACCCACCATTTCTGCTAAATGAAAGGGGCAGTTCGTACGTATAAGCGCTTGTATCTCAGTCGAGGTCCTTGCAACTTGAAGTTCAAAGGTTTCTCGAGCGGAGGTTAAGGGCACGTGTTGCTGCAAAAGCATGGCTTTCAGTCTGCTCAAAGTATCAAATTGTATAAAGGAAACATTCAACGAAGGCCATAACGGCGCCTCCCTGACTGTGTTCAGTAGTGGAAACAATACTTGCATACAGCAAGTAACCCTGGAGTTAACAGTGACCAGATAGGCGACGCCCGCAAGCATCCCAGAGCAACCTTGATCGTTTAGCATCAAGTAACTCCCATTCGAGAGCAGCTGGAAAACCGGCGTGATCATGGCCGCTGGGGTCCCTGACATGTGACAAGATAGATTCGCTACCGAACCACTACATGCTCCGTGCAGAGAAATATCCTGACACATGAGAAAACCGCTTAAAGCGTTCTTGCAGTTTGTACCACTCAGAAACACTTCTCGATCCCCACTCTGGCATCAAAATCTATATGGTAACTCCCAAGTATCCTTAATGTATCCCTTACCCATTTTTTCATATCTGCCTGCCTGCCTTTGCTCAAGGCAATATTGAAACTGAAACGTAGTGACCGGCAGAGTGATTTGGCCATGAATTAGCCATTCGGTTGATGGTGATTCGGCTACAGTGAATGGTAACCTTTCCAGTTTCTCAATACGCAGCATTGTATATCTAGCTCCTCTCTGTGCCATTTCTGTCTGTTTATCAGTTAGATTGTATCCTGAAAACAGAGACGTGGCGTTTATAAAATGCCAGGGCACATAGCCTGCAAGCAAAGATTGCAGCGTCCAGCTTAACATCATAATAGAACGTAACTGAGATTGCCCGTGTTGTAACAAGGCCAAGTCTTGTTCTAATATGTCAATTGCCGAAGATACAATGTTGCCTAAGGAGTAAATCCTGGAGGTCAAAGTTTTTAACCCATTATCCACTACAGCTAATGCCTTCTCTAAGTTAATACGGTCTATTTCCCGTATTCTTTCTGCAGCCTCCTGTTGGGATATTTTCCAGTTTTCATTATAGTAAGCATAAATGCCAGCATATATGAAACGTTTCTGACGTGTTTTCCTTGGGCCTAGCAAAAAATCCCTAAGGTCTACATCAGGTGTGAGTAAGGTTAAGTGATGTTTCACTTCTGTGAGTGTTGAGGTTTCTAGCCAATCAAGGCACAACTTCCCAACACTATAGGATGTCACTACCTCTGGGTGTTGTCTCTGTACATAGAGCGTATCTGGCCTACTGATCCTTAACCCCTCGGTTATACCTAGGAATCTCTGTTGACATGTGTTCGTGTCAACGGGCCAAATCAGCCATTCTGTCCAATTGGGATCTGACCTGTTGGACTGGAGAATGTCATCTAATCCTACCCCATGTGTAGTTGAATTCTGCCCCCCACCCATATGTGATGGTGCTGGAAACCCAGGGGTGTTCATGTCCTTGTTCTTGGCTAGTCCAAGACAGGATGTCTGTTGCACAGTTTCATTTAGAAATATCATCTGCTGTGGAATGAGGCATGCTCTAAAAAGCGCTTCTGTTCCCTGGACCTGCCAGACCCTAGAACCCCATATTGATTTTAAATCTATTGAGTCCTTCCATAGGTCAAAACCCTGTGTAGGCAACTGAGCCATAAAGGAAGCAGAGTAAATCTGTTTGGTGTTAGTCAGCATAATTTTCTGTGCTGATGTTGTTGCCACTTTGTAATAAAATGACTTTGGGTCAGATGTATTAAACCCTGAAAAGTATGTGAATTTCTGTGCAAAAGTTTGCGAACTACCTTTTGGAGGTGTTGGGCAGTGTTCCCACTGGTGGTATTCAAATACATTTCTAGGTGTTATAGATTTGTGCAAGAAATGATGACCATAATGTTGTAACAGTACAATGTATCATAGTCTGAAGTACCTTCTAACATTTCATTGTTCGGAAATGCTGCAGTTTTTTCCAAATCAGACATCATATTAGTTACAGTTTCAGTGTCCCAATCATCAGAAAATGTACTGGAGGTAATGATATCACTTAAAGAAATTTTAAATACATGTTTAAGCTTTAAAAGTTCAGTCGGACCGAAAATATCGAAATCAGTTTTGTCCCATACTATACCGTCTGGTATAGGAACTGCTGTGATGTTCACTGAAGACAAGTCTCTTAGTTCACGATGTGAAGATTGGTGTGGCTTTAAAATTAAATTAACCTTTTGGGCTGTAGAGCTCTGTTGAAGGTATCGTCCATTAATAAGCATACTAAAAGTTATAATTAAACCTAGCCAGAAAATGAAAAATAGAATCCCAGTGATCTACCATAGTTCTATCCAAGGTGACACTAGGTAAGTCTTTTTAAAAAAGTTCAGAAAGTCAATGGAGTTTTTGTTTGTGTGATTTTTTGGCTGGCGTCGTTTCCGGCTCGCTTGGATCCAGTGAAAACGTATCAAAGTTCATGAAGTAGCCAGAAGCAGTTCGATCAATTGTTGGTATCCAGTGAAAACGTATCAAAGTTCATGAAGTAGCCAGAAGCAGTTCGATCAATTGTTGGAATCGCATCGGGATTTGTTGAAATCGTATTTTGCTCTTGACGAGGCATGTTGACGTAGACGTCTGTAGTCGGTCTGATTGCAACTTGGTTGTTAATTTGATTTTCTTCTTGAAGTTGAACTTCTTGTTGAAGTGGAACGAGTTCCATAGCATTGTTGCTTAGTCCTTCATTCCGGACAGGTGGCTCTTCAAACGTGATGAGTCTTTCTGTTTGGACTTCTTGGATTGTAGCTAGAGGAGGGCGTCTGCTACTGTGGAGTCCACGAGGCCTACTGTTTAGTATCGGCCACATAGTGTGGTTTGATTAAGTCAATTGAGACAAATCTTTTCTCCTTTTTCCCGGCAAGAGGTGGCAGAAGTACAGCTCTTGTGCCTTGGATTGCTAGGACTGGTACAGCTGTTCTGTAGGATGGTCCAAATTCTTTCTTGTCTGCAATCTTCTCTCTGACCAGATCCCCAACTTTTGGGATCCAGACAGGTCTTGCCGTTACTGCCTTGACTTCCTCAGTGGTGGTCTGTTTTAAGTGGACGTTGCTTTGTTGTGTCCTGGATTCATTTAGATCCTGTAAAACAGCCCAACGATCATGGATATCAAATTGTTTTCCATCCGCCACTGCGCCTTCACAATCAAGATCAGGTACCCACATTCTTGTCCCAAATAGGACCTCGTAAGGAGTGACACCCCCTAGAGAGCTTCTTGGCTGGTTGTTAATTGCTCTTTGGACCCCATAAAGGTGACTGACCCAACTACCGCCCTCGCCTAATACCCTAGCTGTTAAAGATTGCTTTAAGTCACGGTTTTTCCTCTCCACAACCAAATTTCCCTCAGGATGGTACGGAGAGGAGTACCGCAATGCTATGCTCATTCCTTCCATGGCCTCTTTGTAAGCCCGAGAGCTAAACGCCGGGCCACGGTCAGAATGTAACGTGCCAACTGCGTATGTGCCGATAAAGACTCGCAAATCTTTTATAACAGTTCAGCCGAGCGCCGAGGCCAGACCCATAGGAATCTAGAGCAGGAATCCACTGCAACCATGATATATTTCTTGGCCCCATCTGACTGTAAGGGGCCGCAGTGGTCCAAATATACACAAGCGAGAGGTTTGTCTGATTTCAACAATGGTGTCTGCCCTGGGCGTGCTACGGTGGAACCTTTCATCTGCTGGCAGATGTCACATTTTAAGACGTAGTCTTTGGTCTGCTTTGTTAACCCTGGCCACCAGTAGCGTTGTTTCAGTAAAGAAATAGTCGCTGTAACGCCTGTATGCGCAGAGCCCAAACCCTCGTGTGCTGCTAGAATTAAGCCTTGCCTACGATCCATATTTGGTATTACTCTATCCCCCACTCCATGAATCTGAGCATATGGAATGTTGTGTGCATCTTACTTGTAGGAGTATTTGAGTGGAAATCTTTTTGGTACTGCTGTGCTGCCTTTGCGTGAAGCAATGACAGCTACCATAATCTCACCGTCTATTCTCGTTTTTGAACGAGTGATTGCAGCTACGGACGCTGTGCGTACAGCCCCCTTTGCGGCTTCATCAGCCAATGAATTCCCTTCAACGTGAACGCCATCACGCTGATGACTCAGTGTATGTATCACGTGAGCCCTTGGTAGGTCGTTTTTCAACTCCACTACCTGTTCCCATAGCATTTTATGCTTAATTGTGCCACCTTTTGCGTCTTTAAACCCGTTTTATTCCCAATGATGTAAATATTCATTGTATGATTGTACACAGTAAAAGGAATCACATACTATCAATGTGGGGAATTTGTGTTCCGTATTTAAAAGAGTGCCAGTATAAGTGCTTTTAATTCTGTCAACTGAGCGGTGCAGTCTCCTAGAGATTGCGTTTTAGTGCAACTTGGATGGAACTTTCCATCGCGCATGCAACCTTTAACAATCGCACACGCTGCGCTGTAAGCTTGCTTACTCCCTAAGGCCGGTTGAGCAGATCCGTCAGTGTAAATAATGTATTCATACTGATCTAGAGGCAAAATCTCATTTGGTAGAGGATATTCTTGTTCGTATTGCAGAAATGCTTGTGTTTTTAAACTTGGATCAAATCTGTATTCAACATCCGTTGCAGTGAGAGAATTAGCCCATTGTATCCATCTGGGACGTAAGGCTTTCGCATTTGGAATGCTAGCCTTTGTAACAGCCTCTAAGGCTGGTACTGGGGTCACGACTATTATGCGCTTTCCATGAGCCAGAGCTCTTTCTCTTGCTACAGCGGTCTGCACAGCTGTCAGGATTTTTTCTGTTGAAGTGAAACGCATCTCTGCGTTTGTGTACAGGTGTGATTTGTACGCGATTGGTACCGTTTCACCTTCATTGAAGGTTAAGTAAGTGTACCCGCATTGACCCGCTATTACTCGTATCACTAAGTTGCGTACGTTTACGCATGTCTGTAAGTGTTTTGAAGTTATCATGTCTTCTTGTAGTGAACGTAGGATGTTTGTATGTTCCTGTGTCCATTGTCTGACTGAAAAATCAGGTTTTATTAAGTCGTAGAAAGGTTTTACTCTTTCTGCGTAATCCAAAATGTATGTTCGACCAAAATTTAGGAATCCCCGAATTGATTGTAAATTCTTTAACGATTTTGGAGTTTGGAGCAGGGCACACTTTTCTAAAAAGTTAGCTGCTAGGCTTTTTCCTTCACTTGACAGCTCATATCCTAAGAACAGAACATTGAGATGGGCAATTTTTGAAATTAAATTTATAGCCCTCAGAGGCGAATCCCATAATAATGGTGCTCACCCTGGTCAAGTGCCTTGGTAAGTCATCGTCCGTCAGATAAATATCATCCACATAGGACAATGCTTCTTCATCCAAATTTTGGAGTAACTCTGTTACCCTTGCTGAAAACAACCCTGGGCTATTCTTATACCCTTGGGGGAGTCGGCAAAATTGCCGTTGAGACCCTAGCGCTGAGAATGCGGTCAAATACCTGCTTTCAGGCGCTATATTTTGGCAGAAAAATCCATTTGAGATATCAAGTGTAGCTTTGTATTTTTTCCGCACAATGTTATTCATTAATGCGGCACTGTGTGCATTTTGAACTGCAAATGACTTTGTGCAAGTGTTTAAATGTCTGTAATCTAAAACTAGACGATACGTGTTGTCGGGTTTTGATACGGGGAACAAAGGATTGTTCATTGGTGAGGTGCAATTTTCTATCACCCCTTGGTATTCAAGTTGATCTAAGATCTCCCTGACCTGTTCTTTAGCTTCTTGCTTTATAGGATATTGCCTTTGAGCATTTGGCGAAACTTTTAAAGGGATCATGTGGTGAGTTGAATCCTCATCCCAACCATCATGATTTTTGTACAATGCCGGAGCTAGGGCGACCGCCCACTCCTCCGCATATGCATGTTTTAAATGTATGGGAACGAGGTCGGTCAAAGGCTGGAAAAATTACCCTTTCTCCCTTAAGGCACTCAATGACAAATGCTGGCGGCCAGTCTTGTTCTGCTAATAGAATGTCATAACCTGATGACAGATTTTTCCAAAAGAGAACTTTTATTTTTCTGGTTCTGTCCCCCTCCATCCGGAGCGTTATTTCATGTAACTTATGTGGGACACTTACCCGAGTATCAGGTGTTTCCACCATGATATACTCACTCAACTCCGCTGTCACCAGAAATTCCTTCAGGTTCTGGCGAACTATTGTTACTTCTGCCGCGCTGTCTAGCATCGTCAGAGCCCATTCCCTGTTCAGAAGCTGTGTCCTCAGAATTCTGGGCATGTCTGATCTTAAGACCTGCTACCTTCTTCTTTTTGAACTGAGGTTTTTGTTTTTGTTTATCTTCTTTTTTAGGTGCGTAGTCCACAGCGCGTTGCGTGTCTCTGGACTTTGTACGCTCCTCTTGTCTTTGTTCTGACCGTCCTTCCCTCTTGGAGTTTTTTGATGAACCCTGAAAGGAACGAGAGGAACGTGTTTCAGTATCCTGATACCTGTCAGGTTTCCTAATATTATCCCTATTCCGGAGGTTATACCTCCTTTCAGAGGGCTCCTGTTGAGGAGACCTGCCTCGGCATTGAGATCTGCTGTCTTTAGACTTTTGTTGCTTTTTATTTTCCCATTTCTTTTTAGAAGAAGTAGGTGTCTGCTTTGTAGTGTCCTTTTCAGAACTGCCCACTAGTTGTGGTTTTAATGCTTTCCCACCTAAACTGTCCCTGCCTAATTCTGCATATGCAGTTTCAATTATTTTGGGTAGTTCGTGTTGTTGATCTACTGGACTGAACTCCCTTAGGCGTTGGCGGATCGCCACTGAACCTGCTTCCCCCTTAATGTTAGCTAGTATTATGGCTGATACCTGTTCGTAGTTACCTAGTAACTTCATCCCTAAGTTAAGGGCAGGCTTTGCTCCGTACTCATTTTGTATCTGTCTCAATATGTCAGGTACTACTACTAATGACGGGATACCATGCGTTCTGGTATATATGGCAGCAAAGACTGTACCCCAAGAGGTGCAGTCCTCTATTTGTGGTGTGATCCCCATGGGCAAGCAGATTGTTAGTATTCTGTGTTTATCACAGGTGGTAGTATTCGGGAATACTGCCTCAAGCTGAGTTATTTTCTGAGCTATCCAGAATGGTATTTGTTTGCGTTTTGCGGGCATTTTGCCCATTACCGCGTGTAATGTTTGAGGAGTAATTTTATTTCCTGTACCCTGAGCTGGAGTACTATTTGCTGCACCTGGTGCAGGTTGGATTGTTAATCTCCTCATGACAAATTGTGTCATGTTTCTGTAGATTTTAATTAAATCTGTGTGTTGTTCGAGTAAGTCTCCTGGTGGCAATGTGGCAATGTTAGGATGTGGTGTGTAGGCCGCTAATATGGGCCATGTTGCCCAGTCTCCTCCGAGTGAGCCTAACCTTACTCTTCTTCGTACGTGGGGTAGGGCGCCATTAAACCAGTAATAATGTTCCTGGTAAGTGAGTGGAATCTCTATGTCCTCAAACTGACAATATTCCGGTGGTGCATCTAATCTATATAGTAGTGAAATGTATTTGTTATTGCATTTGCTGCCGGGAATGTAACCCATGAATAGAATACCTCTGTTTTGTTTGATTCGTGTGCCTCAATCACGAAGACTACCATGCCACCCCTAGCTTGTAAACCATTTTCTAATAGTCTTAGGGTGACTGTCCTTCTGAACTTTGGTGCAATCTGTATTGCATCCGTAGGATCTTCTCCTTCTTCTAAAAAATTCAGTTCAACTCTCTCTGCCCTTACCTTGACATCAGGCATGTTTAGAGGAAGAAGTGTTCCAAGGGAACTAAGATAAGGTGTTATGCACAATGTTTAGGAACACTATGTCCTTTCAAGCTTGAATAACCAACAGCCAATAAATAGTATTTTTGTACTACTCAGCTGCGGTGGATTTTGTGCCCACCCACTCCAGACGTCTCTGGGGTTTTGTGAGTAGGTTCTCTGAGAATAGCACGACTGAACTACTTAGATTCTACTGTTAAATAAGTACCCAACCAACGTTGGTGACGCCATGTCGTGTAGTTCCTATAGTACCCATGCAGGACCTGCGCGTTTGGATAACATAAACTGTGGGTTTGGTGGCAGACTGGCTTTGTGCACCCCCACCGCGTATGTTAGCCTGTTTTGCATTAGTTAGCTCACAGTGCCACTAGAATCTCTTCTTATCGGGGAGAGATTAGTTTCTGGCAACCTTAGATCATGACAACCCTGATCCCTCAGAATCGTGGAAACAATGTACTACTTTTCGCTCAGTCACTCGTGCTTACTTGTTCGGTTTGGCTCAGAGAGTTACACAGAATAAACAGTCTGGGCGTTTCAATAAGTATTTATTGAACAGTTGTTATTGTAGTGTAGAATATATGTGCTGCAACAACCAGCAGACAGTAGCAGAGATATATTGTCAGCAGTACGATAAAAGTGAAAGGATAGTACAGTTCTACCATATTGCAATAATAATGGTTACATACATGAATATATAAAATGCATCATAAAAGTGCGCGTACTCCTACGATGCCTAACTAGATGTACCTAAGTGTACCTAGCATGTGAGTAGGTCTAAAAGCCTAAGAGCCAAGAATCCCTCTAGGATTTAGTCGAACCCCATTACCTGAAGAGAGAGAGTGTGGGACCCCATCCTGGTCTCGAGTTGAACACCCCGCAAGGGCTGTGTTAGACCGCTGTCAGCGGGAGCGACTGCATGCAGGAGCCTCAGCGTCTCTGGTCAGTGTGTCAGCATGGAAGTCTCGGTTCCCTCTATCCTACCGTGGCAAGATGCGGTGTATTTATACCCTAAAGTGTCTCGTCCCTCAGTATGGTTTGTATTGGTCTTTGTTAGACATGAGGAAGACGTCAGGGGTGAACTTTGTACATAAACATTATGCAGGAGATGTAGCTGGTGAATGCTCATGCATAATTTAGGAGTACATTGTAGGCCTGTGTTTGGGAAAAACCCTTCAGTGTCCAAACCACAGACTAGATAACGTTCAACCCTCAGTGTTCGTTGTGTACTGTAGGGGACTAATGTAGGTGAAAGATCATGCCTATATTAGGACATAGGAGACCATGAATATAATAGGGCATATACGAATATGACCATAATAGGGCATATATGAACATGTCTATATTAGGGCCTCTATATGAAACATAACAACCTTCGGTAACGATATATCTGTAAGAGACATAGATTAGTTATAGATTCCTTACCTTTAGAATTACCCCCAGGCGTCAGACTGGATCCGGAGAATATTTTCGTCAGCAGTACCCCTGCGCGTCGAAATGTGGCATCGGTCGGCTCCGCGTTCGTCGTTGGCGTCGTGGTCGCCGGGATGAAGTCGCGGTAGCTACTTAGACGCCGCCCTCGCGCGCTGACGTCAGTTCTTTTACATGACATTCCACGCCAGAAGCGCAGAGCCATGCAAGACACTGAGCACTGGTGCACAAACCTAGGGCCCTGAAAGGTATTCCCTGACCCTAGAAGTCAGTTCGCAGAACGGAGAGGATGGGTGGGGCGGTAAGGAATCTATAACTAATCTATGTCTCTTACAGATATATCATTACCGAAGGTAAGAAATTTGTTCATCTGAAAGAGACAATTAGTTATAGATTCCTTACCTTTAGAATAGCTACCCCAGCAATACCAACCCCGGAGGTGGGTCTGCGAACCAAGTTCACACCAGAAAGTCCTGAAGAACAGAACAGCCAAAGAAGCCGTCTCTCCGGACTTGGCTGTCCAGGCAGTAGTGTTTTGTGAACGTGTGCAGAGATGCCCACGTAGCTGCCTGACAGATGTCATTGAGGGGGAC
The DNA here is from genome assembly GCA_963921515.1 of Calotriton arnoldi. Lineage (NCBI taxonomy): Eukaryota > Metazoa > Chordata > Amphibia > Caudata > Salamandridae > Calotriton > Calotriton arnoldi. The sequence continues at coordinate 1,698,195 of CAWUFW010001745.1, forward strand.
TCCCCGTCCCAAAGTAGTGGTAGCTGCCGTCGCCCTGGTGGAATGGGGGCGCAATCCCACAGGAGGCTCCTTCTTAATGCACAAAACGACCCACCGAGAGATGGTCCGTTTGTGCACGGCCCGATTTGTTTTGGTGCCCACGTGGCCAACAAAGAGCTGGTCATCCACCCGGAATTGCTTGGTGCGATCCAAATAAAATGAAAGCGCACATTTTGGATCCAGACGGTGGAGCCTCTCTTCCCCCTTAGAAGGATGTGGAGGCCTAAAGAAGGTGGGCAAAGTGATGTTTTGACCAATGTGAAAAGAAGTAACCACTTTAGGAAGAAAAGAGGGTCGAGTTCGAAGGACAACCTTGTCCGGATGAACCGCCAGAAAAGGAGGTTTTGAAGAAAGAGCCTGGAGCTCACTCACTCTGCAAGCAGAAGTGATGGCAACCAGAAAGGCAGTCTTTAAAGTGAGAAGTCTGAGAGGACAGTTATGTAGCGGCTCAAAAGGAGCGCACATAAGATAAGTAAGAACCAAGTTCAAGTTCCACTGAGGCATTACGAAGGGAACAGGAGGTAAAAGATGAGTAATGCCCTTAAGAAAGCGATTTACGAGAGGGGACTTGAAAAGAGAAGGCTGATCAGGAAGCCTAAGAAAGGCTGAAATGGCTGAGAGATATCCCTTAAGAGTGCCCAGAGCAGAGCCCTGCTGGGCCAAAGAAAGAAGGAACAAGAGAACTTCAGAAAGAGGGGCAGAAAGGGGATCCACAGCCTTTGCTGTGCACCATGCCACAAATTTGTTCCATCTGCAGGCGTATACCGTCTTAGTGGAGGGATGCCTGGCTGCCAAGATAACATCACAGATTTCGGGAGGAAGGTCGAAGGCTGTCAACTGTCGCCGCTCAATCTCACGCAAGGAGATGGAGGCTGGACAGGTTCGGGTGGAGGACCGTCCCCTGCTGCTGCGACAGAAGATCCTCCCGAAGAGTCAATCTCATCGGAGGATCGATGGCCATGTGTAGCAGCTCGGGATACCAGACTCTTCGTGCCCAATCCGGAACCACAGGGATGACTTGGGCCCGGTCGCGCTTGATCTTCTTCAGCACTCTGGGCAGAAGTGGTATAGGCGGAAAGGCGTATAGAAGACTGCAACTCCACTAGCGACGAAAAGTGTTGCCTAGCGAGTGCCGCCTTGGAAATTCCAACGCGCAGAAGTGCTGACATTGCACGTTCTCTTCGGTTGTGAATAGATCTAGCCAAGGCTCTCCCCACTGCCGAAAGAGACCTTGCACCACCTCCGAGTGAAGACTCCATTTGTGATCCATCATGCACCTGCGGCTGAGTTCGCAAGCCCTGGGGTTCAGTGAACCTGCCAGGTGTTGAACCACCAGGGTAAAGCCCTGATGTTCCAGCCATGTCCAGAGATGGAGAGCCTCTTGAAATAGGGTCCACGACCCCACCCCGCCCTGTTTGTTGCAGTACCACATGGCGGTGGTGTTGCCCGTGAACACCTGCACTACTCTTCCCCGGACAGAGGGAAGGAATGCTTTTAGCGCAAGACGGATCGCCCGGAGCTCCAGAAGGTTGATGTGGAGCCCGGACTCCGCCGGAGACCAGAGGCCTCTGATCTCCGCCTCTCCCATGTGGCCGCCCCACCCCAGAAGTGATGCATCCATCACCATTGTGAACTCCGGTTGGGGAAGGGAGAGGGATCTGCAGTTGACCCAATCCTGGTTCGTTAGCCACCACTGCAATTGTCGTGCAGTGCCCTCTGAGATCTGAACGCAATCGAACAGATTCCCCTGATGTTGTGCCCACTGGAACTTCAGGTCCCACTGCAGAGCCCGCATATGCCACCTGGCATGATCTACCAGCAGGAAGCAGGAGGCCACGAGGCCCAGCAGCCTCAGGGTCATTCTGACCGAAACCTGGGATCGAGGCTGAAAGATCGGAATCATAGCCCGAATATCCCGGACTCGCTGCTCGGGAGGATAAGCCCGAAACTGCGTCGTGTCCAGAACCGCTCCGATGAAAAGGAGCTTCTGAGAGGGAGTGAGGTGTGACTTCGGCACGTTGATAGTGAACCCCAGCGAATGCAGGAGGTCCGCCGTAGTCTGGAGGTGGGAGACAAGTGCCTGGGGCGAGCCCGCCTTCAACAGCCAGTCGTCGAAATAGGGGAAGACTGGAACCCCTGATCTGCGCAGATGAGCTGCGACCACCGCCATCACTTTCGTGAACACCCGAGGGGTGCTGGTAAGGCCAAAGGGGAGCACGGTAAACTGAAAGTGCTCGTGGCCTACCGTGAACCGTAGGTAACGCCGGTGGGCCGGCAGAACGGGGATATGAAAGTAAGCGTCTTGCAAGTCCAACGCTACCATCCAGTCTCCAGGGTCGAGGGCTGACAGGACCTGAGCTAGTGTCAACATTTTGAACTTCTCCTTCTGGAGGAAGCGGTTGACGTTCCTGAGATCCAAGATAGGACGCAGGCCTTTGTCCTTCTTGGGCACCAGAAAGTAGTGGGAATAGCAACCACGACCTACTTCTGGAGCAGGAACTCGCTCGATAGCTCCCTTGGCCAAGAGAGCCGAAACTCCCTGTTGGAGAAAGGCCAAATGATCCTCCGACATGCAATGGTATTGAGGTGGCATGGATGGAGGAGTAGTCTCGAAGGGCAGGGAGTAGCCCCTTCGGACTATCTGCAAAACCCACCCGTCCGAGGTGATGGTGCACCAGTGAGGGTGGTGATGGCGAATCCTGCCGCCCACTGGCGATTGGTGGCCTTGAAAGGTCGGACTATGAGGGTTTGGAGGCTGCTGCAAAAGGGGCGCTGGTGGACTGGCCCGCTCGCTGGCCCCCAGACCCACGACGGTGGGTCCCACGTCCCCGGCCGCAGGGGCTGGACAGCTTGCGCCGGCCTGTGGCCTTGGGTGGAACGTGGCGGGACACCATTTCCGTAGCCACGAAAGGGGTGAAAAGCAGACTGCGCAGGGCGGGTGGAGAGGCCCAAGGACTTGGCCGTAGCCCGGGAGTCCTTGAAGCACTCTAGAAGGTTGTCTGCTTTGTCGCCGAACAGGCGACGGCCATCAAAAGGCATGTCCAGCAAGGTAGCTTGGACATCCCCGGAAAAACCAGTCGACCTCAGTCAGGCGTAGCGTCGAAGGGCTACCGACGTTGAAATTGTCCTGCCTAGCGAGTCAGCGGTGTCCAGTCCACATCTTATGGTGAACTTGGCTGCATCTCTACCCTCGGCGACTGCACGGGAGAGCACGGCTCGGGCCTCCTCCGGGCACTGTGGCTGCACCTGTGCTACCATATCCCACACGGAGTGGGTGTAACAGCCCAACAGACGTGCGGTGTTCACCGACCGCTGTCCCAAGCTGGAGGAAGAAAACATCTTCTTCCCAAGATGGTCCAGCTTTTTGGATTCCCTATCAGGTGGTGCATTAGGGAATGCGCCTTTGGATGTAGAGGCTTGGACCACCAAGCACTCAGGGGTGGGGTTTTGGGAGAGGAAAGAGGGGTCGCCCGGAGCTGGGCGGTGGCGTCGGGCAATCATCCTATCCACAGGAGCCCCTGTGTTGGGCCTGGACCAGGTGCCCAAAAGGATGTCAGTAAGTGCTTCATTGAAAGGCAGCAAGGGCTCCGAAGAGGCCGCTGCTGGTTGAAGCACCTCCGTCAGGAGATTCGTCCTGACCGCCACCGTAGGTAGCTACCTCCGTCAGGAGATTCGTCCTGAACGCCACCGTAGGTAGCTCGAGGTTGAGGGCCTCGGCCGCCCTACGCAACACCTCTGCGTATGAAGCACCCTCCTCCGTAGCCACGGTAGGAGGAGACAGCATGCCAAGGTCTGGGGAGGTATCCAGACCACTGGCTTTCCCCAACTCCTCTCTCCAGTCCGGTTCATCTAACTGGTCAGCCACAGGGTCTACAGACCCCTCCCAGTCCTCCTCACCCTCCTCTGGTTGCCAATCTGGCCTGTAGGAAACACCAGTTGGTCCGGCTCCGTGTCAAAGTCAGGGTGGAGGCCGGGGTCGACGCCGGCTGGGGATCCAACCGGCGTCGGGAGTGGAGTGGTGCCGGTGGAGTCGGCGCCGGGGGAGGTGTTACAAGGTCGACCGGTGCCGATCCGGATCCAGGCCTGGATTCAAGGGGACCCTGTGGTGCCGGAGCCGCCGGCATCGAAGGCCCAGGGCCCCCAGCTGAGTCCACGGGGCCCAAAGGCGCGCCGGCGGAGTCGGGCTGCCCAAAGATGGCATGCATTGCTTCGTAGAAACTCCGAAGCTGGGCAGGGGTCGTTCCAGCTCCCGGAAAAGGAGGTAAACTCGGAGTCGACCCTTCAGGCTCCGCACGCGGAGCCGCGGGACGGGCACCGTCCGCATCCCTCATCACGTCGGCCAACAGACGGGGAGAAGTCGAAGAGCGACGATGCTTCTTCGACTTCTTCTTGTGCTTCGACTTACCTGAGGAGCGCGAAGACTTCGATGACGAGTGGTGGTGACTCCGCGACCGGTCCCTCGACCTCCCACGCGACCGGGACCTCGAACGGCACGGAGCAGACTGCCGGGCCTCGAAAAGCTTTCGGGACTGCTCCCGCAAAGACTTCGGATTCATGGTCCGGCAGTCGGAGCACGACTTGGGATCATGGTCGCGCTCCAGACACCACAGGCACACGCGGTGCGGGTCCGTAACCGACATCAGCTTGCGACAGGTGTCGCAAGCCTTGAAGCCGGACCGAGGACGACTGGACATCCCTGCGTGCACCAGGAGTCGATAGACTCAAAAAACGGTGTTGACAAAAGTCGCAAAAAAATTCAGTCAAAAAGTGACTGGAGGTACCGCTCTCTCCAGATCTGCGCTGGCTGGCGCGGAAAAAGAAAGAACTGACAAGTGCGCGCGAGGGCGGCGTCTAAGTAGCTACCGCGACGTCATCTCGGCGACCACAACGCCAACGACGAACGCGGATCCGACCGACGCCACCTTTCGACGCGCAGGGGTACTGCTGACGAAAAAATTCTCCGGATCCAATCTGATGCCTGGGGGTAATTCTAAAGGTAAGGAATCTATAACTAATTGTCTCTTTCAGATTAAACAGTATAGTGGTTTTGAGAACATTACTGATAAGGACGTGAGACATTTTGTATACAGGTTTGTGTTTGGATTGAAGCCGGAGATTAGTAATATGATTCAGCAGCATTTGATTTGTTGGCAAAACAAGGGTATAGACAAGATACTGCGGTATGCAAAATATTGTAGTGATGATGTTGACAAGACATAAGAAATTGAAAGAGAAATTAATGTGGGCTCAGATGAAAGCGGCACAGAAAGGTAGTAATTTTGTAGATTTTTCTCAAACAGGTTTCCAAGGAAAGGGTCAGAATCAGAATGTTCAGGATGGTCAGATTGCTGCCATGGGAGGTGTCATGGTGAATGGTGGTGTTCTTACACAAGGAAAGGGAAGAGGTAGAGGTAATAAGGAGGATATGAAAAAGAAATATCCATGTTATGGGTCGCGGCAAGTTGGGACACTGGAAGTGCGAGTGTAAGGCTTTATTATGGAATAATGAAATGAATCAGAACTCTAAAGAGCAGATGCAGGTCGAAATGAACAAGAATCAACAACAACAACAGGTGATAACACAGGTTCAAATACCACAAGCCCCGATGCCAAATGAAAACGTGAATGCTCAAGTACAAAGATACAGTGCGAATGTGGGTTTTCATACGGGTGAATCAGTTAATAAAAATGTGCAAATGACTTCACAATATTGGTTGCAGTGCCAGGGGAGTGATTCAGATACATCTCAATGACGGTGCCTGTGGGGGGAGGAAGAGTGCATGCTTGGCGCATCTCTAGAGATAAATCAGTGTGGTGCCTTTGTGGATGGACAAGTAGAAGGTAATGTGATTACATTCCTTGTAGACACTGGTGCTACCCATTCCACTGTGAGAACTGTGGAAATCCCTAACCTACCCCTCTCGGGAGATACTATCCAAGTCGTAGGTGTTTCAAATCAATTGATTAAAACTCCAGTGACAAAACCAATGAAGGTACAAATTGGAGATTTTCGAGACATGCATCGTTTTGTGGTGTGTGATACAAGTCCAGTTAACTTGCTAGGTAGAGATTTACTATGCAAGATGAATTGCACCATCTATTGTACACTGGATGGAATAGCATTTCATACGCAGGATGAGGATGTAGTGTTCAAAATGATGATGGCAAGACAAGGGACATTAATGAATGATTTGTATCCTTTATTAACAGCAAAGGATTTGCCTGTTGAATTGAGAGATACAATGTTGACTGATGTGTAGGATTTTTCAGGGAAAGACATTGAACTAATGAAAGGAGTTGATCCTATTCAAATTTCAGTCAAACAAGGTGCAGAATTTCCAAAAACGCCCAAATACAAAATGAGTCCTGAGACCATTGCAGGAGTAACACCTGAAATAGAATTGATGATTGAACAGGGTATTTTGAGAGAGATATTAGGGAGTCCTTGTAATTCACCTACTATGGGATTAAGAAACCGAGTGGTAAGTACAGAATAGTTCAAGATTTGAGGAAGATTAATAAAATAGTGATACCCTGTTGTCCAATAGTGCCAAACCCCGCAGTGATTCTTTACCAATTTCCATGTGATGCGGAGTGGTTTACAGTGATCGATTTATGCCAAGCATTTTGCGATACCCTTGCATCTGGATAGCCAATATTTGTTTGCGTTCCGGTTCGGAGACCGTGTTTTGGCATGGTGCCGAGTTCCTCAAGGGTATACAGAGAGTCCCTCAATCTTCAACCAGATTTTGAAGAAGTGCTTAGAGTCATTGGTAATGCCAGAAGACTCTGTTTTGGTGCAATATATTGATGACTTGCTTGTTGCATCAAAGAATATAGAAGCATGTGTGACAGATACAATTGCTCTACTGAACCATTTGGCAGTAGGTGTGCATAAATGTCACCAGCAAAACTGCAATTCTGTCAAAAAGAAGTTCTATATTTGGGATACAAAATTGAGAAAGGAGTCAGGATAGTATCACAAGATTGAATAACTGCGATCTTGTACCCAAAACACAGAAAGAAGTTTGAATGTTTTTGGGAATGGTTGGATACTACAGACAATGGATCAGTGGCTTTTCACTGACAGCCAAGCCATTGCAAAGATTGACACATAAAGATGTGAACGATCCACTTCAATTGGATGAGGAGTGCATGAAGGCATTTGTGGAATTGAAAGACAGCCTTTGTCGAGCACCCGCATTAGGAATGCCAGATTACAACAAGGATTTTGCTTTATTCTGTTGAGAAAGAGACAGTTGTGCACTTTCAGTTCTAACACAAATGCATGGAACAGCACGTTGTCCAATAGCATATTTCTCTGCAACACTAGATTCAGTCGCTGCGGCTTTACCAGGATGTTTGAAAGCAGTTGCTGCTACTTGTCTGAGTTTGCAACAGAGTGAAACGATTGTGATGGGACATCCTTTGAGAGTGTATGTGCCACATTCTTTTGAGATCTTGTTAACACAAACTCAAACACAGCACCTTACAAGCAGTCGGTTGACAAAATATGAAAGAGTTATTCTTGGAGCTGAAAATGTGACTGTGACCAGATGTATGAATTTGAATCCAGCTACTTTGTTACCGAGTCCAGGTTGTGAGGAAGTGGTGGATGAAGCTGATCATGATTGTTTGGATGTGACTGAATTGTGTACAAAGCCAAGTCCTGATAAAAAAGATATACCGTTGTCTGAATCAGATTGCGTAATGTTTGTGGATGGATCATGCTTGAGAGATGAAAAAGGTATCTTGCGTGCTTCATAAGCAGTCTGTACAGTGGCCATGGTCCTTGAAGCTTCATGCTTGAAAGGAGTAAGCTCAGGACACATTTCTAAGCTGGTTGCATTGACTAGAGCATGCATCATTGGGAAAAATTTGAGAATAACCATATTTACTGATAGTTAATATAGTTTTGGAGTTGTCCATGACTTTGGACAATTGTGGTTGCAACGTGGATTTTTAACCTCGTCTGGTTCACCAATTCGAAATGGAAATTATGTGAAAAAATTATTGGTTGCACTACAATTGCCCAAAGAAATTGGAGTTGTAAAGTGCTCAGCACACAAATCGTGAAATGGATACATTACAAGTGGAAATCGCTATGCTGATCAAGTTACATGATTTTGTGCTCAAAATTAAATTTCGATCAACAAAAGTACGCAGAAATCTGATGTGAATTGTCATCTGATGTTTTCCTCTGTGGAGACATGGGAAGAGATTAGGCAACTGCAGGAGGAAGCTAGTGAGGAAGAAAAAGAAATTTGGATCAAAGCAGGTTGTTCATGTAGGGCTGTAGCTGAAGTGCGGGTCTATACTGACGGAAGACCAATAATGCCAGACAGCCTGTTGTCACAAATGGCCAGAATGTACCATGGTCTACACATGTAGGAAGAGATTCAATGATTAGGTTATTTAAACAAACATGGTACAACCCTAAATTCAGGATCATTGGAGAGAGTCTTTGCCAGAGATGTATCACTTGCCAGCAGCACAATGCAGGGAGAACGACTGTTGTCAGTTGGGGACGAATTGGAAAAGCAGCAGGTCCATTTACTAGATTGCAGGCTGATTTTATTGAACTGCCTCCATGTAATGGACTAAAAATATTTGTTGGTAGTGGTTTGTCTGTTCTCTCGTTGGGTAGAGGCTTATCCGACAAGACGAAATGATAGCCTAACTGTTGCTAAACTGCCGTTGAGAGAGATTATACCACGGTTTGGATTTCCAGTCTCTTTAGAAACAGATAGAGGCACACATTTTAACAATGAATTAATTCGGATGATTTGTGCAGCATTGCAAATTGAGCAAAAATTATATTGTGCCTATCGACCAGAAGCCTCAGGTGTGGTCGAACAGATAAATGGTACAATTAAATCAAGACTTTCAAAGGTGTGTGCATCCACAGCATTAAAATGGCCAAATGCTTTACCCTTAGTTCTGATGAGTCTGAGAAGTATCCCTGATAAAAAGACTGGATTATCGCCCCATGAAGTCATTATGGGCAGAGCAATGAGACAGCCAATAGTTTCAGCAAATCAACTGATGAATATAACTGATGATCTAGTGCTCGAATATTGCAAAGGATTGGCTGATGTAGTGCGTTCTGTGTTTCATCAGGTTGGAGAAGTTGCAACCACAACACAGCAAGAACAAGCGCATGACCTAAGTCCCGGAGAGTGGGTCTTAGTGAAGAAACACGTGAGAAATTTGTGTTTGGAACCACATTGGAATGGGCCATATCAAGTGATACTGGTGACAACGACAGCAGTGAAGTGTGGTGGCTTACCGAACTGGATTCACGCAAGTCACACAAGAAGAGTCCCAAGTCCACTTGAAAGAACAGAAAAATGAAATTGAACAGACTGAAAGGCAAAGAGAGGCCGAACAGAATAGAGTAAAGTGGGCACCATTTACTGGGTTGTGTGAAACTATTGTCAACAAAGAAAAGGGCTTGATCCAAGACCAAGAGCAAACAAAAAGAGAAGAATCAAACAAAAGAAGCTTTGAGTCAAGTCTTGAATCTGGTGACTTTGTGCAAGTGAAAAAGGCAAGAAAGGAAGACATATGGGCAAAAGGAGTGAAAAGACTGAAATACACTGAATAAAAAAGTTCCAAATACAATAATAGAAGCATCAAGCCAATCTGAACAAAGTGACTCAAAAGAAGATACGGTTCGAAGAACAAAAAGAGCAAGAGTTCCGAACAAGAAGTACACAGCACCTGAATGGACATATGTGGTGACTGAAAAAGTTGAACGTACAGATCATTGTGAGGAAAAGACTATTGCAGAATCGAACTACAGAAACAGTTACGAGCCACCCTAAATGAACTGTGTTAAAAAATTAGGGTGAAGAAATTGAAAAAGCTGTTCTGAAAAGTGCAGAAAATTAAACTGGAACTGAGTTAAAGTCTGAGAGAGAGAGTAAAAAAAAAGAGGGGAAAAGCAATTGTGGTGACTGAAAAAGTTGAACGTACAGATCATTGTGAGGAAAAGACTGTTGCAGAATCGAGCTACAGAAACAGTTACGAGCTACCCTAAATGAACTGTGTTAAAAAAATTAGGGTGAAGAAATTGAAAAAGCTGTTCTGAAAAGTCAGAAAATTAAACTGGAACTGAGTTAAAGGCTGAGAGAGAGGGAGAGAAAAAAAAAGAGGGGAATAGCAAGAAGGCTTGAGAGGTGCTTGGATACACATACTTTTTACAAATATTTTTTTTAATTTTTTTATTTTTCCTTAGCTCTTAGAGAAAATGGCAAGAGCAAAATATCAAGAGACTGGATATCAAAATCAAAGTTTTAAACGTAGATGTATTAATGCTTGCTTTATAGGTGTTTTACTAATGATGTTTGTTTGTTTAACATTAATTGTCGTTGTGCCTTATTTTATGTACCCTATTAAGAATACTATTACTAATGATTTGGTGAGTGAGGAAATAGATGTGGAAGATCTTAGAGAAGATCCACAGACTAACATTAAGAGATTAACCGGTGATAATTTACACCAGGATAACTCTATTAATGATTTCTCGTTAAATGTTTTTACCAAGTTATTGTATGAGTATGTGGATACTATGGATGCAAGAGATTGCTACGTGGGCATGCAATTACCGTCATCTGTGTCTGAAGGGGTGACCTATCATCACATACCTTTAACCTATGGAATCTTGTGTAGTGTACTAACAAGTCTGTTCTATGAAAAAGGCAGTTTACAGTACTTTTATTCAAATTTTGATTTTAGTTTTTTCTGAAATACCTATTAGAAAGAATATGAATATGGTGAGTAGTGCGAGAGATGCTGAATATTTTGGGGAATTTTTCCATACTACTAAAACAATAGATACTGTGTATGCACATGGTAATAACTTTACATGTAGTTTGCGTCAGGAGGAAATCGAATTCCTAAATGTAGTGGAAGATAGGAGACAAAGTGTCAAGAAAAAGGCTGCTGAGGTAAAGTCCCATATGCCTCCTTGGGCTTTGAAGGAAATTACAAAAAGGGTGAGACATATGCTGCAATGACCCTGGATTGGCATCATAGGGGAAAGCTTTGCTTACTTAGACAGAAAACAGAGTATAACAACTATTTCATTGGTTCTAGTGAATGTGACCATACCTTCCTGATTACAGGGGGTTGGGAAATAAAAGGTGGTAAGGATCCTGTTTTTCCTGGTATATATTATGTGTGTGGTAAGAATGCATATTATAGATTGCCCGCTCGTTGGTATGGGTGTTGTTATATGGGAATTGTCACATGGATAAAAGTCATGGAACCAATGAAAAGGTGAGTGGACTAATACCGAATAAAAGGCGAATTAGTGCTGCAGAAATTGTGGGTGATAATTTTGGAGCATTGATGCCTTCAGTTGGAGTAATATTGAATTCGCATAAAATTTGAAAATTGTCCACAGTGGTTGATCGTTTATCAACAGACACTGCTGGTGGGTTCTTTTTTTTTTTTGCTTGAAAGAAATATTTTATTACACACAAACCCAGAGAAAATTCGTACATTGGAACTGTAGTTATCTTTTATGAGCCAGCGCCTTTCAAACATGAATGCTCATCTCTACAACACTTTGTGAGATACATTTATCTTCAGTTTTTTTTCTTTGACTTGTCAGTTGCATGACTGGTATTACAATAGCAGGTAGGAAGGTGATCAAAGGTGTTAGTTATCTAACTAGTTGATGCTCTTGTGCTTTCCCTTGATTCTACCGGGCTCTATTTGTGGGAGTCGTTCTTGCTCCTAGCATTCACAGCACAGAAACTGCACATACCTCTGGCTTTTCCAAGCACGCTTACCATGTTAAGAGGTAAATAATCCAAGATGGTGACAAAAAGGTTGCGCTGTAAGACCAGGAACATGTGCAGTTCAGTGGGGAAAGCTTTGGTGCCTTTGGGAGATCGCTGATGTCTATGGGATGCATTACTCCTAAATTTATCATAACAGCAGGTCAGCTAAGTGTTCAATGGTTCCTTTCTCTGGGTAATCTCTTCTTTCCTTTGCAAAGACTGCTACCTTGTAATAGTTGCTTATTTCTTATTTGTCAGGTCCTCTTCGATTTCCTCAATGTGGGAAGCAACAACGACGCCATCAACGACTTCCTCACTGATGGTCTTCACCTTCCTGGTTTTGCTGGGGTCTTTTTTTGAATCCACCGACGATGTCTCCGATACTGCCTCAGTTGTAGACATTTGGGAAGAGGAAACTGTTGAACTTTTACTCGACGTCATCTGGAAAGATGATTTGTCAAACTCTCCCTCCAGTAGGCGCCGGTAAGTTTCGATCTCCATCTCCAGCCGGGTCTTGATGTTCATGGGCTGCTGGTACTCATAGCTCTGCTGCTCCATGTCGCTGCGGAGCTGCATGAGCTGCTCCTCCAGGCCGCTGATCCCCTGCTGCATCTGCATGAGCTGTGCCCCATAGCTTCCTTCTGTCTCTGCCAAGGTTGCTTCAAGGGAGCTTTTCATGGCCAGCTGGGACTGAAGCTCGATCTCCAAGCTCTGGAGAGTGCGACAAGTATCTGTCACCTCGCTCTTCGATGATTGCACCTCCTGCACGTTCTCAGTGATCTGCACTTTCAAATCTTCAGACGCCTTCAAGAACTGGGCCTGCGCTTCCCTGCGGTTCGTCTCCGCCAGCGCCTCATAATCAGCTCTCATGTTATTCAGGATTTCAGTCAGGTCTCGTTCAGGAGCAGCGTCCATCTCAACATTTACTTGGCCAGAAACATTTCCGGACACAGTGTGCATTTCCTCTTGGTGGTTCTTCTTAAGGTAGGCCAGCTCATCAGTCAAGCTCTCGATCTGCAGCTCCAGGTCAGATCTGGACATGGTCAACTCATCCAGGACGCGGCGCAGTCCCATGATGTCAGCCTCCACACTCTGGCGCATAGCCAGCTCATTCTCATACTTCAGTTTGAAGTCATCAGCCGCCAGCCTGGCGCTGTCGACCTGTAGCACAAAGCGGGCATTTTCAATGTTGGCAGCGCCGATCTCGCTTGCTGTTTTGGAGGCACCTTGACGTCACAAGGAGGGTTCAAAAAAACATAAAATTGCTGTGTGAGGGCCGCTGATCCATATTTTTAGGTGGGCTAGCCTTACAGAAGCTGTTATGGGAACACTGTGGCTCGGATATATACTAAACTGGAAAACGGCCAAAGGACGAAAGGAGTCACTTTGAATAGCTTAGGGCCACAACGATTACAGATCGGTGGTCTGTTCTGGTCAAAGCTGGCCTGTATGCATCCTTCAAGCAAGTACTGATAGCAATGCCCCCCCTCCCCCCATTGCCCACAGATGTGACCGCTCCCGTATCGTGTCTCTCCCACTGCTGGTGGGTTCTTAATGATTGATACTGAAATGGTGGCTATGAGATCGATGGTTTTACAAAAGCGGCTCGCTCTTGATGTATCACTGGCAAAAGAGGGCGGAATCTGTAGCATGTTGAAAATCCAACAGTGTTGCACATATATCCCTGACAAAAGTAAGAACCTAGAGGGATATATTAATAATATTACGCATTTACAGGAAGATTTAACTGAACTGAAGGTTGACGGTGCTTTGGAGAAACTTAGTAAGGGTTTCTTTTCAGTGGGTAACTGGTTTTCTGCTTTTGGCAATAGCTTGCTAGGAAGAATACTAATGCCAATAATTGCTATTGCTACAGAGATATTAACGCTGGTTTTAATATATAAGTGTTGTAAGTACAAAGAACAAACATTAGAGACCAAACGAAGAGCAAGAAAGAGAAAGAGAAGAAATAGAGTTGGAAGACAGAAGAGGAAATTACTATGAAATAGTAAAAGACATAGATGGGGTTAGGTTGAAACAGAAGAAAACTACTGCTTTCTAAGCAGTATCATCTGATGATAATCAGATTTTTGGGTTTATGATGGCTTAAAATCGCCATCAAAGGGGAGATTGATGGAGCAGGGTTTTTGTGAAATAAAACCTGCTCGGATCAAACTTCTCATTGTGTGGATTATTAACAAAAGTTGTGTGAAAATTAACAGTGAAAAACTAAAATGGGAGGAACATGAAATTGCGCAAATGTGTGCTGGAAAGAGATCAGTATTTCCAGTACTTTTCTAGTAGGCCGCAAACGTTAATGATTAATAAAGAAATAACAGCCAAAAGAAAATAATGATAGAAGACGTGAGTTTTAAAAGAGACATTTTTTCCTTTGCACTAACTATTCAAAACTGTGCACATAACGAGTAGAGAAATGCAAAGCATGAATATGGAGTTTTGTTGTACTATGATATTTACTTGTGTATTTGTTTTTCCTAGAGAAAAGCGCACTTTACTGTTCTGCAGAGAGGACCTCAAAAGTCTTTTTAGGTTTAATTTGCTTTCTAAAACATAGGCTGCAAAGAAATGTATTTTGTCCATCGAGAGTTCCTGAAGATGACCCTGGTTGTGTGGAGGAAGTAATGAATGTTATTAATGGAATTTCCTTGCCGACCGGAGAAAATGTTCCTGTGGACAATAGTGTTTGATAAAATGTTACAGAGCGCTATGTGCAAGCTGCGGAAGAGATTATTGGAGTTTCCTCTGCTGAAGGATGATGACGATGTTTTCCTAAAGACAAAGGAACTGTTGAGTCAGGTGCACTGGAAATGGCGTGATCAGACACCTCCTGCCCTAGCCCAATCAGAATTCTGGATTTTTGTGTTTTGATACATGGGGGGCTGGATCTTTAGTGAATAAGGGTATAATTACTAGTGTTAGAATTTTAAGGGAGAGCTAGAGACTTTGACTTTACGAGAGGAGAGGGCCGTGTTGCTGATTTCCTTACTTAACTGGCTGGCTGTTGTTCTGCGGATCCTGACTCTTTAACTTTGCTCCTCATATCTTTGTGAGGGTGCCCAGCTTACTCTTCCTGCCGGAGAGTGGCTTTTCGGACTATTAGCTTCGTGCTATAGTTATTCCTAGCTTCGTATGATATTTCGAATTTGCATTGATCTTATTTGCAAATGTTCTTTTGTCTCTTCACCTATCCACTTACTCATGGCTCGTTGTGAGATGTAATATAAATTACTGTATTGATGTTTCTCTTGTGTGATGATCTATGATTCAAGCTGTATTGTACTTGCTGAGCATTCATAATCACTTTAAAATTAGATAAAAGCATGTTGATAAGTAACCAGAGTCTGTCTTTATTAATGTAAATTTGTAAATAAGTGTTTGAATTACTTTCTTGTTCAGGTGCTCTTTAATTAGGATTCTGTCTATTCTTGCCAATCCCTATCAACTCTCAAAGGTCCATCGAAAGGAGAGGATCTTAGAATATGATGAATGTAGGTAACAATCGTTGAAAATTACGCAGCGGAAGGGACTGGTAAGGTGTTGAAATTGGTTCCTGATGGTAAAATTTGGCAAAGCCCCTTTCCGCTGCATCAAGCGGAATCTGCAGGGTAGAAGTATTCATCAGAAACCAGCAGCATAAATGATTCATTTAATCTTGTTCCTAAGGAATGTCACAATTCATGTAATCTTCATAAAATGGGATGTCAAATATGTGCCATTAACATTAATGCCATCTGAGCTAAATATCCTGCATATTCTAGCTCCAGGAGTCTTCATTTGGATGATGTTACTCTCAGACTCATGTAAGAGGAGTAAAAGTGAGTGAACACTACTTTCCCACTTAGGGGATTTACCCATACCATTGAATGCCCTGGAGATATGGCTAGGTGAGCAATTACCCACCTAGACGTAACTGTTTAGCAATTCACTAGCCTATTTAATATAATGAGGTCCACAGTAAGCTCATCTTTAATAAAAGCACATTATTATAACAAGCTTCAAATGAAGCTTACAAAAATCTTCAGACCACCTTCCACTTTTACAGAAAACCTAGAAAAGGTATTGAGAGTTATGTCCAAGTAGAGGTGGGTCATAAACCTTGCAATGGGAAAGCTATTAGAAAACACTACTTACCTGTAACCACAATACTTCAGCATTTGTATCTTTCATAGGTTCACATGTGTGAATTATTTTCCGACTTCAGACTGGGGGGAACCCTTAGTAGTCAATGTTAACAAAGCAGTATACAAATAGAGTAAATATCACTAAATCAGCCAAAGACTACTTGTGGCTAGTCCACCACGTTATGTGACCTGAATTCCGGCCAATGAGGTGGACAGTCTCGGAGCTACAACCCTCCACAGAGAAATCACATTTTAGGAGCTTGACTTAAGAAACTACCAGTGGTTATAGTAAGTAACTTTTTCTTTATCAGCTTAGATCTTTCATAGATTCATGTGCTTGAATTATGATTGCCAAGGCATTAAGTTTTACAATGCAGTAAGCATAGGTAGAAATGAGGCTGACTGCAGCACCGCCTGCCCAACTGTTGTGTTAGATTTAGCGTAGATATCCATGCAATAATGTTTGACAAAGATTTGGGAAGAAGCCCACGTTGCTGCCTTACATATGTTTAGAAAGGGCACTTTCTAGTGGCTGTAGTGGAGTGTGCTCCAATCCTTTATCTGAGAGATCACCCGGCTTTAGCATTCCCCAAGGACATACAAGCTATGATCCATAACGCAGTGCCTTGTTTTCAGAGAGGACAATCTTTTTTGGAACTTCCACAAGGAATACATAGTTTACCTCATTTGCGTCCAATTGATATAAAAATCCCAACAACATCTCAAGTCTAAGGAATGTACTGCTCTTCCTGCAGCAGTAGCTTGTTCAGAATTATTTTTTCCGGATAGCATGGCATTGAATCTTTAGGCATGAATCGAGGATCCAATTAAAGAAACACCTTGTATTTATCAAATACAAGACCTCAAGCCAATACTAAGATACATGGGTGGATTGGTGGGGTGGTAATCAATTAATAGAAAATACCATTTCGGAGAACTAGCAGTACAACTAGTAACTTTTCATACTCACCATGGGATTTTCTCTGAAATTCATAAAGTGCACTGGTGGCTGCTTTCCCTTGAGAGGAGTGGGCCCTAGGTTTACCCAGTAATGGTATATTGGCTTCACAGAAGCAGGTCATCATGCATATGCTATTCACCTGACTATCACCTATTTTGAAGACCCTAAACTGACTATCAACCCGAGTAGCAATAGTGCCATAATTTAGAAACAGTAATGTTTCCTATGCGCGTTTTTGTTTCTGTCTAATTAGTGGCATAGAACCTTCTATTGTTCTAAAGAAGGTTCTACGATGCAGATGTGGAAAGTATCTGTAAAGGGATGTCAACTCATTCATGTAGGAATTAAATGATGCTTGGGTAGGAAGGAGTGAATGAATATGGGCGTCACTCTGGATACCCCAGTATTCTACATTTGGGTGGGGTTGCAACTTTTACCAGTAATCCCCCCCCCCAGGAGATTTCCCTGCACAAATGCTGTCTGTCATAAAAATTGCATAATTTGTGTGGAGAAAAACTTCAATATTCAGAGTTTTGCAGCGCAGAGCGGAGAAAAACCTTGTATAACTTTTTTTTTAACACATTGATGAATCCTTCATCTTCCCACAGATTCCCCACCTTTAGAACATTTTCAACCACCAGGCTGGATTCAGAACTTCTTAACATAGCAGCATCAGTTGTTGGCATGAAGCTCCAGTTCCACGTCTGCATTGCCTCTTACCAGGACGACACAGACCTACATACGGTACCCACACTGCAGCTTGGCGTCTATTCTCCTAATGTTTCCATGTCTCACTGAGGCCAGGCTTAAGGCTAGAAGCCAAATAAAAGAATATAAGCATTTAACCATAACTCCATCCAACTTAATATACAATGAAAACTTATTAACAGCATTCCGCTATTCAGAACGGGGGTGGATGCAATGCATAAATGAATAACCAGCAAAAAATGTGTGATCGAAGGTAAGTAACTTTTTTTCTGATGTGTATTTCTTCTCACAGATTCCTCACCTTTTGAATGCGTCCCCTAGCAATGCTAACATAGGCAGTGGGACTGAGGAGTGGCACTCTACACCAAAAATATAAATTCACACAGAAGCGACCTAACAAAATGTCTACGGCTCCTCACCTGGCCGTCCAAACAGAAGTGCCTTCAGTACTTTGGAAATGTATTTAGAGACGCCAAAGCTGCACCATGACAAACATTGCCCAATATAATACCTTTGAAGAAGCCTTATCCTTTAAGAATGGGCCCTGATGCTTTCAGGAGAATACTTCTCCACCGGTGCGTTGAAAATCTTAATATAGTACAATGGAATGTGAAGTAGTGGGTTTGTTAATAGACCTACCCTTCTTCTGTCCTATGAACCCCACAAACAACTGGTCGTCCACTTGATCAATTTTGGTTCTGTCCACATACAAACTAAGACACTTCTAAAGTCCAACATATGCAACCTTTCCTCATCACTGGACGGATAAAAAGGACGGAAGAAAGACAATAAGGTCACTGGTTGGCCGATATGAAAGGCAGACACAACATTAGACACAAAATATGCATGTTTTTGCAACACCACCTTGTCCAGAAAGAACATGAAATATAGGGCAACTGCACATAAGAGGGCCTACATCTTACTGACCCTCCGAGCTGAGGAGACTGCAAACAAAAACAATCTTCAGAGTACCAACACTATCAAACAACTATGCATCAGAGCAAAAAAGTGTTGTCATCAAAAACTTCAAGAGTATATTTAAGTTCCACTGATCAACCACAAAAGGAACGGGAGAAATGTGCTTCAAACCTTTCAAAAAGAGTACAACCCAAAGTGATTTGAACAGGGAAGGCTGATCAGGCATACATAAGGACATTAAGACTAACAAGTAACCTTCCAGTGTAGTAACAGCTAAACCTTGCCTAGTCAGGGATAACGAAAAATAAAGTCTTAGACCTCAAGTGACAGATTGAAGGGACTAAAATGGCCACACTCAATCCTCAAGCATGCAGTCTAAACCTGCTATGAATGGGGTACAAGACCTGACCACTCTACCATGACAGAAGACCCACTGTGTCCTGCAATACAATCAGCAGGTAAACACATAGATAAACAACAGATTGGAATACCAGAATGTATTCGCCCAATCCAGCACAATGAGGATCATTTGAGCTCGGTCCCTCTTTGCCTTCTGAAGCACCCAAGTGATCACTGGAAAAAGAACAACCACATATATCAGACACACTCTCCATGTCAGACAAAATGCATCGCTTTGAGCACTGTAGGGGTGAAACTGCAGAGCACAAAAGAGGTGACACTTTGTATTTGGTTAAGGCGGAGCAAAGGTCCACCAGAAGTAGAACCCAGCACACAAAAATCATTAGAGCAGTCTTGAGATAAAGCTCCTGCTCGTTGTCCTCCATTCAAAGCCTGGTCAAAGTATACACAAACACATTCAGTGAGCCCACTAAATGTTGTACCAACAGGAAAACCTGTTCACAAGAGCTCAACTCCACAACTATAGAGCTTTCAAACAAAGGAGCCTGTACACCTCACCCAGGTAGTCTAAATAGCATTCTATGCTGGTCGCATCTTTGAGCACTTGCACAGCCTGTTGCGCAATCAAAGGCAGCAAGGCTGTCAGAGCCAGGGAAATAGCCCATAGCTCTATCAGGTCGCTATTCAGCAGATGACCAAAGGGTCTGGATTGACTTTTCCATAGAGTTGAGAGAGGAAGCTTCCATCAGGTGAATGGCAAGCATGGCTGGAGGTAAAACAGATGTCCTGCTGACAAATTGCAATACTGGAATCACCACTGAGATTGCTTGCCATTGGTGGAAAAAACATTCACTTCTGGCAAAAGGTGTTGAAGCCACTGGTGCCACTGCAACAATCACATCCTCTGTTTGCATAAGGAACAAGAAGGTTACATGAAGTAAACAACCTGGATGACTGTGAACAACCAATCACCAAGGGATGAAACATTAAGATCAAAGCACAAATTTTTAGTAGCCTCGAGTTAAAGCCTCTCACAACGTTCGTGTCCAGGACTGCTCCTATGAAAGGAAGCGGAGGTGCTTGGCTGACTGTAACTTAGACTTGTAGATATTGATGTAAGAACCAAAATGGTGGAAGAGAGCACTAACATGTAGAGACCAACAGCGGTGAACCTGCCTACACCAGCCAGTCACCCATGTAGAAAATGAAATACACCCCATACTGTTGTAGATGGGCAGCTACCACTGCTGACAACTTACACACAAGGTGTCAGTCAGCCCCAAGCGCAGAAACTTAAACGTGAAGTACTCTGAGCCCACCAAAATGCAGAGGTTTCTCCTGTGGTAGGGCAACATCAAAATGTGAATATAGTAATCCTGAGAGTCCAAGGGCATCAGCCAGTCCTGACGATCTAACGCCAAGTGCACTTATACCACGGGTAGAATTTTGAACTTGCTTAGTCTCAAAAAGCAATTTAAAACAATTTAGGTAAGATGCCCCCCTTTTCTGAGTACCAAGAAATAACAGGAGTAACATCCCTGGCAGTGAAGTGACAGAATGTCCGCCATGTAAGATCAAAGCTTAGGCAAGCAGAGAAGTAGAAAGCACTGGTGAAATAGTGGTCGACGTGTCCAGAAAGTGGACAGATGATCCATAAGGGATGTGTACTGATCCTGAAAAGACAAAAGTCACCTACCTACCAGATTAACATACTCTTTGAAAAAGAAATTAAAGCTGCTTCAGATGTTGGGATGGGGGAGAACTGACACTTCTGCTTTCCAGCACCACTCTTGCTCATCTACTGCCATAAAAGTTGCTGTGGAACTGTACTAGTTGTGAAGGTTGCCTCTGTATAGCCGTCTGTGCCATGGAACAGTCACAAAACCAGTGCAAGACCTATTGGTAGATGAGGCGTTCAAAGAATATCTTGATTTGTTTGTCATCATCTACATTGATGATAGCTTGTTATATTCTACTTCTGAATCTGAGCATAGAGCTCACATGGAAAAGGTGTACATAAATTAAGAGAGCATGACCTTTACAAAAATTAAGAGTAACTGTCTTCCCCAAACAAAAAGGAAGATCTTCCTGGAGTTGTTCTGAAGTCATCTGATGACATCAGCTGTGCTATTCCTGTAATTATCTGGTGAAGTCATCACAGGCCATCCTGAAGTATGTGTATAGGGTGAAATATTTAAAAGAGACGACTCTGAAGTCACCAGAAAAACTCCACTAGGATGGTATTGTGATGACTTTAAGGCTGTTATTACTTCACGATAGCGCTTAGATAACTCTTGGAAGTGGCTGTTTTACTCCACGATGATCCCATGCTGATTTAAAGATGTTACTCCAGGATGGTCTCATGAGCAATATAGGGTGAAATCTTTTTGCAAAATTATAAAATCTGTCTTTTTAAAAAAAAAATTACATAAAGAGTGTTCATGGCTACGGACACACCTAGATCTGCTTTGCAGGCAAAAAGGGGTTGATTTCCTTTTGGGAAAAGCACTTGTAAGGCTGCCCGCACTACCTACCCTACACCACAAAATGATCCAGGAGGGCCCAGGCTACCCATGGTTATTCCGAAAGGTTTTCCAGTACCTAATCATAAGTATCTAACAACAGATACCTCTATTGATTGGTTGTTGGCTGCCAATCAGATGTGCTGAAACAGTAGGCACATCCGTTGTTATACTCTTCTAATTAGCTTCTCAGAAACCATTCATATTAGCCCTGTCCTTGCCTGCTTAACCCATCCCACACTGTGCATTACTGGATGAGCAGGTAAGCAACCTTGCTGCAACTCATTGTTCTTTAAAGGATATCACTGGGTGCTTGCACATTATCTGTGCTTCATAAAGGAAATTCCTCAGTTTTATCCTATCTCTGGCTGGAGTTAAGATGGACACGAAGAAGGTTAGCGCTGTAGGAAATTGGAAAACCCCAAATCAGTAAGATATTTTTTAACTTCTGCTGGTAGTTTATCAATTATTTTTCTGCTCTGGTCACTTTAGTATCCAGATTATTTTGAAAAGGAGTACCAGCCTTGTGGAAGACAGAAGCTGTAAAGGCCTTTCCGACTTTGAAGAAGGCATTCACTACAGTACCTGTGTTGCTACATCTACCGCCTGAATTGCCATTTGTGGTGAAGGCTGACGTTTCTGATTCAGCAGATGATGCAATTTTCTCACATAGAGATCCCAAAACTTCGGAAATACACCTATGGCATTTCAATCTCAGAAACTAATCTCCTGTGAGTGGAATTACAGCATTGCTGATAAAGAACTATTGGCAATTCAGGATGTGTTTGTCACTTGGAGACATTATTTACTTCATACGCCCCATGTAACCACAGTATTCACAGATCACGGTAATTTACAGTATTTGACATCATCCAAGACATTACCAACAAGGCAACTACGATGGTCTCTGTTTTTTGCACAAATCCTTTTTATAATCACTTTTTGTCCTAGAACCAGCAATCGGAAGGCTGACCACCTTTTGAAAACTTAACAACAAAACAAAGTATAAGAAACATCAAAACCAATCCTTTTAATCAATCATTTTGCAGCACCAATTCAAAAGGAGAGTTTTCTGAAAGATCTGAAGGAAATGTCATCTGAGGAAGAGATGCAAAATTGGGAAAAAGATAAATAACACTCAGAGATTTCATAATGGCATCTCGTCTGTGGTGATTTAATCTACCTTTAAACTAAGGAACTTCAACACCAAGCTGTATTGTACTATCATATTAATCCATTCGCTAGATATCAAGGAGTACCAAAGTTAAGTAGGTAGACAATTTCCGTGGTCTGGATTGACAAAAGATGTTGAAAACCCTGTAGCTCAAAGTAGCATCTGTGCAAAAGGATGACAGTCCATCTAAAACCTCAGGGATTATTAATCCCTATGCCAAGTCCACAGAGATCCTGAGAGCACGCCTCAGTGGATTTCTTAGTACATTTGCCATAAGTTTGAGGTTATAATACACTGTTGGTAGTTGTAGACTAAATTACTAAAATGCCTCAGCTTATTCCCTATAAAGGTATTCCAACATCTTCTTGATTGGCAACTCTGTTTTTGGACGATGTGCTATGCCCTCATGGTCACCCAGTCAGTACTGTCTCAGACAGGGGTTCGCAATTCACCTCTAAATTCTGAAGGGCACTCTGAGATCTCTTCGGGATTTCGAAAAACTGTCCACTAGTTGGCATGCACAACGAATGGTCAATCTTAAACCAGTCTCTAGAGCAATACTTATGTTGCCATTTGCCACAATTTGGAGGCTTTTGATTAGATGGAATTGGCATAGTGAAATTTGTATATAACACCAAGCATTCTTCAACAGGTCTTTTCCCATTTTACACTCTATAGCTGCCATCAATGTATGTTTGCCACTAAGTTACCCTGACTTGAATAGAGGGCTGATCAGACACACAAAGGAAATCCAAAAGGACTGATTAGTAACCTTTAACAGTGCACCCAGCAAAGTCTTGCCAAGCAAAAAATAAAACAAATGGAAGAATATCAGACAGCTTAGCCTGTAGTGAATCGACCTGCCTGTCCTCACATTAGGCACCAAATGTGGTGTCTGTTGTTAGGGCAGCAGAAGGTCTTTCTGAAGAGGCAGTCAAAGTAGAGAGTATATGCCCAGATTCAGCAGGTCAGAATACCATATTCTCTATGCCTAGTCTGAGGCTATCAAGATGAGCTGAGCTCTGTCCCTCTTGACCTTCTTCAGGATAGTCTGACTCAGTGAAGGGGCATCGGAGCGTAAAAAAGGCTGGAGTCACACAGACGACAGACCAAATCTTCTAGAGAACCTCGAGAAGGTAACTCTAGGATGCAAAAAACATGACACGTGCTACATCTGGGAGAAGGCGTCACTTGTGATTGGCAATACATCTTCTGCTAAGCTCATATGCTCTGACATTCAGGGAACTGGCAGGTGACTGAGATCTGAAGAAGAATCATCCATCTTGACAGTCTGAGAACCTCCAGATGGAGGGTGCGTGCTACCATTACCACGGCTTATGGCAGTACCATAGGGCACCAGCATTGTCTGTCAGGACCTGGACAAACCTGCCCTTGATGGAATGCAGAAAGACTTAGAGAACCAAAAGGATGGCAGGCAGCCCAGAAGGTTGACGTGCTAAGGCTGGTCTAGTTCTCTGATCCTCACTTCTCCAAAGTAACACTCATCCCTTTCCCGGGCCAGAGCTGATGCATCCATCACTACTGTAGTGTCTGAATGAGGCAGAACGGTCTGCCACCCTTCAGTTTGGCACCCAACATCCACCACTGAAGGTCCTAAGCAGACGCCGTTTGACAGTACCCACAGTGTTGCAACCATTGTATGCAAAGGTTCCACTGCAAGTCATGCATGTCCCAACTAGCATTAGGCACCAGCAGTATGCCAAGGCCAGGTGACCAAGAAGCCTCAATAGCATCCAGGCTGGAATGAGGGCATGTACCCAAAATATCAATATCATTACCTGAATGCCTCAAACTCGTTGTGAGGGCAGAAAAGTCTTCAAAGCCAGTGTGTCCATGATGGCCCTTATCAAGAATATCCTCTGCATGGGCCAAAGAGGTGATGTTGGTTTGCCTGATTGAGGACCACAGGATAGACAACAACAAAACTGGTCCAAGACTTTCAGCAGCCAGTCATCAAGGTACAGGAATATGTGCATCCTTGAACTGCAACCACCAACATCACCTTTGTGAACACTGGAAGGAGGGGCAAATAAAGGAGGAAATAGCACAGTGAACTGGAATGTTCAAATCTCACCTCAAACCAAAGGTGGTGCCTGTGGGACTGCAGGATTGACACATGAAAGTATGTACCCTGCAAGTCCAAGGATGCCATCCAGTCTTTGAGATCCATAGGTAATAGGACCTGGGCAAGTATCAGCATTTTGAACTTATCCTTCTTGAGGAAGGTATTCATAAGTCTGAAGTCTAGCATCAGCTTCAACTCCCCATCCTTCTTGAGAATCACAAAGTATCTGGAGTAGAATTCTGTATAATGTTGCTCCTGCTGCACTATCTCGATTACATCTTTGGAAAGTAACTGAACTTCTCTGGGGAGAATAGTATTAGCATGATTTACTGACTACATTTTTCGCCACCTCATCATCATCCCCATTATGGAGAACCTGTTCAAGCTTCGGGATGCAATGGAGTAAAGATTTCAGAACTGGCACCTCTGGAGCCAAGGATGGCACCATACCACCGGCCGGGGCTTGCGGCAAGGGTGTCAAGTTGCTGCCCTTTGCCGATGGAGGAACAAATTGATCCTGAACGTGTTAATTCAGCACCAGGGAATGCCCTGACAGCGAAGTCCAATTGGAGGCACAACAGATTTTTGGAGCGCCAAGGGGCACCATAGGGACCCGGAACTATTTTAAAGAGTTTCAGTGTGGCCTCTTTGAAGACCCCACTTTGCTGCAGAGTCAACGATGGCCTCTGAAACCTGGGATGCAGGATGACTGAGTGGGATGTTTGGAGCCTTAGTCACTCCCTTGGATCAGTAACTATGCAACCTGGATCGCTTACTACATGAATTCTCCTGAGAGCGGCAGGAAGATATCAAACCCAGACTTAACGTCTTATATTTATGTAGGGACTTGTCTTTCGGCTTCTCCTGGACTTACCCGAGGATAGCAAATGGAACCGGGACCGATCCTGCAAATTAGATCAGGGACTAACTCCTCTTTTTGTGTTCTGGGACATAGAGCTTAGCTTCCCGCTCTCTGATGACCTTCAGAAGCATCAGGCTGAATTTATCACAGGACTTGGAATCAAGTATGATGCAGACATCACAGGGGTCCATGATCAACATCTCTTTCCTGCTAGTGTGGCATGCTTAAATCCTGTTGTTTTGCTATGCGAGATCCCTGCACACTGTCACTGTTAATTTTTTAAAGAATTTTGTAAAAAAAATCCCGAAAAGGTTTAAAGCTCCATATTAGTATCAGATACTGCAGAAAACGAGGAACTTATGTCAGCTTGCAGGGATAGGGCCTATAGTGTGCAGCACTGTGTCGTCATGTCTAGAGACAGGGCGGAGCTGTGACGGAGACTGAAGATGCAACCTGCCAGCATGTGGGAGCTATTGCAGAGTTCCAGTCTGGCACCTGCAGAGATTCAAAAGGTGAGGAATCTGTGGTTAGAAGAACCTATCAGAAACTCTTCTGTTTGCCTTTGGAAGGTTATGGATCATGGTCCTATAAAAAACACAAACACAAAACATATCTCACCACCATTGAAAAGAAGTTGATATCCTGGTAGACGGTCATCACTCTTCAACTACCATCTGCAGGCAAAGTTCTGAAAATATTCATAGGCCATGCCCTGCATTTAGTGCACAATGTCCATGTGCAGAGGCTTTACACAGTGTATTTTTACTATGGCTAGGGGCCAACATAGTTACATTATAAAAATAACCCTCCTAAAAGCTTCTGTTTGAAGTAATGGTATGGTTCCCTACAAACGACAGTGATAGGCAACTAGGGTGCACATGCATCAAAATAGGCAATTGCGATTCTTTAATTGCGATTTTTAAGGAATCGCAATTATAGAATCGCAATTGCCTATGCATGTAGGAATCGCAAAAAATATTGCGATTCTTACACATTCCTTAATTGCGAGTCGCAAATTGCGAGTCGCAATTAAGGAATGGCTTCCCATTCATTCCTATGGGCCTAGTGGCCCATAGGAATGAATGGGAATTGCATGTGCAATTTGCGAGTACCCAATAGGCACTCGCAAATTGCGCATTCAATTTCAAGGGTGTCAAAAGGACACCCTGTTGCACCCTGAAATTTCCATTTTACCACATGTTGCGCACACACATGCCCCAAGGGCATGTGTGTGTGTAACATGGGACTTTGAAAATGCACTTTAGTGCATTTTTCAAAGAAATCGCAAATTACCATCAATTTGAGATTGACGGTAATTTGCGATTCCTATTTGCGAAATCGCACATTTTTTAGGTTAATACATTGCATTTAAGCAATCGCAATTTGCGATTCCTTAAATGCAATCGCAATTTAAGAAATCACAATTTTGCGATTACTTAAATTGCGATTTTTACATTTGGGATGATGCATCCCAAATGCAAAAATACTGGTCGAAAAGGTGCAGATTCTGCAAATCTGCCCGTTTGCGACCAGTTTTTAGGTTGATGCATGTGGCCCAATATCTTTCCCAATGCACTGCCCACATACCACAGCTCCACTGGCTAGCATAACAATACGGCAATAAGGCAATAGGTGCTTCTTCTCTAAGAGAGTAAAAAGTGGAAAAAGTGTACTCTATATGGCACAATCCACAAAATTACCATCTCAATATGAACAAGACTGTAGCTAATGAATAGTTGATGAAATTGTCTTTATCAAGATAGCATCTTTGTGCTATCTTCACATCTAATATGAAGAGTGATCTTTCTATTGGACAACAAATTATTGAAAATGGCCTGATTTGCGTGTATATTTCATAAAAACCTTCAGGAGATGTGTCATTGAGACCAGACTGTTTTTCCATTACTGAATGGCCCAATGTAATGGCAATTAGGAAATCGATTAATCACTGGAATCAAGCCTTGTGCATAGGTTCAAAAGATGGACCCTTGAGCTTGGACAAAACAATATTTAGTTCCCAAAGAGAAACTGGTCCCTCATCATGAAAACACTTTGTTGAGCCCTTCTAAAAATCTTTGATGAGTGGAATTGTAAAGAAATAGTTATGACAAGGGCTTTTCCTCTGTGACAGAATAAAAAAGATATCAAAATGAGAAGGAAGACAAGAAGCCAATAAGTAGTAAAATGAAAAAAGGTTAGAAAATACAAGCTACTGCTCCAAGACACTCTCTAACAGCCAGGTAAACCAAGGTAAAATGGCTGTTCTTACACTGAGCTCTAAGCCGAATTAGGCTCCACTCCTAGAAGAAATACATTTTTAAACGGCAGGCACAGTTTGATGCTGCAGCTGAGCCTTTTTGTTTATTTTTCAATTTAAACATATTTAACATTTGGAATGGGAAAAAGTTTTTAAATAAAAAATACATTTTAACATTTCGGAGATCCAATATTATGGGTGGGATTTATTATAAGATTTTGAATCTTGAGAGGATCTCTTGCTGGACAGATTACTGCATTTCCATTTGGCATTACTATGACATATTTTTAAATAATGATGTTTTAACAATGCAGATTCATTTTGTTGTAGACATTTAAGTCTAATATTTGGGTTGTCTGCATGGAATTTGTTACATTTGTTTCAAGAAACAAATGAACCTAAAATGTGGAATTACATTTTAAGGACATTTAATTGCATTTTGTTGATATTGCTTCCTTTATATGTCTCAGGTTGGTTGGTGTTAAGTATTCCCATGGGTTGTTTGTCACTCTATTACGTTTGTTACACTGAAGACAATACTATGACATCCACCTACCATTACACTGTAAGGGAAATATATAATTACTATTCCACTTAAACTAACTTCTCTCGATGAATATGGTTGAAACTAAAAATATTGTATATATACACACACACACACAACTTACAAAGTAGTGATAGGTTGATGGATTGGATGCAAAATTATTGTAGGTCAATATTAATCACCTCAATATAGTGCTAAGTGGTCTACTTTCACATCCTGAAAGATTTAAGCTTGTCCATGTACACACTGATGCAACAGTACAGAGCCTCTGAATAGCACAATCTGACAGTGTGTGTGAGTTGAATAGGTCAGCATTGCAGAAATTAGATAAACCAATTTATGGACCATTTAGAAATTTGTGTTATGGAGCTGGTTTTATTGGATGGTGGGGTGTATGGTGTTAAGGTATGCGCAGGTCTAGTATATCTAACATGTGTATAGTCTGCCGTTGCCATAATACTAAGGAGCTCTTGTAGCATAGTTATAGATAGTTGGTAAACCTACTGAGATCCCAGGATGTCTAATGTTATTTTAAAAACAGCAGTTTCTTTGTCTTCAGGTGATAAACAAGACTTAATAGCTGCTTGGTGCAAGGCAGGAGAAGGGAAACTCTTGTCAAAATCTGGGGACAGGCCTTTGCATGCACTGCTGTACTTAAATTATGAGACGCATGTAAGTGGTAAAAAAAATGACACATTGTCATGAGAAGGAAGAGGGGAATGCATATGAAATGTACACAGCAGCATCCATGACAAATAACAATGAAATACCCCCTTGCACTCATGCTCGTTAAGTAAGAGGGGGTCAGAATATACAAGTGAGTCACTGCACATGCATGCATTCTGGAGCTGCAAACTAAGACATTTGTGCTGCAAAATGTTCTTTTCCATCTTGGTTCTGCTAGAATGAGCCAAAAGCACAGGACAACCACAACCAAAGCAAGTAAACTGCAACTAAAAGAACAAACATATATGCCTTTGTGATGGCAAAAGGCATCTACCACTTTCACTGTTACCAATGTTCAACAATTTAAAAATCAAATTTCATATCCTTGTTTTTCTTTCTAATGACGTTGGATAAATTACTTTTCTGAAAGAAATTACTTATTAGCAATGGCTTAAAGTCTATAAAGGATCAGCAGAACTCCTGGGTCATTCATCTGAAGATGAAAAATTCAGGTCACACTAACCTGTCGGAACTGTCCCTCTGAGACACCATCACGGTAGAAGATGATCCGGGTGGGTTTAAAACGCGTTGATTTGTAGAATTGGATGAGAAGCTCCCGCACCATGGATGACAAGTCCTGGATGACTTCTTGCCGGGGCCGTTGCACCCGGACTGTAGCACAGTACCTGCTTGGGTGGGCATCCATGCTCCCTACAACCTAGGCCAAGAACAGATCACACTGAACACTTGCCACTGCTTAAACATGACCCAACCAGTATTTTCAAAGAATATTGCTCATGCTCACTCAAGTAACAAAACAGACAAGATCAACTGCAATGCTCAGTGGAATGTTTTGGTTTTATTAATACAGTACTCCGATGAAATACAGCACAAATTCATGTTTCTTAGTAACTGAGAACACAATAACAAGGCTGGAAAAAGATGAGAATGAAACAAATAATTAATCATTAAGTGAGCAAAGGACTAGTTTCTCACCAAATGTAGCAGAAGTTTAGACAGTCCAAGGAAGATAGCTAGCTTATGGGGACAAAATCCTTACACGGAAAGAAGCTAGCTTATTATGACAAAATTCTCACAACAGTATTTAAAGTGCATAAATATGGAAGTCAAAATATAATGGCAATAATAATCAAGCAAAAGAAATGTTTTGGGGTTAAAGAGGGATTTCCCTCCCTTCTCTATTAGATATACCTATATGAACTGCAGTGTGTGGTGTCGCAGAAGTGGTGGATATTTTTTGGGCAACAAAGCATTTTGGGCAAAACACAGTTTTTCTTTATAAAACATTTGTTTTGGGAAAAAAAATCAAGATAATGATGTGAAGCAACCCTGAGGTACGCAAAAATAATTATGTAAGAATGTTTCAAGCAAGAAAGAACATCGTGAATAAAAATGAATGTAAAATGTTTTGAAAGATAAGATGTGAGGTCTGTGAGATGCTACACTGAGGTAAACAAAATTAAAAAGTTACTCACCTGTAACTAAAGTGCTGCAGTTGTAGTGTCTATCATAAAATCACATATATTAGAAATATTAGTGGTTGTCATGCTGGGAATACTTAGTACATTACCATAAGAGCATTATATAAATAAAAATGCTATAGGAATTCTTCTGTTTCTGCATAGTCATCCCAGGTTTTTCGCCTTTCGCTGGACACCCTATTTATCCTGGCTTTAGAACTCTATGCAC
Source organism: Calotriton arnoldi (assembly GCA_963921515.1). Taxonomy (NCBI): domain Eukaryota; kingdom Metazoa; phylum Chordata; class Amphibia; order Caudata; family Salamandridae; genus Calotriton; species Calotriton arnoldi. The sequence goes on from CAWUFW010001745.1 coordinate 1,728,936, forward strand.
TTTAACCCTGCTAACCAGTGGAAATGTGGCTGTGCTTCCTCTTTAAACATGGCCAAATTAACATATTTTTAATTGGTAGATTTAACTTGTCCATAAGTCCCCAGTATATGGTACAACATGTACCCAAGGACCGGGAAGTTAAGTGCCACTAGTGGATTGCTGCACCTATTGTGCCATACATTATAGTGGCAGTGCAAACATGGCTTTAAGCCTAGCACTGTAGCCTGACTGTAACAGTGCAAAAGATGCATTTCGACTAATCAAAATAAACCTTTTTTGAGAGGTAAAAACATTCCTTCTAAATATTAAGTTACCCCTATGTAGGCCTTGTAGCCCAGAAGGCAGGGTGCATGGTATTTAAAAGTAGGAAATGTAGAAATGTAATGTTAACGTCCTTACAGTGACTAACACCCAAAAGCTATTTTCACTGTGGCATGCCTAGGTGTCCTATGTAGAAAACCAGAGTACAAATTAAAATACTAATACTGTATCTCGGGACTGGGACCAGCTAGTAAAGTAATTAAACAACTATTTTTAATAGTTATTAAAATCCAATTCATTGGTGCAGCCGGATCTTTAATAGATATTAAGGAAAAGTAACTTTTAGAAGTTACCTTTTCCTGCCTGAAGTTCCTGGAGGCTAATTTGCATTGACTCTCTGGCTTCTTCCAGCCAGTGATTAGCCATGAATAGGTGTAAAAATGTGTGAAATGCTTTATATTAATAGAAATGAGGTGTGATAATAAGTAGGGGCTATGTCAGTTCTTGCAAAGAGTTTGTGAATGAATAGATGGGCTGAAGGAGATTGGGTACTTTTAGGCTGTATGGATATGGTTTCCAAAAAGAGGAGGTTGAGGTCTAACAAATGAAGTGTAAGCAAATTGCAGAAATACAATAAAGAAGCTTGGCATGTGACTTCGAGTAGGCTATACTCAGAGAGAGGAGCATGCAAAGGATGGAGGTAAAAAGGAGTCATTCAAAAGAAAAAGGAAACAACTGAAAGTTTTAAGTTACCCTCAGATTTCCATGCAAGGATTTAGAACATTGTGGGAGGAAGCTTTTGGGATAGCATGCAATCTGAGGATGTAAAACTGTAAAAAGAAACTCTAGAATGAAAACAACATTATTTGCACACAAGACAGTGCTACATTAAGCTTTTTTGAAAAGCATCAGAATCAGTTTGTCCGATGCTATGATTGACTTGTGTTGGGATGGGGATGTGTCCTGCATGGTATATAGATGCCCCCTGCCCTGCGTGCCCGATTGCATGTATTTCTGGAATGCTCACTTATTTTTGGCTGTGGCGTCACACTACTCCAACATGTGTGAAGAGGCCTAGGGCTGTCCTTGACCATGCGAAGTCCAGGGCTGTCCTCTGACCTTGCATACCCTTAGAGTGGGCAAAGTATTACTGTCCCTGTCTAGGGCTAAGCACGCAAGGCGGCGGTGGCTGTGTACTGTGTTTTTGGATCTCATGTAGTTGACCAGACCTTTCATCTGTTTCATCAAGAGTGTGGCCTACTGGCCCCTCATGTAAAGTTCAGCTGTTATGTAATACCTTATGTCAGGGGGCGTGGCCAACTGTCTAAGATGGCGGTCGCATAAGCGACGAGCTCCGGGCCCGGGACAGAAATCTCTACATGTACCTGACTATATTGCCATCTGCGGTCCCGATGTTGAGCCCTACAGCAGCGGATCGGCGTTCATTTGAAGTCGGAGGCGATTGCAGGTCCTGTGCCTTGCCGGACATACTGCGGCCTTGCCTGCGGCACCGGAGCGGGCGGCGCCTCGGGCCTGGGTGACGATCCCCACCGTGCCCACCTTGCTTGACTGGGGGGGCTCCCCCCTTGTGGTGCGGCGGAGCCAGCGGAAAGGTTGCGAGATTGGAGGAGGTCCTCCGTGACCCGCTGCGACCATGTCTGCCAGTGCGGCCTGGAGGCACTGAGGGTGGCGCCTTGGCTGGGCCCGGCTAATGCTGGAGCGGCTGCGGTGAGGTGCCTGGCCCCTGACCTGGTTACTCCCCCATACACCACTACCGGGGCGCCCCTGCGGCGATTCCTGTTTTTTTACTTTAAAGAGAGGAGGCCTCCCGCGGCGTGCTTCCCCAGGAGGTGCCGATACGGGTGAGACGGCACCCGCTGCGACCAGGATTGGACCCGATCACGACTGGGCCTGACCGGCTGCATTGGCTCGCTGGCCCTGCGTGCCTATCGGGGGCGGATCGGGCTCGTGCGCACTGGTCGCGATACAGACGGCAGTCAGTGCGCCTCGGGGCGCCGTAGTTAGGCGGCGGCACCCCCCTGTTGGCACTCCCCCCTTCACCGGCCAGGGACTAGATTCCAAAATTGACTGGACACATTGGTGCCCACACCCTTGACACACTTTCAAATCCGGGAGTGGTGGTCCGGCAGGACGTGATTGTGAGCCCCCCCACCTCCCCCCAGAGCATGGAGGACCCCTCAAATTGTGATACCAGAAACAAGTGGTGAGTCACACTCTGGCATTGCCTGCGGCGCCGGGATTGGTGGTGCCTTGGGCCTACTTGACGATCTATGCAGCGCCCACCTTGCTTGGTCGGGAGGCTCCCCCCTGGAGGTGCGGTGACGCCAGAAGAGTGAGCGGGGTGCTTGCAGTGGCCCTCCTTGACCTACTGCGACCGTGTTGACTGGTGTGGTTTGGGGGCACTGGGGAAGGCGCTTTGGCTGGGCCTGGCTGGTCCTGGGGCGGCGGCTGGGAGGTGCCCTGCTCCCGGCCTACCTCCCCCCTCCCCATATACCATTGTCTGTACGCCCTGCCGGGCGCCCTTGTAGTCGTTCTTGGTCTTGGAGGAGGAGAAGGATCTTGCGTTGAGCTTCCTCGGGGAGTACCGGTGCGGGTAAGGCAGCACCTGCTGCAATGAAGTATGGGGCCATCTGGGACCAGGCCTGAACGACTGCACTGACCTGCTGGCCCTGCACGTCTTTTGGAGACAGATTTGCCATGCGTGCATTGGAATACTACAGGTGGCCGACATTTCTCCATGGGACACCGGGGTGGGGCAGCAGCTCCTCCTGGCGGCGCTCCCTCATCACCGACCAAGGGCTGGCGGCCATACTTGATGGGGGCCTTTGTGGACGGTGACAGCTTGGAGTGGAACTTTTAAAGGCTGAGACCTACAGGAGGCCCCCCTGTGGGCTGTGGATGACAACCGGACTAGTAATACACTCTTGGGTCTCCATCCCGACACGGTCATAACCTCCACAAGCAATTGTACCCGCTTGCAGACGCAAGGCTACGTGATTATAGCCACTAGGGATAGGCTGGACTGCTAGGCCCTAGATCTTCTGAACTGCCTGGGGGTGTACCTCTAACTTCTCAGTGAGCTATCACTATTTTGCCTGACCCTCTACAGACAATGGAAGGTACGAAGACCAAATCTGAGGCCCTATCGGCCGGGGCACCGTCGCGCTCCCCACCCTCCGAGACCTCCTCTATGCATTCCGTGCTGGGAGACGGCGATATATCCAACCTCCAGCAGACAAACTCGACATGATCCTCCAGGAGATACGTGAGTCCTGGTCAGCTATCGCCCAACAGTTGGGAACAATTTCTACTGAACTCCACGGAGGCAACATTGGACCTCACAACGCCCAAAGTGAGGGAAAATGAAGCACAGGTTTCAAAGATGCGCCAACAAATTGAAATACTACAGGCCCGGGCAGAAGATGCGGAAGGGAGGTCTCGACGAAACAACCTGCGAATAGTGGGCCTCCCTGAAGATACAGAAGGCCAGAGACCCACACTGTTTGTGGAGGAATGGCTGCGAACTAAAGTGGCTCCTACGGGATTGTCAGCCTTATTCACAGTGGAACGAGAGCATCGAGTGCCTGCCCAAAAGCCTATTCCTGGCGCTGATCCGCGGCCGATAATTGCCAAGATCTTGAACTTTAGGGACCGCGACGTGCTCCTACAAGCTGCCCGCAACAATGGTCCTATTTTGCTTGACAATGCCAAGATTTCAATTTTTCTGGATTATACCATTGAAGTACAGAGGAAACGCTCTTCATTTTTGGAGGTCAAGACACGTGCACGCACTGTTGGCTTAACATTTGCTCTCTTATTTCCAGCCAAGTTAAAAATCCTCCACAACAAGCACTCCTATTTCTTTGAAACACCAGAGAGTGCCTGGGAGTGGCTAGACAGGAACTACCAGGATTCAGGTGGAAATGGTCGCCAGGAAAGATCACAGCCGAAATCGCAAAGATTGCAGCGATGACGCAGAAGAAGACTCACTATACAAGAAGGCCCGTCGGGAGCCCCGTCCATGAAAATGGTTCTGGACGGTAAACGGGAGGCACTATACACTGCTAATGCACTACGGATTACCCGTCCCCCGATCAGCACCAGCTCCTCAAGGGAAGCGACATCGGACTCTGACTCTGGGGGCAGTGTCGCATTGTTCCCATCCGTGTCTACACAGCTGAGCGCTGACCCGCTGGGCTGAAACGTGTAAGATATTGTTGCCAAATTGGGTATATGGGATGTGCTTGTCTTACATTTACGAGGTATCTCTGTCTAGGTGCCCCTCTTTGGGGGCCTCGAGGAGGATGCTGGATCTCCCAATGTCAGCTGTTGCTCCTAAGAAGTAGGTCATAATCATGCTCTGCCTGCGGATGGTGCATGAAATCAGTAACAATTGATGACAGGGATAGTATAATATATCATGCTGTACTAACCTGTGGCCCGGGCTGTCCTATACAGAGTTGTTCATCTGTAGAACGCCACATAAGTATTACAACAGTTGACAGTTGCCTACCCCATTAGCGAAGGCACTTGTTTCATCATAGTATTTTCGTCTTAGTTTAAGTTTATGGTTTTGGTCGAACGATGTTTTCTCGATTGACCCAGTTGACCGAGCATTGGGTAGTTGATTATTTAATATGCTTGATGTTGGTCTGTGGGTCCGCAGATGGGGGGACCTGGTGGAGCCTTGTGGGGGACATTTTTTCTACTGCAAGTTACTCTTTTATGGCATCGGTGGTTAAACCTTACAATTTCATAACTTGGAACATTCGGGGCATGAGCTCAGTCCAAAAGCGTCATAGAATATTAGCCCAATTGCATAGACGCCAGGCTCAAATAGTATATCTTCAGAAAACCCACTTGGTGGCTACGGAGACCCTCAAATTGCAAAGGAGATGGAGGGGACAGTTATATGCGACTACCTAGTCAGCATTTTCACGAGGGGCAACTGTGTGGATTCCAGCAGGGGTTCCATTCTCTCTATTAAGTAGCAAATTGATGAACACAGCAGATATGTATTACTACATGGCACCTTAGACGGGAGGTAGATAGCACTTGGGTCAATATATGCACCTAACACTGACCAGGAGGCATTTTTATCTTGCCTAACAGTCACCTTGGCAGACTGGACACAATACCCCTGGTTGGTGGGGAGAGATTTGAATGCCGTCCTCAATGTTGTACTGGATCGCTCTCACCCCCGCTACCGGGAGCTACAATGATCCAACAAGCTAGGGCCCTGCAGCGATGGATGTCGGGGTGGGACTTGGAAGACATCTGGCGTTCACATAACAGAAATATGCATGAATACTCCTTCTTCTCACATACTCACTGCTTGCATTCTCACCTAGATAGATTTCTTTGCACGCCGACCCTTCTCTCGCACATAGCACACACTACCTATTTAGGAAAGACCATTTTGGACCACAACCCACTCGAACTGACTCTTAACTGGGCCGGGTCCCATCCCCAATCCCAACATGGCGCCTACAGCCCTCACTCTTAGAAGACCTGGTGTTTAGAAGCACTATAGCTACATCAATCACATCTTACTTTAGTGCTAACGAAGGTACAGCCACAACGAGGTCAGTGGAATGGGAAGCCTTTAATGTAACGATACGTGGGGTATCTATGGGTGCAGTGGTGGGAGCCAGACGGAGATCTCTCAAGATATCACAGACCTAGAATCGTCCCTACAAAAGCTAGAAATAGAGACCTAGACAGACGTGCTAGGACGGGAGAGGCTCCAGGATGCCAGGGTAAATTATGCAGAACTTCTGGAACGACTGCGACTAATTGACCTACAAACTTACACGGCTCGGACGCATGTAGAAGCTGATAGGTCTGGCACTTTGCTGGCCCGAATGATACGGCCCCAACCTTCCCCTATGCCCATATTGGCAGTGTACACTACCAATCAGGAATTAGTGACTACACAGATCGGGGTAAATAAAGCATTCCACAACTACTATGCCCACCTCTATGCGCCCCCCACCCCCCTCAGGTTCCCCCGGAAGACATAGCTGACTTCCTGGAAACTGTCCCCCTCCTGGTTATCTCACACGCTAATAGTGAAACTTTAGCTGCTCCAATTACTCAAGTAGAAATTTGTGGGGCAATTAAGGACCTCACTCGTAATAAAATGCCAGGTTCTGATGGGCTCCCAATTGAATTTTATTCCACCTTTGCGGCACAGTTAGTTCCTAAGTTACTGCAGTTTTATACCACATCTTTTGAGGAGGGAACACTGCCCCCACAACCAAAGAAGCAATAGTAACGTCTCTATTAAAGCCGGGTAAATCACCCATGGACCTCTCCTCATATAGACCCCTGTCCATCCTCAATACCGAATATAAAATACTTAGTAAGATTTTGGCGGCACGCCTCTTTCCTCTTCTCCCTGGACTAATACACTGACCAAAATGGCTTCATTCCCTGCCGAAACACTTCTCTGAATATACGTCGTCTTTTTAACTTGCTCTACACGGCCCAAGCTTCCCGGCCACATACGGGATGTCTGTCATTGGACATTCGGCAAGCCTTTGATTCACTGAGCTGGCAATATATGCTGGCTGTACTGAGAAAATGTGGGATCCCTCCCGCTTATTGTCACTGGGTATAATTATTATATACCGCACCAACAGCGCGTGCTAAAACAGGCCACAACATATCCCCGAATATTGCATATTCCGGGGGAAACGTCAAGGATGTCCCCTATCCCCACTTCTATTTGTAATGGCATTGGAACCTCTTGCCCAGCGCCTGCGCTTGGGAATGAGAGCATATGGTATACCAATTGGCCCAACTACGCATTCAGGGTCATTATATGCTGATGACATTTTGCTATATTTTAATGTCATGCGGATAGATCTAACTCCGCTGGCGTCCCTACTAGCCCGCTTTGGCTTATTGTCAGGACTACACTTGAATGCCTCAAAATCCGTAGCATTTTCCTTTTACGATACATATCCCCTACCTACCCTACACTTTGGGACTGAGCAGCTTGGGGTCGAACCAATTACCTTTAAATATCTGGGCATTCAGATTTATAGGAAATCTCGCGACACATTGGATGGAAACCTGATCCGTGCTATTAACTCACTAAAATCATAGGTGGCTTTTTGGATTAAATTGCCACTGTCCACGGCAGGCCGCCGTGCAATAGGAAAAATGGTGATGTTGCCAAGGCTCCTATTTTACTTTGTCAACCTCCCTGTGGTGGTTTCAGCGTGGGTATTCAAGATGAAAAACTCCTTGTTGGTAACCTTGATATGGGAAACAGGGCGTCGCTGGATTAGCCTCACTAAATTGCAACTGCCCACGTCTAAAGGGGGTATGGGAGCCCCGGATTTTAAGGCATACTGTATAGTTAGCCAATTACAATGGTTGCCATATTGGCTTGCTGGTCATAACCTATTCAAAATTGGGTATACACCTGCACAACTACAACTTGGAACACTGCAGACATTACTTTCCCCAGAACCCGGGAGACCGGAAGATATCCCTGTACTTCTTCAGGTAGCGCTCCACTATTGGAAACTTGCACTGAGATACACCAATACACCCACTCCATATGCCCCAAACATTCACCACTGTGGTCTCCCAACACCACAAGGCCCTTTAACTGCTCACAGATTAGCACCATGGGAAGATGGAGGCATCACGACAGTGGGCTCCTTATTCATTGACAGAACTTTAACGCCCCACGCTGAGCTGGTACGCACTTACAGTGTACCAAATACACTATTTCTGACTCATGCCAGCATCGTACATTTTGTCCATAAACATTGGCTCATTGAACAAAGTGAGCCCCCTACATTCCAATTGTTGCAGGCACTACACATAATGGGTCATGGGAGCCATTTAGTCAGATGGTTATACAGGGGACTGAGGGGACATTTGGAAATACCGCTGATGCTTTTTCACCAGACATGGGAAACTGACATTGCGCGTGCTCTCACAGACAAGGAATGGGCCGTAATCCTTGAACATCCCAAACGTGTATCCCGAAAAGTTTGATTCAAATTTATACAGCTGTCCCATTTACATAGGGCATCCCTGATGCCGTATAAGTTTCATAAAATGTACCCATTGGCCTCCTCAGACTGCCCCCGCTGCCACCTGCCTGGAGCGGATTTGATTCACACGCTATGGTCCTGCCCCTCCTTGCAGGAGTACTGGCGAGAAGTTATTGACAACTTATCGCACTTGTCTGAAAGACACATATAAATGTGTGCCTGTTGGGGCTGTCCCCACTACCACGGAAAGCCATAGTATTGCGTCATTTCACTGATCTCTCTCTCTAGTACTGGCCAAAAGGCTGCTCACACAGCATTGGAAATCCCGCTCGGCCCCGAGAAAAGGAGCTTGGGGGAAGAGGTTATACGTTGGGCCAAGGTAGAAACAGAAGCTCTTCAAAGAGAGCATAGAGGGCTTCGGAAGAAACCAATTTCACTGGAATGGGCCCATTTGTTGGAACAATTCAAAGTGAACGTTTCTACCAATTAGCGTGAATATAGACTGGACCACCACAAGTGTATAATTATTGCAGTTGATTGTATTGTGTTAAAAGTAGCAATTATGCAACCGTTCTCCCTTTTTTTTTTTCTCTCCCATCCCATTCCTTCCTCCTCTTCCCTCCTCATTTCTCCCCCCTCCTGCCCCCCGTGGCCCTCTCGGCCCTCCTCCACAACTATCGTGTAGACAACTTTGACTGGACCCTTCAAGCAAATTTTGTCTGAGGTGTTTGTTCCTCTTGGGTGGGAGGGGGCAGGAGTTAAGCATTTTGCTCCGAAATATTAATTTGTTATTCTACATTATAAAAATCAAAACTATACGTATTTCATACGGCAGGCCTCTCCATACCATGGCTCATTGTATTTTATATGTGAAATGATGCATTGTCCTGTTCCTAGCAATGATCAATGCAAATGTATTGTACTAAACTAACGACACATTTCTCCTGCACAACTGTAATGCATTGTAAATGTTAATAAAATATGTGCTAAAAAAAATAAAAAAAATTGAAACCTTATGTCCTCTCCTCCATGTATCTAGAGTGTATCAAAGGTTCACATTGCACAATGGCTGAATCTAAAAGAAAGCAGAAGTTGGTCACTCTAGTGATCTATAAACCTGCTGCACAAATTCTTTGTTGTCATTAATAGCCCACCTTATATACTTCTGGAATGAGCGAGGAAGAAGAAATACTTTCCAAAGGAAACTTGCAGATATCTTAACACATTTTCACTTCATATATGCTTCCATATCTTTAAATATGTATATAAATGAGGTATGCTCTTGAAGGCATTCAATTAATTACTTTCTTCCCAGCTGTAAACAGAGGAAGCATTAAAGAATAAAGTCTAAAAAATAGTTCAAGCAACTGCCATAACATCTGTTTGAGTTTTAAATCAGAAGTGGATTGTATAACTCAGAGATGCCTTTAACTTTGAGGATCCCAACAACTATGAGCCTTCCAATTAAGAAAATAAAAGAAGAAATCAGGTAAGTTAATAACAGAAATTCCGTTACCGTACAGTACACTGTTGTTCAACCATGTATTTTCCTTGTGTATAACTAGCAGGAATTATCTGAAGAACCAGACGTGCCCCGATGCAACAACGGACGAAACCCAATAACAGGAGGCCAAAAAGTCGAGGACGCTGCAACAGGAATCCGAAGACGCCACAGCAGGACTCAAGACGCTGATATGAAGAATCAAGTAAGATCAATAGGAAGGGAAAATGCCGAGCAATTTCCTGTGATGCATTTTCCTGTTATGCAGCTTGCAGTCTTTGTGCCACCACCTTAAAGGGACCGCAACTTGTGATGAGAGCTCGGGCAGTCTCGACAGAAATATACATAACTTTTGTTGCAATATGATTCTTCAAGGTGTGATTCCCTCTGTGCTCTTCGAGTGGCTGTGTTTCTTCTGCCCAATTGAAAAATGTTTGCTGTATTTAGTTCATGAATGTCATCGCCTTCGAAGGGCTCCCCTACACAAAGGAACAGTGCACCAACCCGGGTGCTAAGCAGGCTGTGGGTTATTTCTCCTTCCATTGGCATGAGTTCAGAAATTGTCCTTTTCCTCTTTCATTATTAGTGGAAGTTGACGACTCATTGCATTGGTGCACTATGGTTGTCTTCTCTGTTGCCTGGTTTTGAAAGAACTTTGTTGATAGTTAACTCGGAAACATTTACACATGCTCTGTAATTAATGGTTTTCGGAGACCTTGTATTTTTTCCTTAGGGGTATGATCTCCAAACTCCACTAGTCGCGATCTAGTGAGGAACCAGAAGGTAACCCATGTTGGGTATGTTTTAGTAATTTCGGGGAGTAAGGGTGATTCTTAGTTTATCTAGATGGATTAAATCTTTTTATGAGCCGTGGAGCCCCCCCCAACCCACAATCCTAACTGGATGATTAGATTGATGCTAAGTATGTTTGTGGGGTGGTCTCATGAGCATAGGGAGGGATGGAATTGTGGCTTTTAGCCCCAGTCTTACTGTGATGCTAGTTCTTGTCAAAGGCACTTCGCCTGGTGGCTAAGGGTCTGGTTGTTGTGCGGCTCCTTCCATTAGTTGTTTTACCAGCTGGGGCTACATCTTTTGATACTACCCTCAGTTGTGTTTGTTATGCCTGTTAACTTAGTGCTGCTATAGATGAGTGGAACACATGGTAAGAGGGGGCGTATCGCTGCTGGTGTGGCTAACGTCAGCCACATGCCGTGAGCACATTTTTGAGTGTGTGCACCTCTTTGTTCCCGGCACATAGTGTGTAACGAGACATGGCCCTCCCTTTTGGCTGTCAGGTACCTGGCTTGGGCTAATCTTGACCCCGCCTATGTATCTGAAAACTTTGTTTTGGGCTAGCTTTGGGCATTTTTTCTTTAGTTTTGGATGTTTAACTGAATCCCGTGTGATTTATGGTTACACTTGTCATGCAGGGATATGGTATGGGGCTGCTCCGTGGCCCCCTTTTCTCCCACGTAGGCTGCCTCGTGGTGTCTGAGGTCGGCGCAAATTGCTTTCCTCTTTATGGTGTTTGCAAGGTGGAAGCACCGTTAGTCGATGTGCTTGGTATGGAGGTGAGCACACCCGGTGCTTAAGTTCTTAAGTTCGTCTGAAGCTGGAGTGGAGATTTGGCGATCCCCTTCTCGGGCACCCTCCTCCCCCTCAGACCACACCCGCAACTCTAAGCACACTGGTGGGCCCGCTGTTTCCAGCTTGTGTCCTGGATCTCTACGGTTGTGTGTTGCCTAATGAACTAGGTCATCTCTTGTAGAATTTTGGAAGGGTGGGGCAAGGTGACCGTACTTTGGAAATCAAAAATGGGACAGTTCACAAAACATTGAAGAAGGCTAGCTGAGCTAGTATTCGCCTTGTAACATCAAAAACCTGAAAACCCGGGACATTTGACCAAAAAATTGGAAAAGTCTGCCGGCTGATGATGAAAAACCAGGACTGTCTCAGCAAATCTGGGATGCCTGGTTACCTTGGTGAACCCCCACTTCCCCTTTTTGGGGGCTTGGACTCAACATCATGCTAAGACCTTGCAGCTTACTGGCTCTTTGTGTGTACGTTGTGGAGTTTTAGAGTTTTACCATCCCAGGCGCCCGGGAATACTGGTACCCGCTACTGCAGATAGCTTCATTTTAGAACTGAAAGGGGGTCTCCATTGGCGAAAAGGAGGCTTCGAGGTTTTGGAGGTGCTGTGGGGACTAGACGCCATGAAGGAAACATTGGCCTTGGACCTGGTGCCCGAGAAAGGGGACCTTTTGACCTCTGAACATGGCTGTCTCTTTTTAAACAGTTCTTAGTCACAACCCCTCGTAACCCTGCCCTGGCCCTGGGGTGTAGCCAGCCAACCCCGCCCTGGGGGATCAGCAGAGGTGTGGGCCCCCATGAGATCACCCTTACATGACAAACTTGGTGCGGGCCCCCGATCGACACAGCTCTCTGTTGCTCTGAATTTCTGGATGCAAGTAAAAAATGTTGAACTCCCACTGTTGTCTTTTAGTCGTTCTTTTGATCTGGTAATAGTTGGGGTGGGGAAGAGGGTTAAGTTGGTGCTAGCTATTAACTATTAGGTTTTAAGTTGATGGGGTAACTTCCTACTCATGCTGGGGGGGTTTATTTTACTGCGCAGTTTGGCTCTGGGTTTCCGTGAAGGTGCTACCTCCCCACACTGTTACCCCTTCCTGCAGGTGTTATGGCCCGGTCCCTGTTGGGTTGGGTTCCCTGTCTGTGGCTGCGGCTGCCAGGTGCTCGCCCAATTGTTGGATCCCTGCTGCAGTTGTGTGGTGACCGGCGGACCTCCCAGTGACTGGACGTGGGGTACATTCTGATTCCCCGTGCTTGAGTGCAGAGGAAGGACATTCGTGGGGTTTTGTGGTGGTTGGCCCTGGCTCATGGATCTCTGCTGCTTTTGTTGCTCATGGTGCACCTTTAGCCGGCATCTTTCCGCCAGGTGACCTGGCCTATGGCAATAGAAGAACTCCATCGGATCGGGTTGTTGCCAACCTCCCTGGCCTCTACTGTCATAGCCTGTTTGGAACCCTCTGGAGTTTCGCAGTGGAGTTCCCATAGGACTGGTGCCATCTGCACATTTGTGGCCATCGCTGCCTCCTCGAGAGCAGTCTTTTACAGTTTGTGTTGAACCAGTTTCACAGTGTCTCTTTGGGCTTGCTCCTGCTTTTCTTGCTTCTTTTTGTGGTAGTGGAGGCTATGAGCCTGTATCTTCCGCCAGGGTTTGGTATCTAAACCAACTACTCTGTCCAGCCACTCTGTATCTTGATGGGTAACCCCTTTTTCAGAATACTGTAGAAAAATGTGACTTGTGAGTCTGTATCGGTCAACGGCTGTCCTGTCTCTTGTCCCCATAATTCCCTCATTCTATTTAGGTACTCGCTTATACTTTCCTCTGGCTTCATGGTCTCTGCCATTAGCCCCCTACATATGGGCGGTCGGGAATATGTCCCTCAGCGCGGTCCATATCCGGTGCCAGTATGAGTTAAATGCAGCCTGTTAGAACTGGGGGTCTCTAGTTGGCAGAGGTAGGTACCTTTGTCCAACTAGGGACCCTTGCTTCTAGTCAGGGTAAGGGGGTACACTCCTGAAATAACCCCTGCTCACCCCCTTGGTAGCTTGGCACGAGCAGACAGGCTTAGTTCAGAGGCAGTGTGTAAAGCATTTGTTAACACATACAGTAATCCAGTGACAACACTACAAATGGACACCACACAGGTTGTATTATAAAAATAAGTATCTTTTATATAGATTTACCACAAGACCATAAACGACAAAAATGATCCACAATACTGTACTTTAAAGATGGTAGAATTAGCTCGAGTCTCTTAAAATGGAAATGCGACACTTTGAGTTCAATGTACCTGAGATGCGTAACGCGATACAACAAAAGTGGTGCAGGGAAGGTGATGCGTCGGTTCCTTACCCGCAAGAACGGTGATGCGTCGGTTCCCTACTGATGAGCAGGGGACGGTGCTGCGTCAGTTCTTCTCGGCGTGGGGAGGTGATGCGTCGGTTTCTTACTGCGCTTCTGTGGCGATGCGACATGCAGCGCCGTGATGCGATGAAGATCTGGTGCAAAGAAACAAAATGGCGTCTTCTTGATGTTGCGACAACGAAGGGGTGATGCGTGCACGCCCCACGGACGTGCGGCGATTTCGATGAATCTTTGGAGCCGCGACAGGCCCTGCGACACGCTTCCCTGGCGATGCGGTGGCATCTGATGCGAGGTCGACGATCTTCTTCTGGGATGCGGGGCGCCTCGTGATAAGATGCGTCGGCGTCTGATGCGAGGTCGATGCTCTGCCCCGGGGATGCGACGGCGTCTGATGCGACGGCGACACTTTTCTCCGGTGCTGCGAGGCGCTTCGAAGGATGCGAGGGTGTCAGCGGCGCGCTTCTTCGGGGATGCACCGGCGTCTGATGCGACGTCGACACTCTTCTCCGGCGATGCGAGAAGCAGCGGCGGCGACACGCTTCTTCGTCTTGAGTCGCGCTTCCAGCTCCCAGCGACACGCAAGTGTGTCAGAAGGTCCAAATTCCCAGCAAGGGAATACAGGGGACCTGGTGGGTGAAGTCTGTTGTTCCTGAGACTTCAGCAGGAGGCAAGCTCTGAAATCAAGCCCTTGGAGATCCTTCACAAGTTGATGAAAGTACACACAAAGTTACCTTCTCCTTTCTTTGGCAGTCAGGCAACCACTGCAGGCAGATCCCTCTTGCTTAGGGATAGTCTTCTCCTCAGTTTCTTCTTGGTTCCGCTCCTCAGCAAAGGTTTCTTCTGTTGTAGGGATTCTGCACATACACAGAGCTATGCAGAGGATAATAGGACCTCGGAATATAGTGGTGAGCCAACCATAAACCTATGAAATACCTTTGCGGTCGTTGCCACAGCCACAACCCCAATATCCCATCAAACGGGAAGCTAAAGGTCCCGTGTCCGAAATTCTGACCCAGTTAGAATATCAGGGAGTGATTGAAACATGCGTGTCACCTATGAATAATCCCCTTTTCGCGGTTTCTAAACCCGATGGATCGTACCGCTTAGTTTTGGATTACCGACATTTGAACTCTCATTGTCGGACCTTTGCGGTGCAAAACACCCACAGTTCTGCGCTTGTAGACAGTCTTGTTCGTAAGAAATATAAAACTACACTTGACCTATCCAATGGATTCTACACGCACAACTTAGCCCCGGAGAGTAGCCAATGGAGCGCTTTTACCTCCGGTGGTAAATTATTCAAATTCCGGCGTTTACCTATGGGCTACAAGAACAGTCCAGGCGTATTCGCTGCCCGTGTTGTCTCTTTGTTAGACGGCATAGACCCAGATGCATGTTCGTACGTCGATGATATTTATCTGACAGACGACGAATTGTACCCGCATCTTTCCCGAGTGGACCGCATTATTCTAGAATTTGCGGTTTTAGGTTATAAGTTTAACTTTGCCAAATCTCACATTGCTGAATTTACCGTTTTGTTTTTGGGCTACGAGCTCAACAATGAAGGTAAGGGCTTAGCCCCCCATTTCCTGGAGAAATGTGCACTTTTGTGCCCTCCTACTACTCTGAAGAAACTTCAGTCTTTACTGGGTTTTCTAAATTTTGGGCGTACTTACATTCCCGAATATGCCCAGCGTATCAAGCCACTTTATGCCTTGATACAACCTAACTTTTCGAAGTCATGCTGGCTTCCGGAGCATTCCTCCATTCTGCAGTCTTTGCAGACAGACCTTCTTGAGTCTAAATTCTTGTTGACTCATGACAACCACACAAACCTGGTGATTAGAATAATTCCAGGGGCAGTGGGTTTCACGTACTTAACCTTTAACGAAGGTGACACAGTACCCATCGCATACAAGTCACATCTTTACACTTCTACAGAAATGCGTTTTTCATCTGTGGAGAAAGTTGAAAAACGAATTCTGGTGGTGACACCATATCCTGCCCTAGAGGCAGTGACGAAAGCAAGTGTTCCGAACTCTAAAGCTTTGCACCCCCGTTGGATACAATGGGCAACATCTTTGACGTCTCCGGATGTCACTTTTATCTTTGATTCTTCTCTTCAGACTCAGGATTTTTTACAGTATGAATTCGTTCATCCTCCTCTTCTGTCCTTGCTACCGCTTGAGGAATACGAATGTGTTATTTATACCGATGGTTCGGCACAACCGGCCACGGGTTCCAAGCATGCTTATTCAGCGGCATGTGCTATTGTTGCAGGTACCTTTGTGAACGGAAAGTTCAAATCAACTGTAGTGCATACTCAGGCACTAGGAGACAGTACTGCACAATTGGCCGAGCTGCGCGCATTGGTGCTCGCAGTTGAGTTCGCTAATCCGGATGTGACAACTCTAGTTGTATGCGATTCTTACTACTGTGTCCAGTCTTACAATGACAATCTGTTCTTTTGGTCGCAAAACGACTACAGAGACGCCAAAGGTAGCACAATTAAGCATAAAATGCTTTGGGTTCGAGTGGCAGATTTGAAACAACGTCTGCCTCTCACACAGGTGGTTCACACCCTTGGCCACCAGCGTGTGGGCGCACACGCTGTCGGTAACGGTTTGGCAGACGAAGCTGCCAAATCAGCAGTAGTCACGTGCTCAGTCGCAGCGGTTACCAGATCCATGTCTAAAATTGATACTGATATTTTAGCAGCTATTGCCGCAACAAAGGGCGGTGCTAATTACCCTAGGGGTTTCCCTTCCAAATATTCTTATCAGTTAGGTCCCAAACAGGCTCCCTACGTAAAAATACCAGACGTTGGTGATCGGCTGATCCCCAACGCGGACCGCAGACTTTCCTTGATAACGGCCGCACACGAAGGCATGGCTTCGGCTCATGCTGGCGTGTCTGTGACTGTTTCCATCTTGCAGCAGCGTTACTGGTGGCGTGGTTTATACAAACAAACCCGTACTTATGTGCTTTCTTGTGACGTTTGTCAGCAGATTAAGCCTTCCACGGTTACACGACCACCACAGACCCGCTCTGCATTTCTAACAGACCTTTTGGGTGTGTTTACCTGGATCACTGCGGTCCATTTTCTTCAGACACTGCCTATAAATATATCTTAGTGGCAGTGGATTCGTGCACACGTTTCATCTGGGTTTGGCCACAACGAAGTGCTGACGCTCGAAATGTCATAAGGGACTTGCGTGTCTTTGTGGGGATTTTCGCCTGTGGCACCTTCCATTCTGACCAAGGTCCCGCGTTTGCCTCTAAGGCTTACGAGGACGCAATGGGTTCACTGGGGGTGCGGGTGAAATTTT
Source organism: Calotriton arnoldi (assembly GCA_963921515.1). Lineage (NCBI taxonomy): Eukaryota > Metazoa > Chordata > Amphibia > Caudata > Salamandridae > Calotriton > Calotriton arnoldi. Next base: position 1,746,015 of record CAWUFW010001745.1, read on the forward strand.
CGTCTCCATATCGGCCTGAGGGCAACTCGATTGTTGAACGAATGAACCGTGACTTAAAGCAATCCTTGACAGCTAGAGTCTTAGGTACTGGCAGGAACTGGCTGGCCCACTTGTATACCGTCCAACGTTCACTTAATAATCTCCCTAGAAGACCTCTGGGTGGGCGGACCCCATACGAAATGCTCTTTGGCATACGAATGTTTGTGCCCGACCTTGATGGTCTAGACATGGCGGCGCAATCCGCCATCTTTGATGTAGATAACCATTCTACTATGTTACAGGACTTACAAGAAGCCCGAGACAAACTTGCAATCGCACATTTACCTTCAGCCACAGACGCTGCGCTGCAGATTCCGGTTGCCGGCTGGCTTCCGAAGATTGGAGATCTGGTTCGAGAGAAGGTGGAGAACAAAAAGAATTCGGCCCCTCTTATCGTGCACCAGTTCCAGTCCTGGGCTTGAGGGGAACTCGTACAGTCATCTTACCACCGCTTCCTGGTCGCAAAGAGAACAGATACATCTCAGTGGAAAATGTCAAGCTACAACATCTGGCCGATCCTGAATAGTGTTGCACCAGCGGTCTCTTGTCCTGTCATTTCCCGGACGAATGTTCGTGGCCCTCCGGCCCGAACGGTCACTGATGTTGCCATCGAGATGGTAGATTTGCCTGATTGCTTACTCGATGACCCGGACTCCCCCTGCAACGACGAGTCTGAGTATACCTACCCCGCCAACGAGTCGGTGGCACACCTACCAACAACACCACTGAGCCCAACACGTTATTCCTTTGACTCGGATTCCACCTCGTCACTTGTCCCGTCCAAATTCAGCATTCTTGTATCCTGGTTCAGAGACAATTTTTTGATTCCCCCCTGGACATATATCTGGTTGGTGCTATTCCTGATTTTTTTGTTCATGTCCATTGGCTTTGTCACAGTGTTTTTTCTACTCATCAATGGTCACTATTTACCAGAACGCTCTGCAGTGAACTGTGTCGCTGGAACTTTGGCTCCACATTCTTCATCTCACATCATGAAGCGTGATCACACATTTGTGAACATTTCAGCTTTTCCAGTCGCTGATGGCATCGTATGGGATGCGGTAAATTTCCAAATTCATGGACCAACCGAAATTATTAATGTACCAAATGTCCTTCGTGTTTCAATGGGTGATGTCGTAAAAAGTAATATTCATTCTGACGATTGGGATGTGCATGCAGTTGAAGCACTATTTACTGATTTGAAATATTATGCTGCTTTCAGTGCTGAAGATTTGTACATGAATTCTGCAAGTTATGCTGATTTGTATTGTTACCAGCATTGGGGCAACCACTTTGTCCATAAACCAAGTGCACTGCGTGTTCCTTTTAACAACACCCAATGGGAGCATTGTCCAACCCCTTTACCAAGTAGCTCCCAAACTCTTAGAAATAAATTTACTTACTTCACGGACTTTGATAGATCGAACCCTGGGTCCTATTATTTTAAATTGAACACTCCATCCACTCAGAAAATCATGTTAACCCACACCAAATTGCTATATTCGGGTTCCTTTTTGAGCGCCTTAGCTGTGGGTGGTTATGAGTACTGGAAGGACACTGTTGACTTGAAATCAATCGGGGGCTCCAAATCATGGCAGGTGCAAGGCACAGAAGCCTTGCACCGTGCTTGCCTTATCCCAGCCCAGATTTTATTTCTGAATAATACCATTTATTAAACTACATGCTGGGGTTTGGCTACTTCCAAACAATTGAATGCACCTTCCATTCCTGCATTGGCTTCCCCTCCCAACGGGAGCTTGCATTTCAATATGTCCCTTCAAAATTTGCAGGCTCTTTTTCAAAACAATTCGTTTAATGTCTCTACGCTTGTTCAGTCACCCTGGTTGGCTTGGCCCATCGCCTCTAATGGCTGCCAACTGCGTATTCATGAGTCAGTTCTGGGTTATAAACAGGATAGGCCAGATCCAAGGTTTTCTGACTCTCGTACTGTAGCAACATATTCTGTTGGTAAATTGTGTAAACAGTGGTTGCAGCACTCTTCCCTAGATTCTGTTAAACAACATTTATCCCTCCTATCAGGCAACATTGATCTGTCCGACTTTATTCTGGGGCCTTCGACCAAAGAGATTCATTTATGAAACTTATAATGCACTCTGGAAGCTTTCGCAAATTGAAGCTGCTTCCCGTCTACGGGAAATAGATCAAGCAAATTTGGAAAAGGTGCTTGCTGTTGTTGACAATAGTATTAATACCCTGTCTTCCCGCATTTACACGTTAGAGAATATTGTGTCCTCTGTTGTTGATATTGTACAAGATGATGTTTCTGTGTTATATCATGGTCAGAATCAATTGCGTTCAGTTATGCAGTTTGCATGGACTTTGCAAACACTTAAGTTGGGTAAAGTTCCTTGGCATTTTCTGAACACTTCTGCCTTATTCCTGCCCTTTAATTTAACTGACAAACAGCAGTTCATGTCCATGAAGGATGCAGCATACACTCTGTTACATATCGAGCAAATAGAGCCCTTACCATTCTCTGTGGCGGAATTGGATTCTGCCGTGTGGCTAGTTCATGGGGTTATCGCCTTGCCTTTTTCTTTGTTTGAATTTAGTTTGTGCATGAAACATTATCCTGTGGGCCGTTTCCAGCCCTTGGGCAGTGCCTTCCTGCATGAACTGTGGCCCCAGAATAAATACATAGTGTTATGTCTAAGTGCGAGGGACTGGCCAGATCAGCAAGAACAAGGGATGTTGTTTTTCGACCTTGTACATGTTGTGCAGACGTAGCCCAAAGGGAACAGGAGAAAAGGTGAAAGACAGAAATGCAGACAGTTCTAAAATAGCCGGGCAGAAGCAGAGGCTGGAAAAACAATGGCACAAAGTAACGTGCGCAAAAAGGCATCATGGCAGCCAGGCCTAAGTCAACGTAGCAAGGCAGACCAGGAGGCCACAAACCACAAGACACGTCTTGTTTCCCAAAAGTGATCTAATTTCCTAGGGGTCTGGGTCCCCTTTTTATATACCTTTCCTCTTTGTTCTCTGAAGGCAGAGAGGCCTTTGCCTAGTCCAAAACCAGTTCTGGTCAGTCCTGGAGCACTTTGTTTACCGGACTCCTTCTTTCCTTTCAGAATGTGGGGCAGGGTGCTCAGCCGCCCAGCGGGAGGTGGAGCCAGCATTGTGGAAGGCAGGCACAGCCCTATTCAGACCCAGGTGCAACTCCTCCCTCCACTCTGGATGCAGATCTCTCTATTCAGCCCTGTGCTGACTCACCCTGTCTCCTGGAGCCACCCCCAGCCCCTGTCACTCAAACTCCAGACAAGGAATAAACAACCTAGCAGAGGCAGGCTTGGAAGGTTAGGCAAGAAAATACCTACTTTCTAAAAGTGGTATTTTCAAACACAGAATGTTAAAATCAACTTCACTAAAAGATGTATTTTATCATTCTGAGTTCAGGCATACTAAATTCGTTTCTCTACCATGTTCCCTGGGTCAGTTAGGATTATAAGGTGTAATAATCAAATTGCCCATTCTGGCCTATGGGGAACAGGTAGCCTTGCAATAGTGAAAACAAAAATGGCTGTAATTCACTATTAGGACATGCCACACACACCAGGGCATGGCCTACCTTATACTTACAATGCACCCTGCCCTAGGGCCTACTTTAGGGGTGACCAACATGTAGTAAAGGGAAGGTTTAGGGACTGGTAAGTGGGTGCACTCACCAAGTCGACATGGCACCCCTAGGTTGCACACAGGCTCTGCAATGGCAGGCCTGAGACACATTTTACAAGCTGCTTCTGTGGGTGGCACAACCAGTGCTGCAAGCCCACCAGCAGCATTGGATTTACAAGCCCTGGGCACACTCAGTGCACTGTACTAGGGACTGACAAGTAAACCAATCATCCAATCATGGAGTCACTAATACATAACACAATTTATCATAGGGAGCACTTGCACTGTGGCACTGAATAGCAGTGGCACAGTGCCCAAAGCATCTAAACCAGCAAAAACAGATCAATAACATTGGAGGCATCATCAAAAAATGGAAGGGAGACCCACGCCAAGGATGCCAGGTCTAACACAGCCCCATCATGTTGGGTCTCTGTTACCTTTATAGCTAGAATGTGGGCTTGGGTGAACACCGTGTTTGTCTGTTCCCCAATTTGGCTACTCAACAGACAATTAATGTCACCTATCGCTAGGTTAATACCTGCGGTGTTCTTTTTGAAACACATAATCCATTTCCCTGCCTCATCCAGCAACAATGGTAACTTCGTCCTTAGTCCCTCTTTGTCTATCTGGGACCACAGCACATATATGACGCCCGCTGCACCCTTCTGCAGCAGTGGGCACATTCTTGACCTGGGTGGCCCTGTATGTTTATCCTCGACATAGCGGTCCCACCTTGCGAGGCATTGCTGCATGTAGGGAAAGTTCCAATAGGGATTTCCTCCTTCATGTCTGATGCAATCCTCCGCTACTGACATGTCCTCGGGCTCAAATAATCCTTTGCTATCCCAAGACCGGTCATATTGGTCCTTCTCCTCAGTCCAGTACGCTAACAGGTCACAGAACAGGTACATAAAACTCTTGCCTTCCTCCTTTACCATTATTTCCCTGGGGGTAGGTCTATCTTTGCCATGCACCCATGTGGAGCAGCGCTTGTCCTCATCGCTGCTCTCCTCGTGAGCACGTAAAGGTGCCATCCTATTTTTCCTGCGTCACAGGTGGGTGAGCACCAGACTGCCTTGTCCCTCATTTCTCCATCAGCCCTCCTTCTTGAATGAGAGGGTGGTGTGACTCACAACCCTGCTAGTTGCCTTTCATCTACCTCCATTTCATCCCAGAGCTACCCTCGGTACCTATCTCCGATACCCTCACCTGGGGGTGCAATGTCCTGTGTTCTCAGTCTAATTCCTGGTCACATTCCATCTCTGTCTCTAGCAGGAGCTTACGCCTCTCCTCCTCGTGCCATCTGACCTGTCTACTTTGCTCGGAACTACGTGTTCCTTTCGTTGATCTGGCTTTGCTTTCGAGTTCACCCTCTGCTTCCTCTTCAGCTACCTGGGCAAATCCTGTAGACCCACCCTCGTCATCGGTTCCTGGGGGACTAGAGCTCCCTTCCCCCCCCGAGCTTACTAAATCACTATCGAGCATCGCTACGAACTTCCCTGACACCCACTTACGTTCGCCTGACCTAGTGGGAATGCATATCGTACCTGCTCTTGAGAGGTCATGTGTCATTTGTGGTGGTCGGGGAGTTGAGCTTTTGGGGACCTGGTGGTCGAGGAGTCGAGCTTTTGGGGACCTTTCCTAGGAACTTGGACTGCACTGGGGGAGCGTGGGCCCACTTGGTTTTGCCTCTCTCAGACTTAGATCTGACTGACCTTCTATCGGTGGTGGGTTCGTCAGCTTCTATCACTGCTGGGTTAGAGTAACCTAATGCCGGTGGAATGGGTTTGAGCACCTCCATCCCGGCATATGGTGGGGAAGGTGCTGGCGGTTTATTTGCTAACGGCATTGTAGGGCTATCGCTGATGGCCTCCTTGAAGATCGCCCATAATTCTAATAATGCCTCTCTCGTCTCTCATTTGACCTGCATATTTGGTTTTTATGAGCGTTTTAGTGTACTCAATTATGTTTGTGTCAAATGTTCCCTCCTTAGGCCAGAGAAATGTGTGTGCCTTCATGTGTGAATGCCTTTCTTGGCAAAACTTGTTTAGTCTTTTGATCTGCCTGGGGAACCTAGTTTCCATGTGGTTTAGTGAGGAATCCTTGGCTATTTAGTAATTTGGCTAATACAGTTCGAATTACGTTTTCCTAGTTCGGTTTGTCGAATCGTGGGCAATTCGTACGTGGTGCACTCTTACAATTTTACGTACTATGAGCTCAGTGCTTCAGTATCCTACAAAAACTGTTAAAACGAGCATCTACATGAAACAAGACAAGACCGCATACACAGTATATATAACACAGGGCGAATATGCAATGAGTTAGCAAAAAACCTGCATGAACTCAATTTCCATACAATGTATTTTCAACAACAGTGAGTGCAATAACATTTATATACAACAATACAGTTCATCAATGGTCGACAGAGAAAAATTACTTTGTCAAAAATAGAACTTGGTCGTTTATTGCAATTTATCCTCTAGAAAAAGAAGACTAGCGTGGAACATGTTCTTCAGTGTTCCGGATAGTCTGCCACTATCCGCTTCTAGACAAAGGTGGTACTCACAGACACAGTTTAGTAATAACTCGGGAATCACTGGCCTCTCTTACCCCACACAAGTTACACCCAGTTTCCTTGATGCAAGTTTCCTTAAAAGCCTGAATTACACCATATGTCACACCCAGGTCCAAACGCACGCTCTGTGTCACACCCAGAGGTCCAATCGACGAACAACTCTCACTCCTTTCAGATACTAACGGGGTTAAGAAACCTATTAGCACTGACAAATCCTTTTTAACTAAAAAACTATGAGACTGAGGTGCCAACTCCACCTATACAGCATATCTGTATCATAAAGATAGTATCCTGGGAGCCATAAAGGGCTATACAATAAATATTCACCTTTTCTAGTGTGCTGACTGTCGAAAAAAGGTGACTTCCGAGGGATCACCTCTGAGGTTGCCTTACGACTGATACAGTTGGGGCATATAAAATAGGTAATATGCCAGACCCAGTCAATGGCAGGGTGCTCAGGTTATCTTTCTAAGTTTCTCCCTAGTTTGCCATACGCCAAATGTTTTAAAAAAGACAATGTTTCAGGTGCGGATGTGGTCTCTAACCCTCTGTGATGGCTGCTTGAGGACAGACCTGCGCCCCGCGGATTCAGCAGAACTTCCAATCAATTGCGGTGTCTGCCTATCTTTGCAGATGCGCAATGTGAATCCATCCGGACGGGGTCACCTTCCTTCGACTGCAGTCGGGTTCAAGGCCCCAATCCTCCTATCTGGCTTGCCAAAATGTCACTTGGGTTCGAATTCCAGAAGAGATGAGGCGTTTGGCAAAACAGGAACAGTTTCATTTAATTAAACAATTCGGCCGGGAGACAGTTACAGGCACAAGGTCTGAAGACTGTCTCAATTTACATTGGGTTTGCATTGGTCTTATAAACAATGTTACATCAAGCCATAAACGTATCCGGCGTACCATATATGGTGAGGAATGTTGGTTGCTGCATTAGTCATAAAATAATGGTCAATGGTTACTACAGGTGGGTTTCGACCTTGCGTGGATACAGTGTGGCCAGTGATGAATGTGTTCAGATGTCCGGCATGGGGAGCATGTGATCACTACATGTGCTAGGTCCTGATTGGCTATGTGTTCCTAACTCATGTGGCATCTGACTTTATGGTGTTTTCTGAAGCACGCGTACCCCCTCGGGGCATCTGTGCTTTATTGGGGGCAATCTCCCCTGACCATTGTGATGTTACTGCGCCTATCTGTGGGACTGATCAAGAGTTTCCTGCCTGCGTGTTTGCCTGCCAGCTATGCACCCTCCCACCTGTGAACCATCAACAGTAATCCCGGACCTAGGTCGCAGGGCCTGCCTGACTATATACTAATATTCTGTTAATAAGGACGATAGTTCATTTTTGTCGATAAACGCATCGATATCCAGATTAACAGTTAGATCGAGTATCCACCACAAAGATCGTAACCAAAGGTATGTAACTTGCTCTTTTGATGGATACTTCTAACCGTAGATTCATCACATGGTGAATAGATAACATAGCAATACCTCCCCTGGCAGTGGGTCTGTGAACTGGCTGAGATTAAAAAGTCCGGCATGACCGAACAGTAGACATGCCCCTTTCGAAAGACCTTACTGTCAAGACAGTAGTGCTTTGTTAACGTATGAACCAAAGCCCACATAGCAGCCTGACAAATGCCTAGTACAAGTACTTTGCATGCTAACCCAGTGGTAGTAGTCTTAGATTTGATAGAATGAGCCCATAAGTCTTATGGAGGCTGCTCTTCACCGGTTCTTAGCAGGTCTTTACGAAGAGAACCATCCATTGGCAGATGGTCCATGTTTTGTACTGCCTTGCCCTCCTTTGCCTCAGAGGACCCCACAAAGAGCTGATTGTCCACCAAGTGTCCTTTGGTGCAATTAATATAAACACGTAGTGCTCTCTGTGGGCCCAAATGATGGTCTCTCCTCTTCCTTAAAGGGATGAGGGGAGGACATCTGTGCTTTATTGGGGGCAATCTCCCCTGACCATTGTGATGTTGCTGCGCCTATCTGTGGGACTGATCAAGAGTTTCCTGCCTGCGTGTTTGCCTGCCAGCTATGCACCCTCCTACCTGTGAACCATCAACCAGTAATCTCGGACCTAGGTCGCAGGGCCTGCCTGACTACATACTTGCGTGTGGAGGTAGATGTGGAGTTCTGGACGGGCGATTCTATTAATAAGGACGATAGTTCATTTTTGTCGATAAATGCATTGATATCCAGATTAACAGTTAGATCGAGTATCCACCACTAAGATCGCAACCAAAGGTATGTAACTTGTTCTTCTGATGGATACTTCTAACCGCAGATTCATCACCTGGTGAATAGATAACATAGCAATACCTCCCCTGGCAGTGGGTCTGTGAACTGGCTGAGATTAAAAAGTCCGGCAAGACCGAACAGCAGACATGCCCCTTTCGAAAGACCTGACTGTCAAGACAGTAGTGCTTTGTTAACGTATGAACCAAAGCCCACGTAGCAGCCTGACAAATGCCTAGTACAGGTACTTCGCATGCTAACCCAGTGGTAGTAGTCTTGGATTTGATAGAATGAGCACGTAAGTCTTATGGAGGCTATTCCTTCACCGGTTCTTAGCAGATCTTTATGAAGAGAACAATCCATAAGGGAGATGGTCTATGTTTTGTACTGCCTTGCCCTCCTTTGCCTCGGAGGACCCCACAAAGAGCTGATTGTCCACCCAGTGTCCTTTGGTGCAATTAATATATAAACGTAGTGCTCTCTGTGGGCCCAAATGATGGTCTCTCCTCTTCCTTAAAGGGATGAGGGGAGGCAAAGGGTGATAGCCTTCCCGACATGAAATGGTGTGACCACTTTCGGAAGAAACGAAGCTAGCTTGGGTACCCAAAACCAACTTATTTGGAAAGAATGTTGTATAGGGTGGGTTGACAGAAAGCGCCTGCAGCTTGCTCATATGCCTCGTCAATGTCGTGGCGATGAGAAAGACCTTTTTCAATGCCATAAGTCTCAAGGGATAACTGTGCAGTGGCTCAAAAGGGGTGCACATCAAAAAAAGGTGAGAACTAAGTTCAAGTCCCACAACGGCAGCATAAAGGGTTTTGGTGGAAACAAATCTTATCAACTTTTCAAAAATCTCATTAGAACAGGTGATTTAAATAAAGAAGGCTGAAATGGCAACCACAAAAAAAACCCATAGAGCCTACAAATAGCCTTTAACAGTGCCTAATGCAAGTCCTTGCTGGGCCGGGGACAGAACATACAGCACAACATTAGACAACTTGGCTGGTAGTGGGTCAATGTGTCAGGTGCCACACCAAGCCACAAATTTATACCGAGTGGCTTACACCAATTTAGTGGAGGGACATCTCGCAGGCAAGATTGCATCAAGAACCTCAGGAGGGAGGTGGTAGGAGGCTAACTGGTGCCGCTCAATGTTCAAGCATGGAGATGCAGATTGTGTAGGCCCGGGAGCAGAACTGTGTCTTGCTGCTCTGACAGAAGATCCTCCTGTAGCGGCAGCTTGACCAGAGGACAGATACTCATGCCCAGGAGTGCCAGGTACCAATGTCTCCTGGTCCAATCAGGTGCAACCAGGATGATTTGTGCCTGGTCATTCTTGATCTTCTTCAGAAGGTGGGGCAGGACAGGCAGCAGCGGGACGGTAAACAGGAGTCTCGAGCTCCACTCTAGACAGAAGGCGCCTCCGAGAGAGAGCGCCTTGGAAACTCCAAGGCGCACAAGTGCTGACATTGCACATTCTCAGTGATCGCAAAAAGATCAAGCCAGGGTTTGCCCATTGGTGGAAGATGTAATGCGCCACTTCCTGTTGCAACTGCCATTCGTGATCCGCTAAGTGTTGGTGGCTGAGTTTGTCCACCCTGGCATTTAGAGATCCCGCCAGGTGGTTTACCATCAGAGAAATTCCTTGGCGGTTCAGCCACTTGAAGAGGACACAGGTCCTAAGACCCCACCCGCCCTGCCTTGCGGTGGTGTTGTCCGTGAGCAACAGCACAAGCCTTTCTCTGACGGTGGGCATGAAAGGTTTCAATGCCAAGTGAATCACCCTCATCTTAACAAAACTGATATAGTTGAATCTCTTCCAGAGACCACATGCCTCTGATCTCCACCTCTCCCAGATGGTCTCTGCAACCAAGTAGTGATGTATCCATGACTACCATCAGCTCTGGGAGGGATAAGGAGAGGGGTCTGCCACTAATCCAATCACAGTCTAATAGCCCCCATTGCAGGTCTTTTGCAGTTTCCTCTGAAATCTGGATAGCATTTCACAGATTCCCCTAATGCTGTGCCCACTGAGAAGTGAGGTCCTACTGGAGAGACAGCATGTGCAACCTAATATGTTTGGCCAGCTGGGTGCAGGAGGCCAACAATCCTGAGAGTCTCAGAGTCATCTGCACTGAGATCGAGGACCGACACTGACTGAGGCTGAAACATATAGATCATAGCCTAAATATCCTGGACTCTGCGCTCCGGTGGAAAGGCACAAAACCATACTGTACCCAGAAAAGCTCTGATGAATGGGAGCGTGAACCCCCGTGATATTAGTTGGTTCACCATCGTCTGGAGGTGGCTCACAAGTGCCTGGGGAGAGCCCGCCTTCAGCAGCCTGTCATGGAGGTAGGGGAAGACTAATACACCCTCCTTCCCCAATCTCCGAAGGTGTGCTGCGACCATCGCCATCACTTTCGTGAACACCAGAGGTATACTGGTGAGGCCAAAAGGGAGCACTGCAAACTGAAAATGCTCCTGGCCCACTGTGAACCAAAGGTAGTGCCTGTGTGTTGGCAGGACGGGCATATGAAAATAAGTGTCCTGCAGTCAAATACCACCATCCATTCTCTGGTTTAGGACAGACAGGACTGGGCGATTGTGAGCATCGTGAATTTGCCCTTTTGCAGGAAGGCGTTAAGAGGGCGAAGATTCAAAAGAAGAGGAAGGCCTCCGTTCTTCTTTAGCACAAGAAGTAGCAGGAGTAACACACTCAGTTCGTACTTCAGAGGTGGGAACCCTCTGTCTGGCCCCTTTGGCCAAAAGGGCCTACACTTCCTGCTACAAGACTGACAGATGGCCCACCATCTGCCGCCTTGATGGTGGAGGAAGGTGCACCGGGGTATAAAAAGAAATGGGAGGGCGTAGCCCCAAAGTACAATCTGGAAGACCCACTTGTCTGAAGTATTGGCCTGCCACCCCTCGAGGAAATATTAGAACCTGCCTTCAAAAGGGTGCCTGGTTGCCAGCAAGGGCACACTGAAGTTGGTTTTGTGGCTTTGAATGCTGGAAGGGTTATGGATGAACTGCACACTGTCCTGCTGTTCTTGCCACTGTCTTTGAGAACTGAGGCCTCAGCCACAAAAGGGCTGAAAAGCCTGCTGGGCTGCTGGAAGGGTCTTGCATTGGCAAAACTGAAAACCGTGACCATAGCAACAGAGAGTGAAATTCTCTAATGGGAGCAGAAAGACCCAAGGAATGTGCTGTGGTTCTACACTCTTTAAATGTTCCAAGGCCAAATCCACTTTTTTGCCAAACAGTGACGAGCCGTCAATGACATGTCCATCAGTGATGTTTGCACATCCCCAGAGAAGCCCGTTGACCTCATATAGGCATGACACCGAAGTGCCACACTGGTTCCCACTGCTCGACCCAATCATTTGGTCGTGTCGAAGCCAGGATGTATTATGAACTTCACTGCATCACCACCATCCTAAATAGCTTGAGTAAGGGATGCCCGAAAGTCGTCTGGAACAGTCATTAAAACTTGTGCCACCGTATCGCAAAGAGCGTGGGAGTAGTGGCCAAAAGACAGCCTGCGTTCAGGGATCAGAGAACAAGGCTCTTATAGGATAAAATCTGCTAGCCAAATGTCTCTGTGTATTTTGTCTCAGGATCAGGTGGAGTGGTAGAAAAGACGCTGGGATTGATTTGGTGGTGGAAGCCTGTACCACCAAACTCTACGGCATTTGATATTGTGTACAAAAGGCTGGGTCGCCCAGTGCAGGACGATGGCAATGAGCAACCTGTCTATTAAACAGGTGGACCGGAGCATGATTTCACCCAACTGTCCAAAAGGGAGTCCATGAAGGCCTCACTAAATGGTAGTAGCGGCTCTGTAGGGGCCTGACCTGGCTGAAGTACATTAGTCAAACCCGCAGGGGCATATTATCAAGGCGGCGCTATGAAATTATCGCCGCTTTTGCGTCCGTTTTCGGGCGAAAAGCGGCGATAATTTCATCGCCTTATCAGCAAAGACACGCTATCGCGTGTTTTGCTGACTTAGCGCCCGTTTCCAGCACGCCTAACTTTGCATCGCTAATGAGATGCAAAGTAGGCGTGGCTGTGAAACCAACAAGGTAAAATATCTCGAAGGCAGCTTTGCGATATTAACAAGGAAGGGTAGCGATTTTTTAAATCGCGTTAAGTATGACTTAACGCAGGAATTTAACGTCTGTTAAATTCCTGACTAAGGCATACTTAACATCCTCTTCATCATAATTATCATTGTACGAGTCAGTGCCAAAAAGATGGTGTAAAATTTGGGCCCTACCATGTGATAAGGGCAGATAATCCGAAATGGAGGGATCGCCTGTTGGCTGTGTGTTGGTCAGTGCCGGGCACAGCTTCGGTCAATATCATGGTGGATTCTGCTCAGAGCCAAATAGCACAATGGGTTGTAACGCCTCCTCCAGCATCAGGATTGCTGTGATGGGATTTGACTAAGAGCTAGGAAGCAGAACTGAGTTTGGAAATGGAGCCAGAGTTTCTGGGGAATGTTGACTGGAGACCTTAATGGACCCTTGGGGCCAGAAGGAGCACCAGAGGGATCCGGTATACAGCCAAAAATGCCAAGCATGACACCTCTGAAAGTCTCTACTTACTGCAACATCGCTGAAGGACCAAGGATCTCGGGGTGCACCAGGACTGGACAAGGAATCAGCTCCAATGGAGAAAGAGAACTAGACCGGAAGGCATGCTGCTGCACTCGCACCCTGTTTGGAGTACGAGAGTGGCAGGAAGGGGCCGATTTTCACTTTGATTTTTTATGCTTTTTCTTAGACTTGCCAAAAGACTTTGACTATAATCTGCCACAGGAACAACTTCAGGAGTTGGAATGGCACCTTTCTTTTGACTTCAACTACTTGCATTAAGGAGTCTTCTTGTGTTTGGCAATGTAAGGTTTGGCATCACGTTCCTCTATGGCCTTCTGGCCATCTGGGTACAGTCATCACAGGACCTGGAGTCGTGCTCTGACCCCAGGCACCAAAGACATACTTCGTGAAGTTCTGTCACAGACATCTGTTTGCAACAATCTCTACATGGTCTGAACCCAGTTTTCGTAGCAGGGACATTTCCCTTGCAAAATGGTGTAATTCTGCTGAAAATGTGGTCTTGAAGACCAAGGAGAAGCTCTGGATCTGTGTTAGAAGGCGCAGAAAGCAAGATACTGACATCAGCATGCATAGGTGGTGCTCATATATGGTTCCGCTCGTCACTTTCAGAGTGGAACGACATCGGCATGGAGTCGCACAATGTAACCTCCCGGCACGCCAGAGTACTGCTTTAAAGTTTCCACATTCAGTCTGACGCCTGGAGAATATTCACAATATGAGGAATCTGCAGTTAGAAGTATTCATCAGAAAACTCTTACACAAACCATTTTTAAAGGAAAAGTAAGAGCAGGCAATGTAGTTAAATAAGCTGCAGTCCACAGAGGCTGGATAATTAACACTGTGTTTTTAAGAAAGTGTACCAACATGCCCTGTCAGTGGCAGTTGCTCCATTTCATTTTGACCAGAGACTCTGGCTAATGGTCTATAGGCAATCAAGCTCTGTTTTATTACACTGTGGAGGAAGAAGCATTGTATATTATTTCCAAGGCCATTCCCCTCGAGGAAAGCTAGGCGTACAGGTAAGCAACATTTGCTTCTCTTTCAGGGGATCTCCACTGATAAGTCGTAAGCACTGAATAGAACTGCAAGCCCATCCATACATGGAGATGCTTAGTGCTTCACTCACAGATAACATCAAGATTCACAAATATGCCAATGGTACACAACTCTAATTAAAAGTCACCTCGGCTTCAGACACTTCAAGCCTAAAACCCTGACTGCACATCAGCCAGACCTCGATGTCCAGCACATACTTGGAGCTCAACCCAACCAAGACAGAATTCCTAATATTTGCTAGAACAAACAAGAAATAGTACAAACTTGGCTCAATAACAGCAAACTTGATGGCTCCGAACCACAACTTTCACTGAATTCCAAGTCACTTGGATTCACCCTAGACATCAATCTCACCCTCAAGGACCACACTGCCAAAAAAACAAAGACAGCCTGTTTCAGCTCTCTCTTCTAAAGAAAGTTAAACAGTTTTTTCCAGCCTCCTTAAAGGCATCCTACACACTGGAGCATGTCTCCATCCAGAGTCTGAAGAAATATGATCACATTACCTCCATCCTGATGGAACTCCATTACCTCCTGTTGCCAGCCTGCACCATCTTCAAGACCAGCTGCAGCATTTACAAAGCCATCATAACCGGCACCCCCATTTACACTATAGCCAGGTCACCATCAGTCTACAGACTAAATAGCGTAAAAAAAAAAACAAGGTAGTATGCCTTTCCCATTTATGCACCTAGGATTTAGATCAACATCCTTGCTCTATTAGGACAGCCTCATCAGCACTCCGATTTAGGAAACACACACCTCTTTAAAGAAGACCACATCACAATGCAAAAACAGTCCACAAAGCAGCTACCCCTCCAAGCACCCATGACCATATCTTTCTCTTTGACCTTGTACAGCACTCCACTGCATTTTGACTAAGCTGGCGCTATAGAAAAACCACATACATATAGTCCTGCTTTCGAAACATCAGGCGATAGAAGAAAAATGAAAAATCAAGCTCTAACCAAAGAGATTCCTCAAGATGGTATTCCCTACCTGGGCATATACCCTGGAATCTGAATCCAGGGAATAGCCTTTGGATGCCAATAGCGCTCAAGTCTATATTATGCCTGCAACATGTTATGCCTCCTTGCAAATTCTATGTCAGGGGCCTTGGATTTGACACTGTAATCTCATCTGATTTTCATCTGGTTGTTTTGTTAAAGTTAGCGGGATAACAAATGCTTTCAAAGTGGAAGTGTGGAGTAGGGGGAGATGGGAGATGGGAGGGAAGAGAGGTCTGGGTTGGGCTCAGTTGGCTCTGGTTTCTATGGTTATGTAATGTTCCCTACAGTGCCTATCATTACATGTCGCGCAGTGCAAGTACCTGATCCAGGTGGAATGCAAGCTCCCAGCATGCCACCAGCTTGGCTTCCTTTGCCCCAATACACCTGCTCTCGATTGTGGACACAATCGCAACCATGTTGGCCTTTAAGGCTATGTCCTGGAATGTCAAGAAGAATGCCTACTTGATCGTATCAAGAGATGGGCAGTCCTTAGATTCACACGTAGACATGTCCCAACAGTCCTCATGCTTCAAGGTACCCACCTGTTAGGCACAAGTGCCCATTTTAGCCAGCTATGGATAAAACGATTATTCATGCAGTTCACTCAAGAGGGTCTAGGGGTGTCGTGATTTTGCTCCACAAAACCATCCTGATGGTGCTCTCACGGGTCACGTCAGATAGTCAGAGACGATATTTGGCACTGGAAGGAAACCAGGAGGGTCAGTCCTACAATCTACTTAGTGTCTATATCCCCCAGCACTTAGCCAAGTCTGCCCTGGAGACTGTCAAAATCTTGGTAACCGGGCTTCCCCACAGATGTACACCTACAGGTGGTGAGTTTAACATGGTGATGCCTCCCGCCTTAGACTCTGCAGGGCCTGGAGGTATACGCAGGGGGGATATACTGCACTGTCTGACTAGGTGACGAGCCTGGGGCCTTGTGGCAAGGTGAGCATTTGGAACCCAATGGCTAGGGAGTACACCCACACCTCAGCAGCTCATGACTCCAGTTCACGCATTAACGTTTTCTTACTTTCCACTGCAGATCTCCTACAGACAGCAGAGGTCGGCATCCTTCCCAGCGGAATCTCTGATTACTCACCTGTCACGGTCAGCTTTAGGGCACAGGACTGACGGCCTGTTTGGCCTCTGAATGCTTGGTGTCTGGTGGACAAGGCATGTCAGCGCTTCCTGAAACAGGAAGCAACAGGGATACCTAGACCTTAATAATGGCCCAGTAGACTCCCCAGGTACATTTTGGGCGGCTGGGAAGACTTATATGCAAGGAACGGGCACATCCTACTTGAAAGCCCGAGAGGCTGAGAGACAGAAACAAACACATCCTCTTGAAAGACAGATTATATCTCTTGAAAAAGAAGTTGCAGACTCTGCAGACGAACAGGTAAGCATCAAATAGCACTCCATAGGATGACAATGTTGGATTACTTCCTCTAGGAAGGTGTATGAATGGGGAGATAAGTCAGGCAATTGTACTGGTTAGCCACACACACATCCGCCTTTAGAGTGGTCCCAAGAATCATAAATGCACAAGGAGCCAGCGTTGCGTATTCCACTGCTTTCAAAGGCTTCTACCAATCTCTCTATGTGAGAGGAGAGAGGCCACAAAGGGAATCTATGATGCCCCTTATTGTACATCTGCCCCTCCCAGGCCTCTCTGCCTCCGCACGGCTGGAGCTGGACCAGCCTTTTTCACTGGCTTAACTGGAGCAGGCTCTAAAAGGGATGAACCCAGGCAAAACTCTGAGCCCTGATGGGTTTCCTCTTGAGTACTGTCACAGATTTTGCAAGATACTCCTGCCTCCCCTCCTAGAGATGTATAAGAAAGCCACTGACAAGGGCCAGTTTCCTGAACATCTAGACTGGGGTTCTGGCCCGATTTCCAAGGATCATTCATTAACTCTGTAGAGGTTAACTTTTAGGAGATTTATTTCTATTGAGATGGCATCCATCTTGTTTCCAGTGTGTGTTCAGATTGTTCGATGGCTGCAATTATCTGTGCTTTAGTAGGCTCTTTTAGCTGGAAAGGGGGAGGTCGGGCCTCCTCTACTTCCGCAATCAGTGCACCTGTTCTACATTTGTTTATTGGGATGTGTTTGGGGGGGGGGGGTCTAATTTTTCCCCATGCGAATGACTTCTGCCCCCGGTTGTTGGATATTCCACAGAGCAGGGTCCCTGACTTGTGTCCTTAGGCCGCCACGCGATAGCCTTCCTTTTGTCCTTTCTTTCTCAGCCACTCAGCACCTTGCACCTCAAGGGTTCTCAATCCCAAGAATTGTATTGTACAGCCCTTCACATGGAGGAGTGGGGGTGTCTTTCTGTTGTTGCTCCCAGCGTGAGTAGAAGCAGATTCGGATAGCCCTTGATATCATGCACTCTGTACCAGGATTAACAGTCGATGTTATGTTAATTTAATTTATAATCCGCATGAATCACCCCGGAATGGGTATCTCAGCGCCGCAGTGACCACGAGCAAAGGCAGCACTAGTATAGAAATAGCTTGGTCTTGAGAAGCTTTCTAAATTGAAGGTGGTCCGTGCACTTCCATATGTGAGTGGGTATTTTATTCCAGTAGTAGGGGGCCAGGTAAGAGAAAGCACTACTCCCGTCTTTACCAACCCTCTGCCCCCTCCCATACTATGGTTCTTGTAGGGGCCATGAGATGTTGCCTACAGCTTTCTCCCCCTTCCAGTCACCAACGCTTGGGCTGATTCGGCGCAACAGCCTCGGTTGATGTTTCTGCCTGTCACTTTCTGTGGCTCCAAATTCCTGTTGTTAGAGGGTCTGGTCTGGACAACCTTTGATCTCTTTTCTAGCTAGCACTCCTATTCAGTTGCTGGTTCAAAGAGGCCAACTGCTACCCAGGCTGAGTCTTCTCTTCACCAAGGATTGTCCAGCCTCCAACTGATGTGAAGCACTGTCTGCCAAAGCCAGCCTCAAACCCCAGCAGCTTTCTGAGCCTGATGCCTCTCGTGAGTGTGTGTGGGGGAGATTTTAGGGGGAGTTGCCGTTTTGGTCTCTAAGTGCTGCACCCGTTGCAGGCCACATTCAACCCCAGCTCTCCCTCCGGTCTATGCTAAGCAGGCACCAGGGGGGCAACACTTATCGACCCACTGCCGCGTAGGTCTGTCACCAGGGTCTGGCTGCCTACCGGCAACTCTACCTCCTCCACCATCCTTATTGCTGTGCACCGCCAAGGGCCCCTAGCACTTTAGCTGTGGTCTCCCAATACCTGCTTCTTGGCACCGACACCATCTCCCTTTGGCTGCCGGTGCTGTCCAGCCACCATCCTGACATGCAGGACGGATTAGGGCCTGCTGCAGACAGCACATCTATTGCTCTGCTACTGCTCATGGGCCCAGCAGCCCTTCACTCATTCTCTCGCCAGTTGTCTCTTTATTGGGAACCGCCAATCAAAGCATTTTGTCAGCGATCCTGTTTGGCCACTCCCAAATATAAAGTTAACCTAGAAAACACAGAACTCTTATTGATGGTAAAGAGGACAGAGGAAAACTGAAAGCAAAACTGCTGACAACTCATTGAAATTCTTGAGTCTATATCACTCAATGCATACCAGACCTGCATACGGCCAACATTACACCTCTGATACAAGGCATTAAAACAGATTAACCCCTTCGGTGCTTATGACGAGACCAGCTCGTCATGAGTCACAGTGGAGCTGTGAACTTTTAGACTTTGTATGGCAAAAGAAACTCCCAAGACTATCTAATAAAATCCTAAACCCACCAAGGGATAGGGGAGGTATGGATTTCACGGATATAAAAAATTATTACTGGAACTCCCAACTTCCAATTCTATGTCAGGACCAGAGGCGAGCATTATGCCTTATCTTTCTCCACTTTTAATGATAGCAGCCATTTTAACTTGAGAAACAAACTACATTTCCCACGAAACACTGGGAATGGTAGAAACAAAAAATGTCCAACAGTCCCACAATGCTGCAGGTCCAATCAGAGGCCAGCAGTCTCCAAATTAGTCCTTCTCCTCTGTCACCAACTCCTCTTTCTAAGCTGCTCACAGCCCAGATAAGTTTCTTTCACCTTCTCTTGGCATTTTATTGTCTGTTGCTCTTAAGTAATTGTGCTTTACTGTGCTGCGTTATTCTTTACTGTCGCAAGAACGCTCTGTGCTCCTACATGACCTAGAGTGAGTGCCTGGCAGAGTGCAGTGGGGTCCTCCCACCCCTTGGGGCGCTGTTGGAGCGCCATTTCTCTATGGTTTTCAACACGATTTTGGAATTCCTCTGACTGGAATCCCAAAATCGTGCTGTCTGCCTCGGCCCCTGCTCGCCCCAGGAGAGTGACTCCCTGGGGTCTGTATAGCCTTCTCAGCCTGGTGCAAAGTCTACCTGACCCCTGAAAGGTCGGTACTGCAGTGTTGACTGACGCCCCTCTTGGGTCTGTATCAGTTTGCAGGCGCTGAAGCCTGGTGGGGGACATGCTCCCAGGGGCTGTAACACCCTGGCACTAATATTCATTTTTATTGAAGCCAGGTGGGTGGTGCCCCCGGGGCTGTGCCCTCCCCCCCCCCGAATGGGAGCCTCTGCTCTTTATTGAATTGCTGGACTCCAGCCTCATATCAACAAAGCCTAGCACTGAGCCTCCCAATTCCAGCGCCTGCCACACTGTACAGCGTTTTCATAGCACTGCAGGTTGGCTTGCTCTGCGCTGTGGAGAGGTCAACTGACCTATACCCAGATAGCTGGCGCCTGTGATTATAGCGTAGAACCCGCTTTCAGTACCCCTCTAAGGTGTGAGCACACGTTGTCATGGAGGGAGAGGGGGATGAATTTTGTGGGGAAGATCCTCTAGATGCCCTCCCATTGGATGATGAGTTCTACGCTGCGGTGGATGCCTCCATTTACAGCGCTGTTGAGGAGGCAATGGTTCCCATGGAGCAGCGCTTAGACAAGCAGATTGCGCAGGAGTGTGCTAAATGTGGCCAGACTCAGGTCCCCAGAGTCCACTCACTTCCCCCACCCAGCCAAATGCAGGGGAGCCCACCCAAGCTAAACGCCCCCAGGAGAAGGGGGGTTGAATCGCAACGTTTTCGAACGCCTCAGGGAGGCATTCTTGAATCAGGCCCCACCAACCAGCCTCCCGACCTGGGGAGGATCTTAGGGGATCGGCCAATACACCACCGCCCCCAGATGACGATCCTCACAGGGACATGGGTGACCGCGCCACCACTACCCTACCCTTCCGACCTCAGAGCCTGTGCTGCCGGATGATGGGTCCGATATGCTGGACCCCGAGGAGCTCATACACCCGCGGTCAGCTGAGTGGTCTCCTTCCCCTAAAGTAGCTGCATACGTGGCAGGGCGGATGCCCGAAATTGCCTAAAGGCTGAATGCCCACTCCCCTCCTTGGAGGGCAAAATTACGTTGACCCCAGAACTGGACCCTAGCATGGCTACCTTCTTAGCTAAGTTTATAAAGGATCCCAAAAAGGGCATTGACAGATCCTGGCGGGTGTGCCAGGATAAGCTCCTGGATGCTCTTGGCCCTGCTCACCAGGAGTCTGGATATGGGAGAGGATGCCAAATCCTCTGGACAACTTATTTCCCCCAGGCTCTCTCCGGATGGGCGCAGCGAGCATTGGCCTTAATGGGCAATGCAAATTATGCCTATCCACAGAGCAGAGGTGCTCTTTTCCGATAAAGGTGGACCCAAAGCTAGGGGACCTGGCAGATTCAGAGGCTGGGGCAGTGGCGCCAGGTGGCCTGTTTGGGAAGCCTTTTATCAAGGAATTGGAGAAGTTTGTTAGTACCTTTGTCTCCCTTGACAAGGCCCAGTCATCTATTAAGAAAGTGTTTTCCTCACGGGTTTTCCGTGGGGCCGACCGAGCCAGGGGTCGCACGTGCGGCCGGGCCTACTCCCAGAACGCCCAAAGAGGGCAAGGCTCCAGACGCGGGCAGTACCAGGATCAGGCTCGCTTCGGAAATTTCTACCAGAGAGCGGACGGAGGTCCAGAGGCAGAGGATACAAGGGATATGAAGCTGCCTCTAATACCGGTGAGTGTTCAACCATCTTCAGTGTTGAAGGTAGGGGGTCACCTGGCATCCTTTTCACACAATTGGTGCTCCATTACAAACGATGCATGGGTATTGCAAACAGTTTGAGGCTTCCACATAGAGTTCTGCAAGTGTCTCTATCAGGGTACAAGGTCCAGGCCTCTGCAGTTCTTACAGGACGAGGCGGCCCTGGTGGATGCAGAGGTGACCTCGCTGATCGAAAAAGGAGGTATCTGCCCCACTACTCATCATCCCCCGGGCTTTGTAAGCAACCTTTTTCTGGTAGACAAATTGGATGGGGGACAAAGGTTGGTTATCAATTTATGCAATTTCAACAAGTGGCTGATCTATTGACACTTCAAGATGGAGGGGTTCCATCTCCTTCGAGACGCCTTGCGCTTTGGGGACTGGCTGGTACGCCTGGACTTGAAGGATGCTTACCTAGCTATTTCCATTTTTCCGCCCCACAGGCATTTCCTCCAGTTCATATGGCGAGAACATGTGTTTCAATTCACAACCCTTCCTTTCGGCCTCTCTTCGGCACCGTGGTGCTTCACGAAGGTTCTCCGACCGGTCGTGGAACATCTCAGGGCCCAAGGGATATGCCTGGTTGCCTACCTAGACGATTTGCACCTGTTGGAGCAGGATCCCCGCCAGTTGTCGGCGCACTTCAGTTGGTAATTTCCTTGCTGGAAAACCTCAGCTTTGTTATCAATAAGAAGAAATCCCTCCTGACCCCATTCCAGAAAGTGGTGTTCTTTGGGTTTGTCATAGACTCCACAGTAACTACCTTGAGTCTTCCTTCGATGAAGGTGTCCAAAATCAAGCACGAGCTGCGGCGTACGTTGGTCAAGCAGAGGGTGTCTCTGAGACAGATTTCCCGCTTGGTGGGCCTGCTGTCCTCATCCATCCAGGCGATTTTTCGGGGCCCTTTGCACTACTGTGCTCTTCAGCGCCTCAAGGCGACACACCTGAGAATAGGGGCGTTGTACTCCCAAATGGTAACCCTTTCAGAGGACAAGATCAGTTGGTGGCTCTCCCATATGGAAGCCTGGAACAGCAGAGCAATTTTTGGCTGCGCCCGGGAGCTCGTGATAGAGTCTGACACCAGCAGAACAGTCTGCGGAGAATTTTCCACTGGCGGCTTGTGGTCCGCTCAGGAGAAAGTTTGCATATCAACTGCCTAGAGCTACTGGCGGGCCAATTTGCAATGCACTGCTGGACGTGAGACAGAGTGCAGTCATGTCTCCTCTTGAAAATGGACAATGTTTCGGCTGTCCGTTGCATAAATCATCTAGGAGGTACTCGGTCCAAGGTTCTGTCAGATCTAGCAATCGAGTTTTGGCAGTTCTGCCTGGACCATCAGATATCGGTCATGGCCGAATACCTTCCAGAGCAAGAGAAGGAGTGGCCTATTGGCAGTCTCGCCACTTCAGAGATTCCAGTCTTTGAAAGCTCCATCCTCGGATATTTGCCCGTCTTCAAGAGAAATGGGGCCCTTTCTCGATGGATCTCTTTGCCTCCAGGTTGGACCACCAGCTTCCCAGATTTTTCAGCTGGAGGCCAGATCCTCTGGCGACAGCCACGGATGCCATCTTACAGGACTGGCACATAGAGAGGGGCTACGCGTTTCCCCCATTTGGGATGATCGTCAGAGCTTCAACAGAGGTGATGTTGATCACCCGGATTTGGAACTTTCTTGGGATTCTCCAATTCCACTCCCCCTGTTTCCAACTCTCCTCCTCAATCTCGATCGGAATCCACATCAGATGGTCCTTGCAGGGTCACTTCAGCTCATGGCATGGAGGATTACAGGGGACGAAGGTCGATCCCAGGCCTTTCGGTGCAAGCTGAGGACCTCCTGTCTAAGGCATGGTCTGAAGGCACAACAAACGCTATAGATCAGCTTGGAACAGGTGGTATCGTTGGTGTATGCGAAGGAACCTCGATCCCATGGGCACCGATGTTGTGCAAGTCTTAAATTTTTTGGCTGACCTGGTTCAGAAGAGTCTGGCATATCGCTCTATCAATACCTTTCGCTCAGCCATCTCGGCAGGACATGTGTCGGTAGAAGGAGTCCTGATCAGGGAACATCCTTTCGTGTGCAGACTTTTACAGGGCATCAGGCTATCCTTACCTCTGGAACCACGGTACTCGGCCTTTTGGGGTGTCAATAGGGTTTTAACCCTGTTTCTCGTGTTGCAGCCTAATCGGTCCCTTTCAAGGAAGGAGTTATCTGCGAAGCTCGCAATGTTACTCTGCTTGGCGTCTTGCAGGAGGGTGTCGGATGTTCAAGCCCTTGACATCAAGGGAAGATCCTTATCTCCCTCAGGGGTTGCCTTTACGGTGACTAGACATACAAAGTCTAATACCAGGGTCATTGAATAGCCAGCTTTTCCAGATTCACCTAAGTTGTATGTAGTGGAGTGTCTCAAAGCCTATGAGTCAATGTTAGAGGAATTTCGGCTCCCGGGGGAATGCCAGCTTCTAATCACCCACTGCACAAAGCGGTGTCCTCTCCAACCAAAGACCGCTGAGTGCATTGGGTGATGCAGGAAGCTGGAATAGACCTTAAGATTTTTGGGGCGCATTCTGCCCTCGGAGCAATGGCGTCTAAAGCTTTTTCTCCGGGGGTTCGATTGGAAGACATCATAAACGCAGCTGATTGGTCTTCGGACTCGACTTTTAAGCGGTTTTATTTTAAGCCAGTGCTGGATTTGGCTCGGCTAGTGGTAAGTAAGCTTTGAACCAGCATAATCCTCCCCTCCGGTCCTAACCTAGAAGGAAAAATTTCCTAGCTATCGTAACGGAAAGTTTTAATTCTATTAAGTACTCGGAGGCGAGGATTATCCTACCTGCGGATTATGCATCCTGAAAACCCTCCGTGTGACTAGTAAGTAATGGTTTTGACTTACTGTACATGATACAATGCTTCTTGTTTAAACCATAAATGTATGGCTACTGTGTTGGCTACGGAATAGCAATTTTGCATTAATGTGAAAGCCACATTGTTACTGCTTAAGGATTGTTGGTTACCTACTGTATTTTTTTGTAGGTATGTTTATGTCTGACAACTTAATGGTCTTAAGAACCTGGTAGAGTTCAAATTATTAATATTGCCTTGTTGTTCTCAGGAATGGACAATGGCAAATCGGAGTCTTAGGAACAGAGCTGTTGTGTGACTCGCGCAACGATAGAGGAGTGGGTGACAGAGGAGAAGGACTGAGTTGAAGAGTGCTGGCTTCTGATTGAACCTGCAGCATTGTGGGACTGTTGGATGTTTTTTGTTTCTACCATTCCCAGTTTTTCATGAGAAATGTAGTTTGTTCCTCAAGTTAAAATGGCTGCTATCATTAAAAGTGGAGAAAGATAAAGCATAATCCTCGCCTCTGAGTTCTTAATAGAATTGAAACTTTCTGTTACGATAGGTAGGACATTTTTCATTCTAAGGGAGTAGTTCCTAAGTGCCACAACCCACTACTAGGTTCAGCTGGACAGGGCAGTGAAAGGAAATGGTGTTGTGGGACATGGGTTGTCTGCCTAAATTGTTGCAATCCTGGTGCCTATGCTATAGCTAGCTAATGAGTATGGCACTTGATCAGGTACTGCTGAACTGCGTTCCATGTCTTTAATCAGTTCCATCCCACCAACATCCATCCATATTAATACAGTTTACACCAGCTAATGTTGTGGGCTTTGCATTTTCTACTTATGTGTTTCCTAATGCCTTTCATATATTCATGCATTTGAGTGTACATATTTAATTTATAAATGTGCGCTTTCAGTATTAATTACACATGAATATCACAAAGTTTTGCTTTATTATAGGTTGATAGCACATCAATTACTTATTATGTTTGTGTTAATGTGATTTATAATGTGTAGTATATCTTAGTAATTGTGAAACAGAATTCATATGCTAATTCTTGCATTTATATCATTAATCACAAGGACTAGCCTTTTAATAATAATCAGAAACTGTATTTAAGTCTAGTACAGACACATTCAGAGAGAGATATCTTCAGCTTTCCTGGGAGCTTCATTTGAACTGTGTACTGCAAACAACTTCAGTAAAGGCCACAGTCTATGCAGAACCAAGCCCTTTTCTGCATATTTCTCAACTTGAGTATACCAGAAGAGAGAGACACAACAACATTCTCAAAGCACAGTAGCTGGCTGGAAACATTTCTGCTATCCAGTGAAGGTATGCAAGTTAGAGGCCATCTAAGAAACTCAGATGAGTACTTTGGTGCTAGGAAGGTTTAGCTGGTGGCTAGAAGGGAGGAGTTGGTTACTAAAGACTGATTTAATCATTTACTGATATGATTTGTGGAATCCCATTAAAATATAGTCAGTCCTTTTTATTTTATTGTTCATTAATCACGTTCATTGCCATGGTTTTTTTTGCTTTTATAGTTACATTTATTAATTTTATTTGCTCAAAATTAGGGCATTGTTTTGTAATAAAGATTTTAAAATATGTAGTGTCCATTTCTTGAGCGGACCCATCCATGTGGAAAGGAATTTAGGAACTCACTCATAATATAAATGATCATGTAGTCTCACAGGACTAAAAACTGCCCAATATGCCCCATTCTCAAGTAACGCATGGGAGGTTCATGGATCACAGTCTGCCAAATTCCCTAGCCTAGAGTTGGTAAGTTGGTTAAACCTGCACCTCGCTAGAGATTTGAGGGTGCCTAAAACTGGGCTGCAATTAATACAAAAACATATCATGGTACTCAACTTGTGCACACCTGGAAGACACATAAAGGGATTGTCAGACGCTTGACTAGTAAAAGATTTCGCAATTCGATTACATTTTAAATCTCATTTTGAATTCGTCTTAAGATGGCAGCATTACCTTTGTGATAAAGGCAAATTTTAGGGGTTACTAGACAATGGTTAACTGAGGGGTGGTTCTGAAGTAATTCTTGTAGTTACAGAACATGCAGCATACCCCGTTGAAATATTCTACTCATGGATGGAGTTTCATCTTGTTGTTCCAAACACTAGGTATTTTCATAGCTATAAATCTGTCCCTATTTCTCACAATTGTCAACGATATCAAACACTTAAAATCCCTTTAGGATACCAGTAATATCAAGTGTGGAGAATGTTAGAATGGCTCCCTTAGGACTTCCAGAAAGTAGCTGCCCCATACTGGCTAGTTAGACTCATCATTCGGGTGCAAGAAACTTGAATGCCCAGTTATCAACACATCATTAACTACATTTGTGACTATATAGAGACGACTTGTTCACAAGCACAGATGATAGGGATTGGTATATTAGCTCCCACTGACACAGTAACATGCCCCAATGTAGACAACTTGTCCACAGACAATCAGTGTGATTATGTGCTAAGAGATCTCATTTTGGGTAGCTTGCAAATCGATCAATTTGAAGAGTTCTATCCTCACACTTCACCACAGAGTGAGCATATAATATTTACTATATGTGTACCTCTTGGTATGGTATCTGTAGCGACTTGTACTAAATGAGAAACTATATTTGCGAGTATGCATACTACTACGCATGGCACGCACTTCATGGCAGTGTTACAGGACGTATTGAAACAGAATAAGCATGGAGCCACTCTGGTAGGTGATTTGTGTATGAAGTTGATTGGTAACTTTTAAACTATTTCTTTGATAGTTCTTAGTTATGTTCGATGAGAGATGGTTTTATTAGCTGTACGCCAGCATTTGGCTGCTATTCCTGTGCAAGATGAAGCGAGGAAACAGGCTTTTTGCAGGTTTCACCCCAATATTTACCCCCATTTTGACTACTAGGCACTGGTGTAAAGGCTCTGAAATGCCCTGAGCCCTGCTAACCAGGGCTGTGTATATGCTCTGATCTTTAAAAGGTTTATGGTTGATTGGCTTATACCCAATTGGCATAGCTTAACTTACTTGTAAGTCCCTAGTATATGGTGCCAGGGGTACCTAAGGCCTGCAAGTTAAAGTGTCACTTGTGGACTACAGCGGCAGCACTAGTTGTTCCATTATGAGTATGACAAAGTAAAATATGTCTGTTAACTTGACCTTGCCATTGAAAGCAATGGCAGAGCCAAAACCTCCCTTTTTAATATATATGTCACCTAAGGCAGGGTTTAGCATACTAAAAAGTAGAACATGTGTTTTATATGTTCTAACAGTAAAAACTCTCAATTGTTGTTTTACTGTAAGCGAGGCTGATAGCCCCATTGGCAGGTACAGAGTTACAGGCTGACAGTTCAGCCCTGCGAACGTACGACTGTGACTGCTGAGGTGGGTACTTCAAAGTATCAAAAGAATCAGAGCATTAAATCTGTTTTAACGGTTAAATTGAATGTAATGTCACTGATGGGCAAAGTGCAACTTTAGTAAGTTGCCACTTCAGTTGCCCAAGGTTTCCAATGCCTGTTTATGATTGCACACAAAGACAGTCCCTCCAGACAGCCGCCTTGGGGAGATGTGTGAACAACTCTTAGGATAGATAGAAATAGAAGCTTGCCACTGGAGGTGGTGTTACCTTCTTATGGCAGGAAGCCACATGGGGAGATGGCCGCAAAAGGCAACTTCAACGGGGAAGCCGCCTTTGAAGGGCAAGTGGTGCACACACACTGAAGGGGATGCTCTATTGTTTAGCTAGATGGGCTAGCAGCTGGGACAGAGAGGGAAAACAGTTGTCAAACTGGTTTTCCCTTGAGCTCGTAGCCCACAGGTAGACACGCCCCAGGGGTGGGCTACCAAGCTCCAAAAGAAAAGGTTTCTGCCATCTTGAGGATGGGCAAAACACGGCCTTCTGGGATAGATAGTTGCTACACTTAACAGAAAGCCATCACCAGGCAGGAGGGACCCTAGTAGCCCATTGTCTAGTGACCTCTAGCTCCCCTAAGGGCACTTTCTGAGAATAAAAGAGGAATCCCTGACCACCAGAACTCTGATTTCACCTGGACAGAAGAAGAGGACCAAAGAAGGACTGCCCTGCTGACCTTGAACCTGGCAAAAAAGAGGCTTCACCAAAGTTGGTGCACCCGCTTCTCCTTGGGCTCGAGAAGAAAGGAATGTGCCTGTGGTGTCCTGCTCAAGGAGAAGTAGTCCCCCGAGCCAAGCCAGAAGCAGAGACTGCAAGAGTCAGTTGGCTGACTTCCTGTTTGCAGCACAGGGCCATAAAAGCTGAGTAAGTCTGCCTGGGCGAGTTTGCTGCCCAGATCACTGGATCGTTGCTCCTCATCGCAGCGCAGACTAGGAGACAGAGACCCGACGTCTAAAAGTTGCACCAGAGTCTGCCAGACCTGGAGTCAGTTTGGTTGCCCAGAAGTATTGCCAAAAGAAGGGAACCTCTGATTTTGTTGTGCCCAGCAACCAGTAGACCAGTGGCGACTGGATTTTTGCTGGACTAAAGAGGACTTTGAGAGGTGTCAACCCCTGAGGCCAAAGTTGCCCCACTTGGACCGTGGACCAAGGAGTAGCCCCAGGTAGACCACTGTCGACCGCACAGCATCTTCAGCATCCTGTATCCCTTGCACCAGGACCACTCCAAAAAGACAATGGCAAGTGGACATTAATGCTGGAACTGGACTGGAAACTGCTTTTCTTGGAAAGGTAACTGTTTCTTCAGACCTTGTTGGTACCTGACTGGCTACCGACCAGAATTTGTTGGCCAAAGACTTCCAAGTAATCAAATTCATCCTTGATGTAACCTTTTGCTGAAAAAGTTTCTAAGTGACAAATTCGATGAACTTGCCAAAGCTTGTTCGCGGTTGAGTGAAAAACATTGATTTATTGTTTCTTTAAAAATCTATATCTCAGGATCCTTCTGGAGCATCTTTATTGTTTTGGTGTCTATAAATTCATAAAAATATAACCTATTTTTATAAATTGGTGTCAGATTTCTTGAGAGTCTGTTTTGGTACTATTTAAATGGTTTACACTTGTTATTTTGTTGAAGCCTCACTGCTTGAAGCCACAGCTACCCAGGGGTGAGCTAAGGTTTGACAAACTAAGCCTGTCTGTTCCTATATTGCTATTACTCTGATTAATATTTTTTTATGAAGAGGTCTCACAACCACACCATATAATACACCCCATTTCTTCACAATGAACAAGTTACTTACCTTCAGTAAAGCTGTTTCTGGTGGATACTTTAACTGCATATTCCTCACCAGCAGAATATTCTTCAGGTCCTACACTGGATCTGGAAGGTTTAATAGCAGTGCTCCCACAGAGCTCCACGGTGACTTCGTTCGCCCCAAAAATGATGGACTGGAACCACACATAAGGGCCACCCCCGCACGTCGACATTGATTTCTTGCTTGACTCATTCCGTACCCTCGGACACAGATTACAAAATATTTGGAAGTACCAGTGTGCAGATCTCAAATTTGGGGCTTTTTTAGATGTCAAAAAGAGACCACTCCACGGAAAGATGGACGGGGGCAGTAGCTACCAAAGCAGAGTCTCCCAAGGTGGTGGATCTGTGGAGTGAGCTCAGACCAAACAATCTTACTGATCGTCCACCCAATGATAATTAGTGCAATCAATGAAAATCTTAAAGCTCTATTGGGGTCCAGCCGATGGAGTCTAACCAAGTATCAAGGAGTGAGGTGGGGCAAAGAACACTGGCTGGGTAATGGATGGCCTAACCTGAAAAGGATTCACAACTTTTGGCAAGAGGGCTGACCTGGTCCTTAGCACCAGTGTGTTCGGGAGAAAACTGGTGCAGGACAGTTGCACAGAGAGAATCTGATGCTCACACATGCAACAAGCTGAAGTGATCCCAATGAGAAAGAAAGTCTTGAGGGGCAGAAGACGCAGCAAACAGCTGTGCATTAGTCCCACTGCGACATCAAAAAGTGTTTGGGAGTGGACGTGTTGACCCTTTAATAGACAAGAAGAACTTTGCTTTTACTTTGCACTTTAAATTTAGCTTTAGAAACACTGTTTAGCTTATGCACCATTGAGTATACTGGATGTCTAACTTTAGCTCAGAAATGTGACAACACCCACAGAAACCTGCCTGTACTTGTTTTACTAATGGCTGAAAAGAAACGTTTCTTATCAGAACAAGGATAACAAACGAGGACAAATGAGGGTGTGGAAATTCCAATGTTGAGCCACATAGTAAAACATGAACAAGGATGGAAATGGCCAGGCTGTGAGCACACCAAGCTAGCTGAACCATGTTGGTTCACGCTGAAGAAAGTCATGTTTATCGTTAAATAAGATACACTGGGAAATGCTCCTATTGGCTGTGTTCCACTTATGTCATTTATTTGGTGACAATATATCCCATTGCAGCCGCGTTACCAGTATGTTTAAGGGTGGTGGTAGCTGACGTATTAGTAGTAGAACAATGAGATAATGTGGTACTAAGACACCCTCTCATTATTTTTGCTCCACTTCCCCTTTGTTCCTTTGAGTACCCACTCAGTAGATACCCTGTGGAACAAAGCAAAAGCACATCTTACAAATACTTGGCTGAAACGTTCTGAGTTCCTCTTGTCAGCACCTAACATTACTATTAAAGAGATGCCGATTACTGAACCCTGCCACTTTAATACTAACGACTGATACTAATGGTGGTAATGATGAACATACCCTTGATTGCGTGGAAGTATTGGAATAAAGTACTAAATGTCATCCCCAAATTATATGATGAACGACTGCCTTCTGCCCATGGAGACCTTTTTGTGGATAGTTCCACTCTGAAAGACAATGCTAGGACACTTTGCTCTTCCTATGTAATATGTATTTTGTATAAAACAGTGGAGAGCGCTTGTAGCCTGCATATTTCTTCACTCAGGCAGTTCAATTGATCGCACTGACAAGAGCATGCAGATTGGTCAGATATTATGATGTCAATATCTATACTAAGAGCCAATATGCAGTTAGTGTGGCACACGATTCAGGGTCACTTTAGGCTCAACAGGTTTTCCTGACATCCTACGGTAAGGCCATAAAACATGGCCCCCCCTTCTTAATTACTTCTTGCAGGCTCTGTTGAGGCTGCAAACAGTGGCAGTTAATAAATGTGAAACACACACTGGAAAGGATTATGTCTCACTGGAAAATGGGTGAGCTGATTTGGCAGCAAAGGATGCTGTATACACTGCATGCACTATTCTTATCTCTCACACACTGAAGACAGGGGGCGACCATGCACCCTTTATGCAAATACAAGAAGCACAGAACTTAGCACCAATGGGGGAGAAAGGACAATAGGAAAGAGGGGGATGTAGGCAAAATAAGGAGGGATTATGGGTAGGTCCACCAGGGAAAGTTGTGCTCCCTAATTCCCTTCTTACACATAATGGCCTGATTATATCATGGCTCATCCCATGTGGGCAGATATGGCATGGTGCAATTGTTTTCCCAATACTGGCATGGGCTTCCGAGAAGAAGCACAAAGACTGTGTTTAACATGCATTATGTGTGGTACAGTCAATGCTGAGAAGAGTAGCCAAACAGCTGGATGACATTTCCCTTCATCACCTGGACCCTCCAATACGTTGCAAATAGGCTTCCTTCAAATGCCTCCCAGCAACAAGTACAAGTATGTGTTGGTAGTAGTGTACATGTCTTCTGTGTGGGTTGAGGCATACCCCACTAAGAGAAATGATGTATTGGCAGTTGCAAAATTCCTTGTAAAAAGAACTGTTACCCCGATCTGGAATCCCAAGGGTATTGTCTTCAGATAACGGGACACACTTTACAGTCAGTGTAAAGGAAAATATATGTAAAGAATTTAGAGTTGATGTTTTGGGTTTCCAGTACTATTAAGAATTAACAAAGACGCTGATAGTTGTCTATCAGCAAGTGGAACAGACTTTCCCAATTATTCCACCATGGACGGCTCATCTGACTCGAGGCAACTAGATATTTGACAAAAGCTTCAGCAGATGACATCGTCTTCAGGGTCGCCGGACGGGCCCTTTTCATATAGTACTAACAACATCAATAGCTGTGAAGTGTGCTGGTCTTCAACCCCTGGATCCACGCATCGCACACAAAGAAGACTGTTCCATCCCTAGCCTCGTCGACAACTCAAGAGCCAAATAACGCCTCAGTGGAGGATAAAGAGAACACTCATAACTTGAGACCCCTCAAATCTCCTGGCACCCAACAAACGGTCTGATTGGTCAGTTCCTGGGCACGTACAAGCTAATAACCACTGGGTGCTATATGGTTAAGGGTTTGTGTTGAATAAAGACAAGAGGCTGGCCTGCAGAGAAAATAAGCAGGGGAAATTATATGCTGAACACAGGAACTGTGACTACGTCTAACACTAGCTGTGATAATAGTAATAATTTCTGGTGTGGAAATGCATGATAACATAATGGCCCGCCATAGCAAGATAAACAAAATGAGGAGTGAGTATGGGTCCACAGGCAAGAAGAAAATACTTTTTTGCAAATGCTCCTTGCTTATCTAAACACTATGAACTAGTTGAACTGTTTTATTTGCTGACATTTGCCTGCTTCCGTTGATTCCAGGGTATCAAAGTCCGGGATCTGGCTTGTATCATGTAACAGAAGATAATTTTCTATACTTCAGAGTATCGAGCACTATTGATTAATGGTAGTTTGGCAATTACTAAGAATGGAGACTGTATCTTCATCCCAAATTCCATTGCCACACAGAAAGGGAGGGACCCAAGGGAAATATATGAGAAATTCCTCGCAGGAATGAGGGGAGAATCTAAGAAAGAAGTGCCATTTTTATCTGTCCTGTCAGGGACACAGGCCCTAGTGTGTATTTCCAATAAGGGTGCGATATCTGCAGGTAAGATTAAGTGCGACAATGTGATACACTGCCACCACCCGTTTATAAGTCCCCATCCTTTCGGGGATACAAAGGACTTTTCAATGTATCTAGACAGAGTGCCTATTTCTTTCTGCCCAAAGGTTGGCATGGGACCTGTTTCCTAGGAATGGCGATACCTTGATTGAGTATACAAAAAAGGGCACCTCCATCGCGCACCCGACTGTCGCACTGCCATGTGGGAAATCCTCCCTCCAATGTGTCATATTAATCCAAGTACTCTCATTTAATCACTCGATACCAAAAGTTATCCAATTCCTTATTGATTTATCAGTACTCTAATCATCACTGCGGAGACAGCTTCATTGCTCCTGAATTCTTTATTCAAAATCTTTTTCTAATGTCTCCTGCGTGCCCATCCGGGCTTTTCACAGCAACACGTACAGGTCAATTTTATCTCAAAGTAGGCCCATTTATTCATGTCCAATGCATTTCGAGCGCAAAGGCTCTTCTTCAGGGATCTCTAAGACACAAGATAAAAAAAGCAGTTCAGCTCACCACTCAATGTTAACCCAATTTTCTAAATAATATCTCAAATGCCAATAACACCCACCTCATCCAACCCCAGTTCCCCAACCCATCTCTCACTCATTCCATGTGCTATAACTCAAAAACGACTTCCTAAGTCTAACCCTCCTCAACCCCTTATTACCCAAAAACGTATCTGTTGCAGGCAAGACCGCCGCTGTGATAATGCAGACTTCAGCAGTCAAAAGATTGCTCCTTAAAGCGGCATTTTCAATTACCTGTGTGTTCCTTTGTAAAAAACCGGAACAACCGCTTGTGTTTCTGTTGGACCCTGATCTCCACGAGAAACACTGGGCACCGTATTGGTAGCCTGCAAGACCCTTGTCAGTTTGTAAACTAGCAGACAGAATAAGCTGTGTGAACTGCATCCAGCAGACAGGTAATTGAAAATGTAGCTTTAAGGAGCAATTTGGAGTTGTGCCCTGAGCCCAAACACCCAAAGGCACACCTTGTCCAGGTGCGTCCCTGACATCTGTTTTCAACAGCCATGGCATAGTTTGAACCCTGTAGTTTTCAGTTGGGACATCGTTCCCTTGCACACTGGAATTCAATTTGAAAAACTCATTAAACCGATGAAGTATGGTGCAGAACTCCAGTTTCATGCTTGAATATGCGCAAAGAAAGAAACTGACATCAGCAAGCAGGAGTGTTATGTTATGTTTATTTATAGAGCCCACAACTCACCAAGAGGGTATCCTGGCACTGAAAGCAGAAGCTTTGTAGGTCAAGCCTGGGTAATGACTAGGAGAACAGCAACGTCTTCAGTTTCTAGCAAAAATCAAGAACTATGGCGGCGGCTCTTGTGTGCAGTGGAACGTTGTTCCAGGCTTTAGGTGAGAGGCAGGAGAATGCACGAGCACCAAATCTGGTTCTACTTTTGGGGAAATGTGTGCGAGTAGGAGTCCGGCTGAGAAAAGGTGTCTGGAAACTTTGTGGAAGTTTATGCAAGGGCAGTCTCAGTGCTTTGGTTGGGTCAGAGTCCGGACTGAGTGGTGTTGAGGAGGTGGTTGGCATTGAGGTGGGTGTCTAGACATTTGTTCATCATATTCTCCATGACTTTCACAGGGTAGGGTAGTTGGAAGATGGGTCAGTAGTTGGCTAGCGTCTGTAGGTCCACTAAGGCTTTCTGTAAAAGTGGGACGACTGTGGAGTGTTTCAAAGTGTCCAGGAAGGTGGCAGCATTAATTGAGTCATTCAGGCTTGGGTGAGGGATTCTTTGATGGGATCTAGACTTTTTTTGAATACATGGTAAGGGCAGGGGTCTGAGGGTGATCTGGAGTGTATGGATTGCATGGTCGCTGCAGTTCCTTGATTGGTGATGGTAGGCGGCGGTCAAAGTGGTTTTCTGGGTGATGGGGACGATGGGCAGGAGGGCTGCGAGGTTGGGTGGGTGCGGTTGGGGATCATAGTTGTCATAGATGCTGGTGATCTTGTTGCTGAAGAAGAGGGACAGCGTGGAGCATAGGTCCTGTGAAGAGGGGACGCTGGTGGAGCTAACTGCTCGAGAGGTGAAATCTTTCACAATGGCACTGTTGGTGACGTAAAAACTGTAAGGCCCGACTCCATTTTAAGTAGGCCGAGACTAAATTTTCTGTATTTTTGCAGATTCTTCAACATGATCTCGTCTGTCCTTATCTTTTCAACAACTTGTGAAAATGTCAAGTCATTCAGATATAGACATCAACAAGACATCTGATGCGACACCAGTCTGGGACAAGTGCCTTGTTATCTCAATTTCAAGGTCAGACAAGAACAATAGCCAAAACAGTGTAGTTTGAATTGTCCTATTTTTACTTATACCTTATTTGTTTAAATGAACTGATCTTAGACAAAAAATGTGATTCTCATGGTTATACCAGACATTCCTATGGTGATGTTGGAAATTCCATCTTACATAAGATATTGTATAAAAGAACTGCCACTTGTCAAGAGTGGTCCTTCACCCCAGATTATCTCGCTAGATACTGTCAGAGAAGATACTGACTGCCAGAGATGCTGCTGGATCACACTTTCTACTGAAAGCTGATATCGAGCCAGAGTCCGGGAGGAGATCATGCGACGTGTATTTGCTTTCGTATGGAACACAGAGCCCTGACTACTGATAAGGTATACAGTGTACTCATTCTCCCTAAGAAATTCTAGATGCAATTTATGCTACTCTATATTCTCCTGGCATAGCGCATAGATGTAGGTTTTAGGGTGTAGATTTTTAGATGACATTTTAACCATAGCAGAAAGGTTCATTTTATCCTCGTTGTTCGCAACATGTTTCAATTGTATTCTGTGTGGTTGTTCCAGATGTGCTGTGCAACAGGGTACATCTGTTGAAATATACAAGCTGTTTAGTTAGTGTATTTTTCTTATAGCAGTTTGTGTGTGTGGTATCGAGAAGAACAAATAGGCTTTGTTTCCAATCACCATGGTGTCCCGGATCCCTGTTTAGTGACTGTTAGTAACCCAAAAGCATTGACACCATTTCAACTATGTACTGGATGGGGTTCTGCGGGTCTACAAAAACGTGTCTTTCAAATTCAAGCGTTGGAATATTGAACAAAATTCACTTGTGTTACCTGTAAGTACGAAAACAAACCTTGTAGAGCTGAGCTAGAGACTCAGTTTACACAACAGTGGCGTCCAACGCTGGACCTGGGAGTACTTTCTTTTTTATATTCACACACACGTGACCCATTATTACATCATTACAGAGACGTCCGGAGTAATCATGGTTATCTCCTACAGAGAATAAGGGAATACCTATTGCCATGGGTTTTTCAAATTTGACTCTTCAAAGGATATTCCCCATTCTGTGGGTTTTCTAATTATTTGAATCTATTCCATTTGAATGCGTTCATCTTCATGGTGGCGTCAATTGTCATGGGAGCCAATTACAGGGAACCAGTTACTCAGCATCTCAAGCTTTGAGATGTCCCCAATGATGAGAGAGGGTGGGCGGGGGAGTGTGCAGTTACTTTTGTAATAGCTGCTCTCTCTGCATATGCCTTTGAGACATTTTACTCCTGGGTGGAGTTTGAGGCTATAGATGATGCCTCCGGACAGTGTCAGCCTTATAAGGCTTTACCACCACTTGCAAATTATAGGGCTTTTTTTTTTGTCCTCATACCACCATTTTTTGCAAAGTCAAGCCTGACATCCGACCTGTACCGCTCCAGGCTATTTGCAGTATCACAATAATCCTGCGTACCAGCCCGCCCAGTTTCCTGGTTGCTAGTTCCACGCAGGTGTAATCATAGGACACGAGGGATTAAGTTCTTATTGTACCATTCCAATTCAAAAATTCATCCCAGATCTTAGAATGTGTACCGGTCTCGAGTCCTATGTCCATTTTGCAAATAGTTTTAACCGCCTGGAGCCAGTCCGACCCTTGAGGCGGTACAGCGTCTGTCCATTTTTTACAAATTTCTCTCCTAGCGAGAAGAATCAGATAAAAGAGTAGGGCCCGCCTGTTCGTCGATAGGGGCGAAGTTGGCTGATCCTTCAACCCTAACATGATCAACGTTAAGCTTATTTTTATATTAGTGCAGAGAATTTCGTTTATTACTTTCTCAACCGAAGACCAGTAATCCTGTAACAGGGGGCATTCAAAAAACATATGCCGATCATCCGCACTTAACATACCACATCTGTGACATCTTGGGGCTACAGCCGTTACGAATTTTGCCAATTTATTTGGTGTCCAATATAGCCTATTAACTGTGAAAAAATGGTTCCTTTTGAAATTTGCTGGCTTGACCACCTTATACAGCAGTTTAAAAGAAAGTTGCCACATTCTCTGTGGCTCCGTCATCTGAATAGCACCATCCCAGATCTCATGTGGTACTTTCAACTTCTTTTCTTCGGAGAACACCAGGGTCCGGTACCAGTCAGTAACTTCCTTCCTTTTTGGGGCCTCATTCTGTAATTTCTTTTCGAACTCCCAAGTTCCTCCGATCTCTCTCCTATTTGACTCCCCCCAGGATAACAACTGCAAGTATTTAAACCTTGAGAGGGACCCCTCTGTCTTTGCCGTCAAGATTTCCCATGGCACCACCTCTTTCATCACCATGAGATCCCCCATAGTTCAATTCCCGCCCTCCTTAGTGGAATGCTTAACTGGTCTTGCAAGCATTCTGGCGTACCTGGTGAATCCCATATTGGTGCACCATCAGAAAAGTACCCCATTCCCAGTATGTTCCTTATTCCTACCCAAAGGATAAGTGCTGCCTTAAGCGTCTTCAGTCTAACTTTTTTGAAGAATTTTTTTGCCCCAAATTTGTAAAGAAACCCTTTTGTGCCTACTCCTTGACCATCTCCTCCAACAGCCCACCCCACGCCATGGGCCCCGGTGTACCTAAGAGAGCTCTGCAATTCTTGAACTGAAATGCCATGCAGTATAATCTTAGGTCCGGAAGTGCCAACCCACCTTCTGCCAATTTACGCCGCAATTTTTTCCAGGACATCCATGCTCCCCTGGCTGTCCAGACGAAACTACCTAATTTGACCTGTATTTTATCAATCAGGCCTTTGGGGAAAGTAAGAGGGACACAATTAAAAAGAAATGTCAACTTAGGAAGTAACACCATTTTAATTAGATTTACTCTTCCATATAATGACAGTGGCAGGTTCTTCCATCTAGTAAGTGTTTGCTCGATGTCCTTTACTACCCTCTCTAGATTATGCTGGGGGATTCCCTCTAATGAATTAATAATACCTATTCCAAGATACCTGATCTCTCTCTGGGCACTTCCCCTCCAGTCTGAAATATTCCAGCACATTATCCCAGTTTTCTCATTATTTACCGAATATCCTGAGAAAGCTCCGTATTCTTTCGCTAATAGCTCCATCCTGGGGATTGTACTAGCCGGATCTGCTGTGTAAATTATAAGGTCATCCGCATATAACGCAATTTTCTTTTCATATGCTCCTGCACGAAAAGCAATAACCTGTTCATCCTGGCGAAGCATCTGGGCAAATGGTGCGATATATATATCAAACAATAATGGGGAAATTGGGCACCCCTGTCTCGTCCCTCTAAGAATCGAAAAACTCCTAGTGAGAGAGCCATTAAGAAGAATCCTAGCTGTAGAGCAATGATATAAGGCTTTTAGTGTTGTTATAAAATGTGGCCCAATCCCCATGATCTCCAATACTGCCCATAAATACTCCCAGCAAACACGATGAAAAGCCTTGGCGGCGTCCAATGTGACCGCCGCCAAGGGTACCGACCTTGATGTAGCTATGTCGATACACCCTATCAGCTGCTGGGTCAATTAGTGCATCTGCCTCCCAGGGATAAAACCCTTTTGATCTTCATGTATAAGCTGAGGGGCGATTCTGGTCAACTTCGTTGCTAAAATGCTAACAAAGATATTATAGTCTGCAGTTAGCAGGGATATCGGTCGATACAACTCTACTTTTGCCGGGTCCTTGGCTGGTTTTAATATCAGAACTATAGAAGCCTCTCTCCATGATTCTGGGGTCTGTATCTCCCCCATATATACCATATTAAACAAACTTTCCCATACAGGCAGTACTTCCTCTGTTAACATTTTATATACTTCTGAGGGGACAGCATCTAAACCAGCGGCCTTCCCATTCTTAGCTCTTTTAATTGCCCCCCTGATCTCCTCCTGAGTGATTGGAGCTTCCATCATTTTTTCCCCTTCATCATTCAATACGGGGAGGCCAAGCGTGCTAAGCCAACTTTTTAGCTTTTGGGATTCTGGAGTAATATCTTCCTTATAAAGCTGTGAAAAAAGTGCCACTACATGTTCCTGCATAGCATCCCAACTATCAAGCACCTCCCCTGAATCCCCCCTCAGCTCCTTTATCTCATTTCTGGTTCTTTCGACCCTAGCCTTCCAGGCCAGCAATGCCCCCGCTTTCTCTCCATACTCAAATTCCTTCACATTCGCAGCTTGCCACCTTGCCTTACACTTTGACTCCAGCCTGATTTTAAATTTTAGTTGGACCTCTTCTAGCCTCCTTTCCAACCTCTCCCTTTCCTCTCCTACGCTTATGGAATACAAGGCTTCCTCAAGGATCCCTACTTCCTTTTCGATGTTTATTAATTCTGCCCTTTCTTCTCTGCTTTTTGCGCAGGCAAGGCTTTTCAGAACCCCGCAAATATATGCCTTAAAGGCATCCCATACTATTCCAGGGGAGGCAGTATCTTTATTATTGATTAAGTATTCTACTGCAGCCTTTTTCAAAGCTATCTCAACTCCCCCTTCTAGGAGTAGGACACGCTTTAACGTCCATCTCTTGCAAGGCTGCGGTCCTAGAACTTGTAAAGTAATGATGACTGCTGAATGATCCGAAATATGAGCTGGGAGATGCTCAATCTTTTTAATATTGGTTGCAAGGCTTCCATCAACTAAGAAATAGTCTAATCTTGAAAAGTGATGGTATTTTTTACTGTGATATGTGTACCCTCTCACCTTCCCTCTCAGATGTCTCCACACATCTAGTAAATCCAAATCCTGAATCATACTTTTCAACGCATTCCTCATTCTGGGTACAGAAGCACTCTCCCTCCGTGTTGAACGGTCCAGTACAGGATCCAGCAGTACATTAAAATCCCTGCCCACAATTGCAGGAGCTGAAATACCCGCCAATCTCAATTCCAATTCTATAATGTACTGCGGATCATCCTCATTGGGTCCATAAAACCCGGCACATATGAAATCGCTATCAGCCCATCTTATTCGAGCTAGAGCCCATCTACCAGAGCTGTCCGTGCTCGACGACTTAAGCTCGATCCCACTGCCACTTCTAATTAAAATTGCGACCCCCTTACAACATTGTGCTTGATCAGAAGCAATGCAATTTTGGACCCATCCACACTTACCAAACAACTCCTTGCTTTCACTTGCTAGTAAGTGTGTCTCCTGTAAAATCATAATTTGTGCCTGTCTATCTTCTAAATACTTCATCACTTTCCTCTGTCAAGGTTTAGACCTCAGACTATTCACATTCCATGTAAGTATATCAATACTTGGAATTCTGGCCATGATACTCCCTTACGTACTCCACCTCCTGCTTCGTTAGTGGTTTATTAAGATTCTCCTGCATAGGAGGTTCTGAGGACTTTTTTGTTTTTTTAACCTACTACACCCCACCCGTGCCCGCACCCCCCCACCACCATCCCACCCCACCCCCCTTAACCAACCCTGGGGAACCCTCCCTCTCTTTTTAGACATACCAATGCCTATGGGCGCAGCATTGGGGGAATTTCAACTAGTTTAACAACAGCAAGAGAGCAAACTATCCTATAATCCAAAATTGGTCACTTAGCAGTATCTCCCTTTTTGATCCTATCAATTAGCGACTCAACATCTTCTACTGTCCGAAAGTTATACATTTGATTATTCCACATAATGCGCAACACTGCAGGGAATTTTAACTGAACCTTTGCTCCCAGCTTCCGTAACTCCTCCATCTTGTTTCCTAACTCCCACTGACTCTGTTCTGTGGCTTTACATAGATCCGACCTAACTAGCAGTGAATATCCATCTACTAAGTATGGACCGTTTTTAAAGGCCCTACTCAGTATCTCTTCTTTGGTGGTATATGAGAGAAAGTTCACAAGGATCTTCCTAGGTTTAGCTCTCTGGGGGTTGCGACGAAAAGGCTCTCTGTGCGCTCTTTGAACTTCGTGTTCAAGATTGATCTCTTCCTTGCCCTTCAGGATCGTATTCCGTAACAACGAAATAATGAAGGCCTTCATATCCGACCCTTCCTCGGCTTCCGGGACGTTCAAAAATCTCAAATTATTCCTTTGGGAATGGTTCTCCACTCTCTCAATATCTTCCCTTAAGGTTTGGTTTTGCCTTTCTAGCTTAAAGATCTCAGAGGCGTTCTTCTCCACATCCTGCTTTACTATGACCACCTCTTCCTCTAACTTCTTTGTAGGAAGAGTTATGTCATCCAACTTTTGTGTTAGCTCCAAGCATGATGCTTGTATGCCTAACTGATTTGCTTCCGAGACCTCGAAGCGATTCTTGATGTCATTTTTCAGTCCCAATAAAATACTTGCCAGCGAGGCTTCTGAGGCTTCAAGGCTCCAGTGGCTCAATTCAGGCATTCCCGCATCCGAAGTGCTCTGTCTGCTTCCACTTTAAGCTTGAGCAGGAGCTCCTAGATCGTCGGGTGGTGCAAGGACAGTAAACCTATTACTCACAGGAATTGTTATAGCGTCTCCTTGAAATGCCGTAGTATCACTGCTTAACTCATTCATTTTTGAAGGGCCGCCGACCCTATTTACACCCTTTTTCGTGTTTTTCATGTTAATTGCGGTTTCCTCTGAATTAGCACTATTACCAGATGCGTCTGATGTGTCTACTTCCATATTGAGGCCTGCGCCACCTGCACCGTCTTTCTGCATACTTGGGAGCACTCGGAAAAAAAATGATTTAAGTGAGGGAGTGATTTTTACTTTAGTAGGCGCGGTTACAATTTTGTCTTTATTTTTCCCCTCGTTGATTTTTCCTGATAACAATGATTTTCCTACTCCCCTACTCTGGAGACTCCCTCCTCCTTGCCGCCCCTGCTTCACCTTAACGATTACTTTTACTCCTTGCGTTGATTCTGGCTGTGTATCCGACAAAATAGGAAGAAAGTTCGCCTTACCTCCAGTGTTCCTGGTCCTCAAAGTGTACCTGGAGGGTGCCTCACCTTCCTTAGTAGTACCTGTCTCCATATGCGAGGGCTGCCCCACTCTCTCACACAGCTCTCCCCTCTTCCACTCTCCTACTATGTTCCTTCGGTCTCACGCCGTCTTCCTCACTTCCTCAAAGTACTGCTGGAAAGCTCGACTTGTTCTGTCTCTGCCCCCCGTCCTAACGCCGGCCTCCCAGGAACGCCGGAGCTCCACTGCTGCGTCTCTCCAACGCATCCCCGGGAAACCAAGAATCAACCTCCGGCTTCTTGCAGGCCCACCTGGCCCGCATGTCTGCAGCATTCCGCAATTCGGTAGGTTTTTAGATACTTATTCCCGCTGACTGCATCTCAATTACAGCTCTCCCCAGGTAACGCTTTCCCCTCAATGGCGCCCGCGGCCGTGAGCGTCTAGCTCGCAGCCGCCATGTTCCCCCACCTGCCTAGAGGCAAGGTCGCAAATTATAGGGCTTACCAAGATTTGGAAATCCCTTAAACTTACCAGGAACACTAGAACTGGTTTACTGATCAGCTACCACACTCGCACAGTAATGTCCACCTGAGACTGGAATTAAAAATTCACCTTATATAGGGGATTTGTACAGTTTATACAATGCACCATGAACTCTAGTCCTGCTCTCGCAGCGGGGCAAGCAATTTAGACACAGGTAGAAGCCATTAGTCCAAAGACTATTAACGCTATCATGGGAAAAGCCCCTGTGAAGCATGAAGAGATTCCCTTCTGGGTTGCACGCAAGACCAATTAGTTTGAAGTGGTCTATCTGCATACAACACCCCAAGACAAACATAGAATACTCACTATGTCTCTCTCTCTCTCTAGGGATGGTGCCACCAAAAGAAGAATGCAACACCTAGGGAAGCATATTTGCATGTACTTACATCACCATGCACGGTACGCCTTTATTAGCTGCACTCCCTGAGGTACTGAAACAAGTACAGAATGAGCACGGAGATGCACCTGTTCTGGACTTAGAAATAAAGTTAATGGGGAATTTTTCTACAGTTTCCTTGATCAGCCTGAGCAGAGACTGGAAGCAGTTCCAGATTAGGATCATGCACGGAAACTAACAAAAATAATCACAGAAGCTTACACCTCTGTGGATCATAATACTCTTAGGTTCGTAAACCGTTAAGCCACATTTAAAACCTAAACGTGGACCAGATTGTTGTTTCAGCTTCCTAAGCACGCTTCAGTCTCACCTCTTCCTTGAGCTGCACTGGCTCACAGTCACCAAACAGATTTAATTCAAGGCTCTCTGCTACATGTTTAAGGCCAAAGCCGGAATAGGTCCACATCATATTCAGGACCTAGTGACTCCTTGCATTCCGTTGCGTTCCCTGAGATCTTCCAACCTGGCCTTTTGCACTGTTCCCATGTTCCACCTGGCTCGGCTGGGAGGGTGTTCCTTTGCAGTGTTGGGTCCAAGACTGTGGAATTCAAAAGACTGTGGAGTTCACTTCCTAAATCCCTCAGAGAATGTACTTGCATTTCGCAAAGGCTTGAAGACATGGCTATATTAAGTTGCCAATTTGGGTTTTTGTAATGCTTAGCGCCTGGCCGCCCTTTTTGGGTAGCAGCACGCTTTATAAGATTATAAAATAAATAAATAAAAGTGACACTGAGGATTCCATTAAAGAGAAATGTGCAATAAAAGGCAGGAAGAAACTGAGGGGTAGAGAGCAAAGACGGACTTAGTAGGGGTGGTTATAATTTAAGAGACCGTGAGAAAATTAAAAAAAAGGAATGGTAATAGTATTCTGATAGCTTTTCAGGACACTGACGGTAAACGAGCAGAGAGAAAGAGTCGATC
The DNA here is from genome assembly GCA_963921515.1 of Calotriton arnoldi. Classification (NCBI taxonomy): domain Eukaryota; kingdom Metazoa; phylum Chordata; class Amphibia; order Caudata; family Salamandridae; genus Calotriton; species Calotriton arnoldi. The sequence goes on from CAWUFW010001745.1 coordinate 1,790,079, forward strand.
CAAGTACTGAAGAAAGGAGAAGTATAGCAGGAAAAGTGAAATAGGAAGAGGGACTAAAGTCAGTGTGAAGAGGGAAGAGAAAGGATTGGACTCCAGTTAAGAAGAAAGTAGCAGGAGTTTCTAAGAAACATGTCGATACAACTACAGATTCTCCTGCCAAACAAGACTTAGGCGAGAGCGCTTCTAGACAGCGCAGCAGAAATCATGATATCAGACGCTTCACCGGGTTCTGGTGAGGAGTTCAGACAAGTTGAGGTTCCGGATAAGCATTCAAATCCTCCCAATAGGTTTTATGATTTAGAAATACAGATTGAAGGAGATACAACACTCACCAGAGCTGTCTTCTACTCACATTTATCTGAAAATTATGACATCATACTAGCTGAGGAAGATTGGCCTCCAGTCTTTATTAAGGAAGTGCCGGGGGAGGAAGTAATAAGAGTAGCTTTTTCTCCCATAGTATCTGACGATATTAGGGAAATCCACACCAGTGAACGGGCTGTAAGACTAGGCTCCGGCCTTATACAGAAACCATTGCAAAAAGAACAGATGCTGGAGGGAATGCTGAACCAATCAAACATTCACCCCCAGTCACAGATCTGGGTTAAAACTGTCATTTTTTTGCACGCCACCCCATTCCAGTTTAGACCCAGCCATATGCAAATCAGTCTGGACCCTGCACCCCCATGGGAACAATCCAGCCCGAACTGCCAGGCCAGGTCCTTTCTGGACCGGAAACAAGCATCCTGGGACGAATATATGTCGTTTTCCCGCAAGTCATCACCCTGCATACCATCACCCCGCATTTGCCTTTACCACGCATGCCATTACAATGCAAAGGCATGCGTGGTGAAGGCATAAACTCTGTAAAAGTGGTTAAGCTAAAAATATATATATATATATATATATATATATATATATATATATATATATATATATATATATATATTGTCCATCAAATGCCACTCACTGCCGAACAGCTCACGGGCGGGTGCCGTTGTCGTGAAAGTGGCTTTCACGACAACGGCACCCGCCCGTGAGCTGTTCGGCAGTGAGTGGCATTTGATGGAGAGTATTTTATGAACAGCCTGAACCGCCGCCACTTACCAGAAAGGTGAAATTCATCGGCACTTAGTCGTCATTTACCTAAAATGAAAGGAATCCAGTTACAAAACAGGAACTTGTGTTTTCACCCCCGCGCTGAGTGGAGCACGGCAGGGCGAGGAACATTCTTCAATGAGCCCCCGTGTGGTGAGTGAGATTCAGCATGATGTGTAAAAGAGGACTGCATGCTCGTTCCCACTTAGGGACTGGTATTACTAAAATGGATATGCACTAAGAGATAAAGAAAATGTTTCATGCTGACATGGCGGACGTAACAACAGACAGGACTGCTATTACTGTTGTCTGTCATCACTGACCTCGCTTCTCACAACCAATGGGGAAGCACACATGGATATTTAAATGGGGGCAATATGACTGAAAAACACCCAGAGGCATTGAAAAAGGTGTGATGCTGAAACCAGTCTGCCTGAAATTAAACTAAGTGAAGCATGTAAATTCCGGGGAGTGCGTTGTAAAATTCCTTTCAGGAAATTGGTGAAGAATATATATATGTATATATATATTCACTGAAAAAACCATAGGTTTTAGGGACAGTTATAGTTAGTTGGACATTGCACTCGTACAAAACCCGTGAAATTCCCCCGTTATAGTTAGTCCAGCTAACTATAACTCGCGCCCCGCAATGCACTGCTGATGACGTCACATATTACATCACTCATGACATGGTCAGTGACATCACTGATGACATCACTGATGACATCTCAAATGACATCACTGATGACATCACTGATGACATCATCCAGTGACTGTGTGTTTCTGTAAAGTTTAAATATTTTTAATATATATAGGAAAAGACGTATTGAAGAATGAGTGGGTGTGTAAGTGTCTGTATGGATGATTTAGTAGGTGCGTGACTGACTCTATAAGTGAGTGATTTAACGTATCTTACTGAATGCATGGGTTAGTGACTAAACTGGGTGAATGTCTGTATCCGTCTGTCTGTTGCTGTGTAAGTGGCTGCATGTGTTTGTGAATAGCTACATGAGTGTCTATATGAGTTATTGAATGCTTGTCTGAGTATCTGTATGGGTGCCTGAGTGTTTGTGTGGGAGGGGTGTGTGCAACTCTGTGCATAGATGTGTGAGTGGGTGATTCACTGGGTGGATGGTTTCAAGAGTGCAACTGTGATAGACTGTATGGGTGGGTAAGTGTGTGTAAGAGTGTGTTAGTGAGTGAATGTATGTCCCAGTGGTACATGTGTGAGTAACTACATATGTGAAAGGCAGTATATATGTGTGTTGGAGTATATAAATAGCTATAAGCGAGAGTGAGTGATTGTGATAGTGGCTGTATGGATGAGTGTGTGCTTGTATCAGTGATTGTATAAGAGCGTAAGAATGTGCTACTATTTGTATGAGTAAGTGAGCTGGTGTGTGTATAACTGTATAGGTGAGTAAATGGTAGTGTGTTTAATTATTTGCATGACTGACTAGGTGTGTGAGTACCTCTATGGATGAGTGGCGGTGTTTGAGTATCTATATAGGAGTATGAGTGCATATGATAGTCCTGTACTGAGTGACCGTAAGTATGAGTGACTGTACGGGTGAGTGAGTGGATGTGTGCGTAGACCTAAGAATCAGTGAGTGGGTATGTAGTTATTGGTGTTGGAGTGTCTATGGTTTTGCGAATGGCAGTCTGTAATTTAGAGTGGGTGTATCAAAGGTTATATTAGGGTGTGAGGAGGTGCATCAGATTATCACGTGGATGATGTCATCAGTGATGTCATTTGAGATGTCATCAGTGATGTCATCAGTGATGTCACTGACCATGTCATGAGTGATGTAATATGTGACGTCATCAGCAGTGCATTGCGGGGCGCGAGTTATAGTTAGCTGAACTAACTATAACGGGGGAATTTCACGGGTTTTGTACGAGTGCAATGTCCAACTAACTATAACTGTCCCTAAAACCTATGGTTTTTTCAGTGAATATATATATATATATGGTTTTTTTTAAAATATATTTATAAATATGTATATATATATATTATTTATTTTTATAAATATTTTATATATATATATATATTTAATTATTTTAAAATACCCCCTAAAACCCATAATTGTCCATTTGTATCCCAATGACTAAACTCCCCCAAAATTGTTAAATTACCTATACCACCCCAGTACCCATACCCACTAAAATCTTAAATTACCCTTGGCACCCCAAAACCACCCTTTACCTTAAAATACCCTAGTACCCTAAAACCTAAACCCACCCTATACCCTAAAATTGCCCTGTGCACCCCAAAACCCAAACCGACCCTGAACCCTAAAAATCCCCCCTGCACCCCAAAACCCTAACCCACCCTGACCCCTAAAAATACCCTAGCACCCCAAAACCTAAAGCCACCCTGAACCCTAAAAATACCCCAGCACCCCAAAACCTAATCTCACCCTGAACCCTCAAATTACCCTGTGCACCCCAAAACCCTAACCCACCCTGAACCTTAAAAATACCCTGTTTACCCCAAAACCCAAACCCACCCTGAACCCTAAAAATACCCCAACACCCCAAAACCCAAACATACCCTTAACCCTAAAATTACCCCTGAACCCCAAAACATATACCCCTACACCCCAAAACCAAAACCCTATACTTACCTTATACTTACATATAAAAAACATATGCTTTTACCATTCATGCATTTACAACGAATTTCGTTGTAAAAGCATGCGTGATAAAAGCATATAAAATGTAATGCCATGCATTGTAATGGCATTGCGGAGTAATGGTAGTTGCGTTGTGATGGTATGCGGGGTGATGGTAGTCGTGGTAAAAGATTCGTTGTAATGGGTGTTTACCTCCTGGGACCGGTTTCGGGGTTTCACCCCTCATCAGCAAGGCTAACTTGAATCTAGTGGCGTAGCAAGCAAGGGACCCACGTCTGGGCATGCCCTTTCCACTTAGGGCGACAAATGCAAAAAGAACAGATGATGGACGGAATGCTGAACCAATCAAACATTCACTCCCAGTCACAGATCTGGGTTAAATCGGTCATTTTTTTGCACGCCATGCCATTCCAGTTTAGACCCAGCCATATGCAAATCAGCCTTGACCCTGCTCCCCATGGGAACAGTGCAGCCCGAACTGCCAAGTGAGGTCCTCCCTGGACTAGAAACAAGCATCCTGGGACCGGTTTCAGGGTTTCACCCCTCATCAGCCAGGCTAACTTGAATCTGGTGGCATAGCGAGCAAGGGAACCACGTCTGGGCATACCCTTCCCACTTAGGGTGACAAATGCAAAAAAAAAAACCAGATGATGGATGGTATACCCAACAGAATACCGAATTACCCCGAAACCTGTCCCAGGATGCTTGTTTCCGGTTCAGGGAGGGCCCAGCTTGGCAGTTCGGGCTGGACTGTTCCCATCAGGAGCAGGGTCAAAACTGATTTGCATATGGCTGGGTCCAAACTGGGGTGGCATAGTGAGTAAAAAAACAATGGATTTAACCCAGATCTCCTGATTGGGGGGTGAAAGTTTGATTCATTCAGCATTCCAGCCATCATTTGTTGCTGCTGAACCTTTTACCCTCAGTGGGATGGGTATGCCTAGTTGTGGGTCCCTTGCTCGCTGTGTCACTGGATTCAAGCTAGCCTGGCTGATGAGGGGTGTTACCCCGAAACCTGTCCCAGGATGCTTGTTTACGGTCTAGCGAGGACCCGGCTTGGCAGTTCGGGCTCGACTGTTCCTATGAGGTGCAGGGTCAAGACTGATTTGCATATGGCTGAGTCCAAACTGGGGTGGTGCAGTGAACAATAGAACGATGGATTTAACCCAGATCTCTTGACTGGGGGTGAATGTTTGATTCATTCAGCATTCCGTCCATCATCTGTTGTTGCTGCACTTATACAGAAACCAAACGGGATGGGATAAACACTCTATTCCACATGTCATTCCCTTATACAGTGAAGCTCCAGCGGAAGTTTAATACACTTTAAAGCAAGAAGCAAAGCATGGTATAAAAGCAACATTAGATCAATTGCATTATCAGGGTATAATAGCGCCTTGTCTTTCCCCAATTTTTCCTGTCTCCAAACCAGACAGGTCCTATAGGATAGTTTTAGACCAGGGTTGGTCGCGGAGGGCCGGATCAATGCCAGATTTGTAAGATAACTACATTTATCTAAATGGGGATATGCAAATAATTTGGCATGGATCCGGCCCTGCAGGACTGACTTTGGAGAACCCTGTTTTAGACTACAGGAATTTAAACTCACATACAAGAACCTATGCAGTGCAAAATGAGCATAGCACAGGTTTAATGATGAATCTGGTTCAAAAACAATACAGAACAACCCTAGATTTCAGTCCAAATGTAGCACCTGAAAGCGAGTTTCTAACCACCTCTAGTTTCAGTGGGGTGCAGTTCTCGTTCCGACGCTTGCCTATGGACTATAAGAAGAGTCCTGGCTTATTCTCAGTGCGTTTCATGGAGATCTTACAACCAGATCAGAGGTATTGTCATACATTGATGATATCTATCTTTCTAATGACGACTTGGATGCTCACCAGACTAGGGCGGACAAAGTTATAACACTATTAACATCTCATGGTTACAGAATTAACATTCAAAAAAATCGAAGATGCCTATCTTACGTTGACCTTACTCTGATACAAGTTATCCAATGAGAGTAAGGGTTTGGCTTCTGATTTTCTTCAGTGGTGTGCTACCGTGCAGCCTCCTAACACACTGAAAAAGTTGCAATCCCTGTAAGGATTTCTACATTTTGGACAAACTTACTTGCTGCACTATGCTGAGCGAGTGAAGCCCTTGTATGACTATTCCTCCCACTTCCTCTGAAAAACAGTGGGCAAATAGACACACTGATATCTTGCGTGCTCTGCAAGCAGACATGCTAGCAACAAAATATTTACAAACTTGGGACATTAAGACCAACCTAGCTCTTCAAGCCATTTAGGTTACACCTGTATGACCTACAATTAGGGATGGACCATTCCTCCAGCATATAAGTTATCTCACTTGTATTCCCCAGCTGAAGGATGTTTTGCTTCCATTGAAAAAATGCTTGAGCTGTTCGAATGGTTATCTTGAAGGACCGCCCTTTGGCGCAGGGAAAACTCACGATTGTACTCCCGTGCCGGCACTAGAGGGTGCCACTAAAGCCAGCATTCCTAATGCTCACGCCCTACATCTGAAGTAGGTGCATTGGGCCTCTTCTTTAAGTGCAGTGGATGTAAAGTTTCAGTATAATACCACTCTTTGTACACAAGATTTTCTCCAATATGAACAACATGTTCCTGCAACTCCAAAAGCATTACCCATTGAGTCTTATCAGAACATATTCTACACAGATGGCTCTGCTTAACCAGCAGTAGGAAGAGAATAGAAGTACTCCACAGCCTGTGCGGCAGTGCAAGGTGTAGTGAAAGATGGTGAATTCGGTCCGCAGAACACCCACAATAAGATCTCAGGTGACAGCATGCAGAACGTCTTACCTTGTTACTTGCATTACAGAAGGCTAATCCATCAGTTACTACACTCATAGTGTCGGATGCATCCTTCTGTGTGCAAGGTACAATGTTGACTTGCAACGTTGGCGCTTGTATGGATTCAAGGATTGAAAAGGAAGCCTATTAAGAATAAACAGATTTGGGAAAGGTAGCTGTTTTACAAGATAAGCTTCCATTGCTGAGGCAAATTTTGGGCTATCAGCATAATGGATTTCATGCCAAAACTGTGTAGCTGACTTAGCCACCAAAGCTACAATTCAGACTTTTAGAGGAGCACACTTAACCAAATCTCAGACGAAGATCGACACAGATAATTTGCCACCAAAGAAGGCAGAGATCCTCTCACAGCTTGCTTACTAAATATTTCTACACCCTTAATTCAGACAGCACACCTGTAGTCACTCACAGGAGTGGGAGACAGGATAATATCCAATAAGCTGTCCAAATTAGATTTAATCAGGGATGCACATGAGGAATTTTGCCCATGATGGAGTTAAGGCAAGAGTAACAATGCACTGCTACAGAAAAGCTACTGGTGGCCTTGTTTGTATAAACAGACTGAAGACTATGTCAGGAAGTGTGACATTTGTCAACATTATCAAACTATCTACTGTTGAGAGACCGCAGCTAACTACCCTCACAGTCTCCAACATCCCATTCAGGGTAATTTATTTGGACCATAGCAGACCAAATAATTCCGTTAACCAATATAACTACATAGTGGTAGTCATTGATTATTGTTTTTGAGTCCTATGGATGTGGCTACAGAGAAATACGAGTGCTTCATCGTCGTAAAGGTTTTGCAGTGTCTGGTAGTGATGGGAGCATTATTTTCATTTCCCTCAGATAATGGCCAGGCGTTCACCTCCAAGGCTTACAAAGGCTTACAGGGATACAATGTCTGTCCTGGGAGTTTGTCTACAATTCAGAAACCCATTTAGAGACGAGTACAATTGGTTAGTTGAGCGTGCTAACGGCATGATTAAACAAGCCTTGACTACTAGGGTACCAAGTTCAGGTCTTAGTTGGTACCATAATCTGTATGGAGTCCAGAGAGCATCAAATATATTGGCTAGACGAGTATTGGGAGACCACGCTCCATTCGAGGTTCTCTTCGGTGTTCCTATGTATGTACCTGGCTTAGATCATCCTTGGAAGGTGGCAGATAAATACAGGTTTGACCTGGAAAAATGTTTGAATGTCTTATAGAAAATCTAAGCGCTCAGAGACAAGCTGTCTAATGTGAACCATTCTGAAGCTGCCACCAGCGAAGAGAAGGTTGTAACCATTGCTGATATGTGGATCCCTAAAGTAGGGGATCTAGTTAGTGAAAACATCCACGACAAGCAAGCTTTTGAACTATCTTACAGACCACAGGTTACAGTCCTTGGAGTAAAAGGCAAAAGAACTGTTATCCTGCCTCCTTTGTCTGGTTGAGGGAGAAACAGACAGCCGTCCATCAACCAAGTGAAAAAGCATGAATTGACCAATTATCTACAGCAGACCATCACAGACACCATGAAGGATTTAGAGTAGAACCTCCAGCCTCTAGCTACTCTGAATGAAATACCTCTTAATGAGAGCAGTAACATCACTAGCTTGAGTACCCAGCTGGACATATTTGAGAATACTGCTTCACCAATGGTACACAGAGCAATGAACTTCACCGACGAATCTGATGCTGCCATCACTACAGTTGTCAATGTTTCACACAACACCATGATTTATTATGAAGTACCATCTGAGTCCACAACAATCTAAATTATGCCTTTTCGAGAAACAACTATTTATGAGAATGACTCTGAAATTTGCGCAAAGGATTTTTCATCACGCTCCAAAGTGACACTACGCCATAAACTTTTTCATGCTTATCACTGGATTTGGGACAGATACTTAATTCCACTTTGGCCTTATGTCTGGACCACTCTAGGAGTGTTTTTTCTCATCATATGGCTATCAATGATGATCATTGTTCTATTGCTACTGAATGGACACTACGTTCCAAACAGAACAACTGCACAACTTGTGGTTCGTGAACTGCAGGCACACCTTTCATCCCACAGAGCTCGAAGAGATCTCTGCGCTAAGGACATCACAGCTTATCCTGTTCCCAAGGGCCTAGCTTGGGAAAAGGTTCCTTATCAAATCATGGGACCTACGGAGACATTAACAGAGTATGGACACCCCAGGCTACTCAAACGGTTTTTCTAAATATAGCAACTTATCTGCATAGAAAAGGGCTACCAACAATGTACATTTAACATTCTATGAAACTATAATTTTTCTTTATAATTAGAAAAATTTAAAAATCCAAAAACAACATGACATTGTATAGTATATTTATCTACATATAACAGGACGGTGTCTTTGAAGTTAAAACATCCACATCATACCACACTTATCACCATGCATGTACACATACATACATGACACCCAAACATACAAGCAATGTACATGTGGTTTTATCGAAAATACAATTCTTTTTTTTTGTTTATTAGTTTGTGTCATAAATCACCATAATACACACATAGTTTTTACATACAGCTTTTCAGTACAACATGTTTTAGATTACTGTACACTGCAACATTCGATGAATAAAACATTAAAGGCCAGATGTACGACCATTTGCTTTTGCGACTCGCAATGTGGGAAAAATTGCGAGTCGCAATTTGAGAGTCGCAAAAGCAAATGTACAACAGTGTCAGAGACACTGTTAGTGATTCCCAATGGGGTCGCAAAAAGCGAGGCTCATGAACATTAATGAGCCACTCGCAATTTGCGACCCCATTGGGAATGGCTGGCCCTCCCAGGGATGGTGGCCTGCTGGGCTCAGCAGACCTCCATGTTTGGGGCTGCTTTTAAATAAAGCAGTTTTTTTTTTTTTTAAATGTAGCCCGTTTTCCTTAAAGGAAAACGGGATGAATTTAAAAAGAAATAAATGAAACGTTTTCGTTTCATTTTCTAAGGGCAGGCAGTGGTCCCTGGGACCACTGCCTGCCCTTAATAAATATGTTCCCATGCATTCCCAAAGCGGAAGGGGTCCCCTGGGGACCCCTTCCCGTTTGCGAATGCTTTACCACCTACTTGAAGTAGGTGGTAAATTGCGACTGTTTTGCGACCACAATTGTGGTTGCAAAGCAGTCATACATAGGGCTCAGACTCGCTATTAGGAAGGGACGCCCTTGAAACGCCCCTTCCTAATAGCGAGTCGCAAATCCTAATTATCGAGTTGCAAATAAATTGCAACTCGCTAATTAGGGTTTGTACATGGCCCTTAGGCATTTTTGCATGCGCAAACAGGTCGCAAACCCGTTTGCGCATGCAAAAATACTTCGTACATCTGGCCCCAAATGTATTTGCCCACTACTCCAAATTCTGTTGATCAACAAGTTCTTGACCCTTCCTTTCAACTAGTGGGGTATTAAACTGCACCTGTAGGTATTGAATCAGTGGGCCCTATATATCTTTCGGTCTTGATGTCGCAGGTAGATCCTCCGCGTATGTTCCCAATTGCTCTTTACAGTACACCATGTCATCTATCCAACATTGTGTTTTGGGAGCACATAACACACAATTCTTACAGAGTCCCTGAATATTTCTATAAGCAAAAATTCTAAAAGTGATTTTAATATAATTGTGCCATTGAAACAATAAATCTCTTATTCTCCATCTTCCGGTGGCTTTTAGTCTCTACGCATGTTTTGGTATAAACGTCTTCATCAGGAAAGCCATAATTCCATGGGATAATTAAAAGGAGTCCACTGTGTAGCAATAAATATTTCACAAAGAAGTAACCATGTCTTCAACAAACGAGAATTAAATTGTAAGATAACATCTGTCTGATATGCAAGAGGGACCACCCTGGAAGCCCAGGAACGCCACACTGTAGTTCTAGCGATGATAACCAAAGGCCTGGAAGACAAATGTGGTAATACTCTGCGATTTCAATTGTCAGCAATATATTCAATTGTGGTAGTAGAACTAAAATTATTGTGAGTGCCATTTGCTTGCTCGGTATGCAGCGAACTGGGGCTGGTCTGAAAAAATTTGCCAAGGCTGCTTTGGGTTCCCAGTCTAGCCTCGATTTTTAGAGCACAAGTATGGCAAATTCAAAGCAGTCACATTTTGGGGCTGCATTAGGAAATTATTATTTTCAATAAAATCATCCAGTAGACTACTAGTCTGGAATTTTGTACTATGAAAGACTTTAGAAAACCTTCTATACTAAACGTTAATTTAACTCTCTTTAATAATTGGCAATTACAAATAAACGTTTCTGACTCTGATGTAAATTAATTAATCAAGAATGGAACTTATAAGTCTACCCAATTCCCTCTCCTGAAGAATTAGCCTTATGGCCCCATGATTCTAATACCTGCATTCATTGTTTTCTTCCCTACACCCCAGGCCCTAAAGCAAATCGCACTGATCCACGATACAGCACACATACACCTGTAGTAGTTACCACATACAGTGTGGGCAAGCTGTGCCAGTGCTAGTTAGAACATTCCAGGCTGTGAAAGAACATTTATCCTTTAACCAAAGAAAACATGGATTTCTCAGACTTCCTTCTGGGACCACATCCCACTAGAAATAAACAGTTCATAGTGACAGGAATATATGTAATTTATAATAAAAAACAAATGCTCAGAAAGAGAAACTGCAGAGAGAATTGGGCAAATAGATCAAGAAAACCTGCAAACAGTTTTTAAAGTTAATGACTCATTGAATCTCATCTGTCCTCAGCTTGCATTACAAACACTCAGACCAGGTTTTGTGTTCTGGCAACTTCTAAACAAAACAGTTATTTTAAGCCTTATAATTTGACCCTTACACAGAAAACAATGTCTAAAACATAATCCACATATACTTTTCTGAGTGTCGAACAAGTAGAAGAAGCACCATTTTCAGTTAGTGACCATCCACCTATTACCCAGATCATAGACAGCATTATTTCTCTAAAAATTACAACTTTTCATTTTCATGACTACCAGAAGTACAAATCACTAGGCTGGTATGAAACAATGCACAATTCACACCTGTTCCATTCGTGGAAGTTTCCTTTTTCTTACATGTGCTTGAATGAAGATGACCCTGTGTTTATTAGAACATCGAGCTGCAGAAACCCGTTAGATCACTCCCTTCTGTGTGATACCAGTTCCTTGCATGGAATGTGTAGCGTTTTGATGCTAGGGTTAAATTGTGTTTTATTAGTTACTCCTACTATATCCATCCCCAAACACCATAAAGTACTGTACAATGGCTATTTAGTACTAAATAATGTTACTTGTTGCAACTTGAAACCAGGCCAAACTATATCTGATTACGGTTTTTAAAACAATACAGTGTTGTTGAAGGACCTTGACCTACTGCCTCAACATGTAATCAAAAAAGTCCCTTGACCTGCGTTTTGACAAAAAAAGATGTTGCTTTGACTTCTGAGGCAGAAACGTACAATCTGCAGACATCCAAAACTGCTTAGGAGATTTAGAGGCTGTTACAGACACAATATCGCAAGTTTTTGAACTGCTACCATCATTTTTTTCACTCTTTGTTCTGCAGTCTCTTTGGAGGGTTTCCGACCATTCTACTGCTCATTGGCTGCGGTATTGTCATCTTTCTCCTCATCTGACGAGGAAATCAATAACTTGGAGGACCCTTATTGAGCTGAACAAAGATGCAGAGAAACCGTGGCACGCTATTTGGGACATGCTTAGCTTTCGGAACTTAGCGAAAACTTGATGTTAAGTTAACCTTACGTAAAATAGACACTACAAAAGAGAAACCTGTGTTCTGGTGTATAAACTGTCCAGTTGAAGTCATCTTGGATATACCTCTAGAGCAGCCTCCAGTGGCATTCCTAGATATGGAACTGTTGCTGCAACCGCAATCACACCAGAGACAATGCTGAGTAATGCGGTTGTTCCTTCTACAAAAAGCTAAGTATGATGGATCGACTACAACAGTGATGCTCTTTGATCAGCTGCTTGATGACTGGCTTGACTTGTTGATGTTTGAGCCTCCAAATGCTGAACTCTCATCATCATCAGCGCCTGGATACCTTCAAGGGTGGTTAGCCGCGCTCTACAAATCCATCTGGATTGGATTGGATCAGTAATGCAACTAATTCCTGGTCCATCTAATGTGTGGGCTACTAACAACAACCACGTATTAACTGGTTTTCTCCACAACCACACGTATGCTGCGTGTAAACCTGATGACGTCGACATGTCCTCGGACGAGGATTGAAAGCAATTTACAAACTTACGATTCAAAAACAGAGACTGTGTCATGAAGCAAAAGATTTTTCAACAGACTATTTTTAATTTACCTTTTTTTTAAAGTCACATAATTTTTAATTGACGTATTCAGTATCATGTCTGATCAGTTTAAGCACCAACATGTATCCCTCTTAACCAACATAAATGCTTTTATGATAAAGTCTTTATATAATGCTTTTCGTATATCCTAAAGTTGAATGATTTATTGCTTTAAGCATACAAGGGTTAAAAAGACAAATTCATGCACAGCTTATTGCATTTATTCTTACTATTTATGTACATGCTTTTATGAATTTACACTTATGTATACTCATTTTTTATTTCATATGTATACGATATATAGTATGAAATTTGTTTTAATATAGAGTTTTTATGTTTTGAGAGCATGGATTTCCCTATAAATTAGAAAAATCCCCATATATCTCTCTGCCTATATGTCACAATTCAGACATACAAGTAGGGAATGACGTAAAGACTATAAGGCCTGATTCCATTTTAAGTAGGCAGAGACTCCATTTTATGTATTTTTGCAGAATCATCAACATTTCTGCCTTTGACACAGATTACGTCTATAGAACCTGTGAAAGTGTCAAGTCAGTCATATATAGACATCAACAAGACGCCTGATGTGACATCATTCTACAACAAATGCCTTTTTACCTCCATATTCGCACAAGGTACAGACAGAGGAGATATTGACTGCCAAAGATGCAGCTGTATAGCACATTCTAATGAAAGCTGATATCAAGCCCGAGTCCGGAAGGAGCTGATGCTGATGCGGCGCATGTTTGCCTTTCGCACAGAACACAACCTCTCTGACTACTGATAATTACAGCGGTTGGCTGTAAACAGTTGTGCAGTGCTCTCATTCTCCCTAAGGAAATCTAGTAGGTTTTAGGCTTTTTAGATGACATATTAACCATAGTAGAAATGTTAATTTTGTTCTCATGCATTTGTGCTATTTTAATTGTATGCTGTGTTTGTTTTCAATGTGCTGATCAACAGGGCACACCTATTGAAATAAACACTCTTTTTAGTTAAAAGTGTATTTTTTTTTGCGGAGTTTGCGAGTGTGCTATAGAGAAGAACAAAATAGGTTTTGTTTCCAATCACCACAGTGTCTCTGGATTTCTGCTTAAGGACTGTTAGTAACCGAAAAGCATTGACGCCACTTCAACCATATATTGGGTAAGGTTCTGCGGGGCTACGAAAACCTGTCTTTCAGATTCAAGCATTGGTACATTGAACTAAGTTCACTTGTGTTACCAGTGGGTGTGAAAACAAATCTTGTAGATCTGAGCCCGAGACTCAGTTTGTGCAGCATTGGTGCTGCTTTCGATACGGTCAGTGAGAGCGGAGAATTTGGTAGCTTTGATTTGTTGGTGATAGCATCTGAGGGCTGATATATAGGTGCTCATGTTGGTGTTGTCCAGGCTTTGTCTCTATCTGTGTGCTAATCGCTTGCAGTGGTGTTTGTTGATTATGTGCTCTTACATATACCAGCTGGCTTGCGCTCTGGTTCTTTTGGCTTTGGTGGTAATGAGTGGAGCCAGGGTGTCTCTGCATGCGCCGATCCAGGCATTGAAGTTGGGGATGGACCTGGGGAGGTCATTAATGTGTTGTGTTCGGTGGAGTGGAAGCTACGAAGACTAGGATTCTTCAGAGATATTCTTCCAGTTTCGTCAGAAGGATTTGACATTTCTGCTCTGGTGTGGGGTGAGTATGTTGAAGTTGATCAGGGCGTGGTCAAACAAGGTTATCACTGTGAGCTTGCCTATTGTGATGTCATTGGAGCTGGTGAAGATAGGGTCCAGTAGATATCTGGCAGCATGGGTAGGGCCTTCCACTCACTGGGTGAGTCTGACGTTTGTGTGGTCTGCCAGGAGGTTGGTTGTGTTGGGTTCAGTGAGATCCTCCATTAGGAAGTTGAGGTGGGTGAAGAGGATGAATGCGTTGGAGTTGAGCATCTGATTGCCACAAAGTCCACGATAGTGCTGGCGAAGTAGGTACATGGTCCAGGGGGTTGGTAGACAATGTGACCACTCAGGTTGTAGTTGGCAGTGATGTGGAGTTTGAAACTCAGGAGTTCCATCTTCCGTTGGTGCTTTCTGAGATGATGGAGCATTGGATGGACTCTGAAAATTATGGCAAGTCCTCCTCCAGGTCTGTTCATCCTGACCTGTCTTACGATCTTGTACTCGTGGGAGGGGGATTGCCGTGGTGATGTCAGGGGCCGAAGAGAGGGAGTCATCCAGGTTTTTGTAAGGAGGAACAAGTCCGATGTGAGGTTGTGCAGCAGTTCCCACATTTTAGTGACATGTTTGGTCAGGGAGCAGGTTTTGAGGAGTAGGTAGGACAGGGAGAGGTGGGTGTAAGGTGTAGGGGAGGTCGAGTATGTGGTCATGTGTATGATGCATGTTGTGTGGAGAGGTGCTGAGGTCGTGAGGCGGGAGGGCGCAGGAGAAGTGGCAGGGGGGACAGGAAAACACACCTCTGGCATCAGCCGCTGAGGCACAGCAACAGCGCTGGGAGTTGCATCCAGGGTCAGGGCAATGAGGGCAGTAGTGGAGTAGCATCAGGGGAGCAGTCAATGGAATGAGATCCAGGGCTCCTGGTGCTGAGTGCGGGCGAGGAGTTGATGACACAGATGGACTTGCCTTTGGCGTGTCTGGTGCATGTGTCCGCTGCGAATCTGCGCTGCAGCCATCATTAAGTAGGAGCAAGAGAGGATAGAAGATTTTGAGGGTGGTGGGTGGGTTTAAGCATGCAGCGGGAAGGGAGCGCAGCACTGGAGAGGAGGTGAGTAGGCTGCCACGGGGAGAGAAGTGCGCGAAATAGAGCAAAGAGGGGGAAAAGAAGAGGAGATAAGAGAAGCACTTGAGAGTGCAAAGATTGAAAAAAGAGTGAAGGGCAAAGACTGAGTGTGAGGTCAAAGAGGCTGAATAGGCAAAGATCGAGTCAGAAAGTCAATAGAACACAGCAAGAAAAGGCACAAAAAGTGGCAGAAAATGAATGAGATAAGCATAAAAGCCCGCAAAGAGTGAATGAGAAAAGCACAAAAAGCAGCAAAGAATGAGTGAGAAAAACACAAAAAAACAGCAAACAATGAATGAGAAATCATAAAAAGCATCAAAGAATGAAAGACAAAGGCACAGAAAAGTGGCAACAAATGAGAGAGAGAGAGCAAAAAATAGGAAAAACAGGCAGAGTGAGCAAGGTGCAAAGTGACAGGAGCTCTGGGCAAGAGGTAGTTGTGTCAGAGAGGGGAGCAAAAGGACTGCAAAGAAGGTCAAAGGGAAATGAGACAGAGAAAGTAGTGAGCCAGCAGGAGAGCTAGCAGGAGAGCAAGAGAAGGAACGTAAGGTCAGGTAAAGAGTGAGAGAGGAGGTAAAAGCAGGGAGCTTCGTGACAGTGCTGGACTTGAGCCCAGGAAGGCTGGCCCTGGTTGAAGGAGTGGGCACAGATAACTGTGTAGGCGCAAGGTAGGAGCCAGGTGAAGCATGCTTAAAGGCTGGCACGCGCTGTGGTCGCCATTAAGGAGTGGCAGGAGCTTTGGGACAGTAGGTGGGGCTAAGCACACAGCAGGAAGCAAGAAGTGAGCACAGGAGAGGAGGGGGACAGGTTGTTGTGGGGGAGAAGGGCACAAAGGAGAACAAAGAGCGAGGAAGGAAGAAAAAGTGGAGGTAAAAGAAGCACTTAAAAGTGTGAAGATTGAGAAAAAGACTGAGTGTGAGGCCAAAAAGGCACCGATTAAGTGGGCAAGTTAAGAGAAAGGGGAAAGAAAAGGCACATGAAGTTGTAGAGAATGAATGAGAAAAGCTCAAACAGCATCAAAGAATAAATGCAAAAGGCACAGAAAAGTGTCAAAGAACGAGTGAGAGAGTAAATGGGTAAAGCAGGCAGAGTAAGTATGGTGAAAAGTGGAAAGATCCCTGGGCTAGAGGTAGAACTGTCAGAGAGACAGGCACAAGGACTGCAAAGGGGTTGAAAGAGCCAAGAGGCAGAGAAAGTCACTAAATGAGAAAGAGCAAGAGAGAGAACGGAAGGTCGAGAAAAAGAGCGAGAGGAGGTAAAGGCCGGGAGTCGTGTGACAGCTTTGGTGCTGGGACTGGACGGGCTGGGTCTGGTCGAAGGACCAAGCAGAGGTAAGAGTGCAGGTGCAAGACAGGGGCCGGGTGAAGCCTGCTTACCTGTTTGGCTCTTATATGCAGCTCGGCTTTGTCACTTCCAGGTCGGAACAAAGTTAACAAGGAGCAACACAGCGCTACATAGAGCGCAGGAGCACTGCTATGAAATCTTCTGCATCTCCCCGGGGAATAATCTAAAGGTGAGGAATCTGCGGTTTTAAGCATCCATCAGAATGTAAAGCACCTAAAATCAGGTTGAGATACTTTAGGGACGCGTACCTCAAAATCGCAACTCAAAGCAAACAATCAGTCTGTGAAGGAAAGAGCAGTGGAAACTAAGAAAAAGAATAAAGCTAAACAGAAAAACAGGGCTCGATCTCCTCTACAGCAGGAGCGGATACAATTTGGGGCATTGTGAAAAGATTAAGAAGCTGGGTCTGTATCAGTATACTGAAAGCTGTTCTTTGCCGTGCTCTAGGGACAGTAGATGGTCAGAAAGGAGTCGACAAACTGAGTATCATAGAAAAAAACAAGAATGTCAAACCAAACAGTGAGAAGAAAACTTGTGTGATTCAACACTTCCTATACTAACCACACAGGAATTCCTACAGTATCAACATGCAATCTCATAAAATCCAGTTATATTACCTATATATGGGTAAAAAAAGCATTGTCTATATGGACGATTCTGCTCAGCCTGCGATTTGCATTAAGCAGAAATATTCTAATGCTTGCACTGCAGTAGCAGGTGGCAGCTCTACAGAATAAAATTCCTCTCGACCATGTACAACATACGATGACACATAAAAGTGAAGGAATTCATGATAAAGCGAACTGTGAGGCTGATTAAGCTGTAAAGGTCACAGTGCAAACCTTTACACTTGCTGCTGTGACTCGATCGCAAAGGAAGATCAATGTATACACAATGGTGGGAATAGAAGCAACACTGAAATAGGAAAAGTCCCTTCATGATTTCCCTTCCAAATATTCTCATCAAAGATTGTATAATTTTTATACTAGGGGTTGGGGATAGGCTTATAACTAATGAGCGGGATAGATTAAATCAGATTATGGCAGTTTATGAAGGGTTGGCCATGGCTTACGCTGGAACCACTGCTACTGTATCAATGCTACAGCAAAGAGACTGGTGGCCTATATCTACCAAAGAATTAAATAAATATGTACAGCAATGTAACACCTGTTGACAAATTATGCATTCTACAGCTGTAATACTAGTGCCAGCTCCTCTTACAATATTTGATAAACCCTTCAGTGTTGCTTTACTCAATCATGTTGGCCTGTTGCCAGCAGTCAACCTATATAAGTACATATTGGTTATGATCAATTCCAGGGAGTGGCCTCAAAAGACTTGTACTGCTAGAGGAGTCATAACTGACTTGCAACGCCTAGTAGAAATGAGAACAGCCCATACAGTGGTCCTGCTTTTACAGATAAGGTATTTATGAAAGCTATGCCTGCGTTGGGACTATGATTACTATACTCCTCCATTCCATCCAGTATCAAATGGTGTGGTCTAGTGAGCCAATAGCAATCCTTGCCAATAGCAATCCTTGACTGATAGGGTAGTGGATTCAAGCTTGTCGTGGTACCACTAGCAAGCACTCAATAACTTGCCTTGAGGAGTATTAGGTGGCCGAACCCGTATGAAATCCTTTTTAGCATTCCACTTGATCTCAATCTCCCTAGAAAAATGACAGAGTCTGCATTTGAATAATATGGCCTTGTCTCATGACTGAATTTGTTGCAGAACATCCAATAAGTGAAATAAAAACTCTCTGATATGAAAGATTCTGACTCGCCACCGAAGAGAAAGCTGCTGCAGATGGGTGGCTCCCAAAAGTGGGAGAGCAAGTTCAGAAAAGGTTACCTGAAAAGCAAATCTTCAGACCATCTTGCAGAGCATCGGTTCCAGTTCTCGGGAGCGAAGGCAGATGCACCGTGATCCTTTCACTACTACCTGGTGCAAAGAAAAACAGGTGTTGATCAATCACATCAAAAAGAACTATGTGGTCAATTCTGTTCAGTGGTCCACTGCTGATGCTAACGTGCCTTGAGTTTAGTCCAGTATGTTCTCTCCCTATTCTGGAGATGCCCCAAGAAAAGAACAGCCAAGTTGAAACAAATGGTCCCATTGCAGAAACTGATGAGCCTGCTCTGTGTCCAACTTCATAACATCCAACATGAAGTGCTGACCCAGACGTGATGATAGCAACATCTTGAACAACTGAACCTGCTGCAACTTCAACAGTGTTTGCTACAACTACAGCCTTCTGTGCACTGCCGAAAAAATCTCCATCATTTGAAATTATACCAATAACTGGAAAAGAGCTTAATCTAGATCCTGAAACAGGAGTGGTTTTCCTTCCATCATACCAAGAAACACAATAAAGGTTCATCTCTATCATTAGTTGACTCTACAGTTGGATTCTTACCTATTGATTGTGCCGTGAGAGGTATACCCGTCCACCCTGGTCCCACAGTTGGATCTTCGCTGCAATATTCCTTTTGTGGCTGACTGTGTTAATTATTATTTTGCTGATGGTGCATGGGCACTATCGTCCCGAAAGTTTAACACCATCTTCTATGAGAGGAGCTGCAATCACCTTAATCACTGCACCTAGAATATCCACTGTCTGATGGGAATTATTTAGGTGAGGGCCCATATCAGATTTTGGGCGTTACAGAACAGATACAAAGTCCCTACGTTTTTAGAAATTAATTGGATGTCATTGTCAAACTAGGTCCTTTTGCAACTTCATGGGACAACAACTGATAACTAAGTTGGACAATGGTGATCTGTATTGCGATGCAATCATCAGGAACTGTGCTGTTTCCATCATTATGGTGACAACTGTATTCACTAATCAAACGGCCAAACGGAAGTATGTTTATTTTCACACAGTTGGAGCACTGTAGTACACCACCAGTTAATAGCCCTAAAAGTTTGCAAAATAGCTATTCTTATTTTAATAATGATGCCATAAAGAATGTATGAGACTGCCCATCTCACCATTCTCTGATCTATCCAGTGTCAACAACTGCTGCAACTGCACATTCGACTCAGTCTTTGATGCCACATTTGTCTGCTACTTCTACAGCTTCAATCTTCAATCACATTTCATCATCATCATCATCTACGGTTGGTGAGTAACTTAATCCAACATCTCTGACATTCTGATTCAAGTTTGACTTGTTGAACATTGTCTTCTACGGATTCTCTCTTCAAAGCTGCAGATGTGAAAGTTTCCATCTGTTTCAGAATGAAAACAAACTCAGTATAATAAGAGAGAGACAATCAGTAGCTGCTTCTGCTGTTTGTCTCTTAAAGCTGTTTTGAGCCAGCTTTTTAATCCCTTTGGTTTAAGTTTTTGGTTTGGTACCATGCTGCATAGCCGAATTAAGTACATGGATTTTTGTCTAGCTCTTTCATTTATCAATGCTCACAGATTTATATACACATATATTTATTAGAATTGTAGGCCTATCATTTCCGGGGATGAGGTGTGCTTTGTGTTCCCTGCTTATGTGTTCCATTTCACATTTTATATATTCATCTATTCAAGAACACATTTTTCATTTATAAAACCATGCTTTATTTTGTATTATATGCACATGTATACCATACCACAGACAGAGTGACCTTCTCAAAGGGCAGCAGCTGAATGGAAACATTTCTTTCATTCGGTGAAGATAGGTAAATTAGAGGCCACTTAAGAAACTCAAGATTATCACTTTGGTGCTATGAATGTTTAGCTAAGGGCTAAATGGAAGGGGTTGTTTACCAAAGACTGATTTCATCACCTAATGCTATGGTTTATTGAATATCATCAAAATGTTGCAGTTCTTTTTAATATATTGTTCTTTAATCGTTTTCATTGCCATTGTTTTATTTGTTTTTATAGTTGCATATACTCATTTAATTTGTACTAGATTTAGGATGTTCATTTTTAATAAAGGCTTTAAAATATATAGTAAGAATGTCTTGTGTGAGTCCATCTATGGGGAAAAGAGTTTCAGTATTCACTAATAATAGAAATAATCCTGTAGTCTCACAGGGCTGTGTGTTGCCTATATGAATCATCCTCATGTTATGCATGGGAGGTTTGTTGGTTACAGTCTGCCAGATTCCCTGGCTCCAGTTGGTAAATTGGCTAAACCTGATCTTTGCCACAGGGTTTAGGGTGGGTTGTATTTGCTGCTGAAGTAGCAAAAAAGTATCACTAACGTTGGAGAGGGATATAGGAGCTGGCAGGAAGGCAAGTATAAAATACTAGTGGATCTATTTGAAGGCAATCAGAATAGAACCTTTGAGAGTTATAAACAGGCCTTTGTGATATCCGAAAAGGAGAGATTCAGATACCAACAAAGAGACAGTAAACACATTTTGAAAAACTGTTACTAATCAAGGAGGGCCACAATAGTGCTGTTTCCAAAATATGTAGAATGCTATCATCCCCTATGCCACAATGGACATGTCTGATAAGGTTGGCAACCATATTAGATAGGGAAATAGAACCGAGATGATGGGAGATTTGTGAAGAATCAACAGTGCCAACTATAAATCTGTCCTACATAGCTCTTAAAGTGATGCCTTTCTGCTACTTAAAGCCTCAACAATGTAGCAAGATGTACAGGGACATGAGAGATCTGTGCAGAGAAGTTTACAGGGAGCCCAAATTCACATTTGGGGGCATTGAAATTAGGTGTCCATCTTTTGGAAAGAAGCACTGGTTGTGATTAAAGAATCCCAGACAATCCAGGAGTGGTTATACTGGGGCTTAATCTCTGGTATCCAAAAATCTGGCACACAATGGCGATGGAAAGCTTATCTGGGTACCTAATTAACGATACGGATGATTTTCTCACAGTATGGCAACCAGTGTTATAATAAGGAGAAAGACTGTAGTGAAGTGGCCTACCCCTGAGACTACAGGCTCTAAGTCTGTTTGACTAACACGAGCGGAGATGATCCAAAGTAATATATATTTAAGGCTGCAAGTCAACGCCTTCAGTGCATCACGGAGGTAAGTTCCCATCTACTCGCCTGGAGAGAAGAAGTGAGGAGCGGTTGGGGTAGTTGTTTCATTAGGGCAAAACAAAGTGTAAGTTTGGGCGATGGTTGAGAAGACATTGAGATCTGTTAATAGCGATTATGAGGAGGAAGATTAACCAAGGCAATGGAATATCACTAACTGTTTAACTGTAAATAAGATTTAAAAAATTTGAAAACAATAAATTGAGTAAGGACCTTTCAACAGGATAGTAAGGATTCTGAAGGGACATGGAGAGCAAAATAGTCTGGTTAACATGACAATTAGAAACTAGTTTGGGAACAAAACTTTAATGAGTGCTCATGACCACTTTGTTATGGAATTTAGTATAGGGCGCTTGGAAGCAAAGGGCTTTAATTCCACTGACCCTGCATGAAAAGGTGATCGCTTCTTTTGCCCATATTACAAATGTTTCGCACTAGGGTAATGTACATCCCATACTTGGTAAGTGCCATTACCTAAGGATAAATGCCTCATATTCTGAGGTTTCCATACAAAAATGAAGCATAACATGCAGAATCATTTTTTAACACAATGAATTCCACATGTTTTGATTTTTTTCTGGTCATTTTTCCCTGAAAAATGCTGGCAGGCTTGACCTGCTGGAATTTATCAGGGGAACAATGTGAGGGTGTGATAATTATCACACAACTCATGATTCTGATCCATGTGCAAACATGTTTCCACCGTGACTGGCTTTTAGCCCTCAACTTATAATTAGGGTATAAGATAGTAATATTCCACAAAGTATGCTTCAAGGAGGCTTTAAGTTTTGCTTCAAGTAGAGGGTCCCATGAGTTTCAAAAGGAACACACTGAGTTGCCAAGAAGACAGTCTCCTAAACGGTGGATACATTTTCATAATGCCCTCTGGGAAATCTCTAATAAAAGGGCTCCTGAAGATAGAGATTATGAAAGGCATAACCTGCCAGCTGTAATAGGAGAAAAATGTACCTTTAAGGAAGAGAAAGTGCGAACAAATCTTGTCAAGTAGAGTAGGTAATGAAGTACTGCTTCTTTCTGGCACTTTGTAGGATCAAAGCTTTTCCTCTATATACCACATGCAGAATCTTTTCGATTTGTAAGAATAGGAAATATCATCTTTTGAACAAAGAGACTTTTCTTAGTTGGATCCCTCCCTAAAATGTGCCCAACACTGAGTCTGCCCTGGAATCAGATTCAAGACTCTAGTGCCTTGTGAAGTTGTGTTCAGGAGCCATTACTCCAAAGTCAAGGATGGTAATTTGGGGTGCAGGATATGGCCCTTGAACTTGTGGAGGACATACGGTCTTGCAGGGGACCCTTAAGTGTGGTTACTCCAATCAGTGAAGATGATTAATGAGCCACCACTGGTGTAGCCATTCCAGTGCAACAAGGATCTTCTTTCCTTTAGAAATGCTGTCAGCTTGATGATAACCAACAGAATTAAGGTATTGGAGGACCAGTCGAGCAAATTGCATTCCCCTTCGTTCCTGGTTGGTAGTCCCTAGAGGCAAAGTCTAGATATTTTTATTGTTTTCTGCATCGGACTGACCTAGGATTGATGTACATTTTGAAGCCACAGATAGCAGCTGACCTCCCCTACATGTTGTTGACCTCACTGGTTTGTAAGACTGCTTCTAGTGGTATTTCTGTGGCCACAGAAGCATTTGAACCCTCTGTTGGGAAAAATGGCATTTGAAGCACTTGGTTTGTTACTTTCTGTATTCTTCCTTTTATCTAGGCCCCTAGCCTTAAGGGTCTCAAATTCAGTTTTCATATGCTACCTTTTCGCATCAGCATGACAGCCAATCAGTGTGTTACTGACAAAAGGAAGGATCAAACTCATTTGCTTAGCTCCAGGTTTAAAGCTAGTAATGGCAATCCAGAAAGAAAATGCACTGCAGGGGAAGACCATAACAACAGCCATGAGAAGCCACATCTGCTTAATCAGCAGCAGCACTGATTTCCTGGTTTGATAACATCATTCCTTCATTCAATACTTCTTATAAGTCTTTTCCGTCTATATGGGCGGGTTTCTCTGTGAAACATAGCAGTGAAACACAAAAAGATCAGTAATATCTGGCTAACAAGGCAATAGCACTGGCAGCCTTCATTGCTATTGCAGAGGTCCCAAAAACTTTTCTTCCCACTGCATCCAATTATTAACTCTCCTTCTCTGGAGTTACATTGTAGGCTGGAGCTGTAGCATGGTATTTTCGAGTGACCGACACTATAGAGGAATATGTCTGCAGACCAGACTGAAGAAAAATCAGATCCTACTGTGGTGGGTCATATTTCATTTTTTACAAGCTTGCCGGAACAGATTTAGTTGAAGGCAGGGTGTGAAAATGTTCTATTGCTTGTTCCAATAAACCTTCTACCAAGAGATGTAAAGGTCTTGAGGTAGACTAACGATGTAAGACCTCGAAGATTACTGAAGTTGATGCCGGTGGTGTAGGTGACGGTATGGTAAGCTTGACAGTACGGTAAGCTTGGCAGGCTTTCTTACAAGAATGTCAGCGGTATTAATGTCAACAATCAGAGAAACTGTGGAAGGAGGTCTTTCTGTAAGAGTAGGAGAATATCTACGAACCAATCAGGATGACAAGTTGAATAAGCCCTAGTGTGATATCTTCAATGTAAAGGTATGCCTTTCAGAATGTCTGGAACAGCTGTCTTAACTGTGGTGAACAATGTTTTTCCAAAGAACATTTAATTTGTCTTGGTGGTTTTGACAACGTAGCTATAGCTGGAGATGTTGGCAGCAGAAGTGTCGGTAAAGTTGCAACACGTTGGGGAGTAGCTGTAGGCAAAATACGTAAAGGTCTCGAAGAAATGGGTATATGAGAGTCTTGATGGCTATGAGTATGCGTTCTCGCTGAAGGGGAGTAAGAGAGACTGACAACTGATCTAATTGTTCGAGTCAGAGAATAAGTTCTTGAATATTACGAATCTGAAGCCTCATCCCCTCCCAGTCTGCAGACAGGTGAAGAGACTTATTCAATGGTGTATCTTTTGGCGCTGACCCATGTTTTAACATTGATCTATGCTTCAACATCAATCCGGTCTTTGACGTCAAACAGTGCCTGGATGGTGAGCCCACACTCTATGGCTAACAAGTGGCTATTGTACCAGCCCTTGACTCCGACTGGGAGCATTATTATTTTTTATCACAAGATCTCTTTACTGCTCTCCCTCAATGGGGGCTTAAAAAAGAGAGAGAAGAGTCTGTTGTAGAGGAAGCCCCCTTGTCCATGCTCTTCACATCTTCTGAGACTGATCCCAGGCGTCTCTGATGGTCCTGCTACAGGCCGTAAAGCCAGATTTTTCCTATATCGTTCAATGTCTTCATTGCCATTTCCCTGCAGTGTGTGCACTCATCTCAACTATGACTCTCCGGAAGATAAGCAATACAATTTGCTTTGCGGATCTGTTTAGGCCTTCATTCTTCCATAGGAGAAACACTTCAAAGAAAGAGCTGCCATTTTGTGAAGATAATATACATTTTTCTTAAAGAAGCAGAATATATATACTCCTTGATATAAAATATGTTGACCAAATACAAAATATAAAGGTTTGGAAAGATTTTCAAAAGGGAACACCAAACCAAAATCTAAGCTTAGACCTCCATGATGCTCTTGCCAGGAGCCAGAAAAAAAGCACTGGAAGTATCTGCCACTGACGGTGCATGATGGCATAATGCTGGTGTGTGCTTGCTTAAAGCAGAAGAGATGTTTTTCAGCCTCTGTGGACTGCTGACTATTTAGCTGTGTTTTCTTGCTTTTTTTCTCTTTTCCTTTAAAAAAGGTTTGTGAAAGATTATTAGGTCATGTTGTTAAATTAAAATTGGCTCTTTTTAAAACACAAATATCAAAAAATTGGACAATGTGTGTTGCTATTAGCTGTCAGGATGGTTTCATGTTTTTATAAATTAGCTTGTGTAAAAGAAATGCTATTACAATAATATTTTGTAGTGTTCCTGGTCCCAGATATGGGTGGAACAATAGAGTACTCATGAAGGAAAGCATTTTGGTCTCTGCTTGGCCATTGACATTTTGGTCTCTGCTTGGCCATTGCCATTTTGGTCTCTGCTTGGCCATTGCCACTATGATGGAGTTTGGCCTAGTTTTACCAGTCAAGGGTCATCATTCCCAGTGTTATAAGCGCTGGCATTTTTGTAAAGGATTTATTTTCTGTTTCCTCCATGTGGTAAAGCAAACATGCCTTTTTTCCCCTTCCGTTTTCAAAGGAATATTGATGTTTTCCCTACCCTTTTCTTGAGGTTCTGTGCTTTCAAAAATCTGTCAGTAGTAGAAGAGGTTAGAGAGACTGACGCTTTGCTTAAGGAACGATACATCCAATTGTTGTGATCAATGTCATCATCATGGTCCTCCTCATCACTCATCAGATTCAGGACTTTGTTGCCGAAGGGGAATTCAGTCCCTGACACCACAAGAACTGCTTCTGAGGCCTGGAGAGAGGAGGCAAATGCAGCTGGTTTGGGGTAGCTCCATGGCAAGCCACATGGGGTTTACTGGGGTGGACTAACAACAACAAAGGCATGATCAAAGTAGATAAGTTCACTCTGTTTTCCCCTTAGCAGGCACATCGTTTTTTGAGGAGTATTTTCTTTTTTATGCCATAAAATATTTCAGGAGGACAAGGGATAGTCAATAAGGCGTGGCTGTACCTTGAGCAGATTCCATGCTTTGATCAAACCAGTACTTGATTTTCAGGTTTGTTAGCTCAGATCTTTGATTTTACTAAAACTATAAGTATAATATACTTAAGAACAAAATCGAGAGGCAGCAAAACAAAGTACACATGTTAAATTAGTACAAAGAACATCAAAAAGGAAATTAATCAAAAAAATCTTTTGGTTGATTCGGTGACTCTCTAAATTAATTTCTTCTTCACTAGATAAAGTATAAGTGCAGCCAACGCATTTCGCCTGGTTACAGACTGTCAGGGCAAAACCATGTGCCTAGCCAGACACACTGATTAAAGCAGACACGTCGTAACGAATGACAGACCAGTATTTCACGAAGACTCTTATAGCTGCAGTAAGCTCGAAAATGCTTTCAGCTGCCGGTAGGCAAACAAACAAGACTCTATCCAATTGTTGTGAGAAATGAAAGAATCTGACATGCTCCTCTTCGCGGACTAGGCACTCATGGGCTAAAAATTAGCAGCCCAATCAACAAGGTGAATGGTTGCTAACGTGTATGCTTATAAATCATTATCGTATTACTGGAACTAGGTTTCCGAGCCTAAGGAACGTGTTTAATTTAAAAGCATGCAAATCTATAAAAGGTCAAATGCTGGAAAAACAGGTGAGGTCGGATCTGAATGAGAAGAAATACATTATGGAGGTTACTTTAATTAAGACCTTTTCGAAAGGTGGTGGAATAGTGATATGACGTTACAAAGGGAAAAACAAACACTAGCAAAAACAGTTCACAATATACTTTAGGAATCAGATTAAAAAACCTAACACACGCGTTTAGTGATTATTTTTGTAGCAACTGTGTTTTCAATGTTAAAATACAATATAAATGCTTCCAATCCAATATTACTGCACCTCAAATATTTGAAGCAGCTATTTTTACATACTACTGAATGCCAGCGATCCCAAACAGTCTTATGCAGACCGCAACACCCTGGGTTTTGAAAGACAGTCCTGCACTTTCAACCTCAGTTTTTCAAAATTCAGTTTACTTACCCTGCAAAAGTAGCTGTTTTTTAATAGGTAGGTTCAGTTCCCTGAAAAACTAGAAAAAAGACATCCCCTCTTTAGATACCAAGAAAATGACAGGAGCGGATGAAGAGAGGGATTTATCCATCACAGGATCACACAACTATTAAGATTTTCTGTGGTGGAGCGCTATACAACTACCAATCTTTAATATTTACAGTGCCCATCACCTCGCAACGATGTCCTTGAGCAGATGAATCAGATATCCTTTACAATGGTATCGTGTTTGGACAAACAAAAAATTTTTTTTGTAAAACAATGTTACCATGAAGGATTAGGACATTTTTAGTTCAATGATTCTCCACAGCCCATCACATACCAGTACTTTGACAGGGTGTAAAATGCGCAACAACAATAAAGAAGGGTCTGAGGTGATGAATATTTGCAAACAAGAATACAATAGTTAAGGGAGGGGGAGAGTACTTGAGATGTATTTCTGATACTGGAGGGGCTGCATAGTATACACAAAACTAAGCCCTGGACGGAGGGAAACTGAAATCACATTTGAAGCGAGAACTCAGAATGCCAGCACCACAAGCTCATTTATGATAGTGAATGGTTGAATTGTTCTCAATTAATTATGACTGGATATTTATCCAAAGACCCATCGTCAGTATTGAAAGAAGGCTACTCTAGCTGTTTAACCTCATATTAATTAATATTCGGGTAGTGATTTTAAATTGCATGCATTTAATTGAATTGAATTTTTCACAGACAGAATTAAAAAAAAAAAAATTTAAATTCAGAAAGATTTTAGACAAGAACAATGAAAGAGATAAACCTCCATACACAATATCAAAATGATGGGCAATCCTCTAACAAAGAACTACATGGTTTCATACAATTCTAGTATATCAGCAAACATCATCAGTTCACAAAACGATGGCCTGTCACAAAATAACAGCTTGTTTAAAAATGACATACCAACGAATAACACTGAAATACAGTGCACTGGAGAACAACAAGAACAGGCACATCACTGAACTATCTGTGAATAATCGTGCATTGCAGAAAGAACAAATATAGAATGTATGGATGAACAGCAACATATGGCAAAATGACAACATAACACAAGATTAGCATATCACAAACGGTGTCATACCGAAAAAAGCTGGATGACTTACAGCAGCAATAGAGGGCTTCTTCCCGTCACCTGCAGGTGGATGAGTGACATCTGCTCCCAAGAATATCACTGGTTGTTGGAACACAGATGGTCTTATGAAAAATGATACAAAATGCATTAGCTGCACTCCTTTGCAGATCAACTGATCATGAATACCAAATCAGCTACAATGCCAGTCTTGATTCAATCTTTATTTTATATCTGAATAATTTCAAAAGTGTGGACGACATAGATTAAATATATTAGGAGCTGAGAAACTAAAAATACTTCGTCTCATCCTGGCTGCCTAATAAATACTGAATCTTGTAATGTCCTCGATTTCTCTGGATTCACATCACACAGGTTAAGATTTATCAAGTTGAAGTCACAAATGCTTTTTCAAACCACACTTTTCGAAATGTAAAATCCGAATCATAAGGCAAGGATCTATGACTTGGAATTGCACATTTGCAAAGGGCATTTACAACTGTGTAACTACAACCAGTATGGTATACTTTCCACATTAGTAAATGCAGAAAAAAGGGGGCAACTTTGTAGTTTTCTTAGAGTGCCACTCTGTTACGTATGTATAAACACTCATAAACTGACAACTTTGAAAGGTATTTTTTGCAAGCTTTCCTAGCTAGAAATGCATGCAGATATGCGACAGTTAAAGCCAAAAGTAAATGCATTTTGAGATTTGAAAAACGGCAGGAACACTTCCAGATTCTATGAGACGGCAGCTGAAATGCTATCTCCCTAGGAAAATATTTATAAATAAAAAGAAATTCAATTCCTCTTAAAAGTATGCATGCTGAATGTTACACCTGTTGGAATTTCTGCATCGGTTCATTTTCCACACTTTGAGTACTCCGGGAACTTTACATCCGATACAGTTTTCCAGCCGTACTGCTTATTAGTGCATCACATAAACATAAAAAAAAATTGTGATTAAAATGTACGAGCAAACCTACAGGTGTAAATTTCGGACTTTGACCATGGTCCTTTGTCTGAATGGTATACTGGATTTTGCTACGTATTTGAGTTATTCAGATATTCACTGCCATAGTTTCTAGTAAGTCAACCGTTCTATTTAACTTCCTATCCCGGCAATCTTACTGAAAATTGGCATTAGGTTTAAATAAGTAATATGTGGATTGTGCAACATGATGTGTTTGACATGACTACGTTTGACTTTCCCATTGATTATCACTGCCCTTCCATTTGATTTTCATCAAACCAATCTGACAGCTTCTGGTACAACAACAATAAGCAGCTTAGGTTCGCTCGGCTGTATTTAAATAGTTTTATGATTTGCAATCGTAAAAGGTGTTACTGAAGACACACTTATGTTAACTGCAGACATATATTTCTATTAATCTATGACCAGCAGTTTCAACAACTTACATTGTCCATTTGCTTCACTAGATGATATAATCCCAATAGCAATGTTTACAAAAACGTAGCTGATGAATAACTTAACACTGCTTAGTGTCCTGGCAATAAACTGTCTGCCATAAAGGCAGGAGTAAGTAACTACCTGCACAGTGCAGAACATTTTTCATTAGGTCCGATTTACCCGGCATCGGGTCTTCTTCAACTACAGTGTCTCTAGGCAGCTATACTGTAATCGAATTTTTATTTATTTCATTTTAATGAAAAATAAAGACTTCATAATCGTTTAAAGCAGCAACACCATCAAAAATGTTCTGAAAATATTTTTGCATACAGTCTGCTGAGGCTAACAACAGAAACCAGACCTGCGAAGGAAAGAAACTTTCGACAGCAAAACAAATAGTTAACTTATACTTGTAGAATGCTTGTTACGGCTTGTTTATTATGATAATAACTTTGTTTTTTTGTCGTGCACCTTGCCCCCTTGTGCTCCATGGATCTGCTGAAATAATTCTGATGCGTTAAATTCTTGTTTGAGTTCAACTTTTTCTCTTGCTTCTTTTTATACAATGTCTGAACAGCTAACATGCACCTTGTATAAAGTGCAGCACACTTCTATTCAGGTGTGGGAACAGGCACTGATTTACCTTCGTTGTCTAGCCTCCTTAAACGTCACTTTTCCAGTCAGAACACTTAGCTATGGGTAAGGAGAAATTTCATGTCAAAAGAATATAACTCATCTTTAAAACGCCATATTTCCATGCATATTAGATTATATAAAGTAAAAACCAAAGCTATAACATTATTTTAAATAATATTAAAGGAATCTTTTTTCTGTGTTAGTTTCTGTAGTCTTAATTGATTTTTTTAATGAGGCTGTAATTTTGAACATTTCTGTGAAAATCTACTTTATTGTTACACTTGTGTTTTCCTCACAAACACCTATGGGGACGGTTCTATCTTCTTGGAGTGAAAGGAGGGAAAAGGGTGGAAGTCAGGTTCCTTCAATGACACCAAAGTACATTCAAAGAAGAGATATTCTGTGACATCAAACAAACAAAATGACATCAGTCCCAAAATCCTCTACATTTAAGTTAATAAGGAATAGAAAGTATTCAAAACAAAAGGAAATGTTACTGGATTTTAATCCCAGCTCCATACTATAATTTCTTTATCTTTATTCCAAACCTTTTAAAAAACATGCATTAATTAGTAGAGATATTGTTGAATTGATCATTACAAATTGATTCAAGCATGACGTCTCCAGTTAAGGTAGGTAATTTTAGACACCAACAACCAGTTTAGCATGACTCACATCCTTTCGAAATGAAGGCAGTCTATACAATTTTACATAGTCTCCCTATTATGGAACTAACCAGGCAAATATAGGCAAATAAGGGGTAACACAATAATCATGAGCTGGGCATCCCAGTGCAAAGAGTCTTTAAAATAGCTGACACAGTCTGGAAATCTTTGTATGGATGAGGAGGATAATGAGACACATTAAGTGAAACTGGGAACCACTCATGAGTGGAGCACAATAGTTTATGATATATCATGAATAATCAGATGATTGGAATCACTATAGCCTAGACCAGTGTGATATTTTAAATGAATGATTAAATGTTTTTCTAGAATCTTTAAGCACGTTCTCAGAACACCCTTGTGAAAATGTGAATAAATATTGCTATAATTGAAATTATAATGTACATTTTGTCCCGAGGAAGGCCTTTAAAAATCATGTGGTGGGCTAAAACAATGCTAATGCACAGCAGATCTGAAATGTCATGGCTGCAAATATATTGATAAAAAGCTGGTTTAGACAATACAGTCCACTGTTGAAATACTTTTGTTGCAGACTCATTACTGGTGTACATGAGTAGACAAGAATGTAACAGTGCTTAATTTGTAAAGAAATAAGTGCCAGAGCCTCGTGATGAGGCCACTGCAGTTTGCACCACACCCTGCCACTGCCAGCCCTGCCAATGTCAGAGCTTACACAACTACCAACCATCACACTGCTACAAGTGTGACAATTCAGACTGGTCGAGCCCCCCAAGCTTTAAGAATTGTTTGGGTGGTAGGTATTAATTGTTTTAAACATGTATTGAATTATTACACAACTATTTTTCAGCTCATTTTTAAATGAGCAGCTGTCCTGAGTGCAGGTGCCCGGAATTAAGTGCCGGTGCCGAGCACCGGAAAGCACCTGCTCAAATTAAGCACTGGAATGTACGGAATAATTGACTGAAGGACTGTTCTATAGTTTTTTTTTTTAAATATAATTTTTAAGGACTGTTCTATAGTTAGGGGTGTTTGAACTGCCAATTTAAAAAAATTATTTTGCAATAGATTATGGAATTTTTATGTATGCAATTTGAATTTGAAGTTCAGCTTAAAAAGATGTAATTTCTTTTGTAAAGAACTGATGATGACAAAAAGAATATTGTTAAAAAACAAATAAAGTTTTAAGAGTGGCAAAATGAATTTGTAAGGTCCATAACAGTGTATTTCTCCTGACTAATGTTTGTTTTGAAGAAGTCTGGGATGGAATAAGGGGCAGTTGTGGAGTGAAATATATGGTGGGGACATTCAGTGGCCCTGTGTTTTTATCTTCCTTTTGTAAGATTACATATTGTAGTCTTAGTTCTCCATAATGGGAATCTTCGATGAAATCAAACACTGAATCATCCTATCCACATATAGATCTGGGGTCAAGCATTTGGGTGGGCTATTCAGGGTTTAATATGATCGGTGACAATACCATGCTGGGATGCATTAACCTACACAGAAATACCCTGTATGAGTTAACAATGGATAGGCCAATAATGTAAGGAATGGCTACAATTAGAAAAAAAGACTTGTGCCTTTGAGTATCCCAGCGTATTTGAAGTGAAATGCTCGAAAGTGGCAGCCAGCTTTTTCCTTAGCACCTAGAACCTCAAATATATAGACAAACACTACATATGAGAATACTATACACTGCAAAGCTATCACAAGTAGAAATGTTGTCCTACCGTTGCTGAGGTACGAGAATGTTGTTGATGCCTCCCAGTTTCACATTAATTTTTAGGCACAGGTTTGAAAGGGTTTGAGGAGATGTTTTAATTACATTCTTCACTTGAACACACTGCGTAGCCATTCCCAGCAGCGTATCTCCGACGCGTTTCACCTCAGCTGAGAAAGAACAATATGGCCTAGATTTCATAAGGGTTTTTGCAAAAGTTCAATGCAGAAAAAGCTTCTGGGGGGAAGGACAGAACAACTGCTTCCCTTCGACAGAAGACAATCAGTTTGTCATCATTCCCAAGTCTTCATGACGTCCAGAATATGGGACTCCTAAAGACTAAAAAATGAGGAGAATCAATGTCTGACCACCTTCTCAGGGAAGCTTTTGCTCAGATACTTCTTTGGGGAGCAATACAGCATATTGATAAAGAAATAAATATTAAATGTGTTTTTCAAAAATCAAACTTCATGATGATGTGTTTTCATGGTAGCTTTCTGTCACACAGGAAATAATTAATCACAGCTAACATGAGCACAGAATAAGTCACTCAAATGTAGGACTACCATCACAGTTTGCGGATAAAAACATGATTTTTCTCTAGACATAAAAGAAATTGCTGCTTACTTATAATCCTAATTCTCACATGTTGGTATCTTCATGAAATTAAATACACGTGGGTGTGTGTGTAAATGATAGATTAAAAAATGAAGGTTAAGCTCATACCATGATTCAAAATGTAATTCTACTTTCTTTGAAAGAAAACAAATGAATGAAAGGACGTTAATAGACAAAACCCATACTTAATGATAATTTAACATTGCACCTTTAAGGAAGCAGGCTGTTCTAGAAAGCAGTGTCAGTTGGCCTTTGTTCACTTTGTGAGATATAGCTCAATTAGCATTTCCCGATCCTCAGTGACCCTCCTCCTACTTTGGTTTCATCATCCTTACTCATAGGTGGCTCTACAGTGCACTAATATGGATGCATCAAGTTCCATGTAAGTGAACTTTTCTCTCTCATTTATACAACTGCTTTGATGCTTGCATTTTTAAGATCTTTGAAGTGGCTCCTCATAATCACCATAGCACCCAAAACAAAATCATAGATCTAGTAACTATTTTAAAAAGTGACAAAGAAAAACCAGTTATGACAAACTATCTAGCCACAACAAATAAATCCTACCGCCAGGACAAGCAAAGCTATAGACTAAACATATTGAGTGAACCCAAAAAAATATTCATATACTACATGTTACTGAACATATGGACTACAGGTTAGAAGTCCAGTGCTATGGGATTTTCTGAATACAAAACAGAAAAATAAATCTTGGGCCAGTGGACAAGCCATGCATTCAGGGACTCTGGAGAAACATTCTACCTTAACACAATTCTTGTTGGACTATGTTGTGAAACTTCAATTGTCTAGCTAAAGTGCCAGGTGACCACATGGGCCCTATACAATGAAGGGATATACAAATGTGGTTAGGACAGGAGTTTCTTTATGCTGTTCTTGGTGAGCATGTTAGTTGTCAGAATACTGATAAAATATTGTCTGACATAAATATTGTGGCTCAAATATCATTTACAAAATCATTGTTCCATTAGGTCTAACTTTTCTGTTATTAACTCCAATGAGTCAATATATTTGTAAATTATATTTAGAACAGGATATTTTTGATAGATGATAGTTAGGCTACGTTATTCTGGTACAATTCAGCACATAACCAACAGCAGCTTCTGTCACAGTAATTCATTCATAAATGAGTCTGCAAAGTTTCAAGAAATTATTAATATTTCAGAACTTTAGCACAAATTGAACCAATAAGGCACTTCTGCTTTTCATATTTAATATAGCACATCCAAATATCAAAGATGTATCAAGGTGCTGTACAAAACATACATTAAAACATTTTTATTTTTTTTAAGAACAAATTTTATTTGCCAAATAACAAATATACAGCAGAGTGCTGTAACCCAGCAACTCATGCACATACAATGTACATAGAAATGACTTTGACACTTTCAATAAGGTATAAGGACAAATTAAGAGCGATACATTTGAAATAATACCCAAGAACATAAAAAGGTAACAAACCCCAAAATCCACCCCCTTTCGCACTGGCGCCTACCCCAAACAGCATCGGGTAAGAGCAGTCGCCTCCATCCAGACACAACACGCCTACATCTACAGAGCAACGGTACACATCTACTATTATGGAAGGGACGCCAGGTCAGTAGACCTAGCTACTGAGGCAGGTTCCAACTCCAGGCCGCGGTACTCTGCCCACCTCCGCCAGATTTTATAATGTTTAAGCGGGCACCCCCTGGCCACAAAGACCGGGGTCTCCAGCCCCATACAGAAATCCATGCCATTCTTCCACACAGATACCGAGGGCGCCCTCGGAGCCTTCCAGGCTTTGGCGATATCTCTCTTGGCTAAGGTGAATCCCAACAACAGAAGATGGCGCTTATATATGTTACCTCCAATATCATTCATAACATGTAATAGGACCAGCTTTGGGGAGCTGGGGAGATCCCATCCCAGAACCTCAGAGAGGCACGACAGAACTCCCCGCCAAAATCGTGCCAAGGCAGCGCAGTGCCAAACAGTGTGGAGCAACGTGCCCTCCTCATGCTGGCAACGGAGACACACCGGGGAGGCCACCAATCCCGCCCTCCAGAGCCTGACCCTAGTGAAGTAGACCTGGTGGAGATACTTAAACTGGATAAGGCGGAGACTTATGGCTATGGAGGACCCTCGTGGGGAGGACAGGGCCTCCACCCAGTCTTCCTCCTCCAGCGGGCCTACATCCCCCTCCCAGGCCTCCCTAAGACGCTGCAGTGTGGGGAAACTATGCGTGACCAAGGACTGATATATCTTGGAGATCTTGTGGTCACAGAGATCACCCATAAAGACCCTTGCCTCTATAGGACTAAACTCAGCCAAGGACTCCAATCCCTCAATATAGGGGGTAATAGCATGCCGAAGCTGCAGATATCGGAAAAATTGAGTCTTAGGCATTTGAAAGTCTTTTTGTAGATCCTGAAAGGACTTCAGTACCAATCCCCGCATAACGTCCCCGAGAGTGGAGATTAAAACATTTTTATATAAATAAATAGCAACATAAAACAGTTGGGTGCAAAACCATTCAGGAAGCACTAATATAAATACAATAAAATAACAAAAAAATTAAAACGAAGAGAGTTCAGAGACCAAACCGTTAGAGATGAATAAATGTATACACTAGTTTAAATTAGGAGAGAAAGGACTGCCAATGGAGAAGTATTTTAAGTGTTGCGAAAAGCAGGACGGTTGGGAAGCAGTTGGATGATGTCTTCGGGGAATTACATACTTTTGATGTTAAAGCATAACTGCAATGAACCAATGTTTTTGCAAATGATATTTAGGACAGGGTATTTTTTGACAGATGATATTTAGGCCACAATATACTGTACAATTCAGCACAATACCAGCAGCAGCTTCTGCCACCGTCATTCATAAAAATTTCAGAACTTTAACACAAATTGAGCCATTAAGGCCCTTCTGCTTTCATATGTTATAGAACATCCAAAGATCAAGGATTTAACAAGGTGCTCTATAAAACATACAATATAAATATATTTTGATTAAAAAATAGCAATATAAAACAGACGGACGCAAACCCTTCAGACAGCACCAACAGAAAAACAATAAAATAACATTAAAATGAAGAGACTTAAGAGACCAAACCATGCGAAACGAATAAACGTATTCACTTGTTTAAGGTAGGAGGAAAAGGCCTGCCTAAAGGGAAATATTTTGAATATTGTGAAAAGCAAGCAGGTTGGGAAGCAGTTGGATGGTGTATTCGAGGGAATTACATACTTTGGATGTTAAAGCATAAAAAACTGAATTGTAACTCTGGGGCAGCAGACATTCCAGTACTGAGTTACCCTGGAAGCATCGAGATTAAAGCTTCTCAAGCAGCTAAGTACATAATTTCAGCATAAAGGTGATACAGCATAGCTTAAAGTCTGCCCCATACTGAGTGATTAACAATGTATGTTAAACAAAGTAAGTATGATGGGATCACATTTCTGTGCGGCGGTTATGAAACAGCCAGCAGATTGCAGTAATACTTTTAAGGCAGTAAGTGACAGAAAATAGAGCAAACTGATTTACTAACTGCTAGCCTGGAAGCCCTTAACCGTTAGTACAAAAATACTTATATTCTGCCTTCTCCTCCAATATGCCCATATATCAGATTAGATCTGGAAAACCTCAAGAGCAACAATGGGCCTTGGGCAGCACCCGAACAACCCCAGTTGCAGAATCGGGGGAACATGATGCAATGGCTGCATAAAGACCTATATGCACAACAACATGGACTCCCATGAGAGGAATTTTTATTCTTAATCCGTCTAATTACTACAAATATTATTAAAAATAAGAAGGTACCTCTCACTCACACTTGGAGACATGCTTTATCATAAGGGCATCATTCATCGCCACTATCATGGTGCAAAGTTGCTCACCAAGACCTGTTTTAAGGAGATTTGTTTTGCGTTTTGTTGTGTATGAGAGGCAAAGACCCAGCCAGGGTGAAACCGGTCAACAGCAAGGACAGCATCTTGTATGGACCCGTAAAGTACAGCACTGGGTGGGCCAAGGGACTGGGTCCTCCAGTCTTCAGAAGCCAATTATTTTAAGCACATAAGTACAGGATTGGAAAACAGGTGGTGGGTGACTAATCGTTTTTTGGCTTCCTCACACTTATTATTAGGCAAAGGAAGTTAATGAGGATTAGGCAAGAGGGTCCTCAAGAAAGCCTACAAATAAGGAAAGTACTAGGGTTAAGTTGAAACATGATGAGCAAAAGAATTGATGGCGAGGGAGAAACCTAAATATTAGTCAATACCCCCACTATCTACTTCTATTTTTAATCTTATCTATGTCAGGATTAGAACACATAAAATTCAGTAATAGTCCTGTCTTAATATAATTTTAATTGAATACTTACTCTATCATACACAAAAATACAAAAAAGGATCACATTAAAAGAGCTTATGGTGAGTTACCCTTGCCCCGTGATGGTGCTGGTGAAGGAGGCCCCTATGCTGAAGCATGTCACCAAGTGTGAGTGAGTGGTACCTTTTTATTTTTAATAATATATTTAGGGAAGATCATTAGACGGAGTAGGAATTCCTTTCACAGAGCCTCCAAGTCCATGTCCTTGTGTAGATACATGCAGTAGGGAGATAGTACTAGGATGACTCCTTAAAATATTTCTCTCACTCCCTCATTACTTAAGAAAATTGCAGAAAGGCCTAGCCAAGGACATCAGTTTCCCAATTTCTGAACAAGTAGAAAACCACCAAAGAGTATTGACTTTCTTGCTAAAAGGATTCAAGTGCCAACCTTCCCTATCGGAATGGACTGTGTGTTTCGAGCAATGCTGCTCAGTGGCAACAAACACTACGTTTGGTTTGCTTATCTGATACAATCGGAGGCTGTGTCTTGGTATATATTTTTTTCGTTGTGTTGACAATCCTA
This sequence comes from Calotriton arnoldi, assembly GCA_963921515.1. NCBI lineage: Eukaryota > Metazoa > Chordata > Amphibia > Caudata > Salamandridae > Calotriton > Calotriton arnoldi. The sequence continues at coordinate 1,828,932 of CAWUFW010001745.1, forward strand.
CATGTGTTCAAGCACTGACATTGTTTTAAGTATTTTCTGAAATGTTCTATAAAGTCATAGAAGAAGCATACCTTTTGGTTGTCATGGGTAAATCAAATTTCGCCCAAGCTCACTAGGGAATAAAACTTAGAATTTTCATTTGGGTAAATTTAAAGATGACAGATCCGGTGCACTCACTTCAACGAAGACATAGTCTTCCCTCTTATTAGGTGAGTATCAATTGAGTTATGTGTTTTAGCCCCTCACTGGCTCCATATTCATCATCTTCCTACTCTCACTCTTCCTCCTCTTGCTTGGCCTGACAAAGGCAAATGTCTTCAGCATTCCCTTTTAGCTCAGACATATTTCATTTTAAAGGTGAATGCTTGAAGTGCTCTAAAGGTGCAGGCTACTTCTACAATACTATTTAATGGGAAACAACTGATGGCTCCTGTTTGATTGGTGACTATGCAAGTATGGCAATGGAAGAGAGGTGATATAAAGTGCTCAAATCCCCTATACATAGTTCCTGGTGTGTAGGGAACCTACGTCCCCCTCCTTAGACGTATTCTTTCCCGTCTCTCACTCCAAGTCCCTCTCTGCTCTAAAGAGCTTAAAATCTGGCTCCCCCCTTGACCCATGCCCAATTACAGTGTTAAAGATGGCGGCACCTTCCATCAATGCTACAGTTAACAACCTATTTAACACCTTGTTGGAAACAGGTAGGGTCCCATTGGCTTGGCAAAAGTGCTCCCGCTGCTAAAAAAAAAAAACGGCAGCGGATCCCAAGCAAGCGGTAAACTAAAGGGCCCAATTCCCTTTTCCTGCTCTCTCTAAGATCCTGGAGAAGGAAGTTAACTACCAACTTTCCAGCTACTTGGAAGACAATGAAATACTCCATCCCAGCCAATGTGGTTTTCGTCCCCACTTTAGTACGGAGACCACACTTCTTGAAGTGGTGAGTATGTTTGGATCACCCTAGACACTCGGGGCAAAGCCTTGCTTACACTGCTGGACCTTACGACTGCTTTTGACACTGTGCCCCCACCTTAAACTGCTTGAGCGCCTTTATGAGATTGGAATCAGACATTCAGCCTTAAACTGGTTATCATCATTTCTGGACAAATGGACTCAGGAAGTATGGCTGCCGCCCCACACCGCACAAGCCAGACCCCTGACCGTGGGCGTCCCGCAGGGCTCGGCTCTCAGTCCCACCCTCCTTAATGTATATCTGACGTCTTTAGCAATTCTTGCGGAGTCCCTAGGTGCAAAAGTCATCTCTTATGCAGATGACACGCAGCTTCTTTTTGCTTGTGAGAAGGGAAATTACTTAGATGGGAAGCTTATCTCTCAATGTCTCACCAAGGTGTTTCACTGGTTGGATTTGCACCATCTGAGGTGCAATCCGGATAAAACGGAGATCGTTACCTTCGGAGATGTCCCTCACAATCTAGTGGAAACCTGCTGGCCGAGTGATATGCTGCACCCTGGTTCCCCTCAAAACTGTGTGAAGAACTTCGGCATCACAATTGACAGCTCCCTCTCCTTCCAACCTCAGATTCAAGCCCTAGGTGGGTCCTGCTCGAGCCTGCTTCGCATGTTGAAAAAATTCCTACCACTTCTATCTGAGTCTGCTGGTAGAAATGTAGTGCAGGCCCTGATCACGTCAAGCCTCGATTATGGGAATGCTCTGTACCTCGGTCTCCCGGACTATCTTCTCAACAGACTGCAGGTGGTGCAGAACTGGGCGGCGAGACTGCTATTCAGACTCCCACCAAGGTCTCACATGACCCCTCACCTGAGGGCCCTTCATTGGCTCCCGATAAAAAAAGGTGGTCTTTAAGGCTATGGTCCTAATGCATAAGGTCATGCACGAGACAGGAGCGTACTGTCTCAGTGAGAGGATCAGCCCTTACACTCCAGCTAGCATCCTTCGCTCCTCCTCTGCGCACCTTGCAAGAGTGCCCCGTATCAACCGCCTCAGAATAGGTGGGAGATCCTTTTCCTACCTGGGCCCACTCTACTGGAATAAACTCCCATTACACCTTCCTCGAGCACACAACCTGGATATCTTTAAGAGGAAACTATAAACCTGGCTCTTTAACAGTTAATCCAGGTACTCGGGTCGGTCTCCCATTGCCTAGCATGGGGACACTCTGCTGAGTAGCTGTGCGCTCTACAAAACAGTATAACATAACATAATATATACTGAATTTGGATCCCCTGAAAGTATGAGGCTGGTATTTCAAGCAATGGTGACTGAGGATATATTCTGGAAAGGCAAGAATTGCATTTTTTATGAAATAAGTAAAAACAACTTCATCACCTTCTGCATTGTAGACCAAATTTATCACATACTGTGTGCACATTATGTCCAAATCCCAAGAGAACAGTGTACTCAGTGAGAGACACATCAAATAGACATGCCTTAAGAGTTGGTGGCTGCAGCTGCTGTTTTCTTTGTCACAAACAATAAGATAACTGACAAGATCCTTTGACAGCAAGGTAAAAAACTTGTTAACCACGGCAGTTTTGGTCATCACAAAAGTCACTTTAGGAACGTCATTAGCAGAACATGGTCAACAAGGTGGCTGTTATCGGCTGATGAAGTACTAGCAACAAGGTCACATATGGGCTGTAAAGGTGGCCTTGCCACCTTTTCTAATGCAGGTGAAGGAACGTGTTCTACAAAGGAATTCAAGCATGTGAATTTATGAAAGATTCAAAGCTGCAGAAATGGGTCATATATGTAGCTTAGGGGCAGATGTATGCAGCTATTTAGAATTTCCTAACGTGTTGAATCGCTATTTCAGCCTGTTAAGAAATGCTAAATAGCCTTTTGGAAATCGCAAATAGGGATTTCCTATTTGCGATTTCATATGCACATGTACAAAGCATTTCCCAAATGCAAATTGAAAATGCTATTACCATCAACTCAAAGTCGATGGTAACCATGTGCAATTTAAAAAAAGCACTGCAATAAAGCGCACACATGACCCTAGGGCAGAGGTCTTCAAACTTCTTTGCTCTGAGCCCCCCTAAGCAAAATGCTTTGAAGTCGAGCCCCCCTCCAAAAAAATAATGCAAGAATAGTGCGAGCTGGAGGGGCAGGGTTGAGCTCCGGGACAGCGCTTAGGAGAACATTTATGGGGTATTTTTGTCAGTAGCTCATAATCCACACAATGTGAGACTTCTAAAAGTGCAAATATATCAAACCAAAACAGAAATTGACCAAAATCACCAGTCCCCATAATTGGGGTGTTGTGAGGCTGGGTCCCAATGCAACTGCTGCACTAAAAGCCCTAAAAAAACAACAACTCCCCACCTTCCTCATGGCATCTCTGAGGAAGATGTGTGATTTTTAAACTAAAAAATGCTCCCCTCCCCCCCCAAATAGCACCCCTTTCTCTGGACCATCTCTGATGCTTTCAATGAATCTCACTACTTTCCCCTTTCCTGGACCATTACCTCGAGGCCTAGGGTCCGGACGATCAGAGCGCTCCATCTGCACGTGACCCTGCTGGCCTCATCCCCATCACCCCCTGGACTCACCTTGAAGGACATCTGCATGTAAACAGAGTTCGAAGTGGACGGGATCCATGGGGACCCCCACATGCCACATGCTTTTTTAATTTTTAGAAAAGCAGTTCCCATACTTTTTGTTAAAAAGCAATGACCCCTGAATAGTTATTGTGGCCCTTGAAGGGCCTCCGTGTAAAAGTGAAGGTAGGGTGGGGAGGAGTTTCCCTGTGCTGCGAAAGCACTTGTTTTATCTTAAAACACCAATTCATTTGGCAGCAGCCTCCCTTATACTGTGTATAATACAATTTTAAAATAATGACGTACATACAGCGCTTTCTGCTCTAGGCTGGGACCTTGTAGCACTATAAATACACAAGTCCCTAATCCCCACATCTGCAGTGGTCGCATTACCCAAATGATATTTCGTAACGTAAACAAATGTATTTCCATCCGATTACCTTAATTTGCATTTATTTTTCGTTTAAGGTTTCTGCATTATTATATATGCAATTAACTGAAAGTAAAAACCAAAACACTTGAAGAATATTTTGTTCTTTTCAGCTATGTTTTTGACCGTGCCACCGACCGAGTGCGTGGCTAAAAAGAACATATTTTGTAAGTGTTTTTTTTTTCCACTTTCAGTTAAATGAACATAAAATAAGGCAGAAGCCTTTATCGAGAAATAAATACAAATTAAGCTAATTTATTTCATTTTATGAGATTCCCCATATACCTTTTTGATCACTTCAGGGACTGCATGTAAATGAAGACAGCCTGGAAACGCTACACATCGCTCTTCCAGGTCATCTTCATTTACAAGTCCTTGTTGAGCCATTTGCGCCCCCCTGGCACTGCAGCCACGGACCCCCAGGGGGGCGCGCCCCACAGTTTGAAGACCTCTGCCCTAGGGCATTTGTGCGCTTTACATGTGCACCACTTTTTTCAGGGTGCAGCAAGAGGGGTCTGAGGATGAGGCTGAACGTGACCCTTGCTTTAGCATTTCCTAATTTGCGATTTCCATGGGCCTTCAGGCCCATAGGAATAAGTGGTTTGGTATTACCTAAACAGCGATTTCCTAATAGCGATTCCTACTCTGTAGGTTTCGCTTTTAGGGAAGGATAAGTTACTTACCTGTAATCCTAGTTCTCTTCCAATGGGTATACTCATCAAAGTCATAAACACTGAATAGTCCCGCCCATGTGCGGGGACCCCGGAGCATATACAAAAATATATGCATATAAATTTATATATTAATGTATGTTTAACCAAATCTAAGGACTAGACCTGTGGAAACATACATCAATATATATATTATGCATATATACACACACATATATGCAGCCTAAACCCCTAATTACGCTCAAATATGCCAATATTGCATTGTATTTTTTTATTTAAAATAAAACATATATATGCAACATTTCCATGACATAGAGAAATGTACTCTGAACTTGTTTGAACATAGCCTTTATTTTCAAGGAAAAAGGCAAGGTACTAGCAGGCAGATTAGCCCAGAAGGCTGCATATGGAACACACATAAAAAAAATAAAACTGGCCCATGCCTTTAAGACCTCCAGGCTCCCATCATGCCCAACAGGTGACAGTTAGTCAGGTCTTTTTTAACGGCGTGTTACACTATGTAGTGATCATAAAGAGACAGAGTGCTGTTATAAACATAGTATTTTTCCAGGGAGGAAGGAAGGTTGCTTATGAATTTGATGAGTATACCCCTGGAAGAGAACTAGGATTACAGGTAAGTAACTTATCCTTCTCTTCCAGGGGATACTCATCAATAGTCATAAGCACTGAATAGAGTAGCAAGCCCATCCCCAGAATCCTGCAGACGAACACCAGTATAGCTGCACACTCTGAACAACATGTTAACCAAGCAAATTACTCAAGGAAGCTTGCCCAAACTGGGCATCCACCTGAGTATCAGAATCTAGGCAGTAATGGCGGGCAAAGGTGTGTACCGATCGCCATGTAGCAGCTTTAATTATCTCTTGAATGGGTACATTCCTGAAAAGGGTCGTAGTGGAGGCTTTACCTCCCGTGGAGTGAGCCTTCGGTCTACCAGGGAGCTGTTTGTTAGCTTACTGATAAGATAAAGAGATACAACACACTATCCATCTGGAGATGGACTGCTTAGAGGAAGGGAGACCAGAGAGCATCGAACCATAATTCACAAAGAGAGAATCCGACTTTCTCATGCTCTTAGTTTTATCCAGGTAGAATTTTAGAACCCTTTTTAGGTCAAGGGAATGTAACACCCACTAAGGGGTGGTGGTAGGATTTGGAAAAAAGGTGGGGAGAGTAATAGACTGACTGATATGAAAATCCGAGATCACCTTAGGCAGGAAACTCGGGTGGGTTCTCAGGACCACTCTGTTAGCATGGAAAATGAGATAAGGCTCTTTAGAGCATAGGGCCTGAATCTCCCTCACTCTGCGAGCAGAGGTAATTGCCACCAAGAAAGCGGTATTCCAAGCCAGGTGCTGCAATGAGGCTTTGTGAATAGGTTCGAAGGCTGGACCCATTAATTTAGAAAGGACTACGTTAAGTTCCCAGGGAGGGGAAGGTGATCTAATTGGGGTGTAGACCTTTTTCAACCCTTCCAGGAAGTCCTTAACTACTGGCATCTGAAAGAAAGAGACCTGAGTGGGTGACTTTCTACAAGCTGTAATTGCTGCCAAGTGTACTTTAATAGAAGTAAACTGTAGACCTGATTTAGCCAAGTACAAAAGGTATGGGAGAATAACCTGTTCCTGACCAAGAATGGGATTATGCCCATTGGCTTTACACCACAGACAGAAACGCTTCCATTTGAAGGCGTATGATTTCCTTGTAGATGGCCTCTTCGCTTCCTTCAAAATATGCATACAGTCTGGCGAGAGGCCTAGATGTCCATATTAGAGGAACTCAGGAGCCATGCCCTCAATTCCAGTGATGGAAGGTTGGGATGGCACACCTTCCCTCCGAACTTGGTTATGGCAACCTCCTGTGTGGTGTCTTGGAAAGATGAAGCAGGAATGGATACCACCACTGGCGAGGCCACTCTGACGCGATCAGGATCACCTTGATCCTGGATCTGTAGAGTTTGTTGATCACCAGTGGTATGAGAGGGATTGGTGGAAAGGCGTAGAGTAATGTCTCTGATCAGTCGATCAAAAGTGCATTCCCTCTGGAGCCTGATTGAGGGTACCTGGATGCGATGGCGTGGCATTTTGCGTTTTTTACATCCGCAAACAGATCGATGTCTGGATAACCCCATCTTTGAAAGATGTTGTGTGCTACCTTGTCTTTTAGCACCCAGTCGTGCGTTTCAACGAAGTTTCGACTTAGCGCGTCCGCGTGCACGTTGAGAGTACCTGGGAGGTGAACTGCCGATATGGTCAGCTTCCTCGCCAGTAGCCACTTCCAAATTGTTTGAGCCTCCTGTGATAAAGGCCTGGATCTGGTCCCTCCCTGTTTGTTTAGGTAGTACATAGTTGTGGTATTGTTTGTCTGAACCAACAGGGAGCGTGTCTTTACGGAGGGAAAGAACGCTTTGAGCGCCAGATGTACAGCTCTTAGTCCCAACATATTGATGTGGTAGGTTTTCTCCTTTTTTGACCACATCCCCTGAATCTGAAGAGGGCCCATGTGGCCTCCCCATCCTTGGAGGGACGCATCTGTGACGAGTGTTTGTTTGGGGAGTTCCTGGTGGAACTGGACTCCTTTCAACAAATGATGACTCTGCATCCACCATCTCCGGGAATCTTTGACAGTGTGAGGAAGAGTTATGGTGTTCTCCCAGCGGTTGGAGACTTGATACCACTGATCCTCTAATGCCTGCTGCAATTGTCTCATCTGCAGTCTGGCATTGGGAACGAGGAATATGCAGGATACCATTGAGCCCAGCAGAGAGGATCCCTGTCTGGCCATGGGATGAGGTGTGCAGAGGAGAGTGCGACATTTGTGGCTGATTGAGGATAGCCTCTCCTCCGAAGGACACGCGCTTGCATTTGCGGAGTCTAGAGTCGAGCCTAAGTAGTGGATTCTGTGAGTTGGTTTGAGAAAGGACTTCTTGTAGTTGACGCACAGACCAAACTGACTTAGAACCTAAATGTAAGATTGTAGGTGTTCTTGCAGAAGACTGGGAGAAGCACTCTTGAGCAGCCAGTCGTCTAGATATGGATCGACAATTTTTTTTTTGCTTTTGCAGGAAGCCGCTACCACTGCCTTGCATTTTGAATACGTGCGGGGCTGATTTGAGTCCGAAAGGGAGGACTTTGTACTGGAAGTGCTCTGACGCTATCCTGAACTGCAGAAATTTCTGGTGCTTTCAGGAAATTGGGATATGAAAGTAAGCGTCCTGAAGGTCTATGGAGCACATTCAGTCTCCTTGATGGATTTGAGGAACAATTGGGTGTATTGCCAACATCCTGAATCTTTCTTTGAAGACTAACTTGTCTAAAAGTCTGAGATCGAGTATAGGCCTGTACTCCTTGGATGGGCCTTTCTTTGGAACCAAGAAGTAACGGGAATAAATCCCCTGCCGATGTTGGAGCCAGGGAACTTTTTATATGGCCTGCTTTTGTAACAGGATGGATACCTCCACCCAAAGTAGCTTTTGCTGATGTACTGATGATCCCCAAGGAGGTATTGCCGGTGGAGGGGACTTGAATCTGATTGAGTACTCATTCCGCACAATATCGAGCACCCAATTGTACTTTGTGATTTTGTGCCACTCATCCAAATAAAACATGATACTTCCCCGCACCGGAGTGGGTAACAGAGCTGGGGGAAGCAAGCTCTCACTGTTTTGGCTGCTGTTTAGCAGAGGGGGTTGTTTGCCTGGAAGCCCCTCGTTCAGGTCGGTACTGATGAAAGTGGGATCTGGAATGGTGTTGTTGCGATGACATGTGAGGGGTTTGAACCCTCTTTTGGTATTGGCGGCGGTGAAAAGGACGGTATCGGTGCTTGAAATCCTTACGTTTTTCCAGACCTACTGCCTTCAGGGTGTCAAGCTCGGACTTCATTCTGGACATATCATCGTCTGCATGAGTGCCAAAAAGTGAAGTTCCGTTGAAGGGCTGCTGCACTTATGACCTGGTTCGCTATGAGTCCTCCTTCCTGTAGGATCTCCTGGAAATCCTGCTGTTCTTCTTTTGGCAGTTTGTCCGTGAACCTTGAGAGGGAGTCCCACAGTGATCGGTCATATCTTTCCAGGAGTGCAGAGGCGCTAGCGACCTTCATATAAGAGACTCAGGTGCTACACATTCTCTTCCCAATAGAGTCCATTGACTTGCTGTCTTTGTCAGGAGGGACTGCAGAGGAGGACGCGCCTGAGTGCGTTTTCCTTGCTGCTGACACTATGACAGAGTCCGGTGGAGGGTCGGACCTCAAGAACAGTGGATCTTGGTCTGGGGCTTTGTACTTTTTGATTATGTGCGGTGGCGCTGCTCCTATTGATGCAGGAGGGAGAAAGGTATGAATAGCCAGTTCCAGTAGACCAGGTACCAAGGGAAGTAGAGGTCGGGTGGACGAAGGAGGGTGTGATGGAGTGTTTCAAAGATTTACTGATGCCGAAGTGGTCATAGACGGCATCTCAATGTTTAGTTTTGCAGGCCCCCTACATAGGACTCCGTTGAAAGTAATGATGTCGTCCACTGGTGACACTCTGGCAGGAGGAGTGGCAGACAAAGTAGGGGACTAGTCTTCCACCGAGGATCTGGAGGTGTTTGTAGACCACGATGGAGACCTGTGTCTACACTCCCGAGGCCTTGAGGAATGGGAGTGTCGGGATCTAGTCGGAGAGCGCCAGAGAGGTGTCTGCGGTCGATGTCTCCTTGAAGCTGGAGATTGTTGCCTTGGAGATCCCCGAGGAGACCTTGTGGCTGGTGTCGGTGGACGCACCCCTCTACCAGATGTTTGAGAGGGGGGAATATATCTGAGAGTAGTCTGACCCTGGACTGCGCCTTGGCACTCTCCACTCTTTCACACTCCTCAGCCATCTCAGGGGAGAGGTTGATTGGAGGTATGTGCTGTTTTCGAGCCGGGGATCCCTCCGGTGTGATCTGCACAATTCTCAGGCCCAGAGAAGATGATGCGCTCTTCGACGTCGACCGTCTCAACGTCGGTTCCTGAGACTCCACCACTTGAATTTCCCTCGACGTTGAAGGATCTCTCGATGTCGGTACAGGTGAACGAGCCAATCTCGGTCTCTTAGCCGGTGGAGACGTGTGAGAGGACAATGGCCTCGACGTCAATCTTCTCGACGATGATCTCCTTGATGTCGATCGATTTCGCACTGACGTCGGCGGTGGTGATGCTGAGCATCTTCGTGCAGAGTGCCCAAGACTCGCAGTCGATGGCGTCTTCGACGCTGGTGGCTTCGACATCGGCGGTGTCTTCGCCCGCTGTGGCGTCCTCGACGACGGTGGTGTCTTCGACGTTGGCGGAGACCTCGACAGCGACCGCCTATATCGGTGCTGTCAATATGACTTCGACGTTGATCGTCTGTGTAATGCTGTCAGAGGTGAAACGGACCTAAACCGTTGACAACGGTCGGTGAGTAGTTGATGCATGAAGTCTAGACTTAGACTTACTTGGTTTTGATGGGCCTGGCAATTGTTCTTTCGACGTCGACCGCAGCAAAGGTCTTCCTGTCGACGACGTGGAAGCTGACGGTGAGCATAGAGGTATCTTCGGCGCTGATCTTCTCTCCGTCGATGGCGAAGCTGACCAATATCTTCTTTTTTCACCTTTTTTTCTATGCTCAGACCGTACTTGAGAGGAGGGCTCTTTAGAAGGCTGTTTGTTACCTTCCAGGCCACTTGTGGATCCTTTTCCTCTCTACTGCATGGCATGCAGCTTGATCCTTTCCCTGTCTCTAAGGATCCTTCTGGAGAACTGCTGGCAGTAATAACACTTTTTTTTTTTTAATGTTTGTTCTATATGCAGCCCTCTGGCCTAATCTGCCTGCTATTACCTTGCCTTTTTCCTTGAAAATAAAGGCTATGTTCAACAAGTTAAGAGTACATTTCTATATGTCATGGAAATGTTGCACATATATGTTTTATTTTAAATGAAAAAATACAATGCAATATTGGCATATTTGAGCCTAATCTGGGGTTTAGGCTGCATATATTTGTGTGTATATATGCATAATATATATACTGATGGATGTTTCCACAGGACAAGTCCTTAGATTTGGTTAAACATGCACTAATATATATATTTATATGCATATATTTTTGTATATTCTCCGGGGTCCCCGGACATGGGCGGGACTATTTAGTGCTTATGACCATTGATGAGTATCCCCTGGAAGAGAATCTCTATTTTTGTACATACCATTTTGCATTTCTTAATAGGGATTTCTAAGGAGTCGCTATTTAGGAAATGCAAAGTAAGTACTTCGTACATCTGGCCCATACTGATTCATGAAATATGAAGGTGAGTCAAATGCAAAGTCTGACCACAGCGGATAAGACCTATGTACCCCAAAAAATATTTAGCCATTTAAAACAATTCAATGGTACATTTCTTGGTGTTAGCAAGATGTGCATTGCATGCAAAGGATTAGATCTGTGGACCTCATTAAAAATTCCTCTATGAAGGAAATCTTTGTTGACAGAAAGCCCTAGCACTGCACATCCCTAATAGTTGGTTTTAAGGCCAGTGAAGGATTGCAATAATTCAGTAGATCTAGTGCTGCATTTCAATCCTGTGTTTTGTTGAGTTGAATTTTATTCTTATCAAGTTGCTAAATCTTTATTAGTTTTTGCAGACTATTTAAAAACAAGATTTCTAGAGACTGGGAGAGAAGCCAGTACCAGTCCTTTCAAATAAAATGTTGTATTTCCTCTGGTGCCGGTGATCAACCAGATATAGAAAAACACAAGGCACTTACAAAGTTCTCAGAACAATATTTGCCTTTTGGCAGTAAACAGTCTAAACTACAAATACTGTATTTCCAGAATTTTAATATTTAAATTTTGGAAAACAAATTCTACTTCAACCTAGTATCTCGTATGCTTGTGCATGTCATCTCGACTAAAACATAGGAAAATACATACTTCATTTTAAATACATTTCTCCAGTGTTGGTATCTTTCATAAAAGTACATGCTTGAATTATTCCCAGTCAGGAAAACAATCCTGGGTGGCCTATGTTTACACAGCAGTGTGCACATTCATTTAACTTACAATTAAACCAGTCATAAACTATACATAGTCTCTCCACCACATTATGTAACCTGAAATGTAACCAATGAGGTGGATCGTGGAAAAGCTCTGCTCCCCTCAGAGGCTTCAACTGTTCTGACAGATTTTCAGAGCTGATCAAAGGTAATTTTCAGAGCCTTAAGAAAGTGGAGGATGGTGGTTCTCATGTGACTCTATTAAAGATCACAAAGACAGGTAATCATACTTACAAAAAGTTAACATGAACATACTTGAATTAAGACTGACAAAGACGTACCATAGTAAATAGTAGAGGGGAGGATTGAGCTTCCAATAGGAGAACTAATTTTGAAGTGCAGTTTGTCCCACTGTTCAATTCTCCTTAAGCTGTACTTATTTCCGCCCTGCAGATGTCTTTCAGAGATTCTCTGACAAACCCAGCAGTGTGGCAGACATGCCTCTGATCAAGTGACTCTGACACCACCATAGAGTGGTCTGCCCATCTGACTGTGAGTTATAATGATGCAAGGCATCATTCTAACATGTGTTTGTAGTATTCTCTGTGTGAGTTGTAACTAAGCCTTCTGCACCTGTGTCCAAAACGTTTTGAGTGCAAGTCTAACTTCTCTGTGCTCCAACAGGCTGAAGGGCATGGAGATATCTGTCAGGAGCAACACTCTAAAGATGGGCAAATCCTGCAGATGAGTTCCCCAACCAGTCAGTGCAGCAAACTACATGATGAATAGCTGGAGCATAGCTGGGGCAAGAGACAGGCATAGAAAAATTATGTTGCTGTTTCATCACCCAGAGTGATTCTGATGCTGTAGTCACAGACTTAATTGACCTGATACATTAATTGTTCATTTGCTCCTGAATTGGCCTCAGCCTGAATGGTGTAGTGCAAAAGGTGGATTCAGGAAGATATACAACCTAAGAGAATTTTCAGTTTTCTTTTAGTTTACTGATAGTACCTTCACTTTGGGATTTAATATGGCAAGCTACGGTCAAGAGATTATGTCCCCTTTCTGTGAGCAGCTAAACTTTTCCTTTGCTTGTAACAATCCTGATGACCGAAATCTGACAAGAGCTAACAGGTTGCTTGAACTACTTTTTGAGGTAGGACGCTCTGTTGAGCAAGTTGTGTAGGTAGGCAAACCCAGACCGCAATTGGAAAACCTGACTCTACAGTACCTGTAAGGCTCTATTTACTGCAAAAGACCACAAGCCTTGAAAAAGGCCAGGGCCTGCGCGCCCACAGGGGGTGAAACACGTGTTGGCTGAACTTTTCATCTGTGCAGCACAAAGAATGTTTTTTTAGGAATACATAAGAACCCTGATTATCAAGTGTTTGGATTAATATTCTTCTTGAATTACCTACAAACATGCTACTACTTTTGATCTATTAATGTACTGATGAACTCTTATTTATTGAAGCCTTTCTCAGCCAATAAAGAGACAACTATGACCTTCAGTCTTGTATTTGTTTTATACAAATTCAAATTGATTCACATATGGTATAAAATTGAAACAATAAATTACATAACAAAATGGAGATTTTTAAGTGTTCTCACCCCTCAATTGTTTTTGTTTAGGTACATATACACTGTCAGTTCTTTCTCTGCAGATGGGCTGTAACCAAAGCCATGCACTTCATAATCGATGCAGGGTGTGGATTTGAAGCTGAACAGTAGTGCCTTGACTTGTTAGTGGCAGCTATCTACCACACAGTGCAGTAATTTCCAATGACAAGTGAATTGGAACATTAAAGTATGCCTCCTACTGATGCAAGTAAATTGCCCTCGTTGATAAGAGGGAGGATTTGCTGACTCAACATAATGCGTAAAACTGAATTATTCCTGTATTTGTTCAGGCTACGTAGATCTAAAACTAGACAACATTCTCGATTCTCTTTCAGCAGAAGTTTTAAAAGCATTTTGTACTTCACTTTAAAATGAGCATTAATCTGGAATAAAATCCTAAACCCCCTATGCCAAGAATAGCACTTTTACTACTCTCTTCAGAAGCAATTCAAGGATTTTGTTCAGGAGTTCTCGTAGGCGTTTGTAAATCATTCTCGGTGCATTTGAAGGAAGCATTCTATAAACTCCAATATGTGTTGTACGATGTCTGTTGTTACTTCCTGTCAATTGTGATGGAAGTATTGAATTGGTGCTTAATTTGTAAAAGAATGAGTGCCGGTGCCCAAAGCTCTGCTCCGGCGGTGTTATTAAAAATCGGTCTGGCGAATTCCAAGACTATGTCATCGAATCCACTTTAGCCCTCTTTAATCCACTACCAGACACTGTTGCCCCTATATCTCACTTTTTTCTGTCTTTTTTGTCCCCATTTTTTCCTGTTTGTGTGTTTTTTGCTGTCTCGCTCACGGTCAACATTTTATGAGGGAAAATAAGTGCTGACTGGCTAGCAAAAATGAGTGCCAGGGGCCCCACCGGGTCACATTAGACACTATATTGAATCCTCCATCCATTGGGAGGGTTAAACGGGGTTTCCGGGTAAGATGAAGTTAAGCGTGCCTAGCTTGGTTTGAGGACGCAATGACTAACTTCCTCTCTTTCTCTGCCCTGCTCTAACTTGTCTCCTCTAATGCTGTTGAAACTGCTCATATGAGTAATTTCCATGATAGCCAAGCCCAGCTTCTCTTTAGGAGCCAAAATTCCATCCTTGATCAGAGGATTTTAACGTTTGCATGTGGAGAAACACTGGTGACCTTTTCATGATTCCAAGGATCTAGCTCTATATGCATCTGTGGTCCACAATATCATGCCAAACTTGTCAATCTGCTTTTCAAAATGTTGTCTCAGTTAAAACGATGTCATTCACCATCGCTGGACATCCCCTGTACCACCCCCAACCGCCACAGTGCCCACTTCCGCAGCTGGACCAAAGTTACGTAGCGCCAATAGACGACCTCAGCAACCTGCCAAAATGCACAGAACCACCAAACGAGCCAGCTTGTACACCCCAGAACTCAGCGCAGTGAAACGAAGATGCAAACAACCAGAACGAAGATGGCACACCAGCGGAAATGACAATGACTGAGCCACCCTCAACAACTACCACCACCAACTCAAAGATGCGAAAAAGGAGGCCCTGGCAAAATGCATCAAGGCCAGCACCAACCAGACCAAGGAACTTTTCACCATCGTCAGAGAGTTCACCTGCCCATCAGTCACCGAAAACTCGTTCCCTCCCTCACAGGAACTCTACGACCCTATAGGAGACCACTTCCACAATAAAATAGCCACTATTAACAGAAACTTCGATCCGCAACTCACCGACCTCCTCAGCCTCCCCAGCCCACAAAGATAACCACAGATCACCTGCTCACCACATGGGAAGAGCTCAGTACATCGAACACCACCGCCTTAATTAACTCCATCCACTCGGAGCACCCTCCGACTCATGCCCCCATCGACTCTTTAACCTCGGAAGCATGGAGATTAGCCACCAGCTCACCACCATCCTCCACGCCTCCATAGCCACATTCACCTTTCCTGATCCCTGGAAACACTCAGAAGTTAGACCCCTCTTCAAGAAACCCTCTGCAGACCTCAGCAAACTCCAGAACTACCGCCCCCTCTCGCTGCTCCCGGTTTCCATCAAAGTCTGGGAGCAGGCCATCAACCTCCATCTCACTGATCAACTGGAGAGAAACAACCTGCTAGACCCCTCCAAATCAGGATTCAGAGCAAACCACAGCACCGAGACAGCCCTGATCGCTGCCACAGACGACTTCCACACCAACTCGACAGAGGACAATCGGCCACCCTGATCCTGCTAGACCTCTCCGCAGCTTGACACCATCTCCCACCACACACTTATCAAATGACTGTACCAGATCGGAATCAAAGATGACACTCTTAGATGGATGGCATCATTCCTCACGAGGTGCACATATAGAATCTGTCTCCCTCCCTTCACCTCACAACCCAAGTGCATCATCTGCGGCGTCGATCAAGGTTCATCCCTCAGCCCAACCCTCTTCTACATGACCCCACTAGCGGACATCATCAGAACCCACAACATCAACATCATTTCCTATGCCGACAACACCCAGCTCGTCCTTTCGCTCTCAGCTGACCCCGCCACTATGAAATCCAACTTCCAAACTGCATGAAGAATGTCTGTCTCTTTGAAGGATAACTGCCTGAAGCTCAACACGGACAGATCTGAAGTGTTGATTTTTGGCAGCCACACCTCCCTCTGGAACGACACCTGGTGGCCATCGGAACTCGGACTCACCCCCACACGGAAAGACCACACACGCAACCTCCGCATCATCCTAGACAGCAAACTCTCCATGAAATGACAGGTCAATGCCGTCTCACCAGCTTGCTTCCACACCCCCGCATGCTACGCAGAATTTTCAAGTGGCTCCCCATCAGCACCACAAAAACAGTGACGCAGGCCCTCATCACCAGAAGCCTGGACTACGGTCAACGCACTCTATATAGGCACCTCCAACGAACTCATGAGAAGTCTCCAGATGACACAGAACGCAACAGCCAGACTGATCCTCAACCTGCCCAAAAGGACCCACATAACCCAACACCTGAGAGACCTCCCCTGGCTCCTGATCTAGAAAAGATGCGATTTCAAACTACTGACCCACGCCTACTAAGCCCTCCAACCAAAGACCTGCATACATGAACCACTGCCTGAACCTCCACCAACCATCCAGAAACCTCCGCTCACTTCGCCCTCGTACAGACAGTGCGCACCCACTGCTGCCATACCGAAGGACGCTCCTTCGCCCACCTCGCCGCCAAGTCCTGGAACGCCCTCCACCTCCAAACATCACCCTCGCTGACAGACTGCAGGAAGAAGCTCAAAACCTGGCTCTTCAACTGAAACCTGCAGCCCAGAGTCTGGATACCATCACGGGTGACAAGCTGAACTATACAAGTATCATATGATTGATTGATATTTTTTGCCTCAACTTTCGGTCTGAAGGAAGTGCTCTATGTATGCCATCCATACCTTTGCATGGCCTATTTGGCAAAAAGCAACAGACACTGAGTCCAATGTAGACTAAGAGCTGAGAAGTCTTGCTCATCTTAAAATAGACTTAGCTTGTTTTTGTCCAGCTCTGATAGTTTGTCATGGAACGCGGAGTAATTTCATGACAAAGCGGTCTTTCATATCTGGCGATAAAGGCTGAGTAGTTGGCAACACTGACACTAGCAGCCACTAGTGTGATGATTCTCTGGAAATCGTACCTATCCCATTTGCGTCCCTCCCTATCCAGGTGACCAGTGCAAGGTATTAAAGAATTTCTTGAATGTCACTGAAGAGACTCAATGTGTTAGGAGCCTTGTATTTCTTCTTTTCAAGGCTTGTTCATATTCACTGATACGGAGGTTGGATTCTTCATGTGGTAGAGGCCCTCCTTCCACAAATGGTCAAGGATTGGAATGGCCTAAATGGAATTCCATGTTTTTTTCCTTCTAGTCAACTAAGAAATATGACTTCTCTATTGAAGCAATCACGAGTCTGAATTTTTTAGATGATTCCACTAAGGCTTAAAAATGACCTATGTCATTCAGAGAAGAGTTCCTCTGTGTGGGTTTTGGCCTAGCATCATCTGGCAGTACGTGCAAATCCCATTAAGGACCCCCAGAAAAAGATGGGTCTCTTAGTTGATTGCTGTTTTGGTTGTCATTATCACCATCATTACATTTTCTCCTCTGCTGTTTTATTGTCATCTCCATCTTCATCCCCTCCCTCAGTGAAAATCGGACGTTTAGGCAAAGCAGAGAGCTGATGTGGTGCTAGGAGTGTCTGTGCAGTTGGTTGTGCGGCAGGAATGATTAATGGAGGTGGCAGCAGCTTATGAGGTGGTGCTACAGGTAAGGCTTGTGGCACAAAACCAATCATAAAGTGCTGTGCACATGTTTTTATCATGCTTTGCAAAGAGGTTAGCATATCAATTAGAACCTGAAACGTAGGTGGGACTGTGTGTGAGTAATACTTCCTTTGATGAATATGTTGATGGCAAGCTGGCGAATGAAGGTAGTGAAAACATCTTCGATGCTTGTAATTCTGGTAAAGATAGTTATCTTAATCAGGGTTTTCATTTATGAAGAGCTATTGCTTATTAATCACCATGATCTTCATAAGAGCTAAAGAAGACCTTTAATTTATAAGTAATCTCTTGAAATTCTACCTCCTCTCCATTACGAATTAAAAAGGGCTCATGAACCAGTAAATCAGACGGTTATACAAGTATGTTGATTAAAAAAACCATCAGCGATTGGCGAGATGACTGATGTCACTGGTGAATCCATTAATGTAGCAGAGGACTATACCACTGTGACATGGCCACAACAGTCTCTTGCATGGATAACTGTCCTTCAACCAACATGAAGAAGACTGATGAAACTGCAAACAGCATCAGCGCAACCAATAAACAACAGAAGCCAAAAGCAAAGGTATGACAGCCAAAGCATAACAACCATAGGTGAGGCAGCCAATAATCAAGGTAATATCGATGTAACTAACTGCAATAATGTACGTGGGGACAAAACCGAAGAGAGAGTAACTGTGAGAATAGAAGCCTGCAGTGCTGGCACAAACAACAAACAAGCTGGCTGTAGCAAAACTGACAAGACTACAGGCGAGATGTACGACGCTTGCATTTTGCGACTCGCAAATGCGTCGCTTTGCGACTCGCAATTTGCGACTCGCAAAATGCAATGTACCACAGTGTCTCAGACCCTGTTTGCGATGGTGGCCTACTGGGGTCAGCAGACCACCATGTCTGTGACTGCTTTTTCAATGAAGCAGTTTAAAAAAAAAATGCAGCCTGTTTTCCTCAAAGGAAAACGGGATGCATTTAAAAAACAAAAATGAAACTTTTCAGTTTCATTTTTTAAGGGCAGGCAGTGGTCCTGGTCTTAAAAAATATTTTTGCACCCATTCACAAAGGGGAAGGGGTCCCTTAGGGACCCCTTCCTGTTTGTGAATGGTTTACCACCTACTTGAAGTAAGTGGTAAACTGCGAGTGTTTTGCAACCGCAAATGCAGTCGCAAAACAATGGTACATACCATTTGGACTCGCTATTAGGAAGGGACGCCCTTGGCACGCCCCTTACTAATAGCGAGTCGCAAACACTATTTTGCGAGTCTGTGACTCGCAAAATAGCATTGGTACATACCACCACCGTTTTTTGCGGTCGCAAAAGGGTTAAATACCCTTTTGCGATGCAAAAAACGATCGTACATATGGACCTAAATATGGACCTAATATGGACCTAAATCTAGCATCGTTATAATTGACAGCAGAGTGGTGACAGTTGTCAGTTGGAGCACTGACAATCAACGGTATGGCAACTGACAGTATAAAAGTTGATTTGGGAACTGACGAGCCCTTCGACGACGAAAACTAATTTTTCCTAACAGGAAATTCTTAGTCAAGTGACACTTACCGTTTTAATGTAGATTGATTTTCTAAACCACAAATTTTTATAGGAGTTTATATCAATCAACACTGATTGTTTTTAGCATGAACAATAAACAACATCGAAGGTTAACCGTCTTCATCAATTCGTCATTACTAACAATAAAATTCAAAAACTAAAAAAACTTTTTTTATATTTAGCTTTATTAATTTCACACTTACAGGCAACTGTTTTTATATAACCAAAGTATTATATTAAAATTACAGTGTATCCAGGACAACTTCAAACATTAACATGATTTATAAAGCGTTGCTAATCACCCACAAGGGTATCCAGGCACTGAGAGCCTTGCTGCACCGGGAGGGTTCAGTTAAACAGCCAGTTCTTGAGTCCTTTCCTGAATTCCAGAAGACAGCGTTACTATACTACAGACAACCTTAATTATTTCAAACTAATGTAAGTTGCAAAAGTGCCCACCTCTCTCTCAGGCCCCTACTGGGGTATCCAAAAAGGAGCGCCTCCTATTTCAGTTCTTGGTGAACAATGAACTTAAAAACTAAGAAAAACTTGACACACATTCTGAAGTATGTAAGAACCAGGGAATTTGCCTCCACAATTCCCCAAAGGCATATTAACAGAGGAGGGGATATTAATTTTACAGGCCGATTCCGAGGGTCTTTTGGTTAATTTAATTTCCTATATCGAAGACTTTGACTTGGAGGTCACCAGCAGTACTTCTTTTACATTTTTCCTCTTTGAGGCAGGTAGTATCGTGAGTCCCACCTTTTATTCATGAGGAGCCAAAGTAAGCCTACTGTTTCAATCTTTATAATCTTGACAAAATAAAGCAATGCAGATCTAACTTTCTTGCCAAAAGGTGGGGGTGCCCAGTAAATGCCCTTTATGTGTGGGTTCTCCATGTAAATCATCTTAGTCTTGCAAGTAGAGAAAGCTGTAAAAAGCGTGTTCTTGGAAGTTTCAGTCATACTTAGATGAAAAAAACTCCCCCAAAAAATTAAATGGGGTGGAAACACTCTCCTCTCTGAAAGTGAAGCTTTCTTAGCACAGAAAGTATTTCAAATCAACAAAAATGTCTAAAACTTTGAATCTAGTAGCAGAGGTCCCGAGGATCACCTTTCTCTGGATGCACGGTCGAAAATCTGTCAATTAGTGCCTCTGAAGGTAGTTAAGAAAAACAACAAGGGAACCCTACTCACTTGGAACCAGGGTACTGAAATGATTATCAAAAACAATGGCTCCTGTGGACTAATGGCAAGAAAATCTCAATGAAATAACGCACTATGGCAATGTAATGGGTTATTGTGATGTCAAAAAGAGAAGGAGTCGAACACACCTTAGATTAGTATTTCATTCATAATTCTTGTTTATATAGTTCTTTGAAGCAAAATTAAATTCATGACATTTAACAATCAATTGATTGTAGTGAGTGGTGTCCCAGTGAAAAAAGGAACCTAAACAAATAAACCTAAATAATTTGTGACATATTCGTGACATATATACAAGGTTTCCTATATTTCATGAAAGCGACCATTGAAAGATATATATTATATAAACCACGTTTTTATACAATGATAAGTGCTGGCTTGTAATGATTCGCTTTGAAAAAACTGTTGACGGCGTTTCGACCCTGTGTGCAATGTAGGGTCTCTTCAGGACCTAAGATAGTAGGGACACCTGCGAGAAGAGGAAGGATAATGTCAGTATGTGCTTGTAATGGAGCAGCTGTGCTCGTAGAAAAAGGATGTAGGCAATCAGTATAGTACCTGAAGGAAGGGTTTGCGCAGCCTCGTGTGGAATTTGTGGCACCGTGAGTAAAGTGAAAAGGAAGGATACTCACATGGGACCCGGCCGGGCACTGTTCATGTGAGAAATAGAAGCGTGTTAATATCAGTCTTTTAAGTAGAGTACATATGACTCTATTACATAGGTGCACTATGATAAGAGACTTACCCCATGTGAGGGTAGTTGTCGGCTGGCAAAATTCGGTTAGCACAATAGGAGGATTCCGCAGGTATGGAATAGAAGGGCACGGTGAGTGTGCAGATCAAGCACGAGCTATATAGAAAAATACAGTTATTGTCGGTGTCTATTGGCCAAACAGCGTTAGAGCGCTTAGGAAGTCTATAATTGTACAGGCTTACCCAATAGGGTTTTTAAGTAGAAGTAGCAGGCTTCTTCCATGTGTTATGGCTCTTGATAATTATTTAAGACGGCTATGCGCCTCTTTGTGTCGCCAGTTGATAAGTAAAGGGGGTCTGAAACCAAATAAAGTAAGAGTATATTTAGTATTGAGGTCTAATCTTAACCAAGGCACTCTATGCGTGTATTGGACAGCCAAACCAATGCTGGCCCGCTTACCTTACTCAAGAATCAGTATGTTCGTGCCTGCAACAAGGATATCTGTGGAGCAGAACAGCATCTGTCTGTCTGCCTTGGTTCAATGACACCGAGCCTGTGAAAGGCTTGAGGTATATAGCTTCTCTCTTCCCGCCGAAAAATGACAGTGCAGTTTTGACAGACCCGAAAAATGGAGCCGCAGCTGTAGATCTAATCTGCTGCTCTGTGATCTATCATGGAAATGGACAGCAGACCGTCATGAGTCTGTCTTCCAAAAAGGGTGTAATCTCCTGGGTGACGCATGGCGAATATAATGGCCTATCCTAATTAGTGTAAAGCAGGGGATTTTTTATCATGATGGGGTCTTGGGTGTTGACATATCAGAAATGTTCTTGCGCATGAAAAACGACTGACAGGGAACGCGAGTAGACGGTATGCCTGTGATCTCAGTAATTAAGGATGCTAGCTTGTATTTGTGTTTTTAACCGTGTAGTAATTTTATTCGATACATTGTGTATTCAAATAAAGTCAAATTCAATCTCTTGGTGTACTCTTACAGTTACAATCATTGCATTTTTGTCGAACACTTAGTGATTACATATGCGAGCAATTTTCTTACTGGATACATTATGTATTTAATTCAAAACACAAACAATTCCTGCTGTGTACCTAGTAAGCATACTATGTCGATCACATTAGTGATTTCATCTGCTATAGGACACATAGATGTGGCAGGATGTGGGTATGCAAAGTACACTGACAATATGTTGCATTTGTCATATTTAAATTATTTTGCCATACCACCCTTTACATTGTTATGGATTAACTTGTTATGGATTGGTATGGATGTATAGTACAGTGACAATATGTTGCATCTGTCAGTTCTAGATTGTTTACCACATCACCCTTTATTTTGGTATAGATAACACAGTTTTAAGGACAATAATAATATGTTCACAGGTAATTTAAAACGATTTTTCACATAGTGACTGACAATTATGGAAGTCTTAATAGGTAAACTGTAAGCATATTTAACAGTAGATACAGGCTGTGATGTTCATTGTTTGGAGTGGTGACACTTCCTCGCCACTCCTCTGTGGAGCTACCCTTCAGCTAACTAGTGCGTTCCTTTTTTCAACCCATTGGTGTCAGTTACTTAGTGTGGTAACAAAACCACGCCACTCTGAAGGTAGTTAAGCAGGGTCGACCCCCCACCTCAGCTGCCGGTGTTTGATCAAATAATGACGAGGCCAGACTATACAGAGTCTATGGCTGTTTTCAATGATAGGAAGTATGTTGAATGATGAAGAGTATGGGTCTGAATGGCGCCAGAAAGGTGAAGGAATATTTGACACTGCAGAGGCAATCTCACAATTGTTTAATGGGGAGACAACATCGGTAAAGAAACAGAAGAAAAGGAAGAAACACAAAGTAAGATTGATGGCCCTTGTACATGTTAATAAATAAATTCCAAATATATTTTCAGTTTAACTTTGTCAGTAAATTTATATGACTTTATAAGTCCGACATGCAATTGAAAAAAACTTTTTCTACTTGGTGAACATTGAGGACTGTAAATGTAGGTATAAACTACAAAACGGGTGAATATTTAGGACAGACAGACAATAAGAGACAGAGGCATGACATTTTGGAGTTTAATCTATTATGGATCTGAGTAATGGTGTTCCTAGTTTTCTTGTCTACCTTAGGCTTGCAATAATTAATAGGTCTGCACTCTGTTCTTCCCAGGTAAAACTCTTTTCTCAAAAACATGGTAATCCATTTATCTAACATGAATGTAAAAGTACTTTATGAAAAAAAGTAAGACGTCACATAGCAAAAGGGGTCTTTGCATTGAGAAGAACTATAAAGTTCTACAACTACCACAGTCATCTACTTTGATTTCTAACACAAAGCTCAGAAGCTTCTCCCTTGGGAGAGGAAAAGAAGGAGGAGTGGGTAAGGAGATGGGGAGTGGGGAGGGACAAGGGAGGGAGAAGGTGAGAGGGAGGTGGGAGAGGGAGAGACTCCCTTTTATCTAGATGTTTTGCTTTCAAACTGGTAGTTTTTCAAAGTTTTACATTTACATTCGAAAATGTTGCCATTTCTTACAATATGTCCAACTTCTGTCCATACTCCTTATACCCTAACCGCAGTGTAGAGGATACATTATCTCTGACACTACATAAACCTAACAATACCAAAAAAATTAATACATTAATTATTACTAGTATACTTCGACTAGGTATGTATAAAATGTGATTAACCTCTACATCCACACCTCTGAATTTGTAGAAAACCTACATTAATCATAATCCTACCCTACAAATAAACCTAATCCAAACTTTAATACTACACTATAAACTAGATCCCCCCCATAAGCTTAACCCTAGTCCTTTACTGAAACCCCGCCCCTAATCTATGTCTAACCCTCACTCTACCCTAAGCCAAATCTAACCATAATCCAATGTACCCTTTACCATAACCATAAACTTACATTAACACTTACCCTAACCTTAATAGTGGCAATAAATCAGTGTCCGTGTAGAAGTATGTAGAAGTAGTGAAGTCATTGTAGTTCAGGTGCTGATATAGTAATATGTCTGTCGAAAAGAGCTTCTCTTCTATTCATCCACTGGACCTACTGATGCCATTTAACAACTCCATCTATGACTCTCCAAAGCCTTAGGCTTAGATAAAGCAGTTCGACTAAAAGAATCACAATACTGGAAACACTGCAAGGAGGCAGCGTCAACTCAGATCCAATGTTACAGAAGACAGAAACAGAACGCCTCAAAAGACATTGGAAGCAAAAGCACAACTGCAAATTGAACAAGCATTGGCATAGCCAATAGGTCTCGCTTTTGGGACCTTATAAGTATTTAGTTATGCAGCACAATATCCTTGGTGCAACAACATCAACTGTTGCATGGCTAAACCCTTATAAGGTCCCAAAGGCGAGACCTATTGGCTATGCCAATGCTTGTTATTAATGTGAAGGACAGAACCGTATACTGACAGCTTATGGTGGATGGACACTGCAAGAAAGGTAGAATGGTCATCAGAAATAGTGAAGGAGAATATTTTGAAGGATCAGTGTGTTTACAAGAACTCGATACCAAGCGAGGAACTAAGATAGAGAAGTTGAAGGAAGGTGAATGGGTGAAAGTCGGGAAGGTTGGCAAGTTGCCTAAAGGGGAAAGTAAGTATGCAGAACCCTTGAGAGTGAAGACGTGTTCACAAAATTCTGTGAGGTTGAGTGATAATAGTGTGTGGCATATAAGTCTGATGGTAAAATGCAATGAGACTAATGGTGAGGAAATGGCGAAAGGAAAAAAAATGGTTTGTATGAGAATGAATGGTTGTGGAAGGATGTGGTGGTGGAACATGAACATGATTTGGAAGGATTGCAGGCAGAAAGGAGAGCCTCTGAAGAGACGGATGAGGATCGGGGGAGGAAGGTATTAGGATGGAACGAACTAGCTGATTATTGAAATATGATTAGGAAGGATCATTCACATTCTGAAAAAATAGATTAATTTTTTTATTGAAGTAGAATGGTATTCATTATTGATCCGTGCATAGTTTAGCATCATTGAATACAACTATTATTGTGATATCATGCTTAAGTATACCTAAAGGAACTGGTTTATAGTATGATTTTATGCCTTTATTTAGGAAGGTATTAATCTACATTTAAAGTAACGTTTAATACAGCTCAAGTGTTTTATCAATGTTTTTATTGGGCTGATTGTTATTTTTGTTTAGGTGTATAAAGAGGAAGGATGTGTGGTGTTGCTGCCTGCGTGCAACAGAATGTGTGAGGTTATGATGTAGTATGGAATGGGGGATGTGAGAAGGTTCTGTGGAGGGCAGTTGGAAAAGAAGGTTTGCGCAAGGAAGGTGCGCTTCCCTGCTGCTGCAGAGCTGAGAATAAAGGAATTATTTACTCTTTCTGGAGTGTGTATCTAAACTACAGAAAAATTCTAGCACTCACGGCAGAACGGATAAAAACTCAAGTTCACCAGTATCCGAAATCACTAAATGCCGCATGGAGTTAGAAAGGACCCGGAGGGGTTTCCAAGAAACTAAATCTTAGACAGCAGGCTGACGGCACAACAGGAGCTACTTTTGTGCCATGGATGCCTGCATAGATCGGTATTGACCTAGTCCACTGCATTTTACATTTCTCAGGCTCATATCCACTACTATGCAATGCTCCTTCCCGACCCTATGCCATTTCAATTTGCCTCAACTCCCAGAGTTTTTTTGGGAGTGAAACTGAAGATTTTGCAGCAGACACAAAATGCTCGGCGCAACATAGGAACGAAAAGAGGCTCGAAGGATAAGCGCTGCCAGTGTGCGCTTTACCTTGCTTACTGTAAAAACGTCTGCATCTGTTCCGCCTGTGCCAACGAAGCTTTATAAATTATTAATATAAAAAAGTCAAAACACTTCAAATAAATCTGAAGTACATTTCCATAAGCATTACCAAAGCTGCCAATTATTTTTCTGCTATTAAACGGTACTCAAGTTGATTTGCCTAGAAACATGCTTAACTGGTATTGTTCACGAGAATAATCAACATTCTCAAACTTTCCAAACCATCCATTTTAGTGATACTCCCATTACGTTTTTAAGAAGATAAAAAAAGCATAAAGGTTGTTTTTCCTTCTTAAAAAAAAAGGTGACTGCGGTAGTCAATTTGAAAATAATAATGAGCCATGATCAACAGGATCTCCTACTAAACTAATTCCAACAGCCAAAATTTCCCCGAAATTGATGGAAACGTGGAGAAAAGGCTAAGAATTCTGAAACTTTGTAAGTGAAAGACAGCACAGTTAACCGCTGGTTGCAGGAATGTGTATTGAATCTGCACGTCACAAGTACTTGTAGTTACATGTGCTTTGGGGGACTGCCCACTTTGGAGCTGGGAAACCAAGGTTCGAGTCTCAGGGTCGACTCCACATCCTGTGATTCTGGGCAAATCACTTAATCTCCCCGTGCCTACCAAAACTAGTATTGTTTCATGTACAGCACCGAGAAACTGCAGATGTGTTGACAGACAGAGAGAGAGAGACACACACACAATACTCATAATAAATTTTGACTGGGCGAGTAAATTACACCAACAATCCTAGTGTTGACTTCGTATCGGGCATTCTGAAAACGCCACGTCAACAGAAGCACCTATGTAAATTGTGCTTTAGTGGAGATTTTGCAGTGAATTAGTGAACAATTAATTATAAGAACACTAATCTCAGTGACAAGTTGTGACAGAGTTCATGCATGACAAACTCAACACGATACATTATATTTTACTGTAGCGCCGAAAAACGCAGGGAGCTTCTTCAGATAACTTCTTCAGATAACTTCTGGTTTCTGTAGACAATATTTGGACACCAAAGTGCACGAATAAAGATTTTTTCCAAACTTTTCCTAAGCTTTCAGTGTTTGGTACTCTCCAATTGATGGCATACCTCACTAAAACCTGCGTCTCTGTTTTTTAGGAGGAGGGCAAACCACTTCTAAATGTGCTGTGAGTTTAGAGAGGCAATGGGTAAATGTGCCACAGGGGCTTCATGCATATTGCCACACACCACCTGCTTACCTGCCTACACTGATGCTTCTGCAGAAACTGGTCACTCTCAGCGCAACCTAAACGAGAGGAAGCCAGCACTCGACACACAGCACGGAGACTTGAATCAGATAGGAACAACAAACGAGAGGAAGCCAGCACTCGACACACAGGAGAGAGCTTCCTGCAACTCTGGGTCCGTCGCGCGCGTGCACTGTTTAAAGTGAAAGCACGCCGTGAGCCAGAGTTGAAGGAAGCCGGAGTGAACAAGATGGCGGCGGGCTGTCCACTGTCCCACGGACCCGCGCATGCTGTCTGCTTTGGACAGATGGCGAGAGCAGCCATCTTTGTCCATGCAGGCGCGTGCATGAGCCCACGGCGGAGAATGCGAGCGAGCGTGGCAGCCTGCTGAGCTGACCACACGCTCGTGCACCATGACCTTTTGCTTGCGGGTAACCGCAGGGAAAAGGCCATGACGCACAAGCGTCTGGTCAGCTTTTTGAAACCCCTTCCTTAAAGTCTTGCCAGAGCAGCGCTTGCGCGCTACTCGAGGCTCGACCTAAAAAAAAGAGAGTACCTTAATAGGGTTGGAAAATAGTGTACCGGGAATGGGAGTAAAGAGAAAACATATAAGGGCATGTAAAAAAAGTAAATAAAATGGAATCTAAAAGCAAAAACATGAGATTCTTAAGCGAGATAACGTAACCTTAAATAGTAATATTAAGAGAGTAGAACGGTGTGCAAAAGGATCATTTCTATTACTTACAAAAGAGACCTCAGTGAATCAATCATCTCACGATAAAGTGTTACTTGAATTATCACACATATTATACCGAGAATAGCACCCATTATAAACTCCAAACAAAAGAACGACAAACATAAGCAAATGAAAACTTAGCACACCAGGTCCATTGGGGGCGACAACGCACGCCCGCCCGCCAAACTGCGCACTGTTACTGCAGAATTACCACTACATAGAAAAGCCTACAACACTGGTCAGTGCTGTGCACCGGAAAAATCAGTTCCCCAATACTGGATTTCTATGCCCGTCCTGCAGGAGCAACAATCACTGGTAAACTCCACCCCTCCCGAATCATGCACCTCAACCTGCACATCCGTGTGTACTGTACACCAATCCCGCCCCAAGTCCGTTTCATCATGGCATCACAAAGCTAAAACAAGTAAAGAAAAAAATCACTTACATGGCGAGGGCCCGTCACTTTCTCTTATAGAAATCAAGGACTCTTGTACCCTTACTGCTTTGCTTCTCTCTTACATGACTGGTTTTCTCTTTTCCTTTCAGGGCCTCCTCTTCCAGTGAGCGTGTCCTTCTCCCTTAAAGTGACCACATTCCAACAACTTATACAGACTCTATATAAATTCAGTCCAGCATCAATAATCTGTTATTAATCTTTTTAAAGCAGGGCGATATTTCTCAGCAAATTCAGTACTTCCGGGTCGCATGGAAGCCAATCCCATGGCTGCGCATATTCCGAGGGTCGTCCTGGATCTGGAGGAACTGGTAATGTGTAAGTAGAATGGGGATTGGAGCATTGCCGTTACCGCGTATAATCCTAATAAGCTTCGTGGAACTTCGATGTGCCCATTGGCTGTGGAGTCTGCCTCGTTGGTATGTAAACACCGACCTGAACAGTGTGTGTGTGCCCGAAGTTTACACCGTTCAGAGCGGGCATAACGGACCTGGCAGTAACATTTGTGCTGGGCGTTGACAGCTGGTAGTGTCCCGGGAGGCCCTGCGGTTGACACCCGGTTCTTAGTGGGACAAGGAGGGAGATGAGAAGAGGAGGGCGGTGCCGGGAGAATTAAAAAAAACAAGCTGCTGCAGCGTTGTCAAGAAAAAATAACAAGCACACGAGTGGTGCGCGCGCTTGCGAGCAGCAGGCGTGACCACTCGCTCGTGCACCATGGCCTTTTGCTTGCGGGTAACCGCAGGGAAAAGGCCATTGTGCACGAGCGTGTGGTCAGCTTTTGAAACCCCTACATAAAGTCTTGCCAGAGCAGCGCTTGCGCGCTACTCGAGGCTCGACCTAAAAATGGCTTATAAGACAGTACACAATGTACAAAGCAACGAGCAAGAAAACCAAGAGTACTGATGCAACATGTCCGACTGAAAAGCGTCTTTTGAAACATCAGTTTTTAATTCCTTCCTCTCGGGTTACTTTAGTAAAGCTCTTTCTGGTAGATGCTCTGCCTAGCTGCAGATTCCTCACCTTCAGAATATCCTCGGGCACCGGACTGAATCCAGAACATGTCAACAGCAGTTCTCACAACCTCCGGAAGGCAGTGTTGCGCAACTCTGTGTAGACTTCGTAACACCCTGGATGTGATGGAACAGAGCTGCATATAAGAGCCACACCTGCGCTCGTCAGTTTTTTTTTACTTTTCCCCTTTCCGCACGCTCAGACGCAGAGCGTAAAAAACTCATTGGTGACAATGTGCTGATTTCTAACTTGGAAACGCTTTAGATTTTAAGGAGGCCACTAGACAGAAAGGAGAGGAGTAAAGGCAGTGTGAGGAATATTCAGTTATATAGTGCATTCACTAAAAAGGGTGTTAACAAAGGTATGTAACTTATTCATTTCATGGATGTTACTAAATTGCAGATTCCTTAACTTTAGAATAGATACCAAAGCAGTATTTCTCAAAGGTAGAGAGTCTGGTGTGTAGACTCAGGCCTAAAAGTGGGCAAAGTGACCCTCTCTTTGGACCTGTCTATCAAGTTAGCAGTGCTTAATGAACGTATGCACCATGCCCATGCCACAGCTTAGCAGATATCAAGAACGGACACCTCTCACGCCAATGCCATAGTAGCCACTTTTGCTCTGGTAGAATCAGTTCTCAGGCGACTGCTTCTGCCCACTGTATAGAAGATCTTGATGCAGAGGACTGTCTTGTTGACAGGGTCCTCTTTTGCATTGCCCTGCCCCTCTTTGCACCTGAGAAGCTGATGAACATCTGATCATCCAATCAAAGATCTTTTGTCTGGTCGATCTAAAAGCCCAACACCTGCTTTGGATCAAGGGAATGTAGTTTCTCCTCCTCGTCCTTAGAGGGATGAGCCGGAGAAATGCAGACAAGGTGATAACTTGAGCAGCATGTAATGGTGCCATGACCTTAGAGAGGAAACTGGTATGGGTCTTCAACACCAACTTGGTTACAAAAAAGGCAGAGGAGGGTGATTTTACCAACAGTGCCTGCAATGCACTCATACGGCATGCCGACATGATAACATTAAGGAAGACTGTTTCATCATCAAGAGCCTTAAGCAGCAGCTGTGCATAGGCTCAAAAGTGGTGCACAAAAGGAATGTCAAAACCAGATTAAGGTCCCTGGGGCTTCACAAATGGTTTGGGTGGAAACATATATGTCAAACCTTTAATCAAACGAATCACAACAGGTGGCTTAAACAAGGATGGTTGTACCGGCAAACAGAAAGGACAAAAGGGTCGATAAGTAACCTTTCACTATGCCCACTGCAAGGCCTGGTTGGGCAGCGGAAAGAACAAACAAAAGAACATAAGAAAGTCTGGCTTGTAAGGCTTCGATGTCTCAGGCATCACACCAGGCAACAGATCTGTCCCAGCATTCAAGTAGATGGACTTCATGGAAGGGCGTCTAGTAGCAAAGATCCACCACCTCTGTTGGCAGCTCAAGCACATTGAACTGCAACCGTTCAATCATCAAGCATGAAAATGTAAGTTAAAGAGATTCAGATACAGCCATTGCCTTGCTAGTGAGACAGGAGGTCCACCCGAAGTAGAAGCCTGATTGGAGGGCAAACATTTAGGTTCAGAAGCTGTGTGAAGCACACTCTCTGGGTCCAGTCCAGAGCAATTAAGATGACTCAGATGGTGTATTTTTCTGATCTTTTTCAGACCCTGAGGCAGGCGGGGTATCGGTGGGAAGGCATACAGGAATCCCTCATTCGACTCCAGCCAGAATGCATCTCCTCAGAAGTGCATTTGATGTCACTGTTGGCCCTAGTTGGAGGATTTCTGTCAGGACTTTTGATTTTTCTTAAGGGAGGGCAACTGCAGATCTAGTACCTCTGCTGCCCTCGGACCACTGCTGCATATGAGGCATGGGCATTTGCCAATGTGGTGAGGCAAGCTCTGTTTCAGTAGTGTTGTCTAACCCACTAGCATTTTGTAAATCCAAGTTTCATTATTAGTATAGTGAACAGGGAATAAGCCTTCATCCTCTTCCTCCTCATCATCATCATCATCAATGTCCTAGGGGACCCTATGTGTCTCTTGTATATGGTCAGAGTCAGAGCCAAAAAGAGAATGGATCCTCTGCTGAAAGGTGCATCGAGGCAGAGGCACCGGAATAAAGTCAGGCTCCATAATAACAGGATGCACTTTTGTGATTTCATAACGCCACATCGGCTTTGCTCATGCCGATGATGGGGTCTGACATAAGGGTCAGCCCAAGATCATCGATCTGCATCAGTGGAGTTGGTGCTACAGGAACTGATGTCGATCTTGGGGCTGCAAAGGAAGTCTGTACTTTGCAAGTCCTGGTAACAGGTCCAAAGGGGACAGTCGACATTTGGGGATGGCTTGCAGGCGATAACCCAACTTGAGACCTGTGTCTTTTTAGAGCCAAGAGGCATGACACAGAGGGCCAGAATCACACCAAAAATATGCATCACTGTCTCCTTGAAGGCCACTATCAGCTGTGGGTCGACGACGGCCTGGGGAGCAAGGGAAGCATTGGGACTTTTTGAAGAATCTGTTCCGAAACTTGGGACTTCAAGGGAGTGAGATGTTTACTTTGAAACCCTTTTGCCTTCCCTTTCAAGCCAGACTGTGGGATAGGGTTGAGTCCTGCTTCTTTTCTTATGTTTTAGTTTGTACTTTGACTTATTCAAACACTTTGAGTGGAAAGCTGATTGTCTACAGGACTGGCATGTCAACTAGGACCAAGAGTAGGCCTGCTACTTGGAGCAGGAACAAAATCTGAACTTCGACCATGAGCTCTTCTTGTGTTCACCGATGTAAAGCTTCTCCTTCCTGGTCCCATAGTGCCTTCAAAGTGCACAAGGGACCACATGCTGCATGGCTTAGAGTTGTGACTGAAGGCCATTCACCAAGGACACATTTTGTGAGGTTCCATGGCCAACATCTGCCTCCTGCTGTCTCAGCATGCTTTGAAGCCTGTAGGTTCTGGATGGGACACAATTCTCTACAGCAGAATCTGAAAATGTTGGACTCCTTGACAGAACAACCAAATTTGGGTGTGGACTCTATACCTGCAACAGAAGGCGTGGAAAATAAGGAAGAAGCACCAGAGCGAAGGGGTAACTCTGTTCCATTCCGTCCGGGGTGGAATGAAGCCTATGCTGAGCCACACGATGGTAACCGATGGTGCGCGGGAGCACTGCTGTTGAAATTCTACAGATGCACTCTGGTACCTGGGTATATTCTAAGGGTGTAGAATCTGCAATTAGAAGTATCCATCAAAAGCAATAATATGCCGGAGGACGGAGGCACGCCTTTGAAATTCACAAACAAAACCAAAGAAAAAAATGTTGCTTATTTCAGTACTATCTCTGGCAATTACATTATTCTGCTCCAGATTACACAGCTTATGAATATGCCTACAAGCACCAACAAGAGCATCCGCAAGAGTTACTCGAACTTTTTTCCCCGCCACATCAAAAACACATGGAGAGGAAAATAAAACATCAATAATAGCAACGGATCATATTAATCACTACACTAACCTATCAGCTGAGGAGGGAGTGTAGTGAGGAATCTGCAGAAAGATAATGTATGCACCAGAATTTTGTTTTTTACTTACCATGTAACTATCTGCTTGTAGCATGTAGAACTGTAGTTTCACATGCTCTGCATATTCCTGCCATCTAATGTTGGTCCTGGACGTTTGCAACTTTTTTTTTCTTCATACGTGTTTTATAGTCCAAAGACCTATTGTGACTCCACACTCTGTCTACAATGCACCGAGAAAAAGACCCCACCTCAGATTACTTTCCAACTCAGCAGGTGAATGGTGTTAATGGAGTGTAGTGTGAAAGAAAAATATAGTGTGAACTGTAGAACCTAAAGAAGTTGAACAAGTTACTTACCTTCGGTAACAATATATCTGTAAGAGACATATATTAGTTATAGATTCCTTACCTTAGAATTACCCGCAGGCGTCAGACTGGATCCGGAGAACTTTTCTTCAGAAGTACCCCTGCGCGTCGGTAGGTGGCGTCTGTCGACTCCGCGTTCGTCATTGGCGTCGTGATCGCCGGAATGACGTCACGGTATCTACTTAGACGCCGCCCCTGTGCGCTGACGTCAGTTCTTTACACGACATTCTACGCCAGAAGCGCAGAGCCATGCAAGACACTGACCACTAGTGTACAAAACTAGGGCCCTGAAAGGGAGTCCCTTGCTCTAGAAGTCAGTTCGCAGAACGGGAGGATGGGTGGGGCGGTAAGGAATCTACGACTAATATATGTCTCTTACAGATATATCATTACCGAAGGTAAGTAACTTGTTCTTCTGAAAGAGACTATTAGTTATAGATTCCTTACCTTAGAATAGATACCCCAACAATACCAACCCCGGAGGTGGGTCTGCGAACCAAGTTCACACCAGAAAGTCCTGGAGAACTGAACGGCCAAAAGAAGCCGTCTATCCGGACTTGGCTATCCAGGCAGTAATGTTTAGTGAACGTGTGCAATGATGCCCACGTGGCTGCCTGGCAGATGTCATTGAGGGGAACTCCACGTCCCAAAGCAGTAGTGGCTGCCGTCGCCCTGGTGGAATGGGCGCGCAACCCTACTGGAGGCTCCTTTTTCGCCAAGGAATAACAGATTTTAATGCAAAGAACTACCCATCGAGAGATGGTTCATTTTTGCACGGCCTGACCTTTTTTTGGCGCCAACAAAGAGCTGATCATCCACCCGGAATTGTTTTGTGCGATCCAGATAAAATGATAGCGCACGTTTGGATCCAGACAGTGGAGCCTCTCCTCCTCTTTAGAAGGATGCGGGGGCGGGAAGAAGGTGGGCAAAGTGATGGTCTGTCCTATGTGGAAAGAGGTAACCACTTTGGGAAGAAAAGAAGGTCTAGTTCGAAGGACAATCTTGTCCGGATGAACAGCAAGGAAAGGAGGTTTAGAAGAAAGAGCCTGAAGCTCACTCACCCTGCAAGCAGAGGTGATGGCAACCAGAAAAGCAGTCTTTAAAGTCAAGAGTCTCAGAGGACAATTATGCAGTGGCTCGAAAGCAGCACACATCAGGTAAGTCAAGACAAGATTCAAGTCCCACTGGGGCATTACGAAAGGAAGAGGAGGAAAGAGGTGAGTAATGCCCTTAAGAAATCTATTTACAATAGGGGACTTGAAAAGAGAAGGTTGATCAGGAAGGCGAAGAAAGGCCGAAAGACAGCCTTTAAGGGTGCCCAGAGCCCTGCTGGGCCAAAAAAAGAAAGAAGAGGAGAACCTCTGAAAGAGGGGCAGAAAGGGGATCCACAGCCTTTGCTGTGCACCATGCCGCAAATTTGTTCCATCTACAGGCGTATACCGTTTTAGTGGAGGGACGCCTGGCTGCCAAGATGACATTACAGACTTTGGGAGGAAGGTCAAAAGCTGTCAACTGTCGCCGCTCAATCTCCACGCAAGGAGGTGGAGGCTGGACAGGTTCGGGTGGAGGACCGTCCCCTGCTGCTGCGACAGAAGATCCTCCCGAAGAGGCGGTCTGATCGGGTGATCGATGGCCATGTTCAAGAGCTCGAGATACCAGACTCTCCGTGCCCAATCCAGAGCCACAAGAATGACTTGGGCCCGGTCGCGCTTGATCTTCTTCAGCACTCTGGGCAGAAGTGGTATAGGCGGAAAGGCATATAGAAGACCGTAATTCTACTTGCGACGAAAAGCGTTGCCGAACAAGTGCCGCCTTGGAAATTCCAACGTGCAGAACTGCTGACATTGTTCGTTCTCTTCGGTGGCGAACAGATCTAACCAAGGCTCTCCCCACTGCTGAAAGAGACCTTGCACCACCTCCGAGTGAAGACACCATTCGTGATCTATCATGCACCGGCGGCTGAGTTCGTCCGCACTGGCGTTCAGGGAACCTGCCAGGTGTTGAACCACCAGGGACATGCCCTGATATTCCAGCCACGTCCAGAGGCAGAGAGCCTCCTGACATAGAGTCCACAACCCCACCCCTCCCTGTTTGTTGCAGTACCACATGGCGGTGGTGTTGTCTGTGAACACCTGCACTACTCTTCCTTTGACAGAAGGAAGGAATGCTTTCAGTGCAAGACGGATCGCCCGGAGTTCCAGCAGGTTGATGTGGAGCCCGGACTCAGCCGGAGAGGAAGGGAGAGGGATCTGCCGTTGACCCAATCCTGGTTCGTTAGCCACCACTGCAATTGGTGTGCAGTGCCCTCTGAGATCTGGACGCAATCGGAAAGATTCCCCTGATGCTGCGCCCACTGGAACTTCAGGACCAAAGCAGAGCCCGAATATGCCACCTGGCATGGTCCACAGCAGGATACAGGAGGCCATGAGGCCCAGCAGCCTCAGGGTCATTGTCACCGAAATCCGGGCTAGAGGCTGAAACATCGGTATCATAGCCCGAATATCCCGGACTCGCTGCTCGGGAGGATAAGCCCGAAACTGCGCTGTATCCAGAACTGCTCCAATGAAAAGGAGCTTCTGAGGGGGAATCAGGTGTGACTTCGGCACGTTAATAGTGAACCCCAGCGAGTGCAGGAGGTCCGCAGTAGTCTGGAGGTGGGAGACGACAGCCTGGGGCGAGCCCGCCTTTAACAACCAGTCGTCGAGATAGGGGAAGACTGGAACCCCTGATCTGCGACCACCGCCACTTTCGTGAACACCTCAGGGGCGCTAGTAAGGCCAAAGGGAAGCACTGTAAACTGAAAATGTTCGTGGCCTACTGTGAACCGTAGGTAATGCCGGTGGGCAGGCAAGACGGGGATGTGAAAATGAGTGTCCTGCAAGTCCAACGCTACCATCCAGTCTCCAGGGTCGAGGGCAGACAAGACCTGAGCCAAGGTTAACATCTTGAACTTCTCCTTCCGGAGGAAGCGGTTGACATCCTTGACGTCTAAGATAGAGCGCAGGCCTTTTTCCTTCTTGGGTACCAGAAAGTAGTGAGAATAGCAACCACAACCTACTTCTGGCACAGGGATGCATTCGATAGCTCCCTTGGCCAAGAGAGCCGTAACTTCCTGGCGGAGAAGGGCCAAATGATCTTCCAACATACGATGGAGTGTAGGTGGCATGGAGGGAGGGGTAGTCTCGAAGGGGAGGGAGTAGCCCCTTCCTACTATCTGCAAAATCCACCTATCCGACGTGATGTTGTGCCAGTGAGGGAGGTGATGGCGGATCCTGCCGCCCACTGACAACTGGTGGCCTTGAAATGTCGGAGTAGGAAAGCTTAGAGGCTGCTGCAGGAAGGGCACTGGTGGACTGGCCCGCCCGCTGGTCCCCAGACCCACGCCGTTGGGTCCGACGTCCCCGGCCGCACAGAGGCTGGGTGGCTTGCGCAGGCCTGTGGCCCTGGGCAGAACGTGGTGGGGCACCCCTTCGGTAGCCACGAAAGGGGGGAAAGGCAGACTACACAGGACGAGAGGGGGCAGCAAAGCCCAAGGATCTGGCCGTAGCTCTAGAATCCTTGAAGCGCTCGAGCACATGGTCCGCCTTGTCGCCAAACAGACGACGGCCATCAAAGGGCATGTCCAAAAGAGTCGATTGGACATCCCCAGAAAAGCCTGTGGATCTCAGCCAGGCGTAGCGTCTTAGGGCTACTGACGTAGAAATCGTTCTACCCAGCGAGTCGGCAGTGTCCAGCCCACAGCGGTTGGCAAACTTTGCTGCATCTCTTCCCTCTGCAACTGCACAGGAGTGTGAGACCCGGGCCTCCTCCGGACACTGCGGCAGCACCTTAACAACCGTATCCCACACAGAGTGGGTGTAACGGCCCAAGAGTAATGCGGTGTTCACCGACCGCAGTCCTAAGCTGGCGGAAGAAAACATCTTCTTCCCAAGATGGTCCAGCTTCTTGGATTCCCAATCTGGGAGCAGAAGGGAACGCGCCTTTAGATGTTGAGGCTTGGACCACCAAGCTCTCGGGGGTAGGATGTTGGGAGAGGAAAATGGGGTCGCCCAGGGCTGGGCGATGGCGTTGGGCAATCATCCTATCCACAGGAGACCCTGTGCTAGGCCTGGACCAAGTGCCTAGAAGGATGTCTGTGAGGGCCTCATTGAACGGCATCAGGGGCTCCGAAGAGGCCGCTGCCGGCTGAAGCACCTCAGTCAGGAGGTTTGTCCTGACTGCCACCGTAGGAAACTCAAGGCCTCAGCCGCCCTACGCAACACCACAGCATAGTAGGCTCCCTCCTCCGTAGCCACGGTAGGGGGAGAAAGCATGCCAAGGTCTGGGGAGGTGTCCAGACCACTGGCTTCCCCCAACTCCTCTCTCCAGTCCGGTCCTCCAGCTGGTCTGCCAAAGGGTCAACAGACCCCTGCCAGTCCTCCTCACCTTCCTCTGGCTGCCACTCAGGGCAATAGGGAACGGAAGGGGAGAACAGTGGCACAAAAGTACCGGTCGGCGCCGGTACCGGCGTCGGTCGACGCCTGTCCGGCTCTGTGTCCAAGACTAGGGGGAGGCCAGGGTCGACGCCGGCCGGGGACACGACCGGCGTCGGAGGTGGCAGAGGCGTCGTCAATGGAATCAGTGCCAGAGGAGGTGTTGTGAGGTCGACCGGCACCGTTCCGGATCCAGGCCTGGATCCCTGGGGGCCCTGCGGCGCCGAGGCTGGAGCCGCCGGCATCAAAGGCCTAGAGCCCCCAGCCAAGTCCGGGGGGCCCAAACGCACACCGGCAGAGTTGGGCTGCCCAAAGATAGAGTGGAGGGCTTCGTAAAAGGCACGAAGCTGGGCAGGGGACCTTCCGGCTCCCGGGAAGGGAGGGAAGCTCGGAGCCGTCCCAGTAGGCTCTGCGGGTGGAGCCGAAGGACGACGACCTTCCCGTCCTGCGTCGCGTTGGCTGACGGACGGGGTGAAGGTGAAGAGCGACGGTGCTTCTTCGCCTTCTTCTTGTGCTTCAACTTACCTAAAGACGAATACTTCGATGAGGAGTGATGGTGGTGACTCTGCGACCGGTCCCGCAACTTCCCTCTCGACCGGGACCTCAAGGGGCGCGGAGCTGACTGCCGGGCCTCCAGAAGCTTTCGGGACAGCTCCCGCAAAGACTTCGGGTTCATGGCCCGACAGTCGGAGCGCGACTTCGGGTCGTGGTCGCGCTCCAGGCACCAAAGGCACACGAGGTGCGGATCCGTGACTGACATCAGCTTGTGACAAGAGTCACAAGGCTTGAAGCCGGTCCGCTGATGTGACATCCCTGCGTGCACCAGGAGTCGAAAGACGATTCAAAAAAGATGTCGACAAAAAGTCGAAAAACACTAGTCAAAAATGACTAAGGGTACCGCTCTCTTCGGATCTGCGCTGGCTGGCGCGGAAAAGAAAGAACTGACGTCAGCGCGCAGGGGCCGCGTCTAAGTAGATACCGCAACGTCATTCCGGCGATCACGACGCCAACGACGAACGCGGAGGCGACATGCGTCACCTACCGACGTGCAGGGGTACTGCTGAACAAAAATTCTCCGGATCCAGTCTGACGCCTGGGGGTAATTCTAAGGTAAGGAATCTATAACTAATAGTCTCTTTCAGATAGGAAAAAACATCTGTGATCATCGCTGGCGTTTGGGGAGAAGGATGGGTGCATGTGAATCTACAGCACTATATGCCTAAAGCAGGGTAACATTTTCTGTTTATAGAATGTGTAGCTGTAGATGCACATTCTCTGCATAGACTGCAAAGCAGTTCCTCCCAAAAGCGGAGGCTGGCGAACAGCTGACGAAGATATTTGGAACACAGTTCTCAATGCAGTCTGGTCAAGTGAAGCCTGCTGGCGGGCTTGAACGTTCACATAGTACTGTTTAGTAAACGTGTGTGGAGATGACCAAGTGGCAGCTTTGCAGGTAGCTAACAGTATGTTCCCTAAGATGGCCACAGAGACGCCTATTTACATCAGGCAATATAATCACACCATAAATCTTCTCACTGGATTGCAGTATATAAATGAATCCAATTCAAAACTCTAATCATGATACATCGAACTATCGACAAGAAGGGTCCAAAATACCTGATTCAGAGGTTCATTCACCATCGTCCAAATAGAGATCTGAGATCTTCCAATGTGCTTTTGCTAAAAGTCCATCATATTAGGAAAGGCGGATGGTTTAATCCTATTGGACATTTGCTATTTTTTAATTATGAAGCACTGCAATGTCCTTTCTGGGTAGCTGTTATGCTATATAAAAGCCCTCATTCATTATGCCCCGAGAAGCGGTGTCCCCAGCATCCAAAGAGCATTTTATGTTTGCATTTGATATGACTTTACCCTCTCCTATTAGGTCTTGACCCCTTTTTATGTGGGCCTCAGCAAAGAGGGGTTTAATGAGCTCCATCATTTCCTCCCACTGATGATGGTCATACCGGGAGAGCAAGCCAACAGAAATGACTGTTCACCACCACTACACACTTGCCTGCTGCATCAATCCTTTTGCTCTCCTTATCTGTGGAAGTTGGCAACTTTGGGAGTGGGGGATCTTTAGTTGCCTGAACCTTCTTGCTATGTGGAATATAAGGAGTCAGGTGGTACTTGGCCTCATCATCAGGGGCTGGTTTGAACTTCTTCTTCACTTGTGCAGTAACTAACCTATCCTTCACTGGTTCCTGAAATCTTTCGGTGGCAGATTTTAGCAAGCCCTAAGCACAGAGACATACAGCACTAGCCTCTCTGTTTTGGAAAGTGTTTCCATGAGGAAGTCATCTTCCACATGCATATTCACGCTGTGGTACTGTGCACCCATTTTGGATTACTGAGTGATAGGCTGTAGTGTCTTTTTGGGGCAGGTGGTGAGGCGCCTTACCACCTGGTAATTTGCAACCAGTGGGTGTTTGCTTTTGTTTGCATGGTGAAGAAGCGTAATGTCCCTCCGGCATTTACTTGAGTCTCTGTGAACAGTCCAAATTCTTCTGTAATGTCCTTGTACTGAGCCCAGCCAAAATAATCAGCAGTTCTTCTCCTTCAAGCCTGATGCAACAGAGTTGTTTTCTTCTGTAACAGATGTTCAGACAACTAAGAGAGCTCTTCTCCAGGGATGACCACAGTTGAGGTGTGTATGGTCACGAGGGTGCAGAGGCCCCGCCATCCGGGGACGAGCTAGGTGTAGGCAAGGTCACCGCATTGCCAGTAGAAATCCATCAGCGTGGAGGTGCCCCCCTCCCCCCCATTGCAGGTCCGGTATGTGCAGTATCATGCAGCAGTTTTTATAATTGCCCAATGGTATGGTTCCTTTGCCTCTGAAACACAAAGAGTACAGTTTAAGTTTCCGTAAAATTAAGGGCTGTCCTTTCCCCTCCCACCATGTGTACCTATTAATCTCGCTATCCCAAATTTCCTGGCACGGGGTGTCTATGCTAGCGTTGGCCCCACTCTCCTAGGACCCATTTCCCCCCATGTGAAAAGGGTGAGCAGCCCTGGACATGAATTCCATGTTTGGGGTCTACTTGTCATTAAAGAAGGTGGCCCCAAAGATGTTAAGGGCCACCCTCGGACCGCAGACAGTGGCGGGGGCAGACTTATTTGTGCACCGGTGCATTGGTCTTGCTTCCTCCAGGAACCTCTTTTCTACGAAGTCCCGGGGTCAAACTGTGTCATCCCCTATGGTGCCCCTTCTGCGCATCCTGTCTACCTCGGATTGGATGTCGCTAGGTTTGATGAAGAGATACAGTGCTGTGGGGTTGGTCTCATACTGGGTGATGTTTACTATTGTCCTACAGGGTTCTACTTTATTGGGTTGGACATTTGCCCTGATCCTACGTAGGTACAGATGGACGAGGCATTTTGCTCTTTCAGGGGCTATCTCCTAGGATAGGAAAAAGCCTGTCTGCACCTACGGCATGGGGTATCAGTGAACATATATAACATGACCCGTTTGTAGTTTGAGTGCCTACAGCATCATGTGTTGGTACCAGGTGTTGTGTAGAAGTGCGCTGTGTAGTGTGTGAGGAATACTAGTGTTTGATTCAGTGTAGGTGTATGTGAGGTGAGAAAGGTCTGCGCGTGCACTGCAAAAATGTAGAGGTAGAGTTTACAAGATTAGGTATAGGTCTACCTACGGAGGGGCTCGAGAGCACCCCGGTTAAATACAAAAATGTGTACAGAAATACAAAAATACGTAACTTCAAAAACATTAGTAGGCAGTAGGGTCATCATCAGGTGAGGTGTCTGTCGTCTGGGAACCCAGAGGCGTCTTGTCTTGATGCAGTGCAAAAAATGTCTCTCAAAAGATTGTTGCAAAAGTAAATTTATAGTCTGTATTACTTGAGCGATTGGCCTTGTAAAAGAAAGTCTTTCTGAAAGCTTTGATCGGTGGAATTGCGGGCGGCGGCAGTATGGGTGCACTTCAGCTCGCTCACAGACCTGAAGGATAAGAGCTGTGGGTTGTAGGTTAGCTTGGAAAAAACACATTGTTAGGCAGTTGTCTGAAAAATACCTGCATTTACATTTTACCGATGCGCTCGATGTTTTAACTGTGACAACATTTTCCTAATGGGGTACTGAAAAGGCAGTGCTAAGGTTTTAGGAGGATGTGAGCTTTAAACTGTTTGAATGCTCGTTGTATTTTGGGTCCCCCCCCTTCTCCTAGCTACGGTGAGGACAGTACTCTTTTCCTGTGGGCTGCTCCATTTAAGGGTGTGATGTTTTGATCAGTGCAGGGGTGTCCTTTTGACCTGCATGTGCTGCGTGCAATTGTGGAGGTTTGAATTTTAGGCTAATGTTTCCATTGACACACGAGCGTCCCTTGGATCTCTACACGTGGCGTGGAACGAGGTTTTACTCTAATTAGGCTGAGTTACGCCCTTCTTCTGGAAGGGTTGAGAATCTTTGGGCTGCTTTTTAGGCTGGCTTGTGCGGGTCCCTGTGGACGGTTAACTGTGTTTTTGGGCGTTGCTAATTTTAACAAAAGATACTGGAAGTGGTTGAAAGGTCGTGTGTGGACCCCCGTAGGAGTCTGCCGGGAAATGGCTGGAACTGTGTTTGTTTGCAGTGTTTTATTGGCCACAGTCAGTGGTCTCGTTGGGACTTCATGTGCTTGGCCTGATGGAGGTGATGCTAAAGAATTCGATGGGTTTTCCTATGGACTGGGGTCATATGAGATGGATTTCTTTGGAGTTTTAAGGATATTGCTGCCATCGCTGCCCTCTGTGTGTTGAGAAACCCGGCTCCTGACGCCGATTCTGGAGCATTCACCTCATTTTGAAACTAAAGAGGGCCTCCATTCGGAGAAGGCCTGAAAAAAGAATGAAGCCCTTTCAATCGGGGGTGTGCCCTAATGACTTGGGCAAAGGGACCTGGGTGCCTGCTTCTATGTACCCTTGGGGGTCGCACTGCTCCCTTGTCAGACTGTCCTCCCCCTGGGGGCGCAGCCAGCCAACCCCGCTACGGGGGATCCACAGCAGTGGGGGGCCCGGGCCCCCTCCAGCACCTGGATGGCGAATTCTAGTGTGGATTCACTGTCGACATAACATGGCCGTCCGGAAGACTGGCTTTGGAGGCAAATAAGGAAATGTGACTGGGAGTGGTATAAAGGGGATAGGTCGTTTCGGGGGATGGTTTTCGACTCCATCCTGTGATTGCGCTACGGCACTGCCACCACAGACAGTC
This sequence comes from Calotriton arnoldi, assembly GCA_963921515.1. Lineage (NCBI taxonomy): Eukaryota > Metazoa > Chordata > Amphibia > Caudata > Salamandridae > Calotriton > Calotriton arnoldi. Next base: position 1,871,759 of record CAWUFW010001745.1, read on the forward strand.
ACCCTAACTTGGAGTGGCTGTGAGTCCGGTCCCTGCTGGACTGAACTCCCATTCTGTTGAAACGATTGCCATGTGCTCGGCCACCCACCCAGTGGGGTGGCTGCAGCCTGATTTCCTTGAAGCTGATTGTGTGATGCATGTGCGTTGTTCTGAGCTTGGTTTTGGGGGTGGATGCTTGGTGGGGGGCTGTCCGGGTACTATTCTATTCTGATGGTTGTACATTTTTAGACAGAACTGGTTAGCCATGTGGCCCATTCTTTGACAGTAGTGGCACTAGGACTGGGTGGATAGCCTTTGGGGTCCATAAGCAGAGCTCCCCTTGAGATGCGTGCCATCTGGATGTTCGCTGCAAGCACAGTCCCCTCCAGGGCGGTCTATTTCAGCTTATGTTGGACCAGTTTGGGGGTGTCTTTCTGGGACTTCGCCTGCTTCTCTCTGTCCTTCTTCTGTCTCTTCCGGTAATAGTGTAGTATGTGGGCCTGTATTTCCCATCAAGGTTTGGTGTCAAGCCCTAATACACTATCTAATCTGGTCTGGATCTCAGTGGGTAGTCCCCTCTTGAGAATGGTGTAGAAGAATGCAACCTGGGACCCGTGTCGGTCCAGGGCTGTCCTGCCTCCTGCCCCCATTGTTCTCTCCTCCTGTCTAGGAATTCAGTCATGGTCTCGCCAGGCTTCATGCTCTCTGTCATCAGTCCTCCTAGGTCTGGGCAGTCAAGAAATATATCCCTGAGGGCCGTCCAGATCTGGTATCTGAATGAGTTAAATGCAGCCCCATCATGCTTGATGTTGATAAGCTTGACTGCTGGGATGCGGGCTCGGGAGAAAACTGTGTCTTTCTGCTCCCCAATGAGGTTGCTGAGCAGACTTTTGATGTCACTTTTAGTAAAGTTTACACCTGTGGTGTTCTTGACAAAGCATGGATCCATTTTCCTGCCCGTCCATCAACGGGGGCAGTTTATTTCTGAGCTCTTCTTTGTCCAACTGTTTCCAAGGCACGTAGATAGTTCCTGCTGCATCTTTCTGCAGTAGCTGACAAATCCTGGCTCGGGCCAGCTCTATCGATTTCTCCCCGACAAAGCGCTCCCATCGTCCCAGACACTCCTCCATGAAGGGGTAGTTCCATTTCGGATCTCCCCCTCCATGCTGAAAGCAGTCCTCTGCAATGACCGTGTCCTCGGGTTCATAGGATCCCTCCTCTGGCCAGGGATGATCACACTGGTGGCCCTTCCTTTCGGTCCAGAAGGTCAGTAGATGAAGCAGGTCACGCAAAGGTCTTGCCTTCTTCTCTCTAGGTGTTGCCCTGCCTGACCGGCGTGTTCGGGGGGAGCGGCAGGCGTCCTCATTGTCGCTCTCCTCGTGCATGTGTAAAGGCACCATGCTGTTACTGCTGTGTCTTAACTGTGTCCCTGTCAGGCTTTCCTGGCTACTTATGTCCGGGTCAGCCCCTCTCCTATGCCCAGGTGGTGTGTGTGACTCGGTAAGGGGCCTTCCTCCAGACTCATCCCTGGGCTCATCTCTATGTGGGGCCCGAGGCCTAGCTCCTGTGTCCTCAGGGGGAGTTGTATCCCCTCCTTGCTGGGCTTCCCAGGCAAGCACACTCTCTCTCTCTCTCTCTCTCTCCTTAACTCTCGCCTTTCCTCGAACTCCCACCTGGGTTTACTCCTTCTCTCAGTGCTACGTGCTGTTCTTCTAGGCAAAGTCTTGGCCTCAACCTCACTCCCTGACGCTTCCCCCGTGACGTAGGCCTGCGTGGGTAGAGTGTAGCCCACGGCTCCCCCTTCGGAGTCGGACTTTGCGGGACTGGCGGTCCTTTCTGCCTCTCCATCGGTGGAATCCCCTTCCAGGAGGACCACAAACCTTCCTCTGACCTTATGGCGCCCGATGGGGCGTTCAGGAGTATGTGCTCCCTGTTCGGCTCAGACCTGATGGGTCTCAATCAATGGGTGAGGGGTCGAACTCGAGGGGGCCTGGTACTGGACTGAGCCAGGGCTTACTGCGTCCGGGCTGGTGGGACCTGTGATCTTCTTCCCAGACTGGCGGCTTGCTGCCCGGAGGAGGTTCAGCAGCCTCCTCGACCGGTGGATTTGTGTAATCCAGTGTGGCGGCAACTGGGATGACTGGCATCAGCGAGAGCACATCCCTCCCGGTGTACAGTGAGGGCGGTGCAGATGCTTTACTTACGGGCTCGGGATAGTCTTGTAGGCTGGGGCCACCATCGAGATGGCCCACTCTTCTAGTAGGGCTCCCTGCTTAGCCTTCTTATGTCCTGTATACCTGGTCTGTATGTGAGTCTTTATATGTTCTGTGGTGTTTTTGTCGGCCAGGGAAATGCAGGGGCTTTGGTATGGACGTGCCACTCGCAGCAGTGTTTCTCTAGGTTCCTATCCTGGGTGGGGAACCTCGCTTGCATGTGGCTTAGTAAAGTCTCCATAATAGATCAGGGTACTTGTTTTAAGAATTCTGAAAATTTGGATTGCCTCCAGATTCTTTAAATAATTACAAATTCTACTCTAATTTTGGAGAAGAGTGTATATGAAAACAATCTACTGATTACGAGCTCTATAAAAATTGATGCATCGGAAAAAGGACATTTAGCAATAAACAAAGACAAATGCAATGAAATAGTAACAACCTGCAACAGAATGCAATTGTTAGTTCAGAGCCGTACAAGTTGATTTGTAGCAGTAAACTAGCAAACGTTAAATTCTGATCTGGAAAAAATAGGTTATTATTTCATAAAAAAGACTTACTAACATGACATACCATTTAAACATGCAGCACATTGCAAAATATAACAGCACCACAACATCAATAAATGCATAAAATGGAAAAATCTAAAATAGACTAAGGGAGAAAAAGATTGACAGAAAAAATTATTACTTTGTCCAAAAAACCTTGACCCCATACTAGCGCCTACAGCCAGAGGAGAGGAGATGCTCTGTGTAATACGAGAGCTAAGTGAGCCTGACAGTCTGTAACTATCGGCTCGGCAGACAAAGATAGCAGTACTTTGTGCGGGAAAAGGAATAACCAGACAGCTATCAGCCCTCTGTGGCCAGACACAAGGTAGACCTTATTTCACCAAAGTCCGACTTTTCTCTTATTACACCTTATATCACACCCAGAGGTAGTGTGTACCGACTTCCTGACGCACATAGGCCCAAAGGCAAAAATCCAGCTTTTAATTTCTTTTAGATCCTCCCAGTGTTAAGAAACCCCGGTAGTCTCTAAGAAAACTAATTTGACTAAAAAATAAGATTGAGGTGGTGGGGATGTAGTGTTGTGTCACGCCCAACTGTTCAAGCTAAAAAGAGTAACCCAATATAACACATCAAGGGTCAGGGGTGTACTGTTGTGTCATGCCCAACTGTTCAAGCTATAAAGTAACTGTATATAACACACCAAGGGTCAGGGGTGTACAGTTGTGTCAAGTCCAACTGTGCACTCAAAAAAAAAAAAACTGTAGCTACCTTTACCTTTCTCTAGTATGCTGATTAGGGAAAAATGATCTACGCGCTTGTTGTAGTTTGTCATATGTCACATGATGGGACTAAGGATCAGATGTAGTCTCTTACCCTTGTGACCGCGGTCTCTGGACGGACCTCCGCTGCGCGGATTTAGCAGAACCTCTAATCAATTATGGCGTCTGCTCACCGATCTTGTTTGCGCAGATGTGAATCAGTTCGGGCAGGGGTTCTTTTCCTTCGGCAGCAATCAGACTCGATAAACCAATCTCTCCTGGCTGGCTTGCCAAAATGCTCCACGGATATGAATTTACATTATAAAAGAAATGAAAAGACAAGAGGCGTTTGGCAACACAGGAACAAGTTGGTTTAATTAAACACAGCGGCTGAGGAAAGCCTCTCGGTGTACAAAGTTTTGGCTGACAATATATACATCTCCTGAGGTACAATAAAACAATTTCTGCATTCTTGAAAAAGCATCTCAGTCATAAATCAACTGATCAAATCTGATAAGGACACATATCTCGACCTTGGGGAGAGCTAGTGTGGGCCAGTGTGTATGTGCCCAGATGTCCCGCAAGATGAGCGAGTGACCACTACGTGTGGTGTGAATGTCGTGTTCTGATTGGCTGAGCGTTTCTATCTACATTTGGCTAGCTTTCTGGTATTATTGAGGAATGCGAGGCTTTGGCCAAACGTGTTTTATTGGGGCCAATTTCCTCTGACTTGTTTGTGTTGCAACTATCTATGTGTGAGATCGATCAGGGTATTCCATGGGTGCGCGCTTGTCTTTGAGTTAAGAGAGACCCCACCTGTGACTTGTCATTCGATAGGCGTGGGTCGCAGGACATGCCTGACCACGTATCTCTGACTCGGGGTTGATGGGGAGGTCACCTTTGGTGAATCCGACAGCAATGATACGAGTTTATTGGAAGTCCTGAAAATAATATGGCAGTCACTGGCATTGTTTTTATCGACGTTCTCAACATTGTGCGTACAGTTGTCACAGCGTAAATTGACATTGTCTTTATTGATATTGACACAGTTATGCATGCCTAGGTCACAGAGTACATTGACATTGTTTCTACTGGTAACAACATTGTCATTTGTGCATGGATTATGGCATACATTGACATTGTTGCTGCCAGTATCGACACTGTTGTGCAAGCATAGATCATGGCATACATTGACATTGCATTTATGGGTATTGACATTGTTATGTGGGCACAAGTTATAGCATATGTTGACATTGCATTTATTTGTACTGACGTTGTTATGCAGGCACAGATTATGGTATACGTTGATATTGCATTTATTGGCATGCAGCTGTCAGGCCTGCACATATCATGGTATTCATTGGCATCGTATTCACCCATTCTAACAGTGCTGGGCTGGTGGCCCTGTTCTTAAACCTTTTTGAAATGGGGGTGGGGGGGTGGGGTGGGGGAATGGTTAGCACAAAGGACGGCTCTTCCTCGAAGGCAAGGCTCCTTTCCTTTGTTGTCATGATGGGTGTGTCAGGCGATTCTTATGAAGGAACCCTTGTTAGAATCTTCCCCGCTAAGGGTAGATATAGATTTTCTGCTGCTTAGAGTCTGGAGCTAAAGCATGAGCTGTCCCATGCTCAACTCAGATTTCGGTATCAAGGGTTCTTAAAGTGCTGACCTCGGGACTTGTTTGGCTGGAGCTTTTGCTGGCAACTTCAGTGCCAAGATTGTCTTTTCAGTGCCTCAGGGAAAAGGAGTAGGTGGTGGGTGTTGTGACTTGGCAACTCTTGTTTCTAGGTTGCTTGGCATCAAAGCTGGCTCTCGGATCAAGCAGTTGCTGCTGTCACAGCGGGACCTGAAGGTCAATGCCTCTTCAAATTGGGCTTCGGACTCAAAGACCAACACTCTCTAGAGAATTGCTCTGCCTTGGCTCGAGGACGCTTGTGGTGTTGTCCAGGCTGAGACTGACCTTGTTCCATCTGTGGAAGAGTGACACTGGGCGTGGTTCTGGTCTTCAGTGCCAAAGACTTTAGGGCTGGAGGCGCTGCTTCTTCATGCTTCTTCATGCTCTACTTTGGAAGCCAACACATCTGGGCTTTCTCCCCCTTGTATGGCTGGCAGTCCCAATAGGCCTGCTTTGTCTCCCTGGGTGCAGTAGATGTCTTCTTGCCGAAAGCTGGACGACGGTTGACGCTACATCTTGTGATCCATCCAGCACCTATCCCTTTGGTACAGAAGGGCCTTCTGACAGTGGAATGCTTAGCAAGTGGAGCAGGAGGCCTTAATGTTCTTGGGGGCAAAAGCACAGGTTACATACCCTGTGCTGCTCTGACCAGTGTACCTCATGTTGCATCCAGAGGGTAATTGGAAAGTGGGTTGTTCCCCAATACCCACCGTTATTCTCTGTAGCAGGACCTGAGGTTCTTTGATGCCCAGTTCATGTCAGTCTAAGCAATGGGTCTTCAGTCACGGTCTGGTGAAAAATCTCCAGGTGCATACTTAGCCGACAACAAAAGGTCTTACCAGCTGGTGCTGGAGAAGTCAGCAATTGCTTTCTTGTTGCTGGAGCCAAATTTGAAAAAGTCAGCCCAGAAGTTCTAAGTGAAAAACTCAATGGTCATGGAGCTAAGACTCAAACACAATGGCAGAATAAAACAATCTGAGGTGGAGTCATAGTCTTGGTGCATTGTGGACCAAAGGTGGAGTCACAACAGGTCGAGTGACTCAAAAGTGTTTCAAAGAAAAATAGCTGAAAACATCTGGGCCCAACACTAAATGCCAGTGGAATGCAAAGCATGTGTATCTACACCCACAGATGCTCTGTACAAAATAAGTTACTTACCTGTACACTGGTTCGCCAGTACTGATATCTCTCATAGATTCACATGCTTGAATATGTGAAAGATTCAATACTGGAGAAACATTGTTACTAAAGGTAAGTACATTTTTCTCCTGATAGATACGTCTTTCCACAGATTCCTCACGTTATGAATGAATCCCAAAGTAATACCCTGCTGAAGGTGGCATTGAGTAGTGTTGGTTAACCAAGAAAGATATACAACAATGCCCTTACAAAGTGCCCACCACTGCAGGATTAGGCTTCGAGGTATTGATTTTTAGAAAATGTATGCGAGGATGACTATGTTCCCACCAAGTCCTTAGTGGAGTAGGAAAGAATGCTAGCTGGAGGGTCTCTCATGAACAAGGCAGAGCAGATCCTAATGCAAAAAGTAAACCAACACGAAATGGTGCATGTGCTCACCGCCTTGCCCACCTTGGCCCACAAAGTAGTCATCATCCACTCTATCCTGTCAGGTTTGTGCATGAAGGAGGATCCAGCACACTTGAAAGCCCAATGGGTGAGATAAGAAGAAGTTAAGACATACTAAAGTGTAATTGGCTGGCTCATGTGAAATGAAGATGCCACTTAGGGTGTGAGGATGGGTAGGTGTGAAAAAACAACTTATCCGGATAGAATACCATGAATGGTGGTTGAACTAAGAGGGCCTGAAGTTCTCAGATGCTTCGGGCCGAAGTCTTTGCCCCCATGAAGTGAGAAAGCGAACTGTACAACTGTGCATCGGCTAAAATGGGCATGCAATGAGTAAAGTCAACACAATATTCAAATCTCAAAGAGGAGCCATGCATGGTGTGGGAGGGAACAAATACAGTAAACCATTCAGACAATGCACCACTAGTGGTGACTTAAACAGAACATGCTGCGTAGGGAGATGCATGAAAGCAGATAGGGTAGCAAAATAACCTTTTACTGTACATAGAGCTAGGACCTGCTGTGCAAGAGACAATGCAAGACGCAGAACATCAGAAAGGCGTGACTGGAATTAGTTCAGCCCTTCCAACTCATACCACTGAAGAAACTTGTTGCTGGAATTCACATAAATGGATTTTGTGGTGCGCAGCCATGATCACACCCACATCTTCAGATGGCAGGCAAAAGAATACTAGCTGGCATTGCTCAAGCTTTATGTGTGCTACTGCAGGATTTGGGACTAGGGGAAGTGGATCTGACCCTCGTGCTGGAAGAGCACTTCAACTCTGTGTGAAAGAGGAAGAATGCTCAGTGCCAACATATTGGTATACCAAATTGTCCTAGCCGAGTCTGGCACAATCAGGATCAGTTGTGCTTTATCTTCCTGCACCTTCCGCTTGACTCTTGATAAAAGGGGAATTGGGGGAATTTGGTAGAAAGGTGTACAGCAGGCCCCGTGACCAACTTAGCCCAAAAGCATCCCCTAAGGAGCCATTCAGCGGGAAGAGCTTGGTACAAAATCAAGGACACTCCCTGTTCTGTGAATGGCAAAAGATCCAAGCATAGACATTGGAAAGTTAAGAAGATCATGTCATAACTTCTGGTTGAAGTTCCCACTTGTGGTGATTTAAAGAAGGGTGAATCAGAGCATTTGCTCTCAGGCTGAGCCGGTTTGAAAAGAATGCCACCACAGGGCAAATACCCCATTGTGGAGCCCAATGACACAGTCAAATTGCCTCCCAACACAGGGTCCACAACACCAAACTGCCCTGTCGGACAAGTTACTTACCTTCGTTAATGCATTATCTGGTAGAGACATGATCTAGCCGCAGATTCCTTACCTTTGAATTTCTCAGGCGTCAGACTGGATCCAGAAGATTTTTCTTCGAGTAATACCCCTGTGCACGGGTAGGTGGCATCGGTAGGCTCTGTATGACAACGTCAGCGTCGTCTGCGCCATTGTGACGTCTGCCTCACCTGTATATAGGCACCACCTCGGCACGCTGACGTCAGTTACTTTTAGCAACTTTCCATGCCAGAAGCGTGGAGCCAAGTGCACTGACATCGGTGTGTTTCTGAACTAGGGCCCTAAAAAAGGGATTAGCCCTGACCCTAGACACCTCCCCGCAGTGCAGGGAGGATGGGTGGTCAGTAAGGAATCTGCAGCAAGGTCATTTCTCTACCAGATAAGGCGTTACCAAAGATAAGTAACAGAGAAGGCAAAGGGCAGCAGGGTATATGGCAACTGCACTACCTAGGCTAGTCACTAAAGGTATTCTCAACTTATATTGCCAGCCACCACATGACCATAAATAGTTTCAAGACAAAGACTGATGAGAGGTAATACACAAAATCATCAAATTGCAGTACACATAAAGCAAAGTTCTATTTCACAAACGGAGTATGTTTTGTAGAGAATCTTTATTTTCCAAAAGGTCCTTTGTATATAGGTATAAAACAGCCAACGCGTTTCACCCTTCACAAGGGCTTGTTCAGGGCTGTGAAATCATACAACATAGTAAACACTTAGAAATCACTATTTAAAAAGGTATACAGTTGTAATTTCAAAGGACAAATACGATTAAAAAAGAGAAAAAAGTAGAAAGCTTGAACAGTCAAAGTCCAATGGAGAGGCACGGAGTAAGAGTCAAAACAGAGGGGAAAAAACAGCCATGCTCAATGTGATTTAAGAAAAGTCAAAGAGTGAAAGAGAGAGCCGCTAGAATGCAAACTGTGACCTCCGTGTCACAAAAAAGGAGAAAAGAAGAAAAAAAGGATACTGATAAGGTCGATACCCGATCTAGAGTGAACACCCCTAAGTGCAGTAAAATCGTAGATTATGGCAATGCAAAAGCCAATTCTTACCAAGGGTAAGATGGCTAAGGTTGTGTATCCGTTTGTACTGTCGTGTAGTTCCAATATTACCCATACAGGACCTGCGCGTTCGGATAACATAAACTGTGGGTTTGGTGGCAGACTAACTCTGAGCACCCCCACCGAGAATGTTAGCCTGTTTGCATAAGCTAGCTCACAGTGCCACTAGTGTCTCCTCTTATCGGGGAGAGAATAGTTTCTGGCAACCTCAGAACATGACAACCCTGATCCCTCAAGATCGTGGAAACAATGTACTACTTTTCGCTCAGTCACTCGTGCTCACTTATCTCGTCTCAGAGATACACAGAATAAACAGCCTGGGTGTTTCAATTAAAGGTTTATTGAACAGTTGTTATTCTCGTGTAGAATATATGAGCTGCAATAACCATTAGACAGTAGCAGAGATATATGATTAGCAGTACTATGAATATAAATGGATAGTACAGTTCTACCATCTTGCACTACGCATGAATAAATACATGAATATAAAATGCATTGATAAAAGAAAGCGCGTACTCCTACGATGCCTATCTAGATGTATCTAAATATATCTAGCATGTGAGTAGGTGTGAAGCCAAGAATCCCTCTAGGATTTGGTCGGATCCCATTACCTGAAGTGAGAATGTAGGAGCCCTTCTTGGTCTCGCGCTGGACACCCTGCGAGGGATATTCAGACCACTGTCAGCAAGCGTCTGCATGCTGGAGCCTCAGCGTCTCTGGTCAGTGTGTCAGCCTGGAAGTCTCGGCTCCCTCTGCCTAACATTAGCAAGAGGTGCTATATTTATACAGAAAGTATCTAGGGCTCCTTTGTCCCTTGTTGCTTGTATTGGCCATTGTTGGATTTGAGGATGACGTATGGGATGAACCGTGTACGTAGATGTGGGGAGGAAAGTGGTGTAGCCCCAGCCTGGTTTCTAAAAACCCTTATGAATATTCATTCATACTCTGTGAGTCTATTGATGGAGTTATAGGACTTTATTGTTCAGGAGAAACCCTCCTTCTGCACCCAGGACTAGAACTAGCTAAAGGTTCAATCCTAAAAGGCTCGTTACAGTGTAGTGTAGGGGAGGTAATGTAGGTGAAGAGGTATGATGTTACCCGGGCCTATATTAGGGTACCTATATGAAACATAACACCCACTCCTCTTCCGAACAGTCAACAATGATAAAAAATACTAGTGGACTAATCTCTTTACTAGATAGTAGTGCATAGAGCTTCGTTAACATCTTGTTTTAAAATTATTTTAAAAACAGTTTAAAAAAGGGTAAAAAATTAAAAAATCTTACTACGAAAATAAGTTGTTTGGAATTGTCACTTAAGCCACAGTCCTAATTGAGTTCGTTTATATAAGTTGAATGTCTACAAGCGCCAAAAGGCCATGCTTTTCAGCAAAAAAGTGTCAATTTTTAGGAAGTGTTCCAAATTTAGTTAATTTTAGAGAAAATCAAAATCTGAATTCTTTCCCAGCACACGATGAGCCAATTACAGATTAAATGTCCTGGCTGGGAGACGCAACATCATCGCTGCTGCAGGGGACGGTCCTTGTAACACCTCGCAGAGTACGTCAATGGAGCACAGATGATATTCAGTACTGCCAACAGCTGGTGTAGAGGCAGCCGGTGCTGTAGTCGATTCCTCGGTGCCAGTGGTGGAGCTAAAGCTTACCCCAGTTGTAAAAGGCACCTGCGGATTCTCGAGGAATGCAGCCATCAAGATGGGAATACGCTGGGGACATTGCCGAGCGTGGGCCCTCAAGGGTTCCAGCCGGGTATTCAAGTCCGCAGGCGTGTCCGTTGCAAGTGTCAGAGGTCCAACACGCATTCTTCACCGCAAAACAGGCCTCGAAGAACAAGTAGGATGCAGTCCATCCAAACTGGTCTAAACGATAGGAACCAAGAGGCGCTTAGATCCCTCAGGCGAGGTGTGCCCAGATGTTGTACCATGCGTTCACGGTATTTCCGCTCCAAGAGCGCTTTTGCCATCTCGTTGGTAATTGGGCCGTCCATTGCGTAGCAGGTAAATGACAATCAGGACTCCCGCTATTGATAGCAGGATCAGAGGTAGACCTCCAAAAATGCTTCCAAATACGGAGTGTATAAAGTTCGGGATAACTCTGAGGATTGTCTGAAAGGTGCTAAGAAGTCCTGACCCTATGGTCTTAAATAGGTGTACAATACCACTCGTATCAGACATATTAAAGATACGACCCACCATTTCTGCTAAATGAATGGGGCAGTTTGTACTTATAAGTGCCTGTATCTAAGTCGAGGTACTTGCGATTTGAAGATCAAAGGTCTCTCGAGCGGAGGTTAAGGGTACGGTCTGCTGTAAAAGCAGGCTTTCAGTCTGCTCAAAGTATCAAATTGTATAAAGGAAACATTCAATGAAGGCCATAACAGCGCCTCCCTGACTGTACTTGTTGTGGGAAACAATACTTGCATACAGCAAGTAACCCTGGAGTTTACAGTGACCAGATAGGCAATGCCCGGAAGCATACCACAGCAACCTTGATCGTTCAGCATCAAGTAACTCCCATTTGAGAGCAGCTCGAATACCGGTTTGATCATGGCAGCTGGAGTCCCATTCATGTGGCAGGACAAGTTTGCAATCGAATCATTACACGCTCTGTGCAATGTAATGTCCCGGCACATGAGAGAACTGCTCAAAGCGCTCTTGCAGTTTGTACCACTTAGAAACACTTCTCGATCCCCACTCCGGCATCGAAATCTATATGGTAAATCCCAGGATTCCTTAATGTATTCCTTACCCATTTTTTCATATTTGCCCGCCTGCCTTTGTTCAAGGCAATATTGGAACTGAAAAGTAGTGACCGGTAGAGTTATGTGGCCATGGATTAGCCATTCAGTAGACGGAGCTTCCGCTACTGTAAATGGTAGTCGGTCCAGTTTTTCAATACGCAACATTGTATATTTAGCTCCCCTTTGTGCCATTTCAACCTATTTATCTGTTAGATTGTATTCAGAAAACAGAGACGTACTGTTTATAAAACGCCAAGGCACAAAGCCTGCGCGCAAAGATCGCAGCGTCCAGCTCAATGACATGATAGAACGTAATTGAGATTGCCCGTGTTGTAGTATGGCCAAATCTTGTTCTAGGATATCTATCGCAGAAGACACAATGTTGCCCAAAGAATATATTCTGGAGAACAAAGTTGTTAACCCATTGTCTACCACAGCCAACGATTTTTCTAAGTTAATACAGTCTATTTCCCGTATTCTCTCTGCGGCCTCTTGTTGTGATATTTTCCAAATTTCATTATAGGCAGCATAAACGCCAGCATATATGAAACGTTTCTGATGTTGTTTCCTGGGACCTTGTAAAAAAGCCCTAAGATCCATGTCTTGTGAGAGTAAGGCTAAGTGTTGTTTCACTTCTGTTAGTGTTGAGGTTTCTAGCCAATCAAGGCACAACTTCCCAACACTGTAGGATGTCACTACCCCTGGATGTTCTCTTTGTACATAACGTGGGTCTGGCCTGTGGATACTGTACCCTTCCGTAATACCCAAGAATTGTTTATGACATATGTTTGTGTCTACGGGCCAAACCACCCATTTTTCCCAATTTGGGTCTGATCTATTGTACTTTAAAATGTCATCTACTGTTGCCCCTTCCTGTGAAGTCGAATTTTGCCACCCTCCCATCTGTGATGGTGTTGGAAATCGAGGTGTGTTCAGGTCCTTGACCTTGGCTAATCCAAGACAGGATGTCTGTTGCACAGTTTTGTTTAGAAATATCATCTGCTGTGGAATGAGGCATGCTCTAAATAGCGCTTCTGTTCCCTGGACTTGCCAGTCCCTAGAACCCCAGACCGATTTTAAGTCTATTGTGTCCTTCCATAGGTCAAAACTCTGTTCAGACAGTTGGGTAATAACCGCTTCCGTGCGTCGGACGGCCCCCGGCCGTCTGACGTCACGGTGGGCGTGTGCGGAGGACGGCCGGGGGCCGTCCGAACCGCGCATGCGTAGAATTCTCCCGCACCGCGGGGGAATTCCGGCCGCAGCGAAGAGGATAAAGGAAGCAGAGTAAATCTGTTTGGAGTTTGTCAACATAATGTTCAGTGCTGATGTTGGTGTAACCTTATAATAATATGAGGTTGGGTCAGTGGTGTTAAAACCTGAACAATATGAAAATTTCTGTGCAAATGTATGCGAACTACCTTTTGGTGGTGTAGGGCAATGTTCCCACTGATGGTACTCAAACACATTTCTAGGTGTAATAGATTTGTGCAGAAAATGATGACCACAATGTTGGTAACAGTACAAAGTGTCATAGTCTGAATTGCTTTCTAACATTTCAGTGTTCGGAAATGCAGCAGTTTTTTCTAAATCAGTCAACATGTTATTAACAGTTTCAGTGTCCCAATGATCAGAAAATGTACTTGAGGTAATGATATCACTTAATGAAATTTTAAATAAATGAGAAATTTTTAAAAGTTCAGTCGGACCAAATATTTCGAAATCAACTTTGTCCCAAACTATACCGTCCGGTATAGGAACCGCTGTGATGTTCACTGATAACAAGTCTCTCTGTTCACGACGAGACGATTGATGTGGTTTTAAAATCAAATTAACTTTCGGGGCTGTAGAGCTTTGCTGAAGATATTGTCCAATAATAAGCATGCTAAAAGTTATTGCTAAGCCTAGCCAGAAAAGAAAAAATAGAATCCCAGTAATTACCCAAAGTTCAATCCAAAGCGATACCAGGTAAGTCTTTTTAAGAAAGTTTAGAAAGTTTTTGGCTTACTGTTTACGTGATTTTTGGGCTGGCGTCGTTTCCGGTTAACTTGGAAACAAAGAAAACGTATCAAAGTTCATGAAGTAGCCAGAAGCAATTCGATCAATTGTAGGAATTGCATCGGGATTTGTTGAAATCGCATTTTGCTCTCGTCGAGGCATGTTGACTTAGACGTCTGTATTTGGTCTGATTGCAACCTGAGTGTTGTTCTGAGTTTCATTTTGTAGATGAACTTCGGGTTCAAGGGGAACGAGTTCCATAGCATTGTTGCTTAGTCCTTCATTCCGTACAGGAGGCTCTTCAAACGTGATGAGTCTTTCTGTTTGAACTTCTTGGATTGTAGGGAGAGGAGGGCGTCTGCTACTGTGGAGTCCACGAGGCCTACTGTTCAGTATCGGCCACATAGTGTGATTTGATTAAGTCGATTGAGACAAATCTTTTCTCCTTTTTCCCGGCAAGAGGCGGCAAAAGAACAGTTCGTGTTCCTTGAATTGCTAGGACAGGTACAGGCTTTCTGTATGATGGTTCAAATTCCTTTTTGTCTGCTATTTTCTCTCTGACCAGATCCCCGATTTTTGAAATCCAGACAGGTCTTGCCGTGTTAGCCTTGACTTCCCCAGTGGCGGTCTGTTTCTGGAGAACGTTCCTTTGTTGTGTCCTGGATTCATTTAGATCCTGTAAAACAGCCAAACGATCATCGATATCAAATGGTTTCTCATCCGCCACTGTGCCTTCATACTCAAGATCAGCTACCCACATTCTTGTCCCAAATAGGACCTCATATGGAGTGACACCCCCTAGAGAGTTTCTTGGCTGGTTGTTAAGTGCTCTTTATACCCCATAAAGGTGACTGACCCAACTACCGCCCTTGCCTAATACCCTAGCTGTTAAAGATTGCTTTAAGTCCCGGTTTTTCCTCTCCACAACCGAATTTCCCTCAGGATGGTACGGAGAGGAATACCGCAGTGCAACGCCCATACTTTTCATGGCCTCTTTGTAAGCCCGAGAGCTAAACGCCGGGCCACGGTCAGAATGTAACGTGCCAACTGCGTATGTCCCAATAAAGACTCGAAAATCTTTTATAACAGTTCGAGCGTCAGCCGAGCGCTGAGGCCAAACCCATAGGAATCTTGAGCAGGAATCCACTGCAACCATGATATACTTGTAAGCCCCATCAGATTGTAAGGGGCCGCAGTGGTCCAGATACACTCATGCGAGAGGTTTGTCAGATATAAGTAATAGTGTCTGCGCCGGGCGTGTTCTGGTGGAGCCTTTCATCTGTTGGCAGATGTCGCATTTCAAGACATAGGGGCCGATTCCGATTCGGGCAGGAAATCTCTCCGAACGAGCCGGACCCGGAGAGATTTCCGACCGAATCGGACCCTAGCAGCCCGACCGAACGAGTACGATGCGTCCGTATGCTATCGGACTCGATTCGGTCGGACTCCCATTGAAGTCAATGGGAGCCGGACGTACAACGTGTACGCGGGCTCCCATTGACTCAATGGGTGCGTCGCGAACAAGGGTGCCCCCTACAGCGGGTACGCGTCGCAGCGACTCGCGCCGTACATGCACAGGTAGGGGGGACCCATGGGTCCCCCCTGTGTGCGACTCGCATGGCTATGCGTACAGGGGGTCCGACACGGACCCCCAAAGTCCGGCTCCGACTGCTCTTTGGAGCCGGACTGCGCGACTCGGTCGGACTGCTCGAGGCGCGCATCGTACTTACCCGGCCGGGGAACGTCTCCCATTGCGCGGTGCGAGTCGTGTCCGTGCGAGTCGGTCGGAGCGGTCGGCTTTCGCGAACGAGTCGGTCGGTGCGGTTGGGTCTCGCGAACGAGTCGGTCGGAGATTTCGCATCGTACTCGCTCGCCCGGACGCACGTACGAATCGGTCGGGAAACAGGGCTCCGAATCGGATCCGGTAAAGCCGAATCCGATTCGGAGCCCTACCGGCCGAGATCGGAATCGGCCCCTTAGTCTTTAGTTTGCTTTGTTAGACCGGGCCATCAATAGCGCTGTTTCAACAATGAAATAGTCGCTATAACGCCTGTATGTGCAGAGCCCAAACCCTCGTGTGCTGCTAGTATTAAACCTTGCCTACGATCCATATTTGGTATTACTCTGTCCCCCACTCCAGGAATCTGAGCATATGGAATGTTGTTTGCATCTAACTTGTAGGAGTACTTGAGTGGAAATTTATTTGGTACTGCACCTCTGTTTTTGCTTGAAGCAATAACAGCCACCATAATCTCACAGTCTATTCTCGTTTTTGAACGAGTGTTTGCAGCTACGGAAGCCATTCGCACAGCCCCCTTTGCGGCTTCGTCAGCCAATGAATTCCCTTCAACGTGAACGCCATCATGCTGATGACTCAGTGTGTGTATCACGTGAGCCCTTGGTAGGTCGTTTTTCAACTCCACTACCTGTTCCCATAGCATTTTATGCTTTATTGTGCCACCTTTTGCATCTTTAAACCCGTTTAGTTCCCAATGATGTAAATACTCATTGTATGACTTCACACAGTAAAAGGAATCACACACAATTCGTGTGGGGAAATCGTGATCCGTATTTACAAGTGCCAGTATCAGTGCTTTTAATTCTGCCAACTGAGCCGTGCAGTCTCCTACAGATTGCGTTTTGGTGCAACTTGGATGGAACTTTCCATCTCGCATGCGACCTTTAACGATTGCACACGCTGCGCTGTATTGTTGCTTACTCCCTATGGGCGGTTGAGCAGATCCATCAGTGTAAATAATATATTCATACTGATCTAGAGGCAAAATTTCATTTGGTAGAGGATATTCTTGTTCGTATTGCAGAAATGCTTGTGTTTTTAGACTTGGATCAAATCTGTATTCAACGTCCGTTGCAGTAAGAGAAATAGCCCATTGTATCCACCTCGGATGTAAAGCTTTTGCATTCGGAATGCTAGCCTTTGTAACAGCTTTTAAAGCTGGTACTGGGGTCACGACAATTATGCGTTTCCCCTGAGCCAGTGCTCTTTCTCTTGCTACAGCGGTCTGAACTGCTGTTAGAATTTTTTCTGTTGAAGTAAAACGCATTTCTGCGTTTGTGTACAGGTGTGATTTGTATGCGATCGGGACTGTTTCGCCTTCATTGAAGGTTAAGTAAGTGTACTCGCATTGAGCCGCTATTACACGGATCACCACGTTGTGTGCGTTCACTCGTGTCTTCTTGTAGTGAACGTAGGATGTTTGTGTGTTCCTATGTCCAATGTCTGACTGAAAAGTCTGGTTTTATTAATTTGTAGAAAGGTTTTACTTTTTCTGCGTAATCTAAAATGTATGTTCTGCCGAAATTTAGGAATCCCAGTATTGATTGTAGATTTTCTAATGATTTTGGAGGCTGGAGCAGCGCACACTTTTCTAAAAGTTAGCTGCCAGGCTTTTCCCTTCACTTGAAAGCGTGTATCCTAAAAACAGGACATTGAGGTGGGCTATTTTAGATTTCTTAAAATTAAATTTGTAGCCCTTAGAGGCGAATCCCATAATAATGGTGCTCACCCTGGTCAAGTGCTTTTTTAAGTCATCATCCGTCAGATAAATATCATCCACATAGGACAATGCTTCCTCATTAAAATTTTGGAGTAACTCTGTTACTCTCGCTGAGAAGACCCCCGGGATGTTCTTATACCCCTGGGGGAGATGACAAAATTGCCGATGGGACCCCAACGCTGAAAATGCGGTCAAATACCTGCTTTCAGGCGCTATATTTTGGCAGAAAAATCCATTTGAGATATCTAATGTAGTTTTGTATTTCTTCCGCACAATATTATTCATTAAAGCGGCACTGTGTGCGTTTTGGACAGCGAATGTCTTTGTGCATGAGTTTAAATGTCTGTAATCTAAAACTAGACGATATGTGTTGTCCGGTTTTGATACAGGAAACAAAGGGTTGTTCATTGGTGAGGTGCATGTTTCAATCACCACTTGGTATTCAAGTTGATCTAAGATCTCCCTGACCTGTTTTTTAGCTTCTTGCTTTATTGGGTATTGCCTCTGAGCATTTGGTGAAACTTTTAACGGGATCACGTCGTGGGTTGAATCCTCATCCCAACCGGCATGATTTTTGTACAATGCTGGAGCTAGGGCAACCGCCCACTCCTGTGCATATGCATGTTTAAGATGTATGGGAACGAGGTCGGAGAATGATGGAAAAATTACAGTTTCTCCCCTGGGGCACTCCATAACGAATGTTGGCGGCCAATCTTGTTCTGCTAATAGGATGTCATAACCAGATGACAGATTTTCCCAAAAGAGACCTTTAACTTTCCTGGGCTTGTCCCCCCTCCATTTGGAATGTTATTTCGTGTAACTTATGTGGGACGCTCACCCTGGTGTCTGGTGTTTCCACCGTGATGTAATCATTCAAGTCCGCTGTCACCAGAAATTCCATCAGGTTCTGGCGAGCTATTGTTACTTCTGCCGCACTGTCTAGCATCGTCAGAGCCCATTCCCCGTTCAAAAGCTGCATCCTCAGAATTCTGGGCATGTCTCATCTTTATACCTGCAACTTTCTTCTTCTTAAACTGAGGTTTTGATTTTGGTTTGTCTTCTTTTTTGGAAGTATAGTCTTGAGCGTGTTGCTTGTCTCTGGACTTCGTACGCTCTTCTTTGTGTTCTGACCCTCCTTCTCTCTCTGAGTTTTTCGTCGAGCCCTGAAAGGAACGAGAGGAACGTGTATCAGTATCCTGATACCTGTCAGGTTTCCTAATATTATCCCTATTCCTGAGGTTATATCTCTTTTCAGAGAGCTCCTGTGGAGGAGATCTACCTCTGGATTGAGATCTGTTTTTAAAATTTTGTTGTTTTTTATTATCCCACTTCTTTTTAGAAGAAGCAGGTATCTGCTTGGTAGTGTCCTTTTCAGGACTGCCCATCAGTTGTGGTTTTAATGCTTTCCCACCCAAACTGTCTCTGCCTAATTCTGCATACGCAGTTTCAATTATTTTGGGCAGTTCGTGTTGTTGATCCAATGGACTGAACTCCCTTAGGCGTTGGCGGATTGCCACTGAAGCTGCTTCCCCTTTAATATTAGCTAGTATTATGGCTGATACCTGGTCATAGTTATTTAATAACTTCATCCCCCTAAGTTCAGGGCAGGTTCTGCTCCGTACTCATTTTGTATTTGTCTCAATACATCAGGTACTACTGCTAATGAAGGAATACCATGTGTTCTGGTATATATGGCAGCAAAGATTGTGCCCCAAGAGGTGCAGTCCTCTACTTGTGGTGTTATCCCCATGGGCAAGCAAATTGTTAGTATTCTGTGTTTTTCAAACGGGGTAGTATTCGGAAATACTGCCTCGAGCCGAGTTATTTTCTGAGCTACCCAGAATGGCATTTGTTCACGTTTTGTGGGCATTTTGCCCATTACAACGTGTAATGTTTGTGGTGTAATTGTAGTTGCTGTCCCCTGAATTTGAGTTCCATTTGTTGCAACTGATGCTGGTTGGACTGTGAAAGTCCTCATGACGTATTGTGTCAGATTTCGGTAGATTTTAATTCAATCCTTGTGTTGTAGGAGTAAGTCTGCCTGTGGCATTGTGTCAATGTCAGGATGTGGTGTGTAGGCTGCTAATATTGGCCATGTTGCACCGTCTCCTCCGAGCGGACCTAATCTTACTCTGTTTCTGATATGGGGTAGGGCGCCTTTAAACCAGTATAGGTGTTCCTGGTAAGTGAGTGGAATTTCAATGTCCTCACAAGGACCATATTCCTGTGGTACATCTCCTTCTATATAGTAGTGAAATGTCTGTGTTATTGCATTTGCTGCTGGGAATATTTATTTATGTAACCCACAAATAAAATATCTCTGTTTTGTTTGATTCGTGTGCCTCAATCACGAAAGCTACTAAACCACCCCTAGGTGCTAAACCATATTCTAGTAGTTTCAGGGTGATAGTGCGTCTGAATTTTTGTGCAATTTGTATTGCATTCGCATCTTCTTCCTCGTCTGAGAGGTGTCTAGCCACCACTGGGTTATCTTCCTCAGTCATTTTGCAAAAGGAGAAGTTTTGTTCAAGGGAACTAAGATACAGTGTTATGCACAATTTTAGGAACAAAATGTCCTTCAAGCTTGATTAACCAACAGCCAATAAATAGGATTTCTCGTCTACTCAGCTGTGGCAGAGTTTGTACCCACCCACTCCAGACGTCTCTGGTGTTTTGTGAGTAGGGGTCTCTGAGAAATAGCACGACTGAACTACTCAGATTCTACTGTTAAATAAGAGCCCAACCATCGTTGGTGGCGCCATGTCGTGTAGTTCCTATATTACCCATACCGGACCTGCGCGTTCGGATAACATAAACTGTGGGTTTGGTGGCAGACTAACTCTGAGCACCCCCACCGAGAATGTTAGCCTGTTTGCATAAGCTAGCTCACAGTGCCACTAGTGTCTCCTCTTATCGGGGAGAGAATAGTTTCTGGTAACCTCAGAACATGACAACCCTGATCCCTCAAGATCGTGGAAACAATGTACTACTTTTCGCTCAGACACTCGTGCTCACTTATCTCGTCTCAGAGATACACAGAATAAACAGCCTGGGCATTTCAATAAAAGGTTTATTGAACAGTTGTTATTCTCGTGTAGAATATATGAGCTGCAATAACCATTAGACAATAGCAGAGATATATGATTAGCAGTACTATGAATATAAATGGATAGTACAGTTCTACCATCTTGCACTACGCATGAATAAATACATGAATATAAAATGCATTGATAAAAGAAAGCACGTACTCCTACGATGCCTACTTAGATGTACCTAAATGTACCTAGCATGTGAGTAGGTGTGAAGCCAAGAATCCCTCTAGGATTTGGTCGAACCCCATTACCTGAAGTGAGAATGTAGGAGCCCTTCTTGGTCTCGAGCTGGACACCCCTCGAGGGATGTTCAGATCACTGTCAGCTGGAGCGTCTGCAAGCAGGAGCCTCAGCGTCTCTGGTCAGTGTGTCGGCCTGGAAGTCTCGGTTCCCTCTGCCTAACATTAGCAAGAGGTGCTATATTTATACAGAAAGTATCTAGGGCTCCTTTGTCCCTTGTTACTTGTATTAGCCATTGTTGGATTTGAGGACGATGTATAGGATGAGCCATGTACGTAGATGTGGGGAGGAAGGTGGTGTAGCCCCAGCCTGGTTTCTAAGAACCCTTATGAATATTCATTCATACTGTGTGAGTCTATTGATGGAGTTATGGGACTCTATTGTTCAGGAGAAACCCTCCTTCTGCAACCAGGACTAGAACTAGGTAAAGGTTCAATCCTAAAAGGCTCGTTACAGTGTAGTGTAGGGGAGGTAATGTAGGTGAAGCGGTATGATGTTACCAGGGCCTATATTAGGGTACCTATATGAAACATAACAGTACAATCCAGCAAAAAGTAATAGTGGACCGTCCCCGTTCTTGGACGTTGTTTTCCAAACAAGAGGCCTAGATAAAGAAAGAAAATGTAAGCTAATACGAACTCTATGTGACAAACCTACCAGTAGTGAGAGAGAGTGAAGGGGGGGATGTAAAGGATAGTGGTCCCAATAATCAAAAAGACAAGAAAAGAAAAAGCACTCCGTTCAAGAGAAAGGTAAGACGTGAAAAGGACTGAGAGTAGTGCTAAACCATAACCGTTGTCACCCATAATGTGGATGGGATAGATAATTATAGCATACCTAATGCCAGTAATAAGTACCCAGATCTCATCAATCCAAAAAGTTCATACGTTGTCTCCGATGGCGAGGATATATTTAAAATGGCATTTTTTAAGCCTTCATACGTTGTCTCCGATGGCGAAGATATAGTTATAATGACATTTGTTAAGCCTCCTGTGTAGTGAGGTAGAGTACCTGGAAGTTGAATAGAAGGAATGCTGAGCTGATACTGTTCTGAGGATTATGCTATATGTTCCAAAAGGAAGGTGTAGCGCTAACCATGTAACTGCCGAGAATAATATAGTGAAGGTAAGCTTAACAGAAAAATATGTTGATGTCCTGGCTTCTCCTTATCACGTCTTACCTTTCTCTTGAGCGGATTGCTCTTTTTTTCTTGTCTTTTTGATTATTGGGACCACTATCCTTGACATCCCCCCCTTCACTCTCTATCACTACTGGTAGGTTTGTCACATAGAGTTCGTGATTAGCTTACATTTTCTTTCTTTATCTAGGCCTCTTGTTTGAACCTTGGCCATCTTACCCTAGGTAAGAATTGGCTTTTGCATTGCCATAATCTACGATTTTACTGCACTTAGGGGTGTTCACTCTAGATCGGGTATCGACCTTATCAGTATCCTTTTTTTCTTCTTTTCTCCTTTTTTGTGACACGGAGGTCACAGTTTGCATTCTAGCGGCTCTCTCTTTCACTCTTTGACTTCTTTGACTTTTCTTAAATCACATTGAGCATGGCTGTTTTTCCCCCTCTGTTTTGACTCTTACTCTGTGCCTCTCCATTGGACTTTGACTGTCCAAGCTTTCTACTTTTTCTCTTTTTTAATCGTATTTGTCCTTTGAAATTACAACTGTATACCTTTTTAAATAGTGATTTCTAAGTGTTTACCATGTTGTATGATTTCACAGCCCTGAAGAAGCCCTTGTGAAGGGTGAAACGCGTTGGCTGTTTTCTACCTATATACAAAGGACCTTTTGGAAAATAAAGATTCTCTACAAAACATACTCCGTTTGTGAAATAGAACTTTGCTTTATGTGTACTGCAATCTGATGATTTTGTGTATTGCCTCTCATCAGTCTTTGTCTTGAAACTATTTATGGTCATGTGGCGGCTGGCCATTTGACGTGGGCAATACACATTGAGAATACCTTTAGTGACTAGCCTAGGTAGTGCAGTTGCCATATACCCTGCTGCCCTTTGCTTTCTCTGAAACTATTTTAGGGTTTAACTTGCACGCCTGGCGCACTCCTACACTTTTATCGGACATGTGTTTTGACGACAACAGGGAGGAACTAGCCAAAGACCTCTTTAAACCAAACAGTGAGATCAAACAAGTAGCCTCCAATGTAGGCAACAAGAATGAAGGCCTAAAACTCAAATTTCAGAGGCTCGAACGACTCAAAAAAATGAGTTGTCCAAATGGTGAGACGGGGTCACCCTTAAACGGTACCTAGAAAACAAAAAAGTCCCCAGGGAACTTAGGATCCTCATTTTTCCCAATTTTGATGATCTTGTTCCGGATCTACTATCCGAATGGGAGGATAATTTACACAACTCTTCATTTACCATGATGAGGATTTTGATCCAGCACGCTGATAGAAAATGTACCAAACTCCAGACAGAGATCAAGGCTCTGGAGGAAGAAGTAAGTCAACTTAATGTTGCTGAGGCCACTACTAAAAACTATGCAATCTTGAAGGAACAAATGTCTGCCCATCAGGCACTAGGTAAAAATAGAAAAACTCAATAAAATCATGAGGGATGACCCCGACTATGACAATGGTCGTATCTTTATGTTTGCAAGACGTTTTGATGACATACAGGTCCCCAAGGGCACAACACCTGTCACTTCCAATACCGGTAGCATCTCTAGCATCAGCGCTAGCTCAGAGGCCTCTTCGGTAGACGAACCAAATATGGAAGGGGGCAACGAGTCTGAATTACAAGGAGATTGTCCATCAACTTTTTTAGAGGAGGTACTCCGATTCAGAATCGGAAACAAAAAGCAAGGAGAAAAACAGGAGAGGGTGGAGGAGGAAAAACCATAGACAAGGACAGGGTACTCACGAGAAATCAGAGGAAGCAATTGAACAAACGCTAGTAACAACCATGCATGAAAATCAGAACCAACTGTCTGACCTAAGCTCTGTTGATGACCTTGTGGTGAATTTTTCGGATTATACTTTGACCATGCATGAAAAAAAATTATTGAATAAAGGACTTGGATTCTGTCCTGTATCCTGGGGTGTGTTTTCAGACCTGCATATTGACTTATTTAAATTTGTGAGGAAAGCTAAGCTCAAATGTCACTTTGCTATCAACTGTTTAGAACGCTTTGCAGCCACAATTGATGTACCACAAACAGACGTTAATGTTTCACATATTAAGGATGTAGCCACACTCTTATCCTTAGACACTGACAATGAGTCCTCAGTTGAACATGTACTAGACAGCTTGAACATCATTCAGGACTACACCTGTGATAGTGGTCTACACACGCGCAGTAAGTTCACACCCCAAGGCTCACATCTTAATAGCATTGAGGTGTTTCACAACTTAGTGACTGATGACTTACACCGCCATGAGGATAGACTCAGACACATGAACAGGAGATATGTCAAGGACAATCTGACAGTAGACGAGAGGAAAGCCATCAAAGGTTTGCAGAACAACAACTCACTTGTGATAAGAGAAGCGGACAAGGGGGGAAATGTTGTGGTTATGAACAGGAGTGACTATGAGGGTGAAGTACAGAGGCAACTCAATAACACAACACATTATGTTAAACTTACACATAATCCATGTGCACAAGCCTCCACTGTGATCAATACCCAGCTTTCGCATTGGAAAGAAGTGGGGTCCTCTCAGACACGGAGTACAACTTTCTCAAAATCAAAGACCCTAAGTTTCCCTGCATTTATCTTCTACCGAAGATACATAAGAAACAACCATTTCCACCAGGACGCCCAATCATTTCGGAGATTGGCTCCATGACGGAAGCACTCTCCACGTTTGTTGACACCTTTCTACAACCACTGGTAGTCAATCTGCCTTCTTATGTCAGGGACAGTATGGACATACTGAATAAGTTTGAGGACCTAGAATGGGATGACACAATGTGGTTTGCCACATTAGACGTTGAATCTCTTTACACCTGCAAATGGCTGTAGAATTCTTTCTCTCTAAAAGACGGGCAAATCTTTTTGATTATAACCTGATGCTGCTTGAGATGATTGACCTCATCCTTGATAACAATTTCTTTCTTTTTGACAAAACATGGTTTAAACAACAACAGGGGACTGCGATGGGGTCTAAATTTGCCCCTTCGTATGCCAACCTCTTCATGGGGTGGGTGGAACACACCTATGCATGGTCAACAGCAGCCTCAAACTGGACTAGGCACATCCAGTTCTGAGGCCGCTACATAGATGACATCATCATCATTTGGACTGGGACTGGACTGGAGCTACAGGAGTACTTTGGCTATCTGAATGGCAATAGACTCAATGTCACCTTCACCCTGGAGATGTCACAATCCGTGATACATTTCCTTGACCTTGAGCTATACATCCATAACAACAGGATTGAAAGCACACTACACAGAAAAGAGACTGCAGTGAACAGCATTCTACACTACACTAGCTCACATCAACCGTCAACAAAGAAGTCTATCCCCTATGGGGAACTGCTACGCATTCGCAGAAATTGTAGCGAGGAGGCCAACTTTGTCACACATGCCAAATCAGCAACAGACAGACTCAAAAGGCGAGGCTACGATCAGCGAACCTTACAAACTGCAGAAAACAGGGCTAGGAACACTGACAGGAGAGACACACTTGTCAGTAAAAAACAAAAGACCCTTGATCTCGATAAGCAAGGACTTTCTTTCATCACAACACACTCTGCATTGAATCATGAGGTCTTCAAAGTACTTGGTAAACACTGGGCACTGCTTAAGGGCGTACAAGGGGTTAAGATCTCATCTCAGAGAGGCCTTCCATAACATTCAAGAGAAGCAAAACCATCAGGGATGTGCTGTGCCCTAGCTACACACTTTACAAAACACCACGGTCACAAGTTTGGCTTCAGAAACCCTTAGGCTTCTACACTTGTGGAACCTGCAACATTTGCAATCTGAGTTGCAACAAAACATTGACCTTCTGCTATAATACAGGGACACAGTACAAGATACAACATTACATCAATTGTCTCAGTAGCCATGTGATGTACGTACTGATCTGTGTATGCAACAAGATCTACATAGGTAGCACTACTAGACAACTAAAGACACGCATCCAAGAGCATCGCAGGGCATGCCTGAACAGGGACACTACATACGTGCAGGTTTCTCACGAATGTAGGAGTGTTGTGGACAGGTCCAAGTTTCGTTTCCATGGTATTGATGTTGCACAAGGCAACATAAGAGGAGGCGACAGGGAACTTGCACTTAGACAACTGGAAGCGAGATGGATATGCAATTTGCGCACCACTACATTGGGTCTTAACATTGACAATGAGATGCATTATTCCCTTAACACACATTTCTGTGAGGGCAGCCATACGTTGTTTCAATTACCAATCATGTCATACCGCTGGGGCACTGTAACCTTATTGCCCAAGTGACAAACACTATACATGCATATTGGTATGAGATTGGTCTTAGGTTTCACCACTGCCATTCACCTGGGGTACTGTAACTTTATTGCCTCAGACTTTTAACAACGCTAGGATTAATGTAAATGGGTGTTTTCCCAGTCTCTTACGGTTTTTCCATTTGCCTAAATTTTGGTTGGCTGCACTTACAACTTACACGTTTTCACGACAATGATTTTTAACCTAAATTCAATGAAGGAACAATTCTAAATATTAACCTTTTTGTTGTTAATTATTGTATATCTCTCTCACCTCCCCACACGTATGATCTTACATCTGCTGCGCTAATACGATTTTGCTTACCTTTTGGTAACTTTTCCTCATTCTCCTTTCTTCACATCCCTCCTTCCTTTAACCCCTCAGAGAGCTTTATTAATGGGGTTGACTACTTATCTCATGCAATTTTGCGTAGCCCTTACAAATATATTTACTAGTGTCCTACTTTCTGTCTATTACTTAAATAAGTGTTTCACACGTGTCCATGAATTTTAACAAACCCACTTGATTAGTTGGTTTTTATGGATGGGGGATATCTTTTCTATCTCAGGCTGATTTTTCGGAGTTATAACATTTACATTTAATGGTACTTTCCTTCGTAACCACCCTTTAAAATCAATAAAAATCTTTGTCTTTTCCTTTTATTTGCTCTTCACACCGATTCTCTCTTTACTTATATACAGCATAGGACTCATTATTAGCGTCTTCTCCACCGTTCGCATCTAAGTATTTCTAACGTTAAGCTTCCCTGAAAATTCAGGGCTAAATGCTACACAGGAAGATGGAAGTAATTTCTTTGATTTGATAAGGACATTTTTGTTTTGCGTTCTAGCTTTTCTTCAGTCTCCGTTAAACGGAAGTGACGTGCACATGTTGATGCACGTCGGTTACTTGGGATACGGCTAGCTTTATAGGCTTAGGCACAGCACACTCAACGCGTACTGCTGCTAGAGCCGGACACGGAAGTTGAGCATACACGCGACAGGATCGAAGTAAGTTTCTGCACGCCGGGATCGCTTTTGAGTCTATATCGATCTCTGCCTCTGAAACGGAGTTTACGTTGAAGATTACAGAGCGAGGTTACGCGCCTTCTTGTAGGCTAACGCTCATACTAGTGGTTAGCCTTAATTGTTCGCTGACATTTTTGGCATACAGCGGCATTTGTTTAATGCTATGAACACTTACACCCGTTAGGTAATTTGGCATAATTTGGTTTGCAATACTCTTTACATGCTTGGCGGCTAGTTCCCCAATACTCATCCAGCTATCAAAATTGGTTTTTGACATATCAGTCACATCCTTTGAGTAGGATACTAATGGCTGCCTACAGTTTTACGGCATTATTAGCCTTGGGAAATGGCTCTTTGAGCTTCACACTTGCGCATCACTTTACCATTATTTCCAATCAGCCCAACTAGTTTGGACACTTCTGCTATATCATTGGCAAGCAGGGAGTGCCTCCTTTCGCGGCATGGTATACACACCTCAAGAATGCTTTAGCATTAAGGCGTTATTAGGGGCACAAATCTTTGGGCATAACACAAGCCATAACATATACTTTGATTGGCCGGGGCCGGTATTGACATAATATCGGACACATCCACGCGCCCTGTCACATACGTCAGTAAAAGAACGTGGAGATAGCCAGGACATCAACATATTTTTCTGTTAAGCTTACCTTCACTATATTATTCTCGGCAGTTACATGGTTAGCGCTACACCTTCCTTTTGGAACATATAGCATAATCCTCAGAACAGGATCAGCTCAACATTCCTTCTAGTCATCTTCCAGGTACTCTACCTCACTACACAGGAGGCTTAACAAATGTCATTATAACTATATCTTCGCCATCGGAGACAATGTATGAAGGCTTAACAAATGCCATTTTCATTATATCCTTGCCATCGGAGACAAAGTATGAACTTTTTGGATTGATGAGATCTGGGTGCTTATTACTGGCATTAGGTATGCTATAATTATCTATCCCATCCACATTATGGGTGACAACGGTTATGGTTTAGCACTACTCTCAGTCCTTATCACGTCTTACCTTTCTCTTGAGTGGATTGCTCTTTTCTTCTCGTCTTTTTGATTATTGGGACCACTATCCTTTACATCCCCCCCTTCACTCTCTCTCACCACTGGTAGGTTTGTCACAAAGAGTTCGTATTAGCTTACGTTTTCTTTCTTTATCTAGGCCTCTTGTTTGGAAAACAACGTCCAAGAACGGGGACGGTCCACTATTACTTTTTTCTGGATCGTACAAACGGATACACAACCTTGGCCATCTTACCCTTGGTAAGAATTGGCTTTTGCATTGCCATAATCTACGATTTTACTGCACTTAGGGGTGTTCACTCTAGATCGGGTATCGACCTTATCAGTATCCTTTTTTTCTTCTTTTCTCCTGTTTTGTGACACAGAGGTCACAGTTTGCATTCTAGCGGCTCTCTCTTTCACTCTTTGACTTCTTTGACTTTTCTTAAATCACATTGAGCATGGCTGTTTTTCCCCCTCTGTTTTGACTCTTACTCCGTGCCTCTCCATTGGACTTTGACTGTCCAAGCTTTCTACTTTTTTCTCTTTTTTAATCGTATTTGTCCTTTGAAATTACAACTGTATCCTTTTTAAATAGTGATTTCTAAGTGTTTACTATGTTGTATGATTTCACAGCCCTGAAGAAGCCCTTGTGAAGGGTGAAACGCGTTGGCTGTTTTCTACCTATATTCAAAGGACCTTTTGGAAAATAAAGATTCTCTACAAAACATACTTTGTTTGTGAAATAGAACTTTGCTTTATGTGTACTGCAATTTGATGATTTTGTGTATTGCCTCTCATCAGTCTTTGTCTTGTTACCAAAGATAAGTAACTTGTCCATCTGATAGAGACATCGAGCCGCAGATTCCTTACCTTTAAATAGACACCCAAAGCAATACCATCCCCAGAGGAGGGACTGCAGACAAGTTTAGACCAGGAAACCCTGCAGGACAGAGCAGCCAAAAAGGCCGTCCCTGCAGACTAGACTGTCCAGGCAGTAGTGCTTGGTAAACATGTGCAGGAATGCCCACATTGTTGCCTGACAAATGTCAAGGATTGGAACTCCACGTTGCATCGCTGTGGTAGTAGCCTTAGCTCTGGTAGAATGAGCCCTTAAGCCTTCAGGAGGGTGCTTTTTGGCCAAAGCGTAACAAATTTTGAAGCAGAGGATGACCCATCGCAAGATAGTCCTCTTCTGCACCGCACAACCTTTCTTCATACCAACGTACCCCACGTAGAGTTGGTCGTTCATTCAGAACTCTTTAGTGCGGTCAAGACAGAACGACAACGCTCTTTTTGGGTTCAGACAGTGGAGTCGCTCCTTTTCTTTAGAGGGGTGCAGAGGGGATAGAAGATGGGTAAGGTGACAGATTGCCCCACATGGAATGGTGTTACAACTTTCGGAAGGAAAGAGGCTCTAGTGCGAAGCACCAATTTGTCAAAGGCTGTTTTGGAGTGGGCAGTTGTGCAGAGGTTCAAATGGAGCACGCTTCAGGAAAGTAAGAACCAAGTTAAGGTCCCACTGAGGCTAATGAATTGGGAAGGTGGGAACATATGTACAAGGCCTTTGAGGAATCTATTTACAATAGGTGATTTAAATAATTAGGATTGGTCTGGCAGCCTCAGGAAGGCAGACAGGGCCGAAAAATGCCCTGTCTGTTGCAGTACCACATGGTGGTGGTGTTGTCCGTGAACATTTGAACCAGCTTTCCCAAATAAATCA
This sequence comes from Calotriton arnoldi, assembly GCA_963921515.1. Taxonomy (NCBI): domain Eukaryota; kingdom Metazoa; phylum Chordata; class Amphibia; order Caudata; family Salamandridae; genus Calotriton; species Calotriton arnoldi. The sequence continues at coordinate 1,901,700 of CAWUFW010001745.1, forward strand.
CTTGGAGTTCCAGCAAGTTGATATGGAGCCCTGATTCCACCGGAGACCAGAGTCCTCTGATCTCCACCTCTCCCAGGTGGCCGCCTCAACACCTGTCCCTACTGTGTGACCATGTTGGGGAAGGGAGAGGGGTCTGCCTCTGACCCAATCGTGGTTGGTCAGCCACCGCTGCCGGTCCTGTGCAGTTCCCTCTGAGATATGGACCATGTCGGAGCGATTCCCCTGATGCTGCACCCACTGTACATTCAAGTTCCACTGCAGAGCCTGCATATGCCATCTGGCATATGTCACTAGCAGAATGCAGGAGGACCAGCAGCTTCAGAGTCATCCTCACTGAAATCCAGGATAGAGGCTGAAACATCGGTATCATAACCTGAATATCATAGACTGGCAGCTCAGGAGGATAGCCCGGAAACTGCACTGTGTCCAGAACAACTCCGATGAAAGGCAGCGTCTGAGAGGGAGTCAGGTGTGACTTCGGCATGTTGATAGTGAACCCTTGTGAATGTTCGAGATTTGCCGTAATCTGGAGGTGGTAGACGACAGCAAAAAAAAAAAATGATGGACGGAATGCAGAACAAATCAAAACATTTACCCCCAGTCAAGAGATCTGGGTTAAATCCATTGTTCTTTTGCTCACCATGCCACCCCAGTTCATACCTAGCCATATGCAAATCAGTCTTGACCCTGTGCCTCATGGGAACAGTCCAACCTGAACTGCCAAGCCAGGTCCTCCCTGGATCGGAAACAAGCATCCCACGACTGGTGTTGGGGTTTCACCCCTCACCAGCCAGACTAAATTGTATCCAGTGGCATAGTGAGCCCGGGACCCACGTCTGGGCATACCCGGCCCACTTAGGGCGAGAAAACAAAAAACACACAAATGATGGACGGAATGCAGAACAAAATAAAACATTCACCCCCGGTCAAGAAATCTGGGTTAAATCCATTGACTTTTGCTCACCATGCCACCCCAGATTAGACCCAGCCATTTGCAAATTAGTCTTGACCCTGTTCCTCGACAGCCTAGGGCGAGTCCGCCTTCAACAGCCAGTCGTCGAGATAGGGAAAGACTGGCACCCCTGATCTGCGCACATGAGCTGCGACAATCGCCATCACCTTGGTGAACACCCGAGGGGCGCTGGTAAGGCCAAAGGGGAGCACGGTGAACTGAAAATGTTTGCGGCCTACCGTAAACTGCAGGTAGCGTCGATGAGCAGGCAGGACGGGAATGTGAAAATAGGTGTCCTGCAAGTCCAACGCTACCAACCAGTCTCCTGGGCCCAGGGCAGACAAGACCCAAGCCAGAGTGAACATCTTGAAATTTTCCTTTTGGCGGACGTAGTCGAGGGCTCGCAGATCTAGGATAGAGCAAAGACCCTTGTCCTTTATCGGGACCAGAAAGTAGCGGGAAAAACAACCACAGCCTACTTCTGGCACCGGAACCTCTCTATGGCTCCCTTGGCCAAGAGAGTAATGACTTCCTCCTGAAGCAAAGTCAGGTGATCCTGAGTCAGCTGGTCGAAAGTTGGAAGCATGGAGAGAGTGGTAGTCTCAAAGGGGAGGGAGTAGCCCCTTTGGACTATCTGGAGAAGCCATCTGTCTGAAGTGATGTTCAGCCAGTGGTGGAGGTGATGGCTGATCCAGCCACCAACTGGCTGCCCAAGATCAGGAATGGCAAGACTATGAAGGTTTGGAGGCTGAGGCCAGAGAGGGGGTGGGTGTCTGACCCGACCCCTGGCTGCTCGACCCACGGGGTTTGAACGAGCCACACCCACAGCTGCACGGAGGTTGCTGAACTTGCGCAGTCTTGTGGCTGGGGCGGCTGAAAGCCCCTTCCATAGCCATGAAAGTGGCAAAAGGCAGGCAGGGGATGTATGGCCACTGAGAGGCCCACAGACTTGGCTGTAACCTGTGAGTCCTTAACCCCTTAGCTGCTAGGCCTCCCACCAGGCCAAGCCTTTTTTGGCTGTTTGGGTAGTTCGCGCTTAGGCCCCAGTAACTTTTTGTCCAAATAAGGTATCCACGCTGATTATGCGTCCTTTTTTTCCAACATCTTGACGATTCTAAAGGTACCCAGGGTTTATGAATTCGCCTGAAGGGGGCCAAGAAATTAGCCTAAATGCAGCTACATTTTGTTTTTTGGGGAATAAAGTGCTGCAGAAAAAAGCGTCTGTTTTTTCCCTGCAAATGGTATCAACAAAGGGTTTGCGGTGCTAATATCACCATTTTCTCAGCTTTCAGGAACAGGCATTCTTTTGTCAGAGAACCAAACTTTTCTACACAGTTTTGCCATTTTACTGGGACATAGCCTAGTTTTCCTATTTTTTGTGCTTTCAACCTCCTGCCAATTAGTGTTAGAAATGGGTGTGAAACGACTAATAATGGATCCCAGACAGCTATACATTTCTCAAAAGTAGACAACATTCTGAATTCATCAAGAGGTCATTTGTCTAGATCCTTCAAGGTTTTTCTGTAGAAAGTAACAGTTGAAATAAATAAATATTGAAACTGAGTTGAAAAAAACAGCCAGTTGTGCCTATGTTTTCACCTTTAACTTCTTAATATGGCAGATTTTCGAAAGCAATATACCGATATATAGGACTTGCAGGTTCATCAAGAACCCAAGGTACCCAGAGCCAATAACTGAGCTGCGCCTTGCAATGGTTTTTCATTGTGTACCGGGTATACAGCAATACATTCGGTAAATATAAAGACTGAAAAGTAGGTATCAAGGACACCTATGTATTTCCGAAATGAGAACATATGGAGTTTAGATGCAGTGGTTTTTTGCACATCGCCGAATTTCTGGACACCCATACTAGCATGTGAATTAGAGGGCATTTTTCAAAATGACTTCTTTTTTACACATGTGGAAAGCAGAAATGCATAGAAAGTCAATTGGTAATAACATGTGTTCTACAATTCTGTGTTCCCCTAAGTCTTTCGATGAAAATGGTACCTCACTTGTGTGGGTAGGCCTAGTGCCCGCGACAGGAAATGGCCCAAAAAGTAACATGGACACATCACATTTGAGTGAAAACTGACCCTTTTTTTGCAATGTGCCTAGCTGTGGATTTTGGACCATAGCTCAGCCGGCACCCAGGGAAACCTTGCAAACCCGTACATTTTTTAAAACTAGGCACCCAGGGGAATCCAGGATAGGGTGACTTGTGTGGCTCTCATCAGGTTCTGTTACCAAGAATCCCTTGCACACCTCAAAGTTTGTAAACAAAACACATTTCACCAGGTTCTGTTATCCAGAATTCCTTGCAAACCTCAAACTTTGTAAAAAAAAATATTTCTGTGATGGAAAGTTTTGGAATCTGTGGGGAGCCACAAACTTCCACCCACCCAGCATTCCCCAAAGTCTCCAGATAAAAATGGTACCTCACTTGTCACGGCCTAGTGGCCGCGACAGGAAACGACCCAAAACGCAACGTGGACACATCACATTTTTCCAGTGAAAACTGACCCTTTATTTCCAATGTGCCCAGCTGTGGATTTTGGACCCTAGCTCAGCCGGTACCTAGGGAAACCTAGCAAACCTGTATATTATTGCAAAGTAGACACCCAGGGGAATCCAGGAGGGGGTGATTTGTGGGGTTCTCACCAGGTTCTGTTACCCTGAAACCCTTGCAAACCTCAAACTATGTAACAAAAAAAACATTTTTTCCTCACATTTCTGTGATGAAAAGTTCTGGAATCTGCAGGGAGCTACAAACTTCCACCCACCAAGCATCCCCCCAAGTCTCCAGATACAAATGCTACCTCACTTGTGTGGGTGGGCCAAGGTGCCCGCGACAGGGAAGGGCCCAAAAAGTATTGTAGAGGCATCAAACTTTTCTATCACAAAACAACTTGGTTTTGCAAGGTTGTCACCTGCGTATTTGGCCCCGGGCTTGGCGGGCATCTAGGGAAACATACCAAACCCAGACATTTCTGAAAGCTAGACACCCAGGGGGGTCCAGGGAGGTGTGGCTTGCATGGATCCCCCAACGTTTTCCAACCCAGAATCCCTTGCAAACCTCACATTTAGCTAAAAAAAAACACATTTTCCTCACATTTCTGAGTGGGATAGTTGTGGGATCACCGGGCCGACACAAATTTCCACCCACCCAGCGTTCCCCCAGGTCTCCCGGTAAAAATCGTACCTCACTTGTGTGGGGGGGCAAGTGTCCGCGACAGGGAAGGGCCCAAAACATATTGTGGAGACATCTAAATTATCTATCAGAAAAACACCTGGTTTTGCAAGGGGAGCACCTGCATTTTTGGTACCGGGCTCAGCGGCAATCTAGGGAAACCTACCAAACCCTGACATTTCTGAAAACTAGACACCCGGAGGAGTCCAGGGAGGTGTGGCTTGCGTGGATCCCCTAACGTTTTCCTACCCAGAATCCCCTGCAAATTTGGAGCGCTTTAACTCATTTGGTGCAGAGGACGGAATGGTTCCGTCCTCCACCACTGTGCTCGTGCACACGACCACCATGTCTTTCCCTAGTCTTTGAAGAGATGAGTGCCATCAAAGGGCATGTCCATGAGAGAGGCCTGGACATCCCCTGAAAAGTCAGAAGTCCTCAACCAGGCGTGGCATCGAACAGCCACCATCAGATCTCTCTGCCCAGTCGTGTCGAGACCACAACGAATGGCGAACTTTGCTGCATTTCTCTTGTCTGCTACTGCTTGGGAGAGGATAGAACAGGCCTCCTCTGGGATGCACTTGCGCCACAGTTTCCCACAGGGAGTGGAGTAACAGCCTAATAAACATGCAGTGTTCACCGACTGCAATACAAGCCTGGCGGAATAAAACATTTTCGTACCCCAACTGTCTAGCCTCTTGGATTCCCTCTCTGGGGGTGTGGAAGGGAACACGCCGTGGAAGGTGGAGGCTTAGACCATCAAGCTCTCAGGGGTAGGTTGGTTGGTGAGAAAATTTGGGTTGCTCAGTGGAGGGCAATGCCAGCAGGCAATTGTCCTATTCACGGGAGCCCCTGTGCTGGGCTTGGACCATTTTCCCAGTAGGACATCGGTTAAGGCCTCGTTGAAGGGTAAAAAGGGTTCTGAGGACGAGATGCCTGGCTGCAGCATCTATGTCAAGATATTTGTCTTGACCACCACAGAATGGGGCTGAAGGTCCAGGACCTCAGCTGCCCTTCCCACCACCACAGCATATGATGCTCCCTCCTCCATAGCCACGGTAGGGGGAGAAAGCAGGACAAAATCTGGAGAGGTATCCAGTCCGCTGGCCTCACCCAATTCCTCATACCAGTCCATTTCGTGGTAAGGCTGGTCTTGCAAAGGGTCCAGCGACCCCTCACAATCTACATTCATTCCTAGCCCTTCAGAATAAGGCTGAGGAAACAACCTAGAACCTAAGGGTTCTATCGGCGACGGTCCGGCTCCAGGCAGTTGGGGATTAAAATGGGGCTGACACTGCTGGAGGGCGGCGGTGGCATTGGGTGTCTCGGTGTCGGGGCCGGCGAAGGTCGCAATGGCACGACAGGCATCGGTCAGGATCCATCGCCAGATCCATGGGCGGTCATCGGTGCCAGAGCTGCTGGCCCGGAACCCAATGGAGCCCCCTCTGAGCCTCCAGGGCCCGAAGGTGCGCCGGTAGGGTCAGGCCACCCAAACATGAGGCATTTGGCACCATAAAATATCATTAGGCTGGACCAGGGTCGCTCTCAGAAAGGCAAGGAAGCGCAGAGCCGACTCAGGGGCAGGTTCAGAAGAATGAGGCCTAGAACGCTGGGATTCCTCCGTCGCGTCAGCCGACGGACAGGGAGATGTTTGAAGCATGCTTCGACTTCTTATTTTTTTGTGCTTCTTAACTGACCAACACTATGACTAAGTGGTAGGACGAAGACTTAGGACTCCCTGAGCGGAGCCCGGACCTTCCTCTTAACAGGGACCATGAACAAGACCTCCGAGGAGAGTGACGTGGTGCTGAACACCGGGCCACAGGCAACTTTAAGGACCGCACCCTCAAAGCTTTCGGAGCCATGGCCCCTCAGTCGCACAACTCTGAGTCGTGGTCGCGCTCCAGGCACCAGAGGCAAACCAGGTGTGGGTTCGTCACCGACAATGGCACGGTGACAGGCACCGCATGGTTTGAAACCAGGAGTCTTCTTAGATATGATGGATAAGCCTACACACCAAAAAGGGGTCAGCAAAACGTCGAAAAAAGCCTGTCAAAAAGTGATAGAGGATAGCTCTCTTCATGGATCTACGCTGGCTGACACTGAAAGAAAAGAACTGATGCAGAGCGCCGAGGACGTCGCAATGGTGAAGACGCCGCAGTCAATGTCATGCAGAGCCGACCAACGCCACATACAGGTGTGCAGGGGTATTGCTCGAAGTAAAATCTTCCGGATCCAGTCTGGAAATTTCAAAGGTAAGGAATCTGCGACTCGATGTCTCTATCAGAAAGTTAATGTAATTACAGTGGTGGTGGTGCCAGGCTCAACTTCAATGGTCTGAGGAACACATCCACCAGTGCAGGACTAAATTGAAGATCTGCACTTGAATAAAGAGACGCCCCGGAGGTTGGATTCATTACTTTCTCAAGCAGCTCTTAAGGACTCTCATCTGCCATCTAACTTGTGGCATCAACAGGATGCAGAGGCCATGAGATCCTGTAGCCGTAAGACTTGCAGAACTGGGATCCAGGTGTGAATCGGAAGAGTGAGAATCATATCCCGAATATCTGCAATCCTTTGACGAGAAAAATCCTTCATGCAGTTCATGTCCAGGACCTTCTCTATGAAAGGTCAACCTCCACATTGGTGTAAAATTAGACTTCTGAGTGTTGATTATAAAACCCAAGTCATGGAGATGGGTCAGAGTGTGCTGAAGATGTTCCTTGACCAGCACCACAGACCCAGGCGACGTAAGGCAGTCACTTAAATACGGAAATACATGGACTCCCGACTTCTGTGGTGAAGTAACCACACCTGCCAGCAATTTTGTGAGAATACATGGCATAGACATTAGCCTCTTTATTCTGTGGGGGCACAAAATCAATGCATGCACCAAAGAGCTCGGTGTCGTAGAAGGTGGGCAGTCCAGAAGGGGGAACAGAAAGGGAAGGGCATAACCCTTGCAGATTAGTTAAATAGCCCAGCTATCCATTGTGATTGTCTCCCAACAGGTGGAAAAACTGGGAGACACTTCTCTGCATAAGAAGTTGGTGTAATAAGGGGGAAGGGTGAGTTAGAGAGTTTCTGAGGCAGCAGAGCCAGCAGACGATGACAGGGACAGGAACTGCTGCTGCTGTTGTTGGTGAAGGAACCTGCTTGATAAACCCCTGCTTATAAAGGAGCAGTACATTCGTAATGGCATCTGTACTGGCTGCAAAGGGAGTCACTGCCAGAATTGCTGCACCCCGGGGTAGCCTTGAAATTTCCTGTACTGTTGATGGTATTGCCTCATTGTGAAGGACAGGACCAGCAAGTGAGCTGTGGCTCTGCTTTACTTGAAGCGTTCCAAGCAGGAGATAGTAGTGTCACAGAATAGCGACTAGCCGTCAGATGGCATAACCATGAGTATGAATTGGGCATCTCCAGATAAGCTGTGGAATGCATCCGAGTGTGATGGAATAAAGTAACAGCGGTGCTCTCGGATCGAGCCATGGAATATGCAGAAACTAGGCCTCACTTCAAGACTTATTTGGAAGCATCCAAACCATTGTTCAGTAGATCTTAGAAAAGCTTCCTTATGTGGTCAGAGTGATTGATAACAGTCAGTTTTGCTAATTTCCAAAAGGCATAGATATATAAATCCAGGAGGTACGCAGTATTAGCCGTGTGGAGGACAGGACTGTAAGATGTAAAGGCTTTACAGCATACAGAGTTTAGCCTCTTAGTCTCTCGATATGAAGGGGCCACTGGAATAGTATTTGGCTTTAGTTTTGAGGTAGAGGCTTGGACTACTAGACTCTCTAGTAAAAGGTGCTATGACAGGAACTTCAGCTCACACAGAGGAGACCTATTTGTCTATCAATCTGTCTGTGAACTGCCAGGCCCAACAGTTTTTTTCCAGGCAGACAGTACAAGCTACGAAGTTCCTCATAACAGGGCAGCAGAGGTTATGAAACTTCAGAGGAGGGCTATAACATTTCCATTCAAAAGTTGAGAGTTAGTTGTTACAGACACAATGCCAGCCCCAATGCTTCTGCTGATTTTCGCACCATCAAAGTGAACGAGGAAACTTCCATTGAAGGATAGCCAGAGGGTTTAAGGATATCCCTTTCTGCAGACGTGTTAAAAAACCTGCATTTTGCAAATCCAGTTAAGGGCCAGCGTCCGTGTTGTAAGAAGGAAGTATGTTATCAGTCTTAAAGTCATCGTTTTCTTTGTGGTCTTAATCTATGTCAGGCATAACAAGAGCATCCGAGTTGGATCCGAAACGTTTTTCAATCCAGACAAATCTCAGGGCCCTGGGAAAAGGCTATGTCAATGGTCTTTCACCACAAAAGGCCTTTACTTTCTCTTTTACCACTTAGATAATGTCTGATGACTTCAAGGACTTAGGAGGAGGTGCTGAAAGTAGCTTCGAGGGTAGTGCTGGTGTCAGCCTCATAGGTGGTATTGAGTCCACAGCGCCATGGAGTGAACTGTCTTCTTTGGAGGGGCTGAGGCCAGATCCTGTGAAGGCGCAGAGCCACGAGGCATCAGGCTCAATGAACTGGAATCAGCAAACATGCAAGATCAGGCTCACCCTTGGTCTAGAGAGTAATGAAGCAGTTCTGAAAAGACGTAGCATGGACAGTCGTAAGGCTTTGACCTGCGTAGGGTAGGCGATAAAGTTGAAAATTACAGCTTCATCTTTTTTCAGTGTCAGAATCGGCTCCAAAGACGAAAGAGCCGAGTGCCAAGGAACAGCACCGAAACTCCTAATGGTTGCAGGAGTGGGACAGTTTCCTCAAAGAAGATTCTTCCTTCCTATAGCTTTTTTGTGGTAAGACCTTTTAATCAAGAGTCTGTCAGGTGACTTACCTCAAGGTGAAGAGGAACACTTTGGGGTATATCTGCAGACCATGGGCAAAAATAGCTTGGTCTCCAGCTCCCAGCAGGTCAGCAACTGTTGTCAATGTGCCTTATATACTGTAATGTCCTCACATCCGGGGTGGACAGAGTCATGGATGAGGACACATGGCACCACCTGCCGATGCTAGAGAGGTATTGCTGGGGAAAAGGTTTCTGGGTCAAACCTGGGGACTTGAAGATATTTATAAGGTGAGGATGACGTGTTCATCATAAACATACTACTCCTACACCACACCTACTGTTAACCAGGCTTAACAAACTACTGTTAACCAGGCTTAACAAACTGAGCAGCTACTTAGTTGACTATTCTGAGAAGCACATTAAGCCCTCATTAGGTAGAAAGGCACTATACAAATGTTACAACACAGTGTAATGCAATGCAGTTGGGATGCCCCAGAGACTTATATGGTTAACTTTTCAACATCTTTCCCTCCTCAAGCTTCCACGATAAGTTTTAATATGATTTAGCTTCTCGGCTCGTTATCTTGCCCTGTTCTTCCTGATGTTTTGGGTAAAAAATTGAAAAAAGGCTCAGTAAGCATACCAGTGGATCTTTTAAAAGAAAGTTCTATTTTTCTATGACGAAACAAATCAGCATTCGCTCAGCAACGAAGTTTAAAGTGTTCAATGGCTCCAGGTAGAACATGATTCAAAGTAACATCAATTAACACAAAAAATATTTGGATCGGACCCTCAATCATGCAGACTTGTGTCATGCTCATGTGTGATTGCGTAAAGTTAAAGTAAACATGGTCAACTAGGGTATGTGAAGTTGACAGAATATGTGCTCTGATCGGGGAACATGGCGGCTGGCTAACGCCGGTCGGGAGAGACCTCCGTGCAGCAGAGAAGCGAGTCTGATAGTTTTGATGGCGTTTTGAGTTATGAAGCAAGGTGGCGATAGCGGTACTCCTCCACAATAGATTCAGCATAGAACTGAACCGCTTTTGAGCGTTGCCGAGCGTCGCTGAAGGTAACATTTTCTATGGGCTTAGACGCGGGTTTTACCGCGGTCGTGAGACGCGACCCCGCCCCCTATGGGAGTTGGAGCCGGGCGGCTGTCTCTCTGAAGAGATCCCGGGTAATTACCACAAGGTTGCTCAGGAGGGGGGCCCCAATGAAAACCTGTGGGCTATGTGTATGGCAGGTAAGGGGGAGCAGCAAAGTGGATCTAATTCCGGTAAAGGGGGCCACAAAAGGAGGTGTTTCGGGAATTCCGGGTGTTATCCTAGATACAACGGAAGTTTTTGAGCGAAGACACAGCCTAAACTTCAGTTTAAGAGCGAAGAGGGGGTGGATGGAGAGAGATTCCCTCCCCCGCGATTTACTTCCTAATGCCCGGAGCCTTGATAGTACGGGGTTGTTTAGAGGTATTGCGGGACCCTCGACCGACCAGGACAACATTGGGGCGCTAGATACTCTTGGGGACCCTGTAGGCGCAGGTAGGGGTGGGCAACCTACACCAGTGAGGAGGGGTAGATATCTCCTACGTTCTGCCCCTGAAAAGAAGAATACAGATGGAAGGGGAAACCTGTGAACGCACCACAAGCTGTAAACCCTGTTAAGAAAACACCAAAAGGAGGCAAAGTAAAAAGGTGCGGAGTTAGAGAAACACGTTCTTTCCCAAAGCCTCCACCCTCCCTTAGGTCCTACTTCAAGATCATGGAACAGGTGACAGGATCAGTAGGAGTAGAGGAACATACCGGGAGTGCAGGCGATGTGACTGAGGCTACGAGCGGGCAGATGAGTCAGGGGGAGCCTTTGAGGTTGGAGAATCGCTTTTCCCCCTTAACAGAGAATTCAACAGCAAATCAAGAAAATAGCGCGTCCAGCCTCCCTAGCATTTCGAGCACCCCCTCCCCCACGGTACGGTCGATTCAAGAAGGTAGGGTGTCTGTGTCTCTGCCCAGGCCTATGAGCAAAATAGGCAATGCAGTATCCCCGAATAATGATGAAAGACCCAGGGTATATCATAGCTTGAGGGAGGGACCTACTTCAGGGACTCAGGTGGCAGATATACTATTTAGTTTGAGGCAAGATATATTGGTCAAGTTCGAGACCTCCGAACATAATCAGAAGGACATTCAAGAAAAGTGTGGGATTCTCGAACAGAAGATTGATGGAATTACCTTACGTACGGTAGCTTTGGAAGAGGAGGTCAAGAAGTTGGATGAGATTACTGCAGTAAACTCTAGAGAAATAACTGGACTCAAACAAGAAAACAAGATCTTACAAGAGGACTTGGAAAGGCTTGAGTTGCACGCTAGGCGAAATAATGTCCGCCTTTTGGGGGTCTCTGAAAATGCGGAAGGTTCAGATATTAAGGGCTTTGTGTGCAAGTTACTGGGAGAACTGCTACAGGACAAGACGGATATCGACTGGGAAAGGGAGCTTCAAAGGGTCCATAGGGATCCCTGTAGGCTCCATCCAGGGAGGAAAGCCCCAAGGAAGATATTAATAAACTTTCTTACATTTTCAACTAAGGAGCTGGTGTTGGGACGAGCACTGAAAGAACGACAGCTGAAATTTGGGGATGTCATATATCAAATCCGTTCCGATATGGGCAAGAGGACTGCCCAGAGGCAGTGGACATTAGGTACAAAAATGAGTGAGTTGCGTGCCAGGGGGGCCCAGGTCCACAAGAAGTTCCCTGCTATGCTAAAGATTATGTGGAGGAACAAAATGTACACTATTAGAGACCCTGAGGAGGTTGACTCCCTGTTAAAGCAGATGGAAGGCTCAGAATAAGAGGTCCGAATTGTATAAAACATGTATAGATATGTATATAGAATGCACATAGAAGAGTAGTAGAGTAGAATGAATAGCTGTAGTCAGCTATTTAGATTTAAGCTCTAGTGTTTTTGCCACCAAAGCATACTTAATATGCACTATTCTTTGGGACTAGATATTAAGCTTGTTTTAGGGATTCGCTTTTCACTAGCATGGGGGTATCTCGAAGGCTTCGCCTAAGAGATAGGGAGGGGGGTTCCCCAGAGGGGTTGGGGAGGGCACGGGTGGTTGGGAGCATGGGGGAGAAAAGAAAAAAAAATTAGTGTCCTTACTCTGCCTTATAGTCGGTGGATTCTGATAAAATGTGTTGATGTTTTAGCGCTTCTATATAGGGTGGTCCAAAATAGGGCTAATTTGGAGGGGGTAGGTATCATGCGAGCCGCCAGATGAATAAAAATCTGGTTAACTTTATATCCTGGAACGTAAATGGCTTGAGGTCTACAAGAAAGTTGGCCCGAATAATAGAATTTCTCAAGAAAACTGAGGCCAATGTTATTTTACTACAAGAAACCCATTTAGTTAAAAGCGAATGTAATAGTTCTCTCAAAAAGTGGGCTTGGGTCCAGGACTTTGCCTGTTCAGATCAGAGTGGCAATACGAGGGGGGTAGCAGTGATCATAAGAAGTAATTCTGGTATCAAATTGGAAAGCTACCAGACAGATACTTCTGGGAGATGGGTATTGGTTAAGATAAAGATTCAAGGAATCCCAATAGTATGTGTTAGCTATTACGGGCCAAATGAGGACAATCCAGATGCATTAATCAAATTGGAATCCTGTCTACTGTTAACTAATGCCCCCACGATAATCGGGGGGGACTTTAATATAGTCCAAAGTAAAGAGTTAGACAGAACCTCCAAAGCTAAATATATCAGCCCACCCAAAACAACGGCAGTTCTGAAAACTTTGATCAATGAATTAAACTTAGTAGATATCTGGAGAAACAAGATGGGGGATAAGAGGGACTTTACTTTTTTTAGCAAAAAATATGGCCACCATTAAAAAAAAAAGAAAGAAAGAAGAATATGTGCTCTGTCCTCACACTAAAAATGATAAATTTGATAAATTTGAAGACCAAGGTTTCTGAATTTCTGAATATCTTCAGAAATTTCTTCAATCTAAGGCGGAAGACTACGTCAAGGTTATGTCTACACAAAGTCTCACAACACTGAAAGGATGGCCCTGATTCAGATCAATAAGTACGTAACTATTTAACAAAAAGATACCTGTTGGGCCGAAAAGAGGCTGAAACAGAAGATGTCACAAACAACCAGAGACAGGCATTAGTGAAAGAAAGTAAATAGGGGACATCATATTCTTTCAGCAGTACATGTAAGTTCAAAGTCATGAATCATGCTCAATAAGGTGCACATATTTAACAGGCAGGGGCAATGGATATAATGTGAAAGAAAGGCTAGTCTCCCAAATTATTAATATGAATGAAATTTAAATCTGTATTCAAAATCCCAGGATAAACAAAGCTATCAAATTCATTTTGCACTTTTTTATGCTTATGCCTAAGAAGCAAAAATGGGGCAAACAAGCTCATTGTTTAAATCTGTGTTACACATGTAAAATAATTTATAAGCAATATAAGTGCTTTATTTTTCCAATGGTTTCTTAATTCTTTAGCTAAAATTTTATCCTGACCCAAAAAATGTTTATACTATAGACCTGTTTGATCAATTTTTTATAACGGAAGATGGAATAATGGTGCAAATCGTTTGCATTACAATGCCCCAAAGCAAGCTATGCAATATGGCCACCAGTGGGAATGGGTCCAAAGCAACTGTTCACATAGTGGTTGAATGGGGGCATCTGGTTCTCAACAAGATTCCTCAACAAATAGTCACAATAAATTATTTTTATTAGGACCTACCTAGATTCCCTCCATTAAAAAAATGGCCATAGTCACTGTCGTCTATCAAGAGTATATCAAAAGGTGGAATTCTGCAGCAGCAGCCACATAAAATTCATACAGAAGCAACACAAACATAACGTTTGCTTTTAACCACAGCTGAATGCCAGAAAACTGTAGCCATAATGACTAAGAAAGTGACTTCCACTTATCGAGTTAAACAGTACACGATTTGTGTGTTTCCTTACCATACACAGGTGTCTTTCCTGGAAGGATGACAATGATAAGCTGGAGCCCTGAATATGTGTTCTTGAGGTGTCGGAACATTGGCTCGACGCTGTCCGCACCCTGAGCATATTTACAGAAGCAGGGCTGGCCTTGGATGGGCATTCCAGCATCCTTTGAAATCTTTCTCAGTTGATCAGTAAACCCCCTACAAAATAAAAGAAAACCTTGTAGCCATCTCTCTTTTCTCAGGGTCAACATGGTAAATTTCTCAGAAAATGTGTCCAAGCACTCCAATAGTTGCAGAATAGTAAATGTTACTCACTGTAGTATCTACTTTATTCCCAGGCCCTTCAGTCCTACAAACAGCATTTTGTCCCATAGGTTGGCAGCTGGGACAGTAAGTGCCCTCAGCACTGCAGGAGCCTGGAAACTAAGCTGAAGAAGCATGAGAGCATGCAATTCTGCCCACTAAAAGGATTTGTTACTGTTGCCGCCCAACTTGCCTCCTGCATTTCTCTATTTTTTTATCCACTTTTCGTGGCACTATTTTAGGCCAAGGACGGAGGGTAGTATGCTTGAAGGGACTGATATACTAAAGAATATAGCAGTTACAATGGTGAGTAACCTATACTTATTCTCACATCCCAGTCAATTCAGTCCTAGGAATGAGCAGTTTTCCAAACATGTCAAATTACATAGGGAAGCAAGGAGAATCTGTGTTAAGTAAGAGTAACCAAATGTGTTCTTTAGCCTTGTTTGACCACACTCAATGGAACTAGCATCCAAGGAAGGAAAAGGTACTTACTTTTAATCCTAGTTCTCCATCATGGGACTAGCGGGATCGCCAAACAATTTTTGTAAAATACAAATATTATCTATAAACTGGGGATAATAATGCAGAAGGACACTGCTGCCTACCCAATGCTAAATTAGCTGAATTCAAATTATTTTTTTCTTTTTAAACATAGCCAGTTGAACCATAATAAGAGCATCTTAAAATGAACATCTCTGTGCCAACAGGAAAGACAAATCAAAATATAATTGAGAAAATTAGCCAGATAGGAAGCTGCTCTGTCCTTTAAGGACATCAGCATATTTTCTATCCCATCATGTATTGTACTAACAATTTCTTCAGTTCTCGTTTCTGATTCATGGATGCATTTTTTTATGCATTGGTGTTCACATGACGCAAACATAGCTAAGTAGCAACAAAGTAGTGTGCCACTCCTGTTAGACGAATACTGGACTTTAACCTTTTTGCATTTTTTGAAAGATATTGCGGTCACAAACATCTGCTTTACCACACCACTCACCATCTTTTTAAGTCAGGATTGCTTTAAATCAATTTCTGACTGAAGCCTGTGGTTTTAAATGATTGTTTTTAGCTATGCCATCTCTTTTTCTTAAAGGACCTGAATGCGACATGAAGAAAGCTGAGAAAGAACCACATGTTTTATGTGTGGTTTGCTTCCCTCATTCAGACACGGTGAAGGAAAGAGAATTAATCCACCTGAGAGGAAGACGGTAAGATTCCATCAAAAGCCAGAGAATCAGAAAGGCAGATGCAAACCTGCAGGGATGACCAAAGAAGTGACTCCTACTACTAGCTAGTTTCCCCTCTTCCAGGGACTCCCATCGAGGAAAATCTAAGGTAAAGAAAGGAGAAAAATGCTGCTGTTCTGCACTGCTCATCGATGTTGAAGATACAGACGTTGATGAAATGTACCATAGCAACAATTTCACTTTCTATAATGGAATATTTGACGTCAAAAAGATGACACAGACATTTGCAACCTGACGGCACACCCGCCATGCGAACAGTGGAACCAAGATTTGCATTCACCTATAGATGATGGTTCATGTTTATTTTGCTATAAGCAGACCAAACTGAATTCCGTAAATCAGCAGACACAAGATTATATAATATAAATTCAACGTCACAAATGAGCCTCACTTCAAAGTTGAAGCATTTGACATGAAGACGAAGTTAAAGCATTTAACAACAAAACATATGGTTTGCACTGAAGCACTCAAATTTAACATCTTCGAGATCAAGCCAATTTTCTTCAACTTTATCATCTCTTCTCAAAAGTTTACTTCTGTCTTCTTAATTCCAAACACTGTGGCACCAAATATGGCCCAGGTGCAGGCAGAAGATCCTCTGGGTATTATAGTTAGGCCAAATTTGGTTTCTTCAAAATCTCTCTCTTTATCTCTCCACTCATGAGATGGCCATAAAAAAAATTCAACAACTAATACGAGGCCTCCTAAAATACCTAACCCACCAACATTACAATAGAGGTATTACGTTTCATACTAAAAAATGTTGATCTCCTTATAAGCAGATCATATCTTTATTTTATTAAAATTCCTAACACAAACTTTCCACCTGTAATCAGAGAAATTATAAAATTTGGGACACTCTGGCATTACCATCAACTAGGTTGGATCCAAATTTTCTTCCTTTGACATCTGAAACAATACACATTAACAGTGAATACTCACTCATGCTAGCCACTTGATCAGTAAAACACTTGGGTATGAAAGTAAATCGAGATAGGGAGACAATCATCAAAGACAATCATGGGCAAGTCATTATCTAATTAGAAGCTAAAAGAGATTAGTGTATATGTCTTACCTTCTTAATGGAATTATTGCCATAATAAAAATAACAATTCTTCCTAAACATTATATCTTTTCACTAATATACCCATTACACTTAACAAATCATTGTCCACATAACTATCCACCTTGCTTTCTAGATCGGTATGGGCTGAGATGCATCCCAGGATTGGATGGGACAGTCTCACATTACCTTTTGAACAAACAGGGCTTTGCTGAACCAGACATGGAAAGCAAATTCCTCTCTGCACAATCCCATTGAGCAGCATACTGGCTTAAACCTGACAACTATGTAACCTTACTTAAGATAGTAATGGAAAGAGATCAAGCTGAAAAAGGTACATTACAGGTAATACTATCCCCTCCACTTCCCACACCTATTCAACAAATACATAAGGTATGAACCATTCACTGGGCTACATAGGAGGCAAGCAGAAAAGCGGGACAAATGAACAAGCTACTTACCTTTGGTAAGGAATTATCTGGTAGAGACAATATCTAGCTGCAGATTCCTTACCCTTTGAATTTCCCAGGTGTCAGACTAGATCCAGAAACTTTTGTGTGAGCAGTACCCCTGCGCGCTGTCGGGTGGCTCCGTTTGGCTTTGCGTGGTGTCGTTGGAGCCGGATGTGATGTTGCGCTCACCTATATAGGCGCCACCCAGGTGTGCGTACGTTAGTTACTTTTCACGTTTTCCACGCCAGAAGCTTAGAACCATGAAGTGAACCGACTAGTGTGTGTCCAAACTAGGGCTCTTTTAAGGGATCAACCCTAGCCCTATAAATGAGTCCGTAGAGCAGGGAGACTTGGGTGGCTCTGTAAAGAATCTGCAGCTAGATATTGTCTCTACCAGATAATGCCTTACCGAAGGTAAATAACTTGTTCATCTGATAGAGACTTTTAGCTACAGATTCCTTACCTTTAAATAGATACCCAAGCCATACTTCCTGGTGGTGGGCTGCGGACAAATTACTAGACTAGAAAGTCCTGCATAACCGAACATGCAAAAATCCCATCCCAGCGGACCTGACTGTCTGGGCAGTAGTGTTTAGCAAAAGTGTGCAGTGAGGCCCACATTGAAGCCTGGCAAATGTCCAGGCTTGGCACGCCACGTGCCAACGTCGTGGTCGCAGCCATTCCCCTGTTAGAATGGGCTTGTAAGCCCTCAGGAGGCTGCTTCCTAGCCAAAGGCAATGCAGATCTTGATACACATACAGCGCAAAATGGTTAGTTTCTGCACTGCCCGACCTTTTTTAGCTCCCACATAACCTACGAAGAGTTGGTCATCCACCCATAACTCTTTTGTGCGGTCAAGGTAGAACGACAACGCTCTTTTTGGGTCCAGACAATGGAGACACTCCTCTTCCTTAGAGGGATGTGGAGGAGCAAAAAAGGTGGGCTGGGTGACCGACTGACCCAGATGGAATGGGGTCACCACCTTAGGAAGGAAAGAGGCTCAGGTGCGAAGCACCACCCTTTCCAGAAATGTCATGAGATAGGGAGGCTTGGCTGATAAAGCCTGCAGCTCACTCACCCCACAGGCAGATGATATTGCCTCTAGAAATGCTGTCTTGATGGTAAGCAACCGGAGGGGACAATTATGTGGCGGCTCAAAGGGAGCACACATAAGGTAAGTGAGAACGAGGTTCAAATCCCACTGAGGCATAATGAAGGGCGTAGGGGGAAACATATGTACAAGCCCTTTCAGGAACCTATTTGCAATAGGGGACTTGAATAAAGAGGGATGGTCAGGCAGTCGCAGAAAAGTGGACAGACTAGAAAGATAACCCTTGACAGTGGCCATAGCAGAGCCTGCTGGGCAAGGGTAAGAATAAAGAGAAGATTATCAGAAAGAGAGGCAGAAAGAGGGTCAATAGACAGTTCGGTACAATATTTTTTTTAAATTTGCCAACGGCAGGCATATACTGTCTTGGCGGATGGCCGCATGTCTGCCTAGATAACCTTACAGACTTCGGGAGAAGGTTCAAAGCAATCAACTGTCACCGCTCAATCTCCACGCAAGTAGGCGGAGAGTTGAAGCTCAGGATACCAGACTCTCCGTGCCCAGTCCGGAGCCACAAGAATGACTTGAGCCCGGTCATTCTTGATCTTCTTGAGAACTCTAGGCAGAAGTGGTGTGGGTGGAAAGGCATACAGGAGGCCTGAACTATACTCGCAACAAAAAAAAGTGTTGCCGAGCAATAGCCACCTTGGAAACTCCAACGCGCAATACTGCTGGTATTGCACGTTCTCTTCGGAGGCGAACGGATCTAACCAAGGCTCCCCCACTGTTGAAAGAGACCTTGTGTCACCTTCGACTGGAGACGCCATTCATGATCCGCAAGGCATCACCGGCTGAGTTCGTCCACTCTGGCTTTCAGGGAACCTGCCAGGTTTTGAACCATCAGCTTTATGCCCTGCTGTTCCAGCCATGTCCAGAGGCGTAGGGCCTCTTGACAAAGGGTCCACGACCCCACACCGCCCTCCTTGGTGCAGTACCACATGGGGGTCGTTTTGTTCTTATACCAACTTTCCCTTGACAGAGGGAAGAAACGCTTTTCAATTCCAATCAGATTGCCCAGAGCTCCAACAAGTTGATGGGGAGGCCCGACTCCGCCGGAGACCAGAGTCCTCTCCTAGATGGCCGCCCTATCCCATCCATTAGGTTAGCCTGGACATCCCCAGAGAAGCCAGATGTTCTTAGTCAGGCGTGGCGCTGCAAGGCCACCGTCGACAAAACCGCTCTACCGAGCGAGTCAGTCGTATCCAAACCACACTTAATGGTAAACTTTTCTGCATCTCTCCCATCTTTCACTGCCTGGGAGAGCACGGCCCGGACTTCCTTCGGGTCCTGCGGCAGCACTTGCGCAACCGTTACCCAAAGGGTGTGTGAGAAACAGCCCAAAAGACATACGGTCTTCACCGACTGCACTGCCAGGCTGGCGCAAGAAAACATCTTCTTCCCAAGAGCATCCAGCCTCTAGGATTCCCAGTGCGGGGGCGGAAGGGAACACGCCGTGGGACATGGAGGCTTGGACCACCAAGTTCTCAGGGGTAGGATGTTGGCTGACGAAACCTGGATCACTCTGGGCAGGGCAATGGCGGTCTGCTTCATTAAAGGGCAAAAGTGGTTCAGATAAGGAATCCCCAGGCTGAATCACTTCAGTCAAGAGATTAGTCTTGACTTGCACGGAGGGCAGTTCCAGTCGAAGGACCTTTGCTGCACTCTTTACCACTATAGCATAAGAAGCCTTCTCCTCCATAGCCACAGTAGGTGGAGAGAGTATACCAGTTACTGGAGAGGTGTCTAGATCACTGGCCTCTGCAAGCTCCTCATACCAGTCCAAATCCTCACAGGAGTGTCTAACTGTTGTTCTAAAGGATCCAAAGACCCCTTTCCACTACTCTCCCATGCCTGAAACCTCTTCAAAATGAACAGGCAACAACCTGGAGTCCCTGGGCTCTGACCGATGCCGATTCGAGTCGTTCTGAATCAGAGTGGGGCTGGCGCAGCCGGTGGGCGCCGGTGGCACCGGGAGCATCTCCTTCAGAACCAGAACAGGGGAAGGCGGCGCCGATCCGGAATCAGATTCATGAGACCCCACAGACGCTGAGGTGGGAGCTGTTGGTACGGAACCTGATAGGGCCTACTCTGACACCGCGGGCCCGAAGGCTCCCCAAAGGGGTCAGCCCAATCAAATACTTAGCGCATGGCCTCGTAAAACTCTTTTACCTGAGCGAGGGTCGCTCCGGCCCCCGGAAACAGGGGGAGGCACGAAGTCGAACCTGGCTCTGGCTCTGCAGATCTGTGCCTGGAACGTCGATGTTCCCCATTTGCCTCATCAATCCTCAATGGACAAAGTGAAATCGACGTCAGCTTAGACTTCTTCTTCTTCTGCCTCTTCCCCGAGTGTCTCGCGGACTTCGAGTGCGACGAAGAGGACTTGGGGCTCCTGGAGTGGAACCGACCTTCTCTTCCTTGACGGGACCTCTGAAGAGTTGAGCTCGATGTCGTCGACTGCCGGGCCGCAAGGAGCTACATGGATCGCCTCCTCAAAGCCCTTGGCGCCATGGCCCAGCAGTCCGAGCACGATTTTAAGTCGCGCTCGAGACACCATAGGCACACAAGGTGTGGGTTCGTGACCGACATGGCGCGGTGACAGATGCCACACGATTTAAAACCAACCCTTCTAGAGGTCATCAATTGACACACAATAAACAATTTTTCGAAAAAAGTCAGTCAAAAAGAGACAGAGGAGAAGCTCTTATCCAGATCAGCGCTAACTGGCGCAGAAAGAAAAGAACTGAAGTCTATGCGCCTGGAAGGCATCTATTTAGGTGACAGTGACGTCACATCCGGCGTTGATGATGACATCACGCGGAGCCAAACGCAAAAGTTTCTGGATCCAATCTGACGCCTGGGAAATTCATAGGTAAGGAATCTGCAGATAGAAGTCTCTCTCAGATACAAGTATATGTGCCACATTTACAATTAGCAGATAACCCTCTACTGCCTCGGACACAGGAGAAGGCTGTTGTTGGAAATTTGTGCTTTCTGCAGGGTCGCCGCGGATTTTATTGCCTTTTTGCTTAACCCTAATTTTGCTGGCTGTAGTACTCTGAGCACTTTACCCCTGCTGACCAGTGTTATAGTGCTTGTGCTCCTCCTTTCAACAATGAGTCTGGTATACTCCTGTTTGGCACATTTAATTTACTTATAACTCCCTAGTATATGCCACCAAGTGTACCCAGGCCTGTAAATTAAACGCTAACAGTGGGCAGCAGCACTCGTTATGCCACCCACTGCAGTAGGACTGTAAAACCTGTTTACAGGCATAACCATTGTAGCCTGGCTTGCAGCTTTAAACCTGCAAATTTAAAACTTGTCAAAATAACTCCCTTTTAACAGGCATCAACCCTGCTTTTAAATATTAATAGGTCGACCCTAAGTAGGCCCTACTGCCCATAAGGCAGGGTACATGGAATTTAAAAGCAGAACATATAAAAGTGTAATGTTAAACAGGTTCTTACTGTGAAAAAACCCTAAAAGCTATTTTCACTATAGCATTGTTGGCTTTTCTATAGGAAAGCCATTAGGATGCAATATTAAGTTTAATAAATGTTATCTCTGGCTAAGAACCAGCTACAAATGTCATTTTTCGACTTTCTGACATACTGATTACAAGCCCAACTCACTGATGAAGCTGGATTTCTACTGCATATTTTAGAAAGATGACTTTTAGAAAGTTACCTTTGTTGTGCGTGACGTCCCTGGAAGTTAAATTAACATTTTGTTCTTCTACTTCTGCCGACCAGTAATTAGCATTTGAATAGGTGTTAATGAGGTGTGAACTTGCTCTCAGAAGCAAACAATAGGTTGACCTGAATGGGCAGAGATGATCCCTCTGAACCTGACAGAATATCCAGGGTGGGGCTGAGAGGATCTGTTTTGACATTAAAGTGTCAAATCTTGCTTAAATGTCATTGCTTGACAGGTCTGCTGGGGTTTTTCATATGATACTTGGGGCACACTTCAAAGAGGCCTCCTCTTTCAGAGGCAAATGTTAGCTAACACTTGGGTAGGGCCCTTCTTTTGTCCCCCCAGCCAGACAGGCCCAATCCCAGTAGCACTCTTTTTGACATTACAGTGTCAAAGCCTGTTTGACAGGTCAGCTGGGTTTACATATGAAATTTGGGGTGCATTTCAAAGAAGAGAAACAGAATGCCAAAATAATTTGTGTTAATCAACTATTTGGTTGCTGAAAACTCAACTTTTGTTCTACCAGACTTCTATTTCCGAGGTTGTAGTGGGTGCAGGACCTGCATCAAACTAGATTTTAGTGTTAGATGTGGGAGGATATTAGTATTATCATAGTAAACTCCCCACATACACATCCAGCCCTCAGAGCTCAAGCTTAGTGTGACTGAAGACGTCGGCCATCTTGAAAAAGCCCTATGTGAGTAGGCTTAGCCCCAGGAACCTTTACACTATTGGTTAGGGTGGACCCAGGGGTCATTCCCCCCCCCCCCACTAACATGTTCCAGGCAAAAATGTGGCATCTCCAGACGCTCACTTCAGAACACTCCTGGATCTGTGGATTATCAGAAGAGGACTAAACCTGCTGTCTAAGACCTGAGAAGATGGCCAGCCGCAACTGGACCTGGAATTGACTACCTGACACCATGTGAATCTCTATGTACCATCTTTAAGGTCCTGGGGGGCTTTAGAAGTGTACTGGTGTGGTGGATTGGGACATAAAGGACAAAGGTCAGAAGATAACATCTTTTGCCCAGGACGTACCTGGTTGGTGTATCTGATCAAATTATGCCCAGTTTCTGTTCTACAGCGACTACTGATTCCATTGGCACTAAAACTTCATATCTCCAGTTCCCATTAATAGATTTTTGTCATTTTGGTGTGTCACTAAATATTTCTCTATTTTTCTAATTCGATTTTAAATGCTTTGCATCTCGACTTTATTACTGTTTTAGTAGAAGTGTATACATACTTTATACAATGCCTCTAAAGTTAAGCCTGTCTCCTCTGTGCCATAAGTACCAGGGGGTTGATCTCAGGTTAATTTAGTGACTTTAGTGGTTCACCCTGAAGGACTGTGATTATTATTTCAGGTGGGTACTCACTCCCTCAACTAATAAACTAATTTCTTACAGTTGTTAAAGAACAACTGGTTGGTAAGGATACCTGACTGGAAACAGGGAGATCAAGAGGTAACCCGATAACACAAATCACGTAATAGCTGACACTTAAATCATAATGAACAACCCTAAAGTCGATGGCGAGATCGCATAACTACCAAATCCCAGTTAGATGACCTTGCCCTAACCATATTGCAGTACCCGGCTCTAGACACCGACACAGTGGAGATGAGACATTAGATGACAACCACATATACAACCGCCCAACCGGTTATTGTTACAGTTTAATATCTTTTTGTTTATAAGTTTTGTTAATAAGTGGATATTAATGAGGATATTATACGCACAGCTGACATCCCAGTAAACTTTATGAAGCTATCTATAGCAAGATGCAATACCTTGTGAACATTGCTCAGGTAAAAGTAAGCACAAGCTCCTATGAGGCTAAGATATGGATATTTACTGTATATGCCAATTAAACTATTGTATGCAAACATACTGATAAATGTAAATGTACCGGCTGTAAGAAGAAAATTTCATTCTTTAACGTGTCTTGTGAATCAGTGAGATGACATGCAATATTATAAAATGCTAATAAAAAATAATTAACAAAAAAAAACTGGTTGGTAAGGATCAGCTTGGTATGGGAGACCTCGTCAGCAATGATCAGTTTATTTCCCTGTATCAGTACTTGCGAAGAGACATCCATTCCTCACTTTATTATATTACAAGCTCTGTGCAACAGCTAAATCAGCATTCTCCTCCTTCTTTAAGGAGCCGCTGGTATTCATCCCATTACAACAAGTTATCTGCTGATCAGATGGGCTAGGTTTCCAAGTTACATAGAATGTACACAGACATTTGCAACCTGACGGCACACCCGCCATGCGAACAGTGGAACCAAGATTTGCATTCACCTATAGATGATGGTTCATGTTTATTTTGCTATAAGCAGACCAAACTGAATTCCGTAAATCAGCAGACACAAGATTATATAATATAAATTCCTCACTCACTTTCACTACAGATGAGTGAAACTAAACAAGACACAGTCAAATATATATTCCATCTGTCAACATTGTTCATACCCAACTACTGATTTTGTACACCTAGCCTGGTACTACCCCACTATACATGGCTTCTGGAAATCAATCTTTGAGACCAATAGTAATATAAAATTAAATGGCTGAAAGTGAGGCTCTTACTTCCCACTAAACACATAATTGTAAAGGCCTGGTTTGGGTGGGGCCTCCTCCTGCAATTAACAAATGGTTGAGCGATGCGACTTACTGTGAAGATCTGGCTGAAGCATTCTCATCCACAATACCCAGTAAAATAGATCAAAATACATATGAGTTCCTCAGAGATCATTCCTAGCAAACAGACCCTCATCTCTTCCTGACATCCATCAAAAAGCCTAGTAAAACCAATACCCATTGCTCCTGTAATTAGATCAGCCTTTAAGTAGATAGTGTTGTGGCTGACGATGATATACTGGTTCAACATGCAAAGGTGAGATGAATGCTAATACATTGTATGATTCCACCTGGCCCCATTTAAGCCTTCTGCCCAGCGTTGCCACCGTAGTACTGCATATTCGTGAAATGTATGTGCATGCTAAATGGTTGCTGTTTGCTGTTATTGCCCTGCACACAATCTGATTGAAATGTCAAAAATGTGTCATGATTTGTTATAAATAAAGAATTTAAAACAAAATTAATTATAAATATATATATTTACTGAAATAACCATAGTTAAAAAGCGAGCAATGGCTCTGGCTCAAACTGCTGAAGACGCTGAAGTTCGCCAGTTATGTTTACCAATGCACTCAACACATGCCATTACTTGTGCCACCTGCCATGCAGAAAACACCAATTTGGAAAAGGTACAGAAACAAACAAAAGAGTGATCAAGAAAACAACATGGCGCAATGACGTAATGATTGCATTGGTAACCATACCTGGAAAATTTCAGTGCTTTGACGAGTCTGAGCCCAACCTACCTTGTTTGAGCAACCTCCGCTGCACACAGTCTTCAGCACTGCCCAGCAGTGGTTGGGACCAGGGCTTGGCCAGCAGCCAGACTGTGCACCCTAGCTTCTGCCTTCCAAACAAAGCCAGACACTCATTTTAGTGTTTTCCTTTGCTATTTTTCTTTTGACACTGCATGAAACTTGAGAGTTGGCTCCAACTCAAGAGTCAGGGACAAAATGGTGGTCTAATCCAGCTGTGTAAACGTTCTTTTCACAGAGCAAAACTCTGTCTCTCTGTGCATGTTTAGTGGGTGGTCCCAGTTATAAAACATTCCCGCACACAGCAGCCAGGGAAAAGGATACTGCCGGCTCCAGTGCTATCAAACGTCCATGTTGACAGGTGGGAGTTGGGTCAGCAGCGCAGGATTGGGTTCTCTCCCGTTGCCATTAAAAAAGAAAAAAAATGTCGGTGGGACCGGGGCACACAAACCAAAAAATAAAAACCTGTGGTGCGTAGCAAAACTGTCTGGGCAGTGCAGAAGTGAGCTCCCCGCGCTGCTATTAACAAAAAAAAGGAAAGTAGTCTGGGGGTGCCTCAGGTAGGACTAGGGGACACACAATATAAAAGAAAAAAAGAAGAAATAGACTGCTGGCTTCGCTGCTTAAATAGTAAGCAGCGAGGCCGCTCATTAAAATATTCACTGCACTCCGAATTAACTGCCCCATAATGCCCTGGATGGGCTTTCTTTTAACTATTTTAGTTCTCATGGTGCCCCAAGGAGGGGTAGGGGCACTACCAACTTTTGATTTAAGTGTTGTAAGGGCTGTAGGAAACACAGCAGCCCCACAGGAATATGTTATAAAAAACCAACACTAAGGGCCTGATTTGGATCTTGGCAGGATTCCTGTCGCCCTCTCCGTGGCTGCATTTACTGGTACTCCGTGCGGCCACCATATTTAGATGTGGGCTGGCTGATCCTCCGTCCGTGTTTTCCGTCACGTAAGTGGCTTACCTCTTCGACGCAGCGGACTCCTCTGCTGGCTAACATTACTCCATCTGCGTCAGGGTGGCGGGATTTCACCGAGCCTATTTCAATTTCACAGTTGTGCTGGTGTTGTCCTAGAGGCGGATTCATGACGGAGGGAGTCTGTCGCTGGACAATTTAAACATTGTACTATTCCTGTGGCTTTTGGATGGATGCTAGCATTCCACACCTGATGTGTTTTTGCTCATTGTTTTCACCTGCATACCTCCAAGTGTCACCTGGAGGCCCAGAGGACTGGTGGTGGTTCTCCCAGCCCACCCATTACCACTATATCTCTGAGAGAAGAAGGACTGCAGATCCTACATCCTGAAGGCTTGAAAGGAATCCCTGGTGGAGTGGAGACTATCTTGTAATACTTTTAAATGTGTCACTAAACATAAGGTAAATGCTACTTACCAGTATGCATCTGTTCTTGGCATGTAGAGCTGCAGAGTCGTACACTGTGCATGAGATCGCCATCTGGTGTTGGGCTCGGATGCTTGCACTTTGTTGTTGTCTTGGAAGAGTCTTTTGTAGTCACGAGATAGGTGACTCCTCCTTTGGACGATAGTGCGCATGGGCATCGACTCCATGGTTAGATTGTTTTTCGCCATGATGGGAAAAGATGGAGTCAGTAAGAAGAAAAAGATGTCCATGTGAATATATCTAATTAAGATTATACTGGAACAGATACAGGTTCCGGGGAGGTGGGTGGGCGTGTACGACTCTGCAGCTCTACATGCCAAGAACAGATGCATACTGGTAAGTAGCATTTACCGTTCGAGGCATATGAGCTGCAGATCGTACACTGTGCATAGACTGTATAGCAGTGTCTCCCCTAGCGGTGGTCACCTGTATCAGTTGCAGTAGTCTGAAAAAGTGTTTTAAGAACAGCTTGGCCCACAGCAGCTTGCTGCTTTGCGTGTACATCAACACAGTAGTGTTTGGTAAAGGTATGTGGCGTAGACCATGTTGCTGCCTTACATATGTCATTTAGGGGGATGTTCCCTAAAAATGCCATAGAAGCCCCTAGTTTACGTGTGGAATGTGCCCTAGGGGGAATTATTAAGGTGCGTTTAGCCTTTTGGTAGCAAATTTGAATGCATTTGACTATCCATCTAGCAATGCCAGCCTTTGAGATGGGATTACCTTTATGTGGTGGGGAGAAAGCTACAAATAATTGTTTTGTCTTTCTGAAAGGTTTGGTCCTGTCAATGTAGTAAAGTAGGGCTCTTCTGACATCTAGTGTGTGTAGAGCTCTTTCTGCTACAGAGTCTGGGTCTTGGAAAAAGACGGGTAACTCTATTGATTGGTTAAGGTGAAAAGCAGAAATTACTTTAGGTAGGAATTTGGGGTTTGGTCTGAGAACTACTTTATTACGATGGATTTGTAAAAAGGTTCTTGTATGGTTAAAGCCTGAATCTCACTCACTCTTCTGAGAGAGGTTATTGCAATTAGGAAGGCTACTTTCCATGTAAGAAATTGTAACTCACATTTGTGCAGAGGTTCAAATGGGGGACCCATGAGCCTGGTGAGGACAATATTTAGATTCCATGCTGGAGAGGGTGGCAATCTAGGGGGAATGATTCTTTTAAGGCCTTCCATAAAGGCTTTAATTGCAGGTACTCGAAACAGTGACAAATGCTGTCTGTTTTGTAAGTATGCGGCTAGAGCGGCAAGATGTAATCTTATGGATGAGTATGCTAGGTTACATGTTTGCAGATGCAGCAAGTAACAGATAATGTTTTGTATGGAGGCATCTAGTGGGTTGATATTGTTGTTATTGCAATAAATAGCAAACCTTTTCCATTTTGCTGCATAACAAGCCCTGGTAGTGGGACGTCTGGCTTCTTTAATGACCTGCATACACTCAGGTGGAAGGTTAAGGTAACCGAACTCTAGGACTTCAGGAGCCATATTGCCAGATTCAGTTGACCTGGATCGGGGTGTCTGATCTCTCCATGGTTCTGAGTTAAGAGGTGTGGAGAGAGGTGCAGTTTGTGGTGTGGAACTACTGAGAGTTCGAGAAGTGTTGTGAACCATGGTTGTCTTGCCCATGTGGGAGCAACTAGGATGATTGTTAGAGACTGTTGTCTGAGTTTGCGTACTACTAGGGGAATGAGTGGGAGAGGCGGAAAAGCGTATGCAAATCTGCCTGACCAGTTCATCCATATTGCATTGCCCTTGGACGACGGGTGTGGGAACCTGGCGGCGAAGGTTGGGCATTTTGTGTTTTCTTGTGTGGCGAACAGGTCTATTTGTGGATGGCCCCACATTTGGAAAAAAGGTTGTAGAACTTGCGGATGCAGTTCCCATTCGTGAATCTGTTGTGTCTGTCGACTTAACAGATCCGCAATGTGATTGTGAACTCCTGGAAGGTGTTCTGCAAGGAGGTAAATGTTTTGAGGAATGGCCCATCTCCATATGGCTTGCGCCAGGCGAGACAGCTGCAGAGAGTGTGTCCCCCCTGTTTTTGTACATAGTACATTGCTGTCATGTTGTCTGTTTTGACTAAGACAGTCTTGTGAGTAAGATGCGGTTGGAATGACTTTAGCGCTAGAAATATTGCTAATAATTCTAGGTGGTTGATGTGGAGCAGTTTTTGTGACTTGGTCCAGCTGCCCTGCGTTGTGTGGGTAAGGAGGTGAGCTCCCCACCCGGTGAGAGATGCGTCTGTTGTGAGCACTATTTGTGGAACTGGCTCTAGGAACGGCCGCCCTTTGGAAATGTTTTGTATGTTCCACCATTGCAGAGAGCGATGAGTGCGGCTGTCTACCAACACCAGATCTGTAAGCTGGCCCTGAGCTTGGTTCCACTGACGTGCTAAGCATTCTTGCAGGGGCCGCATTTGAAGTCGTGCGTGAGGGACAATAAAGATGCACGAGGCCATCATTCCTACGAGTTGCATAAACACTCGAGCTGGAAGGTAGTGTTGAGGTAGGAATTTGTTGATGAGGGCTTGCATACTTGTTATCCTGGAAGGATTGGGGTATGCAAGGGCCCTGGAGGTATCGATTGTGGCTCCTAGGTACTGATGTATGTAGGAGGGATGGAGATGCGATTTGGTATGGTTTATTGTGAACCCCAAATTGTGTAGTAGCCGAACTGTTTGGAGTGTGTGCTGTACACATTGGTTGTGTGACTTGGCTTTTATTAGCCAGTCGTCTAGATACGGAAACACGTGAATGTGTTGTCTTCGTAAGTGCGCAGCTACTACTGCTAGGCACTTGGTGAAAACCCTTGGTGCTGTTGCCACCCCGAATGGGAGGACTTTGAACTGATAATGTTGTCCGTCCACTATGAACCTTAGGTATTTCCTGTGCGCAGGGTGAATGGGAATATGGAAATAGGCGTCCTTGAGATCTAGTGTGGCAAGGAAGTCGCCTTGTTGGAGTAGTGGAAGTATTTGTTGAAGAGTGATCATGTGAAAATGATCTGAGTGAATGTAATAGTTGAGGGGTCTGAGGTCCAGTATGGGCCTGAGGGAACCGTCCTTTTGGGGATTAGAAAGTATAGTGAGTAAACCCCTGTGCCCTGATGTTGTAGAGGGACTGGTTCTATTGCGTGCTTTTGGAGCATAGAGAGAACCTCTTGTTTGAGGAGCGTTAGATGTTCCGTGGACATGGGACGCTGTCTGGGTGGTATGTTGGGGGAGTAGAAGTGAGTTCGAGGCAGTAACCATACTGGATAATTTAGTATTACCCACCTGTCGGTGGTGATGGAATTCCACGCAGGTAGGAACTTTGACAGTCTTCCCCCGACGGGAGTGGAATGATCGGGGGAAACGGAGGGAAGTCACTGTTTGGTGGTAGGGGAGGTGCGTGTGTTAAACCCGCGTCCTCTACCCCTGTTGTTATTACCTCTGTAATTACCTCTGGAGTAACCTCTATTAGAGGAGGTTTGAGTGGTGTTTTTGTAGTTAGCAGAGGTGGTGTCTGTGGCTGTAGTTTTGGAGCCGCCTCTATATAAGGAGCGACGAAAGGAACCTCTGCTAGGTGTGGCTTGTAGAGCTCCCATAGCTTTGGCTGTGTCTGTGTCCTTCTTCATTTTTTCTAGAGAAGTGTCCACATTAGGCCCAAACAGGTGTTCCTGGTCTAAGGGTTGATTGAGGATGGTAGATTGTACCTCCTGCTTGAAGCCAGATATTCGTAGCCATGCGTGTCTGCGCAGCAAAACGCTTGAGTTTATTGTGCGTGCTGCTGTATCTGCTGCGTCAAGGGCGCACTTTATTGAGGTGTTTGTGACAAGCTTGCCTTCTTGTATTAGATCATTGGCCTTGGTCTTATACTGATCTGGAAGGTGCTCAATGAGCTTTTCAAGCTCGTCGTAATGGGCTCTGTCATATCTCGCCAGTAAGGCTTGGGAATTGGCGATGCGCCACAAGTTTGCTGCTTGAGACGCAACTCTTTTCCCGATGCGTCGAGTAATTTGGACTCCTTGTCTGGTGGTGGTGTCTCACCAGTAGTCTGGGAGTTTGCCCTTTTCCGTGCATTAGCAACTACTAATGAGTCTAGAGGGAGTTGGCCTTTAATGTAAGCTGGGTCAGAAGGGGCAGGTTTATATTTTTCTCGATCCTTGGGTTAAGAACCCTAGCCCTAACTGGGTCTTTGAAGACCTCAGGGGCATGTTTAATAATGCCTTTAAGCATAGGTAGAGTATGGGTAGACTTTTGAGGCTGGCTAAAAGTTTCTAGTAAAAAGTCTTCTTCCAGGGGGTCTGAGTGTAATTTGACACCATGGTATTGTGCTGCCCTGTTTATCACCTGTGAAAACCCTATAGCATCATCTGGAGGTGAGGCTCTTGATGGGTATGGTTCAGGGACAGGTATATCTGGGAGGTCATAATTGTCCCAGGGGTCTTGTGGTGGGATACTGTGAAGGTCGTCATCAGTGTCGGTGTTGTGAGGTGACTGCATGTCATCATAATGATCCTCCCTGTCTGTATCCCCTTGTGGTGAAAAACAAGGTGGAGGAGAGTGAGGCGGGGAGTGTAGAGGGCTGAGGTGTTGTGGGGGTGGAGAGAAAGACCTTATAGGTGATGTGGAAGAGTCTTTCTTCTTATGAGGTGGCTCAGGTGTGGTTGGTTCCTGTATCTTCCTCTTGTGAGGTATTACTGATTGTACCTGTCCGGTAATAGGGTCAATGTGCAGAGTTTTCTGCTTTGGGTCGATGGGAACCAAGAGTTCTTCTGAGCTGGCGTGTTTGGTCGGCATCGAAGATTTCGGCTCCGAGTGTTGTTTGGGCTTGCGAGGTTGTTTGGTGTCCTTTGGTGAAGTTTTCGACACCGAGGGTTTTTTTGTCGACTCCGAAGGTTTGGTATGCTTCGGTGTCGAGGTGTCTGGGACCTTGGACTTTGGCGCCGAAGGGTCTGTTGGTGCCGAGACCTTAGTCTTGTGTTTCGGTGCCGATGAGTGTTTTTCGGCTCCGGGACGTGGCTGGCTCGGTCCCGAGCTGCCAGAAGGCTTTAGGTGCTTGGGAGTCGAGCCGGAAGGCGGGGCTCCTGAAGCTTTGTGATGGTGCAGACCTAGGCCCGAAGGCGAAGGTGTGACCGAAGCCTTTTGTTTCTTGGGGGCAGGGGCATCGACGTCAGTACTCACAGTACGTTGGTGTGGTGTGATGAGTTGGTCGTCGGACCCTGAGTCTTCGGCTCCGGAGGTGTCGATTTGTAAATCTCCGGTGTCCGGGTTGTCGGAGCCTGTGTCAAAGATGTCGTCCGGTGCGGGAGCGGCTGACCTGGACATTTCGTGTCGTCGGGCCCGGCGATCACGGATGGTCTTTTTGGACCGAAAGGAGTCACAGGCTTGGCAGTGTTGGCTCTCGTGTTCTGGAGAGAGGCAAAGATTACAGATCTCGTGGAGATCTGTGTGTGGGAATTTAGCCCCACATCTGCATTTTTTAAATGGAGTCCTTTCCATATGCTGGATGATGGCGCCGACACGCCCAACGGACCAACGTCGGCGACCGGACTCGAAACAGTGTTGGAGTGGAGACGCGATGAGGGGATCGCGATCGAAAACAATACCGTCGAACGGTAGGAGGTTTTTCTGCGCGTCGAGAGGGGAACCGATCGATGTGGATCCGGAGCGCAGCAAGGTACATCCGAACCCGATGGCGGAAAAAAACAATCTAACCATGGAGTCGATGCCCATGCGCACTATCGTCCAAAGGAGGAGTCACCTATCTCATGACTACAAAAGACTCTTCCAAGACAACAACAAAGTGCAAGCATCCGAGCCCAACACCAGATGGCGATCTCATGCACAGTGTACGATCTGCAGCTCATATGCCTCGAACATGTAGTTTTGCACCTTTTTGTAACACATAGCATAGAAGCCTCCCCACTCACACCAGCCTCCCAACCAGCCCTACCTTCTGCCCCAACTCAGGTCCCTTCCTCAACCCAAATCCAAACTCCCACCCCAATCCGAAGCACAGTCACTTCTTTGCAGGCACCCATTCCAACAGACACAAGCAGCCCAATCACACACATATATAAACACAAACACACAAAGAAACACCAATAAATACACAAACAACATACACACACTATTGAAATTACACCCACAAGCACAATAGATTTTTACACAGTAGCGGTCATCTTTGTTTAGTTATGGTACAGCTGTACTTTCCACTGAGAATGTATTTGTTGGTCTCGGCAAGACAGCACATGCGCTGTCTCGAAGAGAAGTGTTGTGTTCTATCTGTCGGCTTACAGGCCTCCCATCTCCTACCATTGATTCAAACCTGGCTCCGCAGGTCCCCTGTCTGCAGCTCTGGCCGTTACATCACATCCTCGCTTCACTTCAAAGCTCCTCAACTGTTTCTCACTATCACTTCCACATTTGTTCAGCAAGACCCTGTCAACACCGAACAAGCATTGGCAAAGCCAATATATCTCGGCAATGCCCGAGCAATTGGCTTTGTCAATGTGAATGTCTTTTAGCCATGTTGTTTAGCTACACATCTGTTGTTAAGCATGGCTGATAGTCACTGAAAAAACCCTATGATGCGGCCACCACAGACCACGTCATAGCACTTTTTGTGTTAGGAGGCGCAGGACAATAAACCCAACATGGGGGGCAGGGGGCGAAGAGACTTGGCGTGGGTTCAACATCCTTTGATTCTGAGCTTTCAGTAACTTTCAGCCATGCTTAACAGCAGATGTGCTGCTAGACAACATAGCTAAAAGACATTCACATTGACATGGCCAATAGCTCGGGCATTGCCGAGACCGAATGGCTTTGCCAATGCTTGTTTTTTTTGCTTTTAACTTAGACCCTATGTATGGATTTGCACTAACGTTACCAATATACTAACTAAGGGGCCTATTTACAAGCTGGTTTGCTTTGCTCTTGCACCACGCAATGTGGTGCAAGAGTGACGCAAACCTTAAGTCAGATTAGTGAAGATCAGATTTATGGAGCCATGCAAGGCCACTTTGTGTGGACCTTAGTGGCTCAATAAATTTGGAGTAAGGCAATGTAGCTAATCGCTGCATTGCCTTACTCTGCCCTGGGAAACTATTCCATGGGCTTTGCATGGGTGTTCCAAAGCAACTGACCATTGTTTTTGATGCATTCCCAGATTTACCAGAACTGGTAAAACTGAGAATGCGCCAAAAAGATACGCCTTCCCATAAGAGGCGTAACAAGGAGAAATATCTTTATTTCTCCTCATTACTTCCTCTTTCTATATGTGCTGCAGAATAGACAGAAGAATATGCCTCTCAGGATTGTTTTGTTTTAAACAGATCAAGAGATTTGTCCTGCCTGGAGGGAGCAGCAGAAGTAGCTGCTCCCTGCGGGCGGGAGTAATGCCGGCTCCCCCTGCAAGTGGGGAACCGGCTGGGGCCGCTGGAGCTCCCTCCACGGCCACCAACAAGTGTACGGTGGGTGCCCTGGGTATGCACCAGGGCACCCACTTTTAATAATGAAGGTCCCAGGGGATTGGGTCCCTGGGGCCTTTTAAAGGTTCAGGAGGGGGGTTGTGCAGACTGATCTGGAAATATTTGAGCAGTTCTTCTTGAGCGTTGCTAGACAGCACTGTTCGGCTCCGCATGGTGTCGTCCGCACCAGAAGTGACGTGTGCGGTGCCTATATAAGCACCACCCTAGCGCGCAGACCTCAAGTTGTTCTGCACCAGAAGCACAGAGCCAAACTTAGGAAGAGTGACTGGTGCCAAAGGTGAGGCCCAAAAGGATCTTCTTAGTTACAGAAGACAGTCTGCAGAACGGGAATGATGGGAGGGTCTGTAAGGAATTTGCGGTTAGATAGAGTCTCTACCAGATAAAGCATTACCAAAGTAAGTAACCTGTTTGTCTGATAGAGACTTCTAGCCGCAGTTCCTTGCCTCAGAATAAATACCAAAGAAATGTCTCTCCCCGGAGGTGAATCTGCAGATCGATTCAGACTAAGAAGTCCTGGAGGATCAAACGAGCAAAGTGTCTATCTCCCTGAACCTGATTGTCGAGGCAGTAGTGTTTGACAAACGTGTGCAGCCAAGCCCACGTAGCTGCCTGACAGATGTCCAAGACTGGGACTTCTCTAGTTAACGCAGAGGTCGCAGCTGTAGCATTGGTGAAGTGAGC
Source organism: Calotriton arnoldi (assembly GCA_963921515.1). Classification (NCBI taxonomy): domain Eukaryota; kingdom Metazoa; phylum Chordata; class Amphibia; order Caudata; family Salamandridae; genus Calotriton; species Calotriton arnoldi. The sequence goes on from CAWUFW010001745.1 coordinate 1,936,484, forward strand.
TCTTAAGCCCTCAGGGTTCTGTTTCTTGGCCATGACGTAGCAGATTTTAATGCAGAGAATGATCCATCTGGAGATGGTTCTCTTTTGAATTGCCTTCCCTTTCTTTGTTCATGCAAATCCAACAAAGAGTTGATCCTTCACCCAGAAATCTTTGGTACAGTCAATATAGAATGATAAAGCTCTTTTTGGATCCAGGAGGTGGAGTCTCTCCTCTTCTTAAGAAGGACGAGGCGGGGAAAATAAGGTAGGAAGGGTGATGTTCTGCCCGACCTGAAAAGGTGTCACTAACTTTGGTAAGAAGGATGCCCGAGTTCTTAACACCAGTTTGTATGGAAAGAATGAAGTGAAGGGAGGGTTAATGGAAAGCGCTTGTAACTCACTAACCCTCCTGGCAGATGTTATCGCCACAAGGAAGACAGTCTTATTTGTGATGAGCCTAAGGGGGCAACTGTGCATTGGCTAAAAAGGCGAACTCATGAGAAAAGTTAAAACTAAATTCAAGTTGTATTAGGGCATAATGGAAACATATGTTGCAAGCCTATAAGGAATCTAGTCACAACAGGTGACTTGAACAGAGAAGGTTGATCCAGCAGCTGTAGAAAAGCGGAAATGGCCGACAGATATAATTTCCAAGCACCTAGAGCAAAGTCTTGCTGGGCCAGGGATAAAACAAAGAGGAGGACTTCAGACAAGGGTGCAGACAAAGGTTCAACAGTTTTAGAAGCGCACCACGACACAAGCTTGTCCCATCAGCCGGCGTAGATAGTTTTGCTCGAAGAACACGTGGCTGCCAGAATTACATCACATACTTCAGGAGGGAGATCAAACGCCTCAACTGTTGCCGTTCAATTTCCACGCATGAAGGTGGAGAGTGAACAAGTTCAGGTGCAGTACCCTACCATATGATAGAAGGTCCTCCCGAAGGATAGCAGTGGTATCAGCGGAAAGGCGTATAGGAGTCCTGATCCCCACTCCAGATGAAATGCGTCTTTGAGCGAAAGCTGCCTTGGAAACCCCAGCGTACAGAAGTGCTGACATTGCGCGTTCTCTGCAGTGGCAAACAGATTTAACTAAGGTTCTCACCAATCTTCGAAGAGGCCTTGCACCACCTCTGGATGAAGACATCATTTGTGATCCGCTAGGTATTGACGGCTGAGTTTGTCTGTTCTGGCGTTCAGACAGCCTGCCAGATGTTGAACCACCAGGAATATGTCCCGACGTCAAAGCTGTGTCCAGAGACGTAGAGCATCTTCTCATAGGGTCCATGACCCCACCCCCCTGTTTGTTGCAATACTACATGGCAGTGGTGTTGTACGTGAACACCTGAACTAGCCTTCCCTTGATGGAAGGAGGAAAGGCTTCCCCAATGCCAGAGTTATCGTTCTCGATTCCAACAGATTGATGTGGAGCTGAGACTTCGCTGGAGACCAGAGGCCTCTGATTTCTACCTTTCCCAGGTGCCCGTCCCAACCCAGAAGTGACGCATCTGTCACTACTGTGAGCTCTGAGTGGGGGAGAGAGAGAGATCTGCTGATGACCCAATTCTTGATCCACCACTGCAGGTCATTTTCAGTTCCCTACGAATTCTGGACCAGGTTAGACAGATTCCCCTGATGCTATGACCACTGGGTCTTCAAATCCCACTGCATAGCCCACATGCACCAAAGGGCATGTTTCACTAACAGGAGGTGATGAGACCCAGCAGCCTCAGAGCAGGTCTCATCGAAATCCAGGATAGAGGCTGAAACATCGGAATCATAGCCCAAATATCCTGGACTCGCTGTTCCAGCGGATAAGCCTAAAACTACATTGTATCCAGAACAGCTCCAATGAAAGGGAGTGCCTGAGAGGGGGTCAAGTGTGAATTTGGCATGCTGATAGTGAACCCCAGTGAATGCAGGAGGTTCGCCATATTCTGGAGGTGGGAAACGACTGCCTAGGGTGAGACCACCTTCAACAGCCAATAGTTGAGGTTGGGGAAGACTGGAGCCCCCTAACCTCCGTAGATGTGCTGCAACCACCACCATCACCTTGGTGAACACCCGAGGGACACTGATGAGGCCGAAGGGGAACACACTGAACTGATAATGCTCCTGGACCACCATGAACCGCTTGTAACATCTGTGGGCAGGTAGGACGGGTGGGGGGGGTGAAAATAAGTCAAACACTACCATTCAGCCTCCAGGGTCGAGGGCAGGTAAGACCTGAGCCAGGGTGAGCATCTTGAATTTTTTCTTTTTCAAGAAAAATTTGAGAGGGTGCGGATCTAGGATAGGCATTCATCCTTCTTTGGCACCAGAAAGTAATGGGAATAGTACCCACTATCTACTTCTGATGCTGGTACCCTCTTGATGACTCGGTGGCAAGAAGGGCCAGTACTTCTTTTCAGAAGAGAGCAAGGTGGCCCTCTGTCAGCAGATCATGGGATCGAAGGAGTGGGGGTGGGGTTCGCTGGAATGGAAGGGCGTAACCCCATTGAACAATCTGAAGCATCCATTTGTCTAATGTTATGTCCCTCCACTGGTGCAGATGGTGCCAGATTCTGCTGCTCATGGGTGCCCATGCTGGACTGAGGACAAACTAAAGAGACTTTCACTGTGTGGCTGCCAGGTGGGACGGGGGAGCAGGAAGTGGCGTCCACAGCCACAAAAGATCTGAGCCTGCTGGCCGTGGTCGCTAGGTGGGAAAGAATGTGGCTCATAGCTCTTAACGTAGCCACAGATGGGGCATAAGGTGGGAATACGGTTCTCAGGGGGCTACAGAGAGCCTCAACAGCCTATCAGTAACCCTACTGTCTTTAAATCGTTCCAAGGCTAAATCTGCCATTTCTGCAAAGAGACGGGTTCCATCTAATGTAATGTGCATAAGCAAGGACTGAACATACCACGAAAAACCAGTTTTCTTCAACCAAGCGTGACGTCTCAGTGCCACTGAAGTAGCAATGGCTCTGCCCAGTGAGTCACTCGTATTTAATCCGCATCGCATTGTGAACTTTGCTGCATCTCGCCCATTAGCAATAGCTTGGGAACGAATGGCCCAGGCCTCATCTGGGACTATAGGCAGTGCTTGCGCAACTGTATACCACACAGTATGAGGATATCAGCCCAAAAACCATCCAGTGTTCATGAAACACAGTGCTTGGCTGGCGGTAAAAAAATTCACTTTCCACAGGTGTCCAGCCTCTTGGATTCATTACCCTGGGAAATTGTAGGGAACGCACCAGAATTAATACAAGACGTTGAGGCTTGGACTACAAGGCTCTCAGGGGAAGTGTGTTGGGAGGGGATGGAAGGGTACCAGGGAGCGGGGCAATGGTGGCGAGCAATGGATCTGTGCATAGGACTGTCTGTACAGGGCTTGGCCAAGGCCCCGAGCAGGACATCAGTGAGGGCTTTGTTGAAGAGGTAGTAAGGGTTCTGATGGCGATATCCCCGGTTGAAGCACCACTGTCAAAACGTTTGTTTTGACTTTAACCGTGGGTAGCTCGAGGACCTCAGCCACCTTCTGGACCACCATCGTGACAGATGCCCCGTCCTCCATATGCACTGTGGGAGGAGAGAGGAGGCCAGTGTTGGGTGAGGTATCCAGACCACTGGCGTCAGCCAGGTCCTCATACCAGTTGTCATCTGACACAGACTCTGCTAGGGAGTCGGAATAGGAATAGGGATCCTCAGATTCTCTCCACCCATGTTCCTCAGTGAGTTCTTCAGTATAATAGGTCTCTGTCTCCAATTCAAGCTGTGTGGGCCTGGTCGGCACCCGAGCCGATATCGGCTCCATATCGGAGTGGGGAATCACAATGAGTTCGGTGAACCTGCCGGTGGAACTCCAGTCAAAGACTCTCCCTAACCCCTGGGACCCAAAGGTGCTCCAGAGGGGTTCGACCGCCCAAAAATTAGGCTCACAAAGTTAGGCTGGGGTTGCTCTGGGAAATTCAGGGAAGGACAGAGCAGACAAGGTATCCGATGCTGGATGCACCTGAACTACCTGCCTACGGGATCAGGGCTTGTGGCCTTGTTCCCTCAGGTCGTTCAAAGAGTGGGAGCGACGCAGAGAAGTCAAAGAGTGCTGTCAATGACAAGCTCCACAAGGATTGAAAATGGTGGATTTTTTCAGCCATTTCTGTCAAAAAAAACAAAAATAGCACATCAGTCATCAACAAAAGCATCGAACCAAGTCAAAAAATTACTGAGGGGAGCTTGATCCGGCTACGCCCTGAAAAGAAGGAACTGAGGTCAGCACGCTGGGGTGGCGCCTATATAGGACAGATAGCCCGTTTCTATCCAGCTGCGCGGGCGCTCCCTTGCACGACCAGAAACAAGAGTGGGCCCGCCTGCTAGCGGCCAGAAAAGACTAGGCTAGGCCACCCCTCTTCGACCCTCAAGTTGGCTAAAATGGGTAAGCGCAAGATGGGAGGAAAGCAGCTCAATGTGTCCAATAACTAAAGAATAGAGTGTGGGAAAGTCCTCTTTTTGACATGGTTACCCCCAGTTTTTGCTCACTTGTGCTGATGCTTTTGATTGGAAGGGCACCAGGTCCCCGCTAACCAGGCCCCAGTGCTCTGTCCCTAAAACAATACAGATGTTGATTGTAACCCAACTGGCAAGGACTTTAGTACCCTTGTAAGACCCTGGCAAATAGTACCCCAAGTACCCAGGGAATGGGCACTAAAGAGGGTTCCTAAGAGCTGCAACATGTATTATGCCACCCACAGGGACGCACATACAAACTGCAAGCAGACTGCCAGTGCAGGATGCATGAAATGGTGCAAACCATTCCGAAAACACAACATTGGCCACTCCGTGATCAATGCCCAAGTACACTGCATGCACTATATGTGAGTTATCCCTACAGCAGGCCTTTAGAGACCCATGGCAGAGTGCATTATAGTATATGTGAGGGAATATCTGCATGAGCAGATATGCCCCTGTGATGCCTAGTTCCAATGCTAGGCATTGCAAGTGTTCAGGAAGCCATTTTAAAGGTGCGTACTGGGCACTAGTGATTATGAGTTACCCAGCTACATAATGGCTTCACTAAAAATAATAATGGTGTTTGGTATCAAACACCTCGTCATAATAAATCTGTACTGATGCCAGTATCATATTTATGAAGACATGCACCAGAGGGCACCATAGATGGCCTCCCTGTAACCCTACAAGTCACTTGGTGACTTGGCTGACAGGTATCTTCCAGCCTGCCACCAAAGATGAGTTTCTGACCCACTGCAAGGGGAGAGCCCGCGCTCTCAGAGGTCAGGAACAATGCCTGCCCGACAGAAGGTGTTCTCACCTCCTCCAGCAGGCTGGCGAGTCATTTAGCATAATAAGGCCGGAGGCTTCAAAGCCTCTGTCACCTTTAATATGCTATCCTGGCTTCCCCAGACCTGGGGAATGCCACCCCTGCCCCGGGGCCCATATGGCACCAGAGCAGATGGGAAATTAGAAATTCAGGAGGCGTGTTTCACTACCTTGCTAGTCACACCTCTAAGGAGGGCAACCTGTAGCGAACAGCCAAAGAAGGGTTTAACTATCTTGGTTTTTGATGAAATAGAGACTTATAGGTCAGGGTTATGCCCACTCCCCACAGGAAGTGGTCATATAGGGGGTGTAGTCACCCCAGGGGTAGGTAGCCCACTAGCTACTACCCTATAATCCCTTAAACGCCTCGAAAGTGAGTATTTAGGGGTCTCCCTGACACCAAACAGACAGATTCAACTTCCTGGAAACTGAAGAGGACAAAGAACAGCAGACACCGCAAAAGGCCCGCACAGAAACTGGCACCAAAGCCTGCCTTGCTTCTTGCTCCTTCACAATTACAAAGACCTGACTAGTCCTGCAGCCGTGCATCCTCCCCAACACTTGGAGGACTGCCCAGTATTACAACAACCAACTATCATCTCCCTTGGGATGGCAGAGTCATCCCCCTACATCTGCAGGCACCGACCACATTGGCCTATTTCACCGTGTTGGTGCCCATCAGGCCCACAGAGGGAGCAACACTTCAGGAGGAGTTTTTCATGGCTCTAGGAGATCAGACCCATCTTTCTGCCGAATTCCGTGATGCTAGACCCTCCAGGAGCCCCCTGCACCAATACCCTGAGTACCGGGACACCTGCACCCACCAAGCCTTGTTCTTCGTCCAGCCCTGACACCACCACCTTGGAAGACTTCCTGCACGACCAGGGAATCAGGATCGATGAGACCCACAACCAGAGTGGCCCTGCTGTCTTGTTTTTCCCTCCTCTACAGGTGACCAACAACCGGGAGAACCTAGACCTCAAGTGGCCAGCCAGCCAAGCATCTCTGCACACGAGCACCCCAGCCTGGCTTCACTACAACTGACTGCGTCCCCTTGGCCTAGGGGTCCCCACAACCTGAGCCCCCATGGTTTCAGCTGGACTTGTCCCCCACTGCAGCCTCTTTGTTTCATGTCTCTTGACTTTACCAGTGTGGTGCTTGGGGCTACCATCCTGACCAGCACCTCTGCACCTGCACAGATCAGGTAAAAGAAAAATGCTAGTGGTACTTTGGACCTGGGCCCCCTAGCACCTTAAGTCTCATAGGTCACCCCTGAACTCTGACTGCAAGTACCTGTTTGCTATGTGTGTTTTTACTCCTATTGGATAACATTGTAGCGTTCGAAGCTCATACCTCAAAAACCAGTATTTTACTGTTTGTTTGTAAATTCAATATCTACGAAAGTAGTTAAGTTATTCTAAAGATCTTGGTGTCTAAATTCACGTAAATATCTACGTTATGTTTATAAATTGGTCTCAGATTTCTTAATGAGTGTGGGAACCATTTATTAACTGTGTGTGCCCAACAAATGCTTAACACTCCTCTCTGATAAGCCTAAGCTGCTCGACCACACTTCCACAAATAGAGCACTTGGGATTATTAAAGTAAGCCTTGTAAACCAAATAAGGGCTGTTTAGACTTTTTGCAATGGTGTGCCCTTACATTGGCACACTACATAAAAAGCCAGCATCCTACATTTGGTGGCAGCGTTGGGATAAAAGACTTGCATATGCTAATACCACGTGGTCAATACGTGATTCCACTAAGAAATCCACAATTCACACTATTTCAAAAATATTTTTTAAATTTTTTGATTTTTTAATTTTTGCTAATTTTTCTAAATTGGAACTGTTGGGGCCTTGTGTTAAGTACACCATTTCATTGCATTAGAAATTTAAAAAGAGTACTAGTCAGTTAGGCCTTTAAAAGTCTTTTAGAATATTTTGCACAATTTTCTAAGAAGGCCCCAACTGTACTAAACATGCCTGGCCCAGAGAATACAGAGCAGGAACTCAACCTGACCCCTTATCTGCAGCTTAGTATGCAGCAGTTAAGGACCCTCTGTAAAGCCAAAAAAATCGCTACTGGCTCAAATCCTACCAAGGTAAGCCTCCAGAAGGCCCTTGCAGACTTTGATGCAGCCCAGTTGACAAAAGGTCCTGTCATCTCTGAGGAGGAGAATGACAGTGAAGATGGGACTGTAGTCAGCTCCCAAGGGGTTAGCCCCCCTAACCTAACAAGACAGGATGAGAACTAAAACAGAAACTTTTATCCTATCCCTGTACCTCGACTGCCTTCCCCGTCTGGGGGTAGGTCAGGCAACTCAAGGCACATAGAAGAACTAGACGAGGAAGATATATATCTTGCAAGACTAACCAAAAGAGCAGCCCTTGAAGCCATGAATGATGGCAGCAACAAAATAAATAGGGAGAAGGAGGAAACATTTGATCCCAAAATCCCCAAAGGGATTGTCTCCAAATATGTTGAGGGTGATGACATTACAAAATGGTTTACAGCCTTTGAGAGGGCTTGTAAAATGAGAAAGTTACACCAGAGCAAACACAAGGAGATGATGGACGGAGCGCTGAAACTTTTCAGTCACTCACCCCCAGCCACAGATCTGGGTTGAATCCATCATCATTCTTTAGCCCAGTTCAGACCTAGCTATATGCAAATTAGTCTTGACCCTGTGCCTCATGGGAACAGTCCAGCCCAAACTGCCAAGCCAGGTCTTCCCTGGACCGGAAACAAGCATCCTGGGACCGGTTTGGGGTGCCAGGATAGGCTCATAACACCCCTCATCAGCCAGGCTAGCTTGAATCCAGTGGCAAAGTGAGCAAGGGACCCACTTCTGGGCATACCCTGCCAACTTAGGGTGAACAAAGCAAAGACAAGGAGATGATGAACAGAGCGCTGAAACTTTTCAGACACTCACCCCCAGTCACAGATCAGGGTTGAATCCATCATCATTCTTTAGCTCACTTCGCCACCCCAGTTAAGACCCAGCTATATGCAATCAGTCTTGACCCTATGCCTCATGGGAACAGTCCAGCCTGAACTGCCAAGCCAGGTCTTACCTGGACCGAAACAAGCATCATGGGATTGGTTTCGGGGTTACACCCCTCATCAGCCAAGCTAGCTTGAATCCAGTGGCAAAGTGAGCAAGGGACCCACGTCTGGGCATACTCTGCCAACTTAGGGCGAACAAAGCAAACACAAGGAGATGATGGACCAGTTGAATGTCTGCTAGGGAATGATCTGGAGATGTCGGCATGGGCTGAGGTAGAGATGAGAACCCATGCAGTCATGCTGGGAATACTTGAGTGGGTTTGTGTAAAAACAAGAGCACAGAGCAGAGCCCAGGGTGAAAAAGAGGTCTTGGAACCTGGAATAATGATCCAAGAAAACTCCAAGAGAAAATGTAGGAAGGCTGGGAAACCAACTTCCATACTGACACAAGCTCAGGTCCCCTCTCCCCAGGAAAAAACCTGTCAGCCCTTAAGGGAACTGAACCTCAGGAACTTAGGCCTTGCATGGCAGAGCTCCTAGGTCCAGAGGGACCCTCTGGGGAAGATCTATGCCAGGGACAAAAAACCTGTCCCACTCTTTAAAGCCTGAGACAGCAAGCTGCTGCACAGGAAGGTGGCTATGTCAGTGGTTCCCACAGGATCTACTGGGATGAAGGACTAATTATCACTGAGGCCAGAGCCCCCAAACCTGGTGCCACTAGGAGAGTTGTAGGGCCTTAGATGTACATAGAGTTTCTACTCACTTTAGCCAATAACATCCCCTAGCTGGCCATCGTGGCAAGACTAAAACTTGGAGTAGGTTGGTTACCCACTTCTACTGGCCAAACATCTCCCAGACAGTAAAGGAGTTCTGTAACTCCTGTGTTATGTGTCAAGCCAGTGAAAAGACAGGTAGCAAACCAAAGGCCCCATTAATTCCACTTCCAGTGGTTGGGGTTCCCTTTGAAATGGCAGGTGTTGACATTGTTGGCCCCTTTGACCCTCAAACAGCTTCAGATAACAGGTTTATTCTGGTGATGGTGGATCATGCCACCAGGTATCCTGAGGCTATTTCCCTTAAGACTGCCACTGCTCCTGCAGTTGCTATGGCCCTCTTAATTATTTTTACTAAAGTGGGTTTTTCTAAGGAGGTGGTTTTAGACAGAGGACCTGAAAATATAAAGAGGTCTTGAAGCCTAACATAATGGCCCACGAAACCTCCAAGAGAAAAGGCAGGAAGGCTGGGAAACTAATTTTCATATAGACACAAGGTCAGGTCCCTGGTATGCGGTAGAAATCTGAGGGATGAAGTCCTCTGGGAAGGGTGAGGCAAAAGGCACTCTTCCCTCACTGGCTGAAGTTTGACCCTTTAGAATGAGGTGGCTGAGCTAACAAAGTGGGCACTGTCTATGGCCTTCACAGTAGCCAGTGCCTTTTACTGCTGTTATAAAGTTACAGAGGGACTCCCACTATGACAACAGGGGAATGATTCAAGCATGTGGATCTATGAAACATCCAATGCTAGAGAACTCATTTGGCAACAAAACTCGAGAAGCTTTGATAAGGTGAGACTTGAAACCAAAAAATTCAAACCTTGCATAGGTGCCAAACCATCCTTCTCTGGCCCTTTCTATCTGGAATTTCCTGCCAGTTGATCTGAGATGCTCAACACCTAAAGTCACCCTCTTTCGCACTCTCTGCTAAATCAAATGCTAAGAATACATGTGTCTAAGATTCTGACTGGGACTTTCACAATATTTTCTTCCAAAGCCCACTACTTGTTCAAGTTTATTCAAAATCAATGGAAGATCTGTCATAGTTTAAAGGGACCTCCATACGCAGTTAAGATGAAGATGCTAAGAATGGTGTGGAGATACTCTTCTAGTGTATTTCCACACTGCAAAAACACTGAAAGTAGACCTATATCTCCTCTAGTATTCTTTGAATGGAAACATCTCAATTATATTCAACTTATGAAGATTCTGCACTTCTATTTCTTGATCTTCATGAGAAACAGTCACCTTGATGGTTGAAATACAGGAGGAAATGGAAAAGGGGCACAGACTCACAACTGACATCGCCCAAGAGCCTGGAAAAATAATTTTCCATTCCTGTAAATGATTTAATGTTCTTGTCCCTATAGACGCTTTGCACTGAGTCCTCGATTTTAGTTCTTCTACAATCAAGAGACCTGTTTTTTGCGACTGAACTAGTGTTCAAAGGGCTAAAGAACCCCTTAAATTAGACAGCGTTTTGCACTGGTGACTAAACTCATTCTGAAGATTCTGAATGTATGCAGCACAGTGACAGAAGCATGAGAAGGGTAAAGTTAGATAGAACATTTTCACTAAATAATTAAAAGCCATTTCTTTTGGAATTCATATTCGAAAACACATTCCTGTGAGCTGACAATTCTTATGCCATTAAAAGCTCAAGAAAGCAAGCAAAAATATATATTTTTTTCTCTTTCAACCTTTACAATCCGAGGCTTCCCTGCTACAAGTGTGCGCTTTTGGTTACTTCGGCATGGCATGATTGCCACAATAAAAGTCATTTATTGACAAAACCACAAGTATTCTTGAGAAATGGAAGAAAAGGATGGCTTCACCTCTTTGGATCTAGGCGAATAAGCAAAAAACATATGACTGAAATCTAATTTGGCTGAATAGCTTTCACTCAATACATATGTTTATAAAATAAAGGAACTTGAGCAAATGACATTTCATCGAAAATAAACTGAGAAAAAGCTTGCTGTTTGAATAATAAAATGTAAGAAAAACTTATTGACTTGTACCTACAGTTCTCCATATTGGTATCTTTCACAGACTCATCTGCTTGATTTATTTATTCCCCCTTATCAGGCTGAGAATTCTTGATTGCCAATATTTAGAAAGCAGTATACATACACAATAAATTAACAATGAAAACAACAATATACAACACATGTATTCTATTTACCTTACTCTGTGAGCCAAACTCCTATTAATAACCCCAAGAGAGACCAGCTCAATTGCACTCTAGTCTCTAACTTCCCAGATTTTTGGAGCTCACCTAAAGTAAGCCGAAAACATGATACAAGACTGTCTGTATTAAAAATGCATGATTCCATGTTTGCACCCCCATGACATTGTGCTATTTGCTAGTTCTTCTGTGGCTCTGTTTTATATTTGTAGAAATCAAAACAAAGATTTATATAACAAATGTAAGTGACAAAAAACGCATCATGAAAGGGGAAATGAGGCTCAGCTGTTGCGTAAATTGAGTCTTTGGCTCAACTCTACAAGGTTTGTTCTCACACCCACGGGTGATACGAGTGAACTTAGTTTAATGCACCAATGACTAAATGTGAAAAACTGTTTTTTGTAGTCCCACAGAACCCCACCCAATACATAGTTGAAGTGGCGTCAGTGCGTTTGGATTACTAACAGTACCTAAACAGGGATCCAGGGACACTGTGGTGATTGGAAACAAGCTAATTTTGTTTTCTTCAATTCTACACACACACAAACTGCACTAAGAAAAAGACACTTTAACTAAAAAGTGTGTTTATTTCAACAGGTGCAACCTGTTGCTTAGCACATCTTAAACAATCACACAGAAAGCAATTAAAACAGCACAAATGCATGTTGCGAACAATGACAGCAAAATGAACATTTCTACAATGGTTAAAATGTCATCTAAGAACCTAACACCATAAAACCTACATCTATACCCAACGCTAGGAGAGCATGGAGTAGAATAACTTGCATCTAGATTTTCTTATGGAGAATGAGTACACTGCATACTTGTTTACAGTTGAACGCTGTAATTATCAGTAGTAAGGGAGTCTGTGTTCCCTGCAAAAATGCATCACATCAGCATCAGCTCCTCCCAGACTTTGCGGCTGAATATCATCTTTCAGCAGAAAAGGCGAAATGGCAGCATCTCTGGCAGTATCTTATGCAATAATATGGGGTGAAGGACTTCTCCTGACAAGTGGTCAAGCGGCAGCCCTTTTAAACTATCTCTTATCTAAGATGGAATTTCCAACATCACCTTAGGAATGTCTTGTACAACCAATGAGCATCAAGATGCTAGTCTAAGACACATTCTTTTAAAGAAATACGGTAAAAATACCAGACGACACGGTTTTAGCTATTGTTCTTGTTTGACCTTGAAATTGAGATAACAGGACACTTGTTACAGACTGATGCTGCATCAGGTGTCTTGCTGATGTTTATATCCAAGTGACTTGACACTTTCACAGGTTCTTCAAAAATAAGAACAGGCAACATCTGTGTCAAAGGCAGACAAGTTGATGGCTCTGCAGAAATACAGAAAATGGAGCCTCTGCCTACTTAAAATGGAGTTGGGCCTTATATTCTTTAGGTCATCTCCATCTGAATTGTAACATCATGTAGTGGATATATAGGGATTTTTAGGTAAATCTATGCTCTCAGATCATTGAGACATAAAATTCTAAAATCAAATTAATCTCAATACCTGTAATATAAATATAAATTATATAATGAGTATACATAACATAACTTCATAAAAGCATGACTACATAAAAATAGCAAGAATAAATGCAATAAGCTGTCCATGAATTTGTTTCTTTGAGTCTTGTACGTGTCAAGCAATAAAACATTAAACATAAGGATATATGAATAGCATTTTAAAAAGATATCCTCATAAAAACATTTATGTTGGGTGAGAGGGATGTGTGTTTGCGATTGAATAGATCAGACATGATAGCGAATAAGCCAATTAAAAGTGATGTGGCTTTGAAAAAGGAAAAAGCACAAATACAAAATGGTCCATCAAAAATCTTCAGTTTCACAACACAGTCACTGTGGTCGAATCGTAGGTTCGTGAGTTCGTGAGTTGTTTTCAATCCTCGTCAAAGGACTTGTGGACGTCAGCAGGTTTACACGCAGCATGCATGTGTGCATTGCGAAAACCAATTAATGCGTGCTTGTTGTCATTAGCTCGCACATTAGATGGAGCAGCAATCGGTTGCAATTCCAAAGTACTCAGCAATGGTGAGAGCACTCCGTTTTGAGGCTTGAACATTAACAGCGAGTCAAGCCAGTCATCGAGCAACTCGTCAAATAGTGTCACTGGTGTAGTTGATCCATCATAGTTAGCATTTTGTAGAAGGGGCAAACGCATTAATTGACATTGTCTCTGGTGAGATTGCAACGGTTGAAGGGACATTTCCACGTCTAGGAATGCCAGTGAAGGTTGCTCTCGATGTAGACCTAAGTTGATTTCAGCTGGACAGTTTATACATCAGAACACAGTTTTCACGTGCATAGCATCTATTTTACTAAAAGATAGTATCCAGTTCTCGTTAAGTTCCGAAAGCCAAGCATGTCCCAAATGTCGTTCTTGGGTTTCTCTACATATTTGTTTAGCTTGATAAGTGTCTTCCATTTTATTGATTTTCTAGTTGGATCAGGAAAAAGATAATATTACCACAGCCGATGAGCAGTAGGATGGACTACAGATTACAAGCAAAGTAATGGTATCACACAGAAGGAAGTGACCTAACAGATTTCTACAGCTGGCGGTGCTAATAAACACAGGGTCATCTTCATTCAACCACATGTAAGAAAAAGGAAATTTTCACAAGTGGGACAAATGTGAATTTTGTACTTTTGGTAGTCATGCAAGTGAATAGTTGTGATTAGCAAAGAAATAATGCCATGTATACCAGGTGAAAGGTGGTGCTTCCACTTGTTCGATACTCAGCAAAGTGTATAAGGATTCTTTTTACACCATTGTTTTCTGTGGTGAGGTCAAATTATACAGTTAAAAAATGTCTGTTTCATTTAAAAGTTGCCAGAGCACAAAACCTGATCTGAGTGTTTGCAAAGCCCAATTTAGTTGTATAAAAGCTCTTAACTGAGCCTGGCCAGGTTGAAAAAGACCTTCGCCTGCTTTAAGGACCTAAGGCTGAGGACAGGATGTGGTTTAGTGTGTATATTGTCTTAGAGTGTGTCCATGCCATTGTTGATAACTTTAAACACTGTTTGCAAGTTTTCCTGATCTATTTACCTAATTCTCCCTGTAGCTTCTTTTCTGAGTATTTGTTCCATTCACTATAAATGCCACCTATTCCTGTCGCTATGAATCATTTATTTTAAGTGGGGTGGGGTCCCAGAAGGAAGTAAAAAAAACATGTTTTCTCTGACTGAGAATAAGTGTTCTTTCGCAGCTAGAATACTGGAATGTGCTTACCAGTTTTGACATAGTTTGCCCACACTGTATGTGGTAATTATTACAGTTGTTTGTGTGCTGTATCGGGGATCAAGTCGATTAGCTTTAGGGCCTGGGGTGTTGGAAAGAAAACAACGCATGCAGGTATTGGAATCATAGGGCCATAAGGCTAAACATTCAGGAGGGAACTGAGTAGAATTAAATGTTCCATTCTGGATCTTTTCGTTTATATCTGAATCAGAAATTTTCATTTGGAATTGCCAATTATTAAACATAGTCAAAATAACTTTTGGAATAGAGGGTTTTTAAGGACTTTCATACTACTAAATCCCAGACAGGTGGCCTGCTGGATGGTTTTGGTCAGAAAAATCATTTCTTTAGGTATAATGCAGGCTCGAAATAAGGCCCCTTTACCTTGAATTTTCAAGAATTTTGTTCTCAAATGCGTTTCCCATCAACAGTTTCTTTCCAAAAGTCATAATATTGTTGAATGGCCAGATTCTCACTGAATTTAATTGAATAAATCAGCTTGTTAGTGATGATTAAATTCTTCTGAAGTTGTTGTGGATTTCTTGAAAAATAGAAAAGTGATGTGATCTGACGTCATTCTGGAAGTAAGGACATTTCTTTAAGAAATGTGGGTGACTATTAGGAGGTGGAGCTTCACAAAGCTCCCATTGTGTGCAATTATATATTTTCCTAGGATAGCTAGTTCTATGCATGTAATAGTGTGCATAATGATGATAATAATACATTTCTTTATAATTGACCAAATTCAAATAGGGATCTTCATTGATCAAAGTGGCATATACCTGTAAATTAGGGGTGGGTGAAGAATTCTGCTCCACCGGCGAAGTTCGCGGGGTTTTGCCCACTCCACGCAGAGTGCAGAGTTCCAAAAAACTCCACGCAGAGATGCAGATTTTTTACTCTTGCGGGGCTTGCCAACATCAAGTTGGCGAGCGCAACCAAGAGAAATCACGCACTAGACCACCTCCCAGCGAGATTTCTGATTGCGGGCGGTTGCGGAAGGTGGCTGCTGCTCGCGTTGAGAAAGCTGCCACTCGCATTGAGGAAGCTGCCACTCGAGTGGAAAATCTACTCGAGCGGCAGAAGAAGCAGCACCCTCTGTAGCTCCGCGTGATGCAGTCTGTGCTGATTTTACAGCGCGGGTGAAACTCCAAGAGCTAAAAATCAGTGGGAACAGCGCGACGTACCGGACTTCGCTTCTCGCGGAACTCCACGTAGCACAGCAGTTTTTTCAGCACTCCGCAGAGCCCTGCGGAGCGCGACTCAGCGAACTCCACCTAGGCCTACTGTAAATCAGACATCATTCGCTTTACAGCCTATGTAGCCCAGTCATCTGAGACAGAATCAGAAATTATGACAACATACGTTGAAAGTTTTAAAACATATGTAACTGCAGTGTCTCAAAAGGTCTCAGAATTTGATAAGGAACCTTTTCCCAAGCTATGCCCTCGGGCACAGGATAAGCTGCGATGTTTGCAGCGCAGAGATTTCATCTAGCGCTGTGGGATGAAAGATGCGGCTGTAGTTCAAGAACCACAGGTTGTGCAATTGTTCTTTCAGGAAATTCAGTAGTAGTAGATTGGTGATCATTGTTAATAGTCGTATAATGAAAAGAAACACTCCTGAAGTGGTCCAAACATAGAACCAAGGTGGGATTAAGTATTTGTCACAAAACCAATGATAAGCAAAAAGCAGCTTATGGTGTAGTGTGACTTTGGAGTGTGGCGAAAAGTCCTCTGTGCAAAGTTTAGAGTGATTCTTGTAAATAGTTGTTTCTCAGAAGGGCAGCATTTTGATTGATGCGGACTCAGGTGGTACTTCATAATAGATCATGGAGTTGTGTGAAACACTGGCAACTGTAGTGATGGTAGCATCCGATTCGTCAAGGAAGTACATTGCTCTGAGTAAGGTTGGAGAAGAAGTGTGCTCAAATATTTCCGGCTGGGAACTCAAGCTAGTGATTTTACTGTTCTAATTATGGGGTACTTCATTAAGAGTAGGGAGAAGCTGAGAGGTTCAGAGTTCCAAAAACTCCACGCAGAGATGCAGATTTTTTACTCTTGCGGGGCTTGCCAACTTCAAGTTGGCGAGCGCAACCAAGAGAAATCACGCACTAGACCACCTCCCGGCGAGATTTTTGATTGCGGGCGGTTGCGGAAGGTGGCTGCTGCTCGCGTTGAGAAAGCTGCCACTCGCATTGAGGAAGCTGCCACTCGAGTAGAAAATCTACTCGAGCGGCAGAAAGAAGCAGCACCCTCTGGAGCTCCGCGTGATGCAGTCTGTGCTGATTTTACAGCGCGGGTGAAACTCCAAGAGCTAAAAATCAGTGGGAACAGCGCGACGTACCGGACTTCGCTTCTCGCGGAACTCCACGTAGCACAGCAGTTTTTCAGCACTTCGCAGAGCCCTGCGGAGCGCGACTCAGCGAACTCCACCTAGGCCTACTGTAAATCAGACATCATTCACTTTACAGCCTATGTATCCCAGTCATCTGAAACAGAACCAGAAATTATGACAACATACGTTAAAAGTTTTAAAACATATGTAACTGCAGTGTCTCATAAGGTCTCAGAATTTGATAAGGAACCTTTTCCCAAGCTATGCCCTCGGGCACAGGATAAGCTGCGATGTTTGCAGCGCAGAGATTTCATCTAGCGCTGTGGGATGAAAGATTGCTGCTGTAGTTCAAGAACCACAGGTTGTGCAATTGTTCTTTCAGGAAATTCAGTAGTAGTAGAATGGTGATCATTGTTAATAGTCGTATACTGAAAAGAAACACTCCTGAAGTGGTCCAAACATAGAACCAAGGTGGGATTAAGTATTTGTCACAAAACCAATGATAAGCAAAAAGCAGCTTATGGTGTAGTGTGACTTTGGAGTGTGGCGAAAAGTCCTCTGTGCAAAGTTTAGAGTGATTCTTGTAAATAGTTGTTTCTCAGAAGGGCAGCATTTTGATTGATGCGGACTCAGGTGGTACTTCATAATAGATCATGGAGTTGTGTGAAACACTGGCAACTGTAGTGATGGTAGCATCCGATTCGTCAAGGAAGTTCATTGCTCTGAGTAAGGTTGGAGAAGAAGTGTGCTCAAATATTTCCGGCTGGGAACTCAAGCTAGTGATTTTACTGTTCTAATTATGGGGTACTTCATTAAGAGTAGGGAGAAGCTGAGAGGTTCAGAGTTCCAAAAACTCCACGCAGAGATGCAGATTTTTTACTCTTGCGGGGCTTGCCAACTTCAAGTTGGCGAGCGCAACCAAGAGAAATCACGCACTAGACCACCTCCCGGCGAGATTTTTGATTGCGGGCGGTTGCGGAAGGTGGCTGCTGCTCGCGTTGAGAAAGCTGCCACTCGCATTGAGGAAGCTGCCACTCGAGTAGAAAATCTACTCGAGCGGCAGAAAGAAGCAGCACCCTCTGGAGCTCCGCGTGATGCAGTCTGTGCTGATTTTACAGCGCGGGTGAAACTCCAAGAGCTAAAAATCAGTGGGAACAGCGCGACGTACCGGACTTCGCTTCTCGCGGAACTCCACGTAGCACAGCAGTTTTTCAGCACTTCGCAGAGCCCTGCGGAGCGCGACTCAGCGAACTCCACCTAGGCCTACTGTAAATCAGACATCATTCACTTTACAGCCTATGTATCCCAGTCATCTGAAACAGAACCAGAAATTATGACAACATACGTTAAAAGTTTTAAAACATATGTAACTGCAGTGTCTCATAAGGTCTCAGAATTTGATAAGGAACCTTTTCCCAAGCTATGCCCTCGGGCACAGGATAAGCTGCGATGTTTGCAGCGCAGAGATTTCATCTAGCGCTGTGGGATGAAAGATTGCTGCTGTAGTTCAAGAACCACAGGTTGTGCAATTGTTCTTTCAGGAAATTCAGTAGTAGTAGAATGGTGATCATTGTTAATAGTCGTATACTGAAAAGAAACACTCCTGAAGTGGTCCAAACATAGAACCAAGGTGGGATTAAGTATTTGTCACAAAACCAATGATAAGCAAAAAGCAGCTTATGGTGTAGTGTGACTTTGGAGTGTGGCGAAAAGTCCTCTGTGCAAAGTTTAGAGTGATTCTTGTAAATAGTTGTTTCTCAGAAGGGCAGCATTTTGATTGATGCGGACTCAGGTGGTACTTCATAATAGATCATGGAGTTGTGTGAAACACTGGCAACTGTAGTGATGGTAGCATCCGATTCGTCAAGGAAGTTCATTGCTCTGAGTAAGGTTGGAGAAGAAGTGTGCTCAAATATTTCCGGCTGGGAACTCAAGCCAGTGATTTTACTGTTCTAATTATGGGGTACTTCATTAAGAGTAGGGAGAAGCTGAGAGGTTCTACTCTGAATTCTTCTTGGTGTTTGCGATGGTCTGCAGTACAGAGTTAGATACATAGTGACATTGTGCTTTTATACATGACTGATGGACACCTGTCTGTTTTTCCTTGAACCAGACAAAGGAAGCAGAATTACAGTTCTTTTGCCTTTTACCTCAATGACTGTAATGGGTGGTCTGTAAGATGGTTCAAAAACTTGAATGTCGTGGATTTTTTCACAAACTATATCACCTATTTCAGGGAACCATCCGTCAGCAGTGTTTACAACCTTCTCTTCGCAGGTGGCAGCTTCAGAACGTTTCACATGAGACAACTTGTCTAATGTGCATGTCTGCTTGCAGAGCACACAAGTTATCAGTCTGTCCGCTAGTCCACTGTTTTGCTAAAAATGTGGAGAAATCAAGTCATACAAGGGCTTCACTCGCTCAGCATAGTGTGGCAAGTGGTTTGTACTGCAGAATTGTGGACTTCTCTTCCCTTTGATATGAAAACTTTGCATAACCTTCTGCATTTTAGGGAAGCATTAAAAACATGACTCTTCAATCAATAGTTGGGCCTTGGTCCTCTTAGTTACTCGCCCTTTCTCAAGGCAGCACCAAGACACCTTCGGGTATTCGAGCGCTATATAAAACTCAACAACATAACATAACATAACAAGTAAGTTCATCCAAAGTTAAGCAATCCCAGCAGGGATTGCAATTTCTTCAGTGTTAGGAGGCTGCAAGGTAGCACACTTCTGAAGGAAATCAGAAGCCTCTCACCCGGTTTCACCTTTCCGACTATACTCCTCTTTTCTTCGGAGCTCGAATTGACTCTCTCTGCTCGTTTACCGTCAGTGTCCTGAAAAGAATGTGGAGAGTGGATACTAGAATACTGATACTGTTCTGTTTTAAAAATTGTTTTCAATGTCCCTTAAATTATAATCAACCCTATCGGATTCCTGAGATGTGGGCGATCTAGTGTGTCTTTGTTCTCTACCCCTCTGTTTCTTTCTGCCTTCCATTGCAGATTTTTCTTTACCAGAAACCTCAACGTCACTTTAATATTTTAAATGCTGCTTAGCGGCTCGCGTACACAAGGTATCACAACCCACAGAGGTGTAAACTTCTGCAATTATTTTTTGTAGTTCCAGTTCACAATCTGAACTGGAACAGCCTTCAGTCTCAGGTGTATAGCCAGAACTGAAGCTTCTACCTAAATGTTACTCAGGATGATCGTGAAAACTGTGAAAAAATCCCTATTAACTTTGTTTCTAAGTTCAGAGCTTGTGCAGCACTGTGGCCGTTCTGTACTTGTTTCAGTACCTCAGGGAGAACTGCCAATGAAGGCATGCCTTGTGTGCTGTTGTAAATGCATGCAAATATGCTTCCCCAGGTGTTACATTTCTCTTCGGGTGGCACCAGACCTAGAGGGAGACACATAGTAAGTATTCTATGTTTGTCGTCAAGGGTCGTAAATGGATAGACCGTTTCCAATTGGTTGGTCTTGCAAGAAACACAAGAGGCAATTTTATCACATTTCATGGACTCTCTTTCCATGATAGCATTAATAGTCTGTGGACTAATGGTTTGTACCTGTACCTGAGCTGCTGGTCTCGCTGTGAGTGCAGGTCAAGATTTCTAGCGACTGTGTAATTGAGAATCCTTACCAGCTCAGCGAGTGCCAAAGTGTCAGGACGAGGAACAGGCGTGTTACCAGCCAAGACTGACCACATAGGCCCTTCATTGCTCAGAGTTCCCAGGCGGATATTCTTGTGCCATACTGGTAATTGACCAGCAAACTAATTCTGATGTTCCTCCTAAGTTAAAAGGATTTTCAATTCTTGGTAATCCCTATACTGCGCAGGTGGTGGTAGTGCCTTATAAGCTTGAAACTGCCCGGAGGTAGCGTTTAGAGACTCAAACTTTACCCATGATTAAAATGTCTTAAAGGCATATGCTGTGTGAGCAGCTATTACAAAAGTAACCCTCCCCCTGCATCGGGGACACCTCGACGATTGAGATGCTGAGTAACTGCTTTCCTGTATTTGGCTCTTACAATGGGGGCTGCCATGAAGACAAACGGATTAAAGTGGGATAGATTAAAAGAATTAGGAAACCCACAGAATGGGTAATAACCTTTTAAGAGTCAAGCTTGACAACAAACCTACCGCAATAGGCGCTCCCTTCTTCCCTATAGGAGGTAACTATGATTACTACGGATGTCTCTGTAATGACGCTATAATGGTTAACAAGTGTGTGTGTATATATAAAAACAAAACTACTCAAGGATAGGCAAAACCTCAAGGCACCACGATGAGTGCCAATGTTGCTTAAACTGAGACTCTGGCTTAGCTCTACAAGGGTTTGTTTTCACACCTCCGGGGACACACAAGTGAACTTAGTTCAATGCACCAACAACTGAATGTGAAAAATACGTTTTTGTGGCCCCCCATAACCCCACCCAATACATGGTTGAAGTGGCGTTTATACTTTCGGTTCCTAACAGTCCCTAAACAGGGATCCAGGATCACCGTGGTAATTGGAAACAAACCAATTTTGTTCTCTTTAATACTTCACACACAAACTGCACTAAGAAAAAGACACTTTAACTAAAAAGCATGTTTATTTCAACAGGTGCACCCTGTTGCTTAGCACATCTAAAACAATGGCCCAGAATACAATTAATAAAGCACAAATGCATGCTACGAATGACAAGAATAATATGAATATTTCTATCATGGTTAAAATGTCAATTAAAAACCTAACACCCTAAAACCTACTTCTATACAATACGCTAGGAGAGCATGGAATAGTATAACTTGCATCTCGATTTTCTTAGGGAGAATGAGCGCACTGCATACCTGTTTACAGCCAAACGCTGCAATTATTATTAGTTAGGGAGGCTGTGTTCCCTGCGGGTGTCGCATCAGCATCAGTTTTCAGTTGAAAGCACGATAGGTAAGCATCTCTGGCAGTCAATATCGTCTCTGGCAGTATGTTGCACACTAATCTGGGGCAAAGGACCTCTCCTGACAAGTGATTATGTGGCAGCACTTTTATACTATATTTTATCTAAGATGGAATTTGCAACATCACATTAGGAATTTCTGGTATAACCAAGGAGTATGAAGATGCACTATGGTAAACAAATACGGTAAAAATATGACAATTCAGACTACTTTTTTTTTGGACTATTGTTCATGTTTGACCTTAAAATTGAGACAGCAAGGCACCTGTTCAAGACTGATGTCACAACAGGTGTCTTGTTGATGTATATATCTGAGTGACTTGACACTTTCACAGATTCTTAAAAAGATAAGGATAGACAATGTCTGTGTCAAAGGCAGACATGTTTATGATTCTGTAGAAATACAGAAAACAAAGCTTTGGCCTACTTAAAATGGAGCTGGGCATTAAAGCCTTTAAGTCACAAGTTGGGCCTTAAAGTCTTTAAGTCACATCTTTAAATAAATATGTTTCAGAGCTCAGCCTGTCCCATTGTTGACTCAGTTCTGTACTGCACATTAACACAGTAGTTCTTGGAAAAAGAATGAGACGTTTTTCGAGCTGCTGCTCCACAACTGTCTTTCAAAGATACTTTCGAGGGGCGAACAGCTGCCTTGCCTCTGGTAGAGTCGGCTCTAATCCCACCAGAGAGTGAGCTGCAGTGATGATGCAGGTGACAATCCATCTTGATGAGCCTTGCTTCAACAATGCTTTGCTTAGATTAGTTTTCTCAAAAACTACAAAAAATATAGTCTGATGCCTGAAAGTCCCTGTTTTTTCTCTATTTAAAACTTTAAAAATCGTTCCACATCAAGAGAATGTTGCGTTCTTTCTGATGTAATATTTGCCTATGGAATGAAAGTACATAAATTGATCCAGGATGAATCTTGAGTTGGTTTTCAGAATTACTTTGGCCGTGTAGAAATGCAGGTAAGTTTTTTTTATGGAAAAAGCTTGCATCTTTCCTATCCCTGTTGCCGAGATGATGGCACACAAGAAGGACATTTTCTAAGAGATGCTGAATTAGGCCCTTGGAGTAAGCTCAAAAGGGGCTACTATCAAAGATGACAGGACATTGTAAAACTGCCAAGATGGAGTGAGTTTCGTACTTCATGGAAAGGTTTGCAAGAGTCCGCTCATGAACACCCACACTATGCTTGATGAGGGGAAGTGCGGTTCATTTGGTGTTCTCAAGTATTTGGAAATGGCAGTTAGGTACAACCTGAAGGAAGTTAATTTCAGTCATGATTTGGCTAAATGGAGATGGTAAGGTAGAAGCTGCCATTGGGTCATCAACAACAGATCCAGGGTCTTGGAGTGTCCCCACACTGTGAAACAGGTCAACCTCTGTGCCCAGCTTCAGAGGCTTCAATCAGTATAGACAAAAAATCACGGGATGTGGGGGCTGTGGCAGGAAGAGTGTGAATGTGCATGTCCGTTCATGTCTCCTAAGAGGTATGGCCATACATTGGCAGTGATGCCCATCTGCTATGAAATGCAGGTATTTTCAGTTTGGTGGATGGTTGGAACTATGAAAGTATGGATCAATGATAAGAAATTGTTCCTGTTCAGTAAAGAGAGAGTTTACTGAGGAGTGACCATATAGTAGCCATTTTGCAGGTAATTGTTGAGTCTATTAGGATCTAGTGTGGGTCACCATTCCCCATTTAACTTCAGCACAAAGAATAATCTGGAATAAAATCCCTGAACCTATTTCAATTTGTGGAAAGCTTCTAGGGTGTTTTTCAGAAGTAACTTGAGGATTCTGTGCTTGAGCTCCTAAAAGTGCTTGTGAACCTCTTGCCTTGGTGGATTTGAATACATTAATTTGTATGAACTCCAAAGCATGCCTAATTTGTACCACCTGCCAGTTGTGATGGAAGAATTGAAGCTTGCCCCAAACCAGCAAAGGCAAAATAGGATGGGGTAGAAGACAAGCTGGAGTCAGGCTCATTTGCACTGGTTTGTGTGTGGGAAGATCTCTACTTCTTTATCCAGATTCGCCTTCATTTCTTGGTTGCGTTTAGGGCTTAACAAAAAGAGATGCCCTTCTTTGGTGTCGATAGGAGTAAAAGATTACCTGAATGCAAAACGCCCTTTCACTGCATTTGGTGTCTATATACTGCATTTGGTGTCTGTATCCAGAAATGCCTTGTGTTAGAAATGGGGGTCTCTAGTTGGCAATGGCTGGCCACTGTCCAAGTAGGGACCCTTCTTCCTAAGTCAGAGTGAGAGGGCTACCCTCTTTAATACCCCTGCTCAACCCTGTGGTAACGTAGCACGAGCAGGTAGGCTTATCTCAGAGGCAGGGTGTGAAGCATTTATGACCATACACAGTAACACAGTGAGGAACACTACAAAGGGACACCACACAAGTAGTTATAAAAAATAAGTATCTTTATATAAAGGCAGATTTATCACAAGACCAATAACTGTAAAAGCCACAATACTGTCAAAGATAGGATAGCTGTTGAAGGACTGTCAAAGATAGTTCAGAGGTTGCAAAAATAAGGTTCAAATTCAAGGCAGTGGTCTGTGCGACCCTTTCTCTCATAAGACTGTCAAAAATAGGATAGCTGTTGAAGGTCTGTCAAAGATAGTTCAGAGGTTGCAAAAATAAGGTTCAAATTCAAGGCAGTGGTCTGTGCGACCCCTTCTCTCATGAGACTGTCAAAAATAGGATGGCTGTTGAAGGACTGTCAAAAAATAGTTCAAAGGTTGCAAAAATAAGGTTCAAATTCAAGGCAGTGGTCTCTGCGACCCTTTCTCTCACAAAGTACCTGGGTTTAGTAGCAAAACCAACAAAGTGTCGCAAAGAAGTTGTAGCGATGATTCTCGGCACGCGAGGCCGGCGATGCGTTGAAATCCTTGCCGCAAGGGAGGATGATGCGCCGATCTGCGGGATGCGTGCGGAGACGACGCGACAAACTTCTGCACGCTGGACCGCCGATGCGATGACTTTCTTGCCGCGTGGGAGAAGTCGATGCGGTGATCCTGTTGCGCTGTGCGATCGTGTTGCGATGCGAAGACAAGACGCTCCGCGAGGGAGCGACGAAATCCGGTGTGATGCAATCAAAGTGGCGAACGCACGGCGTCCGCACTGCGATGTCTTGAAGCGATGATTTCTGTCAGGGTTGCGAGTGCGCGGCGACAGCAGCGCGATGATCTTTCCAGCGCGTCTCGGCTGCAGCGGCTCGCAAAGGGGCGTCAGCGATGGTTTCGGGTTGCGGGCCCTCGGCGGCAGCAGCGCGATGATTTTCCCAGCGCTCTCGACTGCAGCGGCCCGCAAAGATGCGTTAGCGTTGATTTCTTACCCTCTTCTCTCTGATGCAAAATAGAGGCCCTGGAACTCACAGGAGCCTCCTCAGCAGATAGCAGTCCTCGCAGGGAGGAAGCAGGAGGTTGGTGGTGGAGTCTGTTGTGCCTGAGACTCCAGCAGGAGGCTAGCTCTTCTCCTAGCCCTTGGGTGATTGCTGTACAAAAATAAAAGTTCTCTCAATAGTTCCTTTTCCTCTTCTTCAAGGTCCAGTGGTCACTGCTGCAGGCCAGTGCAAGAAACAACACACAAGCACAAGGACAGTCACTTCCTGCAGATTCCTCCAGTGGCACGGACAGAGTTTCCTCTCCAGATCCAAAAGCAATACAAAAGTAGGGGTTTGAGCACAGATATTTATACCCCAAAAGCCTTTGATCCTTGAAGCTACCAGTCCCTGAACCTAGCCAGAACCAGTTCTGCTCAGGCCTGGAGCACTTTGTTTACCAGGCTGCATCCTTCCTTTCAGAAAGAGGGGGTCTGCTAGCAGACACACAGTGGGAGGTGGAGCCAGCATTCACCTTGCCAGGCACAGCCCTATTCAGATCAAAGAGCCACCCTTCCCCACACTCTAAATGCAGATCTCTCTATTCCACCAAGGTCTGACTCAGCCTGTCCTGCCCCTCTAAAACCAGACAGCCAATACACATAACGGCAGAGCACACTGGAAGGCTTAGGCAAGAAAATACCTACTTTCTAAAAGTGGTATTTTCAAACACAGAATATAAAAATAAACTTCACTAAAAGGTGTATTTTAATATTCTGAGCTCAGGCATACTAAATTCGTTTTTCTACCATGTTCCTGGGGTCAGTTAGGACTATAGCATGTAATAGTCAAACTGCCCATTCTAGCCTATGAGGAACAGGTAGCCTTACAGTAGTGAAAAACGAAATGGTGCATAATTCACTACCAGGACATGCTACACACACCAAGGCATGTCCTACCTTACACATACAATGCACCCTACCCGAGGGGCGACTTACAGGATGCCAAGGGAAGGTTCAGGGGCTGGGAAGTGGGTGCACTTCACAGCCAAGATGGCAGTTCTGGACTGCACACAGACACTGCAGTGGCAGGTCTGAGACACACTTTAAAAGCTGCTTCTGTGGGTGGCGCAAACCAGCGCTGCATGCCCACCAGCAGCATTTGGTTTACCAGCCCTGGGCACACACAGGCCACACTACTAGGGACTAACAGGTAAACCAAATAAGCCAATAAGGGATATACCAATTCACATAGACATATTTACCAAGGGAGAGCATATGCACTTTAGCACTGAACAGCAGTGGTAAAGTGCCCAGAGTCATAAAACCAACAGAAACAGGTCAGCAAAAATACAGGAGGCAGGCAAAAAGTTTAGGGGTGACCCTGCAAAAAGGGCC
The DNA here is from genome assembly GCA_963921515.1 of Calotriton arnoldi. Taxonomy (NCBI): domain Eukaryota; kingdom Metazoa; phylum Chordata; class Amphibia; order Caudata; family Salamandridae; genus Calotriton; species Calotriton arnoldi. The sequence goes on from CAWUFW010001745.1 coordinate 1,963,039, forward strand.
ATTTCCAACACCTTGGTGTTGTAGTAAGGAGCTCAATGAGCTAGCGGTGTCAGTGTCTTATTTTACTGCTCCGAGTGCCTTATCAATACGTCTCACAAATGCATTGTTTCTCTCACAATACATAGCCAACACTTTTAGCATTACAGAAGTGCTTTTATCCAGCCATTCCTCCGTAAGGTAGAAGCATTCCTATATGGCAAAATCTGTCAGAAGCTTAATAAAAGGAGTTAACGATTAAGAAATCTGCCCATCCTCCTTTAGGAAAGCTTGAGCTCGCAATAAGTCTTATTCTGGAAATTTCTACAAAATTGAGTCCATGTGCAAAGCTGTTCATTGTATCTAGCAATGATCATTGAGGTGCTGGATAACTTAACATTAGTCGCTAATAAGGCATTGCCTCTTTATCACATCATGTCTTACTTACAGTTCACTTCAGTAAAAGGTGTAGATGAGACATATTTATGTTAGCAGAAATTGGTTTGGGCGAGAGGTTCTCCTTTCATAAAGGAATAATAGCAATAGTTTGAATAATCTTTCTGTACTTAAAATCAAAAAGGAAAATAGGTTTCTCAGTACAAAAGCTGGCAAGCAAAATTTCTCGGTAATCTTTTGAGTAGGGCAAGAATGCACCCATCCTTTGGGACGTTCTCTAGGGTTGCGCCATCTCGTACGACACATGCATCCCACTCTAGTGCTCTGGAATGTAAAGGTTAATCTGGCTTGATCATTGTCATTATGGCACCCTTCTTAAGCAGCATTGTAGCTTTCCTCATCATCAGGAACATATAGTCATTACCTTGATGAGGCAGATAGTTGTGTTATGGTGGCATCAGAGCTGCTTGTACGGTTGGTTGTGGCTCAACTGGAAAGGTTGTTGAGGAGGCTGTGGCACAAACAAAGCAGATAATACTGCCTGGAAGAGGGAAAGCTTTGGCAAGAGTTTGAATCATACCCTACGACAATGTTAAATATTTCTTAGGTAACTGAATCACAGGATGCTAAGGAGGCATATTATACCTCCTGTCATGTCCATAGTGAATGAAGATAATGTGAGCGCCTATGGCCAACATAATGAGGCTGATGTTTGTTGTCATACATCTCACTGTTAATAGGTGTTGAGTGGTGGCTCCTAGGCCATTTTGGCCCTCCTCTAAGCTGAAAAAGCCCTCTCTCATTTTTGCATTTTCCACTTCACCCTCTTCCTGGTCATAATATTCACCGCCCTGGTGGATTGAATCAAACCAGACTCCTGTTACAATAGGTCTGATTGCTCCAGTATAATCTTAATAAGGGAGATCAGTCATTGGGCAGATAAAGTCAAGACAGACAACAAGGTAACAAATGGTATAGGCAATTGATTGTTTCACAACCATGGAGAGAGCAGTTGAAAATAGAACACTGTATGGTTGAACAACTAACGATGAACAGTCAACAGGTGCCCAGTCGATGGCAGAATAGGCAGCGCAGTAACCAAGAGCAGGAAAGAGAACAGCTCGGCAATCAAAAAAGCAGAAACAAGTGAGGAGACTTAGGAAGTTGCCTACCAGACAAGGGAATAGCCAACAAGGTAAACATCCAAGTTGCTGAATGGACATCCGTTGTCAAACAAACAATGGAGCAGCAGAAGCAGACGTTGCTGGGACAGATTGCAGAATTGCAGGAGACTGGTGAATGAATGAAATGAGATGAAAGAGGTTGAGACAACAGCTGATGGCTTTGAAACTACCAGTCCAGACCCTGTAGCACTGAAATACTTAACAGAATTTTCAAAGCAAAGCAAAAGTGACCTACTGGATGCTGTCATGTGGGTGTGCTTGTGGGATGGCACTGTGGTAGAAGCAGAGTTGGAGGGTACCACAGAGAGAGTCTACTAGCCACATTTGAATCCTGAGATGAGTATTTAATTTGCAAGGTCAACAAGAGTAGGTTTTTTTCCCTCCTGCTTAGTGAAAGTGGAGGCTGTGGAAGGAATAGTTACTAAGGGCCTGATTATTAGTTTGAACCGCCGCACCAGTGGTCCGACCGCCAAATTACGATTACGGCGGTCAGACCTCCACAATCCCTGGCAGTGGAGGGGCAGTCAGAGTCTTGCAATATGCTGGCAGTGCCCCTGCGGCACCACCAGACATAGTACGAGTTTCTTCACAACCACACCTTTCATAGCGGTGAGCCCACCATGAAAAGTGTGGCGGTGAAGAAACAAAGGGGGCCCTACAGGGCTCCCTGTTGCCTCAAGGCCTGGGATGCACTATGTGCCCCCCTGTGTGCATGCACCCCCTGTTCCGGCGCGGCATGGACTTTATAGTCCATGTCGTGCTGGAACGCGCTGTGGGGGTCCCACGGCGATGCCTTTCAAAGGCTCTTCTATGAGCCTTTGAAAGGCAGCGCCGTGGGCCAGCTGCCGCAAGACTGCCCGTCGGGATTAGAACCTGAAATCCGGCGGGTGGTTGGTGGTGGCGGTGTGGGAGCGGGGTGGTGGCGTGCCAGCCCGCTCCCACACTGCCAAACTCAGAACCAGGCCCTTAGCTGTAATCCTAGTTCTCCTCCAAGGATATCTACATTATTAGTCCTAAGCACTGAATTGTCATGCCCACACAAATGATCCTGGAGAACCTTTTACAAAGCATATAGCCTAAGGCTAGCCCGTCTACGCCCGTCCGCGCCCGGTCCTCGCCAGGAGCCAGGACCCCTGCATGTTTTACGCCAGAGTCAGGTAACTGCCCAAAGGCTATATGCGCCTATACTAGCCAGGAACTTTTTGAGATTAGACAAAGGAGTTTAAACAAATGCCTCCACCTAGCAAAGGCTACTCCTTGCACCCCTGCGACACTGGAGGGGCCCTTTGCATGCAGGTCCTGCAGATTTCAGAGCCTGCAATTGCCACAGCATCCTACCGATGATGGGATACCCGATAATAGCCATAGACAGCACAGTTCCCATGCAATGACAGAACCCTCTCCCCAGAATCATTTGGGAAACCAAGACTGGAATTGCCTTCTTAGCAATGTGAGATCGCTGCCTAAACACGCAGTGGAAATCTGGAACCTCTTATCTTCTAAACTCCCCGATATTGGTTTCCTGACTGAAACCTGGCTAAAACCCAGCTCCACCCCTGCTATAGCAACGGCACTTCCGGAGGGATATCGCATCCTAAGGCTAGACAGACTGACGAAAGTAGGAGGGGGTATAGCTATAATTCATAAAGATTCCACTAAAGTGACAATATTGGAGCAATTAAGTAATTACAGAATTGAAGTACTAGTCTTCAGAATTGACCTACACCCGCAATACAGCTGGAAAGGCGCACTGGTTTACCGGCCCCTTCCGAGACTTCTCACTCCAACTAATGGAATTAATCTCCCTGCATGTCATTTCTACAAAAAAATTTGTTCTCCTGGGTGACTTTAACGTTCATAGCGAAGTCACCTTGAATCAGGATGCCTCGTCGCTCCTAACAGACCTATTAACGCTAGATTTAAATAAGATCAACAATGGCCCCACTCACCCAGCGGGACACACGTTAGACCTCATTCTTACCAACTCTTCTAATATGCTTTGCGGAGCCGCCTACCCTCTCACATGGACCGACCATTCACTTATAGAGTTCCAAATTAGGGGTCCCAGGATACACTACGCTCCTCCTTTACCTCCTTTGAGCTGGCGTAGACAGTGGCATAAAATCACTCCTGACCACTTCCAGGATTTAATCCCTATATCTTGGAACCTCGACGCAGAGAATATAGAGGACGGCCTAGTCCGCTATAACTCAACTACAAAAACTGCCATTGATCTCTTGGCCCCTTTAAAGCAATGCACTTACTCAGCATGCTTTTCTTCCAACCTCAAGATAGAAAAGAGTTTTTGCAAAAAACTGGAACGGTGCTGGCGCCTTTCCCATAATGCACTAGATAAAGCAAACTATAAAACTGCTCTGACTAAATATCATAAAAACATAAAAAACGCCCGCAAAGCCCATATCGCACTGCAACTAGAACAGGCTGGGAACGCCCCCAAAACCCTCTATCAGATTCTTAAAACTTTCACTCATCCAAAAGCATGCAATAATGAGGAGGCTCCATCTCAAGATTTATGTGACAAAATAAATTCACAAAGAAAATCGACTTAATCTATGAGAAAATCACCTCTGATGGAAGTTTTCAACAGGTTCCCATAACCGACCACTCCCCCGCCCTGCATAACGTGCAGAAGCTAGAAAACGTCCCCATGCTCACGCCCGGTGAAGTAGTCTTTACTCAACACTGTAAAATCAGGCTCCCCTCTTGATATTATCGCGGCCAAGACCACCAAGCTGCTGTCCAAACAGCTCGCTATACCTATTTGCTCAATCCTTAATCTCTCGCTGAGTAAAGGTCAACTCACTACTGAGTGGAAGGCGGCACAAATATTACCCTTACGTAAGAACCTTAAGGCTCCTATGGACGACCTTTCCAACTATCGCCCTATTTGTGTTACCTCTCCTGAGCAAGATATTAGAAAAACATATCATTAAACATCTGTCTGACTTTGTCGAAGCCTCCAGCTGTCTTGATCCATCTCAGTCAGGTTTTAGACCCAGGTATAGTACTGAGTCAACACTGATTGCTGTCACTGATAACATCAGACAGTCCCTTGACAACGGACAAGCAGTACTTCTTGTACTGCTTGATCTGTCGGCGGCCTTCGACACTGTCTCACATCAAATTCTGCTCAGGAGAGTCAGAGAAATAGGAATCCAAGGAACAGCTTTACAATGGATGTTGAGTTTCCTTTCACATATAACTCAGACTATTAACCTGGGCCCATTCCGCTCCAAGTCCATGGAACTGACAAAAGAGGGTACCCCAGGGATCTTGTCTAAGTCCCACTTTATTCAACATCTATGTTGCTCCCTTGGCAGGATTACTTAGGAACTTAGGTTTTGTGCCTATTTCTTATGCTGATGATACTCAGCTCCTACTCTCCTTCGATAAAAATAATCTCAATGCTCAGTCCACCTTCTTAGAAGGCATGAAGATCATTGCTAGCTGGATGAGGCATAATTTCCTCCAGCTCAATGCGGGAAAAAACAAAATTATGTTGTTTGGTGATGCAGCCATGAGATGGTCCCCGAGCTGGTGGCCTGCAGATCTGGGTTCCGCACCAGTCCCCAAGACTGTGGTCAAAAACCTAGGCGTCCGCCTGGACCAGAGGCTAACTCTGAAGGAACATGCTTCAACCACCGTCAGCACTTGCTTCCATGTGCTAAGCCTCCTCCGAAAGGTATTTCCCTTCCTACCTCTGACCACTCGGAAAATCCTTATCCAGGCACTGTTGCTAAGTCGCCTGGATTACTGCAATGCCCTTCTAATATCAGCTAACGAAGCATCACTGAACAGATTGTAAGTGGTCCAAAATACCGCAGCTCGACTGGTCTCCAATGCTCCCCCCTTACCTCCTCCCTCCCCCTCTTGCAGCGATTGCATTGGCTTCCAGTACGGAAACGGATTCGATTCAAGATCGGTTGCATTGTGCAAAAATCTTTGAACAGTAAAGGTCCCAGTTATCTGGCAGAAAAATTCACTAAATATCTGCCACTCAGGACGTTACGCTCAGGGACCAAATCCTTACTTGTGGTTCCACACTGTAAAAAAGCTCGGCTGGGTGGTAAAGCCTTCTTCCACTTAGCCCCTATCTATTGGAACCAATTATCCATCCATCTGCGGGAGTGCTCTGATTGCCTGCAGTTCCGTAAGTACCTTAAGACTGCATTGTTCTGATCTGCTCCTCTTCTCTGGCCGACGAAAGCAGTTCAGTAGCGCGGAGATACCCCTTGGGGGGTGATTCAGGCGCTTTATAGATCAATAAATATCAAATAGATAAATTATATATGATTTTATTTTGAAAAAAAGCCAATTTTTATAAGACAAAGAAATGTTAGGGGTTAAAGAACAGCCCATTAAAGGTTATATTGGCCAATATTCAGCTATATAATTCAAACAAATAATCTTAAATAGAGACAACCTCACTAGAATAACCCAGTAACTAGAAACCTTGATCCCAAACCTTTTTAGGTCTCGCCTAGGCAGCGCGCATGCGCTGCTCTAGGAGGGCCTTCAGCCATCGGTCTGCTCCTTTTCAAGCACACTCGTGCTTGTGGTGGCATCCACCTTGCGAGCAGCGGCGCGCGTGCTAATTGGAAACATATGGCTCTCGCTTCGCCGCTGCTCGCTCCCGCAAGGTGGAGGCCAGTACAAGCACGAGTGTGCTTGAAAACAGCTGCTCGCGATAATTGTAAACAGATGGGCTTTACTCCCTCGTCATCCTCCCTCGTCGTGGCTCATTAAAAACAGCGGCGCACAGGGCTCCTTGTGTGTCAGGTTACACACAAGGCACCGCGCTTTCGTGTTTGCTTCTTCTCATTCTGTTTCCTGCTCTTTGTCCCTACGGCTTGTACTATCGCTCTGCTCTGTCTCCAGTTGCACTGCTTTTGGTCTCTTCTCTCTCCGCTCTCCTTAGTCCTGCAATCTGTCGGTTCTTTATCCATGCGTTCTGTGCTCGTTCTCGGTGCTCTCGCAGCACTTTCTCCTTCCTCTCCTCATTTTCAAATACCCTGTTCATTCAGTTGGTGTGTTCGTTTGCTTTCTCCATCCTGTCTTTAAACTCGTCCCCTTTTAGTTGCATGCTTCGCTCTTTGTCTGTTTTCTCTTTCACCATCAATCCTCGTTGGCTCGTTCTCTTTTATCCAGATTAACTATTTAATACACCAATGTACAGGATTTCAGCGCAGGTTAAGGCCCAGGCTTCAAGGCAGTCGCCGATTTAATTGTTGGACACAGTGGTGCAGTGCCCCCATCACCCGCCCCCCTTTCCACCCCTTTTCTCTTTCTGTAATTTGTCTGTGCGCCCCTATGGCCAGGAAATGGGTGTCGGAAATTGTATGCATTCAATATTAAAATGTAAACGATATATTTGCAAAAGCATCCTTGCCATTTTCTCAGCCCGCAAGCCACGCCTCCGCACAGGCGTTTCAAAGCCCGGGCAGAGGACGGCTTATTATCAGCCAAAATTTTGCTTATTTCTACCCTGGCAGTGTTTTGCCAGTTCCCTTTGGAATAAGCTTTAACATCCATCTTGCATTCTCAGAAATACAGGAGCCCGTGTGTGAAAGATCAAGTCACTGGCAGCGAAGGAGAGGTGAGCAATAGGCACTTGCTCAACCCCCGCACTTTAGTCAACCCACACATGGCACAATCTGTTTGTAGGTGTACGTGCAGGGCTCCTTGTGTGTCAAGTTACACACAAAGGCGCCGCGACCTGCCACAGCACCGTCAGCCCGGTCTGTGTGTGCCTGTCTCAGTACAGCCATGGCACGCCTCCTGTGAGTGACTTAACTATTCAGTACAGTACGCTGTTCTACCACATACTTTAAAAACATTGCCAAAGCCAATAGCTCTGGCTAAGCACGTATAAGGTCCCAAAGGCGCGACCTATTGGCTATGCCAATGCTTGTTTAATAGAAGGCTGAGAGAAATTAGGGACAATGTAGCCCAATAGGCTAAATAACTTACTACCAGTATTTCATGATTCCTTGTAGGTGGCAGCTCAGTATGTTCTCTTTTTACAGAGAGAAGGGACCATGGTAGAATTAGGGATCATTCTCTTTGCTCTTTTTCTGGAGAGAAAGGAGGGTTGCTTATGACTACAAAGATTTTCTTGGAAGACAACAAGGATAACAAATAACTATTCTTTCTCCTCCAAGGGATCCTTCTTATAAGTCAAAAGCAAATCATGGAATCGCAAGCCCATCTCCTACAAAGGCAGACACAAATAGGCAAAGGGGGAAATCTACTACAGAACTTAAACAAAGACGGATGTGACAGAGAAACTTTTTTTATTTTTTTTATTTATTTATTGACATTTTTTAGCAATACACATTCAGCTGTACTTTATCAAATCTGAAAATCGAAAATGCAGCATTATCCCAAATGTGCGGACAATCAAACAAAAAACAAAACAAAAACAAAGAGAACATTGTTTGAAACGGACAGGAGGCTTAATACATATTACCAGGTTGGATACAATAGACATCGGGCCGGTCTTCACGGAGGACACAACATATCAAAGCTCCCAACTGCTACACCCCCGGAACCCACCCCGAGCAGCCTACATGTGTCAAGCTTCATCAGCCATCTAAGAGAGTTGATCTAATCTGAGTGCGCCTCTACGTGTGCTTCTAGTGATTGTGAAGTGTCAGCTCGTCACAGAGAAGCTTAGTCTACATGGGCATCAGCTCTGGAATCTGTGTCAAGACAATAAATGCCTTGTGAAAGTGTGTACAGACTTCTAAGTTGTCAGTGGCTGCCTTACAGATATTTGTAGTGTATACGTTTTTCAACAATGCCTCAGTAGCAGCACTACTTCTCATGGACTGGCTCAGGGTCTACCTAACAAAGATTTGTAAGAATAGCTGTAGGAAAGAAGGTTACGGGAAACAATTCATCAAGAAACGGACTGTTTGATATTGCTAACCCTGTTATTAGACCATAGTTAACGAACAGATGGCGAATTTAAATAATGTCTTTGGTCTTACCTAAACAGAATTTTAAAGCCATTTATACAAGAAGTACAATTTAAAGCCCTTGTGGCTTGAGCAGAATAATTCCAGTAGAAAGCTGAAAGAGAAATTATCTAATTAAATGGAAATCAAATACCACTTTAGGTAGCAAACTCGTATGAAAACTGCAGCCCAGACATTGCCAAATCAAGAGGGTATAGAAATACAGATTTCTCCTGATATCTGGAAGGATAAAAGTTCAGCTGTTGGCACCAGAAGATGCAAAACACCTTCCATATAAGGGAATAGAACACTCTTGTGAAAGGGCATCTGGCTTCTCTCAAGCTGTTCATGCAATATTCTGTATGGTTTAAATTACCATACTGCAAGAGTTTAGGAACCAGGGAGCCAAGTTTTGAAATGGAAGGTTGAAGTGCGGATTCTAGCCCCTGAACTTGAATAGGAGAAATGTTCTGCATGGAAGTCTCTTGTGCAATCATTCCAATAGGTATAGAAAGTTGGTATGCCACCACTGACTTGGCCACTATGGAACTATGCAAATCATCCTCACTTTGTCCTTCTTCAGCTTGAAGAGCACCATTGGAAACAGTGGGATTGGAGGTAACGCTAAGATAAACCTTTTTGATCAGTAAGAGTATTCTTGGCTGGTAGTAAGTGGACGCATAATTTGGGCATTTTTGTTAGCTTCATTTGTAAATAAGTCGATATCTGAAAAGCCCCATTCGTAAAAGATGTTGTGCAGAACCTCATTGTTTAACACTCAATTGTGATTCTCTTAGATTGATCTGATGGGAGAATCTGCTTCCGCATATTGCATGCCCAGCAGATGAACTGCTCTGATGAACAGGGTTTTCACAATACGTCACTTTCAGATTCTTTGGGCTTCTAAAGACAGAGCTCTGGATCCTGTGTCTTCCTGCTTGTTGATATAATGCATTGTTGTTCAACTGTCTGCTTGAACAAGCAGAGAAGAAGCTCTGAAACTCGGTAGAATCGACTCGGCAGATGGACTGCCTTCAGTTTCAGAAGATTGATATGGTAAGTATTCTTCTTTCACCACTGCCCTTGGACTTGCAGGCCATCTATGATGGCTCCCCAACCCAACTGTAAGGCATCTATCACAACAGTTTGAGATGAATCCTCTGGTTGCAAGTGAACACCATTCAGGAGGTTTGCAGATTGGCACCACTAAGGAAGGAAGTCTATTGCAGCCCTTGTGATTGTCCATTTATCCTCCTGATTGCCTGAGAGCCAGCTCCACTGATCTTTTAGGCACTGTTGCAATGGTCACATTTGAAAGTGAGCATGTGGAACAAGAAAGATGCAGGATGCCATTAAGCGTAGAAGTGATGAAATCTGATGGGCCAATGGATATTTCATTTTTAGACGCATCAGACGGAACGACCAAAGTGTCTCCTCCGAAGGGTACACTTCTGTTAATAAAGTGTCTATAACTGCTCCCAAGTAATGGATGTATTGCACTAAAGTTGCCATAGCCTTGAAGTAATTGACAATGAGCCCTAGCCACTTAACTACTGAAAATGCCAAATTGTAGTCACTCTGGACATTTTGAGGAATTTCTCCCTTTATGAGACAAGAGATGGGATGCGACCACCACCATGCACTTTGAGAAAGACTGTGGTGCTGACTTGAGGCTGAAAGGAAGAACTTTGAAATGGTGATGGACATTTCCCACCAGAAATCTCATGGTGCTTTTGGATGATAGGGATGTAAAAATAAGCATCTTGTAGATCTATGCCACACATCCAGTACCCTTGATGGAACTGGGTGTAAATCTGGTTAAGTGCCAACATTTGAAACTTCTCCCATTTTATGAATATGTGCGCATCCCTGGATAGAGCGTTTTTCCATTCTCAGACCTTTTTTTCGAACCAGAAATTAATAGATATAAACACTGTTTCTCTTGTGAGATGGAGAGGCTGGTTCCACTGGTTCTTTGATTAAGAGAGTGCAGAAATCTACACAAAGCAACTTTAGATGGCATTGAGATGTCTTCTTGGGACAAATGAATGGAGGCGATGATCGAACCTCAAAGAACAGCTGTGCTGCACAATATTTAGTACCCAAATGTCTGATGTTATTTTTCTCCACTCGTCTAGATGGTAGCTGATTTTTTGCCCCTATAGGAGTGGCGAACAGGAGCTGTAGTGGTCCTAAGGGGAATAGCTTCTGGATATCTAGCGGCATGATCCACCACCACTAGGATAAAACTATGTCCAGATGCTGTTGGAGGGTTTAAGGGACCTACAATGTCTATCCCTACCCTCTAAAAAGGGAACCCCAACCACATCTAGTGGGATTAAGGGGGCCTTTGGCGTGCCATCTGACTTACCACTGGCTTGGCAGGTGACACAAGAGTGACAAAACTCCTTGGTGTCTTCAGACGTGGGGTCAGTGAAAGTGAGGGACAAGTCTGTCCCAAGTCTTACTTTGCCCAAGATGTCCAGGAAAGGGAATGTCGTCTGCCAGGGTCACTAAGAATCCCCTGTAATTCTGACCAACCTCTTGGTGGCACCAGGCTTGGGGTCTCTACTCTCAGAATACAGGAGCCCATCTTCCCAATAAATCCTACCGGACCTACTGACATTCCCGGCTTCATCAGCAGCAGCCTGCTACCCGAGTTGTTTAAGAGAGGGGCAGGCCTTCTGCTCCAGACTCAAGTCTTCCTTAGAAGGCCCCTCTGCCCCCAAGCTCCTCTACCACAGTTCCTTCACAGGTACTGAGATCATCTCCCTCAGGAGACTGATTCTCACTGGGAGTTTCAGAGGAGGATACATCTTTACCCTTCCTGCTCTTTCCCTAGGGAGCTAGCTGGTCCATTTTTTCAGGATCCAGGGCTCCCTCAGTGCCTAACTTCTTGGCTTGAGCCCTAGTGACAGCAAAGACACTGGCTGAAATCCCCATAATTTCTGCATGGTCTTAGACTGCCCTTCAGACCAGGCTGAAGTTTCCAAATCATTGCCCAGTAAACAGTCCACAGGTAGGTCTGAGGATACCACAACTCTCTTTGGGCCGGTTACCCCTCCCCAGATGAGATTGACAACTGCCATGGGATGATCTGTCCTGACATTGTTAGCATTGGTCATTTGTTAAGTCTGACCAAGTAGAATCTGTTCAGGAGACAAGAGTTTCTCTGTCACCAGAGTGACACAGGCACCTGTGTCCCTGTGAGCTACAGCTTCATGACCATTGATGAGAGGCTGCTGTCTGTATTTTCCCAAGTTAGTAGGACTTACAATAAGGGTGGCAAACTCAATGCGACCATCACAGACTAAAACAATGAATGGGTGTACTGACTAGGCCAGAACTCACTTCAGTACCCAAGGCTAACCCAGCTAAACTCTTGGGGGCACTACTACTACCTGTGCTACTGTTAGGGGCATTAGGAGGTTTGAGAGTAGTAGTAGTAGTGGTGCTAGACTTAGAGAAATTGGCATCCTTTGCCCTATGGCCTTTTTCTTTATCTAAATAGCACCAAGGTTTCTTACCGGAGGAGGAAGAGGATTGGGACCCACCCCCAGAGGAAGATTTTTGGGGACCTTCCGAAGGCTCTTTCTTTCCTTTAGATTTCTCCCCACCTTTCTCTTGGGCCTTAGAAGACTCTTGCTTCTTCTGGTCACCACTAACGTGAGACTTTTGTTTTACCCTGCTGCGAACCCATTTGTCTGCCTTCTTTCTCAATTCTTGGGGAGAGGTCAGATCCGGGTCCAGCAGGTACTGGTGCAGTTGCTGATTCTGACAGTTATTAAGGATGTGCTCTCTCATAAGTAAATTGTACAGTCCTTCATAATCATGCACATTACTCCCATGCAGCCAGCCTTCCAGAGCTTAAATAGCACTATCAATAAAATCTACACAGTCTTGAGTGTGTGCCTTCTGTGTGTCTCTAAACGTAACCCTGTATTGCTCAGTGGTTAACCTAAATCCATCTATGAGTGTACTCTTCAAGACTTTGTAATTATTTGCATCTTCTTCCCTCACAGTCAAGAGTTTGCCTCTACCTTTGTTAGCAAAGGAGAGCTACAGGATAGCTGCCCACTGCCCCTGAGGAACCTTCTGAACTTTACAGGCCCTCTCTAAATCAGGTAAGGCGGGACTATCCTGCTCAAGTTCCTAGCGTCAAAGGAGTGTCCCCTAACCCTAGGTTCACTAGTGCAGCCACCATGGGATTCTGATCCCAAATTCTTCCTAGCTCTCTAAACTTCTAGGGTCTCCTTTTCCAGGGCCAACTGCTCTTCTTGATCCTGAGCTTGGCTGCCTCAAGTCTGAGAAGGTGGTATTCCCTTTCTAAGGAGTCCTCCCTACTGCTAGAGATTGAGGGCCCCATTGAAGCGGAAGAGGAGGCTGAATTAACTGAGGAGGACCTGGACCTCCCCTGAACTCGTTGTACCCTTCCAGGAGGAACAAGCATTTGCAATGCAATAGGTCTCGCATTTACAAGAGTTTGAGCTATTGTCATTGTAAATGGCAATGCCTTTTATTTATATTTTGAAAACCTGCAAGCGGTGCGTAAACACGCACTTTGTACTTGTAGTCGTTGCTTACGCGAAGCAAGGCTGGCAGTAAAAGAGGCGCGGTTACTGCAGCCTCGCTTCTCATAAGCAATGACTAGAAGTTCAAAGTGTGTGCTTACGCACCGCTTGCAGGTTTTCAAAGACATTAATAAAGGCATTGTCATTTATAATGCCAATAGCTCAAACTCTAGCAAATGCGAGACCTATTGCATTGCAAATGCTTGTTTTCTTTACGTTTAGCCATGTTGCAACATGGCTAAGAAACTTGGCAAAGCCAAAAGTTCTCACATAGAGAGGACCTATTGTCTTTGTCAAATGATTCACCCTTCACAGAGCGGTATTTTTTTAATGCTCCGTGCAATGAATGAATTGCAGCTGGAAAGAGCTACAGGTGCCCCATCAGGGTCTCTTGAAAGCTAGACTCCTGCTGGTTCTTATGTGATGTTTTGGCTCATTACATCTTCGCACAATGCATTTATTTCAGGTTACAGATAGTGTAGTGAGTTAAACTATCGCCACTGAAACATGCAGTGATATGAAGGTCACATGTTTCAATCCCCACAAGGCCATCTGAGCCTTTCTTCCTTCTGAAGTCGGAAAATTGATTAACTAACTTCGGTAAAAGAAACACTTTTTATTTGCGGCACTTGGACACTACATAAGTGCAGTGCGACGATATGTTCACATTTTTAACTTTTTTACTTTTCTGTATTTGCATTGAATGCCGTGAATGTCACAGTTTGGCAGCGGTTGTGTCTGTGAGTGTGTCAGTAAATGTGAAGGCTCACGTGGTGGTGAGGTAAGTGGGAAATCCCCAAGGAAAGCAATGTGTTAGTTACTTATCTAGTGTTTTTTGTGAATGTATTTTTTGGCAAGGTGTAGTTTGGGAGCGTTTTTGTGTCACAGAGTTTCAGAGTGATTCCTTCAGCAGGGACTTAGTTCCTTTTATTGAGTTTAGGAGTCTTACAAGCAGTCTTGGTTGTGAATGTGTCAGAATTCAAGGCAGAGTGTCTGAGTTCTGGCGACTTTCAGTGAGTCTGTGACGGTTTGTACAAGTGACTAGCAGGGTTTGCCATGAAAGTGTAGTCGTCTTAAATATCAGCTGCAAACCATGGACCTACTAGTGCCAACAAGTGAACTCGTGTGCACTGCATGAGAGTACTGGAGGCCCACCAGCTTTATCCTAGGTGCAGGGTATATCGTGACAGAAACGGGAGTCCTTTCAAGTGCCAGGAAGTCCTTCAGCTGCGTTCCATATGCACTATATATATTTAGAAAAAAAGTACACTCCGTGTGTAATGTCGGCGGCCACAGGAAGTAGTCTTTTGAAGTAACACCGAGCCATTCAGCTGATTTTTGTTTGTCACTTCACACGTACCTTAACAGTCTTGCGGAAGTGCACGTCGTGTCTCAGCTGTATTCTATTTGCAATAGGAAGAAAAAACCAGAGAACTCGCACTTTTCAGAGTGGTTCGAAGAGTGCACTCGGTAGAGCTGCGCAGGGAAAGCCGTTTAATTTTGGTGTAAATAACGCCTGTGCAGAAAAGGTGCCAGACAGCGCCCCTTGTGCACGGTCACTTTGGGTGACCTTAAATACGAGAAATGTGGGGATCGGATTAGACGACGGGATGTGGAGTAAGAAGCTCAAGGAGGGCGAGGGGAAGAACCTGTGGGGGGAGTGTGGGGGGGGAGGAGGTCGGTAGAAGGAGAGATCGTCGGCATTGAATGGCGGAGAACACCCGCGCGCCAAATTAATTAAATACATAAACCTAGCGCGGCCGCTAAAGTTAGCGGACCGCGTTCTAAATTAAAATAAATAAAGAAGCGCGAGGACTGTGAGCTAATGGAACAAGCTGCCGAACACAGACACGCCGTGAGCGTGCACATCAGCTGTCCGGGCAAGTGCACATCAGAACGCGCCGTGAGCGTGCACATTTGCTGTCTGGAGATCGCCAGAAAAGACCAGCGTGACGTGAGCTCTGGGGACACGCTACAGGGCATCGCGTGAAGCATGGCGGAACGATGGTAAGGTGGGGGTGGGTGGGGGTGGCAGGCGCATGGCTGACTGACACTGGAGGGGTGCAAGGACAGCTTGACACTGGAGGGGGTGCAAGGACAGCTGGGGAGTGCGTGCAATGCGGCTGGAGAGGATGGAAGGGGGACAGGAGATGTGCACATCGCGTGCCTGTACGTGCGTGTTCACATTTCCAGTCCGGCCTGCGCGTGCACAGCTCCTGTCTCCCTTCCGAAGCAAGTCAGTGACAATAGATCTCGCTAGCGACAGCGCTTCGCGCTGCGTCGCCAGGCGAGACCTAATAAAGGGGGTACTAACTCTAGGACATCCCTCTGTCACTATTACAATTCCCTGGGGGACTAGAGGTCTCCAGTGCGGTGTCTTCAGACTCCTACTGGACATGCTCAGAAGCAGAGTCATGGGTGTTGGACATCCCTGGTTCATCTTCTGGATCATCACCACCCATACCCAAGTTATCCTGTCCATCTGACCTATCAGAATTTTGGAGGTCATCCTGCAGGAGCATCTCTAAGAGTTGCTCTTTGGTAGGCTTGCTAGCAGTCTTAAGTTTTCTAGCTGCAGCCAGGGTCCTAAGTTTCTGAAACTTAAGACCACTGTATCTAGAGGATTGAGCCCCATTTGACTCACCAACTTGAGACATGGTACTAGGTGTAGTGTGGTGTAGTGCACCTACCTACCCTAGTGATCCTAAACTTCCAAAGATTGGAGAAAGGGTTGTGCTAAGACCCATGACAACCAATCCAAAAGGTTCAGTAGAACTTACTTGATAAAGTATTATATGTACCTAGCTAGTGATGTTTTTTCATGTAACCTTCACTTGATTACGTGGTAAAACAGTGCAGGCTTTAATCCAAAACGCTGCACACCAAGGTAGGAGGCGGGCTTAGTATATGGTGTACACTCTAAGGAGTGATGCACCTTGCACTAATCCAGGCAACCTTTATGGTGATTTTAGTGGTCTTTGATAACCACAGAAAGCTCTCAAAGTGGTAGCTGTGGAGAGCAGCCTTCAGGCTTATCTTGAAGGAGTGTAAAGCAGCTTGTTTTACTACATTTAATTGACAGTGTAGATTAGATGAAAAAGAACCACACAGCGTTTACAAAATTAAGTCTATTTATTACACAACACAATCACTAACAATAACACATTGGTATATCTCCTAGCCGGAGATATCAATAGTACACATGAAAATACTTCAAAGAAATCAGGTAAGTAGCACAAATATACACTGGTCTCCAGGTGGACACCAAAACATATACTAAGAAAGTGGAATGCGAACTGCAAGGAACAACGGGACTTGAACCAGGAGACTCAGAGGAGCTGGGAGAACAAGGAGCCACCTATGATAAGTACCTAGGAACCCCACGGAGGCTGTGTGCAGAGTGGAAACACAGCAGCGTGCCCAATGGAAGTCTATGGAGAAGTTGCGATTGCAGTTTTAAAGTAAAAGGACCCTTTCCAGAGGATCCCGAAGAAACCCTTTCGAGGACAGAAGGTTGGAGAGCCACCCCACCCGTGGATGCCCCAGGAACCAGGTTAATTGCACCAGTGAAGCCGGGTGCATAGAGGTGAAGTGGCGTCGGAACCTGCCATAGACGACAATGGAAGAGTTTGGAGATAAGGCCTCCGGAGAAGTTCGTGAAGATATCCAGTGGAATCCAAGGGTGGATTCTTGAAGAGGAAAATCTGTAAGCAGAGGGGACAGGGTCTATGTCACTTGGAAGTGACCAGGAGGCACGGAAGCACAATGCCCAGCCTTGTCAGGGAGCTCAGGAGAGTTGATGAGGACCTTGTTGCTGCAGCTGTGGGGCCCAGGCAACGCTGAGGAAGACCAGGAGCTGTGCACGAGCTGTCCCACTTTGGATGTCGGTGTCTAGGTGGTCAGCGTCCGGCAGGGGCACCAACATGCCTTGGTAGCCGCAACTTACGTGGAGAACAAAAAGATTCAACTGTTGGGACCAGCAAGGTCCAAGTGACTCACCAAGTGCAGGAGGGTCAGAGCAGACCCCGAGCAAGCAGAGGAGCCCACCAAAGCAGAAGACCCTCGAGAAGACACACAGGCCGAAGGCACAGGAGTCACAAGAGGACCTCAGGCAGCTCACCAAAGATCAAGGCCCAAGGAGCAAGTGATGCATTGAGGACGCTGATCTTCGAGGGATGAGGTGCTGGAGGCTGGAGCTTCTTGTAGCCTGAATATGTCTGGCGTGTAGAGCCAACAAGCCTTGGCAACGGCAAGTCGATGTGGTAAACAGGGGTTTGGTCCCAGCGGCTCCGACTGGGGATATTGTCCCCCAAATTGCAAAGTAGACAGGTCAGGCCTCGAGGAAGTTGCAGAACCACCACCTGTGTTGCTGAGCCTCGGGAAGTCCGTAGGACGACAGAAGCAGCAGACCGGTCAGCATCGTTGCCGTGCCTGCAGATGCAGGGGAGTGACTCCTTCACTCCAAGGGAGATTTCTTCAGCTGTCCTTAATTCCCACAGGTCTTCTGGAAAACCTGAGCGAAGCACAGACACAGACGAGGCAGAAAAATGATGAACAGCGAGACCAGGAGCAGCAGGAATCTTCCTTGATGCAGTCTTGGTTCCTGTCGAAGTCCAGCGAAGTCGAGTCTGGGAGGTGGTCACACCTCCCTGTGACAGGAAACCTATTGTTCTACCTTCTCCTGCTCGAGCTCATCTCAGCAGCAGGAGGGCAAAATCTTGCATGTGGTCGGCAGCAGCACTAGCTTACTAGCAGACCCTAAAAGGTTGGCACTGGGAGTATGGAGGGTCCTCTAAGGGCCACCCCAGTACATGGGATCATACCTCCAGCACCGGAATCGGTGTTGGAGTATGATTCCAACATGTTTGATACCAAACATGACCAGGTTAGGCGCTGCTATTATATAGTTAGACCTCTTGTAATGACTGATGTCCACTATATATCTTAAAATGGCTGACCGCACTTACAAAGCCTGGAGAATCGACTCCGGGTTTTGTAGGGGTGTCCTGCTCATGCAGGGTCACCCTCACACTTATAACCAAACAACCTGCCCTCTGGACTCTTCCATAGGGATGACTTATAGGTTTCAAGTGTAGTGACCTCAGATATAAGGAAACTTATATCTGTTGTGATAGGTGCAAGCACCAATTCACACAGGCTGCAATGGCAGGCCTGTAGCCAAAGTTAAAGTGGACTCCCATGGTTGGCACAATACATGCTGCAGCCCATATAGATCCCTGGTGTACCTATGCCCTGGGTACCTCAGTACCACATACTAGGGACTTACAGGGGTACACCAGTAGCCAATTGTGGAGGTACAAAAGTACTTACTACAGCCATTTTGGGAGACAGAGCACAAATGATGGGGTCCTGAATAGCAGGATCCCAGCAAGCTACAGTCAAAATAAACTGACACCAGGCAAAAATTGGGAGTAACCATGAAAGCAGATCCTACATTCCAACAGTGAGTATCAATGCTGGAGCTGGTTTTTGTTATTCACCTTTTCCTTTAGTTGAATTATGGAAGTGAAAGGATCTCTGATGGTAAGATTGTTGTGGTACTGTTAAGGCCACCAAGGGGGGCTTGAACCCTCTGTTGTTGGTAGTGTCTGTCTGTACTCAACTGCTTTTCAAGGTCCATTAATTTTAGTGATCTCTAGCTTGGACTTCATAAGTTGCATGCCGTTGTCAACATGGACTCAATTGCTCAATTGCCACCTACAGGGCATGATGGCGTACTGGTAGTATGTTATTCCATAAAGGAGCAATACAGTTCCCAGCTTTTCAGGATTCTGACTAGCATTTTCCTTTTTTTTCATTATTTATTTATACCAAGAGTTTAAAACCCATACCAGGTATCAACATTAATTAAACATTGCAGTACATAGCGTGTTGTGAGAGAAATAGAAAGAAACAAGCATTTTGTCCGACAGCACACACAGAACACGACAGCCAGACTACCTTTTTCTCTTGCCCTCCCATTAAAAAAGGTTTGTGTAAGAGTTTACTAGTCACTAAGTTATTCTAGCAACTTTGTTTCGATAAAAAAAAAATTAAGTAGACAGCAGAAAACTTGGCAATATAGCCTTTCATATGCTATTGTGTTTAATTTCTTTTTCTTAAAAAAATTGGCATGTTTCAAAATGAAAGCAAAATATAAGCTTTGTAAATAAACATGTGCTCCGTACCCCGTGCATGGTTGGGAAAATTGAGTGCTTATGACTAATAACGACAATCTCCTCAAATCAAAGATACTGATTTCTCTTCTAACAAAGCTGCGACTAGTATCCTGTCCTGGTCTTTCAAAGTTTTGGCATAAAATGTGAGGTGGATTTCACATTTTCTGGAGTGAGGAGTCGTGTCTAAGCAATAGATATACTTTATGTGCGGGTCATGTATATAAACCTTTTTCTTGCAGAATTTTAAGAGAGCTTTCTTGGTAGACGTCTCAGATAAGTTTGGAGAAACGTCCTCCTGATTCAGGCTTTAACAGACAAATAAGTGTCAAAACCACCATCCTTCTGGAATAATGAAGCTGAAGAGCTCCAGGAAGAATGTGCAGAAATAGCCAAAGATGTAATATGAGAGTAGAGATTCCTTATCACTAGATGAGTGGTAGAAAATCTATGAAATTGGAGCATATGAGGGAAGTTGCACTCTGAGTCTCTCCTCATTTGCATGAGTCCTGGTCACAAAATAAGATTAACAGACTACAATTAGCATAAGGGTGTTCTGAATGTTAATTCAATGTATATACGTGCTACTATGTAAACATTGGCTGCTGAGAATTCCCAGTGTGACAATGGGGAATACTGCAAGCAAAGGAATTTATGAAAGATCAAATGCTCTTGAATGTGTTTTATACGGTTTAATAAATATTGTTGATTTTTCAAACATCGACATTCACCAGTGCATATCCTTTTCCATGTCACCCCCCTGATAATACATCATCCAATCCAAATACGGAAGAAAAGAAGTGCATAAGACACCATGTTCTTGTCTCAAGGCAAGGAATAAATATGTGACTTCAGGGTCTGCTAGGAAATGCACAATTAGTACTGCTCTAAGTGTCAGTGGACATATGCTCCCCTACAGTCTGTAGCAAAAAAAGTCCCAAATCGTGGCCCATAGTTATGCAAAAATACGTTCCTAAAAATCTATAAAATATGCGTGACTATTCCCCACTCGTCACATCTTTTCCAGCACCTCTTTAACTTATTTGTATCATCAAAGTTGGGAATCTTACTTATTGCTTCTCTCAACTTGGTATGAGTGATGCTTCTCTGCACCTTCTTCATAATCACTGCCCACCGGTCTTCTGAAATCTCGTTTTTTTTACTAGCTTTAAATCAATCAACCTGTGAACGTTTTTTGCCCCTCTTGAGGGAGTTTTTATATTTTTGACATTCCTACCTAATTTATAAAAATATACACACTGTTGTAAGAGAGGTTAAAGACTTTCACAGGACGCTTTCAAGATGGCTGGAAAAAGAACTAGATCAGACGCTTGCTATACACTGTTTTTCGAAAAAAGAAGTGAGAGGTCAGATAGCTGCTGCTTTAAATACTGGATCCACGACCCAATGTGTCACCTGTACATATTAATACCTCTCTTCTTTCCAAAGCCCTTCACAAACATATCACCAATTTTAGTGCATCTCGCCTGTTGCCATCTGCTGAAGGTCCTTCTGTCAAGCCCTGGAATAAATGCTTGGTTACCTAGGATAGGAGGTACCACAAAGAAAAGCTTGGTAGCGTAACTTGGTTGCCTTTTGGTCCCAGACCCACAGGATAGCGCATTTCATTGGAAAAGCATACCATATTTGTAGCGATATTGTTTGGAGCAAGCAAGGGGGCCTCCCACAGTTGTCTTTTCCCTAAAGTGTGGTCCATAAAGAATCAGTGAAATTCTGTTTCAGCTCTCGCACATTCTAGAATATACCTTAGCTGAGTCGCTTGTAATTTAAAATTATGTTGGAATGCCCAATCCTTGCCTTCAAGGATAAAAAAAAACCCCAAGAAAACAGTATTGGCTTGTGTTCTCGATTCTCCTCACCCCCTCCCCCATAAACCTCCCACACATCTGATGAATTTTATCTAAAAAACACTCCTCTCAACAACTGAAAGAGAAACAATTTAGGTAGTACTATCATTTTGATGGTAGCTTGACCCCAAACTATGAGAAAGTTTGATTGTGCCACTTTTGAAGATCTCCCAGTATTCTTATTTTAGTGGGTAAAGCTGTATGTAGCTCTGATTGCTGTCGGAAGTCCATAACCCCAAGTATATCTTTAAGGAGGAGAGCCACCAGACTGGTGAATAAGCCATTAGCTAGTTCATGTCCTCCTTTAGCATGTGTACATTCAGAACTTCAAATTTGTGAATCTTGATTTTAAAGCCAAATACGGTACTACATTTCTGGAGATCTCTCTTCTGGGCATGAAAAGACTTTACTGGGTGATTTAGGGAGACTTAAATGTAACCTGCAAACAACCCCATCTTAAATGTATCTATCCCCAGTTTCACCTCCTCTATGTCCGCTACCTTGCAAATGTACTGGGCAAGGAGGCTTAAGAGATAGCACAAACAGCAGTGGGGACTTAGGGTCTTGCCTAGTCCCTTTCTTTATGAACATGTGGAGATTCTTTACTGTTGATTTTTTGGGTGGCTGTGGGATATGAATAGCCCACAATGGCCATATTTTGGAACAGTGGGCTAAATCCTCTGGACCTTAGGGCTTCTCTGAAAAAGCACCACTTAACCCGGTCAAATGCTTTCTCAGCATCTTGTGACAGGAACATTGTTCAAGGTTTCCTCAGGTTCGCAATGTCCATCAGGAGAAGTATCTTCTTCTTATTGTCCCTCCCACCCGCATTTTTGTTTTAAATACTATCTGATTAGGTTGGATCAGCTAGGGCATTACCACCTCGATGTGCAGAGCCAAACTTAGCAAATATTTGTATGTCTATGTTCAAAAGCGATATCGGACTGTAACAACCACACTCTTTTGAGTCCTTCCCAGGTTTCAGAACAACAGATACACTAGCCTCAACTACTGAGAGGGTTATGAAGCCCACTTTGGTGAAACAGTGAAATATCATACAAGTGTTACCACTAGTCCAGGTCAACATGTTCTACAGAAAGAGAAAAGACTGTTGCCTGGCCACAAAGCTTCACCTTTGTTGAGGATTTTAATAGCTTCAACCACTTTCTAAGCAGTGATAGTGACATACAGTTTCTCTAACACTGGTCCCCTGACATGTCTGTCACTTCTTCAGATAGCACATTTTCACTGGCATTTATAACTGTTGATAGTAACTTTGGAAGGCCTTTTCCAGAGTTAACTTGGTGTCATTCATTCCCTTTATAGGTGTGATAAAAGATTGGGTCTGCTTCCTCCTAAGTTTTGATGCCAGTAACCGCCCTGCTTTGTTTTCTCTCTCATATTTTTAATTCATCCTTGCTAGTGCATACTGCCCTACTCATTTCCATCAGGCTTAACTGCCTTCTATTCGCCAAGACCTTGTGCCACATTTTCTGTGATAGAGTTGCTTTATGACGCATTTCTAGCTCCAGTGGCAGTTTGAGCCTCCTCTTTTATCCTGTATTATCTAGCTGCTCCTGCATAAGTTCCTTGCAGTACTGCTTTTAGGTAGCCCCAAACTACTGCAAGATCACACTCTCCTCGATCATTAAAAAGCAGGGATTATTTAATTTGGATAAGGATCATTTGTCTGCAGACCAGATCTTTAAGAAGGTGCTAATTTAGATGCCATGCATGACCCGGCTTCACACAAAGCCCCATACTGAAGTTTACAGGTCACTAGTGCATGATCTGACAATCTGATGGTCACATGATTTTATCTCTGTACAGCACTAACTAAGGTGTGATTCACTAGAATCAAGCAAATCTTAGCATAGGATTTGTGAATTGCTGAATAGTGTGAGTAGTCCACCTCATGTGGGTGTAGAATGTTCCAAATGTATACAAGCCCAAAGTCTGACTGCCATCTCTTTACTTCTTTTAATAAGACTACTGTAACCTTTATTCCCATGTCCTGTTTTATCCTTTTGATCATCTAATGTTAAATCCCAGTCTCCTCCCATAATAAGCAGCCATTTTGTTACCCTGATCAATCATTGGGCAGTATGTTGGATAGTGTGTTGGAGAAAGCCCTCCAGTCATGGTTCTGCGTTTATTCAGCTGGCCCTTAATAACCTGTTAAGCAAGTGCCAGTGCCTACTCTGTTACAGAAAGAAGTATGCAGCATGCAGCACAAATGTGCATAGGATGACTACTCTCTGATCTCATTTTGGCTGAGGCAAAGTTGTGCAGAGAACATGTGTGATCTAAGTCTCCATGTATCTGAAGACATTAAATAGGTCTCTTGCAAAAAACAATCAGCACATCTAGCTCTTTTCAAAGTCTGAAGAACCACCAACCTCTTGTTGGGTACATTTAAGCCGCTCCCATTAAAGGAATCGGCAAGTAAAGGCACTTGTAATTGATGAGTGGCTCGAATCGCCTGTGCTTTCTGACCTCTACTGCAATGGGACCACACCATATTCTATCTGATTCGTCATTCAGGATACATGCTGGCCGAGTAACTGATTGCAAAGCTGAACAATTCACTCTCTAGAAACTACATAAAATGAAACTGTGATCAAAACATACATGATTTTATTAATAAGGTTGCAACTGGAACTAATAAATGTATTTGTGTTTCATAATATTCATTGGAATTTACTGGTAACACATCACTATTACTCGTGTTTTTTCGGTGCTTCAGACACACGTCTCCTGAAAAAATACATTATCTGTATGGGATAGTGGGCCCAATCCATGCACTTCGGGGATACTACACTCATAATACTTCTAAATTCACTAGGCAATTACAGTGTTATCCTAGTGTTTTGGGGCCCTACCATTTACCTTTCTCTCTAAAAAGCTGGATCAAAATGCCTTTTCATCTCTTGTTTTCAGTAAAAGTTCCAATCTATGCTTCATATTATCCAAAATACCTAGTTTTTTTTTTTATTTCATGACTGCTCATGGCTTTGTCTAACAAGTTGAATACATATCTTTCCACCTTCAGAACGAGGAAGCTGGAAAGTAACCCTTCCAGTATACTGAAATGGAGGAAAGACTCATCTAAAAACAAAGGCTAGTGGCACAGAGTTCTTCGGTGTAAGCCACATAAGCCAAGATAAAATTGTGTTGCTGCTGTTCTTTCATTGAACAAATGTTTTAACAGGTTTTCCATGTTGGACCAACAATGCACAACACATCTCGTGTGTGATCTTATCCTCCCAAGACCTCATAAGCAAAGTATATTAAACATCCTATCATTTCTGCAAAAGACGCATCTTGAGAAAAGCGTGGGATATTCTTAGCAATTAAACATATCAATGAACCCATGCAAGGGAAATACTCCAAGCTTCTTCATCTGTGCCTGTTCTCGGTGTATACATTTGCCGAAGTTAGCAAAATGGCAAATGTGGCATGGTGATTCCCGTGAGCCCAGAAACAATAGGATCTGACTAAATTTAAAGCAGTGGTGGCACTTACTTTAGGATTTCTTCTCTGCATTGTCTCTGTGTTGCAAAGCAAGCAATGGCCCACATTTTGATCTCCACTCCAGTGTGGAATTGCTTCCCGCGCATATCCCACACTCCATGGCTTGGGGTCGCAACTGTCCGATTCTGAAGAAATAAATAAGAGGTTAATGTTTGGGATATGTCATCAGTTTCTTTGCTGGCTAACTTCCAGCCTGCATGTTTTTGAACTGTGCTTGTTTACTAGAGTACAGGAAATAATTAAACTAACATACAACAAAAATAACTGCTTTATATTTAGAAACAGAAAACATACCCTTCCACCGTACTGCAACATGGGTGCTGGAAGAACTCGCCCAGTCACGTGAGCCATCTCATCCCGTATTTTAAACTGGAACTCTTGCACAAATGGGTCATCATCATAATTTGCACTTCTTACCTAATCGAAGAAAATAAGAAACTAAACATTAATAATGTAAAATCCCCAATTTGAGCTTGAAGATCTAAACCCTGTTTCTTATTTCCCTCAAACAGATAAGTACATGAGCTGCTTCTTTCTGAATGCTAGAGGAATATCATTTTTTGTGGTTGGGTAGGATTAACACATATTCTAACAGACCATCTTGCCAACATTTCCTAGTAGACTTAAATTTCGATCTACTACAATTTAATACCAATTTATCTGAAAACAAGTGCGCAACTACACTTACTGGGCTGAGAAATGGGACCAGCATCGCTCTCTTCATTATATGAAAAAACACAAAAATAATAACATTACTTAACTGTAAGTACAGTTCTAGAGCACTGGTATCTTTTATCGATTCACATGCTTGAATCACTCCCCTTCATCGAGGTGTGAGCCCTATGGTGTCCTTTCAATAGCCGTACCAAAGTAATTCTTTGAAAACATTACAAAGCACAACTACCTTATTAGAAGGGATCGGAACTCCAGCCAATGAGGTAAGAGGGCACTGAATTCCACTCAACCCAGAAGCTTTCATATTTCAGACTTCTAATGCAATAGTGTGAAAGGATAATGGTAAGCAGAGCCTTTAAAGAGGGAGGGGATAGGACCATATGTGAATCTATGAAAGATACCAAGGCTGGAGAAATGTAGTTATAGGAAAGTAGCTTCTTTCTTCTCAAGCACTGGATCGTTCATAGATCAAACATATGTAATGCACAGCATACTAAGCAATAATATTTCAAACCTAAATTAGTGAGAGGCTCACCTTATTGAAATAAATGAAGTCTCACCTCTTGGACAACAGCTGAGGCCTGTGAAGAACCAGTATCTATACATTAATGCCTTGTGATGCCATAGCAACCTCTACATGTAGCTGCTCAGCATACGTGTGATACATGGACTGCTGCATAAAGTGCTGCTGTAGCTGCAACACCTCTGGTTGAGTAAGCTGATACTCTAGAACGCAAGGGAGGACCAACTTTCAGATTACAGAAAACAATAACAAATCCAGTTCGCTATTCCTTGTTTTGAGCGTGGGAGCCTTATTGCGGATCGCAGAAGGATATTAAGAGCTGATCCAAATAATGTTTTAGCTTACAATTCTTTTTTAATTGTTCTAAGCCCCACAACATTTATCTGAAGTTCCTTCTTCCTGGATTACCCAATAATCCCCTACTTTCAGTTCCTGATGGTTGGCTCCCACCATTCCAGCTAGGTGTCTGATGTCATGATGAAGTGAGCTTTCATCGCAGCAACCACCAAGCTGAGCCATCTTTGATCTTGATTGTGCCTTGAATTGGATCAATGAAACACCCAGTCACTTGGAGCCACTTGGCACCCAACTCCTCTTGCAGAGGGAGCATCCACAAAAAGGTTCCATCGAAGTGCATGATGATATCACGCCCAGCAATGACTTAAACAGTTATAAAGGAGATGATTCCAACTTTTCAATCTGCTGAGCAAGGCTCTTAAGTTGCACAATTCATTCCCTCAACGAGAAAGATTTGCCAACCCCGTTCAGGACAGCCACTAGAAACTGGATTCATGTTGTGGGCTGAGGTTGAGAATGGGTCATGTTGATGGCCAGCCCCAGACTGCAGAATGTTTTCATACATTAACTTGTCAATGTGTCTGCTTCTCAATAGGGCCTTCTCTATCAGCCAGTTGTACAAATAAAAAAAGATTTGATGTACTTGACGAAGTAAGACTGCTGTCAATCATGCCATGCACTATGTGAATATTGTGACTCAAGAACAAAGGGAAGAACCTTGAACCTTGAACTGATAATGGCACTTGGCTACATAAAATCTCAGAAATTTGAGATGTCTGGGATGAATAGGTGCATTAAAATAGGAGTTTTATAGACCTAGGGAATTCATAAACTCCCCTTCATGCAGCAATTCCTAAAGACTCCTCATTCTGAATTACTGCTTCCTTAGATAATTGATGAGTTGTGAGAAGTCCCGAGTAGGGATTTCTCACGATGTTTTGGAATAGATGCCTTTCCTTCCCTGGAACTGGGAAATGGGTTCCCTTCATGAATCATTGACACTATGACTACCTGCAAGACATTTGCAAAGGTTTCTGTACACATTGGAGGGTGTGTCCATATTTCACCAAGTTCAAAACCCATAATTCAGTTATATCTTGCCACAGAGCATAGAAGGCAGAAATTCTGCCACCCACATGGTTCGGTAGGGTGTGTGGTGGAGTAAAGGTAGCTGGGTCCAACATGGAGTTACTGATGATGCTATAAGTCCTGCTATATACTCTGTCCGGAGAACTTTACTCTGTCTACTTGATGTAACCTAAATATGGGTGGTCTGCTGGATTGACTGTGGATAATATGGCTTTCTCTAGTATAACCAGAACGGCTTGAGGGGCCAGTATGGCTGGAAATTGCCTCTGTAGGAGAAGAACTATCAGCCTCTAGCTCAATGAAAAGGCTGCCATAGATACTGTAGCCACCTACTCCCACCCTAGAGAGCGTGAAAGACTTTAACCACATGCTCTTCAAAGAGGTGGTAGCCATCGAAAAGCATATCCAAAATTCTGTGCTTCACTTCAGAACTAAAGGAAGCAGAACACAGCCTCCTGATATCACAGTCAGGGGCGTAGCTTGGTCAGTAAGACTGAGGGGGTGTGAGCTTGAGCTTTTCCAACAATCATGCTGGCATTTCATGTTAACTATTATATGAGAAGCAGCGCATGAGAGTAACTTAAGGACAAATGGAAAGGGAAAGGACTGCAGATTGCAAGGGGTACTTAAAACACAGTATTTTGTAAAATATCCATGTTTTAGACCTTCAGAACAGAAGAGTGTGTGTCTTTTTGTCTGAGTGAGTATTAAAACAATCCCATGTGAAATCTGACAGACACCTTACCATACCCGACTGAAAGCACCTGTACCCAACTATTTACTAAATAATACATTTATTAGGTGGGTATAACACCCCAAACACCTCCCCGGAAGCGACACCCCTGACCAGAGTACCATGGTCCTTGCCATTTGTTGGAAACCAGTATCAGCCACAACTATATCCTCATTTGTCAAGTCTGCGGAGGCTTTCTCACCCTCTCGCTGATAGGTGATTGCTTAGTTTTACAGACAGCAGGTTAAGATATGGAGCCATGTCTGCCCACATTTGGTGATCATACCTTGCCACCTAATGCCATGAGATTTTCAGTATTAACTTAAGTTTCTGCCAGGGAGGATATCCTTTTCCCAAAAATGTCCATCTCCCACCCTTCCTGTCATGAGGTGCCATGCAGGGTGAATATGCCTTTCTGTAGTGGCACTGAGCAGCTTGCAAAACGACTGAATCTACCTTAGGAGGACCCATGAGTAATACTGGTGAGATGGCCAGGACCCTATACTTTTGTCGATTCTAAGGACCATTGCTAAAACTGAAGCTGGTGTTTGCATGATGTTTACACCATTCTTAAGATGTGATCAATGATCGGTATTACCTTTATCGACTTCCTGGGTGCCTCTTTAAAATCATAAAGGAGTTTCCATCACAGTTATGTCAAATCATTTTGACACCCCTTCCTCTAGTGAGTGTAAATGTGGATTATCATCTAGCGGTGAGTCAACATGAGGAGGTGTGGGTGATCATGTTGCTAGGTTGACGTAGCCATTCCTCTCATCAGATGGTTCCACAGGATGTTCAAAAAGCTCTCCTCCTTTCTGAGTGTCCACATCCTCCTCATACGAAGGAACAGCTTCGGTGGAGACAACATTTGTGGTGGAGGAAGGGCGGTGGTGGCAGAGGCAACAATGCGGACGCAGCAGGTGCTGGTTTGACTGGACCTGACTAGGAAGGGGCAGAAGAACATCTGCATGATGTGCACGATGTGGAAACCTTGTATAATAGCCTTGCATCATACAATACAGATCATTAATGAGGTCCACTGAAACCCTTACCATTGGTAGTTCCTGGTAGGATGGGTTGCTGTACAAGCCATCATAATATCCATCAAAATGAAGGTGTTCATGACCCCCAATGAGAATCCTCTTTCTCACATTGTCTCTGATCAGCTTCTTCCTGTTGCCTGCAATAATTGTCATGATCATCCACTGACATTTTCCATGAAGCTAAATAGGGCTAGTGGGCGTTCTGAAGGGTCCTTCATCCTTAGATTCGCCTTCTGTGTCCAAGTACTTTGCAGGAAGCTGAGAAGGTACTTAGGAATCGTCAACTATGGAACAAGTGACGGAATCGTCATTGACAGTGGTGCTGAGGGTGCCAATGAGGCGTTTGTGGCTGTAGGTGTCGATGGGCCGGTCAACAGAAGCTAGGAGAAGTGGAAACGTTAGGAGTTGTCAGCGAGAGAGCTGTCGATGGTCTGTCAAAGTCCTTAATTTTGGAATTTCGGTTTCTTATCAGATTTTTTAAAAGGCCCTGTGGGGAGGTGTAGGGTGGTAGGGTTCTTCTGGAACACGTTTCCCACATGTTGATTTTCTAGGCAATTTATCCTTTTCAACTGGTTTTTCCTGTGGCTTGTTTTTACCTTACTTTAGATGTTCCTGGAAAAAGGCTCCTCATTGGATAAAATCTGGTCACTTGTCTCCTTTTTCCACAGCCACGTGAGAAGACACTTCCCTGTAATTCAGGGTTTTGGAAGAAAATTTGCATCAAATCTTACAGTTCTTCAGCTTATGCTGAGGCTAAAGGATGTGAATATAGTCTGAAGTGGGTCATCCACAAAAAGTCTCTGTTTGCCACACGAGGCACAGTGATTCAGCCATTATGACAAAAAATATCCTTCATGCAAAACTCCAAAGTGCAGTTAAAAAAAGCCAACCCCTGCTGAGCACGTCCTTCGGAAAGGCCCTGAATCCAACCCCCCCATGTGCAGTCAATCCACACTGCTCCTGGCCTTTAGTTGTGTGCATCCACGATTCGCTGCATATGGCCAAAGGGTTTACTGCAGGGTCTGGACCTAAACTCAATGCACGCATGAGGTCAACCCCTGCTGCACACCATCTTCAACTGTGAGCTCACAACCCGCATTGTCTTCTCCCTCTTATTTGATTTTTTATAGGTTTTTTGGGGGGAACTGCTGTATTCGCGTGTTTTTTGTCCTGTAAGTTTCCACCCCATGGAAGCGCAGTATTGTGAAAGCTTCCTTTGTGAAGCTTGTACATTACTGCGATACCATGGGCATGAAGCTTGAGCGGCTGCTCCAGCAGGAGTACTGTGTTACCTTACAGGAGGGCCACGCTGGGACCCATGAGACTACAGGGGTATCTTTGACATAATTTGTTTAAAAAGTTTAATTTTGTTTGGGGGTGGGGGCAGTCCCCCTGTGTCACCTCCCACAAGTACCTGGGAATAAGGGTGTCCATACCCTGCCCCCTTATGCCCTTTTTAAAAAACTGTTAGTTTGAAACTGTATGCTTCAACTGACATTTTCATCTAACTATAACATCCCTTTAACCTTTGCTTTTAAGTGAATTTCTAAGGTTTTTTTTAATGTAAGGTAAGATATAATTACAATTCCTAACTATAACATCACTTTAACCTTTGTTTTTTTCAGTGAATTTCTAGTTTAAAAAAAATGTAAATGAATATTTTACTATCATATGTAACACCAACCCCACACCGTGCCTGGCCTTTGGCCAGGCACAGCAATGGTAGGCCAAGGGCCTGGGCAAGATCCAGCTTTCGCCCAATAGCTGGCGGGCGGTAACCCCCTGTGGCGCACGGTATTTGGCCGTGAGCGGCGTTGAGTTGCCAGTAGATAGTCAATGCGCACACAGCCGAAGGCTGCATGTAATTCCATTCAGCCGTTTTGGTTGAAGCCCTTACCAAAAATCCCTATAGGTATTTAGGTATTGCATGGGGAATTTGTGTTTGGGACTCAACCCCCCCCCCCCCCCTTTTTTTTTCTCAGCCCCTGCTTGATGACGTTTTGGGAAGTTTTTATGAAGATCTGTCAAATGGCACCAAAGTTATTAGCAAACCAACAAAAGCCTTTTCCTATGGAAACATTTTGGTGGATATTTTATCTAGTTGCAGATTCTTCACCTTCTGAATGTTCCAGGCACTAGACTGGATCTGGAAACTTTTTCAATAGCCTTTCATTGCTGGTAGTGCAGCCAGCTCTGTATAGGTGCTGGAAACGAAAACATCCTGGCATCACTGGAACCATAAAGCACACTTCCTGGTGTCCTGACATCAGCTTACTATCCAATTTTTCCACACAAATGACGCGATGAGAATGACGCATATTTTTTTATATGTTACTGTCCAACAAACTAACTTCCAACCTCATTAATGATATTTATAGATACACGTATGACCATTCTTCAAATCGGGGAGGCAGGTGGGATCAGCAAAGAATCTGCAGGTAGATAGCATATCCACTGATAGTTACCAAAGGTAAGTAACTTTCTCTTCTTATGGATACTTCGTGCTGCAGATTTCTCACCTTCTGAATTGATTTCCCAAGCAGTACCCCATAAGGTGAAGGGTCTTGAAGGATAGTCAGACAAGGAAAGCTTGCACGACAGGCAAGCCAAGTGGCCTTCTCTTTTCACCTCCAAATCCAAGCAGTATGCTTTGCAAAGGCATGATGGGATGAGCATGCTGTCATCTTACATATTTCAGCCTCAGGGACACCCTTTGCAAAGGTTGATGTTGTACATTTTGTAATGCTGGAACAGGCTTGGATCCCCTCTGGTGGTTCCCGCACAAGGACACAGCCCTTTTTATGTCCAAGATGAAAACATTGTCCTTTTCTGTACTGCTTTACCCTTTCTGCTGCCCGAAAACCCTATGAAAATCTGGAAATTAGTCCAAAAGTCCTTGTTGCAGTCAATGTAAAATCTGACAGCCCTCTTGGGATCTACCCTGTGTAGCCTCTCTTCTGGCTTTGTAGGATGTGGTAGTGCATAAAAAGAGGGTAGAGTGATTGATTGGCCCAGAGCTAAGTAAGTGGAGAACAGACCCTCAGTGCTTGCAACTCACTGATGACTGTGCACAGGTTCAAGATAAGACACTATTAAAAATGTTAAAACTAATTCTCCAACATCTCAGACCTACCCATATTGACATATCCGAGTAATTAAGCAGTGGATATGCCAACATATCACACTTGAGAAGTCTAAAATTTATACAAAAAATGATTTATTATCAAAAATACGTGTTCCACACAGGTGAAAAATATTCTTCATATACATTCCCAATTTATCCATTCAAATTGTAGCATATAAGATGGAAGTGATAGAGGATCCTTTCACACTAAAATGTAATTCGCTTGTATTCCATCACTGAGCACAACCATAAGCAACACATGATTCGCAGGTCTACTCGCGCTTTATCAAAGGTCCGTTGGTCTTTCTTTGAATAGCTTTGATTTTGAGAAATATGGTTTTTAATATCTGAAAAGTACAAAGTAAGACATCCACTAAAGCCATAGAGAATTAATTTTAACAGATCAGTCACATTGATTCCATGACTAGAATAATAATTAATGTCCATGGTAAGGCAACAAACTCTTGCTTGGCACTCAAGCTTAGTCCCTCATGACTAACCTTACGCCGTGCCGAAACACCTTCCTACCCTGTTTGCATTATTAATGTTAAAAAAGTAAACTGAGGTCCCATTTGGGGTATGGCAAAGAAAGTCGGAGGGAATATATTGGTCATGCCCTTCAGAAACCTAGTGACAATGGGCGACCTAAATAGAGATGGTTGATCTGGAAGGAAGGGAAAAGCCAACAAATCTACCAAGTATCCGTTGGTGGTACCTACAGCACACCCTTGAACATTTGAACCTGAGGATGTTCGACTGGTGAGCTTTCAAGGGATCCACACTGTGACCGGCACATCAAATGACAAATCTGTCCACCTTACAAAATACACGGTGAGCAGACAAAATTACATTTATTACTAACGCTGGCAGCTGAAATGAGCTTAGGTGTACCCGCTCAATCTCCATGCATGAAGATGGAGGCTCTAGAGGTTGTGGAACAGGAGGTGTCCCACCAACAGGGAGAGGGGGGTCTGCCCTGAGAGGAAGGCAGAGCGTGGGACGTGGAAAGAGGTGCAGTAGGTCTGCATACCACACACCTATCGGCCAATCCAGAGCAATGAGAATGACTTGAGCCCGGTCTTGGGAAATCTTCCTTAGAACCTGAAAAATCAAGGGTTTGGGAGGCAACACATAGTGAGCGGAAAACTCTACTACAACCAAAATGTATCCCCAAGGCTCCCTACAACCAATACTGAAGGGCACTCCACAGTGGGCAATGAGTGTTGCTGTGAGGGATGTCACATTGGGAAAAGATATGCTGGAACACCTCCAGATGGAAACCCCACTTGTGATCAGCAAGGTGATAACAAATCAGGCTGTCATGTTCGGGTGTTCAGAAAGCCCACCAGAGGGTTGGCTACCATCCAGATTCTATGCTGGTGTGCCCAAGAACCAGAGCTGCAGTGTTTTTTGACAGAGAAGATGAGACCCCACTCCCACCTGCTTGTTGTTGCACCACATTGCAGTCATGGTGTTTGTTAAGATCTGGACCAAGTGACTCTGAAGGGAGGGAATGAATGCCTTGAGCGCCAGCTGAATCTCCTTCAGTTCGAGCAGGGTGATATGCAGAACCTGCCCTCTGGAGACCAAAGTCCTCTCAACTCCAGTTCCTCCAAGTGAGTCCCCACCCTAGAGCAGAGACATCCGTCACCACCATGACCATTACTGAAGTGCAGTGGAAGGATATCCCTTTTGATAAGCTCTACTTCACTGCCTGCCAAGTTCAAAGCTGTGCCCCAGGAGATCACAATGGTTTCAGATCGGTCTCCCCTTTGCTGGAACCCCTGCCTGCAGATGCATAACTAGAGAGCCCTCACATGCCAGACTGCATATTGAACCAGGAGGATGCAAGAAGCCAGTAGACCTAGCAGATGTAAGACCATCGGGACTGTAATTCGAGGCTCTCGAAACATTGAAATTATGGCCAGAATGCCCCGGATCCTCTGAAGAGGAGGGACGGCTCAAAGTGATGCCATTTCGAGAACCATCTCTATGAACAGGACACAATGAGAGGGCTTCAAGTGACACTTGGGCACATTGATCAAAAAGCCCAGATCAAACAATAACAATTTATTTGCATGCAAGCGGCCACCACCATCTGCAGTAACTCGCCTTGGCGGCCCAGTCATTCAGGTAAGGAAAAATGGGGATTTCCAAACCTCTAAGATGAGCTACCACCACTGACATCACCTTCATCAATCCAAAGGAGAGGACCGCAAACTGGTAGTGAGTGGACCCTACCATGAAACGCAGGTATGTCATGTGTGACTGAAGAATCGGTATGTGGAAATATATCTTGCACGTCAACGGACAACATTTAGTCTTCTGTTTCCAGCACCAAAAGGAGCTCAGCTAGGGACAGCATCTTGAACTTCTCCTAGCGAAGGAAGAGATTCAAGATATCGGGGGTGACTGCTGTCCTTCTTGGGAACCAGGAAGTTCTGTGAATAGCACTCATGACCAAATTAATGCTCTGGCACCAACTTCATTGACTCTATCAGCAGTAGGGCCACCACCTCTTGCTGTAGAATATGAAGATGGATTTCTGACTAACGGGACCCAACAGGAGAAGTGTGATGGAATGGTAGAATATAACCCCTTTCTACGATATGAAGAACTCACTGGTCCAAATGTATGATCTTCCGAGCTTGCAGACTGGAGGTCACCTGACATCCCACTGTCGCACTTGTTCCGACAAGGAACTAGAGCTGCTTCTCGGGCGAGGCAGTAGAGGACGATGAGGTTGACGTTGGGGCTGCTCTGTTTGTATCTGCCCAAAGTTAAAGCCCAGAGCAAAGCCCCGAAAATGCTCATAATCATCTTGAGAAGGCTGAACTCCTAAATAGTGTGCTGTTGCTCTACTGGTTTTAAATCACTCCAGGGCTGAATCACCCTTGCCCCCGAACAGCCTAACTCCGTCAAATGGCAGATCCATCAAAGTGGTCTGAAAGTCCAATGTAAAAACCAGAAGTGTAGACCCAAGCATTACGGTGGCAGGAGACCGAGCAACCCATAATCGTCGCCACAGTGTAAGCTGTGTCCTATCCTGACAGAATAATTTGTCTGAAAGCTGTATGATCCTACAAAAGTGTCACAGCATATGGCCTGTTAAAACTGGAACAACTAGCTAGCCAACATCCCATAGGGTATTTGTATAATGTCCCAAAAGGCATTTCACACCCTCGCCATGCACTGCTAATTACCCCACATATTACATCACTAATGACATCTTCTATGACATCATTATTAATATCACTGCAACATTTCCAGTGAAATTATTGATGAGGAAAGTGTGCATGGTGGGGGTGTGAGATATATAGTTACCTTAGGGCACAAGTTATAGGCACTTGAGATAACTATAACTGCTGAATTTCAATGTTTTTGTGTGTGTAAAATCTGAACCTAACTATAATGTCCATGTAACCTTTATTTTTTCAGTGAACATATTATATATATATATTCCGTTTCTGAAGGAACCTGATCGTATCTGATGTCAAACGGAATGAAAGTGATATATATATATATATATATAAATAAAACCTACTAGATGTTGCCAGTAGGCAGTTATTGTTAGGACTATGTTTCCAGAAGAAAAGCCTTTTTTGACTTACCTATATCTCTGGCGCCATTTGACGAATCTCCACTGAAGTTTCAAAAAAAGGTGCGCTGGTGATTCTTGTTGTGCATGTAAAGCTTCGGGGTGATCTGTCAAGCGGGGCCCAAGAAAAAAAGGAGGGGGGTAAAATAAAGTAAATTTTCAATGTTAATGCCCATAGAGTCTTTAGAAACACCTGCAGTTTGAACCGCTGGACAGAATTATACCAAATTTGGCAGAAAGGTAGATTTTGTTCCACAATGCACTTGCACCTGGTCACGTGGGGACAGGAATAAAATGCACCTGTGTCCTGTTATCTCCTTCCTATGATTAAGGCAGTCGTGCCGAAAGGCATCAGGATTGAAGGACAGAGGGCTGGCAGCCACATTACAAAATAAAAACAAGCGCTGCAGTTGTTCTGTGAATTGGCCTCATTTTTCTTGTTGTGATAGTCTACTCACCGGATGTTCTTTCCCCGGATTGAGGCCGCCATGCAGGGTTGGGGGCCCCATCGACATGACCCGCTTGCCTCCGCATGCACAAAGAGCACTAAGCCTAATACAGCATGGCCACGAGGTGAGAAAGGGAGAAGAGGGAGGCATGCACACCTCTCTCTGGCAATTCCGTAACTTCTCTCGTTTACAAGAGAATACTTTCAATGTGGCAGCTGGACTGTTTTTGAGGATGTTATTTATTGCACGCGACACTTTAATTTTTTGCACTGAAGCAATATGAACTGCATTGGGGTGGAACAAACGCTATCAAGCTCACAATCACGAGTTTTACGATGTTGAGAATACTGCATTGTGGGACTTGAATGCATTTGCACCTGGTCACGTGGGGACAGGGATAAAATGCACCTGTGTCCTGTTACCTCCTTCCTATGATTAAGGCTGTGGTGCTGAAACACGTCAGAATTGAAGAACAGAGGGCTGACAGCCACATTACAAAATAAAAACAAGCGCTGCAGTTGTTCCGTGAATTGGCCTCATTTTTCTTGTTGTGGTAGTCTACTCAACGGATGTTCTGTCCCCGGATTGAGGCTGCAATGCAGGGTTGGGGGCCCCCATTGACAGAAGATTGTATGTATGCATGTATGTGTGTGTATATATATATAGATATATATATATATATATTCCAAAAGAAAACACGCACTATTTAGTGTCGTAAAACAGGCCCACCAACAGTGCTTCATTTCGATCTCTTTATTCAGAGGCAAGATTGAAAGGCATTACGCGTTTCGACTCAAGCGAGTCTTAGTCATATGCAAATGTTTTTTGGCGGGTTCTTTTAGCTTTTTAAAAACGTAGCTCAAAACATTGAAAGAGGACCAAAATGGCCACACATTGTTTAAAGAGACAGTAGATCGTATATTCAGGAGTTCTGGGTAAGTTTATCTCATGCAGATAGTGAGTATTTCCTTCGGTTTTTGTACAGGTTAATCCTTTGAAAATAAAGTATTTTCATGGTATTCATTGCCACCACTACATTAGTTTTCTTCATGTTTTCTGCAGTCCAAGACCACAACATCCATAATGCTCCATTACTGCTAGTTTGTCATCTTTCAGTCATTCAATGCCAAGACCAGCAGCGGCACTTTCAACCTGGTCCCTGCCTGCCGGTCCCAGCGGGAGGAGTCACGAGCGCAGGAGCGCTACAAGGGACGCGGGAGAACCGGTGTAGCGGGAGCCCTTCATGCCAAGACCAGCAGCGGCACTTTCAACCTGGTCCCTGCCTGCCGGTCCCAGCGGGAGGAGTCACGAGCGCAGGAGCGCTACAAGGGACACGGGAGAACCGGTGTAGCGGGAGCCCTTCATGCCAAGACCAGCAGCGGCACTTTCAACCTGGTCCCTGCCTGCCGGTCCCAGCGGGAGGAGTCACAAGCGCAGGAGCACTACAAGGGACGCGGGAGAACCGGTGTAGCGGGAGCCCTTCATGCCAAGACCAGCAGCGGCACTTTCAACCTGGTCCCTGTCTGCCGGTCCCAGCGGGAGGAGTCACGAGCGCAGGAGCGCTACAAGGGATGCGGGAGAACCGGTGTAGCGGGCGCCCTTCATGCCAAGACCAGCAGTGGCACTTTCAACCTGGTCCCTGCCTGCCGGTCCCAGCGGGAGGAGTCAGGAGCGCTACAAGGGACGCGGGACAACCCGCTACGCGGGACGCGCGCGCGGACGTCGACCAGGCGAAGACCGGGCCAAGACGGGCCCGTCTGAGCCCGTCAGAGGCCGAAGGAGGCCGGGGTGGGCACTCTCTCTTGGCCCCACATGGGCGACTGTACTGGATTCGCAAGGATAACAAGCATCAAGAGGTTGGGTTGAGAGGTACTGTACGTTCATATTAATAATCAGTAACGGAAATGGCTTGAAGGGGAGTCTCTATTCTGCAGGTTCTTTTGACACTGTGATATTCTAATATTTTGTCCCCTCTCAAACCCGTTAAACATCAGATTTAAGTGACTACTTAGAGAGCTGGACTATACTGTTTGATATCAAGGTACTGTCAACATGGGGAAAAGAAAAACATTAACCGGTCAGCTCCTACCTGCGGAAAAGGTCACTGGGGGTGCACAACAATCGTTACTGACATATTTGACTGGGGCAATGGGAGCAATAGAGAAGCAAATATCCTCGGTAGAAGAGTCATTAGAAGTAACCACACAACGTATCAATGAAGGGATTAAAACCCCAATTGAAGTTACAACTGGAGAGATAAATATAGGGGTGGTAAGCTGTGGTGTTCCTGAGAATGGATGTGTTCAAGATATGATTGATCAAATAACACACAGTGATCAGGATTCATTTAGTCAGCCCCCACAAAAGCAGACAAAGATGCCATCACAAATAGATAAGAGTATCGAGGTTATAGGATCTGAGAGGCATAATACATCAGCTACCGTGACCAATTCTAACATAGTAAATATCTCTAAAAATGTTAAACTTGCAAAAAAAGCAGCATGGGGGAAAAGAACGGCACTAAATGCCCCCCCGGAAAGACCCTTGGCAGAGAAAAACAGTAAAGTAAAACCTAAGGAAGCTGACACTAGAAATCTATCTACCCTCGTACGGAAATTAGACCTGTTTCTAAGAGACTCATTCATAAAGATTGAGGGAAGAGTTAGCACGATAGAGCAGATGCTAACGGGCCTCTTAGATAGAATAGATTCAAATAAATATTCACTTAACAACCAGGGAGAAAGGGTAGATGGTAAGGCTGTCCCAGGAGGGAGCCGTTAGATGCAAAATGAACATGGTCAGCCTCACCAAGCCGAAGTAGGGGTATTATCTAATATGAGTAATAGCCACCAAAGGGACCATCCTTTGCCCACGTCTACCCCCTCAGCTAATCAAGTAAACCAAATTGACCACCAGTGAAGTGCTATACAAAAAAAGGGTAATAGGGAAGTTACTAGGGATGTCACAACGAATAATCACACTTCCAACCTGACTCCCTTCCACCAACAAAAGGAAACTTCACTTATAAAAGGTACACCAATTGAGCCACCATACCTAGATCTATCACCGGCGTGTACACCATACACGATAATACTTGCTAATACACCAAAGATAAGATCTGAAGAAATTGAATCCTGGGAGACCCTAAGAAATAAAGCTCTCCACTGGTTAGGTGTAAAGGTTGGCCTACCTGAGCAACTCTTTATGGAGTTTAAAATGGCCAGGAGGGTAAAATGGGTAGGGAAGGACCGAAAGACTCTGCCTGGTGACTGCGTGGTATTAACGTTCAAAACCCCCGACCTAGTTAAAAAGATCTTATGGAAGGGAGGAAATGGGCCGTTATCCACGGCTGACATCAATATCCTACCCTTAGGCTATTTTTAAAAAACCCCAAATGTGATGGAGAGGAGAGGTACAGATTGGATGAATGAAGCAAGAAATGAGTATGCACATAATATTCCGGTGAGAAATCGCTTCGCACCGCTGACCTCTCTAGAGGAGATAGATTGACTAAACATCTTTCCTATAGATAACACTGCTACCCTCACCCCCCACAATTTCCAAGAACTAGGTAGGATAATTGCGACTAACAACAGTGTTGCCCTAGATGAACAAGATTCCTCTGCTACTTTTTTCCCCCAGAATATTCGAGAATTAGATAGGATCAATGTGAACATTCATAGTGTTGCCCTACCCAAAGGAGTAAGTCCGCATAATCAGAGTGAAGCACATAGACTAAATTATATAAATAACATGGAAGTGCTGGAGCCTATGTTAAGTACAGAACAAAATAGGCTGTTGCTCCCTAATTCATCCATGACTTCAGATATAGTTAATCAAATTCAGCCAAGAGGTAACAAAAGTAGTATTAAGATACTTTATTGGAACGTAGCTGGTCTACGCTCCAAAATAGAAAATCAACTCTGGTTTAAGTTTGTGAGTAAATTTGATATCCTTTGCTTACAAGAAACATGGTCTTTGAATGAAATGCATTTAGAAGGATATAAGACCTTTAACACAGCAGCAGTATCATCGGCAAGTGGGAGGCCAAAGGGAGGCCTGTGTATATATGTATCAAACTTGTTAAGGGTAAACAAAATATCGTTTAATGTTTCAGAACCAAACTACCAAATAGTGA
Organism: Calotriton arnoldi; assembly: GCA_963921515.1. NCBI lineage: Eukaryota > Metazoa > Chordata > Amphibia > Caudata > Salamandridae > Calotriton > Calotriton arnoldi. The sequence continues at coordinate 2,003,396 of CAWUFW010001745.1, forward strand.
ATATGAATATAGATAAGCGAGACACTGTTGTTTTGATTAACTTTTATAATAATGCCCAGAAGGAACACATAATAGATATTTTAAAGCAGCTTAGAAGTGCTATGCAGAACATTCAGAATGAAAATAGGGAGAATGTAATACTTATTTGGGGGGGTGATTTTAATACTGCCTTGTGCCCACATAGTGATGATGTAGTATGTGGTTTAATAGATGAAAAAGATTGTAACCTTCCTCATTTTTCACATAGTGCTCATGGTGATGTCCTAAATGAGATCTTATTTTTTATGGATATGGGTTTTGCAAATGCATTGAGTTCGCCACCGATCCCATTTACTTTTCATGGGAGAGGGCTGAGTACGATTATTGATTTTATTATAATTTCAAACAGATTTGCGTCCAGGCTTCTAAGTTTTAAAATGCATAAGAACGTTCTAAGTGATCACTTTCCCCTAAGTGTGGATCTACTGGTTTCTACAAAAATACAGGGGGCCCATCCAAGTGGAATACAACCGATACAGGAATTGGTAATAAATAAATTTAATGGCTACTCTCTAAAGTGGGCTCAGGTAGAACCACTTGCAACTACCAAAGTAATGGTAGAGAATAGTCTGGAACAAATTCTGAGATGTCTTGACGAGAGCACACCGTGTGAAGAAATATTGAGGTCCTATGTACAGATAACAGAAACAATTAGGAACACACTAAAACGTGAACTGAAAAAGGGGAAAAGGAAGATAAACGGGTGGTTTGATAATAAATGCACAGTAGCCTATACTAGTTTAAAGCATGCACTACACAAAAAGGAAAGGGATGGAGTGGAAATAAGGCGGTGTAGGAAGGTATATAACCAAGTAGTAAAAACACGAAAAAGTGAAGTAAAAAGGAATATCTGGGCTGATCTACACAAGGCAAGTATGGAAAGGGATAGCATCGCCTTTTGGCGTGTGGTCAACTCTCCATTCTTGCGACCCGAAGACACTCCAACACTAGAAATTGCAATTGATGAAGGACAGTGGGTAGATCACTTCTCCAAAATGTACAGCAAGATAAAGGAGGATAGCAACGTAACTCTCTGTTCTGCTCCTACTAGTCCTTTAGCACAAGATTTCCCAATTAATTTAGACTTTACCTTAGAAGAGGTGCAATCTGCTCTGAAAGCTAGTAAAGGCGGAAAGGCCCCGGGCCCAGATGGGGTACCCGTAGATATATATAAGCAAAACTTAGAACTATGGGGCCCTTTAATAAAACAAGTCCTTGCAGCCTCATGTAAAATCGGACTTTTGGGAACTTGGTCTGAGTCATTAATGGTACCAATTTTTAAAAAAGGTGACAGACAGAACCCAACATGTTATCGTCCGATTTCTCTGCTCGATTCGGTGGGAAAAGTGGCAGGCCGTATTATATTAAACCGTCTACAGCAATGGACTGAAGATAACGACATAATATCGGATTTACAATTTGGATTTAGGGAAGGCCTAGGAACAATAGAACAGGGCCTCAATTTAACAATACTAATGGGAAAATATACTAAAGTGAAAAAAGGAAAATTGTACCTAGCATTTGTAGACCTCTCCACAGCATTTGACTCTGTATGCCACAATAAACTGTGGAAAATCCTCGAAGTAATGGGGGTTGACTTTCCCTTAATCCAAATTATAAGAGCACTGTATTCGAATGCAAGAGCTAGGGTAAGGTATGGACTAAATGGGGAATACACAGAACCATTCCCTGTGGAGAGGGGGGTTAGGCAGGGGTGCGTCCTGGCACCCTTCTTGTTTACATTGTATACCAACAGTTTGGCAGGAGCTATGCTCGAGGGGTGTCAGGATCTACCGCAGGTACATAAACGACCAATACACGCCCTACTTTATGCAGATGATGCAGTGATAATGGCACAAACACCATTGGGGTTACAACGGGTTCTCAATAAATACAGTGAGTACATGAAAAACCTTGACCTAAAAATTAACGTCACCAAAACTTATATAATGAACTGTGGGAGGGCTGATAGAAATCAAAGGACCATCTTCATTGAGAATAAGAAAGTGGAAAACACAAAGACATATCCATACTTAGGTATTCTCATGGACAATAAGGGCACGTGGCAACAGGCCATAAAGGCCAGGAAACTATTGTTTATGAGAACTACGACTGCTTTGGTAAATTTTTCACAGAAGTTGGGAAAGAGGCCCCCTATGGAACTGATTAAGATTTACCAAGCCAAGTGTATTGTGCAGTAATATACGGGGCTGGGATCTGGGGATATTGTAACGTGTCTGAAATACAGAAAGTGGAAAACGCGTTTCTTCGTTATTTATTGGCCGTCCCCAGTTCAACATCAACTTATATTTGCCACACTGAGCTGGGGGTACAATATATTACAGATATAATAAGGGTGCAACCAGTCTTATTGTGGCATCAAATTTGGACCTCAACAAAAATGACTCCCAATCAAAAGGTCCTAAGTGACACCCTCAAATTAGAGCAAGCCCTAGTTATTAGGTGGCTGAAGTATATTAAAGATTTTATGACGGATTTGGGACAACCTGAATTTTTTCTTAATCCCCAAATGATGTGTTCAATCCCCAGGAAAGTTTTAAAAAAACACTGTATGTCTCACTTGGAAGAAATTAGATACGCGAGTGAGGTTCTTAAACCAACAGTACAAACAAATCAGATGATTCTATCTTCTACTGCAATGCAACCATATCTAACTTATCATATAACTGGGTACGATAGATTTGTTCTCACACGTTTTAGACTAGATGTTTTTTATCGAGTAGTATCTTTTCCCACGATAAATGACTGGTCAAAAAATCTAATAAATTGCCCATGCGATGGATCTTCATCTCAATCGACAATTCATGTTGTTTTATTTTGTAAATATTATTCAGATTTAAGAAAGAGGTGGATCCTACCTATTTTAAGAATCTGGGGCTTGAGGCAATGTCGCCCAGCTTACCTTGCACTGCAGTTTTTAGATAATGAATGCTATACAAGAAAGATTGGTCTCTTCTTGAAAAGTGTAATTAAGCATAGGAAACGACTTTGAAGGAAAAAAAATTGATTTTAACAAGGTGTTTTTAATAATTGTGATTCATATTGAGAAATGATATTTTTACGACTATCGTGAACTATGAAAATGATAACATTTATTCTGCTCTCTTTTTTAACAAATGATTTTAAACCGGTTGTATTGGAAATAGTGTAATGTTTACTGTGTTATTGTGCTTTTATGGTTCTGTAAATTCAAAAATTCAAACCGAATAAAGCAAATTTCAATTCAATTCAGTCATTCAATGTTTTTTCTTTCTAAAACTTCAACTTGTATTTACTGTGCACCATGTGCTTTCCTGCGCCTTCAAAGGACAAGTTCCGTATTCTGACTAAGTCATAAGGTCACAGTAGAATATCAGGAGAAATTCCGCTCTTATTTGAAAACCCAGTTCTTAATTCGGTTTATTACTTGCCTTCTTTTTTGTATTCCAAAAAGCACGAAGTGCACGGGTAAGTCCACTTACAAACCCTGGCTGCTTCAAAGTCACTTTCCAAATAGAGGCGGGACTCTCAACAGTGGCCCTGCCATCAATACTCCGTCCATGTCCTGTGTTGCAGCCGGCGCGTGCTCCTTTTTTCCTATCTATTCCAAAAGCCAGCGACGTAAGAAGCGCCCAGCCTCTCGGGTCGGGGCTCATCTAGATGTGTCGATCATCTTACAATATTCCAAAAGAAAAAACGCACTATTTAGTGTTGTGAAACAGGCCCACCAACAGTGCTTCATTTAGATCCCTTTATTCAGAGGCAAGATTAAAAGACACACTCATCAACTCTCACACCCACTCAGAGACCAGCTCAGACACTCTTACATGCACTCATAGACCCACTGACACACATGCACCCACTCAAAAACTCACTCAGACACTTACACTCACTCATAGATGCAGTCAATCATTCACATACCCACTGACAGACCCACTGACACTCATGCACCCACTCACAAACGCACTCAGACTCATGCACCCACTCACAGACAAACTCAGACACTTACGTATCCACTTAGATACCTATTCAGACACTCATGCACCTACTCACAGACCCACTCAGACACTCATGCACCCATTCACAGACCTGCTCAGGCATTTATGCACCTACTTACAAACTCACTCAAACACTCACATTCACTCATAGACCCAGTCAGGCACTCATGCTCCCATTCACAGACCCACTCAGACACTCATGCACCCACTCACAGATGCACTCAGACACTCTTATACGCACTCATACACCCACTTAGACACTCATGCACCCACTCGCAGATGCAATCAGAGACTCACGCACCCACTCACATACCAACTCAGACACTTATGCACCCACTTAGAGACATACTCAGACACTCACACACCTACTCACAGACCCACTCAGACACTCATGCACCCACTCACAGACCCACTGATGTGCCCACTCACAGACCCACACAGAACCTCATGCACCCACTCACAGGCCCACTCAGATACTCATGCAGCCATTCACAAACTCACTCAGACACTCACACCAACTCGTAGACCCAGACACTAACACACCCACTGACAGACCCACTAAGACACTCATGCACCCACTCATAACCGTACTCAGAGTCCCACTTATAGAGTAATTTAGATAGTGATGCACCTAGTGTGATGACAAGAATGGTCTATATAGTTATTCATTTTGAATGTGCTGGTGTCTATTGAATATCTGCTTTTGTGTTGCGTATTCACAAATTTTGAAATTTAATTTGTTTTTTTTTGTTTTTTTTAAAGAAAATGAATAACATTTTGGGAAATAGGGTGGCTCTGAGAAGAGCCTTTGTGTTGATTGTGTGTATATGACAGCTACAAATAAGACAGGATGCAGAGTTTCAAGTTGCTGAGAAGCACACTGTTGCTTCGTCTATGAAGTGAACTCCATCACTTCTGCAGATTCTGGGCATGTCAAAACGCAAGTTGTTGTTGTAGATAAAGCCTCATTCTGAGGATGCAGAAACAGTGTTCTTAACATGTTTCCTGGCTTTGTCAATCTGTGGACAGGATTGATTTGACCATTTCCATTTCTGTCTTTGGCATATGTTGGAGTACACCCAGGCAGTGTGAGGGAAAAGTGTCATTAATTGTGCAAAGGTATCTTTCATTAGGATTTCCTGTCCTACCTCAGTTAGTGTGCATGGGTTATTGCCACCACAGTGCACAATCATGTGGTCAAGGGGTTGGCAATCCACAATGCTTTCAACCAAAGGCAGCAAGTGATGCCACTTTAACCCTATATAGCCAATCTAAGTAATATCCACATTAGCCAAACCCAAGTCCCTGCCAAGGCCACTCTTTCTAGCACACTCTCTAGCCCAAAACACATAGCTGTGTCCCACTATCCATACTCTAACCAATTTGAAGTCAAGCAGGAGTAGCAGTCAGGAGAAGGATGGAGCTGAATGAGACAGTTTTCAAAATGAAAGACAGTTAAAATGGAGGTGAGGTCCTGGTTTAAAAAAAAAAAAATAGTTTATTGGATGGTGTAAATATGTAGGTTAATAATATTAGGTCGTGTCTTCAAGGGATAAGTAAGTTGATCTGTGCAATTGGCTCTGGTAAAAACAAAAAAAATAAATGCAAACTCTGTATAGTCAACCACACTGGCTGCAGAACATTTTGCAACTAACATGGTCCTTCTAGAAGGTGCTGCGAACTTGTGACTTATTGGTTCTAGTGGGTTGCTATGGAGACTCTGCTAAGAGAGTTTTGGGGGAAAGGTCTTAAACAGACTGTCTTTTTTATTTTATTTAGAGGTGTTTAGACTCATTATCGAAGAATTGGGGTTTATTTTTCTAGTGAGGGCTTTCTTATAAAGTGTAATGTTATTTTAAAGTAATAAAACTACCAAGCTAAATATGTTTTTGGACTCCCATAATTATTCACGAATTCACAGCGACAGTCGCGAATAATTCGCGAATATGCACAAATACCCTTCCATATTGGGCTTCTTTTTAACAGTGCATGAAAGGGTTAACAGTGATAGAGTTAGTAAAACAAAGAGTCACATACAGGCACATTTACTTTAACATCTGATGACACTTCTACAGTTCGACTTCTGCAGTTATCAGATATGTAGTGAAGTACTGACAGACCCTAGTCACCCATCCAGATAAGTAGTCCTTTAAACATGGGTAGATACACAGGAACACAGTAATGGATATGGTAGTATACCCAGTGAGAGACGAATGCATACAGTGACAAAGACACAGAGACATAAACATGAAAATTAATAGTGTAATGTTAGCTATATTATAATGAGACAACTGTTTATGTTGGTAGTTAAATACATGTAATATGTAATATGAAAATATGTAATTAAATAAATGTACTTATTGTTTTTTTCTTTTCAGGCATCAATTTCTAGTTAAACACAGACAGTTACAATGCCATCAAAGAGTGAGAGACAGATAAACAGAAGCAAGGATACTGTCTCCTCACAACTGAGAAACAAAAGGGGCAAAATGCGGAGAAAGTAGTCAAAGAGAAAAGAGATGCTGGTAAGAGAACCAAAACATTTCTTAAAATAGTATGTTGGCCACTAGAAAGTCAGAGAAATCAAAAAATAAAAACAAAGTTTGAGATCAACTAAGAAAGGCGAAAAAGAACATGATATGAAGAGTAAAAAATCGTACACAAAAGCAGAGAGATTAACCAGAAGGCAGAGGCAGTTTAAGGAAATCAGAGTTAGAATGTTCCGTAGTAGAGTAATTCAGAATCTAATAAGAACTATGAAGAAGTATAAAAGAAGAGAAGCAGTAAGACAAAAATAACGTGTTGAGGCTGCAGTTTATAAGGCCTTTGCTTTCAAAAGGAAGCTATTTATTTTCATTCTAAACAGAATGAGGACACTAGATATCATTTTGTTGTCTATGAGGAAAAGAAACCAACAGATTTGTCAATAAAAGTAACTTTCGCAAAGTTTTCAGCAGTGAATGGAGAATTTCTAGTACTGTGCACTTCTTTAGTGAAGAAAGCTGCTTCCAAGAGAACACATTAGTGCATGCAGGTGAAGAAGCTGGCCGATGTTATGAGATGAAGGATGGTACTCCTATTCCAAAAGAGGTGATGGTAGCTAGAAATGTAGAGGAAGTGATAGCTGAAGAGGTACTGGGAAGGCGTAGCAGGCCCCTGTATATAAATGGAACTTTAGCAGTGTTTGCAGTGTTCGGCAGGTATCTATTGATTTACTGGGAAGTTTCCTCCATAACTTTCCATGCAAAAGCAGAAAATAGGTATTTTGCAAGGATTAGATCCATGCAGAGTAAGGAAGCATACTTATTTACTGGCCCATTCACTAGCATGTCTATCAAAGAAAGTGTGCCAAAGCACCTTTCATCACTTCAGAATATTAGCTGTTCACCATTCTAAAATGCGAACTTTAGTTTGGAGGCTTTACTATGCCAAAACTCCTGTGCTATATTTAGGAGAAATGAATAGAGCTTTTCTGCATGGTACAGTAGTAGACGTAGAAAAAGTTTGTGATGATATTCAGTTTCCACGGGGCATGGCTTGCAGGCGCAAGATGACGGACGTGTTTTGGCACCGTTCCGCAACACACCCAGCTTATCCGCCAATTAAAACACCAGTGAGGTGCCATCCAACAGATCAGGCTGAACCCGCTGAACCTCTGCGACCCCCGGACCACGCTGATACTGCGGGCGGGGCTGCTGTGCCTGCTTTTGAGATCAGCGCCGGCGAAGACCGAGACTGGTTGACGTACGCATGCCGTGCCACGCATCAGGAGGAAACTGGCCGGCGTTGTAGGGGACTACAGTGGAGCGCTGCCCCCTGAACCACCCAGCCACTGCGAGAAAGGCTGCTGTGCCCCCCTCTGATGCCAGCGACGGCCGGAGATTGGGATGGGCCAGATCGCGCAGGCCGAGCCACGTAGGGAGAGCCGTCCGTTGCCAGGAGGGGCCTGGTGTACGTAGAGGAAGACCGCGACCAAACACTGCACTCCGAGAGCACACAAACGGAAGACGGCGCCTGAGTCCCGGAGCCCTCCTGAGGGCTGCCGTCTGGAGCTGAGAGGCTGGAGGTGGCGTAGTGAAGCAGGCAGTGGATGCGGCTTAGCGGCTGCCCCTAGACTGGACATGCGTTGTTGCTCGACTCCGCTTGGAAGCTGCGCCTGGACACAGGAACCAGTGGTGCCCCTGGTGCTTCTGAGCCTTCCCCATGCCTGATAAGCTTCCCGCCTCACTGAATGCAGGTGTCTGGAGGTAGGAGTGGATTGGCGCCTGCAAACACAGTGGAGGCAGGCTAGAGATGGCAGCAGTGATATGGCTGGACGGGTAACAGGGGCCATACTCTCTTGAGGAACTGGTGCTCCCTTCTTTAGTATACTGAGTGTATTTTCTTGCTTAGCCCAGATCCTAAGCCACAATGCCAGGGGACGGAAAGCCAGTTCATCTGAGAGGAAGGGCATCCCCAGCTCTTCGTGCACAACATACAATGGAATACTTTGTGGCACAGAGAGGGCCCATCCCAGGAAAGAGCTTTCGGCGATTTGCAGGGCCCCAACCCCAATATGGCCCCATATCTCGCTCCCGTAACTGGCCTTTGAAATACACTTGGCTTGGTAAATCTTCAAGAGAGCCCCTATTGGTTTCCCTCCCTCTCTGGTGGCGAAGTTAAACACAGCTGCAGAAGATTTCACTAAGTCCCCTTTCTTTGACTGCCAACTGATCCCGGGGTTAAGCACCCAGAGCCTTTCTCAGAGTCCTGGAAGCCTGGGCACACGCAGAGCCGAACCATCTTGGGCCTAGTTGCTTGCGGCCACCACCTGGGGCCCGTAGTAACTTCCCTATAGCAGTAGACATTTTCCCAAATGCATCCATAATGTCCGGAGCGCTTGCCTCACCATCGATACAGATGGCAAACTCTCTGCGACACTGAGTTAGGAGGGACTCGTGAAGTAGCTCTGGTACTATATACCCCCACTTTAAACTCCTTCCCGCTTCCACCACTTTTACAGGAGATCCCGCACCCCCCGCACCCCCCTTGATATTACTATGTACTAGTGACCAGCCTGTTAAAACACATACGGGATTATGGTCGCTGTATACACTCGCCTGGAAAGAAAAATCAGTAATCAGAGAAAAGAACGGGGTAGATACAAAGGCAAGATCAATAAAAGTCTTGCACCCTCTCCCAATAAAGGTAGGAGTAATGTCAGTTTTCCCCGGGGCAGTTTGTTCATGACAGATGTTAAATCAAATTCATTCAAGATGGTGTTGAGTTCATCACCCTGGGGTGTATGTTCCATATGCAAGCCTGCTTGTCGTGCACAGCCCATAGCTTCCACTCCTCCTCACCTGATGTCTCCACACATATGAATATGAATATTAAAATCCCCTGTTAAATAAATGTGATGGTAACTCTGGCCTTTCAAATTAATATCCCGAAGAACAGACCCCAACTGAGCAATATTGCCTTCCTCCATGTGTACAACTCCTGCATTATAAAAATTTAACAACAGAAGCTTGCTTTGTCCACTAGACAACAACATCACCTGCAAGTTGGGGGAGACATGTATGGGGTAACGGAGATGCCAAGGACTGCTAATGAGACAAAGGTGACAAGCCCCCCTTAGCTCTTCCTACCCTGGACGGGGTTGCTGGCACAAAGAGGGTTTTATAGCCATCCAGGTGATAGCTGTTCTCTACAGCCCAGGTTTCCTGGAGGCATATCACGTCGAAGCTCTTAACAAGGAACAACCATTCAGTGACCTCTATTTTACTTGCCAACCCCGCGATGTTCCAGGAAAGAAATTTACACCCTCCATTCACCCTGGATACCTGTTCTGGGGGTCGTGCCTTTTCCTGTAGTAAAGGTGCCGCAGGGTCCGAAGAACCCGCGCTCTTTCCTAGCAGTAAAGCAGCAACTTCGGCAACTGGACATCCAATACTCCCTGCTTTTCCCGGCGAGACTCCGTACAGTAGCTGATGATAAAGCTCGATTCTTTGATACCCCGCAGGACACATGGGACTGGCTGGATGCGTCGGGGAAATTCTCCGGTCGCAGGTCGGCCAGCAGGGGGGGTACGCGAGGACACAGCGAAAACTGCTGAGCGATGCAGACAACGGAAAAGAACCCGTACACCTAAATTTACTGCAATACCAAACCTAGAACAAATAATCAAGGAAATGGTCCTGTGTATAGGGGTTGGTAGATATATGGAGACACAGCTACCCTAACACACGAGTATATTCCTCCTACTCCATTCCCCATACTCTTCATGTTCGCATTGATAGGATCTTGTGCACATCCAACCTGCTGTCATACATGACACAGGCTGAGTATCTGGGTCGCACACACTCTGATCACAATCCTCATTACATATCGTTAGCATGGGACACACAGCCCTCTCCGACTCCAACATGGCGCCTGCAGCCTACTATGCTGCAGGATCCGCCCTTTCGAGAATCCCTCTGCACTGCTGCTGAGGACTATTTTGTACACAACACAGGTACGGCGACGTCCGTCCTGTCAGAATGGGATGCATTTAAGGTGACACTGAGAGGCAACTGCCTGGGCCTGGGCTGTGGTAAGCGGAGGCAGGTGGAAAGTGAGCTGCAAAAGCTGGAGTGCAAATTGTTGACGCTTGAGACATGCATGTCCACTGACCCCTCCTGCTCCTCGGAGCTGCTGACAGCAAGGACAACCCACACAGCGCTGACTGAAAGACTTAGGGGCCTGAATTATGCGCCACACTCGGCCAAGACACATGTGACCACCGAACGCTCTGTAACCCTATTCGCATGGCTAATCCGGCAGGAGCAGCCGAGTAGTCCCATTATGGCACTACAATCCCCCAATGGGTTAATGAGATATACTCAACACGAAATACATAAGGAGCTGGTTCTCCACTTCACCTCGCTATACCAATTGACCTTGGAAGCCTCCGACTTGGAATTAAATAGTTTCCTAGACGGCCTCCCATTCCCTAAGCTAACCCCTGACCAACGAATGAAACTGGCTGCACCCATCATGTCAGTTGAAATTCAGGGATCAATACTATCCATGGCTTCAGGGAAGGTGCCGGGCCCAGACGGCCTTCCATTCAAGTTTTATAAAGCCTACTCGGACCTTTTAGCACAAACACCACAGAAGGTATATGATGAGGCATTACACTTGTCACGCCTACCGAATTCTATGTGTGAAGCCACACTGGTCACCCTACTGAAACCAGAGAGACCCCACTCAGCTCGGCTCCTACCGCCCATTAGCGCTGTTGAACGTGGATTATAGGGTATTGGCTAGCATACTTGCAGAGCGGCTGGCACCATTAGTACTCTATTTAATACATGGTGATCAGAATGGGTTCCCCCCGGATCGTTCTACTACTCTTAATTAGCGCCGGCTGTTTCGCGTCATGCGGGATGCTCCTCAGATCTGGCCCCACTCTGGATGTATGGTGCTCGATCTGGAGAAGGCATTTGACACTGTAGAGTGGCCCTTCCTCTTCAATGTCCTGCCTCAATGCGGGTTGGGACCCACTACGCTGGTCAAGTTATTGTACAACAGCCCAGTCGTGAGGGCCAGGACTGGTCGCATGGTGTCCCAGCCTATATAAGTGGGAAGGGGCACTAGACAAGCTGTCCCTTCTCCCTTTGGCCCAGACCATGCAAGCCTCTGCAGACCAATGGGGCGTTCCACTGGAAGCAGACATACATGCGATTTCTCTATACGCAGATGACCTGCTACTATATATAAAAGATGTTGGGATGGTCCCGGATGTCATAACCGATACCCTCGCTCTTTTTGCCCGTCTATCAGGACTGCGGGTCCTGATAGACGGGAAAAATCATGTCTGTTCCCATTTGATCCCAACACACCTGATCTGACGCTTATTGTCAGTGGAACCCCGGTCACCTGGCAGTCAACCATGTTCTGCTACCTGGGCATAAGGGTGTATCACGACGACCAGGACTTACTTGATGGCAACCTCAACAGGGCACTCACTTCTCTGTCGTCACAAATTGACTTTCTGGAAGAAGCTTGCTGTTTTGGTGGCGGGAAAGGTGTCGCTCTTTATTATTTCACCAACTTGCCGTTATATCTACCGCCATCCTTTTTACGACCCATTGAGCGCATGCTCCGTGAATTGATATGGAATACATCGCGATGCAGAGTAGCGCTTGCGAAGCTATACCTACCGTCGGACCAAGGAGGACTAGGGGTACCCAATCTAGAGCATTACTACTTAGCATCTCAACTACAATGGGTGGCCCGCTGGGTGGTGGGTCGACATCTACCGGCTAAAGCTGGTGACAATGCTCCACACATATTATACACTATCCTTTCTTTGTTTCATCCCTGTAGGAAGAAGTCTGGCCCTTTCCCCCTGCTGTTACAAGTGGCCAGCCGTTGCTTCCATAGATCAATGTTCCTCACCAGAAACATCAGACCACATGCTCCAGCAATTCCATTACTAGGGATGCCCAGAGGTAACGGGAAAACTTCACTGACAGATCTTGCTGTTTGGCACGGGGTGGGTATACTAACGCTGGGCAAACTTTACCAAGACGGCACACTCATGCCATATAGTGACCTCACACAGGAGGAAGGAATGCCTCCAGGACACTTCCTTATGCACGCCTCGTGAATTAGTCTGTTGCAACGCTAGAATTACAGATACATCTAGTACTTCAGTATATAGATGTCTGGGAGAAGGTAGACACTTCACTCGTTGGTTTGAAGATGCATTCTGCCTGCACACAGCAACGGACCTGATTCCGTAACGTACAAAATGGGAGACTGATCTAGGCCGTCCATGCACGGTCACGGAACGGAACACAATTCTGGCAAGCCCCACACATATCCCTCACAATGTTAGGTTTAGATTGATATAATACTATATAATACACAGAGCATACCTGACCCCGGAAAAAATAAATCGCTACTTTCATAGATGCGATATGGGATGTCCCCGATGTTGTCGCCATGAAGCGGGTATCATACATTTGTTATGGTTATGTCCTAGGCTGCAACAATACTGGGAGGGAGTGACAATACCTATCCAACTGCACAGATAGGCAGCTCTCGAACACATGGGAAGCATGCATACTGGGGTTATTCACGTAAGATTAAAAAAAAACAGCGCCACAAATTGATTTCTAGATCTAGGCCTTGTAGTGGCCAAACGGCTCATAACGAGACATTGGAGATCTAACGATCCACCGTCATTACTGGCCTGGTCCCACTCTATTCTCAATTGGGCTAAAGCTGAGGGTGTGTCCCTTCACAGGGAGGACACCCTGGGGCTATGCAAATTTCGTATATCAGACAGTTGGAACTCGATTCTCGTAGCTCTTCAAATGGCTATACACTTCGATTCAGAAACGGATATCCTTCTGAGTGGGGAACCGGCGCCTAGATGAGAGTGGAGGCCCAGTATCCACCTTTACGGGGCAAACGGTTTGTTATGACCCATGTAGAGTCATATAAATAGGTCTTATAGCCTACTAGATGTATTCGCTGCCCATCTCGGGAAGGACGCTTTGAGTATTAGTTTGCCTGAGGTTAGTTAGTTCTATTGTTTAATTGTTCATTGATCTACAATTGCTTGATGTCAGCAATACTTATATTTTGGTCTCATATGACTGTTCTCTCTATAATGCAATGTGGAATCTATATCTACGCTAGTATTCAACAGGACACTACACGCCTAATTACAATGTAATTTATTTCCTTAAGTTTCATTGAAATGTGTGGGACTGCAGAAGCATAGTTGGAACATGGATATAGGCTACTTAGGTTAACCGAACTGTATATTAAGTTACTGTATCTGTGTATCACCGGTTCGAGCCACTTGTAATTCTCCAATGTGGTTAACTGCTGTAGCGGTGCACTTTGTCACCCCTGTGCTAATACCATACTCATGTATGCGCTGTTCTTATGTACTTTCTTTCCTACAAAAATCAATAAACAGATCAAACAAAAAAAGAATATGTTCAGTTTCCTTTCTTTTGTCCTGAACAGGAGTGTAGGGAAAATGAGGACTTGGTATCTGCAGGTGTAGCGAAACAGGGCACAAATATTACTGTTAATAACTTCTGAGAAGAGATTACAAAGTTTAACACAGTTTGTTCAGAGAAACCCAACTGTTTTTGTATATGTTGTTGACGCACTCACTACAAAAGTCAAACTTGTTACGTTCTTGCGTCTTAAAAAACTGAAGAAGAGAACAGAGGCTTGAATTTGCAGTTTATTTATTTGTAGAGGAACGCTCTGATTGTTCCACACAACAAATTATATGTGAGTACCGTTATGATAAGTTGGAGGTTAAGTTAGAATTAGATTCAGTCCCACAAGAACTTCAAGATTTAAATGTTTATGAATCAATTCTAATACAATGTATACATCCATTCCAAGCAATAGTTCGTATGGAGCCAAAGACAAGGAAGTTACCTCTATTCTAAAGTAGTACTTATTATTCTAATCAACGGATGCCCCTACCAAGAGCAAAGAAAATATGGCAAGAGTTAGTGGAACTTAGTAAACTAAAAAAAGAGCCATTATATTTGGTACAAAATAATATTTATTATAAAAATATAGATGTTCTTTAACATACAACACATATGGAGGATGACACATCACCATCAAGGGGTCAGACTGAAAAGGTGGATCGATCCAGATCAGAAGAAATTTATGAAATCTACAGTATTCATCCTCCGCATTCTTAAGAGATTATTGGTAATGCTGTTGATCTCTTTCAAATGAAAGAAGCAATAGGAGCTTGGTTGAGTGTGTGGGAGAAAAGTTTAGAAGCTCGGGGTTTCCACATCTGTTTCCCACTGGAGTAGGTGGTAGATATGATGACTGGCCTGTACAAATACCAGAGGTCGAATACACATCAACTAGACTATATTCAGAGGACCCTTGGTTTCGCCAGTGTATTCCCTATATAATTCTTGTCAGGAATATCTTATGAAGTTAACCACATTTTCAAGGCAGGAGTGAATCTGTAAAATCTCACAGCAGGGGAATTTGTTGACAAAGTTCAAGGAAAAGATGAAAACCTGGAATGCAACTTGATTGATTTGATGGCGTGCCAACGTGCTACTAATGGGTATTTGTATTGTTGTCATGGTGAGCTGAAATGCATGCTGAGAAATCTAGGAACACCTACTTGGTTTCTAACACTCAGTTGTGCTGAGTATGCATGAGATGACCTCCTTGAATTCTTGTGAGAAGCAAAGTCAAACATAAAGGACATCCAAGTGAAGAGAGCTGGAGAACCTTGCTTGTTGGATCCTGCAAATGTTTGCAGATATTGTAACCACAGGTTTCAAGCCATGATGTCTTTCATCTGCAACAAAGTTAATCCTCCTCTTGGTGAAGTAACTGATTTTTTTGGCAAAAAGAGTACCTAGCTGGAGGTGCTCCACATATTCACATGCTGTTATGGATAAAAGATGCACAAAAAATTTGGAACAAACAGTGATGAGTGTGTCCTGTCTTTCATACAACAGTATGTCATATGCGCCATCCCAAAAGAGGGTGGTGAAAAGGGCTTCAGACAACAAGTTCTACGCTTTCAAACTCACAGATGTGGCAAGTACTGTTGTTGAAAATACAGATGCAACGGGAAATTTTAAGCAATATGTCGTTTTGGAATCCCACGACCTGTCATTTCTGAAGGAAAGTGAACAGCTTTTTGACTGTAGTCAGGCATATGCTGACACGTAAATCACGAAAAAAACATACAACCTCAGAAGAACAGAGGCTTCAAATTACATTAATGACTACAACCCTGTGATCCTGAAGAAGTGGAATGAAAATATAAATTTACAATTTGTTACAGACAACTCCATCGTTGTTGCTCGCTACGTGACTTCATATATAACAAAATCAGAGATGAAAGACATGTGGGAGGAGATTTCTGCAGAAAAGAGTCTTACCAAGAAATTGAACAGTTTCAGCTTGAAAATGCTTTCCCACAGAGAAATAGGATTCTATGAGTGCTCGGACTGGTTGAGCTAGGCTAGTTTGTTCTCAAAGTCAAGGGGAATTGTATGGGTAAGCCTAGGCCTTGCAAGCAGTCAAAATAGAGTATTAAAGTCTTTCCCAGAAATACAGTATCTCGCAGAATTTGATCCAGAAAATAGAAACCTTCTGAAATCTAATATGTTGGATACATACTACCCATGAAGGAGTCCACATCTTCCAAAGATGTGTCGCTATGAAGTACTTCAATACTACACATATGAAAACAATCTAACTGAAAACATAGAAGAAGGGAGAGATGTAGTACTTGGATGTGACGGCTGTTTAGTGAGACACAATAAAGGGAATCTAATTAACCACAGAAAGCTTAGTTGCCAATCTCCATAGAGAAGAGAGTTTTTCTACTTGGCACTTTTGCAGTTGTTCAAGCCAAGGCGTGCTGAATTAGATATACTTGGACACTGTGACAGTTACAAAGACTCTTTCAACGCTGTGAAAGACAGCATTGAATGTGCAGTCTTTCCAGCCTACTTGAAAATCTTGAAAGATGAGATTGAACAAGAAGAAACCATTGCTGCTGAGATAGCCAAGGACACTTCGCAAGGCAGCCAAAGTTCTGGACCACTGACTCAAGATCCTCTTGCTCAACCAACAATTCAAAATGAAGCAGCTATAACTATGAATGGGGTGGGGAGTGCAATGCAGCAAGCAAGAGAAGAAATTGTTCATTACGAACAGTTAGTAGAACAACTGAATGATGAAGAGAAAGAAATGTACAATGAAGTTAAAGATAAAATAGAACATGGATTTCTCCACAGACATGGGTTTCTTCTTATAAACCAATATTACTATACATCACAGTGGCGTAACGAAACTTGAGGGGTCCCCCCTGCAAGCTACGTTGAGGGCCCTCCTCCGGACTCTATCAGGAGCCCTCCTGCCGAAGTGCTGTGCTGAGGGGGCCCCCTAGAGCTTAGGGCCCCCCAGCACCGTTGGGGCTGCGGGGGCCTGTGTTACGCCCCTGATACATCAGTGGTCAAGCTGGCACTGGAAAAAGCTTTCTAATTAAAAGTTCTCACCGGTTATCTACAGAAGACTATAGAATCAAATTTGTCATGTGTAGTAACAGCACCAACAGGATTAGCTGCATATAACATTAAAGGAATTATTTTACATTGTTGGAAGCCGGAGTCCCCGTCCCGCACCACTGTCACTAAATGCGAGACCCGGGACTCCACCCTCAACGTTAGGCCAAGTAAGGACACCGTTTGAGATAGCCCCGCTCACCCCCTTAGTACCTTGGCACGAGCAGCCAGGCCTATCTCCAAGGCACGAGTGTACAGTATGTGAAACCACGCTCACAGCAACCCACTGGTGACACCACAAATGGACTCCACACGAGTTTGATAAAAACGAGTATAAACTTTATGTAAAAAGATATACGATCAGACCACACGATACATAAGCCAACATATAATAAAGGGTAATATTCGTTCCGGCTGGTTGGTAGGTTCAAATCCCAACCACCGCTTTCAAAATGCTATGCTGGTCGTAATGCTAGAATCACACACGTTGCAATGGACAAACAATAGTGCGTTGCGTAACGATACAATCCTGTGCTCGGCACAGGAGAAATAATACAATGCGTAACGATACACCCCGGTACCTGCAATGGGAGAAATAATGCAATGCGTACCGCTACAATCATGTACTGCGCAATGAAGGAATAATGCAATGCGTCACACCCCAATTACGTACTTTGCAATGAAGAAATAATGCAATGCGCACCGCTACAATCATGTACTTTGCAATGAAGGAATAATGCAATGCGTAGCTACAATCATGTACGTTGCAATGAAGAAAAAATGCAATGCGGGCCGCTACAATCCTGTACTTCGTTATGCAGAAATAATGTCAGGTGTCCTAAGACAGTCCAGCAGTTCGTTAGCAGCAATATTGGCAATGTGTATTACGACAGTCAGCCTCTTCGATAACAGTTGCCCCTCCACACGTATCAACGATGACACAAAGTACAGCTTCTCACTCTGGCCCCAGTACTGCCGCTCCTGAACGCAGTACGGGCCCCGCTCTGAGCTGAAGCAAAGGCTCACGCCGCCAGAAGGTCTGAAAGGCCGAGAGATTGTCCCTCCGAGCCCGAGCCCCGCCCAGGCAGTGATCCACGTTATCTGGGGGCGCGACCCCACTCTCCTCTCCTCCTTCAGCGAACTGGGCCTTCCGTGTAGAACTTTCTCAATGGGCCTCAGCGGCTCGGCCTGGCAGCTCAGCTCCTCTGGGCTGCCGGTCCGGGCCGCGACTGTTAGGAAGGTCTCAGGTGGCCACAGGGCACACGTACCCCACGCCCCTGAGATTACGTTAATCCGGGTGCACTTCACCACAGCACCCTCCGGGTCTCCTCTGGCACGAAGCCACACACACAACGCTGATGGGACTTCACGTCGACTCTGAGTGCATGCTCACCAGGCACTCCTTCCTGCGGTCTCAGTTGGCACCAAGACCCGCACACCACGTTGCAGAGACTCACTTTCTTCCGGTGCACACGATGATCAGCTGATCACCTCCACAGTCCCAGGTTGCACCAAAGCACGCACACTGCTTCGCTGAGACTTACTCCAACTCCGGTGCCCCGATATCCAGGCGCTCTTCACCAATGCCTGCGGCCGCACCCTGACACGCTCACCGTGTCCGAGCCTCACTTCTCCTACGGTGCACTCGACGACCAGGCGCTCTTCACCAGCGCCTCCGGTGCACCACGACACGCACCCTGCGCGTCTGAGACTCACTCCACTTCCTATGCACACGTTGACCAGGCACTCTTCACCAGCGCCTGCGGTGCACCACGACACGCACCCTGCGCGTCCGAGTCTCACGTCACCTCCGATGCGCACGCTGACCAGGCGCTCTTCACCAACGCCTGCTGTGCACCACGACACGCACCCAGCGCGTCCGAGACTCACTTCACCTTCGGTGCACACGTTGACCAGGCGCTCTTCACCAACGTCTCCTGTGCACCACGACACGCACCCAGCGCGTCTGAGTCTCACTTCTCCTCCGTGTGTCCAAGATCAAAGGGCACATCTTCCGAGGGTCTCAAGCTGCCACAACACGCGCCCACCGCGTCGCTTGAAACTTCTCCGGAAACTTTTATGTTCCTGTGTTTCCAAACAGGGAGCCAGCTCACCTCGGGCCCTTGGGGGGTAACAAGACACAGCACAAAGCACAGTCTTCTTCAAGCAGGGGGACCCAGCGCCCACAGCACAGTCCCAACAGCCTCTTCCTTGGTTAGAACAGCAAACTGCAGACCAGCCCCAGATCACGAAGCAAGGGTTGGTCCTCCCCCAGCAGTCTCTTCAGTTATTCCTTCCTTAGCAGAGGTTCCTCTTGACCACGAAATGGGTCCAAGCCTTTTCAGTCTCAATCCATTTCTATTCCATTCCCCCGTTCAGGGGTCTCAGCTCTCCTAGTTATACCCCTAAACGTCTTTGAAGTTCGTTGTGCTCAGGGGTCCCTGACCCCTGCCTAAATCAGTTCTGGGTGTCTCCCTCCCAGTGTCACCTTTCTCCCTTTGATACTGGGGGTCTGGATCCTTAATCACTCAGCAGGAGATGGGTCAATTGTTTTATAGCTGCAACCCAGGCCTCTTCACCTCCCGGTGCTTTTCCTCGCCTACTCTCCAGATGCAGGTCAGCCTGGTGCCATCTCAACCCCTCCCTGGGTCAACCTCTCCCCTCTCAGATCCAGACAGTCAATCCACATTCAGCAGAGACACACAGAAATGCTTAAAGCACAAAACTCAGCCACTTTCTAAAAGAGTGGTTTCTGAACTCACAGTGGCAAAACCACTTTCATAGAAAGATGTGTTATGACGCTGTGAGTTCATACATACTAAACTTCACCTCTCCATTTTAAACTTATGGGAAACTAGGCTAACAAACACAATACCCAGCCTCCCCCATTCTGTCCTATGGGCAGGATGGCCTTTCATCAGTGAAAAACTAAATGGAGCGTTTTCCACTGTCAGGACATAACACACACCTCAGTATATGTCCTGCCTTTTACTTACACTGCACCCCGCCCAGGGGCTACCCGGGACCTACCACAGGGGTGCCCATTGTGTACGCAAAAGGGAAAGTAAGGCCTGACAAGTGGTTACACTTGTCAGGACAACATGCTAACTTAGCAAACTGCGTGCAGGCCCTACACTGCAGGCCTGAGTTCCCTTCTCCGCGCACCTTTGCATTACTAGCCCTGGCACACACAGTGCACATCACTAGGGACTTTACTAGTAAGGCAACATACCAATCATGGCCAACCAATTACCATTACACTTTACACAGGGAACACTTGTACTTTGACACTGATCAGCAGTGGCAAAGTACCCAAAGCATCTAAATTGGCAACTCTATGTTAGGAAAACGGTCTAGGGGGAAAGCAAAAAGTTTAGGAAACTTTAGCCAAAAAGGCCAAGTCCTACAAAGATCAACTACTAATGCTACCTGTTGAACATGCCAATAAACTGGAATACCAGAAATTATCTGGTGAAGCTTGTAATGAGATATCAAGAGAATTGAAAAAACTGAAGCTTTTAATCATTGATGAGGTGAGCATGATATCGGACGTAGTGCTTGACTCCATGCACTTAAGAATGCAGCAGATGCACAAGTTACTAACTTGTGTAACGATATATCTGTAAGAGACAGTAGTTAGTGACAGATTCCTTACCTTAGAATATCCCCAGGCGTCAGGCTGGATCCGGAAAGTTTTTGCGTAGCAGTACCCTTGCGCGTCGGTAGGCGGCGTCGTGCGGCTCTGCGTCCGTCGTCGGCGTCGTGATCGCCGGGATGACATTGCGGGCAGTACTTAGACGCCACCCCTGCGCGCTGACGTCAGTTCAGTACACGACTTTCCGCGCCAGGAACGCAGAGCCATGCAAGAAGCTGACATAGGTGTCTGAAAAATACTAGGGCCCTGAAAGGGATGTCCTTAACCCTAGAAATCAGTTCGCAGAACGGGGAGGATGGGTGGGGCGGTAAGGATTCTGTCACTAACTACTGTCTCTTACAGATATATCGTTACACAAGTTAGTAACTTGTGCATCTGAAAGAGACACGTTAGTGACAGATTCCTTACCTTAGAATAGATACCCCAGCAATACCAACCCCGGTGGTGGGTCTGCGAACAAAGATCAGACAAGGAAGTCCCGGAGGACAGAGCGGCCAAAGAAGCCGTCCCTCCGGACCTGACTGTCAAGGCAGTAATGCTTTGTAAATGTGTGCAGCGAGGCCCACGTAGCTGCCTGACAGATATCCTGCAGCGGAACACCGCGGCCTAAAGCCGTGGTAGCAGCCGTTGCCCTGGTGGAATGGGCACGCAGCCCAACAGGAGGCTCCTTCTTAGCCAAAGAATAGCAGGCTTTGATACACAAGGTTACCCAGCGGGAGATGGTTCTCTTGTGCACCGCCCGACCTTTTTTGGCGCCCACGTAGCCAACAAAGAGCTGGTCATCCACTCGGAAGTGTTGTGTGCGGTTGATATAAAAGGAAAGCGCACGTTTTGGGTCCAGACGGTGGAGCCTCTCTTCCTCTCTGGAAGGAGGCGGAAAGAAGGTGGGCAAAGTGATGGTCTGCCCAATGTGGAAGGCAGTAACCACTTTCGGCAAGAAGGACGGACGCGTCCTAAGAACAACCTTGTCTGGATGGACAGACAGAAAGGGAGGTTTGCATGATAGAGCCTGGAGCTCACTCACCCGCCGAGCGGAGGTGATGGCCACCAGAAAGGCTGTCGTCAGAAGACGAAGAGGACAGTTATGTAGAGGCTCAAAGGGAGCGCACATGAGAAAGGTAAGAGCCAAGTTCAAGTCCCACTGAGGCATCACAAACGGAACAGGAGGGAAGAGGTGTGTAATGCCTTTTAGGAACCTGTTAACAACAGGGGACTTGAAAAGGGAGGGCTGATCAGGGAGCCTGAGGAAGGCCGAGATGGCACAAAGATAGCCCTTGATGGTACCCAGGGCAGAACCCTGTTGGGTCAGGGAAAGAAGGAACAGAAGAACCTCAGAAAGAGGGGCAGAGAGGGGATTCACAGCCTTTGCTGTGCACCATGCCACAAACTTGTTCCACCTGCAGGCGTATACCACCTTAGTGGAGGGACGCCTGGCTGCCAGAATCACATCACAAACTTCGGGAGGCAAGTCGAAAGGAATCAACTGCCGCCGCTCAATCTCCACGCAAGCAGGTGGAGGCTGGACAGGTTCGGGTGGAGGACCGTCCCCTGCTGCTGCGACAGAAGATCCTCCCGAAGAGGCAGACGGATCGGGGGATCGACGCTCATACTGAGTAGCTCGGGATACCAAACTCTTCGAGCCCAGTCCGGAGCCACAAGGATGACTTGGGCCCGGTCGCGCCGAATCTTCTTCAACACTCTGGGTAGAAGTGGTATAGGCGGAAAGGCGTACAACAGACCGCAACTCCACTCGCGACGAAAAGCGTCGCCGAGCGAGTGCCGCCTTGGAAATTCCAACGCGCAGAACTGATGACATTGCGCGTTCTCTTCGGTGGTGAATAGATCTAACCAAGGCTCTCCCCACTGCAGAAAGAGACCTTGCGCCACTTCCGAGTGAAGACGCCATTCGTGATCCATCATGCACCTGCGGCTGAGTTCGTCCGCCCTGGCGTTCAGGGAACCTGCCAGGTGTTGAACCATCAGGAACATGCCCTGATGTTCCAGCCATGTCCAGAGGCGCAGAGCCTCCTGACAGAGGGTCCACGACCCCACCCCGCCTTGTTTGTTGCAGTACCACATGGCGGTGGTGTTGTCTGTGAACACCTGCACTACCTTCCCTTTGACAGAGGGAAGGAATGCCTTGAGTGCAAGTCGGATCGCCCGGAGCTCCAGAAGGTTGATATGGAGCCGGGACTCCGCCGGAGACCAGAGGCCTCTGATCTCCGCCTCTCCCATGTGACCGCCCCATCCCAGAAGGGACGCGTCCGTCACAACTGTGTGCTCTGGCTGGGGAAGGGAGAGGGATCTGCCCATGACCCATTGCCGGTTCGAGAGCCACCACTGCAACTGTTTTGCAGCCCCTCCGAGATCTGGACGTGATCGGACAGGTTGCCCTGGTGCTGCGCCCACTGGAACTTCAGGTCCCACTGCAGAGCCCGCATATGCCATCTTGCATGATCGACCAGCAGGATGCAGGAGGCCATGAGGCCCAGCAGCCTCAGGGTCATCCGTACCGAAACCCAGGATAAAGGCTGAAAGATTGGAATCATAGCCTGAATATCCCAGACTCGCCGTTCGGGAGGATAGGCCCGAAACTGCGTCGTGTCCAGAACTGCTCTGATGAAAAGGAGCTGTGGAGAAGGAATCAGATGCGACTTTGGCACATTGATGGAGAACCCCAGCGAGTGCAGGAGTTCGGCCGTAGTCTGGAGGTGGGAGACGACTGCCTGGGACGAGCCTGCCTTCAGCAGCCAGTCGTCGAGGTAGGGGAAGACTGGAACCCCTACCCGGCGCAGATGAGCTGCGACCACCGCCATCACTTTCGTGAACACCCGAGGGGCACTTGTAAGGCCAAAGGGGAGCACGGTGAACTGAAAATGCTCGAGGCCTACCGTGAACCGAAGGTAACGCCGGCAGGACGGGGATGTGAAAATAAGCGTCCTGCAAGTCCAACGCTACCAACCAGTCTCCAGGGTCGAGGGCAGTCAAGACCTGAGCTAGGGTGAGCATCTTGAACTTCTCCTTCCGGAGGAAGCGATTGACGTTCCGGAGGTCCAAGATAGGACGCATGTCCTCCTTGTCCTTTTGGGCACCAGAAAGTAGTGGGAGTAGCAACCACGTCCTACTTCTGGGGTCGGAACATGCTCGATGGCCCTCTTGGCCAAGAGGGTCGTGACTTCCTTCTGCAGAAGCACCAAGTGATCCCCTGACATGCGGTGGAATTGAGGTGGCATGGCTGGGGGGTGGTCTCGAAGGGGAGGGAGTAGCCCCTTCGGACAATGTCCAAGACCCACCTGTCCGAGGTGATGGGACGCCAGTGGTGAAGGTGATGGCGGACCCTGCCCTCTACTGGCGTGCTGTGCACCTGAAAGGAAGGACTAGGAGGGCTTGGAGGCCGCGGACGGGTTGGAGGTAGTGGCCTGACCCGCACGCTGGTTGCCCGAACCGCCACGGCGGTATCCACGTCCTCGGCCACGCGAAGACGCTTGCTGCGCGGGCCGGTGGCTGGGCAGCTGACGTGACTGGGCGCCCCTTCCGTGGCCACGAAAGGGGCGAAAAGCAGAGGTGAGCGGAGGGCGTACAACAGAAAGGCCCAGGGACTTGGCAGTAGCCCGTGAGTCCTTAAAACGCTCCAGCGCATGGTCTGCTTTGGAACCAAAAAGACTGACTCCATCAAAGGGCATGTCCATGAGTGTATTCTGGACATCACCCGAGAAACCAGTTGTTCTCAGCCAGGCGTGGCGACATAGCGCCACCGTCGTTGCAAGCGATCTGCCCAGCGAGTCGGCGGTATCAAGGCCACAACGTATGGTGTATTTAGCCGCATCTCTTCCTTCCGCAATGGCGCGGGTAAGCAGTGTCTGGACCTCCTCAGAACACTGCGGCAAAACAGCCGCCACTGAATCCCACAGGGAGTGGGTATATCGGCCCAAAAGGCAAGCGGTGTTGACGGACCGCAAGCCAGCACTGGAGGAAGAAAAAGCCTTCTTCCCAAATTGGTCCAGGCGTTTGGATTCCCTATCCGGAGGGGCGGTAGGGAAGGCGGTTTGGGAGGCAGAGGCTTGGACAACCAAGCTCTCGGGGGTGGGATGTTGGGAGAGAAACAAGGGGTCGCCCGGAGCAGGGCGATGGCGTCGGGCCACGTTCCTATCCACAGGAGCCCCTGTGGTGGGCTTGGACCAGGCGCCCAAAAGAACGTCAGTGAGTGCATCATTAAACGGCAGCACAGTCTCCGTGGAAGAAGCTGCCGGCTGAAGCACTTCCGTCAGGAGATTAGTCCTGACAGCCACAGTAGGCAATTGGAGATGCAAGGCTCCAGCTGCTCTACGCAACACCGTTGCGAAATTAGCTCCCTCCTCCGTAGCCACGGGAGGAGACAGCATGCCAGTGTCAGGGGAAGTGTCTAGACCACTGGCATCCCCAAGTTCCTCAGCCCAGTCCTGATCATACTCACGCTGTTGTGTGAGAGGGTCTTCCGACCCCTCCCAGCTCTCTTGGTCCTCCTCTGGTTCAAAATATGGAGGAGGAGGGACATTTGGGACCCAAGGTCTCATCGGCGCCGGAGCCGGCGTCGAGCGACGTCGGTCCGGCTCCATGTCCGGAGCCGGAGAGAGCCGGGGAACGACGCCGTCCGGAGCCCCGGACGGCGTCAGGAACGGCACCGGGGACGTCGGCGGAGGCGTGGTTAGGTCAACCGGCGTCGATGGGGGTTGCGGTACCACCGGAGCCGGGATCGAGGCCGGGGCCGGGATGAAGGCTGGCGGGACAGGCGGCGCCGGGACCGGAGTCGTCGGCGACGCCGGAGCAACCCCATCAGGGCCCGCGGGGCCCGAAGGCGCACCGGAGGGACCTTGAGGCCCGAAGAGGCGGGCCATGGCCGACAGGAATTCCTGTATTTCGGCCGGAGTCGCCCCCGAACCCGGAAAGGACGGGTAATGTGGGGGCGGCTCCACAGGCACGTCCGGGGCTGCGGGGGCGGGGACGGTGCCGACAGGGGCCTCAGCCGAGTCGCGAGACCGGCGAGGCGAAGTCTTAGAGCGATGATGCTTCTTAGACTTTTTGTGCTTCGACTTACCCGAGGAGCGCGAAGACTTGGACTCCCGACGACTGGCGGGGACTCCGCGACCGGCCCCTCAACCTCTCCCGGGACCGGGGCTTGGTGCGGCGCGGAGCCGACTGCCGGACCTCGAGTAGCTTTCGAGACCGCTCTCGCAAAGCCTTCGGGTGAAGTTTCCGGCAGTCAGGGCACGACTTCGTGTCGTGGTCTCGGCCGAGACAGTAGAGACACTCTAGATGCGGGTCTGTGATCGACATCATTCGACCACAGGCGTCGCATGGCTTGAAGCCGGGCATCCCTACAACACCTAGGAGTCGATGAAGACTCGAAAAGAAACAGTGAAAAAATTCACAAAGAAGTTAGTCAAAAATTGACTAGGGCACTGCTCTTCCCGGATCTGCGCTTACTGGCGTGGAAAAAGAAGAACTGACGTCAGCGCGCAGGGGCGGCGTCTAAGTACTGCCCGCGACGTCATCCCGGCGATCACGACGCCGACGACGGACGCGGAGCCGCACGACGCCGCCTACGGACACGCAAGGGTACTGCTACGCAAAAACTTTCCGGATCCAGCCTGACGCCTGGGGATATTCTAAGGTAAGGAATCTGTCACTAAAGTGTCTCTTTCAGATTTTAAAAACAAACAACAATGTACTCTTTGGAGGAAAGCATATGATTGTATTCAGTGACCTACGGCAACTTACCCCCGTAAAAGGACAACCTGTTTTCAAAGCACTTGTCCATAATGAAGCAAGAAATTCTTTGGGGAGTACTGGCAATGAAAATAAATATTTGTTTACACTTTGAATACAAGGAACTAGTGAAAAATATGCGTCAAGCATCTGATATGGATTATGGAAATATTCTTAAGGACATTAGAATAGGAGTTCTAACAAACGATGGAAAACGTGCTTTAGAAAGTCAACTTATCAAGGAACTATTTCCATCTAACATTATAGCAGCAAAATTAATGTACAATTTTATTGAAGAACAGAAATCCATAGTCTGTTTAATGCCTACACTTCAAGAGTGCTTCAACTCAATGAACAATTACTAAAACTGGAGAAAGAAGATATTTTGGAAATTACAGCTATCGATAAAATGGAACATCAGGGAGTGACAATACTGCTCACAGAAAAACTTCAAGCAAAATTGGATTCTTTAGAGAGGTCTGTATCCAGGACTGCAGGATTAGAAAAGCGTTTACGCGTATGCAAGAACAGCAGACTATTTTTGCAGGGTAATTTAAATGTTGAAGAACGGTTAGTAAATGGCACAATGGGTAAAGTTTTTGATTTAATTAATTTTCCAAATAGAGATGAGGTTGAATACTTGGCTATAAAATTTTATCAGATTGATGGAATCAAACAGATTGACCGGTGTGTTGTACGTTTTTTGCTAGTGAGAGACTTATATGTGTGGCGCCAGCAGTTCCCACTCTCTCTAGCGTATGCTGTAACTCTCTATAAATCACAAGGTTTAAGTGTAGATGCATCTTTCGTTAATATTGGACCTACTGTATTTAAAGAAGGAATGTCGTATGTAGCATTGTCATGGTTTGCTTTTGATTGATTTTGATGATATGAAAATTAGTGGCAAAGCATGTTGTGGGAGGGAGTACAACTGTTTAAGAAGTCTATACATTCCTCATTTAGAACAGTATCCTATTTATGAGAAACGGATAATCTGTCCTAAGCGGAAGCTTTCAAAAGAGTTGACGGATGTTCAAGAAAAGAAAGGAAACCAGGACAAGGTAGAAGGTGCTAAGAAGAAAAAAAGTGGAAAATGAGGAAGATATTGTAGGATAACAATTGGAAAACAGTTCAGGTGCCAATTGCTATTCAAATGTTGTTCTGAATGCACTGTCTCATTTACCACATCTTGTAAATCCAATTCAACAGATAAGAGATTGCGTGCTGCACTGTATCATTTGGTCCAACGTTTAGTCACTGACAGAACTGTAATACATTCTGCTTCAGGCATTCGAGAGTGTTTAGATATATGAAGGGGATCACTAATTTATTCTCAACACTCAAATAGACGCACAAGAATTTATTACGGTCATCCTTGGAGGTTTAGAATAAGAAAAAGTAAATATTTATGATTTATTTGGACTGAGTTACAGATGGAACCATGACTGTGAAGATTATTATTCATCTACCACTCAAATAAATTCTGAGCATTTCTGTATTTAACATTACCGGATTGCAAAACTGTCTTTTGACAGATTGATGAAAAAGGCTAACCAAAATATGACTTGTCCAAATTTCAGATCAGATGTTACGTGTACGTTGATTCTAGGAACAACTGGAAAATAACTTATATTAATGCTACAATGATGTAGAGCAGATGGATCTAAATTTGAAACTCAAATTACAAACTTTGAAGCTAGCTGGACAAGTATCAATTTCGGGAAGAACTTATACTACTTTGGCTATTACCTTTCACAAATGACTCAATATAACATCTGGGCACTACACTGTCCATTTAAAGAGTGAAACTGGATGGACAGAATGCACAGCAACATTAACTTCAAACCAAAACTTCCTTTCAAGCTACCAAACTTATCTTTTGTTTCTTCAACCAAAGTTCTAAGGAGGTTTTCTTGAAAAAAGTGCTGTTCGGTGTTTCTTCTACGTGGATCATTAATGTTTTAGACATTATTCAGCCTTTCGGGGGTGATGTCTTTAAACAGTTCTACAAAATTGAAGAGTCCTTTTGTCTTCCAGAAAGGAATTAATATAACATCTAAATACTACACTCTCTAATTAAGGTGTCAAACTGGATGGATACAATTCAATCACAGGAACCTTAAATACAAACAAAAACTGCGTTTCAAACTACAAAATTGTCACCTTTTGTTTTTTCAACTAAACCTCTACGTTCCTTGTGGAAAAAAAGTAATCTATAGGATTTTGTCTACATGGATCATCAGCGTTTTAGACATCATTTGACCTACCAGGATGATGTTTTCCCTGGATCTTCAGAATTCAAGAGTGGTTTATATTTATTTTTAAATTGTTTTTTATTGACATTTTCAAGAACAATCACAACCATACCCAAAAACAGAAGGAAATCAAAAACAGATGCAGTGCTTTATTCATAAGTGTATCATCTTGACTAATCAGTATACCTTGGCATATTACAATGTTCAGGAGCGGACATAACTTTCTGGGATCTCAGTCAGATAATTCACAGTAACCTAGACATACAGCAATTATTCCACATCCCCCCGACAGTTCCGTATGTCACTGGTCGTGATCGGGTCCCGGGTCAACAACTTATTTCCCTAGTGTGGTGCACCTGTATCCACCACTGCAGAGGTAAGCCACATCACGTATGGTTCCCAAATGTCTTTTGGTCTTGATCTGACCGCCATTAGCTCCCAATAGTTAGATAGCTGTGTCTTGCAATGTGTCACACTCTTTATCCAATCTAGTGCCCTAGGAGGTCTTGCTGCTCCCCAGTGTATAGCCACCTGTCGTTTCGCCATTGTGGTTTATATTTATTAGTAGTATTGTATTGCATTGTATTGTACCAGGTATAATATTAAAACAAATATTTTTAAGATTGATTGTTTAGATTAGTGTAGTAACTGTAGGTAAAACAACTGATTAACGAATTGTAGTTAGTGCAATGCATAGTGTTACTTATTTATAGTGATATACTGTGCAGGTTTTTTTTTCTACAATCAATACGATTGTTTTCTCCACTATTTAAGGATGAAGCTTCCAGCAAACACAAAAACAGTAGAGCATATGGCGTGAATAAAAATTAAAAAAACATTAGGATGTGTGGTTTTTGGCTGTTTCTAAAACGACAGCAACTGCATTACAGTCTAGGCAAAATATGTCAATTCCACAGTGAGGGAGGTCAACTGCGGGCACCTCAAGGGCGTGTACAAGTACAGAGAACACATGCACGGTCATAGCAACAAGATATGGACAGGCACAAGGATATAGGACCCAGGCCAGTGAGAGGTGGAGGGCAAGGGTAGGCACATGGAGGGAAGCCACGGACGGGCACATAGAGCGAAGGTACGGCCAGGTACCTGGAGGGAAGGCGCGTACTGACACATCAAATGAAGGCACATACTCAGAAAAAAGGGACGGACAGGTACACAAAAAGAAGGCATGGATAGGTACACAGCAAGAAGGCAAGAACAGGTACATGCAGTGAATGCACGGACACTTGCACAGAAAAGAAGACCTCAACAGGCCGGCATATATGGTGAAAGTTTGCACAGGTAGATGCAGTGAACACATAAGCAGTGTATTGCGAGGGCGTAAGTTATAGTGAGCTCAGGTAACTAACTGCCACATTTCTATGGTTTTGTACAAGTGCAATGTGAGCCTAACTATAAACTATCTTGTAACCTTTCATTTTTTCAGTGAATTTCCAAGGTTTTCTAAATTCTATTTCCTAACTATAACAAGCCTGTAACTTTTGGTTTTTTTTCAGTGACCATATTATATATATATATATATATATATATATATATATATATCTTATAAAATGCAATGCAAGCATTCTGGTGAAAATAACCTAAGAGCTAGATTCTCATATTAACATTTATAATAGATCGGTGTGTCGTATGATGCACTAAATTGTGATATCCCCAAAAATTAAAACAATACTAATTAGGTGAAACTACAATTTGCGACATTAGAAAAATTATTTTCTGACCCAGCCTTTATGTCACCTTTCCGTGATGCTCATTTCAATCTTTTTTGGTAAAAATCTATGTTGTAGACTTGAGTCATGATCACAAAAGTTCTTGTGACATGAAAATTAAACACAGATTACAAAAAACGGTTACTTACTTTTAGCCCTGGTTCTGCACTGGAGAAACCTTCATTCAAGTGATAATTGTTAGAATAATTCCCCACTGCGTGCAGGAACCCCAGAACACTTAACATCCAAATATATTTAAGAGAGAATGAAAAGCCCAGCATCTCCAATGCAGAAGAACATAATCCTTAGCCCATCAAAGGAAAGATTTTACGAATGTTTTCTTAGGACTGTTTAGAAAGACAAAACCCTTCATAAAACTACATTGCAGCACCTATACCGTAATCTGTCACCTTACCTCTCTAAGCAGTGAGTAAAAGAGTAGCCTGATCGGCATTAACATTAGAAGAGCTAAAAAGGCATCTGTCCCTTTAAGACTCCATGGGCCCCAAATGCCTCACTGAGTCAGTTCTTTTTGGAGGACACTGAGAAAACAACCCCTGTGTTTGATTCTGTATGGTACAGAAGACAAAAGCCACCTTCAATGAAGATTTCTACAATGCAGAACCACGGTGACAACTAAGGAAACAATTCTATGTCAGGGCTAGAGGCAAGGATTATGCTTTATCTTTCTCCACTCTATTGCATAGCAGCCATTTTTTTATTCATCAAACAAACTACATTTCCCATGAGACATTGGGAATAGTAAAAACAAATGATGTCCAGCAGTCCCACAATGCAGTAGGTGTCTAATCAGATGCCAGTATCACCAACACAGTCTTTGGCCTCTGTAACCAGCTCCTCTTTCTTCGCTACTTGCAGCCCAGAGAAGTGTTTTTTCATCTTCTCTGCAGTGCATGTGCTATTTGTTTATTTTCTTACACAAGTGTGCATGTTGTTTTAGCGCCGCAGGAACGCTTTGTACTCCTACACTACCATACTATATATTTCTGGCAGTGGTAGAGTCCGGTGGGCTCCTCCCCCCGCTAGGGGGCGCTGTGGGAGCGTCACTGCTCTATGGCCCAAAATGCTCGATTCTGTAATTCCTGTCACTGGGAATCCAGAATAGCGTGCAGTTTGCCTCAGCCTCTGCCTGCCCCTGGAGAGTGACGCCCATATCTGGGGTCTGTTTTAGGCATGCAAGCCTGAATGGTTGTGACCTGAGGGGCCGGTGTAAGTGCCTGCATTGACACACCAATGGGGATTGTATAGTTGACAGGCTGGGAAGCCAGTAGGGGACACACTCCCAGGTAGCCTCAGCACCCCATCATTAAAATTAAGGGCCAGGGGGTGGTGTCCCCGGGGCTTGGACCCCTCTGTGAGCTTTTGCTCATTATTGACTCACTGGACTCCAGCACCCAAATCGCTTGCGCTTAGCCCATATTAGTAGCCGCAGCAATAGCGCAGCGCTTGGGTTTGCCCTAACCGAGTACCCCATTAATAACTGCCCTATAGCTTTGCTCTCAGTGCTGAATCCAGGTCCTAAGGGCTCCAGATAGCGCTGTTGTAATATCCTTCCATCTCTCCTTTTTCCATTCCTTCCTCTTTTCTCCTTATGTCCTTTGCCCTTTGTTTCTTTCTATTCTTTCCCTATCATTCTACCTTCTAGAATCCTTCTACGCTCTGTTTCATTCTATCCCTGCACTTCGCCTTCAGCGGCTGCCTTCGCTGTGGGTTCCGTTACTCTGTAACTTAATTGTATCCAGCTTGGAATAAAGAATACAGCATCGACTTCATACTCCGCCTGCCTCGCATTTCTTCCGATGCTACAGCTGTGCTTCTGAGGAACTAGCGGAAACTCTGCTATTACTGTCCCTCTGTGTTGTGCCTAAATAACTGGCCATGGATCAAGAGGGTGATGTTCTTTATGATGAGGATCTTTTAGCTGCCCTCCCATGGGACAATGAACTTTACGATGCTGTAGATGCCTCCATTTACTGTGCTGCGGAAGAAGCCATGGCTCCCATGGAAAAGCGATTGACACAGCAGATTGTGCGTGAATGCGCAAAATTGGCCCAGACTCAGGGCACTGTAGCCCTTGCCCCCCGGCCCAGTCCACTGATGGGGATCCCATACTGGCCAAGCACCCCCGGGAGGAAGGGGTGGATCACGATGCCTTTGACCGCCTCAGGGAGGCATTCCTAAATCAGAACCCACTGACCTCCGCACCTGGAGAGTCCGCATGTGGGTTAGTAAACACAATATCTTCCACGCCCCAGATGACGAGACCCACAGGGACATGGACAAGGAACCCAGGCCTTCGTGCCCGTGGTACCCTTCCCCTACACCCCCAGCCATAGAGCCCCCTCTCAGGATGAAGGGTCCGACATGTTAGATCCCAAAGAGCTCATACACCCCCGTTCTGCCGAATGGACACCCTCCTCTAAGGTGGAAACTTATGTGGCAGGGCGGATCAGAACCCCGCTGGGGAAAGATGCCCGCAATTGCCTTAAAGCAGAATGCTCGCGGCCATCCTTACAGGGTAAAGTAGCCCTAACTCCTGAACTAGACACGAGAATGGCCACTTTTTTGGCAAAATTTATTAAATACCCCAAGAAGTGCATTGACAGGTCCTGGCAGGCGTGCCAGGATAAACTCCTGGATGCCCTAGGCCCGCTCACCAGGATCCTGGGCATGGCAGAAGATGCCATGGTTTCAGGGGACCTTTTATCCCAACAGGCCCTCTCTGGGTGGGCACGACGGGCGTTGGCCTTCATGGGCAATGCCAATTGCGCTCTGTCCACAGAAGTGGAATTCAAAGTCAGGAGACCTGGCAGACTCAGAGGCTGGGGCAGTGGCTCAGGGAGGCCTTTTTGGTGAACCATTTATCAAGGAGCAGGGGAAATTTGTCAGTACCTTTATGTCCCTTGACAAGGCCCAATCCTCCATCAAGTGGGACTTTCCTTCACGGGTTTTCCGTGGGGCCGGCCGAGGCAGGGGGCTCTAGGCCAGCCTCTCCTACTCTCAAAATGCTCCTAGAGGGCAAGGCTCCAGATGCTGGCAGTATGAAGACCAAGCGCGCTATGGCAACTTTTACCAGACCCGAGGATGGCACTTCAGAGACCGGGAATACAGAGGCTTCGACGCTGCCCCCAATGCTGGTGAGTGTTCAACCTTCTTCCCTAGTGCAAGTAGGGGGTGGCCTGGCATCCTTTTTACACAATTGGCAATCCATTACAAGCGATGCATGGGTCTTGCAAACAATTCAGGGGTTTCACATAGTTTTGCAGTTCCCCCAATCAGGGTAAATGACACAGGCCTCTGCAGTTTTCGCACCAAGATGCGGATTTGGTGGGTGAGGAGATTTCTTCACTGCTCAAAAAAGGAGCTACCTACCCAACTACCCCTCACACAGAGGGCATCATTAACAACCTTTTACTGGTTGACACGTTAGATGGGGGAAAGAACGGTTATCAATTTACGCAGATTCAATGAGTGGTTAGTCTACCGCCATTTCAAAATGGAGGGGATCCACCTCCTTCACGATGTGTTACGCCTCGGGGATTGGGTGGTCCATCTGGACCTCAAGGATGCCTATCTAACCCCATTTTTCCACCGCACAGGTGGTTCCTCCAATTTATATGGCAACAACAGTGTTTCAGTTTACAACCCTCTGTTTTGGCCTCTCTTTAGCCCTGTGGTGCTTCACGAGGGTCCTCAGACTAGTCGTGGAGCATCTCAAGGCCCAAGGGACACTCCTAATTGAATATCTGGACAGCATGCCCCTCTTGGGGCAGGATCCTCACCAGTTGTCGTCCCAGCTACAAGGGGTGGTCTCCCTGCTTGAAAGCGTTGGCTTCGTTTTAAACGAGAAGAAGTCCCTCCTGATTCTGGAGCAAAAAGTGTTTTTCATGGGCTTTGGTACAGATTACACAGAGGCTACATTGAGTCTTCCCTCGAGGAAGGTGGCAAAAATCAGGCACCAGTTTCGGCGCACGTTGACCAGACACAGAGTGTCCTTGAAACAGAATGCACGCCTGGTGGGCCTTCTCTCCTCCATCCAGGTGATCTTTCCAGGACCCTTACACTACTGCGCCCTTCAACACCTCAAGGCGACGCACTTGCGGAGGGGACTCTCGTATTCCCAGTCGGTAGCCCTTTTGGAGGAGGCATGCGAGGAGATCGCTAGTTGCTTTCACATATTGAAGAGTGGAACAGCAGAGCGCTTTTCCGCTCTGCCCCGGATCTCATCATAGTCAGCAAATCAGGCTGGGGCGTGCAGTGTGGAGATTTTTCCACAGGAGAGTCGTGGTCCCCTCAGCAACAGGAATTACACATCAATTGCCTGGAACTCCTGGCAGGACCCTTCGCAGTCCAGTGTTGGATGCGAGGCAGAATCAAGTCCTACCGTCAGACACATAAATCAACTAGGGGGCAAACAGTCCAAGGTCCTGTTGGATCTAGCGACCAGCTTTTGGCAGTTCTGCCTAGACCACCAGATATCGGTCAGGACAGGAGAACATGGTGACTGAATGGCCATCCCGGCATTTCAGGGACTCTAGTTTTTGGACACACCATGCAGGGATTTTTGCCAATCTCCAAGATTGCTGGGGCCCATTTTCTGTGGACCTTTTTACCTCCAGTTGGATCACCAACTACCCAGATTTTTCAGTTGGAGGCTGGATCCCCTGGCGATTGCCATAGATTACTTTCTACGGAACTGACAGCTAGAGAAGGGCTACGCCTTTCCCCTGTTCGCAATGATCACCAGAGCTTCGGCCCAGATCAGATACCAGCGGGCGGAAGTGGTAATGACCACCTCGGTCTGGAAAGCTCAAGTTTGTTTTCCGTATCTTCTGGAACTTTCTTGGGATTTTCCAATCCCTCTCCCCTGTTTCCAACTCTCCTCCTCAATCCAGATCGGAATCAGCATCAGATGGCCCTAGCAGGATCACTTCGCCTCATGGAGTGGAAAACTACAAGGGACGATGGCCGATCCCAGGCCATTCAGCACACGCTGAGGACCTCCTATCCAAGGCATGGTCAGACAGCACCATCAAGCAATATAGATCAGCTTAAAACAGATGGTATCGTTGGTGTATGCGACACAATTGCGATCCCGTGGGCGCCGAGATAGTGAAAATTTTGATTTTTTTTGGCTGACCTGGCAAAGAAAGGTCTGGCATACAAGTCAATCAACACCTTCCGCTCAGCCATCTCAGCGGGTCATGTTCCGGTAGAGGGCTCCCCGGTACGGGAACATCCATTTGTGTGTAGGCTTCTACGTGAGATCAGACTCTACTTGTCTCCGGAACCTCGTTATTCGGCTCTTTGGGATGTTAATAGAGTTTTAAACCTTTGTCTCTCCTGGTACTCTCAAGGAAGAAGTTATCCGCGAAACTAGCGATGTTGCTCTCCATGGTGTCATGCGGGAGGGTTTTGGACGTTCGAACCCTCGACATTACGGGAAGATCCTTCTCTCCCTCTGGAGTCTCTTTTACGTTGGCCAGACGCACAAAGTCTAACACTAGGGTTATTGAATACTTGGCTTTCCCAGATTCTCCTAAGTTGTGCGTAGTGCAGTGTTTAAAGGCCTATGAACAAATGTCTGAGGAATTCCGGCCCCCAGACGAGCAGCAACTTCTAATCGCCCCCAGAAAACCGCATATGGCAGTGTTCTCCCCAACCATAGCCCGCTGGTTGATGCAGGAAGCGGGGACTGATCTTAGGATCTGTGGTCCACACTCTGCCCGTGGTGATATGGCGTCTAATGCGTTTGTTCTTTAGGAGCCCAGTTGGAAGATATTATGAACGTGGCCGATTGGTCCTCTGAATCGACCTTTAAAAGGTTCTATTTTAAGCCAGTGTTGGATATGGCTCAGCAAGTGGTAAGTAAGCTTTAAACTAGCATAATCCTCGCATCCGGTCCCAACATAGAATGAAATATTTCCTAGCTATCGTAATGGAAAGTTTCAATTCTATAAGGACTCGGAGGAGAGGGTTATCCCACCCACGGATCTTTCATTCTGAAAGCCCTCCCTGTGACTCGTAAGTAAAGATTTTGAATCTCTAGTATAAATTATACAGTGTTGCTGACTGAACAATCAGTACTAATGCATACCATGTGTGTTGTTACAGCGCAGATAATGCTGGACAGGCTGGTAGTCTTCTAGATCTATTAAAGGTATAATCGACTGATATTGTCTTTTCGTTCTCAGGAGCGGAGAATGGGAAGTCAATTTCTTCAAAACAGAGCTGCGGCATGACTCGTGCGACAAAAGAGGAGTTGGTGACAGAGGCAAAGGACTACGTTTGGGGATACTGGCCTCTGATGGGACACCTAGTGCATTGAGGAACTGTTGGACATCATTTGTTTTTACTATTCCCACTGTTCTATGGGAAATGTAGTTTGTTTGATGAATAAAAAAAAGGCTGCTATTCAATTAAGTGCAGAAAGATAAAACATAATCCTTGCCTCCGAGTCCTTAATAGAATTGATAATTTCTGTTATGACAGCTAGGACATTTTTTATTCTTCTACATCATAGAATCATCAATAGTCATAAATGTTAGAATGTAGTATCAAACACATCACTCAATACCTGTGGCTTTCTGTCTTAAGGGTGAAAAGAATATAAGTCATTAAAGATTCATAACTAGCTGTTCAAAGGTAAAAAGAAAATACATCTATCTGAATACATTTGCTAAAGGAGTTTGACCCACATGACAGCCAGCTCTAGTGTGAGAATTAAGACAATGTCCTGTAAAAGTATGAAAGTATGAGCTGTTCAGGTGGCTGCTATACAACTATATGTTAACGGAATGTTACTAAACTCGGCATGATACTAAACTGGAACACTGTTGCATTTTTCATCTGGCAGAATGAGCTTTTGTACTACCTGGAAAGGGGTTTATTAACCAATTGATAGTGGATGGTAATGCATGAAAATAGGAAGAGAATCTGATAAGCAATGCCTTTTTTGTCTCAGCCTGGCTAAAATCACAAAACCCTCCTAAGGGTAGAGAACATTACTAATGGATTTATTTATATTGAATTTTTTAGATAAAAAAAGAGAATGAGGATTACTCATGTGGGCCCCATTAGACCGAAAAACTGAATAGTGTTCAAGAGCTAAAAGACCTCTAGCTCACTAACCCTACATGCAGATGTGATAGCAAATAAAGTGACCGTCATTCATGAGAGTTGCTACCTTGATGCCTTGAGAATGGGCTCAAATGGAGGAGGCACCAACTCAGAGAGCACCACATTCAGAGATGTACTAGTATGGCAAATGACCTCCCCTTGGCAGGAGAGAGAGTCATGAACCTGTTGCTGACACCATAATCACAATCGTTTTCATTTGACAGGAAAAGGCTCTTATTGACCTTTTTTTTTCTTCCATTAGCGTTGCTACTTATGATTGAGGCAGATTTAGATGTCCATGCTCTTTGACCGCAGGAGCCCTAATGTCAAATACAATGACATCTGGTTCAGATGAAACATCTGACCCTGAAGCTTGGTGAAAAGGTTAAGTTTCTATAGAAATCTTCTGTGTGATTTTAACAACATTTGAACAAGGCCCAGTAAACACTATTCACAAACAACAAGGATCATTGTTGCCAGAGTCCTGAAGTTTCAATTAAACCAATGGTATCAATAGAATTGGCACAAAAACATAAAGCAAGGTATGAGACCAGTCAATCAAAAGGGCTTCCCCAGAGAACAAAGTTCCTGTCATCTGGATGCAAACTTTGGGCATTTGGTGTTCAGAGGCATGGTCAACAGGTCTACATCCTTTGACCCATTCTTGATTTTCTTTGAAAAACCTGGTCAGGATCTCTGTATTGTTCAGAGATAAACAACTTTAAGGGACAGACTCATGGCTAGTAGTCATGTCCAAATCCTCCCCGCTTCCAGAGACAAGGGCCTGGGTCAGGTGCCTTCATCAGTTACAAATAGTGCATTGTTGTGGTACTGTCCATCTAAAACAGGATACTGTTCAGCATCAGAGAGAGCAAAAGAGTCTTGAATGCTAAATGGACTGCACTAAGCACCTTAAAAGTGATGTAATGTTGCCTTAGACCAGACCCTGAAATTAAAGAATATGTAGATGTGTTCCATAGCCTGCAAGGAGTGTATCTATAACAATCGTCTGAGCTAGCAGCTCCTGTAGGAAAGGTAGACCAGACATAAGGTTGGTTATTACCTATTGCCCTGTTGATGATATTGTTGCTTCTGTGATTGGTGAGACCATTGATGCCATTTAAACTACCAATTGGGCCTTGAAAAATTACTTCTTCTTCAAGGTAACAGCTTTAAATTTTTCCACCTCATTTTTCATACTCTGCATCTCTTCCTCAGTGTTGTCCAAAGAGAGAAGAACCATTTTGAGTGGTGAGGCGTAACCAGGAGGATTTCTGCAGCGTGATACTGCAGCAGTACCCCAAAGCTGTTAATTCTGCAGGGTCTCTGGCAACTTGGTTCAGCAGAAAAAGACCCTCTTGAACCACCTCAACAAGTTTTGGATGAGATCCCTTGATTTTTGAAGGTTGTCCCACAACTCCCGCTCATATCTCCTTAAAGAGTATTTGTGCATGTCATTTTTAAAGTGGTTGATGTACTTCCATGCAACTTATTATCAGCTGCCTCTATCTTTTTACTCTCTTTATCTGGAGGGACATATCTCTACGGCTGAGACCTCCACACCACCAAAACTACGACATAGTCCAGTTTACCATCCGTCCATATTGTTTCAGTCACCGAGGAGTGACAGCTTTAAAAATTGATGGGTTAAATAATGTTTTTTGGCTACCTCTAATAAGTCTGGGACTAGCAGCAACAGGGGCCTAGGAGAAGCTCTTAGTAAAAGGTTTCCATAATGAAGGAAAAACGATACCCGTGGAGCTTCCAAAAGAACGTTCAATTTATTGGCTCCTCTAATCAAGACTTTATAGTACTTTGCAACATCATCAACCAGTGAAACTCTAAGTGAGCCTGTTGAGAATGTCTATATATACGATGTAGATACAACATCTTCATCGAGTGGTAATGTGACCTTTCAAGTGGATTAGTCGGAGCCTTATGTCTACATGTCAAGATTTACACTCCATATCCACCCAGACATGTAGGGAAACATGGAAACGTACTGTATAATCCAGAAATAGGCAATCATACCTTATGGACTGGCACAATGTAATGCTATATGGATACTAGCCTGCCCTGACTGGTTTAGGAAATTCAAAAATGTTGTGAAAAATTAGGCGAAGGGCACTTCCCATCATTAATTGCCTTTATTTCAATAAGGTTTAAAAATGTTTGGCCAACAAGTGTTATGCCATTTTTATTGCTTCATCATAGACATAAATTTTCATATGACACTCACTACTATGTAAACATAATAAAAGACATGTAAGTATGCTACAATATATTAATTAAATTACAAATGATTTACACAAGAAAGAATATAGTAGTAGCTAGCCCGTATGTGAACGGTTTAAATGGCAAGGAACAGAGGTTGATCAAAGGCATTGTTGGGACCATAGATGGAAAACATTGCAAACGTTCTATTTTGCATTGTACCTCTATTGTCCAGTAGTCTACTCTCATGGTCTTGTGTGAAAGTATC
Organism: Calotriton arnoldi; assembly: GCA_963921515.1. Taxonomy (NCBI): domain Eukaryota; kingdom Metazoa; phylum Chordata; class Amphibia; order Caudata; family Salamandridae; genus Calotriton; species Calotriton arnoldi. The sequence continues at coordinate 2,043,501 of CAWUFW010001745.1, forward strand.
AAGATTAAAGTCTAAGTCTATCCTCAACAGAATTGTGGAGCCCTTCATTTTATTTGATACATGCAGGTGATACTGTCTGGGAAACCAGTAGAGTTTTAGTGTGGCGTGTCTTCTTTAAAGAAATGTGTCTTCTGTAATAATGCTATGTCAAATTCTTTGTTATGAAGCCATTTTAACAACACCCTGCGTTTAATTGGCAAGTTCAATCCCTGCACATCGAGGGTTACCAATTTTATATTAACTATGTATATAGCTAGATTTTTGACATTCCCGACTTGTCATGTAAATTGTTGCCGCAGATCGTGGGTCTGATCGGAGGTATATTAGATAAACTAAGGCGTGGTATGGTATATGGGTCCTTGATGAACAGTACTGGGTAAAAACTGCACACGCCCCGTCACATCCCTAAATAACAGTCCCCCACATTGTGTCGAAATCAACCAATATACAATAAGCACGGAATTTAACAAGAAAAACATTAAAGAATCAGGCAAAGGGCCCTACTAAGGGGCCTGGAAGGATATTCACAGACATCCCTAATCATGTGGGGAAGCATTGGATTTTAGCAGTACTGGAGTATAGTGAGTGGGGCTCTTCGCAGGTGCACTCACAGGGCTAGAAAGGCTCAAGAAGATCTAACCTCTCGTAGCACTTTGGGAGAGGTTGTAAAAATGGGCTGCCTTCTTAAGTGGACCGATCAACCCCTCAATCATCTAATGCCCTCCTACTCATCTCGCCAAGCCATCTACAGTTTTGTACCAATAATGCAACGAGCCTTCACATGAAGATCCCTGCGCTGCTTTGGACGGGGTCATTGCCCACTGTTGCTCGGATCACTCCCAGGCAGCCGCCATTAAGACCGATCCATGCACAGTGGGAGTGGGGTTCTTCAGGGTGGGCCCAATCTCCTCTAAATGGCACCCTTCACCCCCAGACTCTAAGTTGGTCAATGGGGGTGGGAGGGGTAGAAGAGTCTTCTCTGCTCACCCCTCAAATGTGTTTAGTAGCTTCTTCAGAAGCATGTGGTTCCAGTCTCTGAAGCGTTGTGGCAGGTGTAACAGGAGCCACCATCTCCACCTCGGAGTGTCTCAAACCAATTTCAGCATTGTCGCAGGGTGACAGTTTCTGGTGGAGGGATTAATACTGACTTCCCCTTGGCTCCTGCGTTGGCTTTCAGCAGTCCCCAGGACACCCCACTGACCCATACATGCCAACCCTCCCGATTCAGGCAGGAGGCTACCGATTTCAAGGTTAGTCTCCTGGCCCCGACTTCTGCATAGAAAAACCAGATTCCTCGGTGGGCTTCAGTTGACAAGGACTAGTTTAGTGCGACTTGGAGTATGCACTGTCAGTAACCTGCTCCTGCAGGCGAGTGCACATTTGTCACGCTCTCTCTGCCTGCCATAGCGCTTTCTCCGTGCTCCTTCCTGACAGGTGAGGAAAAACTTATATTTGCGTTTCTCATATCTGATCCTGCAGCAGCACAATTGCAAGTCCCATACATGCCAATAGACCTGATTCTGGCCTCAGAAGTCAATGGGAGAAATGGACAAGTTACTTACCTTCGGTAACGCCTTATCTGGTAGAGACATAGTCTAGCCGCAGATTCCTTACCATTGAACTTCCAGGGGTCAGGCTGGATCCGGAAGATTTTTGATAGCAGAACCTTTGCACGCCGGTAGATGGCGTGGGTCGGCTCCGCGTGACATCGTCGGCGTCGTGTTCGTCATCGTGACATCCGCATCACAAATATAACTGCCACAACGGCGCACTGACGTCAGTACTTTTAATGACTTTCCACGCCAGAAGCGCGGAGCCATGAAGTGCCTGACCATGGTGTGTTAAAAAAGACAACTAGGGCCCTGAAAGGGAACAGCCCTGACACTAAAAACAATTCTGTAGTGCGGGGAGGATGGGTGGGTCGGTAAGGAATCTGCAGCTAGACTATGTCTCTACCAGATAAGAAATTACCGAAGGTAAGTAACTTGTTCATCTGATAGAGACATGTACCTGCAGATTCCTTACCTTTGAACAGATACCCAAGCAATACCTTCCCCAGAGGTGGGACCGCGATAAAAGCTTTAGACCAGAGAATCCTCCAAGGCAAAACGGCCAAACAGGCCCTCCCTGCGAACCTGAGAATCCAGGCAATAGTGTCTGGTGAACATGTGCAGAGACGCCCACGTGGCAGCTTGGCATATATCAGTAACTGGAACACCATGCTGGAGGGCTGTGGTGGCGTCCTTCTCCCTGGTGGAATCGGCCTTAAGGCCTTCAGGAGGCTGTTTCTCTGCTAAGGTGTAACATATTTTAATACAGAGGATAACCCACCGTGATATAATCCTCTTCTGAACAGCACGCCCCTTCTTTGCCCCCACGTACCCTATAAAGAGTTGGTCATCCACCCGGAACTCTTTGGTGCGATCAAGGTAGAACGATAATGCTCTTTTTGGGTCCAGACAGTGGATACGCTCCTCTTCCTTAGAAAGATGCGGAGGTGTATAGAAAGTGGGCAGATTAACAGACTTTACCAGATGGAAGGGTGTTACCACCTTAGGCAGAAAAGATGCCCTAGTCTGGAGTACTACTTTGTTTGGAAAGACGGTCAGGTAAGGAGGCTGTGAGGACAGTGCCTGTAGTTCGCTCACCCCCTTGGCAGAGGTAATTGCCACCAAAAAGGCTGTTTTATTAGTGAGCAGCCACAGAGGACAGTTGTGCAATGGCTCAAACGGTGCAACGTTAAAAAGGTTAGGACCAAATTAAGGTCCCACTGTGACATAATAAAGGGGGAAAGGGGAAACAAGTGGGTTAACCCCTTCAAAAATCTCTGCACAAGAGGGGATTTGAAAAGTGAAGGCTGATCTGGCAGCCGAAGAAAAGCAGATAAGGCTGAAAGATAGCCCTTCAAAGTGCCCAGAGCAGAGCCCTGCTGGGCCAAGGAAAGAATAAACAGAACATCTAACAAGGAGGCAGATAAAGGGTCAAAAGACCTTTCTGTACAATATTTACAAAATTTGTTACATCAGCAGGCGTATACCGTCTTCGTGGAGGGACACCTGGCTGCCACGATTACTTTGCAGAGTTCGGCAGGAAGGTCAAAAGCTGTCAACTGTCACCGCTCAATCTCAACGCAAGGAGGCGGAGAGTGGACAGGTTCGAGTGGAGAACCTTCCCCTGCTGCTGCGACAGAAGATCCTCAGGAAGGGGCAGCCTGATCGGAGGATCGATGCTCATTGCCAGAGGCTCGGGATACCAGACTCTCTGTGCCCAGTCCGGAGCCACAAGAACGACTTGTGCCCGGTCGCTCCTGATCTTCTTGAGCATTCTGAGCAGGAGTGGTATGGGCGGAAAGGTGTACAAGAGGCCTGAGTTCCACTGACGATGGAAAGTGTTGCCGATCGAGAGTCGCCTTGGAAACTACAACGCGCAAAACTGCTGACATTGTGCGTTCTCTTCGGAGGCAAATAGATCTAACCAAGGCTCTCCCCACCGCTGAAAGAGTCCTTGCGCCACCTTCAGATGAAGGCGCCACTTGTGATCTGCAAGGCACCGTCGGCTGAGTTCGTCCGCTCTGGCATCCAGAGAACCAGCCAGATGTTGAACCACCAGGGAAATGCCATGTTGTTCCAGCCAAGTCCAGAGACGCAGGGCCTCTTGACAGAGGGTCCACGACCCCCCACCCCAGTTTTCTGAAGTACCACATGGCTGTAGTGTTGTCTGTGAAAACCTGAACATGTCTTCCCTTGATGAACGGTAAACGGATCAACCAAAGCTCCAACAGGTTGATATGAAGCCTGGCTTCCGCTGGAAACCAGAGTCCTCTGATCTCCACCTCTCCCAGATGGCCGCCCACCCAAGAAGAGATACATCCGTCACTACTGTGAGATCCGGGTGGGGAAGGGAGAGGGGTCTGCCTCAGACCCAATAGCGGCTTGTTAGCCACCAGTGCAGGTCTTTCGCCGTGCCCTCCGATATCTGAACCAAGTCAGCGAGATTTCCATGATGCTGTGCCCATTGGAACTTCAGGTCCCACTGCATAGCCTGCATGTGCCATCTGGCATGGTCCACAAGCAGGATGCAGGAGACCATGAGGCCCAACAGCCTCAGAGTCATTCTCACCGAAATCCTTTAAACTTTAAACCAGCATAATCCTCGTCTTCGGTCCTGACAGAGAATGAAAAATGTCCTACCTATCATAATGGAAAGTTTCAATTCTATTAAGGACACGGAGGCGAGGATGCTGCATTTAACTACGCCCACCCAAACACTGGATTCTTCCGTACAGGTGTGTCCTACTGTGCATTCCATTTTTGGGTACCAAACGGTCTTTGTGATGGATTTATAGTGCGTCGATATTTATTTTTCGAAAGACTTGTATAACCTGTTACAAAGTCACAAGTTTGGAAGTTTACGGGGGGCGCTAGGTGGCGCACATCCAAGATGGCCACACACCCGTGAGGCTCTGGAGGCTTGGCGACCAAATCCGGAATTTATCCTGTACTGCCATTTGAACTGTGAGGCGGCATTTCCTTGCCCTTGAGCGCTGCAGAAAGTACGGCGTGAATTTTACGACCCTCCGAGCAACGGAGGCGCTGATAGATCGGAGTCTTGGCCGCGGGGGACTGAGGCGCTGTTGAGCCGGTTCCAAAGGGCGGCGAGACATACAAACGGAGCGCCGGGGATCCCACGTGGCGTCAGGCCCTGTACCGACCACTCGCCGACCAAGCTCCATATGATGTATATTGCGGACGGCGGAGGTTAGTTCGGAGGCACGCAGCGGCTATAGGGGCCAATTGAATGCAGATCAGCCCCGTGCAGGTGAGGTGACGGGACGCAGGAGGGAGGCGCGAAATTTGGCGACATTTCCCTGCTGCCCACGGAGCGCGTGGCAGGCGCTGCGGGGGATTATGTGGACCCCTTTCGGCACCAGAGGATTAATCGTGAGACTGCCCTTTGTGTTCAGAGCTGCCGGACAGTGAAGAGGCGCGTGAGTGGTGGTGGGCGCGGGGGGAGCGCCCCGGACGGATCGCCGCCATTACGGACGCGCCGTTGGCTTCCAAAAGTGCCCTAAAGTGACAGAGCCGGCGGTTCCGCCGGGCGGCTTGCATCATCCCGAGCTCATTGTCTCCACTATTCAGTACCGGCCTGCCCCCCTTACATGCTGCATTGCGGCCGGCAATCGATGCCGACGAATCGAACCCCCCACGGAGGTACAGATCTGCAGAGGTGGGGCGCCATTGGGGCCAGTCTGGTTATGCCCCAATAAAAAACAACAAAAGACGAAGCCTAGTCACCGCCTATGAACACGGGAGAATACACAGTTTTGGGTCAGACTGTGCTGTAACGCGCCTACTGGAGTGACAGCGGGGACTCAATAACTCACACCACGACTTCCCCGTCTCCTCTCTACAGTTAACTTGGGGCCATTTGTAGCTGAGTCACAGACCGCACACTGTACACCCGTGTGCGTGGGCCCAGAAACATAGTGGACTCTGTGGGGGAGGCACTTTTTTCCCACGTTGCGGCCTCATGCGGAACCTTGCCTGGCTTGTTTCCCGATAGACGCAGCAGCTGATGTGACTCAAGGAGGCATACCAGACGCGCCCCACTGAAATAAATGTCTATATGTTACATTCGCCACCGCATAGGGACGTACAGGCCCTCTCCATCCCCGTTGAGAATCTGCCTATCCTGGGCCCCCCAAGAGACACTGTGCACGGATCTGCAAAAACTGGGCCAAAGCAGCAGAGAGTAACTACAAGGTGAGCGTGGGATACACCGCAGAGAACAACTGATCAGACGAAGGACGGTCCAGCAACTGTTGACAAGGGACGCCGAGTAAAAAATCCGTCACCTTTATTCACGATGGGGAAACCTGACGGCCGCCAGCCCCGCTTCACCTTTGAAAACAAGAAAACCTCTACCAGGTCCACCTCGGCGGACTCCGGTCAAACCAGCACAGACCCGTCTCACACCCCTTCGCCAACCCCGGAGGATGACGTTAAATCACTTCTACTGGCTATGAAACACAGCCTTAGTGATTTATCCGGAAAAATGGACACTATGAATAACAGGCTGGATTTTCTAGTGCAGAAAGTCGACAAGCATGATGGGCAAATAAAGGAGGCAGAACTAAGGATATCGGATAATGAGGATGCCACATCCCAAATGCAGACAGTGATGTCACAGAGGGACAAAATATTGAAAGTTATAGCGGCCAAGAATGAAGACTTAGAGGCCAGAAGTCGCCGCAACAACATTCGAATTATTGGAATACCAGAAAGTACCAACACCGGGCGTATGGAGGATTATACAGAGCGCCTACTAACCACTACGTTTGGAGCGGAATCCTTCTCGGCGCATATGGTAGTGGAGAGGGCTCACCGCTCCCTAGGCCCCCGGCCCCCACCGGGGAGGCACTCCACGGCCCATAATAGCCCGGCTGTTAAATTATCGAGATCGGGATGTGGCCCTCAGAAAAGCACGCGAACAAAAAAACCTGCACTTTGACGGAAATGAGTATACCATCTACCCAGACTTTACGATGGCCATGCAGGAAGCGAGACGGAAGTTTGTGCCAGTAAAGCTCAAACTACGGAAAGCCCAGATCGAATACGCCCTCATGTATCCCGCACGGCTCCGGATCACGCACAACGGTAAACAAATCATCTGCAATAACCCGCAGCAAGTGGAAGATTTCCTGAAATCTACGCAGAGGAGATCACTGCGACAGGAGCGCCCATCCAGATCACCGTCTCCGACATCGGATTAACCTGTTTACGAACTGTTCCCCCTACCAGAGGACAGGGAGAGGATTCCTGCCCTCAACGTGGGTAGGACACTGGATGTACCAATTGGGATGCCGTGCCAAAGCCGCCCTGATCCGCACTGGGCGGATACTGAGGACACCTCCCATGCTTTGCTGTAATGCATCACCAACAAGATGGACACGAACAGCTAAGTGCCCTAATGGGCTTCACATGCTAATTTATGTTGTATGATTGCAGGGCAGGGGTGGTCCCCATGGAGTTTTTCTTCTCCGTATGCTCCTCTAGTTCAGGCAATGGCAGTAATGTAATAATTTATGCCAAGCACCCCTCCCTTTCCGCTCCCCCCCTCCCCTTGCATAGGGACAGGTGGGAACTGCACTGCAGGAGAGTTGGTCTATGGGAGGGGCTGTTGTAGCTCACTGGCGCCCCCCCCTTATGGGAGATCCCCCTTACTGGTTTGGCTTGAATCTCTCTGCGTTATAGAGACTTACCATCACTGCGCAAAGTATGAGTTTGAAGTTTGGAATGGAGGATGGGCACTTGAATACCGGCACGTTTGGCGTGCTGTTGTGGGTGGGGGAGGGAGGGGACCTGGGTTTTTGTTTCAATGTTAGATTGCAGGGGGACAGGTGGGAGGGGGGTAAGGACGGGGATTGTAATGTATGCAATTATGCTTAAGAGACAGCGATCGCTCACCATGTTCAACTGCTGCGGACTGTTTATACACTTTGTGCACAACGTCACAACCACCATCACACAACCATATTTCATGTCTAAGAATGGCAGCAGGAATGTCATCAAACACTGAACCTCTAAGAATCAAACTACTCACGTGGAATGTAAGAGGCCTTGGGGATCCCCGCAAACGTCATCACATATTGGCATATTTAGACAGGCATAACATACAGATAGCGATGCTTCAAGAAACACATATAGATCCACGACGAGTTTCGTGCTTTGGAAGTAGATGGGCCTCCGTTAGGGTGTTCTCTTCTTACTCTACGTACTCACGGGGCACACTCATACTGATAAAAAAGACCACACCTTTCATAACTGGAGGCACATATAGTGACTCCTCCGGACGTAGCTGCTTACTCTGGGGCACATTGGGCACCCAATCGGTCACCCTTGCCTGTTGCTACGGGCCAAACACAGATGCCCCAGACTTCTTCACGGCTCTTTGGGGGCAGACAATCAAAGTGGGATCTACTCACGTCATATGGGGTGGAGACTTCAATATTGCCCTAAGCCCCTCCCTAGATAGATCCAATCCTCTCCCACAGCACTATAACAACACACAGGATGTCCTTTCACAATTATTTCTCGACCAAGGGCTTCTCGATGCATGGCGATATGCCCACCCATCCACCAGAGAAGGCACTTTTTACACGGCGGGACATTTAACTTTGTCGCGCTTAGATTACTGGGTGTGTTCTAGGGGGATCAGCACTTGGATACACTCGGTTGAGCACATGGCTCGGACGTACTCTGACCATGCGCCTGTGTGTCTGACGATTGAGCCGCCTAACTTAATAACGACTCCCAGAATTTGGAGACTTGTGCCGGAGGCACTGTTGGATGCGGTCTTTCACGCAGAGATAGGTGAGGAAATAACCGACTTCTTTGCTAGAAACAAAGGATCAGTTCAATATGTAGGACCGGTATGGGAGGCTTTCAAAGTCACCATGCGTGGCATTTGCATGTCCAAGAGTTTTGGGGTGCTCCGTGATCTACGTCGCACTTTACGTGTCCTAGAAACTGACATTAGGAAACTGGAACACAACATGTCGAGCGAAACATCAAGCGCACAAAAGGCACTACTGCGGGAAAAATTAACGGACTACAATGATACAGCGGATCGAGAGGCCAAATTTAAGGGCAAATATTTCACGGCCCGTAGATATGGCGAAGGGGAACGACCAGGTAAAGCACTGTGTCGTGGTCTAGGATCCCAAATCAGAAATACCAATATCCACGGGAGCGAAGATAGAATCTCTCCTCTCCCCTGAGATACTGTCTCCCTCTGTTAATAGACTCAGAACGGTAGAGCAGTATCCCCAGGGAGCGAGGAAACAGGGAGGGACCACCAGGGGGCTTCCAGAACAAGACACAGAGGCAGATGGGGCGTCTCAGTAGATATAAAAGAACCTGCAGCAATAGATAATGAGAAAGAACAGGTTAAAAGAAAACTCTATACTTTTACCACTAATTATCTTATATCAAACTTAGGTGTGTTCATTGTGCTTTCACATACTCACGAAGGAATTATTGCGATGGGACTTGTACGGAGAGTTCATATCCAATCCCAAACAGAAGAAAGCAGAAAATAAAGCATCCGAGAGGCAGGAGGAGTTTGATGTGTCACTAGTTTCTCCACAAAGGCACAAGCCGTCGCCACCTCTGTTTCGGCAAAAAGTCACTCCAACAATTTAAAGGTACTCACGTTGCTCTACCTCCGTAAGGTCAAGTATGTCCAGCGCTTCCTCGCGCTTGCATTCAGAACAACAAGAAGATCATGAAGTAAAGCACTAATGAGCAGCGCGTCCGTACACTGCGACGAAGGTTTCGTTTATGGCGTTGTAAGAAGGTGAGGTGTGAGAGCCCCTTCGCTCCGTGATTAAGAACAAACAAAATAATAGAAGTATATCAACGCCTCCTCGCGTTTTAGGATAAGGAATCAAAAAGCAAAAAAAAAAACAGCTCTTCCTCGAGATGGTGGGAGAGCGGTGAAGGGAACAGCGCGGGCTCGCGCTTGCCTCCGTAATTAGAACCAGGTGAGGGTAGCGAGTCCAGGCGCTGATTGAGGCGATCCGCAGAGGTTGTTCACAGCGCTTCCTCGCACTGGCGGTCGTAAAGGTGTTTCTAAGAAGAGGTAGATTGTGTTTACCGGGAACAGGAAAGTCCGAGGAAATCCAAACAGGCAAAGGGCGAGGTCCCTACAGGAAGTAAAGCCAAGCATCATGGATTGGGTGCTCACGGCTTATAAGCTGAGCTTGTCAGCTGATCAGTCCCTGTGCAGCATGGGAAGGCACAAAAGCAACACACCTTTCTGAGGCATTATGGGAGATGTAGTTCCTAGATTTATACCTGGGATAGGGTACAGGAAACCTGACGTCTAACAGTTCTCCTCCCTAACGGTCTATACACCGGTCTAGGTTTAGAGGGGTGTAGAGCGTGAAACCTTCTCATCAACACAGGAGCATGTACATTCTCTGCAGACTCCCAAGTTCTGTCTTCAGGGGCATACCCCACCCAATCCATGAGGTACTGCAATTCTCCGTTATGTAGTCTGGAATCTAAGATGCTTTTCACCTCATATTCTAACTCTCCTTCCACGACGATAGGAGGGGGTGGAGGCTCAGGGCAGGAGGGAGGGGTATACACCTTGAGCAAGGAGGTATGGAAAACGGGATGTATCCTCATTTCAGGTGGAAGATCTAGCTTTACTGTAACCGGGTTGATCGTTCTTACAATAGTGAAAGGCCCTACATATCTGGGTTGTAATTTACGAGGGCCTGATAACCTGAGGTTTTTGTGGACAGCCATACCTGCCCACCTTCCTTGTAATCTGGGGCAGGGCGTCTATGTTTATCTGCATCTGTCTTCATGGAGTGTTTGGCTTCCATTAGTTCTAATTTGGCTTGTTCCCATATAGACAAAAGATGAGTGTAGTGGTCTGTGACTGCGGGGACATCTGAGAGAGGGAAAGAGAGGGGAAGAAATTTTGGATGATATCCTGTGGTGAAGAAAAAGGGTGAAACCTTGGAAGCAGAATGTGTGGAATTATTATACGCGAATTCAGCCAAAGGAAGAGCCTGGAGCCAATCACTAGTAGTAGTGCTGATTAAACATCGGAGATATTGTTCCAGAGTCTGGTTTGTTCTCTCGGTTTGACCATCCGTTTGCGGATGGTAAGCCGAGGAGAGACGATGGTCTATATGAAGAGCCCTACATAATCCTTGCCAGAATTTGGACACAAACTGTGGTCCTCTATCGGAGAATATGACTGAGGGCAACCCATGTAGCCTGACTATGCTTTCAATGAATGTGTCTACGAGTTCTTTGGTAGCTTCTTAAGAGGGATGAAATGGGCCATTTTGGACAACATATCCACCACCACCAATATAGTGGTGAATCCTCTTATGGTGGGTAGGTCCGTGATAAAATCCATGCTGATGGATGACCAGGGTATATCTGGGACGGGCAGAGGCTGTAAAAGACCCGCAGGAGCACAATGTGATGACTTCTGACGTGCACAAGTTGGACAAGCTTTGACAAAATTAATTATATCTTGGGTCATGCCTTTCCACCAGAACCATCTCTGACATATTTGAATTGTCTTTTCTCCTCCAGGATGACCAGCCAATGGCAAGGCATGGCACCATTGTATTATCAAGTCTTGGGTTTCTTTTGTAGGGATAAACAAACGGTCCTCATGATAAAACAAATCGCTCACTATTTTGTTCAAAGGATCTGTTAACCACTTCTCACGATCAAGCGCCAAAAAGGCATGATCTAGTTGTGAAACAAAAGTGTCGGTCTTTTCGCTAATGGATATGATTTTATTCTCAGGTATAATAGGTAAGGGAGTTTCCACTATGTGTTTCTGATCTTTTCCTAAGCGAGAGAGAGCGTCTGCTTTACCGTGTTTCGAGCCAGGGCGAAAAGTGATAACAAAATCATATTCAGAAAAAGGAAACCCATCTCATTTGCCGAGGAGTAAGGGCTCGGGCAGACCTAAAAAACTGAAGATTCCTATGGTCTGAGTAAATAGTGATGGTGTGAGGTGAACCCAAAAGATAATGGCGCCATTCTTGAAAAGCCATTTTAATGGCTAGGAGTTCTCTTTCTCCGATGGTATAATTTTGCTCAGCTTGTGAAAGAGTTCTAGAAAAGTAGGCCACTGGATGGAGTGTTCCTGATTGTGAATCACGTTGTGAAAGAATCCCCCAACTGCATATTGAGAGGCATCGGCCTCTACATAGTATGGCTGATTTTCGTCCGCATGTCTTATAATGGGAGCGGAAGTGAAACTATTCTTCAGCGTTTGGAAAGCCTGCTCGGAAACATCGTTCCATTCAAAAGATACTCCTTTTTTCAATAATCTGGTGATGGGAGTGACCAGATCAGAAAAACAATTGATAAATCGCCGGTAGAAATTTGCAAATCCTAAAAAGGATTGCACCTCTCTGACAGTCTTAGGACTTTTCCACTCAGTTATGGCGGAGACCTTGGCAGGATCCATATGTATACCCTCAGGAGAGATGACAAACCCTAAGAATTCCACCTTTTGGGCATGAAAGAGACATTTGTCTAATTTAGCAAACAGATGGTGGTCTTGTAGTCGCTGTAGAATCAATTTGACATGTTCCACATGTTCGTGTTCAGTCTGAGAATAGATTAAAATATCGTCAATATAGACGATAACGAAAATATCCAAATATTCACTTAAGATCTCATTTACGAAGAATTGGAATGCCGCGGGGCATTGCATAATCCAAAGGGCATGACGCAATACTCATAGAGTCCGAACTTAGTGCGGAAGGCCGTCTTCCACTCATCTCCTTCTCTGACTCGGATCAAGTGATAGGCTCCCTCAGGTCCAGCTTAGTAAAGATTTTGGCCTTACGCACCTGATCCAAGAGACTGGAGATGAGTGGAAGAGGGTATTTATTTTTTATCGTCACCTTGTTCAAGGCCCGATAGTCCAAGCATGCCCTTAAACCACCTTCACGTTTGGGAATAAAAAAATAGGGGAAGAGACAGGGGAAGTCGAATGGCGTATGAACCCCTTTTTTAGCATGTCCTGAAGGTACTCATGGAGATACTTTGTCTCAGGTTCCGTAAGAGCATATACTCTACTGACAGGAAGTACTGCACCCGGCGTTAGATCAATCCTGCAGTCGTATGATCTGTGAGGGGGTAGGGCCACGGCTTTTATTTCGTCAAATACTCCTGCAAACTCAAGATACTCAGGGGCAGCGGCGTCGAGTCCGGTAAGGATACTGCACAACTTAGAGGAGTGTGCCATAGGGCGGTCTCATGGTAACAATGCTTTAGACAATACGAAGAGCGGAGCGTGACTTTCCTAGAGACCCAATCAATGAGCGGATTATGTAGCTGTAGCCACGGGACTCCAAGAATGGCACCAAAGTTGGGGGTATTAATGAGATCAAATGAAATAGATTCAGCATGTCCATTATCACACATCATTACAAGTTCAGGGGTTTGATAGGTGATTAAACCAGATGATAATTCAGTTCCATCAACAGCTCTCACCTTTTCAGGACGTGTTTTAGGAACGAATTCAATCCCGAGCTTCTTGGCCAATGATATATCTAGGAAGTTTCCTGTTGCTCCAGAATCTAATAGTATGGGCATAGTCTTTCTATGTTGTGACGGCAATATAACTACCACCGTAATGGTGAAGTGTTTAGGCACTAAAGCCATCGTGTTAGCCAAGAAGTGTGAGATCTGAAGGGGAGAAGGACTTGGAAGAGCGACCTCGGTACTCACCAAGTCCTTCAGTTTTCCGGATACATGGCTGCACCCATTCTGCTAGCTGGGGTTTTCAGAGGTAATCTTGGTTTGACAAGACATTCTCTAGCGAAATGGCCACCCTTGCCACAGTAAAGACAGAGGTTTAATTTTCGTCGTTTTTCACGTTCTTCTACAGTTATTGGTCCTCTAACTCCTCCTATCTGCATGGGCTCACTTGTATCCTTTAATTCTTTCTTCTCGCTTTTGGCAAAAAAAGACGGGTGTATTCCCCTTGGATTTTTCTCCTTTTCTTTCCATTAATCTATGGTCTAACTTGACCACTAGGTCTATAAATGAAGGACAATCTTCAGGCGGGTTCACTATTTGAGACAATATATCCTTTAGTTCGTCTTTTAAACCTCTGTAGAATAAAGAAGTTCTCTTCTCTTCAGGCCATTGTGTTTCGGTCACTAATCTGTTGAAAGTGGTGATATATGTTAACAGATCCCCTGAACTTTGTTTGAGACTCAACAGTTCATTGTCACTAGCCTGCATATAAGAGTGACGGGCAAAGAGGCTTCTCATTCTTTCTTTGAATTGTGGGAGGTTGTATAAAATGGGGTCGTCATTTTGTACAAGAGGCACCGCCCACAGAGCAGCATTCCCACTGAGATAGGAGATAATAAAAGCTATCTTTGCCGCGTCGTCCGGAAATGAGGAAGCTCTACATAAAAACTGGAGGTGACACTGGTTCATAAACACTCCGTACTTGCTAGTGTCTCCACTGAATCTCTCGGGCATTGCTAAAGGGGTCAGGGGAGGTGTTACAACTGTCACACTAACAGGAGAAGGGGAGAGACTACAGACTCTGAAGTAGAGGCAGAAGAGGAGCCTTGGAAATGCGCAGGCTGTATGTAGCTCTTTTTGAACTTGGGATAGGTGGCAGCCTCTCTGGCTTCAGTCTGTCTTTGTGTTTTCATTCCATCTAACTCAGAAACCAGACGCTGATTTTCCCCTTTCAGTACTCTAAGCTCTGTTTGTAGGTTTATAACTGCTGCCGCTAACTCATTCATAGTGGGTAAAGATGTCTCAAGGGATAGGGAGTCATCCATAAGGGTATCAAATGAGGCTCCCGTGTTCATCTTCGCTCAGGGGATAATATAATCGTGGGCTTGGCTTTCTGTCGTGGTCTAGGATCCCAAATCAGAAATACCAATATCCACGGGAGCGAAGATAGAATCTCTCCTCTCCCTGAGATACTGTCTCCCTCTGTTAATAGACTCAGAACGGTAGAGCAGTATCCCCAGGGAGCGAGGAAACAGGGAGGGACCACCAGGGGCTTCCAGAACAAGACGCAGAGGCAGATGGGGCGTCTCAGTAGATATAAAAGAACCTGCAGCAATAGATAATGAGAAAGAACAGGTTAAAAGAAAACTCTATACTTTTACCACTAATTATCTTATATCAAACTTAGGTGTGTTCATTGTGCTTTCACATACTCACGAAGGAATTATTGCGATGGGACTTGTACGGAGAGTTCATATCCAATCCCAAACAGAAGAAAGCAGAAAATAAAGAATCCGAGAGGCAGGAGGAGTTTGATGTGTCACTAGTTTCTCCACAAAGGCACAAGCCGTCGCCACCTCTGTTTCGGCAAAAGTCACTCCAACAATTTAAAGGTACTCACGTTGCTCTACCTCCGTAAGGTCAAGTATGTCCAGCGCTTCCTCGCGCTTGCATTCAGAACAACAAGAAGATCATGAAGTAAAGCACTAATGAGCAGCGCGTCCGTACACTGCGACGAAGGTTTCGTTTATGGCGTTGTAAGAAGGTGAGGTGTGAGAGCCCCTTCGCTCCGTGATTAAGAACAAACAAAATAATAGAAGTATATCAACGCCTCCTCGCGTTTTAGGATAAGGAATCAAAAAGCAAAAAAAAACAGCTCTTCCTCGAGATGGTGGGAGAGCGGTGAAGGGAACAGCGCGGGCTCGCGCTTGCCTCCGTAATTAGAACCAGGTGAGGGTAGCGAGTCCAGGCGCTGATTGAGGCGATCCGCAGAGGTTGTTCACAGCGCTTCCTCGCACTGGCGGTCGTAAAGGTGTTTCTAAGAAGAGGTAGATTGCGTTTACCGGGAACAGGAAAGTCCGAGGATATCCAAACAGGCAAAGGGCGAGGTCCCTACAGGAAGTAAAGCCAAGCATCATGGATTGGGTGCTCACGGCTTATAAGCTGAGCTTGTCAGCTGATCAGTCCCTGTGCAGCATGGGAAGGCACAAAAGCAACACACCTTTCTGAGGCATTATGGGAGATGTAGTTCCTAGATTTATACCTGGGATAGGGTACAGGAAACCTGACGTCTAACAGTTCTCCTCCCTAACGGTCTATACACCGGTCTAGGTTTAGAGGGGTGTAGAGCGTGAAACCTTCTCATCAACACAGGAGCATGTACATTCTCTGCAGACTCCCAAGTTCTGTCTTCAGGGGCATACCCCACCCAATCTATGAGGTACTGCAATTCTCCGTTATGTAGTCTGGAATCTAAGATGCTTTTCACCTCATATTCTAACTCTCCTTCCACGACGATAGGAGGGGTGGAGGCTCAGGGCAGGAGGGAGGGGTATACACCTTGAGCAAGGAGGTATGGAAAACGGGATGTATCCTCATTTCAGGTGGAAGATCTAGCTTTACTGTAACCGGGTTGATCGTTCTTACAATAGTGAAAGGCCCTACATATCTGGGTTGTAATTTACGAGGGCCTGATAACCTGAGGTTTTTGTGGACAGCCATACCTGCCCACCTTCCTTGTAATCTGGGGCAGGGCGTCTATGTTTATCTGCATCTGTCTTCATGGAGTGTTTGGCTTCCATTAGTTCTAATTTGGCTTGTTCCCATATAGACAAAAGATGAGTGTAGTGGTCTGTGACTGCGGGGACATCTGAGAGAGGGAAAGAGAGGGAAGAAATTTTGGATGATATCCTGTGGTGAAGAAAAAGGGTGAAACCTTGGAAGCAGAATGTGTGGAATTATTATACGCGAATTCAGCCAAAGGAAGAGCCTGGAGCCAATCACTAGTAGTAGTGCTGATTAAACATCGGAGATATTGTTCCAGAGTCTGGTTTGTTCTCTCGGTTTGACCATCCGTTTGCGGATGGTAAGCCGAGGAGAGACGATGGTCTATATGAAGAGCCCTACATAATCCTTGCCAGAATTTGGACACAAACTGTGGTCCTCTATCGGAGAATATGACTGAGGGCAACCCATGTAGCCTGACTATGCTTTCAATGAATGTGTCTACGAGTTCTTTGGCGCTAGGTAGCTTCTTAAGAGGGATGAAATGGGCCATTTTGGACAACATATCCACCACCACCAATATAGTGGTGAATCCTCTTATGGTGGGTAGGTCCGTGATAAAATCCATGCTGATGGATGACCAGGGTATATCTGGGACGGGCAGAGGCTGTAAAAGACCCGCAGGAGCACAATGTGATGACTTCTGACGTGCACAAGTTGGACAAGCTTTGACAAAATTAATTATATCTTGGGTCATGCCTTTCCACCAGAACCATCTCTGACATATTTGAATTGTCTTTTTCTCCTCCAGGATGACCAGCCAATGGCAAGGCATGGCACCATTGTATTATCAAGTCTTGGGTTTCTTTTGTAGGGATAAACAAACGGTCCTCATGATAAAACAAATCGCTCACTATTTTGTTCAAAGGATCTGTTAACCACTTCTCACGATCAAGCGCCAAAAAGGCATGATCTAGTTGTGAAACAAAAGTGTCGGTCTTTTCGCTAATGGATATGATTTTATTCTCAGGTATAATAGGTAAGGGAGTTTCCACTATGTGTTTCTGATCTTTTCCTAAGCGAGAGAGAGCGTCTGCTTTACCGTGTTTCGAGCCAGGGCGAAAAGTGATAACAAAATCATATTCAGAAAAAGGAAACCCATCTCATTTGCCGAGGAGTAAGGGCTCGGGCAGACCTAAAAAACTGAAGATTCCTATGGTCTGAGTAAATAGTGATGGTGTGAGGTGAACCCAAAAGATAATGGCGCCATTCTTGAAAAGCCATTTTAATGGCTAGGAGTTCTCTTTCTCCGATGGTATAATTTTGCTCAGCTTGTGAAAGAGTTCTAGAAAAGTAGGCCACTGGATGGAGTGTTCCTGATTGTGAATCACGTTGTGAAAGAATCCCCCAACTGCATATTGAGAGGCATCGGCCTCTACATAGTATGGCTGATTTTCGTCCGCATGTCTTATAATGGGAGCGGAAGTGAAACTATTCTTCAGCGTTTGGAAAGCCTGCTCGGAAACATCGTTCCATTCAAAAGATACTCCTTTTTTCAATAATCTGGTGATGGGAGTGACCAGATCAGAAAAACGATTGATAAATCGCCGGTAGAAATTTGCAAATCCTAAAAAGGATTGCACCTCTCTGACAGTCTTAGGACTTTTCCACTCAGTTATGGCGGAGACCTTGGCAGGATCCATATGTATACCCTCAGGAGAGATGACAAACCCTAAGAATTCCACCTTTTGGGCATGAAAGAGACATTTGTCTAATTTAGCAAACAGATGGTGGACTTGTAGTCGCTGTAGAATCAATTTGACATGTTCCACATGTTCGTGTTCAGTCTGAGAATAGATTAAAATATCGTCAATATAGACGATAACGAAAATATCCAAATATTCACTTAAGATCTCATTTACGAAGAATTGGAATGCCGCGGGGGCATTGCATAATCCAAAGGGCATGACGCAATACTCATAGAGTCCGAACTTAGTGCGGAAGGCCGTCTTCCACTCATCTCCTTCTCTGACTCGGATCAAGTGATAGGCTCCCCTCAGGTCCAGCTTAGTAAAGATTTTGGCCTTACGCACCTGATCCAAGAGACTGGAGATGAGTGGAAGAGGGTATTTATTTTTATCGTCACCTTGTTCAAGGCCCGATAGTCCAAGCATGCCCTTAAACCACCTTCACGTTTGGGAATAAAAAAAATAGGGGAAGAGACAGGGGAAGTCGAATGGCGTATGAACCCTTTTTAGCATGTCCTGAAGGTACTCATGGAGATACTTTGTCTCAGGTTCCGTAAGAGCATATACTCTACTGACAGGAAGTACTG
The DNA here is from genome assembly GCA_963921515.1 of Calotriton arnoldi. NCBI lineage: Eukaryota > Metazoa > Chordata > Amphibia > Caudata > Salamandridae > Calotriton > Calotriton arnoldi. The sequence continues at coordinate 2,061,876 of CAWUFW010001745.1, forward strand.
CACCCGGCGTTAGATCAATCCTGCAGTCGTATGATCTGTGAGGGGGTAGGGCCACGGCTTTTATTTCGTCAAATACTCCTGCAAACTCAAGATACTCAGGGGGCAGCGGCGTCGAGTCCGGTAAGGATACTGCACAACTTAGAGGAGTGTGCCATAGGGCGGTCTCATGGTAACAATGCTTTAGACAATACGAAGAGCGGAGCGTGACTTTCCTAGAGACCCAATCAATGAGCGGATTATGTAGCTGTAGCCACGGGACTCCAAGAATGGCACCAAAGTTGGGGGTATTAATGAGATCAAATGAAATAGATTCAGCATGTCCATTATCACACATCATTACAAGTTCAGGGGTTTGATAGGTGATTAAACCAGATGATAATTCAGTTCCATCAACAGCTCTCACCTTTTCAGGACGTGTTTTAGGAACGAATTCAATCCCGAGCTTCTTGGCCAATGATATATCTAGGAAGTTTCCTGTTGCTCCAGAATCTAATAGTATGGGCATAGTCTTTCTATGTTGTGACGGCAATATAACTACCACCGTAATGGTGAAGTGTTTAGGCACTAAAGCCATCGTGTTAGCCAAGAAGTGTGAGATCTGAAGGGGAGAAGGACTTGGAAGAGCGACCTCGGTACTCACCAAGTCCTTCAGTTTTCCGGATACATGGCTGCACCCATTCTGCTAGCTGGGGTTTTCAGAGGTAATCTTGGTTTGACAAGACATTCTCTAGCGAAATGGCCACCCTTGCCACAGTAAAGACAGAGGTTTAATTTTCAGTCGTTTTTCACGTTCTTCTACAGTTATTGGTCCTCTAACTCCTCCTATCTGCATGGGCTCACTTGTATCCTTTAATTCTTTCTTCTCGCTTTTGGCAAAAAAAAGACAGGTGTATTCCCCCTTGGATTTTTCTCCTTTTCTTTCCATTAATCTATGGTCTAACTTGACCACTAGGTCTATAAATGAAGGACAATCTTCAGGCGGGTTCACTATTTGAGACAATATATCCTTTAGTTCGTCTTTTAAACCTCTGTAGAATAAAGAAGTTCTCTTCTCTTCAGGCCATTGTGTTTCGGTCACTAATCTGTTGAAAGTGGTGATATATGTTAACAGATCCCCTGAACTTTGTTTGAGACTCAACAGTTCATTGTCACTAGCCTGCATATAAGAGTGACGGGCAAAGAGGCTTCTCATTCTTTCTTTGAATTGTGCGAGGTTGTATAAAATGGGGTCGTCATTTTGTACAAGAGGCACCGCCCACAGAGCAGCATTCCCACTGAGATAGGAGATAATAAAAGCTATCTTTGCCGCGTCGTCCGGAAATGAGGAAGCTCTACATAAAAACTGGAGGTGACACTGGTTCATAAACACTCCGTACTTGCTAGTGTCTCCACTGAATCTCTCGGGCATTGCTAAAGGGGTCAGGGAGGTGTTACAACTGTCACACTAACAGGAGAAGGGGAGAGACTACAGACTCTGAAGTAGAGGCAGAAGAGGAGCCTTGGAAATGCGCAGGCTATATGTAGCTCTTTTTGAACTTGGGATAGGTGGCAGCCTCTCTGGCTTCAGTCTGTCTTTGTTTTTTCATTCCATCTAACTCAGAAACCAGACGCTGATTTTCCCCTTTCAGTACTCTAAGCTCTGTTTGTAGGTTTATAACTGCTGCCGCTAACTCATTCATAGTGGGTAAAGATGTCTCAAGGGATAGGGAGTCATCCATAAGGGTATCAAATGAGGCTCCCGTGTTCATCTTCGCTCAGGGATAATATAATCGTGGGCTTGGCTTTCTGTCGTGGTCTAGGATCCCAAATCAGAAATACCAATATCCACGGGAGCGAAGATAGAATCTCTCCTCTCCCCTGAGATACTGTCTCCCTCTGTTAATAGACTCAGAACGGTAGAGCAGTATCCCCAGGAGCGAGGAAACAGGGAGGGACCACCAGGGGCTTCCAGAACAAGACACAGAGGCAGATGGGGCGTCTCAGTAGATATAAAAGAACCTGCAGCAATAGATAATGAGAAAGAACAGGTTAAAAGAAAACTCTATACTTTTACCACTAATTATCTTATATCAAACTTAGGTGTGTTCATTGTGCTTTCACATACTCACGAAGGAATTATTGCGATGGGACTTGTACGGAGAGTTCATATCCAATCCCAAACAGAAGAAAGCAGAAAATAAAGAATCCGAGAGGCAGGAGGAGTTTGATGTGTCACTAGTTTCTCCACAAAGGCACAAGCCGTCGCCACCTCTGTTTCGGCAAAAAGTCACTCCAACAATTTAAAGGTACTCACGTTGCTCTACCTCCGTAAGGTCAAGTATGTCCAGCGCTTCCTCGCGCTTGCATTCAGAACAACAAGAAGATCATGAAGTAAAGCACTAATGAGCAGCGCGTCCGTACACTGCGACGAAGGTTTCGTTTATGGCGTTGTAAGAAGGTGAGGTGTGAGAGCCCCTTCGCTCCGTGATTAAGAACAAACAAAATAATAGAAGTATATCAACGCCTTCTCGCGTTTTAGGATAAGGAATCAAAAAGCAAAAAAAAAAACAGCTCTTCCTCGAGATGGTGGGAGAGCGGTGAAGGGAACAGCGCGGGCTCGCGCTTGCCTCCGTAATTAGAACCAGGTGAGGGTAGCGAGTCCAGGCGCTGATTGAGGCGATCCGCAGAGGTTGTTCACAGCGCTTCTCGCACTGGCGGTCGTAAAGGTGTTTCTAAGAAGAGGTAGATTGCGTTTACCGGGAACAGGAAAGTCCGAGGAAATCCAAACAGGCAAAGGGCGAGGTCCCTACAGGAAGTAAAGCCAAGCATCATGGATTGGGTGCTCACGGCTTATAAGCTGAGCTTGTCAGCTGATCAGTCCCTGTGCAGCATGGGAAGGCACAAAAGCAACACACCTTTCTGAGGCATTATGGGAGATGTAGTTCCTAGATTTATACCTGGGATAGGGTACAGGAAACCTGACGTCTAACACACTGGCGTCTGAAATAAGACCACCCCGGTTTTCTAACTTTATCCTAGAAGTGGTGGGAGACGATGGAGTGCGCCACAGAGATAGCCGGGATATTTTACAGGCTTTCACTGACTTCTATAAAGATCTGTATAGAACGCGCCAAACCGCTCCCCCGGACTTAACATCTTATCTCGAAGACATAGCGCTGGGATGGTTGGGTGACGGGCAGCGGGAATTTTTAGAGGCACCATTTGAAGATGATGAGCTCCGCGAAGCCATCATGCAGATGCCATCGGGGAAAGCCCCTGGGCCAGATGGCCTCCCCATAGATTTTTACAAAATGTACATTGACCAACTCCTCCCAGTGTTAAAAGAGGTCTTCCTGGAAGCCCATGAAACCCAGCTCCTACCTGAGTACAATGAGGGAAGCGCTCATTGTCTCATTATTAAAGCCTGGCAAATCTGCAGATCGCTGCGAATCTTATCGGCCCTTATCGCTGATAAATACAGATGCCAAGATACTCGTCAAGTTAATCGCCAACCGGCTCAAGCTCCTTATGGAGAGGCTAGTTTTGCCAGACCAGGCTGGCTTCATCCCTGGCAGGGCTACCTCTCATAACTTACGGACGCTATTCTCCATACTTCAAAATGTAGACCCCACACTGGCACTTGTGGCGGTCTTTCTAGACGCCACAAAGGCCTTTGATTCGGTCGAATGGGACTACCTCTTCACTATACTTCAGTGTATGGGGATCCCCAACAGTTTCCTGGCCTATATCAGATTATTATAGACGGCACCGATTGCAAAGATCCAAATAAACTGGCACGTCTCGTCCCCGATGGCCCTGTCGAGAGGTACACGACAGGGATGCCCGCTATCTCCCCTGTTATTTGCCCTAGCAATGGAGCCTCTAGCAGCAAAAATTCGATAACATCACCATGAGAAAGGGCTCCGCTGCTTATTGCGGCCCATACTTATATCCTTATATGCAGATGATGTCACACTATGTCAAAGAGCCGCAACAAAACTTGAATCCACTTCTCAGGGAATTTGTCAGGTTTGGGGGCATTTCAGGTATCCATATAAACTGGGCAAAATCCCAAATATTCCCGCTAACTGCAGCTGCTACACCCTTTGATATAGACTACCCAATAGCATGGTGTACTGACGAAGTGAGATATCTAGGGATTACTCTTACGGCGGAACGGGAAGAGCTAATGAGGCTGAACTATGGTCGTACAATGAATCATATCACTGGCTGCGTGACACGTTGGAATGCACTTCCACTGACCATGGCGGGTCGCGTCTCCCTAATAAAAATGGTAATTCTACCTAAATTCTTATATTTGTTTTTAAACATTCCATACGATCCGGGGAGACATTTTTTCTCTAGCCTCCGTGCGGAACTGATTAGGATGGTTTGGGGAGGCAAACACCCCGGATAAAATGGGACACACTCATGCGACCATATGCACAGGGAGGATTAGACATTCCAAATTTTGAACTTTACTACTTATGCGCCCAGGCACACTTCGCCCAGTTTTGGTTCAACCCACCTCGGTATACGCCTCATGTAGCCGCCGAACACTGGCTCGCAGATCCTATTCCACTAGAGGGGGTAATACTCTCAACACTCAAAACCCGGGAGCCGCGGCCCACCTCTGTGGAGTGCATGCTCAAGGCCTGGCAGCATATTGCTGCTCGATTACAAACACCATTTCTATACTCACCATTGCTTCCACTAGTATACCACCCACAGATGCCTTTACTGCAAGAACAGGGTTTTAAAAAAATGGCTAGGATGAGTAATATTCGACTCAGGGGCGATCTATACATACACGGTAAATTCCGCACCATACACCAACTCTTCACGGACACTCCACCAACTGCTATGGAAACATTCCTATATACTCGCTTACGGCATGGGATGAAAGAGTGCACCCCGGAGTATCCAGCGGAGCCTGCGGTGCTTGCACCGCTACACCATGTACTTCGCACACCCACAGCCTCACATTTAGTGTCCGCAATATACCGCATTATGTATGTAGATGCCACATATTCTACATGTGCTGCCAGGGACAAGTGGTCGGCCGAACTGGAACAACCACTCACAGACACGCAATGGGAATATTGCTGCAAACAAACAGAACAAATATCCTCGAACGCCCGCTTACGAATCACTCATTACAAGTTTCTTCAGCGTAGCTACTATACTCCATTAAAGTTACATAAATTTGGGCTCCGGGACACGAGTAGATGCGACAGATGTAGGGCGGAGGCTGCTGATGTCCTCCATCTCGCCTGGGATTGCCCAGGCGTGCACGAATACTGGAACACGGTACTCACTGCGCTAGACCACATGGTTTCCATACACATCCCGAGATCTCCTTTGGTGACATTACTGGGGTATACTGAGCAGATCCCGGCAAAGCACCGCAAATTTGTGTCCTTTGGACTTGTGTTGGCAAAACGACGGGTTGCCTGTCGGTGGGGTCGAGGGAGGGCACCTAAATTCAAGGACTGGATTGGTGATATGATTTTATGGCAAGATCAGACATGCTTATATGCCGAACTGGTCCCGACTACTTCACGCCCAAGGGACATATGGGGCCCACTCCGGTCCTATTTGCTGGCACACCCAATTGCCGGCGAACAAGAACCAGGAGATTCAGTGGCGTAAAGGAGGGGAAAAAAAAGCCTACACAAGATATGTTTCTGTATATCGTTGCTACTGCAAAGGCCCGCCCCTTGCGGACATCCCTCATTCAAGGAAATATTTAAACAATGTGACATTCCTGTAGCTTATTGTATAATGATGCATTCAGGGCATGCGGGGACGAGGAAGGCAATGGGTTTGTGTTTGGGAATCTTCATGTCATACTGCGATTGTACATATATTTTGTTGTGAACTGGTCCTGTACACAATGATGAGAGCCTCTTACATATAAAAGTGTATTAATGGTGTACCATCCTAATGTACCTTTGAAACTGAAGTTCAATAAAGTTAAAAAAAAAAAAAAGTTTGGAAGTTTACTCGCATCTGTTTTTATTTTTTTCAGGTTCCGATGGGTCTAAAAAGGACTGAAGGCTATATTATTCGATTTCTGTCGCATGAAGAAAGAGGAGGCAGCAACAGGGACGAAGGGCTATTAAGTGGTCCCTGACACCATTGATTAGATATTTTTAATGTTGAACTGTTGACTTATTCCCAACTTTTTTTTGTGGAAAATTAAGTCTTTGTTGTGGTTTTTAAATGGCTGCTATATAATAAAGTTAAGAAAGTACAGCATAATCGTCGCCTCCGTGTCCTTAATAGAATTGAAACTTTTCATTACGATAGCTAGGAAATTTTTCATTCAGTAAGGCAACTTATGGAAGCCACAGGCATCTTTAATGTGATAGAATGCTTTATTTTTTGTTTTTTAGCACTTTTAATGTTAAAGTAGACTGAGCTTACAGGTGCTGTAATTTAGTTTTGGAACATATTTTGTTTTTAAGCAGACAAAAAAAATCTAAAAATCTTGCCTTTTGTAGGCGCTGGAGAGTGCTCAGCTGTATTGGATATGCTGGACTCCTTTGGCTTCAGCTGTATTTGGTACAATATAGGATACTCAGACAACCTGTGTTGGTAGGTACGAGCGTAATGTTTACACATTGTACAGGCTTTTGCGTTGGTACTGCGCATGATCCAAGAGCAGGGAAGGTATGTACCAGACTGTTTAAAAAATGTTTCTACTGGCCCCATCTTGCAGTGCACAGAGAACAGTTAAGCACTTTTGCTGTTCAAATTCACTGTTCGAGGTCTAGCTAACGTATATCCACATCACATTTGCACCCGCAATGCTCTTTATGTGGCCAACATCTACAACACCATTCCATTAAATAAAATACATCTTTTCTAGTTCACTGGGATTACTGGGGCCGCAAGACCTGCAACTTTCTACAAGTACGAATACGTCACAAACTCACTAATCGACTGATCTCCTCTTGCCTGTCTGGGGCGGATCTTGCTGTTGCTTTGATCATCGTTGATGTTTGATTGTCTGTCAGCTTCTTGATACATCGTTGACCTGCGACAATGTTACATACCTGCAAGTAGACAACAGAGAATGGTTTTAATGCTTTTTAAACATTAAAATGTTATTTAAATGCTTTTTACAGATCTAACAGCTGCTCGGAAAGCGATAAATCAGAGAACCTGCCAAAGCACAATGAAAGCCAGAGCTCTAGTAACTTGCCAAAGAATGGCCAGCATGTGAAAAATAACAGAAATGTTAATTCTTTTATAAACACGAGTAACTTTAATTTTTCAGCCCCTGCATAGTTACGTATGGATGTACTAACCTGAGGCATTATGAAAGTACATGCCCTCTCTGTACATGCCTGGGAGACAGACAGTGTCTTGACACACTAACGCTTCTTTCCAACTAGCTCCTTTCAAACCAGTTTTTATTTTCCCGCCTGTAAGTGGCAGTATATTATGACCAAACTGGGCTTGGGGATTACACTGTATGAATGAAAAGGCTGAAGGCCTAGGATTACATTAGTTGCTATGGTAAGAAAATGTCACTAACTTGTAATCCTAGCTCTGCGTCTTAAATGAGGTCATGACCAAAGACTATTCAGCCTGCCTGCAGGAACTACAGAACACTTCATAACCCAAAACATAGCATAGGTATTTAATAAGATGTGAAAACGTCATTTCCAAAATGCAGACATAACCCCATAGCCTAACACATAAGGCAAAAACTGCAGCATGAAAATTCACATGTGCTGCAACAAAGGAAGGCTCCAAACCCCTAGATGGAAAAAAGTACATGAAGAAAAAAGAAAACCAATAGGTTGACTGTGCATTACAGCCTGCGTGGAGAACATGCCCAAGCCCCCATTCCCTGGTTGCGCGTCGAACCAAGATGCTCAAAACCAATCATAATGCTGCATTGCAGCGTTGTGATTGGTAAGCACCCAGGCTCCCCTGACCAATCACAAAGCTGCATTGCAGCGTTGTGATTGGTCAGGGGAGCCTGGCTGTTCCTCGTGGCTTCCTGTTCCTAGAGTCCCACGAGGAGAGCAGGAGCAAGGAGCAGAGACGCGGGACCGGCAGCAAGCTAAGTGTATATTTTTGGGGTTTTTTTTCCCATTGCGCAACCCCGCATTCCCCCCCCACCCCCTGTCCCTGCCCTGCCACCCACGAGTCATGCCAGCCGCCACTGGTAGCTGTTTTCTCTCATTAGGAACGAGCTTTAAGTTTACCGGCTACAGGCTTCTTCAGAAACAATGTTCCTCTTGGCAGGACATTAGCATGTTTATGAAGAAGACATCTTAGAATCTTTTCTGCTTAAAGGCATAGGATGTTCTCACAGATGGTCTCTTTGCCTTCTCTAGAATGTTCATACTTGTGGAAAATTCAGGACTTTGTACTGCAAGATTCCAGGAGCCAAATTTAAGGAAGTCATATTGGGGTGGCGTAAATGGCCTTCCATCCTGGTTAGCAAATTTGGTTTGCATGGAAGCTTCCATTGTGCCATTAAGGATAGGTGAAACATCTCTGGAAACCACTATTGTCAAAGCCTTTAAAGAGCAATGAGAATTATCTATACATTGGAATACCTCACTGATGGAATCAGAAGGTCAGTCTATCAACAGGGCATTAATGACAATTGAATTGCAATCTTAGAGCTTTTTCTCTGTCATGTGAGAAGTTATCAGCCAAATGTCATAATACAGAATACAGAGCCTTTGTCTGCAAAGGGATGCTGCCACCGCTGTCATGCTGTTAAAAAAGGTTTGAGGTGCTTATTTCAGACCAAAGAGTAGAACTGTGCAATGATCAAGAGAGTCATCTACTGTGAACCTTAGGAATTTATGTTCCCCTGCCACTGGGACGTGGAAATATGCATTCTGCTGTTCCACTGAGCACAACTAGTCTCTTTTGAGAGCTGGGGAAAAATGTGATGCAGAGCGAACTTTCGAAATGTTTGCTTCTTGAACGGTTTGTTGGCTGAGACCACTGTTGTGAACCAAACATTTTGAGCATTGATGGAGAAATAGGCTCTATTGCATGCTTTTGCAGCAGTGATGCAGCTTTCTGCAGCAGTAAGTGCAGCGAATGTTTCAACTTAGGCTTTGGAGTAATAGCTAGTGGAGATGACTGGAGACAGTAACTGTTCTGAATAATTAGCAAAAAACAATTGTCGAATAAAATAATTTGCCACTTTTTTTTGGGGACACACTCTCTCCCACAGGAGTAGGGCACAAAAGAGAGGAACTGAGGCAGTCATTGCCTCACAAAGGCTGTCTTCCTCGAGGATGAACAGTGCTGCTGCTATTGATGTGCTCTACCTATGGCAGATCTCATCTGTACAAAGGCTCTTGTCTAAATGATGGGCGGCGAAAAGAACCACGAAATGTTGTGGTTTGAAGCGCCATATTGACTTTGCCACCTCTGTTTCCTTTTTGATCTTTTCGAGGGCTGCGTCAACTTGGGGCCCAAAAAGGTGTTCTTTATTCAATGGTAAATTTAGAATAGCTTGTTGAACCTTTGGTTTAAAACCAGATAACCTAAGCTAAGCATGTCTGCGAAGTAAAATACTGGTGTTGATACTTCTAGCCGCAGTTTCTGCTGCGTCAAGCTCACATTTAATAGAATTATTAGAAATTAGTTTGCCTTCAGTAACTAATTCTTGTCCTCTTTTCCTAAATTCTTGTGGGAGATGTTGGAAGAGTCCCTCCATTTCATCCCAGTGCGCTCGGTCGTGACGAGCTACAAGGGCTTGACTATTTGCTATTCTCAATTGGTTTGCGGATTGTGCTGCAACCCTCTTGCTAGATGATTCAATTAATTTTGACTCCTTGTCTGGAGGAGGAGCGTCTCCTGTAGTCAGGGAATTAGCTCTTTTCTAGCATTTGCTACCACTAAAGAGTCTGGGGTTAGTTGACCTTTAATGTATATAGGGTCTGAAGGGGCTGCTTAATACTTTTGATCTATTCTCGGTGTGATAATGCAAGCTTTAACTGGGTCTTTAAATATATTTTCAGCATGACGTAAAACCTCCTTTAACATTGGCAAGCATTGTATTCCTCTTTGAGCATAAGTGAGAGTCTCAAAGAGACAGTCATCCTCAATGGGATCTTTGTGTAATGGGACCTGACGGAAGGCTGCTGCCCTAGCAATTAAAACTTGAAAAGCTGAGGCATCATCTGGTGGTGGTGAAGGCCTTGATAGGTATAAACCAGGATCAGTATTATTCTGTGGTTCAACATTATAATCATCCCAAGAGTCTTGTGGTTGAGGATGATCTACTAAATCATCATCTGTGTCTTCAACAGGTGAAGGGGAATGATGTGGAGAGATATCTTCCTCTTGTGGCTGAGGTGAAAAATGAGGAGGTGGAGTTACAGGTTGTGATGGAGTAACAGGTTGTGGTGGAGACATATGTACATTTGGCAGTGTATGTCTAGTATCCTTGTCCTTTTGTTTTTTAAGAGGGGGTGGTGAAGTGTTCAGGGCCATTTGAAAGGACAAAGCCTTCTTGGAAACATGAGTCTTTGCTGACTGTACAATTATATTCATTTGTGCCAGGCAGTATCTGCAATGTCTTTTGAATCATGTTGAGTTTTTCGGTTATCGCCTCGAGAATTGGTTGTGGAGGTGATTTCGATCCGACATGAAAAGTTTTGGGCCGAAAATGAAACATTTCGGTGCCGAAATTACTTTCGGTTTTGCGGTATGACCGCTCGGTTCCGAATCAGAAAGTTTTTATTACGGCCCGAAGACACCTTTGTTAGATTTGGAGGTGGAGGCTCCTGCTGAGAGCCATTCTTTCGGTGCCGAGCCCGGAGGCGTGGGTTCTGAAGATGATTTTCGGTGCGCGCCATTGTTTTTAAGCAGTGGCGGCCCATGAGCAGGTTTTTCGGTGGAAAGTGACTTTATGTTTCAGATCAGGAGCAGAGGTACTCAGGATCCGACGTTCTTGGAAGGATTCTACCATTTCTGAATCTTGTTCCTGTTCAGATTTGGAACCAGGACCGTGGATGGATACGGATCCTTTTTGGCTGCAGAAGCCTCCTCATCTTGATCATGCAGACCGAAGATATCTGGCGTATCATCGGTGTTTCTGCACTGCATCTCGAGACGGCGCGCTAAATCGGTTGCAAAGTTTTCTTCGACTGGAACAATTTACACGCTTCACAAGTATCTTCTTTATGCTCGGGCGAGAGACATAGGTTACAGACCGAATGGAGATCTGTATGAGGATATTTTGAATGACATTGCGGACAGAAACGGAATGGAGTGCGGCCCATTTGCAGCTCATTTTCTTAGTGAGCTGACCGAGTGGAAACAATGGAGTTGGGCGTGGCATGTAGACCGAGAGGTTATTTTTCGATCCGACCCGTAGAAGATATTCGAGAAATAGTATAAACTACCCGATAGAAACAATACCGTCGAATGTAGATAACTAGCCAACAGAACGGAAACCGAAGTGACGATCTCGAGCCGGAGCAAGAGGAAGTACATCCAAACCCGTTGGCGGTAAAAAAACAATCTAAAGATGGAGTCTATGCCCATGCGCATTGTTACCGAAGGGAGGAGTCACATTGCCTCGTGACTCGAAAAGAATTCTTCAAGGAAAAAAACAACTTGTAATCATCCAAATCCAACACTAGATGGCAGACTCATGCAAAGCAGAGCAACACATGCCTTGAACCAAAGGTTAAATAGACTTTATTATCTGGTATGGTAATGTGATCTTTCCTAACATTAAAAAACACCCAGAAATGAAAATGTGATGCAAAAAAAAAAAAAACACCTTGAAATTCACTGAAAAAAAGGTTATAGTGACATTAGATATGGTAAGAAGACCTTACATTAAAACAAACCCTAGAAATTGTCTTTAAAAAATCAAAAGGTTAAAGTAACTTTATAGTTGGCTGATGAAATGAGTTAAAAACTAATGCTTAGAAACTTAAAACACTGAAATACGCCAGTTATACAGTGAGGTAACTATAACTTGCATCCCCACCATGCACTGACCTCACGTATTACATCACTCATGACATGTTAAATGGACAACATTAAAGACATCACTGATGGCATCTTGAATGACATCACTGAGGACAGGGAGGTAATGGAAGGGTAAGCACAAGACCTGGCCACATGGCCATGCGCAGCAGGGTTGGCCACATGTGGAGGGTGAAGCGCAGGGTCTGGCCATAGGGTAAGCACATCACCCAACTCCTATTTTATGTTGGATTCAGGGTCTGGTTTGGCCAGCGAATCAGGATTGACTAGTCCCCTTTAAAGTGTCTAATCACAGCAGATCAGGACACTAATCCAGCTATATCTATTACTTTAACCCTTTCATGACCACCCGAGCACCTTTCTAAACGCAAATTTCTCAAAAACTGATGAATGTATTTTCAGCAAATCACAGGCTTTCTGGGTAAAGTTCTAACTTTTTGGCAGATTTTGGGAAATTCTGTTCAGCTGTTTTTTTTTCCTGTATCTGCAAGAAGCGTTTCCTAAAGGAATGAACAAGGGGAATCAAAGTCTTGCCCCTCCACATTTTCTGGGCCTCCACTTGATGGATCACCCTGAAACTTTCCAGGAAGGAGCTGAGGTGGATGAACTTTTTTTTTCAACAGTACTGTGTAGATTTATCAAATGACGGCAAATTTATTAGCAAAACAAAAACACTCTTCCTATGGAAACTCTGACCTAACTATAAATACACAGTGGTGACTGACATGCATACACCTAAGATTATGTCACTTAAAACCATTTAAAATGTTACTTTCCTGAGTGCTACAGTACCACATTGTAAACCTATGGAAAAACCCTCATGGTACTTGCCTGCATAGTAATGACTTGCGTGGTACTTACCTGCGTGGTAATCAACACAATGTGAAGGCTGCCTCCTACTCACACATCTCTCCAGGCAGGTCAAATGAACTCTGATTGAGTAGCTCTGCCTCCAGGCATGAAGCTGGAGGGACGTGAAGTTGGGATGCTCCTCCCATTGTGAGAGGAAGTCTGTCCTGAGCAGAAGTGGAAAAGGAGGGCACACGGACAGGAGGAGAAGATTCAAGTACCATGCAGACTGTGACCGGTCCATAGTGATTATATTTGCATGTCCTGACACTGCCTTCTCAGTACCCAAGGAATCACAGTAATGGGAACAAACGCAACAGATGGCAAAGGTTGATTGAACCACCTCCAGGTGATGGCGCCAATGGTAAAAGGCAAGATGGTACTGACTGAGATCACCAGCTCCCACGTACAGGGAGCCCACTAGGTAGTTCACAACCAGCCAGGCATCATGAGCCTAAGCCCAGGACCAATACTTCAGTGCCTCCACTTACAGAAGCGAGCGAGCACACATCACCTTGCTTGTAAGCATACCTCATCACAGTTGTGTTGTCCGTCAGAGCCTGAACTGAGTGACCACGGTTGAAAGGCACCTTGAGGGCAAGATCGCCCAAAGTTTGTTCAGGTTGATGTGCCACTTCTACTTCGTGGGAGACGAAAAGACTCTAATTCATTGAGGTGAACACCCCAACAGAGTGAGGAGACACTGATAACTACCGTAACCACTACTGGTGGGGGACAAAAGGGCTTCCCACAGTTAAGGTGATCAATCTTCAGTAACTATCAAGGTCTCGAGCAGATTCAGGAAAAATCAGAATGTTGCCTGTCAGAACACCACCAGATCTTGGCTCCCTGAAAAAGGAGTCACCACTGGAGTGTACTCATGTACCACTTGGCCTGGGGACTAGCAACATGCAACAGGCAAGCAAGGTCACAAGGTGGAGTAAAACCAGGGCAAGAGGAAGCCCCCCCATTGTCCCCCCAACATCAGGATCATAGCCTGAATGCACTGAACTCGCTGTGAAGAGTAAAGACCTTGAGCAAAAAAGTGTCCAAGTAAGCCCGATGAAGAGGAGACACTGGAAGGGCTGGAGGTGACACCTGAGGAGGCTGACTGAACACCTCAGATCTAAAAGCCAAGTTAACCCGCCTTTACTAACTAGTCATCAAGGTACATGAATATTGAGATTCCAACCTGGGAAGATCAGCCACAATCCCCAACATTACTTTCGTGAAGACTCAATGAGCTACAGTTAGCTCCAAACAAAGGACAGCAAATTGGTATTGGGTGAAGCAAAGGACAGGTAACTTCTGTGTGACTGCAGGGATGGTATATGAAAATATGTGCTCAGCAAGTTGATGGACACCCCCAGTCTTTCAGCTCTAAAGCCAAAAGATTATACGCAAACTACTTCTTGCAGAGGGAGGCATTCATAATGCCATGGTCTAGAATAGGTCAGAGGCCACTGTCCGTCTTAGAAACAACAAAATAATGAAAGCAGCATCCCATCTTTCTCTCTGGAAACAACTCCATAGCCCTTTGCTTAATAGAGAGAGAACCTCCTTCTGCAGAATGCGGGCATGGGATTCTGGTGTGACAGAGGGAAAAATGGGGGAGGGCACAGGCAACTCCTGGAAAAAAATTACATAACTTTGTTCGAAAACCTGGAAGACTTAACGATCTGTGGTGATGGATGGGGTGTGGTAAATGAAAGGATACCCTCTACCCTAAAGACTTCATGTGTTTCCCCAAAGGTGTGGAAAAGTTGTTTTGCAGAAGAGGCCTGGGAGGAGGAGAAAGTGCACTTTTTCTGTTGCTCGTGATACCCTTTGGAATCGCTGTGTCCTTCTAAAACTACTCGTTGGTCTGTTATACTGGCTGCACAGCCAAAAAGGAAGGCCCCAGCAATACCCCAAGAACGTGTGGTACTGTTGGTGAGAATGGAGGGCATAGGAAGTCAAACTCAAGTACCAAGTGATAGTGCAACCTTGTCTGAACAGCTCCATTGAAGAAACCGACTTCTCACTAAAGAAGCAAGCCCATCAAAAAACTGTGAAAACCATCTAGGTATGGCAGCAGATGGCTACAGAAGAGCAGATGGATCACACCAGTGAATCCATCGTGTCCAGACCAGAATGGCAGATATGTTTGACTGTATTTCAAACATCATGCACAACCTCTGCAAAATGGTGATAAAGGTGGGAAGAGAGGTTCGGAACAACCATTTGCACCACTTACCCTGTGATGGGTGTTTACCTCCTGGTCTGAAACATGTAGACCAGGAGGTAAACACCCATAACAGTGCAAGTCTCCATTTCCCCCTTTTTAATAGTACCAGCTACAGGATTTAATCAAATTTAGACTCCACGTAGCCAGTTATCTTTTAATTATGCGCACTTGTTTGACCCTCCCACTCCCATCCTCTCATAGTCAACACCCTACAAAGTGCTCTCACGTCTCCGTCGGTCATAGCACGCCCTGTCCCGCAACGGGGCGGGAAGAACCAGATGATGAAGCATGCCACCATGGGTCACTTTGGTGGGTGAGGGTTATTTTAAGAAAACTCATTGTTTTCCTTAAATCATTATCAAGACTATCGATAGGACTGTTACTCCAATTACAAGTGGACTCTGGTTATTTTCATAGTCAAGATAAACAATGTTGGACATCTAAGTGGGAACTGAATCAGAGGCAAAAAACCCCTCACGATTGCCATAATACTCATCACTAGACTTAAAAGGAAACTACTGCAACAGCTTATAAGCTCTGTGTTGACTTCTGACTAGGATGGCCTTTGTCTTCAAAAAAAGTGCTACTTTCTATAACAGATCTCAAGTTGGGGTCGGTGGCATCCAAGACAGTGCTGCCACTGACGAGCCACAATCAGGGTGAAACCGGTCTTGGGTTGCTTGTATTCTGGTTCAGGGAGGACTTGGACTGTTAGTTCGGGATGGATTGTTACTATTAAAGCAGGGTCAAGACTGATTTGCATATGGCTGGGTCCCAATTGAGATGGCATGGTGGACAAAAGAACAATGGATTGGAATGCTAGCCCGAGCGATTGCCAGCGGTTAGACTTATTGCAAGCATTCCTTTCATCATCTTTTGTGAGTTTGATGCACTACCCGAAGTGCTGATGGTATGCCCAGATGTGGGTTCCATGCTCACTGTGCCACTGGAACCATGCTACACCTGGCAGATGAACCCCAATCAGGGCGAACCAGTCTTGGGTTGCTTGTGTTCCGGATCAGGGAGAACTTGGCATGGGTTTTCGGGATGGACTGTTCCTATTGGACCAGGGTCAAGACTGATTTGCATATGGCTGGGTCAAAACTGAAGTGGCATAGTGAGCAAAAGAATGATGCGTTGAAATGATACACAAGCGATTGCCAGTGGTTAGGTTTATTGCAAGCATTCTTCTCATCACCTTTTGTGTGTTTGATGCACCAAAAGATGGCACTCACTCATTATGGCTGGCAAACTAGGAAGTCCTGAAGAAGACCCCGTTGACAGAAGGGGGCCTCTTCTGAGAACCCTTCATAAAACAATTGGGGAAGCTCGTTGCTACCTTTTTTCCCCGGACAAAACCCAGCAATCAAAGAATAAGGTGTTCGGCCAGAATGTTTTTGGTGGGTAGCGGCAGTTAGTGCTCCACTGATTGGCCTTTTTTCCCAGTCCCTCTAGGAAGTAAAGATACAAAAAAGCTATCCAGGGGCAGTACCAGAAAACAATTGGATTCTTCCCCACGCCTGGGATGGAGACTGGGCTTATTCCTCCACAAGTGCCAACACATAACAGGGGCTGCTTGGATCCTGCAAACGATCAGGGGTTTTCAAAAAGAGTACAGTGGAATCCTATTTCAATGCTAAAGACCCAGACCCTTTGTATTTTCTGGGGAGAAAACGTCCCTCATTGACCAGGAAGTAGAGGGGTTCTTACTAAAAAGGAGTGATAGTTCACTCGACCCTCCTTCCAAAAGGATTAGCGAGCAAACTCTTGCGCAGAAAAAAAGACCGGTCGGACATTAACCTTCAGGAATTCAACAAGTGGTTGGTGTACTGCCTCTTTAAAATGGAGGAGATTCATCTTCTCACAGACATTCTACTGTCAAATGATTGGAGACTGAATCTGAAGGATGACCATTTGATGCTCTAGATCTTTGCACTACATTCGCCATTACTACAATTCATCTGGAGGCCACACATTTACAAATCTGTGGCACTTCCCTTCAGTCTGTCCTTGGCTCCTAGGTGTTTCACCAAGGTGTTGAAACCAGCCATAGAGCCTCTGCAATCCAAAGACTTTTATTGTCTATCTGGGCTACATCCTCCCAATGTATCAGTGCCTCCTGAAGATGGACAACATAATGTCAGTACAATATATCAATTGTCTAGGAGGGACAAGGTCCAGAGCACTGGTGGAATCAATGAAAGATTTTTGGGACATCTATCTAGCCAGACAAATATCAGTATCAGGGCAGTAACTCCAAGGAGAACAGAGCCTGGAAGCAGATTAGAAATCCAGTTTCTGGGGGACTCAAATGAGCGGAAAGTGGATCTAGAGACGTCCAACTCATAATAAATAGTTGGGGCCTTGCCAGGTGGACCGCTTCGCCTCTCGAATAATTCAACTACTTAGACGCTTCAGTTGGATCCGATGGCAGGACCCACATATGCCTTCACTCTGGAATAGGGGAAGAGCTCTCAATTATGCCTTTCATGATAATTAGAAGGTTGTCTGCACAAGTGAGGAGACAAAAGGCAGGCGTGATTCTAGTGACTCTGTTGGAGACTGCAGGTTTGCTTTCTGGTTCTGCTGACATTTTCTTGGGAAACTCCAGTCCTTCTACCCCATTATCTAAAAATATTGGGAACAATCAGATTGCTAATCCTGGAACTATCTGTTTGCCTGATGGCATGAAAGTTCACAGGAGACACTGGGAAGTCTAATGACTTTTGTGGCAAGCTTCAGATTACATCAGGATGCTGGACAGAGGTGACTGTCAAATGGTACAATTTAGCATGAAGAAGATGGTCCCAATGGTGTAAGGAATGGAATTTTGATCATGTGGGGACGAGGTTCTTAAAATCTTGAATTTCCTTTCTGAAAAAGCATGAAAGGGCCTTGCCTACAGAACTATAAACACCTGTGTATTGGTAATTTGTGCAGGTCACATGCAGATAAACAGTGTCGACAGGTGAGCACCTCTGATTTATACACTCAAAAGAGATACTTGTTTTATCTTTGCCCCTACAATCCAAGTATTCTACACTGAGGGATCTAAATTTGGTTTTAAACCCTGCCGTATCTTGGTAGGAAAACCAGCTCATCTCCGGAAAGGAGATTTCAGCCAATCTGTCATGCTATTTTGTCTCCATTCGTCAGGCAGTTTCAGATGCCCGAGCTCTAGATTATACTTTATGTATTCAATCCTTACCATGTGTTGTGCTCTGGTGCAGGCACTGCAGTCTTTTTTTTAAATTTTGGGCTGAGCTCACTCATGGCTGGCACAGCTTCTCTTTTTCACTGGCTCCTGCGGGTGCCTCGGGCCGTCATCATATTCTGTGACATCATCTGCGAATGTCATTCCTTCTCTTGGATGTAGTCCAGAAGGGCCCTGGGGCCCTTCTTCCATGATGTCGTTAGTGCACTCACAGGAAGTTTCAAACCGTTATCTCTACCAATAAAGAGGGGTTTCAAATTACAGTAGCCTGATATTAATATTAGGTTTATCCTATTGATGAATTGTTTCCAGCTTTAATATCGTTTTGATATGATTTTTATGGTCATATTATGGTATTTGTTTCTCTCAATCCAAGATGATACTTCAAAAGAGCAGTACTCCTTGAGCCCAGTTGCGCCGAAATTGCTTCTGCTAGATTGTTCGGTCTCTGGACTCCGTGGATTTATGCTTTCTCTAGCTACAGCTTGCTATTCACCTGCTTTACGCTGAGGCTTGGTCAGCAGGACGGTTTTTTCGGTGTCCAGTTTTTTCTCTTTGTCCTGGGTATTAATTTCTAAGGCATTGCTAGACTTCCAGTAACAATCTGTGTCTGGATAAGCCTCTGGAGATAGTAGGCCGTATCTACAAACCAAGACAACTTTTCAAGCGTCGCCAAGAAGACCAGCTCTTGACAGGTTGCAGCACCAATGATTTACAGAAATGGACCAGGTTCAAGAATTACTGACGGCAGTAAACAATTTAAAGCTACAGGTCCAAAGTCTGACCACTGAGAATGCCTCATTACGTCAGTCCCTTGCAGTATTGCAAAAAGGCTCCTTGAATCCCTCTCTGGTTAGAATGGCAGAGTTGAAATGTGACGGCAACCCAAAGATAATGAAGACCTTTTTGAACATGTGTCAAGTCAGTTGCACATTTAAGCCCCACATATAAGCCACTGTGTGGGAGGGATGGGCGGAAAAAGAATCAAGGAGGCTTGATATGCTTCTCAATTTTGGAGTGCTTTATTAGGGGGATGGGGTGGACATGTTAAGTTTGTCACTCAGACTGGCCAATAAAACTTCTCAAGTATAGCCTTTTCTGTTTCCTTCCCCCCCCCCGCCGCCCCCAAGTGTCCCCCTAGTAAATGACTACGTGCAAGAAACAGTACTTTTTCTCTATACTGCTGGGGAACTAACAATTGCAAGGTGAGAATTTTTCCTCCTTTTTGATATAGTAACCCCTTCTTTATTAAAAATTGAGGACCTACGTGATTAGGATCTTCTGCAGGAGGGGCTCTGTCCCATGCCTCCCGTAGAGTGGGATCTTCCCTTTGTGTGGTATGAAAACTTTGGTCGTGTTCCCAGATACTGTTTTCTCCAGGTTTGGCTCGGGTGACTCGGGTCCAGTCCTTCTTTTCTTCTCTTCCCTGTCTTTTAGTTTTCCAGGTTTTTCCCTGGGGCCATTCCTGGTCTGATAAATGTGAGAAAGGAGCTGTTTTTCTCCATTCCTCTCCCTCTGCCCATGTCTCCTGTATTAAACTATTCATATAGGGATAGTCATTGCCCAAAACAAGGGGTTCGGGTAATTTCGGAATCAACCCTACTCGAAGGGGAATCGGGTCTACAGAAGGCTCATGCTGTACACACACACTTCAGTGGTCGAATATTGTTTATTGTCCCCATGCACGCATTGGATGTTGACGACCCGTGTAGTGTTTTGTACTCCCCCCAAGACAGCCTGGGGTTGCATAATACTTTGAAGACACCCTGTGTCCACCAAGGCTTTCCTAGGTTCCCCATTCACTGACACCTGTTGGTGATAAGGGGGTTGTGTCCTGCTTGCGCACAATAGAGGGATCTACTTAGCGCCACCTCCATGGGTTCCTCCTTCTGGGGGCATAGGCGCGCAATGTGTCTGAACATACCGCAGTGGAAAAACTGGGGTCCAAGATTGGGTGGGTGTCGTGTAGGCCCGGGTAGGGTTCCAGGTAGTAATGTTAAAGTCTCAGTCTTTTTTGTATGTGGGACTTTTTGAGTTTTTGATACTGCTCCCCCCGAATATTTCCACTGGGTTTCTTCTTGCCCTTTTTGTATTTCTTGCGCTCTATTAAAGGCACTGGCTATCTCTACCGCTCAGTCCAAACTATAGATATTGCTCTAAATAGACTTTTTCCAATATTTCCTCTTTAAAGAAGCCTTCAATCTGCCATGTCTCTCACTCTGTAATACAGGGATCTTGGTGTTTCTTGGGGCCCCTCTCTAATTTGTCGGAGTCGGATCCTGTATGTTTCCTCACCACTCCCATTCTTTCCAGTATGCTTTTCTTAACATCCTCATATGGGGTCATTCCAAGAGGATTAGCTGCTTGATATGCGGCTTGGAGATCACCGGAGAGAAGAGGGCCAAGATATTGTCCCCATTTATCCATAGGCCATGCTGCAGCTCTTGCCATTCTTTCAAAGTTTGAAAAAAAGAAATCCGTGTCCTCACCACTGACGTATTTCTGCATAACCACCAAGGGGAGGGTGGTATGGCTCCTTTGTGTTTCCCCCAATTTGCCTACCACAGCCTCTTGGGTTAGGCTTTGTTCGATGAGGGTTTTATGTAACTTTTCTCGATCCTCCTAAGCCACGGCTAGGAATTTTTCCATTATTTTACACAGTTTCTCCTGGTTTTCCGCAATTTTATGCATAACAGCCTTCATTTGCCCGGATCTCACTTCTGACACCACCTGTAGGAGGGATGGGTGGAAAAAGAATCGAAGAGGTTTGATATGCTTCTCAATTTTGGCATGCTTTATTAGGGGGATGGGGTGGACATGTTAAGTTTGTCACTCGGAGTCCTAGTTTTCTTCCTCTTGATTACGCCTTCTATTCTTCTTTCTTCCAGGGTTGTCTTTTCCAGAAGGGTGTCCCCAGGAGGCTTGGAAAGAGAAGAAAGCTGTGGTAAGTATCTCTGGTTTTAATGATTGGGTTAGGACAGTATCCTTCACCACACCCGGAGTGATGGAGAGGGAAGTCACTCAGGCGTTAAAGAGGAGTGGTCTCTGAGGGTGGAGAGACTAACTATAGTAGGGAAAAAGGGTCTAATATTTCACTTCACACCTTTCACCCCCGTCCCCCTCCCCCCACCTCCTTTTACGTGAATTTAGAAGTGCACAAAAGAAGTGAGGGCAAAGAAAGAAAATAATTGGTAGATATGGAATAATCACAAAATAAGGACCCGCCTTTGTCTGATATCTTTATCTCTTAATCGGCTTTAGTATCAACGACCTGGCTTGCAATCCATCCCAATTGGGACACTACCTCAGCCTGAACAGTTAAGGGCTGTGACATATATTTAAAGAGCAATAGTACGTCTCCCATACAACAGCTTGACCCAGCAAAACAAAACAAAAAAGAGAAATACTTCTTAAATAAATAACATTCTGTGCTTCTTGCCGTAATCTCCTTAGGGCTTTGGTTCAGATCCCCTGTCCGCCCGACCCTCTCTAAGGCTCCCTCCCTCCCTCCCCGTCCGGTGCGTACCGCAAATGCCGCAACTCTCCTGAGTTGTGGCGGCATATAGGCCTCTCCTGTGGGCGTCCACCACTCTTCACTCCAGTCCTCTGGAGTCTCTGTGTCGACCTCTGTGTCTCTTGTCCAAGCGTCCTCAATCGACCTACCTGCTCCAGCCAACGGCGTCACCCTCGAGCTGTTCTCTGCGGCGTCTTCCGGCTTCCCCCAGCTCCGCCCTTCGTCTTCATGATCGCCCTCCTCTGGATTGGTGACGTCCTTTTCTTCACGGCAGGGAGTCCCTGGTTGGTCTGTCGACCGGGTGGGCCCGCCATCTTCCTGTACGGGAGAGTCCGTTGAAAATAATGTAACTCTTTGTTTTCTTCCTTTCCAGGTACGGGGTGGCCAATGTTCCGGACAACAGCAGGAGGAAGGTAGTGAGAGAGGTAAGTAAAGGGATTCCGTGCATGGTGTATCCTCCTTTTCCTCACACATTGATACATCTAAAGTGTGCTTTATTGTCATCAATACCTCAGGTAACGCCGTGGGTTTGGCCTATGCCTTTAGTTTCGGATGCCAATCCACTTTTGGTAAATTTTCCTGCTTTTTTCATGGAATTAAAAAAATGTTTGACTGTCAAGAACTTAAGTTTTCTGTTCAAGAGAAATTGATGGAGCTCAGTCACGGGTCTAGGGACCATCATGCCTATATTTCCAAATTCAAATGCCTAGCTAGGGAAATTAAATGGCCTGACTCTGCTCTTTTGAACTTCTTTTGAAAGGGCTTAAAGAATGAATTAAAGGACGAACTAGCGAGAGTTGGTAGGCTAACTGCTTCACAAGATCGTCTCCAAGTGACCTATTAGATAGACAGTTGTCTTCAAAGAGATGAATGGAATGTCATAAACAATACTCGTCAAAACACTTTGTTATGCCACCATTCAAGATTCCATCTAGACCTTCGGATCAGGAAGATGAGCCCATGCAAGTGGGTTTCACTAATGGTACCTTTTCTTTATTTTTTACCATTTCTTTATTGAGCTTTTCAACACAAAAAACATAGAAAAACATACAGGCCGTTGCCCGCCAACCCAAACTTTTGCAGTGGAGTCTCAACATTATTGCAGTGGCGCGTCTGTAACATAGCGAGCACCATCGTGTAGACATGATCTCGTTTGCCATGTGGGTGGGCCGATTGCCCGAACACTCACATCACACAGATCTTACACCAGTTTAAGTATAAACATGTGGAGGTCGTATCTGCGGTATCACCGCCCAATGTGCTGTGACATGACCTAGCTAGGATGATGTGCAGCATATATATATATATATATATATATATAAATTCACTGAAAAAACCATAGGTTTTAGGGACAGTTATAGTTAGTTGGACATTGCACTCGTACAAAACCCGTGAAATTCCCCGTTATAGTTAGTCCAGCTAACTATAACTCGCGCCTCGAAATGCACTGCTGATGACGTCACATATTACATCACTCATGACATGGTCAGTGACATCACTGATGACATCTCAAATGACATCACTGATGACATCACTGATGACATCATCCAGTGACTGTGTGTTTCTGTAAAGTTTAAATATTTTTAATATATATAGGAAAAGACGTATTGAAGAATGAGTGGGTGTGTAAGTGTCTGTATGGATGATTTAGTAGGTGCGTGACTGACTCTATAAGTGAGTGATTTAACGTATCTTACTGAATGCATGGGTTAGTGACTAAACTTGGTGAATGTCTGTATCCGTCTGTCTGTTGCTGTGTAAGTGGCTGCATGTGTTTGTGAATAGCTACATGAGTGTCTATATGAGTTATTGAATGCTTGTCTGAGTATCTGTATGGGTGCCTGAGTGTTTGTGTGGGAGGGGTGTGTGCAACTCTGTGCATAGATGTGTGAGTGGGTGATTCACTGGGTGGATGGTTTCAAGAGTGCAACTGTGATAGACTGTATGGGTGGGTAAGTGTGTGTAAGAGTGTGTTAGTGAGTGAATGTATGTCCCAGTGGTACATGTGTGAGTAACTACATATGTGAAAGGCAGTATATATGTGTGTTGGAGTATATAAATAGCTATAAGCGAGAGTGAGTGATTGTGATAGTGGCTGTATGGATGAGTGTGTGCTTGTATCAGTGATTGTTTAAGAGCGTAAGAATGTGCTACTATTTGTATGAGTAAGTGAGCTGGTGTGTGTATAACTGTATAGGTGAGTAAATGGTAGTGTGTTTAATTATTTGCATGACTGACTAGGTGTGTGAGTACCTCTATGGATGAGTGGCGGTGTTTGAGTGTCTATATAGGAGTATGAGTGCATATGATAGTCCTGTACTGAGTGACCGTAAGTATGAGTGACTGTACGGGTGAGTGAGTGGATGTGTGCGTAGACCTAAGAATCAGTGAGTGGGTATGTAGTTATTGGTGTTGGAGTGTCTATGGTTTTGCGAATGGCAGTCTGTAATTTAGAGTGGGTGTATCAAAGGTTATATTAGAGTGTGAGGAGGTGCATCAGATTATCACGTGGATGATGTCATCAGTGATGTCATTTGAGATGTCATCAGTGATGTCATCAGTGATGTCACTGACCATGTCATGAGTGATGTAATATGTGACGTCATCAGCAGTGCATTACGGGGCGCGAGTTATAGTTAGCTGGACTAACTATAACGGGGAATTTCACGGGTTTTGTACGAGTGCAATGTCCAACTAACTATAACTGTCCCTAAAACCTATGGTTTTTTCAGTGAATTTCAAAGGTTTTTTAAATGCTAATTTGTAACTATAACGTCCCTGAAACCTATGGTTTTTTCAGTGAATTTCAAAGGTTTTTAAATGCTAATTTGTAACTATAACATGTCTGAAACCTACAGTTTTTTCAGTGAATTTCAAAGGTTTTGTAAATGACAATTTTTAAATGTATTAATTGTTATATACATTTTTTTCATACTGATTTCCAAATTTTTAGAAACAATTTTTTTACATATTTTATTTTTTAAATTACATTGTAATTACATTATACATTACATTACAAAAAATACTTTCTCAGAATGAATTACTTTAGTTTAATTACTTTGCACATAGGCAATAGACTTTTAAGTACAGTAGTTACAGTTGTTGCAATGGGCAACACATTTTCAAACACAATGCAACATTCAGCTCAATGTGAATTTCTAGTTAAATGCAATTAGTTACTTTATGGATTACTTTTCTAACCACATTACTGGATCCTAGATTCAGTCCTGGGACATCTCCTGTAAACAGTTGAGTAAAAGCGTTTTGGTTACAGTCGTGATTTTTAAGGAATATTATTGTACTTTAAAAGTTCACACTTAGAAACTTTTTCTCATAGAATCACCAATGTTATCCTATGGAAGGAAATTCACTTAGAAGTTAAAAACTGTTATCGTTACTTTTTCTTACTCAGTGTTGGATCCTGGATCCAGCACTGGTGCATCTCCTGTAAACAGTTGAAAGAATGCGTTTAAGTCATACAGGCGATTTTTTAGGAATATTTGTAGTTTGTGAAAATCGACACTTTGAAACTTTTCTGCTGAAAACCAGACAATGGATTCCTATGGAAGGAAATTCAAGTTACTGGTAAGTACGGTTAAAATTACTTTTCAGGACCAGTACTGGGCTGAAAGATGCAGCACTGAGGTCTCTCCTGATAACAGGTGAGTAAATCAGAATTCGGATTTCGGCTGATTTTAGAGGAATATTTGTATGTTTCAAAAATCAACACTTACTAACTTTTTCAGCAAAAAGCAGGCAATGATATCCTATGGAAGGAAATTCAAGTTACTGGTAAGTACGGTTAAAATTACTTTTGAGGATCAGTACTGGGCTAAAAGATGCAGCACTGGGTTCTCTCCTGATAACAGGTGAGTAAATCGGAATTCGTATTTCGGCTGATTTTAGAGGAATATTTTAAAGTTCCAAAACTCCACACTTAGAAGAATTTCCAAGTGAAACCAGTCAATGTTAGCCTATGAAGGAAATTCAAGTTACCGGTAAGTACGGTTAAAATTACTTTTGAGGATCAGTACTGGGCTGAAAGATGCAGCACTGAGGTCTCTCCTGATAACAGGTGAGTAAATCGGAATTCGTATTTCGGCTGATTTTAGAGGAATATTTTAAAGTTCCAAAACTCCACACTTAGAAGAATTTCCAAGTGAAACCAGTCAATGTTAGCCTATGAAGGAAATTCAAGTTACCGGTAAGTACGGTTAAAATTACTTTTCAGGACCAGTACTGGGCTGAAAGATGCAGCACTGAGGTCTCTCCTGATAACAGGTGAGTAAATCAGAATTCGGATTTCGGCTGATTTTAGAGGAATATTTGTATGTTTCAAAAATCAACACTTACTAACTTTTTCAGCAATAAGCAGGCAATGATATCCTATGGAAGGAAATTCAAGTTACTGGTAAGTACGGTTAAAATTACTTTTGAGGATCAGTACTGGGCTGAAAGATGCAGCACTGAGGTCTCTCCTGATAACAGGTGAGTAAATCGGAATTCGTAGTTCGGCTGATTTTAGAGGAATATTTTAAAGTTCCAAAACTCCACACTTAGAAGAATTTCCAAGTGAAACCAGTCAATGTTAGCCTATGAAGGAAATTCAAGTTACCGGTAAGTACGGTTAAAATTACTTTTGAGGATCAGTACTGGGCTGAAAGATGCAGCACTGAGGTCTCTCCTGATAACAGGTGAGTAAATCGGAATTCGGATTTCGGCTGATTTTAGAGGAATATTTTAAAGTTCCAAAACTCCACACTTAGAAGAATTTCCAAGTGAAACTAGTCAATGTTAGCCTATGAAGGAAATTCAAGTTACCGGTAAGTACGGTTAAAATTACTTTTGAGGATCAGTACTGGGCTGAAAGATGCAGCACTGAGGTCTCTCCTGATAACAGGTGAGTAAATCGGAATTCGGATTTCGGCTGATTTTAGAGGAATATTTGTATGTTTCAAAAATCAACACTTAGAAACTTTTTCAGCAAAAAGCAGGCAATGATATCCTAAGGAAGGAAATTCAAGTTACTGGTAAGTACGGTTAAAATTACTTTTGAGGATCAGTACTGGGCTGAAAGATGCAGCACTGAGGTCTCTCCTGATAACAGGTGAGTAAATCGGAATTCGTATTTCGGCTGATTTTAGAGGAATATTTTAAAGTTCCAAAACTCCACACTTAGAAGAATTTCCAAGTGAAACTAGTCAATGTCAGCCTATGAAGGAAATTCAAGTTACCGGTAAGTACGGTTAAAATTACTTTTGAGGATCAGTACTGGGCTGAAAGATGCAGCACTGAGGTCTCTCCTGATAACAGGTGAGTAAATCGGAATTCGGATTTCGGCTGATTTTAGAGGAATATTTGTATGTTTCAAAAATCAACACTTAGAAACTTTTTCAGCAAAAAGCAGGCAATGATATCCTATGGAAGGAAATTCAAGTTACTGGTAAGTACGGTTAAAATTACTTTTGAGGATCAGTACTGGGCTGAAAGATGCAGCACTGAGGTCTCTCCTGATAACAGGTGAGTAAATCGGAATTCGTATTTCGGCTGATTTTAGAGGAATATTTTAAAGTTCCAAAACTCCACACTTAGAAGAATTTCCAAGTGAAACCAGTCAATGTTAGCCTATGAAGGAAATTCAAGTTACTGGTAAGTACGGTTAAAATTACTTTTCAGGACCAGTACTGGGCTGAAAGATGCAGCACTGAGGTCTCTCCTGATAACAGGTGAGTAAATCAGAATTCGGATTTCGGCTGATTTTAGAGGAATATTTGTATGTTTCAAAAATCAACACTTAGAAACTTTTTCAGCAAAAAGCAGGCAATGATATCCTATGGAAGGAAATTCAAGTTACTGGTAAGTACGGTTAAAATTACTTTTCAGGATTAGTACTGGGCTGAAAGATGCAGCACTGAGGTCTCTCCTGATAACAGGTGAGTAAATCGGAATTCGTATTTCGGCTGATTTTAGAGGAATATTTTAAAGTTCCAAAACTCCACACTTAGAAGAATTTCCAAGTGAAACCAGTCAATGTTAGCTTATGGAAGGAAATTCAAGTTACTGGTAAGTACGGTTAAAATTACTTTTCAGGACCAGTACTGGGCTGAAAGATGCAGCACTGAGGTCTCTCCTGATAACAGGTGAGTAAATCGGAATTCGTATTTCGGCTGATTTTAGAGGAATATTTGCACAATGGTGAAGGGAGGGGGCGGGGCCTGAGGTGACATCTGTGCAAACGCGCCCCGTGGCGCGTTTTAAGTTGGGGGATTAAGTCCCCTTGAATCATGAGGGTCCCTACGGGCCAACTAGCCCACCAGGAACCTCCAGTATGCGCTAGGGGCTGCGTTGCAGAGACATGTACAGAGGCCACACCCCTTTTACACCTCTCTGCAACGCAGCTCTGTGGCGCTTTCTGGACGTACCTGTTGGGCTAGTTGGCCCCAGGGACCCTCAGGATTGAAGAGGATTTAATTCCCCATCTTAAAACGCGCCACGGGGCCTGTTTGCACACATGTCACCTGAAGCCCCGCCCCCTCCCTTCACCACTGTGCAAACGCGCCCGTGGCGCGTTTTAAGTCGGGGGATTAACTCCCTTGAATCCTGAGGGTCCCTGGAGTCCAACTAGCCCACCATGTTCCTCCAAAAGCGCCACAGAGCTGCGTTGCAGAGAGGTGTAAAAGGGGCATGGCCTCTGTACACCTCTCTGCAAGGCAGCCCCTGGCGCATACTGGAGGTTCCTGGTGGGCTAGTTGGCCCCCAGGGACCCCCAGTATTCAAGGGGAATTGTCCTTCTCTGCAAACGCGCCAGGGGGCGCGTTTGCAGAGTGGTGAAGGAAGGAGGCGGGGCCTGCGGGCCCGATCGTTTTTTTTTTTTTTTTTTCCTTTCCCCCCCCTGAAGGGGGCCCTTCCTTTTTCCTATTTTTAGGCCCTGGGGACCCCATCCCCCAGGGCCTTACCCCTTTTTTAAAATTAAAATTTAAAAAAACGGGAAGGGTGCCGCGTGGCCCCCTTCCCTGGGCCTGTATTGGCCCCGGGACCCCATCCCCGGGGCATGGCCTCTTTGTTTTTATTTGGAGGGGGCTGCGTGGCCCCCTCCTCAGGCCATTTAAGGCCCCGGGGACCCCATCCCCGGGGCCGGCCTTGCACTTTTTTTTTTTTCCCCATTTTTGTTACTTTGGGGAGGGGGCTGCGTGGCCCCCTCCGTGGCCTCTTATGGCCCCGGGGACCCCATCCCCCGGGGCCTGGCTCTCGTTGGGGACTGTGGGGGTCCCCAAGCCCCCACAGTCCCGCCGGCTCCCCGTGTCCTACGGGAGCCGGCATTAGCTGACACATGGGGAGCAGCTAACATGCTGCTCCCCATGTGGAAAGCAATCGGCTTTGGATATTGGAAGAGAGAGCAGGTTTCCTGCTCTCTTCCAATATCCAAGCAAGTTTGTAATGACAGGACGGGAGCCGCGAGGCTCCCGTCCTGTCATTGCAAACAGCAGTGTCCCGGGGTAGGCACCCCGGGACACTGCAGGAGCCGGCCCTGGGGGTGGCGGTCTCCAGGGCCACCACAGGCTCCAGGAGGGGGCCGCGCGGCCCCCTCCCTACATCGAGAAAGCCCCGGGAGGTGGTGGTCCCCGGGGCTTGGGGTCCAAAACGGACCCCCATTTTCATTTTTCTTAGTGCCCCGGGAGGTGGTGGTCCCGGGCGTGTGGGGGCTGGAGCCCCCACACAGGTTTTTCAAATATAAAAAAGAAGCCCCGGGAGGTGGTGGTCCTCGGGCTGCGGGAGGGCTCAGAGCCCTCCCGCACCATTATCCATAAAGCCCCGGGGGTGGTGGTCCTCGGGACTTGGGAGCCCTTAGAGGCCCCCCACACACAAAATTAACCCCCCAGCATGCCCTCGGGACTTGGCCCACCCGGGGCCACTAACATCGAAGCGCGGGAGACCGCGCTCGATTTTATTTTTTCGGCAGGGTTCGCGCTCCCTGAGCGCATCCTGCCGATTTTTAAAAAAAAAAAAATTTTTGCCCAGGGGGTCCTTGTGGGACCCCTGAGCAGACCTAGGGGTCAGGGTGTTTCTACCCTGCTCCCTTTGTGCGCTTTGCGCACTTAGTTTCTGTCCCTCGGTTCCACCGAGGGATAAAATGGCTGCCAACACTTCCTGATTTGGAGTGTTGACAGCCAATTAACATAAAGCTCGTGCTCGGGAGGATCCGCGGCCCTAGATATACCTATCTTTTTTCTTTTGATTTTCTCAGCAACTACTGAACGGATTTACACCATTTAACAAAAGGGTTCTTTCTGAACCAAGAACTACCTCTTTGCCAAATTTGGTGTAATTCCGTTCAGCAGTTCGGGCTGTAGCCGTGTCTAAAGTTTCCTATGGAAAATTGCATGGGGAAAACGCGCTTTGGGACCCCCTTTTTCTCGGCCCCCGCTTGACGAATCCCCCCCGAGACTTTCAGGGTAGGAGCGGAGCGGGCCACAAAGTTTGAAAATTTTGCGAAGATACGTCAACCGGCAAGAGAGTTATTTCAAATAGAATGTCGCGGATTTCCTATGGATAATAGGTTGTAACTATAACTATCTACTGGCGACCGCCAGTAGATAATATATATATATATATATTCCTCTATTCCCAGTTGGGGCGGGTCAGATGAGTAGATGCAAGACATGGGGCCCCATCCACCGCAGTTTTAGGGTACAATCTGTCATGTATGTACACGTGCTGCGGACCAGGGGGTGCTGATGGGGTATGCTCGCTGTGGTGATGACCGTCCTCAGGTTAATGTGGCATGACAGGTATGTCAAAGGGTAGGCTGTATCCTAGTGTAAGTGTCAGATTATGAGCCTGCGGACAAGCAGGATCAAGGAGGGCACAGGTCATTCTTTGCTTCCAGTCTCACAATGTAGGTATCCCATGTCATTATCCACTTGTCCCTCGTCCACACAAGTTTGTAAATGTGACATGACACCTGCCTCTGCTTTTGCTCATTTAAGTAGGACCATGAGCCAGCTGTCCGTGCTGGGGGCTGCACAGGAATTCCACGACATCACTAGTTGTCATTTAAACAGCACAAAGGGCAAATCAAGGAATCTATGGAAGTATTTGTCCTTTTTGGCTTTAGGTTTAATGCCCAACAGGCATAATTCTGGCGTGGCCAATACTATGCGTTTCACTAGGGCTGAGAGGATTCCCGCCATATCCACCCAAACACACACCATCACCTGGCAGCCCAACACCATATGGAAAAATCCCTCCTCTGGCCAACTGCACTGAAGGCAGTTCACCGAGTTCTTGGGAAACATGCGTTTAATACATTTCGGTGTAAGATATGCTTGATGCAGGTAATTGAATTGTGTGTAGTGAAACCATGGGTTACAGGAAACCTCCTTAATCTGCTGTGCGGCGTGTTCCTATTGCTTGTCAGTGAGACCAGTTAGTAAGTCTGATGCCCAGCGTTCACTAACTCCTGCATCCATTTTGAGGTGTTGCACTAGCAAGGCGGTGTACAATGCTGTATTGATTTTCCATGTACCACCGTGGGATAATATGGTGTGCAGCAGAACTGAGGTTGGTGGCTCAGAGAGGTCAAGGCCCTATTGAGTGGTGATTGCATGCTGTATGGCATTATGGGTTAGAAACTAACCTACGGGTTTCTCACGTGTGTGTCCCTGGGCTCCTGGAAAGTGCACAATACACCCTCCCCATAGATGTCCCTCGACAAAATGAGCCCAGCTTCTTTCCATAGAGTCACATTGTGTCGCTGCACAACCGTAAGTAAATGCGGTAGCAACCATATGGGGATCATGGAGAATATGGGAGGCTTGTTTTGCGTCCGCCTATGTATTTGTGCCAAAGAGACACAGATGATGGACGGAATGCAGAGCAAATCAAACATTCAACCCCAGTCAAGAGATCTGGGTTAAATCCATTGTTCTTTTGCTCACCATGCCACCCCAGTTTAGACCCAGTCATATGCAAATCAGTCTTGATCCTGTGCCTCATGGGAACAGTCCAGCCCGAACTGCCAAGCCAGGTCCTCCCTGGACCGGAAACAAGCATCCTGGGACCGATTTTGGGGCATCACCCCTCATCAGCCAGGCTAGCTTGAATCCAGGGGTACAGTGAGCCCGGGACCCACGTCTGGGCATACCCAGCGCACTTAGGGCGAGAAAGCAAAAGACACACAGATGAAGGACGGAATACAGAGCAAATCAAACATTCACCCCCAGTCAAGAGATCTGGGTTAAATCCATTGTTCTTTTGCTCACCATGCCACCCCAGTTTAGACCCAGTCATATGCAAATCATTCTTGGCCCTGTGCCTCATGGGAACAGTCCAGCCAGAACTGCCAAGCCAGGTCCTCCCTGGACTGGAAACAAGCATCCTGGGACCGGTTTCGGGGCATCACCATATCAGCCAGGCTAGGTAGAATCCAGTGGCACAGTGAGCCTGGGACCCAAGTCTAGGCATACCCGGCGCACTTAGGCGA
This sequence comes from Calotriton arnoldi, assembly GCA_963921515.1. Classification (NCBI taxonomy): domain Eukaryota; kingdom Metazoa; phylum Chordata; class Amphibia; order Caudata; family Salamandridae; genus Calotriton; species Calotriton arnoldi. The sequence goes on from CAWUFW010001745.1 coordinate 2,094,136, forward strand.
GAAAGCAAAAGACACACAGATGATGGACGGAATGCAGAGCAAATCAAACATTCACTCCCAGTCACAAGATCTGGGTTAAATCCATCGTTCTTTTGCTCACCATGCCACCCCAGTTTAGACCCAGCCATATGCAAATCAGTCTTGACCCTGTGCCTCATGGGAACAGTCCAGCCCGAACTGCCAAGCCAGGTCCTCCCTGGACCGGAAACAAGCATCCTGGCACCGGTTTCGGGGCATCACCCCTCATCAGCCCTGTCTCTCCAGAGTCAATGACCAGTTCGTGGTCCACCTGTAGGATGGCAAATGGATTCTGAGCCCTCTCCTTACCTCCTTGTTCATTCATTGGGTGTGTGCGTGTGTGCTAAAAAAGTGGCCCATATTTGCAAATCGAGACAGTTTTGACCTTGTAAAGACACGCTGTATGGGTTTTTTGCAAAGAAGGGAGATTGTATGCATTTGGGTTTGTTGCAGGCAATGCTTGTGGTAATGTCAGGGAAATCAACAGTAAAAAATGGTGCACCAAACATAAAACAAGCCCACAAACTTCTAAAAAACGGCCCACACACTTACCTGTCAGACTAGCCCATCGGGCACTGCCTGATTGCCCTATACAGTCCGACACTGTGCACCATGTCATATCATGTACCCATTTTTTTTTAGCTCAGGAACATGGCTTCTCATCCATCTCATTGCAACCCTTCGTTTAGCAGGCAGTGGTAGGATAGCCTTAGTTTTCTTAAGGATTTAGCAATATTTGCTGTGCAGCTCAACAAGTGGCTCGCATGGAACATCATGCTCCCCTATTTGGGATATTTCTCATATTATCAGCTCACACAAGTGGTAGCTCTCTGGGCATTGCCATGCTGAATGCAAGAAGTCAGCTTGTGGGGTTCTGTATCTTGTGCATTCATGTTCTTTATTAGGTTCTAAACTGTGCAGTTGTAATTGGGTAATGTACATCTTATACAGCAATTTGTAGTGTAATAGTTTATGTCTTTAATTTGACAATATTTCTCCTCTTTGTGAAGAGGTGTATGCCTGCTTTTCCACTGAGCACTGGTCGCCTAGGTCTATCTCCCAATATTTCTCCACTTGTATATCTACTTCTGTTCTATTATCATTGCACCAGTGATATATTTTAGATAGCTTCCCTTCTAATCTAATTATTTTAGTAAGTGGCATTAATTGTGTTGGCACTTTGGAAAGGATGGGTATCAGACTTTGATCGCATGTCTCAGCCGGAAGTAGGACAATATGTCTAACTGACTGTCTGCTTTCAGTTCTTTGAACCTCTCTATGGGTATGAATTCTTTTTCATGATATAGTTTGCCTATGTTTGTTAGTTCTCCGCATATTAAAGTCTACAGTCTGATCTAATGCTGGGGGTAGTGTGGGATTGTATAGTAGTAGAGTTGCAGGTGAGTGTAGATCATGGCAGCCTGATTTCCTGCCTATGATTCACCAGGCTTTGTTGGGAGAGGCAACGGTGCTCTTGTTATCTTTTGGGTAAGGTATATGCATAAAGGTGGTAGTAGTCAGGGAACCTCAACCCATTTCTTTTGGTTCAGCTACTGAATGCAGCATGAGAGGAAGTGGGTAGTACCAGTGTATAGCATAATGAGTTTGACCGCCCAGGTTATATCGTTCAGAATCAGGCACATCAAACCCACCTTTGCAATAGGGTAATGTTAGTATATCCCATTTCAACCTGACTTGCTTACCTGGCAGATTAGTCAGGTAAGTAGCGTACAAAATAGTGTTTTAGCAGTATGGGAATGCTAGCAAATAGATCAAGTTTAGGTAAGGCTACCATTTTGAGTAATGCAACCCTGCTTGCTGTTAAAAAGTGGGTTTGTAGGGTCAACTTATTAAATGCGGGCCCATAGTTGACTATGATGATTACTTTAGAATTTTGGATTTTAATTCATAGGTAGCACATATATTTATTATTCCATTTTAAGGAAACTTTGCTTCAGATGGTTCAGTGCTGGGGTTCGCTCAAATTTATTTTTATATCCGATAGAGCCTTGTTCATTATTTCGCTAATCACTGGCTGCAAGTTAGTATGAATAATTCCTGATTGTGTTTAAATATTTGTGAGATGACCCATCTACCTTCTGTGTCATTTACGTTTTTAAATGACTTTAATGCCTATCGATTCGGCAAAAACAGTGACAACTCAGTTTTTCTTGTTGGAGTCAGGGGGGCATGCCAATTCTGAGTACCAATTATTTAAGAGGTTGCGGGCTATATCGCTATCTATTCTGGTCTCTTGGAGTAAGAGGATATCGCCTTTTAGTTTATGGCAGTATTGTATGATTTCCCTTCTTTTGATAGGGTGGTTCAGTGCTTTTGTGTTTAACGAGAGAACCTTAAGGGTGTTGTTAGGCATGATATATGTTGTGAGAGTCTCGGCGGGGTTTGGATGTTTTGTGACGTAAATGGTATAATTTAGATTGCGGCACATCATATAGGGTGAGGGTATGAATTGACTAGGAGGGTTAGGCTTGGGATACCCCCGGGAGGGAGGGGTGGGGGGAGAGTAACCAAGAACAGAAAAGCAAGGAAACAAGAGAATAAATAGAGAATCCAATTTCCCATTCCTAGATGGATAGTAGGCCAGTGGAAGCCCCGGATCCGTCTGCTAAGAGCTCAAAGGGGATGGGGGGGATACAGCAGCTGAGGGGAGGGGTTGATAGTTGGGTGAGTGGCAAGCAGGGAGCACCAGGAATTCGAATCAGGAAATTAACTTTAGTGCGAGTCATTATTAATGATAGAGCGCACAGTTGATCTTCTGAGAGTGCGTTGTGGAGATGTAGTTCGGTTTGTTGAAGACTTTTAGTCTAGTTTGTTAGCAACCTCGGTGTGGGCATAGGAGAACGCAACGTCACTAAGAAGATTGTGAGTGCCATTTTGAGCTGTTAGTTTGCATAGGTTACTTGTGAACAAACAGATGTCCTACAAACATTTCAACTGAGTAGGGCATGTACCAGAGGAAACAACATCAGAGCTCAATTATATAGCCTGATGTTATAGCCCAACCAGAGAATTAGAGATTTGATTATTTAGAGAACTGATGCTTACCGAATGAAGCCACCCTAATATTGTACATTCATCAACTGGAAAGTAACATGTAAGGTAGGCAGTTACAAGTCTGAAGTTTGGTGTATCCATTTGCTATGGCTTCCTCTTGCTGGGTTGTTATGTTTCACCTATACGTGGTGCAGATATCCGATAAGTGTGGTTGGGAGAGCTGGTGTGAGCATAAAAGTGTACGTATGGCTGTATGAGTGTTTGTGTGTGTGATTGTGGGTGGATGTGATGGGTGTGTGTGGTATTTGTGTGAGAGTGAGGGTGTATGTGTGTGTAAGGAGGTGGGTGTGGAACCTGGGCTGTCAAGGTGCACATTGTAGTGGATTTGAAACATGTAGCTATGATCTAATATGCGTGTAGGGACGCGCAGGAGTATCTATCTGTGAGACAGGGGTCGGAACATCAGAGAGCATCAAACTGTTGGGAGTGGTCGACATAGGACTAGGAGGGTGAACATATTGCAATAGGTAAGACAGTCTAACATATATAGACATCATACATAAATCAGGATGAAATTAAAAAGTTTTGAGTCCTAGCTGTTGGGATGTTAAGGAGATAGGTAAGCCCTTCCGGGTTGAATGAGGGGTCAAGTCAGGTTATCATTTCTAGTTGCTGTTGATTTTCGATGTAAGTTTGGAGCTCTGCAAGGTCGAAGATCAGAGTTTTCCCTCTGTGGGTGATTTTAAATCTGTCCGGGCTGAAGAAGGAGAAGGTGGTGTTCAGGGATATTCGGGAATTCCTTAGAGCTAGGAAGCCTTTTCTGCAAAACACAGTCTCTTTTGCATAGTCTTGGGATATTCCAATCCTGACATCGTTCCACGTTAGCGTTTAGCTTCCTCATGTGTGCTAGTAAAGTCTCTGAATGCTGGACTCTAAGTGGACTGAAGATGAGAGGGTGTGGCGTTTTGGCGCCTGGATTTGGTCTGGTTGGCACTCTATGTGCTCTTTCGATTTTCAATGGTCTTTCAAACCATTGTTTGAGGAAGGAGACACAAGGTGGCATAATGTTTGGTGCCTTCAGGTAGGCCAAAGATTCTGAGGGTCCCCTTCTAGTCCTATTTTCTAGTCTGTTATGCTTCTGGTGAGTATGTTGACTTGTTTAGTGGTGGCCTGTGAATTATTTTTGTCTTTGAGGTCCTCATCCTCTAGATTGCTGATTCTGGATTCAGCTTCCTCTGTTCTTGTGGAGAGGGATTTGAAATAATTTCACAAGCTGTAGATCTCTATTTGTAGTAGGCCTGTATTGATTTTGGTGCTTTGAGCAAGTTCTTGCAGTGAGGAGAGGTCGCGTATGGCTAAATCCATTTTGTCATTAGTATCCAGGGCTTGTTTCAATTTGACAGGAGACTCAATTGCAGGTGGGTCTTGTTTTGCCCTTTTGAGAGATGCCTTCTGCTCCTTACTGTCCTTGTGGTTCTTCCAGTCTTTTAGGTATTTTTTGTCTGCCATTGTTGATTTGAGCACCAGTATTTCTGTAACAAATATCCTGTTGCTGGAGGTTGTACACCTCCTACGTGGGTTAGATTGGGCAGTGATGTTGTAGGCTCTACTGGCTGGGGCATCAGTTCGCAGCTCTTGGGTGATGTTCTCTGGACCTCAATGAGGGAGCGTCAAAGTTGCAGTGTGTTCAGTTCTATCCTATACTACAGTGCTGTAGTGTACCGGGATGCTGCTGATTATTGAATGTTGAAAGGCGCTATGAAGTTTAGGCGCAATGGATCTGTGAGCGTTGCAAGCAGTGCCAATTTATGGGTCTATGTGTGTGAGTTGTCTCTGTAGGTACATGTGGACTGAGCATTGGGTGTAGTGGGAACACACCACACAACGGGAGTGGCAGAGGAGTTGCAAAGAGGGTGCATTATATAGTTCGTGTTGTTATGTAAACATACGAGGATATATGAGGAGCAGATGCACTGTTTAACAGGTTCGCTGCGGGGCTATTATAATGTTCTCCTCTATTTGACAAGTACTTCAATGTGCTTAAGGTCTTGTTTCAGAACCTTGCCTCGCCTCAGGAGGATCCCTCCCAGAGCTCCTTCCTCGGAGTATGTTTGCTTTAGGTGCTTGGATTGAAAATGAAAGTAAGGCTTGTGCTTCACATCATGGCTCTGTTTGCTGAGAGAGACAGACGTGCAGAATAAGGAGTCACTGCGTCGCTATCCTGCAGAACCTCCTGAGCTGGGCTTTTATGGCGAGATAGGGCTCGCACCTGAATTCGGGCTGCACGCCTTCTATGGAGCAGGAATATGAAGCCTACAGTATGCACCTGCTTTACAGGATTGCTTTTGATAGCTGAGTTTACATGTTTCTTTTAATGTTGGTTTTCCTATACTTTCTGGCGCTGTGAAGTGTGATTGTATGGGTGAGCGGGACAGTGAATCACTGCGGTGCCATTTTAACGATTTAAAACATGGTAGGGCTCAGGCCCAGTGTTGGGGTGTGTGCTCACTATGGGCACACACCTTCTATGATGCAGGAAGGTGAAGGTTACGGTATGCGCTAACAATGAAGGATTGCTTCCAATCTTCTTTCACTGCAGGTTTCTTGTTGCCTGTGGCACTAAGCTGCGTGGGTGGGTGGGAGCCCGAGATGTGACTCACCGCTGGACCAGTGTCGGGCCTGCACATTCACTGTAGGGCTGCGTTAAGGAGGCTTGGGTAAGAGCATTACCTCCCTGTGATTTGTTCTCTACGTGTTCTCTACCTGTGCTCTCAGTGCGGGTTATCTTATTGCTTTTGGACACTATGATTGCGGGTGTGCGAAGCGGTGAGACTCCACTGCGCCATCTTGCCGATCTATATCATGGTAAGCCCCAGACCCAGTGTTGGTGCTGCACACTTCCTATGGGGCTGTGTTAATGAGATGGGGGTGAGTGTTTTACCTCCATGAAGCTGGGGGACCACTTCCTTATTTTCCCCGGTCAAAGATGCTCTGAGTGGTAGGTGCGCAGTGGGTGAGTCGATTCCCGAGGTGCCGCAGGTGCCATTTTCCCATTCCGCTGGCTCTGCTAGATGTCCGGGGCTTGGCTAGTAGTTGTCACATCGAGTGAGGGGGGTCTTGGGACTCTGAAATCGGCTTCCAGAGTTTAGCAGGTCATCTGGTGCTCAGTCCTGCCACATTAGGGTTAGAAAGCGGTGGATCGAGGGAGATAATTGGGTGCATGTTGCATACTGGTTGTACTTGGGTGGAATCTGGAACATGGAATGTGGTGACACCAGATTACACACAAGGACGGTTTGCCAAGGCTTCAAAGACAAGAAGCTTTGATGGTGGTTTACTCCAAATAAACTCACCTTTAAAACGGGTTCATGGTTATCCCGCATCTTGAAGAAGAGAACGTAATACTGGCGACGAGCGGAGAACGAACGGTGGAGCATGGAGCCCTGCGATGTGCACATCACGAGTCTGATTAATGTTGAACAACTGCGAGATTAATTGGAAGTGCGGCAGAGGTATATTCAGCAGCAGCAGCGGAAACCTTGACGGTGGCAGTGATTCTGGTGAGGTGCATTTAAAGGATATTATTCGGGTTCGTGTAGTTTTGGGCAACGCAAGCCGACACGCACTAGCCAAAGTGCGAACCAAAGGGCGAGCTTGAATCGAGAGCAAGTAGATCTTGCGCGCATGTGTGTGGGAGTTCGCTATCGGCATAAAGGCTGGAACGCTCCTGCTGAGGAGCATTGCGCCCCGCACTAGTGATGGAGCAAGAACTCAGAATGAGACTTGCTCGTAAGCAATCCTCTCACAGTATTAATTTATTAAACTTTGTAATGTCTCTACCAACAAATGCACACATGAAACACTATATGAGTGAAGCTTGCCTATGTGTTTGAAGCTAATAAGTAACGCTTGTCTATCCAAAATGGCCGCTAAAGCGCGGGAATTTCAGTGCGCATGTGTCAACCATATCACGTGGTATGACGTCTTTCTTTGCTTGGAGGGAAAACTTTGCTTCTGCGCAGTGTGTATTAAAATGGCTGCTTAATGTTTTCACGTGCTAAAGCTTGCGCATATGCTGCAATTAAAATTGTGGTATTTTAATGCTATTAATGCGGGATAGATTTATAATTAAATGGGATTAGAGTAGACATAGTGGGTATACAGTGAAAACATTTATTTGTGATTTTAATATTTTCTTCTTTAACTTTTTATTAGTTTGTAAATGGGCCTGGGTTGGTTGAACTGCAGCTCGAGAGACATTGGTTCTGCGCATGCGCCCTGCAAGGCTAACCAGAGGAAGCGATGAAGTCAACTTGGAAGCCCTCCAAGGTCGCAAAGCCTGGTTCACAAGTTCATCTGAAATGTACCTGAAGTCACAACAAATTTATACAAAATGTATTAAAGAATCAATGGGAAACGGGTGGGAAATAAAGCAAATGTATTAATTGTGAGGGGCGGTATTTTAAAACAATAGGCTTAAAGAAATTGAACTAAATGGACATGGTGTGAGGATCAACCCCCTGTCCCCGTCCAATCAGAAGTATTGGGCCCATAATTTTGAAACATTAATGGGAGGTACCTGGGTGTAGAAGGGTATAATAGATATAGAATTAGCTAATTAGTTGGCATTAGCATTTTAGCATTGAGGCTGTCAGCTTCGAGAACCATCGACGAGCTGATCGATTGCAGACTGAACCGCTGTCCAGAGAAGTCCTGAGGTGGGGGCGGCGGAGTCCATTAGAAGGAAGACACGGAAGAATTCGAGGAGGATCGAAGTGTCAGAGAGGGGAACGACGCAGGCGTCGTTGATAGAGAGGTCACCTGTCCTGTCCTGAACCTGGTCCGGAGGTCTTTTTGGTCTTCATCCTTCTTGGGACCTATCTTTCCAACTCCTTGGCCAAGGGGTTTGGTTCTCGCACCTTTAGGTAAATATAAATGCAAACCTTTAGCTGTGCTGCTGTCTCTATCTATTTCTTTCTGAGGGACCGTCATTGATCAATAATTGATTAGTAGTATACTTCAACCTTGATATACTATTAAGTATCATGTGATTCTGTATTTTACTCTGCTAAAGAATTTAGATAAACATTTTAAAACTTCCTGACTCAGTGATTATTTCAGGATTATGAATTGTAATGAATGTCACTCATTTTAAACTTCCCAATTATCAAAGGGTCCATTGGAAAGTCATTACTCTTCAATCAGAAAAGTAATTGGTAGCAGGTATATTGATAAAGAGTACAACTGACCCACCAGCGGAAATTGCTAGCGTAGTATGAATGAATGGGCCCAGGTGAGTATTCGGTGTATGAATGCTTGTTGCTAGTAACCCGCTGGTTCAGTTTTCTGGCTAGCAGAGGATGGTTATGGTTGTACTTTGTTAATTGGGTAATGAGAATTTTTATTTTTATAAACTAACATCCGTTTGTTCAAAGTTTTGTTTTATGTTGTCCAGAATTCCCCGGGGAAAATTGAATAGCGGATGGTAAGTGGAAGCCATACTGCAGTGAGGTTATCTGTCAGGCAGAAATAGTACTGAAAAGTTAAGCAGGGCTATCAGTACTTGTTAGGGACTCTATGTATGAGTGATAGCAAAGGAATACGCTGGTAAAAATTTGATGTTATATCACCTAGAAAGGGTAACATTGAAGAAGTAGCAGGTATTTCCGAAGCTTATGTGAAGAGTAAACGGAAGGGTTTTACTCGTAGTGTATGTTTAGTAAACGGAAAGGTTTTACTAAGTGAGAGAGTAACAATTTTTCAAATTTAGAGAAACTGGCACGATAGCGAATATTTTATGTTGTTATTAAATTTTAATAAGAAGCGTAGAGAAAATAAAGTTTTGCGTACGATTTTGTAAAGGGAGGGTCAGCTGTCAGAGAGGAAGCTGACGTCACAAACGCCGCGCTGGGATTGGTTGAAACAGCGGGTGTGGAACGACTCTTGTAAAGGAGGGGTCAGTAGTTAGGAGCAATACTGACGTCACAGGTGTCGCGCTGGGATTGGTTGACACAGCGAAGGACAGAAAAGCGCAGATTGTAAAGGAGGGGTCGTCAAAACAGACGTCACTCAAAAGCCGCGCTAGGATTGGTTCAGAGACAAATGTTAGCTGGAATTTAATTGGTTGTCAGCATAGAAGTCGAATCCTAGTGGATAGTGGAGATTATATGTGGAAACGCGATCCGACTTTAACAGGAACTCGTCCGGATAGGAGATTCCTAGGTTTTGCAGAATATAATTTTATACACAGAGATTTACCCAAAATGTACGGAGAAAAGAGGAAGATGTCATTTTTACAAAAGATTAAGAATTATTTTAAGAAGGATAAACCCATCAAAACTAGAGAAGGAATTATCATTCCACCAGCAAAAACGCCCGCTTCATTCATGATGATGGAGAGAGGTTATCATACTTGCGTATGGTTAGAAAATTGGATAGAATATACCAAAAATGATGGAATATTAGCATTCCCAGAGAATGGTACTTTCAATGGGAGAATTCTTCAAAATTTAAGATTGAGGATGAATGACTTAGAACCCAGACCAAGATTAACTCAATACGAAGCCTTAGAAGAGTGGGAAACCGAGGCATTCGAACGTGACCGATCAAGAAGCAGTAGGGGTTATCGGGGATTTTTTCCTAGACACCAAAATGAGTCAAGAGACGGTCAGATTAAACAGTGGAGAAGAGCGATGCTCACAGAGGGTGTGTATCCAGTTTGTATAGCAGAAGAGTCGTTAGGGAGCAGATGCACAGAAAAGACAAAACACTTGACAGGGTTTGGAGATTCTGAAGATGAATTTATGGAAGAAATATTAAAGAACCCGCCACCATATCAGGAAGGGACAAGTGGATGCACCCCAAGCGCACCAGTGTTAAGAACACCATTGGTACCGCAAGTATTGCATAATCGCCCAGTTAATAGGGTACTTCAGGATAAAGAAAAGGAAGCTATAGACAGAATCAGAGCAGAATTGATACAGAAAATAACACAGCTGAATGTACATCCTGATTCCCTGACCATACCTGTAACAATTGGTCCAGTGGTTCCCTTATATGGTGACAAGGTAAATTATCCGAAACCATTAGTGATGCCTACACCTGTAGAAATCCCTAAACCTGAAATAATTGATGATCAAATCAGTGATTGTGAATCTATGATATCCCTAATGGATTTACTGATTCGAGGATCTGTAAATACCACTCCTAGAAGAATAACACCTGGTTGCTCCAAAGATGTAAATATAGTAACCTCATCTGGAACAAAAAGTGCCACAGTAGTAACGCCAGAAGATTTAGAAAGGTGGGTACAAGGATCAGACAGACAGAGTTCACCCCCAAAGATCATGGACATCTACAAATTAAAAGTCGAGTTAGAAGAAATGATAACAAGAAATGTAGGAGTAGATCGTCTAAATACTTACGATGAAGAAGAACTATTGTTCGTATGCAGAAGCATAACTAGAAATGTAAAGATATTTCATGAGAAATTATCAGATTTGGCTTTACAGATGGGAATTGATTTAGGAAAGTCAAAAGTACTACAGAAACCCTATAGAGCAGATTTTTCTGACAAAGATTTAGAAAACATGAATGCCTCTGGCCGAAAACTGCAAGTAAAGGAATTAATGTCAGTACTACAGAAATGGGGAGATCTAGATAAATGGAAAGCTAGATGGACAAAGAAAAAGGAAGAGGCACGGTACAGTAGAACAACTTCTGAATATTTATTGAAGGAAACAGGAAAAGCAGATCAGATGTACCCGATGCGAGAAGTACCTGGAGGAGGTTATGTTCATGTCCCATGGAGTAGACAGGATATTTTGTCATTTACAAACGACTTTCCAAAGTTAAGAGAAAAGCCAATTGAATGGTACAAGCAGGTTGAGAGGTTTGTGAAAGTGTCAAAGGTATTGTTGAAGGACTTGGATGGTTTCTTCGACATCGTGGTACCTGCTGATTTGTGGACAGATTGTAAAATTACAGTTGACTGGCCGAGTGAAGAGTATCCTAGAGATGCAAAGACAGGTGCTCCATCAAATGATGTAATGAAAAAGTATCAACAGGTAATAACTTACCTGAAAGGGAAAATACCACCAAAAGAAACAGATTGGGTGAAAATAGACAGGACTACCCAAGAAGCCAGTGAATCGGTACATGCCTATTATGAACGTCTATTACAGGTGTTCAAACAGTATAATGGATTTAAGGACATTGGAGATAAAAATATGAGTCAGTTTGTCTACCGATTTGTTTATGGTTTAAAGCCAGAGATTTGTCAAATGATTAAGCAGCACATGTTGTGCTGGCAAGGGAAACCCATAGATGAAATTTTGAAATATGCCAAATATTGTGGAGACGATATTGAAGATAGGCACAAGAAACTGCAAGAGAAAGTGATGTGGGCTCAGGTGAAAATGGCTGAGCGACAGGGAATTAATTTGGATAATCCCACTGATAATGAGGCAAAAGATTCTGGAACGAATGGTGACACAGGAAATGATGGAAAAGTGAGAGGACGAATGAGTAGAGAAGAGGCTAAAAAGAAATTTCCTTGTCATGGATGCGGAAAGTTGGGGCATTGGAAGAACGAATGTAAGAAGATTCAAAATAATAATGGCCCAAATCATAATTTAAATCCACAGATGCAGAATGACTCACAGCAGGGTTTAAATCCTCAGAGTCAGTTGCCACCTGCCCCTATACAGGGTAATGTAAGCAGAGCAAAGCACGGTACAGACGTCGGATATCAAGGAGGAAGTGGTAAGAATGACTACGTAACTTCACAGTTTCTTTTACAGGACGATTTTTATCCATGTAACCAATGACGGTGCCTAGGAGAGGGGGAGAAGGAGTGCGTACTTGGCGCATCCTTGCCGGTAGATCAGTCAGGTCCATATGTTGAAGGGACAGTAAGAGGTAATGATATCACTTTTCTTTTGGACACTGGTGCTACCCGTTCTACTGTAAGAACAGCAGACATCCCAGACCTTCCTCTCTCTGGAGAAGCTATCCAAGTTGTAGGTGTAGCTAATCAAAAGATCAGAACACCTCTTACTAAACCAATGGAAGTAAAAATAGGAAACTTCCGAGAAATGCACCAATTTGTAGTGTGTGATTCTAGTCCAGTAAACTTATTGGGTAGAGACTTACTGTGCAAAATGAATTGTACTGTTTTCTGCACACCGGATGGTGTTGCTATACAGACCCCGGACGAAGATCATGTTTATAAGTTCATGATAGCCAAGCAAGGTACAGAAATAGATGAGATGTTTTCTTTGATAACGAAAAACTAATTACCAGAAGAACTAAGAACTACAGTGAATTCCAAGGTATGGGATTTCACCGGGAAAGAAGTAGGACTTATAGCCAAAATAGACCCAGTAAAAATCACTGTAAAGGAAGGTGCAATTTTCCCAAATACCAGACAGTACAAAATGAGTGCAGAAGTAAAAGCAGGAGTTGTGGAAGAAATTAACAGAATGGTAAAACAAGGCATATTAAAAGAAGTTATGAGTAGCCCTTGTAATTCACCAATCATGGGTTTGAAGAAACCTAGTGGAAAGTATAGGATTGTTCAGGATTTACGCAAAATTAATAAGATTGTGGTACCTTGTTGTCCTATAGTGCCAAATCCTGCAGTAATCCTATACCAGATCCCCTGGAGTGCAGAATGGTTTACTGTGATTGATCTATGCCAAGCATTCTTTTCAATACCATTGCACCCAGATAGGCAGTATCTCTTTTCATTTAAATTCGAAAACAAAGTCTATGTGTGGAATCGTGTTCCTCAAGGATATACAGAAAGTCCCTCCATTTTTAATCAAATACTGAAAGGGTGTTTGGAGAAATTAGTGCTACCCAGGAGTTCAGTCTTGGTACAGTATATAGACGACTTACTGGTACATCCAGCACTCATGATGATTGTGTTGAAGATTCAATTGCATTACTCAACCATTTGGCTGAGGAAGGACATAAAGTGTCGCCTGAGAAACTGCAATTCTGTACCACAGCAGTTAAATATTTGGGACACCAGATTGAAAGAGGAACAAGAAGAATAACATCTGACAGAATAAAGATAATCAAGAAAATGAAAATGCCAGAAACACAAAGAGAAGTGAGAATGTTTCTTGGAATAGTAGGTTACTGTCGACAATGGATAATAGGGTTTTCATTATTAGCAAAACCTTTAATTCAGTTAACCAAAAAGAAGGCCAAAGATCCAGTTGAATGGGATGATGAAAGAGCTGGTGCATTTGTAAAATTGAGAAATGCACTGGGTGAGGCACCTGCTTTGGGTATGCCTGACTATACAAGAGAATTCGCACTATTTTGCTATGAAAGAGAGAATTGTGCACTTTCAGTGTTAACTCAAAGACATGGAACAGATAGGCGTCCTATAGCATATTTTTCTGCTACATTCGACCCAGTGGCGGCAGCATTGCCAGGCTGTTTGAAAGCAGTCGCTGCTACCTGTATGAGCATTGAACAAAGTGAGTCAATAGTAATGGGATATCCTGTAACAGTATTTGTCCCACATGCAGTTGTGATCCTATTGACAAGAACTCGAACTCAGCATCTCACACCTAGTCGGATGACAAGGTATGAAAGAATTATTCTTGGTGCTGAAAATGTGACCATAGTTAGGTGCACTATTGTGAATCCTGCTACGTTATTGCCAGATCCAATTTTTGAAGAAGTTAAAGATGATCCAGAACATGATTGTCTAAAGGTCACAGAATTATGTACAAAACCGAGACCTGACATACAGGAGACGCCCCTAAGAGATCCAGATAGGGAGCTGTTTGTGGACGGCTCATGCTTAAGGCATGAGGATGGTAAACTGAGTGCAGCCTATGCTGTATGTGAACTAACTGGAATAGTCGAAGCATCCTATTTACCAGGAGTCAAGTCTGCACAAGTAGCTGAATTAATTGCTCTGATCAAAGCTTCCAAAATTGGGAAAAATTTAAGAATAACCATATTTACGGACAGTCAATATGGATACGGGGTTGTGCATGACTTTGGCCAACTGTGGATGCAGAGGGATTTCATGACTTCTTCAGGATCCCCAATCAAAAATGGACAGTTTGTAAAAGAATTATTGGAAGCAATACAATCACCAAAAGAATTGGCGGTGGTGAAATGTGCCGCACACCAGTCAGGAGATGACTGGGTGGTAGTCGGTAACAGATACGCAGATCTGGTGGCTCAACACTGTGCCAAAAACAGGTTGTCAGTAGATAAAAAGGTTGAAAGGATGGGAATCAGCTGCCAACTTATGCTATATGCATCACCTGAAACATGGAATGATGTGAAAAGACTGCAAGACGATGCTGACGAGAGTGAAAGAGATGTTTGGATAAAAATAGGATGTTCCCGAAGAGTAGACGACGATGTGTGGGGATATGCAGATGGCAGACCAGTCATGCCCGACTGTCTGATTTCACAAATGGCCAGAATGTATCATGGAGACACACATGTAGGGAGAGATGCCATGATTAGACTCTTCAGACAAAGTTGGTATAATCCAAGGTTTAGGGCTGCAGCAGAGAGTCTTTGCCAAAGGTGTCTAACTTGCCAAATGAATAATCCAGGAAGAAAAACAGTAATTGGTTTGGGAAAAATTGGAAAAGCTGAGGGTCCCTTTGTGAGATTACAGCTAGATTTCATACAGTTACCACCATGTAAAGGACTGAAATATGTACTTGTCATAGTGTGTCTGTTTTCAAGGTGGGTGGAGGCTTACCCTACCAGAAGGAATGACAGTATTACAGTCGCAAAGCTGTTGCTACGAGAACTCATTCCTAGGTTCGGTTTCCCAGTAACTTTGGAATCAGATAGAGGAAGTCACTTCAACAATGATGTGATCAGAATAATCTGTGAAGCATTCCAAATTGAACAGAAATTGCACTGTGCGTACCGCCCAGAGGCTTCTGGAGTGGTTGAACAAATGAATGGCACAATAAAATCAAGGCTGTCAAAAATGTGTGCATCAACATCATTAGATTGGCCAGATGCATTGCCACTTGTTTTAATGGGACTCAGAAGCATTCCTGATAGAAATACCGGATTGAGTCCGCATGAAATAATCATGGGAAGAGCAATGAGACAAGCACATTTTCCTACAAATAAACTGCTGAACATAACTGATGATATGGTTCTGGATTATTGCAAAGGATTGGCTGACCTAGTGCGTACTGTCTCTCACCAGGTTGGAGAAGACGCAGTTTCCAGGCAGCCTGAGCAAGAGCATGATCTGAATCCCGGAGACTGGGTGGTTGTGAAGCATCACACCAGAGAAACGTGTCTATCACCCAGGTGGGGCGAACCTTGTCAGGTTATACTAGTCACGAACACAGCAGTGAAATGTGCAGGATTGCCTAATTGGATTCATGTAAGCCACACCAAAAGGGTGCCAGAGCCTGAAGGACAAAATCCTCAGACAGCATCAATAACTGAGGAAGCTGAAGGTTGGCCAGCTGAAGAATCCCAGGTGAGAGATTCGAGGGAAGCTGAAGAAGAACAACCGAGCACAAGTCAGGACTGGATACCAGTGGTTGATATACCAGAAGTTTACAACAGAACAAGAAGCCAAGCAAAATTAGAAGAAATTAGGGAAGACCAGATAGGTGAAGAAGAAGCAGCTTAGGCTGAGGAAAATGAAACAATAAGAGAACCTGAGCAGGATCAGATAGGGAGAGGAAATTGGGTTCAAATCGACAACGAAGCAACAAAATTTGAGCAGGGACAGATAGGCTTAGAAGAACGCGATCAGTCTGCAGAAGTACGAAGTGCAATAAGCCCTGATCAGAACCAGTTAGAACTAGGAAAATACGTTCAAGAAGAAGAAGACGAGAACCTCAAGCACGAAAACGAAAATCCTGAACAGTGTCAGTTACAAGAAACTCACATTGGAGCAACTGAAAAGAAACCAATAAGACCTGAAAAAGAACAAATAGAAGAAGAAACTGAGAACAAAGAAAAACAAACTGTGCCACAACTTGAAAATAAAAGAACATCTGAAGAAGAAATAAGAAGTGAAGAGACAGTGCAAACAAAGAAAGCCAGAAAAGGTGATCATTGGCCTAGTGTCATTAAAAGAGTAAATACCATATAGAAACGAGAAGTGAAGATCCAGAACAAGTAAATGAAGTAACAAGTCTAACCGGACAAACAAGTGGAACTGAAAAACGAAAAAGCAAAAGACTGAAATTTGTGAACAATAAATTTAAAGGTCCTGATTGGACTTATATAATCCTTGAAGATTACGAGAGTTCAGAGTCAAGTGAAAGTGGTGACGAAGGAACAAGTGCGGAACTGACTTATGAGAAAGAAATAAAACCACCTTGATAATGTTAAAGTCTTGAAAGAAAGATAAGAAGAAAAACCTTCCTTGTCAAAAATGCCTGACGAGAGAGTTTCTGGGAGACCGAAACGGAAATGTTGTAAAAGATGCTGTGCTATATGCATATGTAGTCTGGTAGTGGTACTTGTAGTATGGTTAGTTGTGATCGTAGCAATTCCTTACCTTCTGATAATGGATAAAAAGATTAACAACGAAACGAAGGGAAGGATAGAGAATTTGAAAGGTAATAGAGTAAAATTAGAAGCAGAAGATGAACCAGAGTTTCATCATGTGGTAGCAGATAACGACACTAGTTTAAATGTTTTCACAAAATTATTGTTTCAATATGTAGATATGGAAGTTAGTAATTGTTATGTCTGTATGAAGTTACCCGAATCAGTAGCAGAAGGGTTAACATATCATCATTTGCCATTAACTTATGGCATATCATGTAGTGTATTGACTAGTTTATTTTATAGAACAGGGAGACTTCAGTATTATTATTCAGATATAGATGTGATATTTTCTGAGGTTCTGATTCGAAAGAATATGAATCCAGTGCTTAGTAGTCAAGATGCACAGTTTATGGGAGAATTTTTCCTAACAATTAAATTGATAGATATAACACATGCACATAGAAGCAATCTAACATGTTCGTTACATGAAGAAGAAAAGATATTTTTGAATTTAGTAGAAAATAGAAGACAAGATTTCCAAAAGAAAGCATCTAAGCATAAGGCTCATCTACCACCTTGGGCTGAGAAAGAGGGTAGTTACACACCTGGCAAGGCTCAAGCTGCTATGGCTCTGGATTTTGTAAAGACAGGGAAAATTTGTCTACGTAGGTTAAAGACTGATTATTACAATATTTTCATCGGTACCAGTGAATGTGAACATAATTTCTTAATTCTTGGAGGTTGGGGACTAAAAGGAGGAACAGAGTCAGTTTTTCCTGGAATCTATTATGTGTGTGGGAATAAGGCTTACTTTAGGCTTCCTTCACGGTGGTATGGAAGTTGTTATTTTGGAATAGTTTTTCCAAAAATATACCATGTAAAGAGGAACACTGGGAGCAATGAAAATAATAGTGAATTAACCCGTAGTAAAAGAGCTAGTTTTTCTGAAATTGTAGGTGACATATTTGGTGCATTGATACCTTCAGTGGGAATAATTCTGAACTCAAGGAAAATATGCAAATTATCTACAGTGGTTGATCCTTTATCAACGGACACTGCTGGAGGATTTCTAATGATTAATGCAGAGATGGTTGCGATTAGATCAATGGTTATGCAAAATCGACTTGCTCTTGATATAATATTAGCAAAAGAGGGCGGAGTCTGTAAATTATTGAAAACGAAACATTGTTGTACGTACATACCTGATAAAAGTGCAGAAATTGGGACGTATATACAGAATATAACAAAACTTGAGAATGAACTAAAACCACTGGAAGTTGATAGTGTATGGGAAAGATTGACAAATAGTATTACGTCAATTGGTACCTGGTTTGCTAATATAGGGAAAGGACTTATAGGTCAAGTATTAGTACCCTTAGTAGGGATAGCAATAATAGTATTGTCAATAATAATATGGTGCAAATGTTGTAGAAAGAATGAGACGTATAGAGTGACAGGAAAAGGAAAGAAAAGAAAGTTTGATGAAATTGAACTAGAAGATCTGAAAAGAGAATTATACAAGAAACTGAAAGAAGACGATAAAAATAGAAAGTGTAAAAATGAAGCTGAGACAATTTTATGTTAAAAGTTGGCATCTGGTTGTGGGTAGTATTTTGATGGCTCAGAAACGCCATCAGAGAGGGGATTGATGGAGCAAGAACTCAGAATGAGACTTGCTCGTAAGCAATCCTCTCACAGTATTAATTTATTAAACTTTGTAATGTCTCTACTAACAAATGCACACATGAAACACTATATGAGTGAAGCTTGCCTATGTGTTTAAAGCTAATAAGTAACGCTTGTCTAATCCAAAATGGCCGCTAAAGCGCAGGAATTTCAGTGCGCATGTGTCAACCATATCACGTGGTATGACGTCTTTCTTTGCTTGGAGGGGAAACTTTGCTTCTGCGCAGTGTGTATTAAAATGGCTGCTTAATATTTTCACGTGCTAAAGCTTGCGCATATGCTGCAATTAAAATTGTGGTATTTTAATGCTATTAATGCGGGATAGATTTATAATTAAATGATATTAGAGTAGACATAGTGGGTATACAGTGAAAACATTTATTTGTGATTTTAATATTTTCTTCTTTGACTTTTTATTAGTTCGTAAATGGGCCTGGGTTGGTTGAACTGCAGCTCGAGAGACATTGGTTCTGCGCATGCGACCTGCAAGGCTAACCAGAGGAAGTGATGAAGTCAACTTGGAAGCCCTCCAAGGTCGCAAAGCCTGGTCACAAGTTCATCTGCAATGTACCTGAAGTCGCAACAAATTTATACAAAATGTATTAAAGAATCAATTGGAAACGGGTGGGAAATAAAGCAAATGTATTAATTGTGAGGGGCGGTATTTTAAAACAATAGGCTTAAAGAAATTGAACTAAATGGACATGGTGTGAGGATCAACCCCCTGTCCCCGTCCAATCAGAAGTAGTGGGCCCATAATTTTGAAACATTAATGGGAGGTACCTGGGTGTAGAAGGGTATAATAGATATAGAATTAGCTAATTAGTTAGCATTAGCATTTTAGCATTGAGGCTGTCAGCTTCGAGAACCATCGACGAGCTGATCGATTCCAGACTGAACTGCTGTCCAGAGAAGTCCTGAGGTGGGGGCGGCGGAGTCCATTAGAAGGAAGACACGGAAGAATTCGAGGAGGATCGAAGTGTCAGAGAGGGGAACGACGCAGGCGTCGTTGATAGAGAGGTCACCTGTCCTGTCCTGAACCTGGTCCGGAGGTCTTTTTGGTCTTCATCCTTCTTGGGACCTATCTTTCCAACTCCTTGGCCAAGGGGTTTGGTTCTCACACCTTTAGGTAAATATAAATGCAAACCTTTAGCTGTGCTGCTGTCTCTATCTACTTCTTTCTGAGGGACCGTCATTGATCAATAATTGATTAGTAGTATACTTCATCCTTGATATATGATTAAGTATCATGTGATTCTGTATTTTACTCTGCTAAAGAATTTAGATAAACATTTTACAACTTCCTGACTCAGTGATTATTTCAGGATTATGAATTGTAATGAATGTCACTCATTTTAAACTTCCCAATTATCAAAGGGTCCATTGGAAAGTCATTACTCTTCAATCAGAAAAGTAATTGGTAGCAGGGATATTGATAAAGAGTACAACTGACCCACCAGCGGAAATTGCTAGTGTAGTATGAATGAATGGGCCCAGGTGAGTATTCGGTGTATGAATGCTTGTTGCTAGTAACCCGCTGGATCACTAGTGGCCAGTCTGTGGTCATCGACATCTTCGGTGATCTGCACACCATAATTAAATGTGGGCCGCTTATTAGATCTATCGTGGGCAGTTATGTAAACCTGGCAAAATGGAAAGAAACACAGCAGAGCAGCTTTCATTATTGTGAACTACATGAAAGCCAACTCATTGATTCACACACCTTCTTATCATGTACATTTACCAATATATTACAAACTAAATAATACATTTTTATCACTAGATAGTTACAGTGATGCTTAGTGGCATGGCATATTATGAAATTTAGCTTGGTATGCAGTACATAACATGTTCTGTGCACATTATATGATACAATTGAGCTATAAACATTTCTGGAGATACATATTTGCATATCTGAGTGAAATTTGTAGGTTGGTACAGCTACTTTATCTGCAATAATCGTGCAAAAGACGATGGATGGCATAAATGCACTATCTCCTTTTTTGGCTACACCAGGCGAACCTGCTTTGGAATGGAGACAATGAAAAGAGGGATTAGAAGCCTATATAGAAGCAATTGGAGGCGATGACCATACTGATAAGCGGAAATTAGCTATTTTAAAACATTGCTTAGGAGCAGAGGGCAGACGTTTTCTGAGTCACTTACCCCTAATGGTAACTAATCAAGGGGATGATGAAGGCGATATAAATGTACATGAGATGGCAATCAAACAACTGGATAAGTTGTATGTCAAGAAAGTAAATGAAGTTGTCGCAAGACACAAGTTTTTTAGTAGTGGGCAATTGCCAAATGAGTCAATTGATGTTTTTGTGAATGACTTAAGAATTTTGGCCGCTAAATGTAACCATGCTTCTTTCCATGACCAAATGGTTCGAGATCAAATGGTGCATAAGGTAGCAGATTCAAAGCTGCAAGAAAATTGTTATCAGCAGATTATTAACTTTAACTAAAGCTATTGACATTGTGCATCGATTTGAGGAAATGAAACTGGGTATAAAAGAGTTGGCAGAAAAACACTCAGTGGACATTCAAATGGTTAAAAAATCAGTAATGATGAAAATATGGGCGGTAAAACCAACGGAAAAATAGTAACCAATCAAAATTAGGAAAAAAAATAAATATGTATGTTTTAAATGTGGTATGCCTGGTCATTTAGCCAACGACAGGAAGTGTCCAGCTATAGGACAAGTTTGTAGATATTGTAAAATTAAAGAACATTATGCAAGGATGTGTAAGAATAGAAACAGATTTAGAGATAATAGCATGGATAGAAAAGGATAAATAATGAATCATACAAAGGAGATTGGATGTGACTTAATAGGAAAAACAGAAGAAGAATTTGTTTTAAGTGTATATGAGATTAATGGAGTTGTTAAGGATGCTCCATTCTGTGTGATTAGGATAGCAGATAAAGAGATAAAGGTAATGTCAGATTCGGGCGCAAGACATACCTTGATTGGTGATGAATGGATGAAAGAATTTCCCAATGTAAATTTATCACCCCCAGATATCAAGTTAGTTGGATATGAAAAAAAACAATTGAGGTTTTAGGATATTTTACATCCAATTTGAGCTTTAAAGGAAAGACTATTGAGGCAAAGGTATATGTGGCCAAAGAAGGATCCTATCTTTTGGGCTGGCCTCAGCAAAGAGATCTAGTGATTATCCTTGATCCCAATCATCGGGATCAGGTGTTAGGTTACAATTATTTAATATTACATGTTGGAGACAATTTAGCAACTAACTAGGAGAAGGTATTTCCTAAAGTTTTTTCCTCGCAGTTGGGATTTAAAAAAAACTTTGTACATAAAATTATTTAAAAAAACAATGCAGTATCCAAAGTACACAAAGTCAGACCATACCGTTGGCTGTGAGAGATGAGTTGAGGAAGGAATTGGAGAGATTATGCAAACAAGATGTGATAGAGGAAATTGAATCCTCCGAATGGTTGTCACCCGTGGTGGTAGTACACAAACCTAATGGAAAGGTTAGGTTATGTGTCGACTTAAGAGATTTAAATGATTGCGTGTTGGTGGATCGACATCCATTACCTAACATAGGAGATATGTTTGCTATGTTGAAGGGGGCAACAGTATTTTCAACATTAGATTTATCTAGTGCGTATCATCAAATAGCATTACATGATGATAGCAAACATTACACTTCATTTTAACCTCGGAAGGAGCATTCAGATACAAAAGGATGCCATTTGGGCTCATTTCTGCATCGTCTGTATTTCAAAGGATCATGCATACGTTATTTAAGGATCTGAATAATGTCCTATATTTTCAGGACGATATTTTGGTTTTTGGAAACAATGCACAAGAACATGCGGAAACTTATAAGTATATTACAGGACAATGGTTTAACTCTGACTAAAGAAAAATTTTAATTTGGTGTAAATTCAGTAATTACTTGGGTCATTGTATAGGTAAAAATAGAGTTGCACCCAAACACAATTAGGTTAGAGCGATAGAAGAAGCACCCGAACCTCCAAATACAGACCAGCTATGATCCTTTTTGGGACTGGCAGAATACTACGCCACATGTATTCCTTTATTTTCAGACAAAACCATTCATATGAGAAATTTAATGAGAAAAAATCAATCATTTGTGTGGGATGAAAATTGTGCAAATTAATTCAATTCTTTGAAATGAGGTATAGCTTCAGGTCCTGCATTAGCAACGTTTGACACTACGTGTGATTCAGTTATTGTTTCAGATGCCCGCAATGTTGGCATTGGGGCAGTTTTTTTTCTTCTTCAAAGTTCTTGTTTATTTTTTCAAATAGAAGAGACAACATAACACAATACAGAGGGTCGACATGACTCCTCAACTCAGTGGCATTGCTATTTCCAGTAGTACAGTGAGCACCAATAGAGAGGTAGACATTGCCAAATTAAAACAATAATCACAAATTAAGTTCCCCCTAACAAGGCGTGTTCCGCCTCCCACCCCCCTCCCTACCAATTCCCCAAACAAAATAAACAAAAAGTGGAGTAGTACATGAGGGTATAGGGCGTTTCAAGAGGCGGAGCTGTATATGGACAGGAGTTTTCGGTGGTAGTATGAGATTACCATGAGCCGCTCAGAGTTTTCCTGGTCAAGTATTTTTAAAATTGGAATAAATGCAGAGCCCTCGTTCTGACAGGACAAGCACATAGAGGCAGGCCCTTTGAAAGAGAAGACACCAGGGGGCCCCATATATACTCAAAATCTTTATAGGAGTCTGTCAGGACATCCGCAAACCATTCCATCGTTATTGCTTTCCACAGCCTAACATGCCATTGTGCCAGAGATGGAGCCTCTGCTTTTTTCCATGCCGCTGCCACTGCCATTTTGGCCACCCCTAGGCACAGCCACATAATTGATTTGTCCCTGTTTGTTTGGAACCGCAAGGAGTTATTCAGTAGAGCCAAGAGCACAAAACCCATATCATCCGGTAGGGGATATCCTAAGATTTCTTTGAGCTGCGCCAGTGTCTCAGACCAGAAGGGACAGATCATGGGACAGTCCCACCATATATGTTGAAAATCACCCAGCAGCCCTCAGCCCCTCCAACAGAGGTCAGACGTCGTCTAAGGGAATATTTTCTTAAGATTGGTGGGGTATAGATACCAATCAAATAATAATTTGGAATGCGCCTCCCTGAGCCCCATAGAGTGATTGAACTTGGGAATATCCCTCACTACTCCAGCCCACTGAGCTTCCGAGATGTAGACCTCTAGGACGCCCTCCCAGTGATCCTTATAACGGGGGTGAGGAGTATGCAGAGTGTCTAACAACAAATTGTATATAAAAGAGATAGTGCACTTTGAACCACTACACCGTTTCGCAAACTGCTCAATGGGTGTGAGTTCTCTTGTGGCTGCCTCCGGCATGTCTGACTGAGATGCCCAATGTATTAACTGATTGTACCAGTATCGTTCTGTGGGAGGGAGTTGAAAGTCTCGGGCGCCACTCTCAAAGGTTCGTACGTCCCAATTATGAAACATATCTGAGATCGTAAGGCAGCCCCCCACCCTCCATACCTCAAAGGGGCCTAGCTGCAGAGCAGGCGGAATGTCGGATTAAAACGTATAGGCGTAAGTGGTGAAGGGAAGGTAGTCAGCCCCCCCAGCCCCAGTGACCGTGTCCCACACTTTGAGAGTTGTGTGTGTGTGGGTGTGCTCAAGTATGCGTTCAGTGGTCGGTCTGCTTTGGGCTTTCACTTTACGTCCCATATGTATTTCCCCATAACTGCTCTGTCCATATGGAGCCAGTGCTTGTCTGACTCCCTGGCTGACCACTCTGGGATTACCCTCAGCTGTGCCGCTTTATAATATAAGTTAAAATCTGGTAGCGCCAAGCCCCCTGCGGCTTTGGACAGCCGTAGCACCCTATGGGATAGTCGCAACCTCCCTCCTTGCCAAATGAACTGTGTTACCATGGAGCGTAGACTCGGAAAGAAGCTACGTTCTACTTCTATTGGGAGGCCTTGGAACAAATAGAGTAATTTGGGAAGAACTGACATTTTAATACCGTGTATCCTCCCCAACCAGGATAGATATAGGGGTGCCCAACTCTTTTGGTCTGTTTTTAATTGTCGCAGTAAAAGGGTGTTGTTGGCTCGAAATAGTTCCGATATTTTGGAGGTGATTTTTATGCCTAGGTATGTAATCCCTTGAGTTGCCCACTTAAAGGGTGTCAATCTAGTGAGACCCTCCACCTCAGCCAGAGGTACCGTCAGATTAAGCAGATGTGATTTAGATAAATGAATGCGAAGACCCGCCACTTCCTCAAAGTGTTGTCATTCCTCTAAAGTGGCCGCCAGAGAGGTAGAGGGTTGGGCCAAGGAGAGCAGGATATCATCTGCAAAAAGCGAGATCCTGTGTTCCTCCTCTACGAATCTAATACCATAAATCTGTGGATGCTTTTTTTTTTTTTAAACTTCTCTATTTGATTTTACACCATAATAAACATAGTAACCCCCCCCCCCCCCAACAAACAGACACTTTCCTTTGAGATAGCAAATTCATACGATATTTAGTTAGGAAGGAACAAAAAAGAACAGATAAGCTTCAGAACAGACATCCCCCCCTACATCATCACGTCTGAGTATGCTCGCCATGCCTAATAATATTTTGTGATTCCCAGTTACTGAAGGGAAGCCAGGCTCTAGACATTTTTTCCCATACCTTCTTACTTTTTTCGGGAATAAATAGCCCTTTCAAGATAATAAATTGAGACTAGGCGTGCAAACCATTGATGAAACACTGAGGGGGATGGGTCAAGCCAGACAATTGTCAAACAGATCCGATAAACAGCCATAGCGACAAACATAAAAGGTTCGACATTGGATAGGGCTGTCTCATCATGGACCCCTAATAGGATCCACAGAGGAGACAGAATAATGTCTATCTCCAGTTTGTTAGCAAGAAAATCATTTATCCCTGATTTGAGACCATCTAGCGCCGGACAGGTCATCAACAGATGCACAAGATCCACACCATACTCCCTACATCTGGGACACCCTGGTGGTTCCCCCCCCCAATCTGGCTATCTTCCCAGGTGTAATATAAAGATTAAAACGGGTCTTAAAATGTTGGGCCTGTAGATTAGCAGAGATTAAAAACATCTGAGCACCTGCCATTGACCTCGCCAGATTACTCGGTTGAGCATTGATATTATCCACCCAGCCCTGAGAATGTTTGGCCATGTCATCCTGCATTGTGTTATTTAAAAAACTATAGAGGACCCTTATCCAGGTTTTGTCAGCCAAAATCAATTCAACAGCCTCTACCTTGTTAAAGCCCATCATCCCACCACCTTTCTTCCTTAAAAAATCCCTTATTTGTAAATATTTGAAAAAGTCCCTATGGTGAAGCTTAAAAATTTGTCGCAGCATTTTGAAGGTTTTAAAAGAATTAGACGGAAAAAAATCTCCAAGTGTACAAAGTCCATGTGACACCCATTTACCCATATAAACATCATGACAAATTTCTGGCAACAGCGGGTTATCCTGTATTGGGGTGTAATAGTTAAATCTCCCCAGATCAATTTTTTTTGCTAATTTTACCCCAGATACGAAAGGCCGCGGTTAAAACTTTAAATTTAAAGCAGACTTTTGTATAGTAGCCAAATTCAGTTTGCCGAAATAGGCAGCCCCTACTTTTTTTTTTTTTTTTAATTCTTTTTATTAACCATTAAACATCTGCTTCAATAGAGAACAGTACGAAATACATAGTAGGTGGATTGGCATATACAATTACATAACAATGTCCACATTTCAAAACTCCCAATAGCCTGCCTTTACAACCAACATGGCCTAGGGTACAACCAGCCTATATGATCCCTTTATTAACCTGGGGCCCTCCCCCATACTGCTGACTATTGGTTCCTGTAGTTCGCCCAGACCCCCCATATCTTTTCCCATTTGCGTGGGCAGCCTCTGCTCTGGTATATTGACTGCTCCGCCCGTTGACACCAATCCAAGTCGTTTTTCCAGGACTCCACTGTTGGGGCCTCCCCTGCACCCCATACTCGGGCGATGTTCCTTTTCGCCACCACTCCTGCCAATGCGAGTCAGATTTTGGCCCATTTTGGCCAGACTATCTCGCCCGTCACCCCTAAGATGTGCCATCTCGCCTCTGCTGGGACCTGGGCCCCCACCACCGTTGTCTTCACCTGGGCCAGGCCCCTCCAGTATCTTTGAATCTTGGGGCAGGCCCACAGTATATGAAAGAATGTTCCCTTCTCGCCACAACCCCTAGCACACTCCTCAGAAGCACAATGTCCAATGTGGTACTGCACTGTCCTGGAGGCGTATGACCTGGATTAGTCTGAATCTTGCCCTGCAGGGCTTCTGCCCAATCGTCGTCCTTGAGGAGACCCACGTCCGACTCCCAGGCCGCCCAAAGTGGTCCCATGCAGCCTGGGGAGTTATTTACTAGCTTCTTATATGTGAGGGATATAGCCCTATCTATCATTGGATCGAGTAGGAGTCTATCCTCAAGTGGTGTGTATTTCGGTAACGGATCCCCTTCCTTCAGGTGGCAATGAAGTGCGTGTCGCAATTGCAGGTATCTAAAGTGCTCGCTCTCCCCCATCTGGAACTCTGTCCGTAGGCTGCTAAATTCAATCATTTTCCCTCTTTTCCAGACGTCTCTCAGAAGATCTATACCTATAATGCTCCATCTATTGAAGCCCTCCAGGCGACCTACCTCACCCAAAAAATCTCCCTCCCACAGTGGGGTTTGTTCCGTAAGCCTGGCCTCCCAGCCTACCATTTTCGTTGCCTTCTGCCATGCCACGACCACCGTCTGTGTGTGAGTCGGGAGGGACTTATTACCCTTTCTATTCCTGTAGAGTACAGATAGGTAGTTGCCCCTGCCCATGGCTAGTCGATCGACCCGATATGCCGGTTCCTCGATCGGCGAGAAGACCCACCCATTGATGTTGATTAGCTGCGCTGGCCAAAAATATTTTCTGATATCCGGTATCGCCCGTCCCCCCTCATATACCCCCTGCTGTAGCTTCTTCAGGGCGATCCTGGGGCTGCCTCCCCCCCATAGCAACGTATGCTGCTCTGACTCAACCGCCCGGAAGAAAGCTTCCGGAATCTGAAATGGAGTGTTCTGTATTGCGTACAGAAAGCGCGGGAGAGCCATCATTTTGAACAGAACTCCTCTGCCCATAAGGGAGACCGGTAGACGCCGCCAGTGAGCCACATCCCCCTTCAGTCTAGCCAGCTGCGTATATACGTTGAGCTGCATAAACTCCTCCTCCGATTTTGTAATCCAGATGCCCAGTTATTTAAATGACTCTTTGTGAACCAGCTCCTTGCACGCCGACGTCAGAGCCGGGAGCTCACCCGCCAGAGAGAATACCAGGGATTTATCCCAGTTTATACGATATCCCGAGTACGTACCAAAAGACTGTATTATATGGATGAGCCTGTGAAAAGTCTGCCGAGGTCTGTGGGCATATAACAGAATATCGTCCGAATAGAGGGAGATACGCTCTTCCCACCCCCCTCCTATGTCGATGCCTCTCACCATCGGATCCCCTCTTACCCATGAGGCCAGGGGCTCGAGTGCCAGCGCGAAAAGCACCGGTGAGAGTGGGCAGCCCTGTTGTGTGCCCCTGTGCAGTTTGAAGACTCTGGACACCGCCCATTAACCCTAACTTGCGCCATCGGGGCAGAATATAGAAGCCCAATCCAAGCCCGGAAACTCGGACCAAATCCCAGCTTAGCCAGGACAGCAAATAGGTATGGCCACTCGATACTGTCGAATGCCAAATGGGCATCAAGTGACAGGAGTGCTGCCGGTTCATCTGCTTGTTTTTGGACCATATGCATTACGCCGTATAGACGTCGGAGATTCAACCTGGTGCTTCTATGAGGCATAAAACCGGACTGGTCCGGATGTATCAGGGATTGTATTACCGGGCTCAATCTGTTCGCTATTGCCTTTGCCAGCACCTTAGCCTCGAAATTTAACAGCAAAATAGGTCTATATGAACTACAGAGATCCTGTGGTTTTCCTTTCTTGGGGATTACTACTATTGTTGCCATCCTCAGATCTATCGGCAGTTGGCCCTCTGCCTTTGCCGCTTGGAACATATTGAGCATATGTGGTTCAATTTGTATACCTCCGCAGGGAAACCGTTTGGGCCCGCTGCTTCCCCGATTGCAGATCCCTAATGGTACCTTCTATTTCTTCTATAGTCAGATCCGAGTCGGCCGCCTCCCTCCCCTCTCCTCTACGCTAAGCGTGGCAGCACCATATCCTTTAGCAGCTCATTGCAGTCCTCTTCCCCCCTTTCGGTCCGTGATTGATAAATCCCCTCATAGTACTTAATGAACGCCTCTGCTATAATGCGCTTGTCCCCCGCTCCATGCCCTCTGAGGTCCGTATTTCAGAGACCCAGTTGCGACTCCTATCCCTTCTTTCCAACCATGCGATTAGCTTATTGGCTTTATCACCCAGGTCATATATACTTCTTTGCGTTGCTATTGCATACGTAAAGGCTGTGTTTTCTTCCAGATCTCTGAGCTCTATTTGCTTGAGCTTAAGTGTGTGTTTACGTCCGGTGTCGTCACCGGGATCCAGTCCCATTTCTAATTTGAGTGTCATGATCTCTTGTTCCAGACTGTCACACTGCGTGCGTTTTTCTTTGCGCTTAGCCCCTGCCGTCACCTGTACAAAATCCCTGGCAACCGCCTTATATGCCTCCCAAAGTATACAATTGGACTGCACGGACCCCGAGTTTTCTGTGAAGTATTGCTCTGTACGTTCCTCGAACCGTTCCCTAAACTCCTGGTCTCTGAATAAGTAGGGGACTAGACATGGTGGCAGAGTCCAGTCCCTCACTGGGCCCCGCATAAGCACCTCTACCGGGGAATGATCCGATATTCCACGGGCCCTGTGGCACCCACCCTGAAAGAGTCCAACCGATGTGGTGTATGTGAAGATATAGTGTAATCGTGACCCACTTCTATGCGCCACTGAGATATGGGTATATTGTCTTGTAGCAGGGTTATGTATTCTCCAAAGATCCACCAGCCCCATCGCATTCGCGAAGACATTCAGCTGTTGTGGCCCTCTGACTCTATGGGATTGTGTGTCTCGGTCTAATTCCGATGACATTGTCTCGTTCATGTCACCACCCAAAATCAGAGTACCCATGGGCATTTCGAGTAGTAGTTTGCTGAGTTCTGGAAATGTTGCCCCATGCAGTCTCGGAGGTATATACACTGAGCATATGTTTAGGGTGTGGCCCTCCCACATCCCCGGCAGCGCGACATACCGTCCCATGTGGTCGCACCATGTGCAGTTTAGCACTAGTGGTACCGAGTTCTTGATTATTATTGCTGTTCCCCTAGAACCAGTTGTAAACCCCGCATGTGTCAAAAGTGTGTACCCAAATCGGTTGAGTGCTAGGTATTTGTTGCCTTTCAGGTGCGTCTCCTGCAGGAGTACTATGTCTGGTGAGTGTCTATGTTCCCCCCTCCCCTCCCTCCCCTTCAGCCTGCCACCACCCACCCCTATGGACCACTATGGTACCTCATGTCCCAGAACCTGGGTCAACGTTGAAAGTATATCGATTCTGAAGCATACATAACACAGCTGTATAAAAGAGAACCCCACTAACAAATCCCCCCTCTCTGCTACCCTGCATTGTAGGTCTAAAACTACCCACATCCCCAACTAGCAGATCACCTGTCGCCCAATAAACAGTCAAATAGCGTAGGGGCTGCCGGGCGCCGCCTCCCTTGATCCCCCAGAGGTCCCAACCCAGCCCAAGTCCATCAAAGTTTGTTGCGGTGCGCAATCAGGTTCATTGTCCCAGAGCGGCTTAATAACTTGCGTGCCCACCCACCTTACCGAGTGTAGATTCTCTCGCACCAGACACTCTCCTGGGCGTAGTACGCTTCATCTTTGAGTTCCAATGTCTATTCGGCTGTGAAACTATTCAAGTTACTTTCCTTGTTTCTTCGTGCCGACTGTTGGGCTCATCGAGCGCGAGCCCTTGGACCGTTTTTCGCTGTTGTCCACCCCTTCTCGCCTGCTTGGGGACCCCAGGCTGTGGTTACGATCTCCTCTCCAGTCTCCCTCCTGTTGCTGGGCACGCTTCTGGGATCGCCCTTCCTCCAACCAGTTCTGCACTTCCTATGGAGCTGTGAAGTACCAGGACTTGCCATTGTCAATCACTCTAAGTTTTGCGGGGAAGAGCATCATATATTTTATTCCCTTCTCTCTGACGGCGCGTTTCACGCCATCAAAGGTGCGTCATTCCTGCTGTACTCTCAGAGTAAAGTCTGGGAAAAATCTCAGGACCGAATTCTCATAGGGGAGATCTCCATGGTGGCCGCCTGTAGAATGGCATCTCGGTCCCTGTAGTTCAGGATCCTGGCGATGATTGTTCTGGGGGGCGCACCAGGTTTCGGCGGGGGGACCGGGGCCCTGTGAGCCCTCTCTACCGTGAAAAAGGTTGACAGTCTTTGGGCTTGAGGCGGTTTAGTATAATATCTTCTAGGAAAAGGTCCACACTCGGGCCTTCCGCCCCCTCCGGAACCCCCACCACCCTGATTTTGTTCCTGCGGGCCCTCCCTTCAGGGCCATTTGTTTGTGTTGATGAACTAGTTATTGTACCCTTTCTTCCAGTTTGCGTGTGGTGGATTGAAGTTCCGTGATGCTTGTTTCGGCCGTGGTAACTCTCTCCAAGGTCTTGTGCATGTCTGCCCGTATTAGATTCATATCTATCGTGACTTTGTCGATCTTCGTCTCTAAGGTCGTCCCCAGGACTTGAATGGCCGCCATTATTGCTCCGAGAGATAGTTCAGGTGTTCCCTCCTGGTCGCCAGTTGCTCCTTCCTCTAGTGTTGGCTGCCTTGGGATCGCGTATTTATCCAGTTTGTTGGATTGTACTGGTGGGGCCCCCTTCGGCTTCATTATGGCAGGACCCAAGGCCCCGGGGGATCCGTGTATGGAGGGCGCCCTTTGTCCATGTATCCCCCCTTCACGTTCGTTCCGGTCTCGTCGCTGGACGTCCAGTCTCCTCTGTGCGATTCACTCGTCTGCCTTTGCTCTGAGTTGGGGGAGCCGGTAGGTCTATTATCTGCCCCTTACGTAGGCCCGCAGTCTACGACTACTGCGTACTGGCTACACTCGGGCACAGCTCTTGCATCAGAATACTTAGGGATGGGAGGCCCTCCCCCAACCCTTTAGTCAGAGTAATTCGCTTTTTGGGCTGACTTGTGCTGGGGCCCAGAACACCTCCCGCTTCAGTCCCGAATTGGGGCCCTCACCTTTCTTATTTCTGGCGTGGTGGGTTACGCGCCCCGAGCTCCCCCTTCAACATTGCCTCCAATATATGGGGGGCGATCTGGGCAAGCTGTTTGCCAAACCGCCAACAGCCCGATAATGTCACCTACTCGGAGGTGGGGGACGCCTCTGCTGCCCCGCCCACTCAGTCTAGGCACTCCTCACGTTGTTGCCTCAAGTATATGGGGGTCAAACTGGTCAAACTGTGTGCCAAACCGCCAGCAGCCCGTTAATGACACC
Organism: Calotriton arnoldi; assembly: GCA_963921515.1. NCBI lineage: Eukaryota > Metazoa > Chordata > Amphibia > Caudata > Salamandridae > Calotriton > Calotriton arnoldi. The sequence continues at coordinate 2,125,950 of CAWUFW010001745.1, forward strand.
AGCTCAAAGGTGGGGGGACGCCTCTGCCGCCCCACCCGCTCAGTCAGGGCTCTTGTTGCTTGTGGGTCTCTGCCCTGCCGATCTTACTGTATGTGACCCCCCCCAGGGGTCCGCACTTGGGTCCGCGTGTCGTGTTTCTCGCCCGGGCCTCCTCACTGCCTCCCTCTGGCCGCGCTCCTCGCCGCTGCCACCCACCTTCGCCCGGCGTCTCCAATCCTTACCGGTCGGGAGCGGCAGGACGTTGCAGGATCTCTGGAGCCCGGTCCGGGAGGCTCCCGTCCTCGCTCGATCGTTTCCCCTTCTTGCCGTCCTCTTTGCGCGGTCCTCCTCGGGTGCGCTGAATACGGGCACCGCCCAGCGCCTCTGTGGGTCTCCTAGTCCTCCAGCTGCACAGGCCCGTCACTGTCCCGCTCACTTATATTGGGACGCGGGCCCCGCCGCTGGTCGCCAAACACAGGATCACCGAGCCTCGGTGCTGTAGGCTAGTGTATGGTGCAGCATCTGCCGGATTGTGTACAGATTTATCGGGCTTTCGTTGAGGCCCCTGCGGAGCACTAGCTCTACGCTGCCATCTTGGCAGACGCCAGGCCACGCCCGCAGTCCCTACTTTTAACCCCTATAAGGAGCTCATCTATAGATGCGGTCATATCATCCTGTCCGGGGGGAGCTCCCACCTTACCTAGGAGGGCTGCCAGTTGCTGCAGCCCAACAGCCCAGTAGTACAATTTGAGGTTGGGGACGGCTAGCCCTCCATGATCCTTTGGCAAAGTCATAAATCTGAGAGCACGTCTGGGATTCGCATATGCCCATAGGAATCTGGTCAGCATACCGTCAAGGAGTTGAAACCAGTTATTACCAAACTCCAGCGGGATAGCAAGTAAGAAATAGAGGATCTTGGGAAGGAAAATCATTTTGATCAGGTTACTCCTCCCAATCAGGGACAGCCTCAAATTGTTCCATTTCCCAAAGTCCTGTTTGGCCTTCTGGATTAAAGGGGTAAGGTTAGCCTCCACGATCTTTCTAACATCCAAACTAATAATTACACCAAGGTAGACTGCCTCCTTAGTAACCCGCTCATCCAATAGGAGATCCGCTTTATTGATGATAACTTGGGTTTTCTCCCTGTTCAACGGATACCCAGAAAATTGGCCAAATCTCTTAGCCTCCTTCTCGATCTCTACAAGATCACCACTAGGTTCGGAGGTAGCAATAGCCAAGTCATCGGCATATGCCAAAATCTTCGTCTCCCCTCCTGGTAGCTTAATTGGCTGGATTGCATGGATTTGCCTGATCAAGGGGTCGATGTAGAACGCAAATAAAAGGGGGGAGCAGGGACACCCTTGCCTGGTGCCCCGTTCGATAACCACCTCTTCGGAGATGCACCCCACAAGAGAAATCCTAGCTCTAGGCTGATGATAAAGGGCTTTCACCGAACTAATAAATCCCCGGCCGATCCCTTTATAGGACATTACTGTCCAAAGAAACGGCCAGGAGACCCTATCGAATGCCTTTTCGGCGTCCAATAGAATAGGGCCGCAGGATCTTGACTAACCCCTGCCGCATCGAAAAGGGTAATCACCTGCCGGATGTGGTAGGTGGTGCCCCTACCGGGGATAAAACCATGCTGCACAGGGGAAGTGAGCCGGTTAATAACTGTCGATAAACGGGTGGCCAAGATTTTAGCATAGATCTTAGAATCGCTATTGATAAGTGTGATGGGTCGATATGAGCCCAACTCCCTAGAAGGTTTATTTTCTTTTTTAAAACACCACTTTCTTGGCAGTGGACCAACTATCAGGCGGGGGCGACCCTTCCTGGACCTCCTGGAATAGTTTGGTTAAAAACCCTTTAAATGCCCCTGCAAATATCTTATAAAATTCTGCGGGAATAAAGTCGATACCCGTAGCCTTTCCGGATTTTAAACTATCAATGGCAGCACCTACCTCTTCTATAGAGATGGGCAAGTCTAACACCTCCCTGTCTTCTGCCGTGAGAGTCTCTTCACCAAGTTCAGAAAGATATTCCCCCATGATTAAAGCATCCTCATTAATCTCCTTAGAATATAGATGTTGATAGAATTGTTGAAAGGCTGCTCTAATCCCAGCCTGATCAGATTTAATACCAAGCAAAGGATCCCTTATTTCCGTTATCTGGCCCTTGACAAGAGGCTGTCTTGTTCTAAAGGCTAGAAGTTGCCCAATCTTTTCATTAAATTCATAAACCTTCTCGTGCCATACCAGATACTTATCCGTCGCCTTCTTTAAGGAAAGCTCAACAATCCTTGCCTTGGCAGTCGCTACTTCCAGAAGAGCAGTATCGGAACCATCCCCTGAAGAGATCAACTCAACTAATTTGAATTCCGCCTTGATTAAGCCTGCGTATAGTCCCTCGGTCAGTACTTTTTCCGTTTTCTGGCGTTCTAGGCTATATCTTGTTGTTTACCCCCGCAGACAGGCCTTAAAAGTATCCCAAACGATGCTAATTGGGGCACTGCCATAGTTATCAAGCATAAACTGAGGAATCCATGCCTGAATCTGGCTCACATATTGTGGATGTAGAAGGAGAGCCCTTTCAAATGACCAAGAGCGGTCTGCTTTCGGGAGCTGGGGCATTTTGATTTCCAAAACAAGAGGATTGTGGTCCGACATAACCCTTGGAAATCTTGAAATGCTCGAGTGTGTTACCAGACCCTAGGAGACTAGAAAATAATCTAGTCTCACATGGACCTTATGGGGGGGGCGGAGAAGAATGTAAAACCAGGATCTGCCTTCATGGTTTCCCTCCATACATCAACCAGCCCATGAGTGTACTGTAGATCGCTGAGAGCCCTAAAAACTTTCGGTTTCCTGCCACAATACTTCCTACACCCTTGTGTGGGAGCAGTGCAGGGCATGTTGATGTTAAGATCACCACAATTATCAGGGGTAGGGGCCAGGAGACCAATTCACTATTTAACCAATGAAACAGGGCGGGGTCATCCAGTATCGGGATATATATACAGATTAGATCGTAAAACAGCTAGAACCAAAACTACACTCGGTAAGAACCCATCAACCCTAACAATCTGAGCCGGACCGAGGAAAATCGCAGACCCCCTTTCTCGACAAAATAGCCACCCCCTTGGTGCGGGTTCCCTGTGTGGTAGAGCAAACCAACTGATACCCAAGGCCATCAAGTACATGTCTCCGGGAATTCTCTTTGTTTGTCTCTTACATGCATAAAATATCAGATCTCAAAATCTTTAAATCAAAAGCAATCCTTTGCCGCTTCTGGCTATTATTGAGCCCACAAATGTTTACATAAGCAATACGGATTTTACTCATTTAAGGAAGAAAAAAAAGAAACAAAAGAAAGCGCAAGCTTGAGTGGTAGATCAGATCAGGAGATATTACTTGAACATAAAATCTAATTCCTAAGCTAAATTAAACAATTTGCTAAGCTTATAATTACAGCATAGTCTGTTTGGATCCCCAGCCACCCCCTCTACCTCCCCCTTCCCACCCATCCCGCCCACCCCCTGCCTCAAACCCACACCCCCTCCCCAAACCCCCAATTGGAGAGGCGGGTCACCTAGGACCCTAATGATGGCTCCCGCAATAAAAGCCTGACCCACCCCTTCAAGCTCCGGTGAAGAAAAAAAGGAAAGAGAAAGGAGAAAAGAGAAAAAATGAGATCAAAGGATGATCAAAGGATGCTCTAGTAGAGCCGGGATTCCATCTTCGGCCAGACTTTAACCAGTGTGTCCCCCCTTAGAGTCCCTTTTGGGACCTTCAGGTCGATCGCGGCCAGCGCGGATTTCATCCAGGAATTCTTGTGCCTTTATTTCGGAGGTGAAGGAGTGTGTCCTACCATTAAAGACAACCTTCAGTCTGGCAGGGTTGAGGAGAAACACCTGGCAGCCAGAGCTCTGCAATGGTGAAAACATCTGTCGCAGACTCCACCTCCTCTCCACTGTTGCATGGCAGAAGTCAGGCCTCACGAAAGAGGAATGGTCATCAAATGAGCGCCTCGAATCAGGTCGTGCTTTTTCAAAAATAGCCTGTTGCAACAAAAAATTTCCCCAAAATTGCTCTAGGCTTTTCCGATTGGCCCCTCTGCCCGTTATTCCATAAAGTGAGTGGGAATCTGCGTGCCCGTTGTATCTCAGTCTCCCAGTTCCAGTTAACCAGATCGGGGAAGGCACCTCTAAGCAGATTAATAATAAAGGCCCTGACATCGCTGCCTTCAACATTCTCCGCTATACCCAGAAACTGTAAATTATTCCGCCGTTGGCAGATCTCAAAGTCCTCGAACTTCCAGAGAACATCGACCAACTGTGAATCCTGACTCTCTGCTTGAGCTTGAAGTGTACATGTAGTCTCCTCTACAGCTACTGTCCAGGTTTCCAAGGTCGCCAGCCTCTTGGCCATGTCCGAGCAGCATTTGTTTACTTTACGAATAGCCCCCTGAATTTCTTTTGCAGCCAAGTGGGCCTTGCGAGTCTCCGCCCTAGCTTCACCTTGTAGCTGTTTTAGAGTAGAGTATATTAGATCCATAGTGGGAGCTTCTGGGGAGGCTTACTCAGCAGCGGCTTGGGCCCCTGTATCATCTTAGACCTGTTGGGTCGCGGAATAATGCCACATCAGTTGAGAAGGAACAGTTGTGGCTATATGATTAGTGTCAGTACATGAGGGACCTTTGCTGGGAAAGCTACTCCTAGTCTTCCTCCTTCTTGTAAGGCGCTTTTGGGTGCTTGGGGGGAAAAAGGCCATTGGGTGTACTACTGTTGGAGCCTCCAGAGTCAGCACCTTCTTGGAGAGATCCTCTGTGACGGCCGAGCCGTTGGACTCATCAGTCAGTGAAAAAAAAAGTATCCCCCTGATCGGGGAGCCTAAATTCCTCAAATCCAAACTGTCTTGTGGCAAATGCGGTGCAGGGACGGGTATATTTGACAAAAGTACAGTGTCACTGGGCCGGGCCGGGGGGATAGAGGTGATAGTATTGTCTGGTTTTAGATGATCCTTGACAATCATTCCCCCATCTGCTCCTAAATCCACTTCTGTCACTTGCCCCCCGCCTGTTTGCAAGACTTTTCCCCTGTAATAGAATTGGGAATGGATCCCTCCTCAAGCCCAATATCAACAGTATTGTCAATAGCCTCTGTAATCACAGACAGTCAGACAGCCATATGCGGGGTCTGAAGTCCTCCTCCTCCTCCTGCCACTTCTTCAGCGTGGCTAGTGCGCTGGGTAGAAGAACGTAAGATAGAGGGAATAATAGGCTGTTTTAGATCAGCCTGTGCGAGTCTGCCATCTGTGACCCGGATAGCTTTTGCTGACCTTGAGATCTCTACCGGGTTAGTAGAGGAGGCGCGAGCTTTCACTTTTCCTCTGCCGTCCACCTCGTTCTCATGCCCTTTTTTCCTTGCTTCCGTGACTCGACGAGTTGTGGAGGGGAGAGGCGGGGGCACCTCCCTCCGCTCCTTCTCCTTCTCCTTAGCCAACTTAGTGCGCGACAGCATCGTAGGATCAAGAGCTGAGACACCGCTTCGTGGCGGGAGCCCAACCTGCCGCGTCAGCAGTAATGCGATCGCTCTCCTCGATCGCGCAAAGAGCCCCACCAACATGCACAATCTGCCACAGGGAGTCCGTAGCATATCCGATGGCACTCAGGGATACCACAGCACGATCATTCCTCTCCTGCCATCAAAGAAGAAACCACATCACCGGAGCAAACACGGGTGAGTACAGCGGCGTTCTACACAGCTGCCATCTTGCTCTGTCCAGTAAATCTGTGGATGCTGACGTATCTTGGCTGCCAATGGTTCTATGCTTAGGGCAAACAGTAGGGGGGGGGGGGAAGAGGCAGCCATGCCTCATTCCCCTCCCAAGCTGGAACCCTCCAGAACTTACCCCATTAACTAGCACCTTCGCGGTGGGAGTCGGGTAATTGGCTTTAATCATGGTCAGGAATTTTTCGCAGAAGCCGAACCGTCTCATGGTGTGGAAAAGGAAGTGCCAGTCCACACGACTGAATGCCTTCTCGGCATCTTACGCCAGAAGAACCGCCGGTACTGATTTCTTGGGGACTTTTTCAATCAGATGGATTATTCGTCGAATATTACTGTGTGTCTGCCTGCCCTTTATAAATCCAGACTGGTCTGTATGTATCAGGTCTGGGAGGAGGTTGTCGAGACGAGTCGCAAACATTTTTGAATACAGTTTGGCATCTACATTCAGCAGGGCAATCGGACTGTTGGAGCCGCATTGCCTCCGGTCCTTACCTTGTTTGGGTATTAAAGAGATTAGGGCTTCACTCAGAGTCTGTGACCACGCCATTATCGGCCATATGGTTAAATAATGTGGCGAGATGCGGAACTATTTTGGCCATATAGGCTTTATAGAATTGGGCCGTCAGTCCATCTGAACCAGGAAATTTGTGGCTTTTAGTTATCGCGCTAGCACTGGGGCAGTTTTAATGCAAAATCATAAAGGGAAGTTAGTCACAATTGCTTTTGCATTAAGACAGCTAAGAGGCACTGAGGACAAATACTCAACTTTGGAGAAAGAAACTCTAGCGTGTTGGTGGGGAATTGAATATTTTCGAAAGTATGTCTATGGAACAGTATTCCGGGTAAGATCAGACCATCGTCCCTTGGTAGATTTATTTGCAACAAAGGGTTGTGGCAAAGCAACACTCAGAATTGCCAGGTGGCAATACAAATTAAAGGACTTTCATTTAAAAGTTGAGTATATTCTGGGTGTAAAAAATATTTTGGCAGACTGTTTATTAGGATTGCCTGTGAATGATGAGATTATTGAGATTGAAGACAATGATTTGGAAAGAGTGGTATCAATTTGTGAAGTATCCAAGGGATGCATTAAAGAAAATCCATGGAGAATGGCAGACAATAGTGATGAGGATTTGAAAAAGGTATTAAGGTATCTTAAATCAACTTGGCGAAGTAAGAAGGAGTTGAAGAAATGCCTATTGCCTTTCTTGTATGTGGCACAGGAATTGTCGGTACAAGACAACATTTTAACGCGGGAAGAGCAGTTGGTGGTGCCAGAAAGTCTTAGACAGACGATATTAAACATGGCACATGAAGGTCATCCAGGTATGGGCAGTACGAAAAGAAGAGTTAGGAGTGAATTCTGGTGGCCTGCAGTTGATATGTGTATTGAAAGAAATGTTAGATCATGTGCTGAATGTGCCATCAGTGATAAATGCCCAAAAACAGTGACATATGAAAAAACACCAGTTTCAAGGCTGTCTGAGGTTTGGGAGAGAATATCACTAGACATTGCAGGGTCCATGTGCATTGTCAAAAATCCCATGTATGCCATAGTTTTGATTGATCAATTGTCTCAATGGTGTGAAGTCAAGTTAGTACCTCAGGTTACGACAAGAATAGTAATTAAATTCTTGAATGAAGTTTTTGAGATGGAAGGATTTCCCAAATCATTACTAACGGATAATGGTGTGCAGTTGACATCTAATGAGATGAAGTTGTTTCTTGAGAGTCATGGGATAGAGCATAGGCGCACATTCGTTTATTATCCCCAGCGTAATGGAATTGTGGAAAGATGGATTAGAGTGTTAAAGGAAAGGTTACAACTGGCCATTGCCAATGGAAAGAATTGTCTACAAGCCATTAAAGAATTATTATGGAGTTACAGAAATACACCTAGGATTGATGGAGACATATCACCGTTTGAAAAAATGAGAGGAAGAAAAGGTGCGTGCAATTTGAATCAGATGTGGATGATGGAGTTATTTGACAAAGTGAAGCTTAAATGGTCAACGGAAGTAAAAAAAAAGATGTGATGAATCAACATGAAAAAGGGCAGCAGCAGCCTTTGAGGGTGGATGAATGGGTGCGAGTAAGAAAGGGAAAGATGGTGAAGTCTGGAGAGTCAAAGTACTCGTTACCAATGAAAATAATCAGAGTAGGTAAACAAGTTGTAGAATTATCTGACGGCAATGTGTGGAACATGAGCAAAGTTGTGAGAGTTCCGCTGTGGTTATGGCCAGATACTGATGTGAGATCGAGTTGTGTGAACGAGAATATTAAATAGCGGAAGGAAATCAGCTGTCAAGGGACAGACCAGTGTGGTGCAAAGACTATCATATGGTACATTAAATAATTTGGTGTTCAGTATTTTTCACAGTTGCATATGTAATTATAAATTGTGGATAATTTGTGTATATGTATATAGTTGGTTAGAGATATATTGGTAGAGTAGGTGAAGAACATTGTAAATGTCATTGTAAGTTTTATATTGTTAACGGGAGGGAATGTATTACATATTGGTTGGACTTGGGTGGAATCTGGAACACAGAATGTGGTAACACCAGATTCCACACAAGGACAGTTTGCCCAGGCTTCATAAACAAGCAGTTGTGTTGGTGGTTTACTCCAAATAAACTCACCTTTAAACGGTTTCCTGGTTATCCCGCTTCTTGAAGAAGAGAACGTAATAGTACAATCTCCTGCAGCTGCCTGAGCTCACACTTCACACGGCCATTTTGTCCGGGCTCAAAGCAAAGCCCCCAAATAAAAACAAATTATTAATATGCCATGCTACTGTGGTAAGCACTGAGGCAAGACTCCTTATTGCATCGGCCATTAACTGCCCACGATAAAAGATAGAATTAGAACAACAGATGAACACCTACCTCTAGCGGCAGATAGGTGTGCTTCTGCTCCTGTCCCACTTGCAGACAGGGAAGGTGCGGATATTTCAATTGAAGGTTGTACTTTTCCCTGAAATACTGTGCTACAGTTCGCTCCACAGTCTGTCCGTTTTCCAACTGTAAGGGGAAACTAGAAAAAATGGATCAGTCACAACAGATTTCAGGCATCTATTTCACACCACTCAGCACCCTGCACTGAAACCCCAGCACCACTTCCCAAAAAACGAGCATGGGGAACTAGCACATAAACAAGGATTTTAAGAACCCAAATAAGTAAATACAAAATGTGGCGTTGAGTGCAGTGGCATAGAATGGACTGGGGTAGAGTGCATTGGCGTAGAATGTAGTGTTGCAGAGTAGAGTAAAGTGGGCACTGTAGAGTGGTTCAGAGTAGAGTGCAGTGGCGTGGAGGGCAGTGGCATAGAATGCAGTGGTGCAGAGTAGAGTGGCATAGAGTTCAGTGGCTGAGGGTGCAGTGGTGCACAATAAAGTGTTGTAGAGTGCAGTGGTGTAGAGGGTCGTAGAGTGCATATGCATAGAGTGCAGGGGGGGGCAGAGTAGAGTGGCATAAAGAGCAGTGGCGTAGAGTATATTGGTTCACAGTAGAGTGAAGGGGTGAAAAATGGAGTGGTGCAGGGTAGAGTGCAGTGGCGTAGAGTACAGTGGCGTAGAATGCACTGGTGCAGAGTAGATTAGAGTGGTGTAGAATGGAGTGACGTAGAGTTGAGGGGTACAGAGTAGAGTGCATTGGCTTAGAGTGCATTGGCGTAGAGTCCTATGGCGTTGAGTGCGGTGGCACTGATTGCAGTGGCGTAGAGTGCAGTGACATACAGAGCAGTGGCGTAGAGTGGAGTGGTGTGGAGTGGCCTAGAGTGCAGTGGCATAGAGTAGACTGGCATACAGTGCCTTGGCTTAGAGTAGAGTGGTGCAGAGTAGAGTAGGGGGGGCGTACAGTGGAGTGCCGTACAGGGCAGTGGCACAGAGCACAGTGGTGAGGATTAGAGTGAAGTGTCATAGAATGAAGTAGCCTAGAGTGGTGCAGAGTAGAGTGGTGTAGAGTGCAGTGGTTTCTAAAAGAGTGGTGGAGAGTGCATTGACGTAGAGTGCAGTAGTTTAGAGTAGAGTGTCGTAAATACAGTGGCGTACAGTAGAGTGGTGCAGAGTTTAGTAGAGTGCAGTGGTGCAGCGTAGAGTGCAGTAACGTAGAGCGGAGTGGCATATAGTGAAGTAGAGTTGCATAGAGTGCAGTGGCATAGAGTAGAGTTGTTCAGATTAGAGTGAAGTGGCATAGAATGGAGTGGTGCAGGGCAGAGTGCAGTGAAACAGAGCGCAGTGGTGCAGAGTAGATTAGAATGGCATATAGTGGAGTAACATTGTCACGTGGGGCCATAGGGATATTGTCGTCCTCACTAAGTTATCATGAGCATGCTGCAGCTTGCCTGCGGGTTTGCGCACGTTACTACACAACTTTATTTTGCAATAGCTCCAATGGCTGTTTTCACATGAGAACTCATCGCTGTGTTCGCTCTCTGCATGTTCCTGGGATTTTGACTGAACATTGTGAGCAAGGTCGAACAACAATGCCCCTTGTTATTTTGTTCTGGTTAGGCCTTAGCACCCAGACAAAACATACCGATGCAGCAGTTGTTTGGGACTTTGGTTTTATTGGGATACACAAATAGGTAGGACACACTTGGAGAGGGACCTTTCCAGGGAGAAGAGCGAGACAGCACCTATGATGTTGATCTACTCTCTATAGGCTAAGGTATGGTGTCTGCTGACAAAGCCCAGAGATCTTCTAATATATAATAATACTGCTTCTTAGCAAGGGGAGAGAGGTTAGGCTCTTTTCTCTTTTCATGATGACATCTCCCTTCATGATTTATGGACTAGCTGCTATGCTGACTGTATTTGTACTATGCATGTTCCTGCTTGTTGTGGCACGTATACTGCATGTTTGGGCACATTAGCTAAAATAAATATTTTTAACTGTTTCATGTCTCTGTCAGATCTTATTGTGGACAAGTGCAAGCAAAAGGGTGTGTCGTTACCGCGATTCCTGAGAGATATGGGAGTGTTGTGTTCTGGGGTGTCTAATCATTTGTCTCTCTGTGAGTGAGTAGGAGAGCAAGTGAGACACTATAGCTAGTCGGTCCTGGGCTCATGGGTACTAAGGTGGTAGGATGACTCAGTTCCTATACACCAAGGTCCTATAATCCTGCGCATAGTTCTGTTTTTGGGCAGAATCCCTGCAACAGCATAGAGTGCAGTGGTGTAGAGTGGAGTGGTACAGAGTAGAGTGCATTGGCTTACAGTGCACTGGCTTAGCTTGTATTGGCGTAGAGTGCAGTGGCATCGAGTGCAGTGGCACAGAGCGCAGTGGTGAGGACTACAGTGAGGTGTCAGAGTGCAGTGGTCTATAGTGCTGCAGAGTAGAGTGGTGTAGAGTGCAGTGGTCTCTAAAAGAGTGGTGCAGAGTACATTAGCGTAGAGTGCAGTGGTTTAGAGTAGAGTGTTGTAGAGTGCAGTCGTGCAGAGTAGAGTAGAGTGCAGTGGTGTAGCGTAGAGTGGAGTGGTGTAAAGTGCAGTGGTGTAGAGTACAGTGGTTCAGAGTAGAGTGAAGTGGCATACAATCGAGTGGTGCAGGGTAGAGTGCAGTGGCATGGAGCTCAGTGGTGCAGAGTAGATTTGAGTGGTGTGGAGTGGCAGAGTACAGTGGCATAGAGTGAAGTGGTACAGATTAGAGTGATACAGTGTAGAGTGCAGTGGCATCGAGGGAAATGGCATAGAGTGCAGTGGTGCAGTGTAGAGTGTTGTAGAGTTCAGTGGTGTAGAGTAGAGTGTCGTAGAGTGCATTAGCGAAGAGTACAGTGGCATACAGTGGTGCAGAGTAGAGCAGAGTGGCATAGAGAGCAGTAGTTTAGATTACAGTGGTTCAGAGTAGAGTGAAGTGCCGGAGAATGGAGTGGTGCAAGGTAGAGTGCAGTGGCATAGAGTAGAGTGGTGTAGAGTGCAGTGGCATAGAATGCACTGGTGCAGAGTAGATTAGAGTGGCGTAGAGTGGAGTGAAACAAAATAGAGAGCATTGGCTTAGAGTGTATTGGTGTAGAGTCCAGTGGCGTAGAGTCCATGGCATTAAGTGCAGTGACGCAGAGTGCAGTTGCATAGAGTGAAGTGGCGTACGGTGAAGTGGCATAGAGTGGAGTGGTGCAGACTAGAGTGGAGTGGTGTAGAGTGCAGTGGTGAAGAGTGCAGTAGTGCAGAGTAGAGTAGAGTGGCGTAGAGTGCATCTGCTTAGAGTAGAGTGGTGCAGAGTAGAGTTGGGAGGCACAGAGTGGAGTGGCATAGAGTGGAGTGGTGCAGAGTAGAGTGCAGTAGAGTGTCGTAGAGTGGAGTAGAGTGTTGTGTCAGAGTGAAGGGGCATAGAGTCGAGGGGCGTAGAGTGGAGTGAAGTGTTGTAGAGTGGAGTGTCGGGTGGAGTGGCATAAAGTGAGTAGAGTGATATGGAGTGGGGTAGAGTGGAGTAGAGTGCCATAGAGTGAGTAGAGTGGAGTACCTCAGAGTGGAATCGAGTGCCAAGAGTGGAGGAGAGTGGAGTGGTATAGCTAGACATGGATAAAGGGTCACAGAGTGGAGTAGCGTAGAGTGGACTAAAGTGCCATAGAGTGGAGTGCCACAGAGTGGAGTGGAGTGCCTAGAGTGGAGTAGAGTGGAGTGGTTTAGAATAGAGTGGGGTAGTGTCAGAGTGGAGTGGCGTAGAATGGAGTGGCATAAAGAGTCGTAAAGTGGCGCAGAGTGGAATAAAGTGGCATACAGTGGAGTGGAGTGCCGTAAAGCGAGTGGCATAGAATAGAGTGGAGTGGCGTACCGAAGAGTGGGCTGGCGAAGAGCGGAGTGGCGTAGTGTAGAGTGGAGTGGCGTAGAGAGGAGTGGAGCAGAGTAGAGTGGAATGACGTAGAGTAGAGTGGCATCGAGTAGGCTAGCGCAGAGTGGATGTAATGGCTTGGAATGGCATAGAGTGAAGTAGCGGAGAGGGAAGTGGCACAGAGTAGAGTGGCATTGTGTGGAGTGAAAGTGGGGTAAAGTGGCACTGTGTGGAGTGTCAGAGTGGAGTGGAGTGGCGTAGAGTATAGTATAGTGGAGTGGAGTGGAGTGGCATAGAGTGGCGTGGAGTAGCATAGTGTAGAATCGCGTGGAGTGGACTACAGTGCAGTGGAGTGACGCAGAGTAAAGTGAACTAGCGTAGAATGCAGTGGTGTAGAGCAGAGTGGAGTAGAGTGCATTGGCATACAGTGGAGTGATGCAGAGTGCAGTGGCATAGAGTGCAGGGCGTAGAATGCAGCTGTGTAGAATACAGCAGTGTGAAATGGAGAGCAGTGGTGTAGAGTAGAGTGGTGCAGAGCAGGATAGAGTGGCGTTGAGTGCAGTGACGTAGAGTTCAACAGTGTCGAGTAAGGTGGCATAGAGTGCAGTAGCATAGAGTGCAGTGGTATAAAGTATTGCAGAGTAGAGTGGCATGGAGTACAGTGGTTTAGAGTGCAGTGGTTTAGAGTAGAGTGGCACAGAGTGCAGTGGTTTAGAGTGCAGTGGTTTAGAGTAGAGTGGTGTAGAGTAGAGTGCAGTGGTGCAGCATAGGGTGCATTTGCAGAGTGGAATGACGTAGAGCTGAGTAGAGTGAAGTAGAGTGCAGTGGCGTAGAGTCGTTCCGGATAGAGTGAAGCAGCGCAGAATGGAGTAGTGCCTGGCAGTGGCATAGAGTAGAGTGGCGTAGAGTGCAGTGGTGCAGAGTAGATTATAGTGGAGTGGCGTAGAGTGGAGTGGTACAGAGTAGAGTGAATTGGCTTAGAGTGTACTGATGTAGAGTCCAATGGGGTAGAGTGCAGTGGCAAAGAGTGCAGTGGTGCAGACTAGAGTAGCGGCGTAGAGTGCAGCGGCATAGAGTGGAGTGCCATAGAGTGGAGTGGTGTAAATTGCAATTGTGAGGAGTGGAGTGGCTTAGAGTGGAGTAGCAGAGCGTGATGTGTAGAGACGTGACAGAGTGGAGTCGCGTAGACTGGTGTACATTGGGGTGAAGGGGTGTGGAGTGTACTGGGGTAGAGTGCATTGACGTAGAGAGTTTTAGAGTAGAGTGGTGTAGAGTAGAGTGGCGGAGAGTGCAGTGGCATAGAGTGCAGTGTCATTGAATGCAGTGGTGTAGAATGCAATGGTGTAATTAGAATGGTGTAGAGTGGCCTAGAGAGCAGAGGCGTAGAGTGCATTGGTGCAGAGTGCAGTGGCGAAGAGTGCAGTGGTGCAGAGTGGAGTGGTGCAGAGTAGAGTAGTGTGGCAAAGAGTAACCACTAAAACAAGGGGGCCCCTGAAAGAAGATAACAGACAGGTCGGACAGGGGTACAGAAACCAATGACAGTCAAAGAACCCAACCTGTCTGGCAATAATATTGAAGGTGTCCGTCAGGATCACAGTAAGATAGTAATCTCGCTAGGCTAACAACAACCCAATTCCCCTGAACAAACTAGAGAAAGTTTCTTAGTCAATATAACAAAATAAATATATTTTTTATTTTATGATCTTTGATATTCACAATGTTTACATCAGGGTTTGAACCACAATAACATAAGACATAATTTTATAAATACAAAATAAAGCAGTTAAATAAGGTCCCACATTCATACACTACAAACACTCACAACCACAAATACACACATACTCAAACACTCTCACCACTCAAGAGCAATTAGTCACAAAAAAAGATAGTCCAAAATACAACATATTCACAACAATAGCTATCGTGCGTCCTCTCCTAGAAAAGTAATAAAATGTTCTGGGGGCACGAAGTTGTCCAGCGCCAACGCGCGTTTCGGGGTCTTAACCCAATACGGGTCACACCTTCATCAGGGCGAACAGATCAGAAAGTGGGACCCAACAACAGAACCACCTTGATGCAGAGTATCTAGGTAAATAGCCTTGGATAGGAAAAATTAGGTTGAGACCAGCTCAATCCGATAAATCCATGTGGAAAACGGCATACGATAAACATAAAGGCTTCTTAAGCTCCGAAATTGGAGTCTGTTTTAGGTGTATATTGCAAATATGATCCGAATTCCAAGAGTTGGGGCGTTCACACGCGCACATTCAGTCAGAGGTTCCTCATCACATTATACGAATGGCGAATTTCAATAAGAGACGTCCTCCAACGTCTGGCGGGGCAGAAAGCTTCCGGGGACTAGCCTCGTGACAGAGTGGAGTCGCGTAGACTGGTGAACATTGGGTTGAAGGGGTGTGGAGTGTACTGGGGTAGAGTGCATTGACGTAGAGAGTTTTAGAGTAGAGTGGTGTAGAGTAGAGTGGCGGAGAGTGCAGTGGCATAGAGTGCAGTGTCATTGAATGCAGTGGTGTAGAATGCAATGGTGTAATAGGAATGGTGTAGAGTGGCCTAGAGAGCAGAGGCGTAGAGTGCATTGGTGCAGAGTGCAGTGGCGAAGAGTGCAGTGGTGCAGAGTGGAGTGGTGCAGAGTAGAGTAGTGTGGCAAAGAGTGCAGAGGAGTAAAGTGCAGTGGTGTAGAATAGAGTGGCATAAAGTGCAGTGACCTAGAGTAGAGTGGTGCAGAGTAGAGTGCAGTGACAGAGTAGAGTGCTGCAGTGTAGGGTGGCATGGAGTGCACTGGCATAAAGTGCAGCAGAGTGGTGCAGGGTAAAGTGTAGTGGTGTAGGGTAGAGTGCAGTGGCGTAGAGTCCACTGGCGTAAAGTAGATTAGAATGACAGAGTGGAGTGGTACAGAGTAGAGTGAATTGGCGTAGAGTGGGGTGGTGCAGAGTAGAGTGGCCTGGAGTGCAGTGATGCAGAATGGAGTGGGGTAAGTGGAGTGGTGCAGAGTAGAATGGAATGTTGTAAAGTGGAGTATGTATAGTGTTGTAGCGCACTGCCGTTACAGACAACACATTTTCAATTGAAATGACCATTACATTTGCACTGACATACAGTTTTACTGATAAAAATATACAGTGCACACACGATAATGTGTGGAAATGTCATCACCAAGTGTACTGATTTGTTTTGATCGTATTAAAATATTTGTTTCCACCACACTTCAGAATTACAAAAAAAATGTGCTTGGTTTGAGGTTTTCTAATTCTGATATATTGTGAAATATTTCCCCAGGTCATTTACAGACATTTAAATGTTGTTGTGTGCTAGAAAAAACATGCCATAGCTTTCACAGCAAGATTGTCACATAAGTCCTCTCACTTTGAAGTAAGAGGAATAAAAGTAAGCATCAAACTCCCTTGGAAGACAGAGCCTGACATTTGAACTTTGTCTTTGAATGCACTGCAAATGTGACAAGATAAGACCAAGATTTAAAGGCCTGTTTACAAAAAGACAAGCAATTGTGGAAGAATACATTAAAGGAACAAACTCGAGCTGGACAGCCTAAAACAAAGAAAGCCAGCAAATCGAAAGCAAGCAAAAGTGAGTTACAAACCACAAAGCCAATGGTAAGCAATGGGTGGAATGCTTTCTGCTTTGAGGTTGATGATGTTACCAGAATCCCTCAATGGCATATTGTAGCTGGTTACCAGTTATGTATCCGAGTGGGAGAAGTGTGCTTGTGTGACTAGCAAAATTATTAGCTTACGTTTGATGACTGGCAGGTCTTCTTGTCACATTGCAAACACGGTATTTCCTTCTCATCGTTCCACAATGGGTCACCTCAACCTTCAGACCTACATGAATGCAAAAAAGCAAAAATGAACAACTACATCAAACGGGCATTTTTAAGAGATGTCACACATATGGCATCCTGTTGATGGGTACACAATAGTCTGACCTCGTTCACACTCGCTGTTTTGTTCGGTTTCTTTTGATTTAAATGGTATATGGGTAACAAATGCAAAAATAAATATGGGATATAGATAAGACCTCACTCGTTGGCATCCAGTTTAAGGGAAATTTCACGTGCATTTCAAGACATCCACTAACGTTACTTAAATGACCAAATTCACGCATAGAATAGTTACTTGGAATCTCAGCTCTCCAAAATGGGAAAACGTCCTGAAGTCAAACAGTGAATAGCTCCTTTCATGTGGCAATTCCTGAACCACTTTCACAAAGAGAAAGTCTCTTTGAATAATTTATGTGTATTTAGTTTGTAAATAGTGTATCTGGAGGCAGGTTATCCCTGAAGAATTTGAAGCAAATGTGGTAGCAACCACCATCTCTTCTACGCTGGACTATGCCAAAGCTTCTTACCCTCAAGATTCTACCACCCTCCTGGCAAGGTTGTAAATGATTAAAAACTCAGGTGTCACACTCCTAAATGAACTCCATAAGTTTGACCACACCACAGAAGCAAGAAGGTAATGGTACTGGTTACCACTGCAACAAAGGATCCTCAAATTAAATCACGGATCACCAGGCATCATTCGAAGTAAATACTGCGTTCTGACAGCTGTCACTCGCTTCAGACTAAATCATGGCCTGGGAGGAAAGTTGTATCTGTTTTTAGTATCTAAGGCCTGAAATCAATTACCTATTGGTATGCGATCCATAATGAAGCACAGCGTCTTCTGGAGAAAACAAAAATTAAAACCTATCATTTTGAAAGATTTTATGTTACAGTTCCGTGTTATTTTGTTTTCTTATATACCACACGAGTACTTTTCTTTTAGCACCAACATACCTAGTTGGTGAATGTTGAGCCTATACGTTCCTCATTCTTCCATTCAAGGGAGATTGCTCCTTTAGGGAAGGCGCTTGATCCACTACGCCACAATTCACTACACTACTAGTGAAACATCAGTTTATTTTGACAGGTAGGAGGCTCTTCATCCTTTTACTGTTACCATACCATAAAAGTGATTAGTGAGGAAGATGAGCTGTTTATGGATTCAATAAAAATGTCCCTGATGGAGAACAAAGGTCTACAAGTAAGTAACTTCTCTTTTTCCGTCATGAAATCTTTACTGATAGTCCTAATCATTGAATAAAATAGCAAGCTCCAGGCGTGACAAGGCTGGGCAAAAGGCGAACGTGCCTTGCTAAGGATGCACAACCACCTCTTTAATAGGGAAATATCACACATATCGGTATAACATCTACCACGCAGAGAAAGAAGATTTAATATTCGCTGGGGTGCTGAGCCCAATGCCATTGCCTCAAAGAAAAGACAGAGCAAGAGTCCAGGTGGTAATAACTGGAGTGTGAGCTAGTGGGGTGTCACCCAACCCCAAAGACCAAAGTGGCAAATACATCATGAATAGACCAACTGACGAGCCACAGCTGCCAAAGGAATGGTGGCAGCACTGAGGAGGAGCGTGTGGGGAAACAAGCATTTGCATTGCAATCGGTCTCGCCTTTGGAACCTTATATGTATTTAGCTATGCACCACATTAGCCCGGGTGCTGAAACATCTACTGTGCTTTAACATGGAGGTAAAGTAAGCACCAAACTGAGGAACAAGCCAGGTATGGGAACACATGGAGAGAAATACTGCCTATCAGCGGGAAATTGTATTGTCCAAAGCTTTGTTTTTAATATAAAATCAGCCCCTTCGGTGGTCATATCACTGAAAATACAAGATTTGAAAAAAATATTATTGTCTACGGGGGCTCGTTGAATATAAGTTTCTATGGCCTGGAATCTAGAGAATGCTAAAGTGATTCTGGTATTTTACTGACCTCTGCTGGTCGTTTTCTATCAAGAAAGTTAAATAGAGGTAGTTGCCAGAAAAATAAAAAAAGAAAGTCCCTAAGCAGAAAGCAATTCTGGTATTTTATTGACCTGTACTGTTCGTTTTCTATCAAGACAGTTAAATAGAGGCAGTTGAACAGAAAAAAAGTCCCTAAGCAAAGGCGGAAGCAGACAAGTCCTAGGGCTGATCTCCAGATCCAACAAAGTACATACAACAGATCTTCCAGACAGCGTAAGCGCTGTCTAGGCTCGACCTAAAAAGCGGCAAGCAGTGCTAAAGAGTTGAGATTGGAGAGAGAGAGATCAAGTATCCGGTACTGAAGGAAGACAGCACTGCAGCATGATAGCCCATGAAGGACAGTGCGGCTGAGCCGGAGTCTTTCTGACGGAGGCGTGGTGCCTCGAGATCGACGGGCATAGTGATTTCAGGGGGAGGACGGGGTGAATGTTAACAAGGAGGCCACGAGGAGCACAGATGAAGAAGGGCCCGAGGTTAACATGGCTCCAGGTGAGCAAACGATAACAAATATGCCTGGGGCCAAAGATAAGGTCCTAATGCTGAGTAAGAATGGTGTCCCCCCCTTCAAGGTCTGGAAACAGCCCTGAGGATTGTAAATAAAGCAGGAGAGTAACGGAGGACCCCGCAGCCCCCAGGGATTCTTGTTTTGAAGGCGGCCCCCTAACACTCTAAGCCATGCAATTGCATGCCTTGCAGAATGCATGCAATGGCAAGGAATAAGAAATAGTTAAACGCTTGGGAAAGCCACTCTGCTTTACCGAACAGGCCCCTGCAGTGTAGGGGGACCCAAACGTTCAGGGGGACCCACATTGAGCCCATTCTGTGGGGGGCATAATTTTCCGCTATGCCACTGAAGTCAAGACAAGCAAGGCGGGCAGCGGGCTCAGATCTAGTGGCTGTGTGACTTCCCTGGCTGTCTTGGTGTCCTTTCACCGAAGCTCCCCACCCCGAGAGGCAATTGGGGTCTGGAGTCAGAGAAGACAGGGAGGAGGCGAGGAGCGTGGCAGAGGGTGATTGGGCACTTCCCCTCAAGGTGGGGGCTTCTTTGGCAGAACCGCTAGCTGCTGTGAAATGCTGCAGAAAAATCGGTAAAGGTGAAGCTGCTGCTGAAATCGAGGTCTGATCATCCCAATGGAACAGTGTCATGAGGAGTACAGAGCGAGTGAAACAGAAAAACGTAAGCGGAGACTGGCAGGACGCCATGGGAAATATGAGGGGAATGTGGAGGCTGAATGAGGGGAGAACCCAAGCGAAAAAAGTGGCCCTGTTCGAGAATGTAACCACAGAAATCAAAGGCCTTCAGGGGGATCCTTAGGAGGATAGCAGCCTGAGAGGCAGCCCACTAGAGGGATCTGCGTAAAGTTATAACTGGTGACAAGGGTTCTACTGGAATCCTCAATACAAAACAAGGAAAGAGTGCCCATGGGGAAGGATTCAGCCAGAGGCCTTGGTGGTGGCCTGCCAAAGCTGGTGGGAGTGTGAAAAAACAAGTTACTTACCTGTACACTGTTGTCTCTCCAGTATTGATATCTTTTATAGATTTGCATGCTTGAATCTTCCCCGTCGTCATGGTGGGAGTCCCACTGTAACAGTAATAATAGTAGTGTTAAAGCATTAGCATTGACCTCATTGAAAGACAATAGAATTTGTAACCCGTTTACATTGTTTTAAAATATCCAAACTTCAGCCAATCAGAGCTGAGACCCTGAATCCCTCATCCCCTGCAGAGTCACCATACCTCAGATTTCAAGCAGAAGTGTAAACTAATTATAATAGAGGTAACAAAAGGTGAGCCTGACCATATGCATGTGAATCTATAAAATATATCAACACTAGAGAACCACAATGTACAGGTAAGTAACTTGGTTTTTCTCCAGTATTGTATCTTTAATAGATTCACATGCTTGGATCAGACTAGTAAGCAGTATCCACAACCAATAACGGCGGGAAGGCGAACCATCCCACCATGACATACTACTGAATACAAGTAGTCAGTAGAATTTTTGTGAAATTGCATTAAAAAAATCAAAAAAGACTCATGATTAGCATAATTAAATTATTAGTTAAATAGTATAATAGAAGAAAATAAACAGCTGAGAGCAGAACAGTAGCATACCATATGCAAAGGGTCTTTGACCGCCTACTACATCTGCTTTACTCCATCCATCAAGGCAGTAATGCTTTGTATAAGTGTGGACGTTCACCAATGTCGCCGCCCTGCAGATGTCCGGTTGAGACACTCCTGTGAACAGGGCTGAGGAGGTTTCAACTTTCCGAGTGGAATGAGCCTTCACCTTCGCAGGAAGTGCCTTTTCATGGCAGAAGAGTATAGCGAGGAGACCCAGCGAGCAATACTAGCCCGCGTTATGGCTTGTCCTTTTCTAGGGGCAGAGAAATATATGAGCAACTGATTTGACTTACGGAAAGTCCTTGTTCTCTGCAAATAGAATTTCAACCATCGCTTAATGTCCAGGGAATACAAAGCTCTTTCTGCCGTTGAAGAAGGATTGGGAAACAACGAAGGCAGAATCACTGATTCATTAAGGTGAAATGTTGAAGGCACCTTGGGTATGAATGAAGGATTAGTGCACAGTACTAGTCTGTCCTCCAGGAATTGAAGGTAAGGCTCCGTAATGGTGAAAGTCTGAATTACGCTAACACATCTTGCAGATGTGATGGCTAATAGAAAAGCCGCATTCCAAGAAAGGAATTTTAGCTTGCACTTATGAATAGGCTCGAAAGGAGGCCTCATGAGCTGTGATAATACAGTGTTTAACTGACAAAGCAGTGGAGGAGGCTTAATAGGTGGGTAAGCCCTGAAAAGACCATTCATAAATTCCTTGATAAGTCTGTTGAACCACAATGATAGGTGGCCAGGACGACATCTGTATCTGGAAATATAAGCCAAGTGTACCTTTATGGATGAATGGGAAAGGCCTGATTTGGCAAGATGCAGAAGATAAGGTAATAGCTGTTCTGGTGTGCAGGAAAAAGAATGATATGACTGTGAAGTACACCATGCACAGAATCTCTTCCATTTCGCGAAGTAGCACTTAAGGTTAGAAGGAGCTCGAGCTTGGTGAAGTACTGACTTGCATTCCCTAGAGATTGTTAGAGCTCCGAACTCAGTATGGTGAGGAGCCAAGCTGATAAAAGAATAATGTGAATCTGTGGATGAACCACTTGGCCCTGATTCATGGAGAGTAGATCCTCTGTCAGCTGAAAGTTAATGGGAGAACACTCTGATAGGCAATGCAGCTCGGTGTAACAATATCGTCTTGCCCATGCCGGGGGATGAGAATGAGCGGGCTCGGCTCCAGTTTCATTTTTGGGAGAATCCTTGGGATGAGAGGGAATGGGGGAAATACGTAAGCAAACATCCCTTCCCATGAGAAGTGGAAGATATCTCCCCAAGATCCTGGTTGAGGAACTCTGCTGGTGAAGAGTTTGCATTTTTTGTTGAGGGATGTAGCGAACAAATCTAATGTTGGATAACCCCAAGATTGGAAGACGCTTCGCAGTTGCTTGTTGTTGAGCTCCCACTCATGACACCGTTTGGTGTCCCTGCTGAGGGAGTCGGCCCACCCGTTTTATATCCCTGGGATTTGTTACACCTTTAGTGAGATGTTATTGACAATTAGCTACTCCCATACTGCTGCGCCTCGGCTGAGAGGACTGGAGGCCTCGTTCCACCCTGTTTGAGCAGATAAAACATGGTGGTGGTGTTGTCCGTCCTGACTAGGACTGAAGATCCACGAATCCTTAAGAGGAAGACTTGGAGGCGAGAAACACCGCCTTTAACTGCAGAAGATTAATGTGGTACGAAGCTTCCTGTATGGACCATTTGCCATGAATCTCTAGATCCTGAAGGTGGGCTACCCGTCCTTCCATGGAGGCATACGAAGTCATCACCATCTGGGGTGTAGTCTGGAGGAAGGCAAGACCCCAGAGAGATGTTGTACTTGACCTTCCACCAGGAGATTTCCAAGATCATTTCTGAGGTTATGGAAATTATGTTGAATGATCCCTGAGACCACTGTGCCTCGAGCTGCTCCTGCAGGGCCCTCATAAGAAAGCGGCAATAGGGGATCAACGGGATGCAGGAAGACATCATCCCTAGCATGGATTTGTATGTCCTTACAGAAACTGACTTTCTTGAAGACAGCAGACGTGCTGTCTTTTGGAGGCATGAAATCCTTTTTTCTGTGGGAAAGGCCTTTGAGAGCTCTGTGTCGAGCATCGCCCCTAGAAAAACCAGCGGCCTGGAGGGGAAGAGAGATGATTTTTCCACGTTGAGGCGTAGACCTAAAGACTGAAACAGTTACCGGCAGGCCTCCATGGATTTTTTGGCTGCTTGAAAGGACGGAGCTTTGACTAACCAATGGTCCAGGTAGGGGAATACCTGATGACCGGAACGCCAAAGAAAAGCTGCTACCGGGGCCATGCACTTGGTAAAGACTCTAGGGGCTGACTTCAACCCGAAGGGTAGCACCTTGAATTGATAACGGCACCCTGCCACCCCGAACCTGATAAATCTTCGATGTTTGGGGTGTATGGGAATGTGGAAATATGTATCCAGTAGATCGAGGGAGAATAGATAGTCTCCCATATACATGAGAAGGACAATCTCATGGAGAGAAAGCATCCTGAATGGTTAATATTTGATGAACTTGTTCAAGAACCTGAGGTCCAGTATCTGCCTCCATTTTCCTGTTTCTTCTTGATGAGGAAGAAGTGGGAGTGGAATCCCAGATTGCGCAAATGGAATGGTACCTCTTCTATTGCGTGTTTGCAGAGGATCGATCGTATTTGTTTTCTGAGGACTGAAGATGGCAATGAGATGTCTTCGTGGAGGGAAATTTAGAGGCAGCTGAACAAATTCCAGGGCGTGACCATGCTGGAAAACGTATAACACCCATTTGTCGGAAGTTATGGATTTTTTACTGATTGAAGAATTTGGACAAGGCGGGACCAAATTGAAGTGGGACTGAAGTGACAGGGGTCTGCAGATTCTCATTGTCTCCTGCTGGAATTCTGAGACTTGTGTACGTCTGTGTCCGGATGCCCTGGAATAAGACGGCATCGTTTTGGAGCGGTAGGCCTGACCCGAATAGGATGGTTGATAGGTCTGCTGAGAATATGGTTGGAACTGCAGTCTAGAGAGGTACTGACGTTTACCTCTGCCTCGAAAGGGCTAAATCTTTGCTGCTGTAGAGTACCAAGCGATTTGACCGTGTCGGTGTCAGTTTTGATGGATTGGAGTGCATCGTCGATGTGCTTTCCAAAAAGACATTCTCCATCGAACGGCATATCCAACACCTTAGCCTGCACATCCAAATGGAAAGGAGCAGCTTTCAGCCATCCCTGGTGACGTAGCACTGCCGCTCCAGCCATCTATCTAAAAGCTGTGGAGGAAATGTCCATGGCAATTTCGATCAGCTCAAAAGAAGCCTTTTCACCTTCTCAAAGAATATCTTTAACCTCCTACTTTTTGTCCTCAGGGAGATACTCCAACATAGATGAGATGTTGGACCACATCTGCCAGTCGTATCTTCCTAGGATGGCCAAGGCATTGGAGGCTCTAATGGAAGTGTCCGCCAATGCAGAAAATCTCTTTCCAATATTATCGAGGAGCCGCCCTTCCTTATCTAGTGGAGCTGTACATGGAGATGAGGGGTTCTTAGCCCTTCTCTGTGCGTCCTGTATAATGACCGAATCCGGCCGAGGATGACCAATAAGGCATGAGGGTGAGTTTTCAGGGGCCTTATTGTTTTGTCTAGCTTTGGTACGGCTGCACGTCGCCGTCAACGTCAGGGTCACATCCTTGCTTGACGGTGCTGTCGCCATTTTGATTGTCGATGTGGGAGACGTGGCCGACGAGACCATCGACGGTGTTCCTGAAACCAAACTCCTCGCAGTGGATGGCAGAGTCTTCGACGGTGGTGCTGTTGACAGGTGTTTTTTAGTGAGGACGGCTCCTTGAAGGGGGTGTGAGGAGCAGACGGAGGCGCTGAGCCAGACCTGTGAAGAAGAGTGGAAGTGCCAGCCTGGTGCTTCTTAGATGTTTTTTCCTCAGAAGTGTCCTTTCCATGAGACTTAGATATCTTGGTGTCTCTGTGGGTAGAGGACGATTCCCCTTCTTTCTTTTTCCTGGAGGAGGAATGAGCCTTCTCCTCCTGCTCAGAACCTGAGTCTGAGGCTGACTTTTTTCTCTGGAGCCATAGAAGCAGTCTACCCTTTCTGTCCTTGAGGGTTTTAGCAGAAAACGTACAACAGTACTTACATTCTCTGGGTATATGATCAGGATAGAGGCAATATAAACACTCCTTGTGAGGATCTTCAGAGAAGTCTGTTTTTACCACAGGTCTTGCAGTTCCTAAACAGCACTTTTTTTGACTGTGACATTTTGTGTGAATATATCCAAACACACACACTCCAATAGTACCTCAGATGTTGAAAGATGATAAAGTGATAGTTGGAAGCTAAAGGTCAAAAGGATAAGAGAGCAACACTGTGACTGAGCATAGCTCAGGGAGACTCCCTAACACACAACGTGCAATAAGAAATCTGAGGTATGGTGGCTCTGCAGCAGATGTTATGTTATGTTAAAAACTCTTGTAAAGTGCTACGTATACCTGAAGGTGTCTTGGCGCTATCACAACAGAGATTTAGCAGAGGGAGGCAGACAGAGGGCTATGCAGTGAAAAGTCAGGTCTTCAGAAGCTTTCTGAAAACCTGTAGAGAGGGTTCTAATCTTATATGTGATGGTAGAAGATTCAATTCCCTGGTTGCTCCCGCCAAAAAGCTACTTCGACCCCATTTGGTTTTCTTAAATCTGAAGGTGGTAACTTTGTGGGATCCGCTTGATCTCAGATTTCTATTGGGAACGTACCATGAAATGGCTTTCCTCAAGAAGTCTGAACCAGTGGCACGAAGAGCATTAAAGGTAATGCAGAGTCCCTTAAATTTAATACGAGCAGAGTCCCTTACATTTAATGCGATTCTTAATAGTTAGCCAATGTAGTTTTTTGATTGCTTGAGAAACAGAGTGATGTTTGGGAAGACTGAAAAGTAATTTAGCGGCATCATTTTGTAATACCTGAATGTTGTTAAGCTATTGTGCCTTAAGTTTAATATAAAGTCCATTACAATAATCTATTTTTGATAGGATTAAAGAAGATATGACTGTTTTCTAGAATTCTTAGGAAGAAAGTGCATAATTTCCCTTATGATTCTAAGAGTATTATAGGAGGAAGATAGAACCGAGTTGATTTGCTTGCCAAAGTTAAGCTTATCGTCAAGCATTACCCCAAGGCTTTTTGCTTTTGTGGTGGGTTGGGGTAAGATACCCAGTCCCGCTGGCCAACATGCTGCAGACCAGAAATGAGGATTGTTTCCCAGAAGAATCACTTCAGTTTTATCTGAATTAAGTTTGAGACAATGCTTACTCATCCATCTGCCAATCTCTCCCATGCAATTATGAAGCTGATGACTGGTGTAACTGGCATCATTGGCTGCAGATAGAACGATCTGCGTGTCATATGCATATGAAGTAAGAGAGAAACCAAAGGATTGAACCAAGGGGGGAAGGTCTCTTAAGCAGAGATTAAACAGGGTGGGACTAAGGGAAGCTCCCTGTGGCACCCCAAAAGGTAGGTGGAAAGTGCTGGAATTAAAATTGCCCGGTTTCACTGCATTTTCCCTGTTTTTTAGGAATGATTCAAGTGATTCTAAGTCTCTGTCTTTTATGCCTAGATCTTCCAAGCGGCAAAGCAGGGTAGGATGATCTACGGTATCAAAGGCCGCAGACAGATCCAATAAGATCAGTGCGGCTGTTCCTTCTCCATCTAGGATGAGTTTAAGTTCATCCGTTGCTTTAATAAGAGCCGTCTCAGTGCTATGTTCTGATCTAAATCCAAATTGTGTGGGAGCTAATAGATCGTTCTCTAAAATAAATTGATTTAATTGTTTGTTCATGATTTTTTCAATTATTTTAACTGGAAATGTAAGTCTGGAAATTGGTCGGTAGTTGGATGGATCTTCTGGATCGAGGGTGGTTTTTTTAAAAAGAGGAAGGATGGAAGTCCTTTTCCAGAGAGTGGGAAAGATCCCTGTGCTAAACATAGAAGAAAACGAGTTACTTACCTGTAACTTCAGTTATCCAGTATTGGTATCTTTCATAGATTCACATGCTTGAATCATCCCCGCCGTCGAGGTGGGAGTCTCACGGTATAATAAAATAAATATATATAACAGTAGTAAAACATATTACAATAGGCTATAATGGACTGTACAGTCACTGTAGTAGCCCGTCCTTGTCCTTTTGTAAAAAAGAACCAAAGTTGAAACACAGCCAATCAGGCTCTGGCACCCTCTAGAACACTCCACAGAGAGGCAAGTCTCTCAGATTTTCGAGCAGAAGTGACTGCAAGTATATTTAGCAATAAGGGAAGCCTCTCCGGGGAAGAGGGTGGGTCGCATGTGAATCTATACCAATACTGGATAACTGAAGTTACAGGTAAGTAACTCGTTTTCTTATCCAATATTGGATCTTTCATAGATTCACATGCTTGAATCAGAATAGCTAGCAGTTAAAGAATTGAATTTTTGTGGATGGTGGGTATCATACGAATGACATTTAGATACCTCGTAAAAAGATATACATCAACACATCTACAACATATGCAACATAATATGAAAAAAGCACTATGCATAAAGAGAGAGATAGCATTAACACGTGAAACACATATTTTGAATTAGCATTTAATAAATATTCACCTCTAAACAGAGGCTTACCTTATTGGAAAAGGTTGCGTAAAACTGCTTGTCCTATAGCTGATTCTGCTTCTGTAGCCAAATCCAAGCAGTAATGCCGTGTAAATGCATGTACATTTTTCCAAGTTGCAGCACAGCAGATTTTATCTAATGGAACTCCAGCAAAAAGCGCTGCTGATGATGACACTGCTCTTGTAGAATGAGCTTTAGGTTTGACAGAAAGAGAAATTGAATAGCTGATGCAATCCACCTTGCGATTGTTGCCTTAGTCACTGCCGTACCTGGTTTTTGTCCACCATATGACACAAAAAGTTGATCCGACTTTCGCATGGACTTAGTATGTGACAAATAAAGTTTTAGACATCTATTTACATCCAGAGTGTGAAGAGCCTTCTCAGCCGGGGAAGTAGGACTGGGAAAGAATGTAAGTAGAATAATAGGCTCATTAAGATGGAAAGATGATGGAATCTTAGGAATAAAGGTAGGATTAGTTCTGAGGAGAACGTAGTCATTGGTAAAGCGAAGATATGGCTGTTTAATAGTAAATGCCTGAATTTCGCTGACTCTCCTATTTATTTATTTATTTGTTTATATAGCGCTAGAATCGACCCCCGAAGGGGTATCTCTGTGCTTAGAGCAGACTGTGAGGGTGTAAAGCAACTCCAGCAGAATTTAACACGTGCAGAAAAGATTGGTCTTAAGCAACTTCCTGAATTGCAAGTGATCCAGACACTGTCTTAAGGGCAAGGAGAGCTCATTCCAATAACGAGGACCAAGATGGGAAAGAGCTTTTCCTCCTAATCTTGCCTTACTTACTCGAGGCACCACCAGAAGGTGTTTAGCACTTGAGCGGAGGGATCTTGATGGTACATAGGGCGTGAATTTCTCAGAAAGGTAGGAAGGGCCCAGATTAAGCAGTGCCTTATGAATAGTGCAGCAGATTTTAAATTTGACCCGTTGGCGGATGGGGAGCCAATGCAACTTCATGAGAAGAGGGCGGGAAGAGGTACTGGAAGGGACATTAAGGACCTACCGCGCCGCCGTATTCTGAACTACCTGCAGTCTACTGAGTGAAGCCTCATTAGCAGAAACCAGCAGGCCATTACAGTAGTCCAGACGACTCAATACCAGCGCCTGGACTAGAGTTTTCAGGGTAGAATCAGGAAGCAAGGGGAAAACTCGGCGGAGCAGGCCTATTACATGAAAACAGGAACCAGCTGTCTGAGCAGCGTGCGCCTTCAGACT
Source organism: Calotriton arnoldi (assembly GCA_963921515.1). Taxonomy (NCBI): domain Eukaryota; kingdom Metazoa; phylum Chordata; class Amphibia; order Caudata; family Salamandridae; genus Calotriton; species Calotriton arnoldi. Next base: position 2,154,353 of record CAWUFW010001745.1, read on the forward strand.
GAGGGCTTGATCTAAACGGATACCCAGGTTTTTGACTGTAGACCTGGGAGCGGGATGGGGACCCAAGTCGATCGGCCACCAATCTGGGGTCCACAGGAGGGGGGCCTCTCCAAAGAGCATTATCTCTGTTTTTCCCACATTACACTGGAGGAAATTATTCTTCATCCAGTGTGATATGGCTCTCATCCCATTAGAGAAGGCCAGTCGGACCGCTGAGGTGAATTTATCAAATGGAAAAAGTAACTGGGTACCGTCGGCATATGATATGGGGATGAACCCATGTGTTCTCAAAAGATTGGCCAAGGGAGCAATATAGATGTTGAATAATGTAGGGCTCAAACAAGAGCCCTGGGGTACTCCCTTGGTCAAATCTATAGGAGCCGAACGATACGGGCCTAGATTGACAATCTGGGAGCGATCAGACAGAAAGCTCCTCATCCATTGTAAGGCTGATTTTCTTAGCCCAACCTCTTCCAACCTTTTGATCAGAATACTATGAGAGATTGTGTCGAACGCTGCGGATAGGTCTAACAGCACCAGAATCATAGAGTGGCCTTTATCTAGGGTCATCCTGATGTTATCTGTGACCACTAGTAATGTTGATTCGGTGCTGTATTTGGGCCTAAAACCAGACTGGGAAGGATCTAAACATCCAGTCAGTTCGACATAGTTGGAAAGATGGGTATTAACATGTTTTTCCATTAGTTTGCTCAGGAACGGGAGGAGTGAAATAGGACGGAGGTTAGAAAGATCCGTCCATGATGTTTTAGTATTCTTACGAATGGGTCTAACCTGAGCAACCTTCCACTCCAGCCTTCCGTTAGAGAGAGATTAATAAGAGATTGCACCGAGGGAGACAGGTGTTTAGCTAAAGACGGAATGACTTTAGCTGGAATCTGATCCGAAGGGGACCCAGACTTTATCTTGTGGATCAGTGATTCAACCTCTGCTAATGTAATTGCGGGGAAGTTCTCTAACAACTGAGAGTTTGTTAGATTCAAATGGTCCAAGCCCATAGGAATCTGCTGCAGGCCTCCTATTGCGGTAATTTTACCATAGATAAGCTCTATCTTTTCTACAAAATAAAGAGCAAAATCATTACACAGCAGTTGGGAGGGGGCCTCTGAGCTTTCACAAGCCTTAGGGTTAATGAAAGACTGAAGAATCTGGTGCAGGGTTTTAGAGGAGTTGCCAGCCTCGGCTAACTGAGCTGTTATATGGGTTTTCCGTGCTATCTTTATATTTTTATGATAGCTGGATAGAGTGGAATAAAACCGATCTCTATCCGCCTCATTATGAGAAGCACGCCAGATTCTCTCCAACTTCCTGCAAAGTTGTTTTTGATCTACGCAGTTGAGTCGAGAACCAGACTGCCCGTGGGCGATTCGAATGGCTCAAGGAAGATTTCAGAGGTGCAATATGGTCAATGGCTGTTAAAACAGCCGAGTTATATTTAGACAATGCTTACTCAATGTTGTCCGATACAGAATTTTGAGGCCTCAAAAAAGCTGTTTGAAAATTTTCCGCGGAGACTTTCTGCCACTGTCTGCGAGTATAAAATGTAGCTGGTTTAGATATTTTGAGTTTTATAGGGTCCTGAATAAAAATTCAATGACTGAATGATCAGACCAAGAAAGTTGTTGGGGGGTTCGCACTGAATCTTAGAAGAATTTGAAAATATAATATCCAAAGTATGACCAGCTATATGGGTAGGGCCTTCATTAAGCTGGGATAAACCTAAAAGGGATAGGTCAGTCAAAGAGTCTGTGCATCTAAGTTGGAGAGACAATCAATCAATCAATCAATCATGTCACTTATAAAGCGCACTACATACCCGCGAGGGTCTCAAGGCGCTGGGGGAAGAGGGGGTGGTGCTGCTACTGATCGAAGAGCCAGGTCTTGAGGAGTCTTCTGAAGGCCAGTAGGTCTTGGGTCTGTCGGAGGTTGGTGGGGAGGGTGTTCCAGGTCTTGGCGGCGAGGTGGGAGAAGGATCTGCCGCCGGCGGTCGTTTTCCGGATGCGGGGGACTGTGGCGAGGGCGAGGCTGGTCGAGCGGAGCTGGCGGGTGGGGGTGTAGAAGCTGAGTCGTCTGTTGAGGTAGGCTGGTCCGGAGTTGTGGAGTGCTTTGTGTGCGTGGGTGAGGAGCTTGAAGGTTATCCTCTTGTTGACAGGGAGCCAGTGCAGGTCTCTCAGGTGGGGTGTGATGTGGCTGCGTCGGGGGATGTCGAGGATAAGACGTGCAGAGGCGTTCTGGATGCGTTGCAGCCGTCTTAGGAGCTTAGCCGTCGTTCCTGCGTAGAGGGCGTTTCCGTAGTCCAGCCTGCTGGTGACGAGGGCCTGGGTGACTGTTTTTCTTGTTTCGGTGGGGATCCACTTGAAGATCCTGCGGAGCATTCGGAGGATGTTGAAGCAGGATGAGGAAACGGCGTTGACCTGCTTAGTCATGGAGAGGGTGGGGTCGAGGATGACCCCTAGGTTGCGTACGTGGTCGGTGGGTGGCGGGGCTGTTCCCAGTGATGTTGGCCACCAGGAGTCGTCCCAGGCTGAAGGGTTGGAACCAAGGATGAGGACCTCCGTCTTGTCCGAGTTCAGCTTCAGGCGGCTGGTCCTCATCCATTCGGCGACGGCCTTCATTCCTTCGTGGAGGTGGGCTTTGGCGGTGTGAGGGTCTTTGGTGAGGGAGAGGATCAGCTGGGTGTCGTCGGCGTAGGAGATGATGTTGAGGTTGTGCTGTCGGGCGACGTGGGCGAGGGTGCCATGTAGATGTTGAACAGCGTTGGGCTGAGGGAGGAGCCTTGGGAGTACGCCGCAGATGATCTTGGTGGCCTTGGATCGGAAGGGGCGAGGCGGACGCTTTGTGTTCTGCCGGAAAGGAAGGATGTGGTCCAGTCCAGGGCCTTCTCTTGGATCCCGGCGTAGTGAAGGCGTGTTCGTAGTGTGTGGTGGCAGACCGTGTCGAAGGCGGCTGATAGGTCCAGGAGGATGAGGGCTGCTGTTTCTCCGTTGTCTAGCAGGGTCCTGATGTCATCGGTGGCGGCGATGAGGGCGGTTTCGGTGCTGTGGTTGCTGCGGAAGCCGGACTGGGAAGGGTCCAGGATGTTGTTCTCCTCGAGGTAGCGGGTCAGTTGTTTGTTGACGATTTTCTCGGTGACCTTCGCGGGGAACGGGAGCAGAGAGATGGGTCGGAAGTTCTTGAGGTCCTTGGGGTCTGCCTTGGGTTTCTTGAGTAAGGCGGTGATCTCGGCGTGCTTCCAGCTTTCCGGGAAGGTTGCTGTCTCGAAGGAGATGTTGATTATTTTCCGGAGATGGGGCGCGATGGCTGTACTGGCTTTGTTGAAGATGTGGTGAGGGCACGGGTCTAGCGGTGAACCGGAGTGGATGGTGTTCATGATCTCGCTGGTGTCCTCGTCGTTGATGTTGGTCCAGGAGAGCAGGCGGTTGGTGGTTGTGGGGGCAGTGGTCTCGGTGGTTGCCGGGGCGGTCGTGGTGTTGAAGCTGTCGTGGATGTCGGCGATTTTGCGGTGGAAGAAGGTGGCCAGTGAGTCGCACAGGGCTCGCGACGGCTGGATGTCGTTGGTGTTGGAGCTGGGGTTGGAGAGTTCCTTCACGATGTTGAAGAGCTCTTTGCTGTTGTGTGCGTTGTTGTCTAGGCGGTCTTTGAGTGAGGCCCTTTTGGCGGATCTGATGAGGTGATGGTGACTGCGGGTGGCGCTCTTGTGGGAGGCGTAGCTGTCCGCTGTCCGTTCGTGGAGCCAGATCTTCTCCAGTTTTCGGCATGTTCGTTTGGAGGCCTGGAGGTCTTCGGTGAACCAGGTGGCTTTCTTGCTGGTGTGGCTGTTGGGCGGATTCTTGAGCGGGGCGAGGGTGTTGGCGCAGTCGTCGATCCACTGTCTGAGGTTGCGGGCGGCGGTGTCGGGGGTCGGAGGGTTCGGCGGGTGGGCTCAGGGCGAGGTTGTGGTTAGCTGGTCTTCCGTGACTCTGCTCCAGCAGCGGCGAGGCATTTGTTCGGTGCGGTGGTGCGTGGTGGGCTTCCTGTAGGTGAAGTGGATGCAGTGGTGGTCAGTCCAGTGGGGTTCGGAGGTGTGGTTGAAGGAGACGTGTGGGCTTGCGGAAAAGATGGAGTCGAGCGTGTGGCCGGCGGCGTGGGTGGGTGTAGTCACGAGCTGTCTGAGTCCGAGGGTGGCGAGGTTGTCGATCAGGGTGGTGGAGTTGGTGTCCTTGTTGTTCTCGAGGTGGAAGTTCAGGTCCCTGAGGAGGATGTAGTCCGTGGAGGCGATGGCGTGTGTGCTGACGAAGTCAGCGATGGAATCGCTGAACTGTGGTCGGGAGTCCGGGGGTCTGTAGATGAGGGTTCCTCTGAGGGTGGTGTTGGGATCGGTGTGGATCTGGAAGTGCATGTGTTCGGCGGTGCTGAGGGTGTCGTCGGTGTTGGTTGAGACTCTGAGGGTGTTCCTGTGGACGATGGCGATGCCTCCTCCGACTCCGTTGGTGCGGTCCCTGCGGGTGATTTTGTATCCGTCCGGGATGGCAATGGCGATGTCGGGGGCTGAAGCGGGATTCAGCCAGGTCTCCGTCAGGAATGCGACGTCTGGGGAAGAGTAGAAAGTTATTACACGCATTCACATATGGGGCTAATAGTTCAACCAATTGTAGAGAAAAATCAGCTAGGGGTCCTGGGGGACGGTATATTAACGCCCCTTTCCAGCTAGCCTGCATGGGAGGATCTATCCTAAAGACCAACATCTCCATAGTAGCATCGCCACGTTGGTCTAGGACGGAGACATTGATTCCATCTTTATGCACAATAGCGATTCCACCCCCTACCTTCATAGATCTGTCCAGCCTAACCATTTTATACCCCTCCGGTATGCCTAACGCTATAGCGGGCACAGAGTGGGGTTTAAGCCAGGTTTCGGTTAGAAAGCCCAGTTCAGGTTGAACCGAGGACACTAGGTCCCATACCTCAACAGAGTGTTTGGGCAGCGATCGAACATTGCACAACAAATTTTTCCACCCCTTCCGTGAATTATCCACGGATGTGTTGATAGCCTGACCAGAAGACATATGATTTGCCTGAAATCGGCATACTCGGCAAGAAAACGGGCCCTCTGGATAAGGGCAGATTTCTGCCCGACAAGTAGGGGTTACATTGGTCTGTAGATTCATTAGCTCTTGTCTAGTATAGTGTATTTGTATAGGGGGACCGTGGTTGACATAAGCTTGACCAGGGTCTCCTGCTCCTAGCAACGTCCTGGCGCGAACAGGCGCAGACGGGCTTGCCTTTGGCGCGCCACCGGCGCGTCCGCTGCGCGCGCTCCGCTCTGCATGCCCCTTTATGTGCAAGTGAGGGTGGGGACTAGACCACCAACCCTCAATTGGCCGGAAATGACTTCCCTCCACACAATCGGGATTGGGACCCGCGGTGGACCGGGAAGTGCACCGGAAGTGTGGCTTTGAAAAGAAACCTCACAGCATCAGGTATTTCCCTCGTAATGATAAAATGTTTAAAAAGATGAGTGCACACGATAGTAACAGTTTAAAAATATATGCAGCAAGCGTCATACAACTAGCGCTGGGCAGTATAACAGTAATACAACTACCTCACGCGCGCGTCCGCTGCGCGCTCCGCTCTGCATGCCCCTTTATGTGCAAGTGAGGGTGGGGACTAGACCACCAACCCTCAATTGGCCGGAAATGACTTCCCTCCACACAATCGGGATTGGGACCCGCGGTGGACCGGGGAAGTGCACCGGAAGTGTGGCTTTGAAAAGAAACCTCACAGCATCAGATATTTCCCTCGTAATGATAAAATGTTTAAAAAAGATGAGTGCACACGATAGTAACAGTTTAAAAAATATATGCAGCAAGCGTCATACAACTAGCGCTGGGCAGTATAACAGTAATACAACTACCTCACGCGCGTCCTAGCGGAAGTAAGAGCCAACAAAAGAGCAATTTTCCAGGAGATATATTTAAGCTCAGCTCTGTGCATTGGTTTGAAGGGATGCTTCATGAGCTGCGCTAGAACTAGAGCAAGTCTCCATTCAGGAGGAGGAGCTCTAATAGGAGGAAAAACTCTGAAGAGACCTTTCATAAACCGCTTGACCAATCGGCTAGAGCAAAGAGATGGGTCACCAGAGGAACGCCTGTAATAGGAGATGGCGGCCAGATGTAGCTTGATAGACGTGAACATAAGGCCAGATTTAGCCAGTGAAAGCAGATAAGGAAGAATGTTGTCTGGAGAACATTCAAGAGGATGCTCATTATTATTAAGGCACCAAGAACAAAAACGTTTCCACTTAAGAGAGTAGGTCTTAATGGTGGATGGTGCTCTAGCTTTAGCAAGTATGTCTCTACAGCCCTGAGGCAAATCTAATTCTTTGAATTTAGAGAGTTCAGTTGCAGCGGGGCTGGATGTGGATGGAGAATCTGGCCCTTGCTCAATGTCAACAGTGTTGGCGATACTGGGAGGTGATAAGGTCTGCATTCTGAGAGTAGGAGAAGCTCTGTGAACCAGTGCTGATGCAGCAAACGTGGGGCAATGAGAATTATCCAGCACAGCTCCATCTTCAGCTTCCTAAGAAGTCTCGGGAGTAACGGAAAGGGGGCAAATGCGTAGGCGAAGATAACCGTCCATCTCATCATAAAAGCGTTTCCCCAAGAGCCTTTTTCTGGTTCCCAGCTGGCATAGAATTGGCATTTCCGATTTGTCTCGGAAGCGAAGAGATCCAAGTTGGGCTTGCCCCACATCTGGAAAATGTATTCCAGGATTGTGTGGTCTAGTTCCCATTCGTGGCAAGAATTCGAAGTTCTGCTTAAGGTGTCTGCCAGACTGTTGTTTATCCCAGGCAGATGTTCCACTTTTATAGATATGTGGTGAGAGAGAAGCCATTTCCATATCTCTTGAGCTTCCTAAGATAGGATGTGAGAGCGCGTTCCTCCCTGCTTGTTTAGGTAATGCATGCATGTGGTATTGTCTGTCCTTATGAGGACGGAGGATCCCTGAAGTCTCGGGAGGAAAGCCTGTAAGGCTAGAAAATTAGCCCAAAGCTCTAGAAAGTTGATGTGCATTTTTGACAGTGCTTTGGACCATTTCCCCCTTATGCAGAGATCTCAAAGGTGAGCCTCCCATCCTTCGTGAGAAGCATCTGTAGTGAGGACGAACTCCGGTGTTTGAGAAAGGACTGTTAGCCCTGTCGAGAGATTGCTGGAGCGCTGCCACCAAAGCAGAGCTGTTCGCCTGACCGGAGTTATCCTTACCAAGTCGTCGAACGATTCGGTTACCTGAAGCCATCACTTGTCTAGTTCTTCTTGTATCGGTCTCATCCTGAGACGAAGTTGAGAGATAGCCCCAGGGATTGAAACATCTGAAGGCAAGTTAGCTTTGCTTGTGAGGCTTGTCGAAAGGACGGTGTTTTTATTAGCCAGTCGTCTAGGTAGGGAACAGCTGCAGGCCCTGCAGCCTGAGATGAGCAGCGACTGGCGCTAGACATTTCGTAAAAACTCTTGGAGCTGACCGCAGACCAAAAGGTAGAACCTTGAATTGAAAATGGGCACCTGCCACAGTGAAACGGAGAAACTTTCGATGTTTGGGATGGATAGGGCTGTGAAAGTATGCATCCTGTTGTCATGAAATCCGCATGATTGAGGAGCTGCAGAATCTCCTGAAGAGTAACCATTTGGAAAGACTTTTCAGCAGAAATTTGTTTAATTTCCTTAAATCTAGAATTGGCCTCCACTCTCCCGACTTTTTCTTGACCAGAAAAAAAACGGGCGTAAAAACCTTTTCCCACTTGGGAGTGAGGGACTCTCTCTATAGCTGCCTTCTGGAGCATAATTCTGGCTTCTTCTTTCAGGAGAGTAAGATGAAGTGGAGGTTTCTTTAGAGGTGGATGGGGCGGAGGGGTCTATACAAATTCTAGGGTATGACCAAATCTGACTATGTCCAGTACCCATTTGTCTGAAGTTACTTTCTTCCATTGGTCGAAATGTCGAGAAATATTCGGAGTCCTGGAGTTGAAGCCGAATTGTTGCAGGTGCCGGGGAGGTGTCACTGCTTTCTAGCATTATCTCTGGCTTGCTGGGGTTGTTTTCTCCTGTTCTGTTGTCTGGAGCAAGCGGCAGCAGGGGGGGCTCTGTAGGATTGTTGCTGTTGATAGCCATATCTATTTTGGTAATTCTGGGGTTGATATCTTTGGCAGGTACCACGAAAGGAGTAAGATCCTCTGCCACGGGCGCCTCGAAAGGGTGTCTTTCTGTACTGAAGAGTACCCAAGGCTTTGGCTGTGTCTGTGTCCTTTTTAATTTCCTGTAAGGCATTGTCGATGTGTTTGCCAAACAGCGCATCCCCATCGAATGGCATATCTAGTATCTTGCTCTGTACCGCAGGACAAAAGGTGGTAGACTTGAGCCATCCCTGTCGACGGAGAACTGCTGCCCCAGCCAGTTGACGAAAGCCTAGAGAAGCCAAATCCATAGAGATGTCTATTATCTCGGATGCTGCCCTCTCTCCTTCAAGGAGAATTTTTCTCGCCTCCTGTTTCTTATCATCCGGCAGAAATTCGAGGTACGGAGCAACATCAGACCACATTTGGTGGTCGTACCTTCCCAGAATTGCCAAGGAGATCGCAGCACGCACAGAAGCACCTGCCATGGAGGTAAATCTTTTCCCTATATTATCTAGTCTCCTTCCATCCTTATCAGGTAGTGCAGTTATTGGCGCTGAAGGATTTCTAGATCTGCGCTGTGCAGCTTGGGTAATCACGGAATCTGGCCTAGGATGTCCGGACAGGCATGCAGGGGCATCGTCTGGGGCCCTATACTTTTTGTCAATTCTAGGAAGAATTGCAGGCACAGAAAAAGGATTTTTCATAATTTTAACACCCTCTTCCCAATTATGGTCAATGATGGGAATAGAGCGAACCGATTTCCTGTTCAGGTCCTTAAAGTCATATAAAAAGAAGTCGGACTGCTTAATAGGCATAGGAAGGTGGAAATGGTTTGCCGCTCTTTCCATGATGGCATAAAAACCTCCAATGTCCTCCGGAGGAGAATCAGTTGCCTGAGGAGCCGGTGGGGACGGTGTTGGGATTAAGTAATCCTCCCCCTCATCGACGGTAGTAGGTGTCTTAGGGAGTTCACCTTCCTCAGCGACTGTATCGTCGTCGTCATCTTGCACTCCTGGATCTTGTGGCGCAGGCAAAATATCTTGAGCTTCCGTAATCGAGGGTCCTGCTGTATGGAGAGCAGGCGGCGAAGAGGGTTGTCTGTGAACAGAAGCTGCTGCAGTAGGAAAACGAGTATGGTAGTCCTGCAGCATAGCTGTCAAGTCCTGCACTAATGCCACAGGCATTTGAACAATAGGTTCTTGACGAGGCAACAAAACTTGAGGCCTTTGCATAGGTGGCTAATGTTCATAATACTCCTCCTAATCGTCCTCTTCTTGGTACTTTACATGAAGTTGAGAGGGGCTGCGAGCTGGACTGGACTGAACAGCCCATCATCTTCAGATTCCTCCAAAAAATGGCTAGGAGGTAAAGGAGATACATATGAATGGTCTTGGAAAAAACCTCTCGTCGACGGGACCGTGGATGAGAACTTGGATGACAATACAGGTGTCAATTGCAAGGAAGTAGGCCTTCTCCGTATAAGCGTCGACGAGATGACAGTCGACGGTGACACAGATGTAGTTGAAGTTGACATGACCGTCGTCAACGTTGAAGTAGTCGTCGTCGAGGCCTTCGACAGGAGAATCATCGTCAACGATGATGTCGTCGTCGATGCAGTGGTCGTCGTCGACGAGGGAGGGACCGTCGTCGCCGATGGTGTCGTCGGCGGGAGAGACATCAATGGGGAAGAGACTGTCGGCGGCGGCGGCACCGTCGACAGTGCCGCCACTGACGGCGAAGAGATTTTCATCAACGATGGTACAGACTTAGTCGATGGCTCCGTCGATGAAGTAAGCGTCGACGAAGGTGGCAGTTTTATCGTCGACGATGCCTTTTTCGACGACGAGGATGATCTGACAGACTCTGACTGAATTTTGGGCTGTTTGAAGGCAACTTTCTGAGGTGTTTTAGAGGTAGTTTTTTCTCCAGATTTTTCCACAGAAGAGAATGTCAGCTTACCTTTTTTAGAGGTAGAGTGCATAGACTCGTGATGGGACTTTTTAGACGACTTTCCAAGTCTCTCAGGAGATTCCTCAGATATGTCCCTCTTCTTAGCCAGCTGGACTGAAGCCTGAGAACTACCACTGCCTTCATCCTCTGACACCACAGAGGATTTAGATTTTAGCTTCTCCAACCAAATAAGCAATCTGCCTTCCCTGTCCTTTAAGGTTTTAGATGAAAAGGTCCTGCAAATCCTACAGTCCTTGACTTTATGAGCAGGGTAAAGGCAATAAATACACTCCTTGTGGGGATTTTCAAAATGTAGTTTCTTTTTACCACAAGAGCCACAAGGCAAGAATAAACCTTTTTTTAAAAGCATCAGACATACTGCTGTAGTCACGAAATCCAAGAGAAGTAGCAAAAAACTGAGCAGAGCTCAGGGAGGCTCCCTGTCACACGACGTGCGGTAGAAAATCTGAGGGACTTGCCCCTCTGTGGAGTGTTCTAGAGGGTGCTAGAGCCTGATTGGCTGTGTTTCAACTTTGGTTCTTTATTTACAAAAGGACAAGGACGGGCTACTACAGTGACTGTACAGTCCATTATAGCCTATTGTAATATGTTTTACTACTGTTATATATATTTATTTTATTATACCGTGAGACTTCCACCTCAACGGCGGGGATGATTCAAGCATGTGAATATATGAAAGATCCAATTCTGGAGAATTGAAGATATTCGTAAGTACATTAGCTACACTCTCTGAAATTAATTTTAGCACGGATGGATGGCAGAGATCTTCTGGAGAACCTGATTTAGTAGTCTGGATATAATTCAAGGTTTGTGTTACTTTGATAGGGGAAAATTTGGCCAAAGCGGGCCTAAGGTGATTGTTAGTCGTCAGGCTCTTATGGGTCCCTATACCTATATGTGCTGTTAGATGAGTGCTTCAGGGTCTCAGCTCTAATTGGCAGAAGTTTGGATGTTTTAAAATAAGGTAAACGGGTTACAAAATTCTATTGTCTTTCAATGAGGTCAATGCTAATGCTTTAACATTACTGTTACAGTGGGACTCTCACCATGAAGACAGGGAAGATTCAAGCATGTGAATCTATAAAAGATACAATACTGGAGAAACTAGGCACAAGGAAAAAGGAGAATATCTCCAATAAAACACTGCAAGGAAAAAGATAATGCATGCCCTCACATACCAAGGACTATTGGAAGTATGAAAAAGGACAGGACAGTAAGTAAATTCACTGGGAGGGTGGTGAGGGAGAAGATGAGGAAATCACTTCCAGGAAGAAAGAACACATAAAAACAAGCACAGATAGGTCTCCCACATACTCCTGGAGTTGCCCTCCCCAAAACTGGAACTGAGAAGAAAATCTGTTGCATGCCTGAACATAGACAGCTGCATCTGATATTATATATCTGAAAATGATGTGACTTACATTAAACTTAGAGATCATGTAGAGAATGAGTGGCCTTATCATGTATAACTGAATTCTCTAGTGAAACCTTTTTGGAATGTCAAGGATGAACTGACGTTCAGTGGGAGCGAGTTGTTGAGAGGCAGAGAATTGTTCCTCCAGAGGAAATGAGGCTGAAGGTGATTAACCTGGCACATGATGGGCACTTGGGTAGAAATCTCACCAAGGTAAGAGTGAGAGAAAAGTACAGGTGGCCAGGCATGGATCGTTAAGTAGAGGAAGTGGTCAGGGACTGCTTAACAAGTGCTACCAATAATAAGTCAAATGTTACCTCAAAAACTCCTTCATCTCAAGTTGTGGTACCCGACCAACCTTGGATGAAATTGGATTTTGATAATATGGGCCCATTTGAGCTTCTACCTAGTAATGAGAGATATGAGTTATTACTTGTGTACTATTGCTATTAGTGGGTATCTGCCAGATGTGTAGTAAACACCCATATAGTCATTGAGTTTCTCAAGGATGAGTTTGCCAATGAAGGTGTGCAAAAATACTTGGTAACAGATAATGGTGTGCAGTTTATTCCGCATAACATGAAAGTTTTTTGAATGAACTGGGTACTGTGCATCAAAAGACAACCAAAGGTTTTGAGGAACATATAAATTGTGTGGTGAAATCATGTGTGCAGATGGCAATGGAACAGAGACTTCCTCTCATAGATTTTCTTAGGGAGTTCTGGTGGGTTCACTGCACAATTCCTAACTGTGCGACTTCAAAGTCACATTTTGAGCTTTTGTAGGATAGAGTGGCACACTCTAAATTAAACTCTGCTTGGTTATTGCCTAAAGAAAGGAGGGACGTAGAGTTGCGAAGGTGTCGGAATGATAGATACCAACAGAGGTATTAGGAGAGGTCTGACAAAAAGCACTCTGTCAAGGCTAAAAAATGGATGGTGGGTGATCGAATCTGGATTAAAAAAACAGGTTGGGAGAAGAAGGGGTTGACCCAATATATGGGCCCTTTACTATTGTATCTGTCAGAAAGAATGTGGTTACTGTAAATTAGGGGAGTACTTGGAGCATGTCTAGATTGGTAAAGTGTGTAAGTTCGAGTGTGACAGATCACACCTCATCTGATGAGGGTGAAAAACCTGAAAAGGGTAAGGAGGATGCTCTGGGCGACACTCATGTTAGAAGCAGTGGTTCACGGATTACGAAGAAACACCATTATTAAGAGAACTTTGTCATGGTTTAAAGGCACTTAGTAAATAATCTATGTTTCTGTTTCACTATTTCATGCTTGCATTTATTAATGCAGTTATAGAATGTAAGTTATAGTTCTGTCTGTGCCTTTCCTGTATTAACTATCTTTTTTACTTTATTATCTTTTACATTTTTAAGGCGGGAGATGTGTTATGGTCTGCACTAGGCATAGTATTTTGTTTGTGTTGATAGCACATAGAATACTCTGCATGGAATGTGCTTTAAGGTTCTAAACTCTCGCACTTTGGACTGGAGCCTGGCATGAAGCAATAAACTGTTGGTGGTGTTTGAACATTTCTTGCAATAAATCCATTCATCAAACTACTCTGATCCTGTGTGGATTAATCATTATAAAAGAGACTGAATCAAAGCACTGGGGGAACAGTGGGGGAAGGAGTCTGAAAAGAGCAAGGAGCCACACTGAAAGAGAAGAGACAGAGTAAGACACAGACAATGTAAAGCACTAAGGCTATAAAATAGTCCTAAAGAGGTGGAAACTGAAACAGACACAGATGTGGCTAAAGGTGACATCAATGTGGACAACTAAGACGCAGACAACTGGGAACATGATGAAAGCACCTAAATGAAATACAGAGATCCTGGGATAAGAGTCATTCCGAGCCTCTGTTTCAAAGTCATACTGTGCTCTGGGCACCCCCAACTTTTTTGCTGACTGGTACTGGTGGTAACCGACTCAGACTGTCCCTGGGCTCTATCTATCCAGGCCCAGAGCCAGTGCTATGCTGAAAAGACACTTAAGATACAGTGAAATCACCTACATACACTAGGGTACACTATGGGTTAGGGTACCCCTATGATTGGAATGACCTCCCCTATAAGGCCCTAGTACATAATAGGGCAGGGGGATTGAAACTACCTTTAAGTCCCTACTATATAATAGGACATGGCAGTCTGGAGGCCAGCAGCCCTTTCTGCACTTGCATGTGTGTACTGCTGAAGCCTGAGGTCAGTTTAAAAGCAGCCCTGTGTTGCATGACTGCTTTTAAAATGCGAATTGTGCCCAAACTCGACTTTGGTAATTGGGGCACTTACAAATTGATAAACTACAATGTTTGGGAATATTAGGTACCCCTAGGGTCTCCCCTAAGTGTCCCAGGGGTGGGGGTTCAGATATTTATAAGGAGTACCCTTATAAAATGAGTTTTATATACCCTGGATTTAGTGAAATTGTATATTTCACTCCCAACATTGTGGTAAAGTGCTTTCCAAAATCGACTTTGGTGCTAGGAGCACTGTGGAGTGAGTATCTGCAATATTTGTGCATATTCAGAACCTCTAAAGTCTAACCCAAGGAGTTCCAGGGGTGTGGGGTTCTGTAGATATAGGCAGGGTCCTTATAAAATATGTTTTATGACGCCTGGAGTTGGAGAAATGGCCAAGTCATTTTTCCCACTGCAAATCCCCAGCCACATTGGTTAACATGACAAGAAGTTATTAAATAATAACTAACCTTCAAGGAGGTGATAAAAATATCATTCAAGGACTTCTGAGAATGGTATTGATAAATCCCACAACATGGTATTGTTGAATGTATCCTAAAATGTATTGACAAGAAGTTATAAGACCTTCTTGTCTGTAAGACAAAATTCAGCCCTCTAGTGCTCTGATCTGATTGGTCAGAGTTAAGTGGATTAGCCAGACTCCTTTGATAAGGTGATAAGTAGCCTAGGGGGTCAGGGAGCCATACTTGGGTTCTGCTACATAGGAATGCGATGGCAGAGGGAGGGGTCGTAAAACATCTTCTTCCAAGAGAGGAGGGGACAGACAGTGTAAGTCAGGTCCAGTTAGAGCCCTACACTCTGAACCCAGCCAGATGGCAGGCTTAAGGCAGGAATTTCCAGATGCATAGGGGAAGGAGCATATGTAGATGAGCCATCCTGTGGACTGGGTTTGTTAGCTCTTCTCTCTCTGCTGGAAAATCAGCCATGATGAATTTTGGAGGAATGGTGCTCTCTGGGAGAATATAGTGCCACACTTTGGAGAATGTGGTCAGACACTGGGGTGCTGCCCTGCACCTCATTGGACAGGAGTGCCCTCTTCCTTGACCCAAAGAACTTGGAATAAGTATCTGAGAGTGGCAGAGCCTCTCAGACATGCTGCTTGAAACTTAAGGAAGAAGAAGGGTCCATGCTGGAAGTTTGATTTGCACCAACTAGGCCCTGCACTCTGACTGACTGCACCTGCTGCACAATTTGTAACTACAGTCCTGTGGATCAAACCTGCTTCAAAAGGACTAAAGAATGGACTCCCTGCAAGCTACAGGTTAACAGAGATCACCTGGAACATCACCATCAAGAATCCTCAGCCTGGAGTACGACCAGTGAATATGTAAGGGTTTTGTCCAAGTGGATTGTGGGAACTGAAGTCCCAAACTTTCAAGGACCATCTTGGAGCTTCCATACCCTTGGAGTAAGTTTTGGACACTTTAGGACCCTCAAAGGAACTCCAGAAGTTTGGAGAACTTTGGAAAAAAGCTCCCTAAGTGGACCGACTCGGCCTGGCCAGCCAAGCCAGCGACCCTCAACCGCGAGCCGGCCTGCCGTTCAGGTTCGTCCCGCTGAAAAGCTCCAGAGGTCCGTCTTCCAGAGTTTGACTGGGAGTAAGCTGAAGCCCAAGCCGGGTGAACCCTCACTGAATCCGGCCTGGTGCTGAGCAGCGTGTAGGAGAGGTGACCGGGACCAACCGCGAGAGTCAAGCTGCCCACCTTCAACCGTGAGCCGGCCTGGATCCCTGGTTCGTCCCGCTGGGAAGTTGCGGAGGTCTGACTTCCATAAGTTTGACCGGGAGCTCACCGCAAGGCAAGCCGGCGAACCCTCGCCAAATCCGGACTGGCTGAGAGCTTCAAAGGACCCCAGGAAGAAAAGCTCCAGAAAAGTTTCTAAGTCCGAAAGTAAAAACTTTGACCGAGACCTACCGCGAGCAGTAGCTTCGCACGATTCCATTTAGGTCGGCTTGAAACTTTGACTTTGGCCCGGTCTAGCGCGACCAGATATTCCAATAGGCGCTATAGGTTTCTATGTGCTATATAGTGCTAAATCTTTAAAAATTCCTATCTCCGGTTCCCTAAATTGGATTCTTTTCATTTTGGTGTCATTTAAAAGATAAAAATATTTCCTAGTTTTAGAAATTGGTGTCAGATTTTTATTGTGTATGGTGTCTTAATTATTTACTGAATTGGTGTTTTTAAATACTTTACATACCGAATAGCACTCGTTACAACGCATGCGTTTACAACGCATGCCATTACAACGTAAGTCGTTACAACAACGCGTTGTTACATCGCATGCCATTACAACGCAAGTCGTTACAACGACTTGCTGTAGGGGGGGCGCTGGAGTTTGGAATAGTATAATTTACTGTTCCAACTCCAGTGTGTGCAAAGTAGGGAAGGTGTTGGATTGAAAATCCAACAACTCCAACACCTTCTGCCCCCTACAGCAAGTCGTTGTAACGACTTGCGTTGTAATGGCATGTGTTGTAAACGATGGGTTATAAACGCTGTTTACCTTTTTAAATACTTTACATACCTGTCTTTGAAGTTAAGCCTGCCTGCTCATAGCCAAGCTACCAAGGGATGAGCATGGGAAGAATTTTCTAAGACCTATACTGAGCCCTAAATTGTGTTAGTGGCCTTATTGCCAGTGGTAGATATTTACCATTACTAATAACCCCCTTTCCAACAGCCTCAAAGAATGAGCACTGTTAGGGACTAGTAGACCAACCTACAAGCTCTGGAGAAAGTTACGTTTACGGAGCGATGAGGGGCAGGCGTTTCTTGCACAGGGGCAGTATTAGGCCAACAGAATAGAAGTGTGGGAAGGGTGGAGGTAGTAGAAGTTTGAGTCCTAATAGAAAAAAGTTGTTGCAGTTACTGACAGGTGAATGGGTGACAAGACTGTGATGAAGGGCAAAAAGACCGGGGCGACAGATACTTGGGCTGTGCTCCAGGGCTTGCATATCAAAAAGTAGATGACATATCAGCAGAATGATTGTCATAGACGATACCTTTAGAATTATGACGTAGAATGTGAATGGGCTGGGAGATGAAATTAAGTGAGGAACAGAGAAGACAATACCTAAAAATAAACAAGCCTACTGTACCACTTCTTCAAAATACACACAGGACGGGTAAGAGGGCTGATTCCCAGGCAAAAGTATATACCAGCTTCCAGCATATGCTGGCTATTAGTAGGCAGTCAGGAGAGTAGGGGTGACAGTGAAGAAGACACAAAGTGCAGGTGCGGTACAACCCAAGCCGCTGCAATATGGCAGTCATAGGCACATGGGCATGTTAGAGAAATACAACAGTCAGTGTTGAGACTTCCAAAACTGCAGGAGTGTCCTGTGTAAGGTGGGCCCACTGCTCCTAAGCACCCCTGACTCGAGACAAATCATAGGGGGTGACTTTAATGATATGATGGGACAGGGATGGGATAGCATACTATTATCACTCTCCCTTGGAGCACCTTGTATGCTAAAGTGCATTAATTACTTGCAATGTTGATAAAATACTCTTTTGAATTTGAAATTTAAGTGATTTATGTGGTTTTTCTGGATGACATGACTAGATTAAAAAGGTCTTTCCACTGTCTGTTTAGCAGCACAAGGACGTTAATTTGCCTTTCTTGGAGTCCAGTGAGTAAGTTTGGGTGTTGGCTGCACCCAGGATTGCGATTCCTGGGAGCCGGATCTGAAAGGTACTATTTACAGAATTCAGGACTCTCCTCCTATACTACTACAGTCTGGGGCATTCCAGGAAAAGGTGGATCAGGGTTCCATTGACAACACACCTCCTCCAGCATGTCCGGGGGCTATGTTTGTCCCACTCCCACTTTTCTTTTGCACTGTAATATATCAATACAAGACTATTTTATACAGTGCTTCTTGTGTTATGGCAGTCTTCGCTTTTATGAGCGTTAGTGAACATTTCCTTGACAATTTTCTGTTTAATTCCCTTTCCCACTTCTTATGGCCTGAGATTTTCAAAAGGGCGCTATCTGCGATTAGCATCTTATAAAAGCCAGAGACCAATTTTTTGTTATTCTCCTAGGACAGAATCCAGTGTTCAAATTTAGTGAGAGGACTACAGGCTAGGGTCCTGATTGTGGGATTAAGGGCCTAGTGTTTAGTTTGGGTGCACTGTAAGAGTTCAGAATCAGGAGTGTCATATTAAGATCTTATGGCCATAAATGTCTTGCCCTCTGCCCCCATAAGTAAAATGTTACTTACCCTGTAAGCATCTGTTCATGGCATGTAGTGCTGTAGATTCACTTGTTGTGCATACTCCTGCCATCTAATGTTGGGTCCGGATGTAAGGAAGTTGTTTTTCTTCAAAGAAGTCTTTTGAGCCACAAGGTATAATGACTGCTCCTATTGCTGGTAATGCGCATGGTCATCAGCTCCATTGTTAGATTGTTTTCCCACACGGCGGGTGAGGATACAATGCATATGTATAGAGAAATGTACATGCGAAAGAGAAAAAAAGAGATAGTAAATGATACTGCAACAACCACATGCGTCCGGGGAGGAGGATGGGTGCATATGAATCTACAGCACTACATGCCAGGAACAGATGTTTACAGAGTAAGTAACAGTTTCCGTTCGAGGCATGTATGGTTGTAGATACACATCCTGTGCATAGACTATAAAGCAGTCCTCCCAAAAAGCGGTGGCTAGCCTGTGGGTGTTGCAGCAGATTGAGTGTACAGAGCTCTGCCAACCCAACATTAACTTATTTGCGGGCTAGTACATCGACACAGTAATGTTTTGTGAAAGTGAGTGGTGTAGACCAAGTAGCTGCTTTACATAGGTCAGCTATTGGGATGTTCCCCAGGAAGGCAATAGAGGGTCCTTTCTGCCGAGTGGAGTGGGCTCTAGGAGGAGTGGATAAAGTCCTTTTAGCCTTAGCATAGCATGTTTGGATGCATCTAACTATCCATCAGGAAATGCCTAATTTGGATAGAGTCTTTGCTTTGTGGAGTTTGGAGAAAGCAACAAAAAGCTGCTGGGCCTCCTACATGGTTTGGTTCGGTCAAAGCAGTGCATGAGGGCTCGCTTTACATCTAAGGTACGAATAACCTGTTCCACAATTGAATCAGGTTGTGAGAAAATAACAGGAAGTCCAATACACTGATTAAGGTGGAAGTGAGAGACTACCTTGGGGAGGAATGTTGGGTTGGTATGGAGGACGACCATGTCCCTATGTACTTGAAGAAAGGTTCTTTCAGGTTAATGCCTGAAGCTAAATGACATGCCTGAGTGAAGTGATGGCAATCAGAAATGTCACCTTCCAAGAGAGGAACTAAAGGGGCAAGAGTGGAGGGGCTCAAAAGGAGGGCCCATGAGTCGCATGAGTACAATTTTGAGATTGCATGCTGTGGGCCGGCGGGACCCGAGGAGGAATGACCCTCTTAAGACCCTCCATGAAAGCTTTAATGACTGGAATTCTAAAGAGAGATGCGCTGTCTATTCTGAAGCTAGGCGGCCACAGCGGACAGGTGTAGTCGTATGGAGGGGAAGGCTAGGCCCGAAACCTGCAAGTTAAGTAAGCGCCAGACAATATCTTGCTCTATGGCTTTAAAGAGTTCAATATCTAGTGTGACAGTAGTAGACGAATCTCTTACACTTGGGTGCATAGCAGGCCCGGGTGGTAGGTTTGCGCGTTACTTTAAGAATGCGCATAAATTCCTGTGGCAGATTAAAATATCCAAATTCTATGACCTCAGGAGCCAGATCGCAAGGTTGAGTGACCTGGGGTCTGGGTGCATAATTTCTCCATGGTTCTGCGTGACAAGGTCTGGCCTGTTGGGGAGCCTCTCAAGCAGAACCAGAGAGAGAGAGAGAGGAGAGTTGTGAACCAGGGTTGGCGCACCCATGTGGGTGACACTAGGATGAGAGTGAGGGACGTCTACCGAAGCTTCCGAACCACAAACTGAAGTAGGGGGAGAAGGGGAAAAGCATAGGCGAATATCCTTGACCAGTTCATCCATAGTGCATTGCGGCTGGACTGTGGTTGTGGGAACCAGGAGGCTAAGTTTGGGCATTTGGAGTTTTCTGCTATTGCAAACCGATCTATCTGTGGGAACCCCCATCTTTGGAAGTAGCAGAGGAGGACTGGTGGGTGGAGTTCCCACTCATGGACTTGTTGCTGCATCCTGTTGTGGAGGGCGACAAAATTGTTGTCCATCCTCAGAAGGTACTCCGCTAACAAATACATTTTGTGGTGGAGAGCCCACCGCCAAATGCTCTGGGATAAATGCGAGAGTTGTGGAGAGTATGTGCCCCCTGTTTCTGAAGGTAGTACATGGCTGTCATACTGTCAGTTCGGAAAAGAACCACCTAGCATATCAGTTGAGGTAGGAAAACCTTCCACACCAAGTGAACTGCTAGTAGTTCCAGGTAGCTGATGTGGAGTCCCTGGTGTTTGAGTTTCCACTGTCCCTGAAAAGCAGATCTTGTAAATGTGCACCAAACGCATCCATTTTAACAGTGCTCTGTAGAACTGAGTCGAGGAAAAGCCACCCCTGCAACAGGTTGTTGGTGTTCCACCACTGCACAGAGTGACAGGTGCAACGGCTGATCAACACTAGATCGTCCCAATGACCCTCCGCCTGAAACCACTGCTGCGCTAAGCATTCCTGCTTCGGACAATGTGTATTCTTGCATGAGGTATTGTGGCAATGCAAGAGGCCATCATGCCCAAGAAGTGCATGACTGTTCTGACTGTGACCTGTTGATCTGGTTGGAAAAGAGTGAGCAGTGCCTGAAAAGTCTGTATCCTGGCAGGGTTCGGAGAATAGCCCCTAGGTAGGTAGGTAGGGTTGGATCTGGAGAGGTTGGAGGTGAGATTTTGTGGTGTTGATGGTAAAACCTAATTGATGAAGAAGGTCTTTTGTGACCTGTGTGTGTTTGAGGCATTGCTGGCAGATGGCACTCTTGATCAGCCAGTCGTCCAGATATGGGAAAACATGGGACCCCGGTCTGCTCAGATTTGAGGGCACTACCAGGAGGCACTTGGTGAATACCCGGGGTGCAGTGGTGACTCCGAAGGGGAGCACCTTGAATTGGTTATGTTTTCCACTGACCACGAACCTGAGATATCGGCGATGGGCCAGATGTATTGGTATGTGGAAAGAGGCATCCTTCCAGTCAACAGTGTCATGAAGTCGCCTCGCTGGAAAAGCAGAATAGACATCCTGGAGAGTGGCCATATGAAAGTGCTCCGAAAGGATGTATTTGTTTTGGGGAGGGAGGTCCAGAATGGGTCTGAAGGACCCGTTTTTTCTTTTGGGGTCAGGCAGGGTAAAGGTCAAGGTCTGTGTCTTTCGGTGGTCTACATCATAGGAGTCCCATGAATCACCCTTCAAGGGGGTGTCTAATGTGTCACCCCTTACCCATGTCCACCCGTGTCGGAGTGTGGTGACCCCTGAGGTGTGATGTCAGGGGGGTCTCTTGGGGAGAAGCAGGTGGGGAAGGTGAAGGCTGAGGAAGAGTGTGAGGGGATGGTTGTGCAAGGGGTAAAAGGCTAGTAGCCTTATCTGACTTCTTGTGTTGGTTTGGGGGAATCGGAATGTCAAGGGTTCCTCGAAGGACAGCTGGTGTTTCGAGGGTGGAACAACTGTAGACCCCAGAGGGCGGGTAAGGATAAAACCCGTATGGGGATGAATGACCAGGTGCTTCTGCCTTGCATTAATCTCCTCCTGTAGTCTATGTAGAAACTATTCAACTGCGCCCCTGCTGACGTCAGTCTTACTGGTCAATGCCAAAGTCTTTGGCTTCGAGGACGGATTTGGTTTCAGGGCCAAGGTTTGGGACGGTGGCAAAGGTCAGTTCTTTGCTGGTGTCGGAGTAGCTGGTGCCAAGGTAGCTGGTCTTGAAGGTTTCTTTGGCGTCGAGCCAGAGCTGGGTGGAGCGTCAGAAGCGGTTAGCCGGTGCCAACCGAAAGCCTGTCCCTGGCGCTCCAATATGGCTGTGTGCCCTTTGGCACAGGGCTGCTCGAATTGAGAGCATTGGCGAAGGGGAACCCTAATCATAGACTGCTGGGCTAGTGAAAGATCCTCCAGTTCAGAGCCAGAGCTTTCCTCTGGAGAGAAAGCCTCTTCATCAACAGCCGATGGTTGTGGATGGTGCTCCCCCTTGATGTCTTCGGGACCTAACAGGTCTGGGGTGTCGTCGCCACTCCTGCACGACATATCGAGCCAACACGCCCAATGGTCACGAAGAGTCTTTTTGCAACTGAAGGAGCAGCAGGTGTAGCAAACGGCTTTGTTGTGCTCAGGCGACAAGCACAAATTGCAGATGTGATAGAGATCAGTCCGAGGATATTTTGTGTGACAGCGAGGATACTACTGCAATGACTTCCGTTCCATCACCATCAAGGTATGGTCGAGAGAACGCGATAGAGACACGGAAGTAGGCCCTGTAGAACGAGTCCCACGCGGGGCTGCAATCGACCCAGACCGCGATTGAGCGAAGTACCCAAAAGTTGACCCAAGACGGAGAGAAAGGGATTCGCAATCGAAATACAAAACCGGCAGAGGGAAGGGACCTGTGTCAACCGAAAAAGAGCACAGCAACGGTGTCGATCTAAAGCACAGGAACACACGTTCGAACCTGACGGCAGAAAGAAAACAATCTAACAATGGAGCCGATGGCCATGCGCATTACCAGCAATATATAAATTGTGATACAAAAGACTTGCTCGAAGAAAAAGAACTTGCGCACATGTTATGTTATGTTAAAAGTGATTTATAGAGCGCTCGTTCACCAGGCGGTTTCTTGGCGCTAAGGAGGGGCGTCCGTGGTTGCAGATAGTATGAGTTTAGTTATATGCTTGGGTAAAGAGCCAGGTCTTAAGTGATTTCCTAAACTTGATGTAAGAGTCAGCAGTACGCAGATGTGGGGGCATGGTGTTCCAAAACTGGGGGGCCAGAATCGTATATCTCAGTCCTCCATGTTTTTTCCGTTTGAAGGTATGGGGGATCAACAGATTTTGCTGGAGGAGCGTAGATCACGGGAAGGGATGTACCGTTGTGTGTTAGAAGCGATGAAAACGGGTCCATCACCTGAGAGGGCTCTGTAGATGATGCAGCCCAACTTAAATAGGCAGCGTTGAAGTAGAGGAAGCCAGTGGAGGCTTTTCAGCATAGGACTTACTCGTTGATGTTTGGGCTGACCAAAGATGAGCCTGGCTGCCTGGTTCTGGACGAGTTGCAGCCGATGTAACTGGTAGGCTGGTATACCCGTATAAAGGGAGTTTGCGTAATCGATCCGCGATATGACCAGAGCAAGTACCACTTGGGTCAGGGCTGCAGTGGAAAGAAATCTGCTGATTTTCCGAATTCTTCGGAGTTGGAAAAAGCATGCAGAGACCACTGAACTGATCTGAGCCTTCATGGTAAGATCGTTACTGATGATAATTCCTAAGCTTTTTACCGAGTTAGCAGGGAGAGGAGGGCTCCTAACAGCGGTGGCCAGAAGTTAGAATCCCAGGGATTGGCCAAACCGCCTGTGAGGATCAACTCTGTTTTGTCTGGGTTTAATTTGAGTTGATTGGTGTTCATCCAGTCACTGATGAAATTCATAATAGATTGAAAGTTGGACACAGATGATACGGAGGTGTCAATGTTGAATATCAGCTGAAGGTCGTCAGCGTAGTTGGAAACTATGACCTCTCTTTTTCGCAGGGCCAAGACTATAGGGAAGATATACAGATTGAAAAGTAGGGGTGAAAGAGAGGACATCCAGATCCAACACTAGATGGCAGGAGTATGCACAGTATGTGTATCTACAGCCACACATGCCTCAAACATATGTCTTCATGTCTCTTGCACACATTATGGTTCCATATTTCAAAACTATAGTCTCTGGCCTGGTAGCGGGGTCAGAGGTGAAGGGAACGTGGTAAGTGACTCTCTCTCTGCCTATCTGTCCCATACCTCTAGTGTCACCCTCGTGATCTAGGAGGAGTACAGCCCCCATGCCCTATTCTTCCTGGGCATCCACAGGACTTGATCAATATACACTCCTGCCACTGTTTCGTCCATAAAGCACCAATGTTTTATTCATTCCACTTTAATCCACTCAATGAGATTTCTCAGTTGGGTGGCTTGATAACATCTCTTAATATATGGCATTCCAACAGCCCCTCCTTCTTTAGTTGGTTTGTACAAGGTCCGAGAGGCTTCCTGTGTTGTCTAGGATCGTCTGTATTCAACAAGCGATTGGTCCTCTGACTGGGAGCAGAACAACTGAGAAAGTCTAGAGGATATGAGGGTATGAGTTGATCCACTATACGGGCACAACAATGAAAGACCTCTAGAGTGCCAGGTCTGAGTGTCCAGGCGCACTGTTTTAAGAAGGGTAGCAGTTTATCTGTAAGGTGTGTGCTAAAGTAGCAGTGATTGGGGACAGCGGTGTCAGCCCATTGAAAAGGGAACTGTCACTTAAATTTAGTCACTTGTTCACTGGGCTGCGTGCGGTTCAGGGCCAGCGATTTGTCCAGGTTCACTCAGAATCCCAAGACTATGCCAAAGGACGCTAATCCAGTCATGAAAGCCGGCAACGTGCTATCTGCCTTTGTGGTTGTCACCATGATGTCATCCACGTATATGGCAAGTTTATATTCAGTAGTGCACATATGGATCACCTTAATATCCCTGCAACTTCTGATATTTGTGGACAAAGACAGTAGAGTCAGATTAAATATTAGGGGAAAGAGTGAGCACACCTCTACCTCATTGCTTTACCAATACTGAGGGAGGCGATACAGCAGCTGCCACACATCACCATGGGATTCTGATAACAGTTCGACATCCAGCCCCTAAATCTTGTTCCTAGACCAAATATCATGAGCATCTCGAAGGTAAAAGCCACAAGCCTCGATCAGAAGCTTTTTTACGTGTCTAATGTAATCAGGAAGGGACTTTTCTTTGCCTTGTGGAAAATGTCCAACAGATTGATGATGCTCTTGGTATGATCACTATTATTGTGACGGAATATAAATACTGACCCTGTTGGACTGATAGACAGCCATTGTCGCTACTCCACTGTTTGATAACATCTTCCTGGAAGTTCTTTCTGTGAAGGATGCACCCCATCTTGTTCAGGCCCAAAGCAAAGAACTGTTTGGAGAACTATTGGGATTTCAGTCTGTGCCAATCTTTCTTCAACAGGTGCGACTCCTGCATCAAACAAATGACCCCTTTAAGGGAATGTAATTAGTTTATGTCAGCCAGATACTTAGCTTGTGAATTCAGACCTTTTATATTTAAGCTGATAAACGTAACCACATATACTAATCATAAGGCTAGTGAACCCAGCCCTGTAACAGGGGCCTCTGGTGTATGTTCTCTCCCCCTCTCAAAACCCCAACAAACTCATCTCCAATATTCTGCATCAATCAGACACTAACTCCTATAACATATCAATAATCGAACTTCTAGAAGTCTTTTCAGGCTCCTAGTGATGCCAGATGTTGCAACTCTCAGATGGGGGATGGCACAAGATAGAGCAAAGTCAAGGGAAATTCTTCGCTTCAGCCCCCCTCGCAGTGCTGCGTTTCTTCTGGCTGTGGCACAAGACAAGGAGATGCCAACTCTGGGCACTCATTGTATTGGTAGTCCCTCAGTCATGAAGCCCGTTGGAAAAGTAGGCTGTCCGGTCCACCTCAACTGGATCCCTGTGAGGTCATGTGTACAGTTTGACCATTTTCGGAAATTCTGAAATTTAGTTACATAGCTAGTCAACTTTCCAAGTACGGACAACATGGCTAGCTGGATGTTTCGGTTGGTTCATGTTGAGATGCCTGCAGGGAATCCATGAGAGAAGTTAAGCTCATTATTTTCCTCAGCAAGGTCCTACGTTTCTTTTCCATGGCTAACGTGGTGGGTTTACAGGTGGACATTAACTTCTTACTTGTGACTTTTATCCATTTCTCACATTTGGTGCCAGCATATCACAATTTATTAGTGAACTCTGTGTGCTCCCAGCCTTCAGCCTTGCTTTCCGGGATTTGCAAGATTTGCTTAGATTGATCCCATGAAACTAAATGAATGAAACGATTTTGCGATTCACAAACAAAGTTGAAATGGATGCTCCCAGGAGATCTGGTTATTCCGCAGGAATACCAACACTGGGAGGAATGGTCTCCTCTTCTGGAGTCTGTAGTAGCAGAATAGGAGGAAAGGCATATAGTTATCAGAACGAGAGGAACCAGGAGTGTTTTTTTACTAGGTCCAGCACACGTACTCCCTTCTTAAGAATGTTAAATATAGAGGTGTACCGTTCCTAAGGTATGGTACACCTCTATATTTAACAGGAAAGGCATATAAACATTTTCTCAACAATTGATCAAAAGGACATTAACATTGCATTCTGTGAATCAGGAAGCAAAGTCTGAACTTTTGTCGTCTCTGCTGGTGAATTAGTATATTTACAGGTAATCTCACTAGACAAATGCTGCTTATAAACTCATGCAGCACACACTTGTGGCGCCCTTTGAAGATACTGATCAAGGTGCTGACTGACACATTCTTCACCCTTGAAAGGCTTCAAATCAAAAATCAAAATCAAAATCAAGGGACATTTGTATCGCGCTCACATCACTAGAAGTCTCATGGCGCTCGCAAACGGCTCTGATAGATGAAATAGCTCAGATGTCAAATAGCCATGTTTTTAATCCCTTACGAAAAGCGTTGTGGTCCGGCAAGGTGCGCAAGTGAAAAGGGATTTTATTCCAAGATGCTGGAGCGAGGAAAGAAAAAGACCTGCCTCCTTTTCTGGCCAGATGAACTTTAAGGGGAGTAAGCAAAAATGTATTGCTGGATCTGAGCGTCCTATGTGGTTGGTACCAACATAGTTTCTGAGACCAGTATTTAGGGCCTTTACCGTGCATCTGTTTGTGGGTCAGGCAGAGAACCTTAAAAGGATTCGCTTTCTCACAGGGAGCCAGTGTAAAGATCTCAAACAGGGAGCGGAGGGGGATCTGGATGGAAGATCCAGAACTAGCCTTGCTGCGGTATTCTGCAAGATCTGCAGTCTGTCTAGGAGACCTTCATTAATTGAGAGCAGTAAAGCATTTCCATAGTCCATTCTGTTTATTATTAGTCCTTGGACCAAGGGTTTTCTAGTCTCAATTGGAATCCATTTAAAAACCTTCCGTAGGCTGCGAATTACTCCAAAACAGGAACCAATAATGTGGTTGATCTGGTTTTTCATGGACAATTGATTGTCCATGTAGAAACCTAGGTTTCGTACTGTCTGTTTGGGTATTGGACAAAGTCCCAGCTGGGATGGCCACCAGTCATTAGACCAGTGCTCAGATGCATTGCCAAAAAGCATAATCTCCGACTTACCCCCATTCAATTGTAAGTAGTTGGAACTCATCCACCTATCAATGTAAGACATACATTTTTTGAAACGCTCTTTAGTTTCAGCGGGGTCTGGACCAATAGTGATCAGAATTTGAGTGTCATCTGCGTAGGATATGACATCAAAACCGTAAAGTCTGATCACTTTGGCCAGAGGAGTCATATACAGGTTAAAGAGTGTTGGGCTCAAAATAGAGCCCTGTGGCACTCCCATCCTGACTGGTCTCTCACATGAGATGTTGTTTCCCATCTGGACTGTAGTAGTTCGGTCGGTAAGGTAGCTCTTAAGCCACTCGAGGGCGTTGCCTCTGACACCAATCTCCCAAAGACGCTGTTCTAAAATGCTATGGGAGATGGTGTCAAAGGCAGCGGATAGATCAAGTAGAACGAGGACGGCTGACTGATGTTTATCCAGGATTAGCCTGATGTTGTCTGCTACCTCGACTAGAGCCGTCTCGGTGCTATGCGCTGCCCTGAAACCCGACTGGGAAGGATCCAACAGTCCCTGGCTCTCAAGGTGGTTGACAAGTTGTTGGTTGATCAGAGTTTCTAAAATCTTCCCAAAGTGTGGGAGCAGGGAGATAGGACGATAATTTAGGAGTAATTTTGGGTCGGCAGTAGGTTTTTCAAAATAGGTCTTACCCGGGCTGCCTTCCACCTTATCGGAAATACCGCTTCCGAAAGTGACTTATTAAATAGGCCTGTGAGTCTTTCCAGTATTGCTGGGGCAATTAAGGGCAATATTTTAGGGGGAATAGCATCGGTGGGCGAGCCAGATTTTATCTTCAGCATAGTAGCAGAGACTGTCTTAATATCAAGTTTGGCAAAATTGTCCAAGATGTGAGGAGGATCAGGGGACAGGCCGAACACCTGTTCAGAGTTGGTAGCTTTACCTAGTGGTGGAAAGGAGCGGTAAATGGCCATGATTTTCTCATCAAAGAATTCAGAAAGGGAATCTATCCAAGTTTGAGAATTAGGACTTGATAACTTGTTGACAGGAATTGTGAATTCTTTTAAGATTTGATAGAGTTCTTTACTAGAGTTTTCAGCCTGATTTATCCTATTTAAAAGAAACAGTTTTTTGGCTGATTTAATATCAGTCATATAGCTATAATGATTTTTTTTATATGCCTCACGGTCCACCAGTTTTTTACTTTTATGCCATTTTCGCTCCGCAATTCTACAGCGGAGCTTAGTGGCTTTTAGTTGGTCTGTAAACCAGGGAGCAGTCCTAGACTTGATTTTAATCTGGGTGAAAGGGGCAATCTTATTTAGTGTCGTCAAAATATCATTATCCAGATCGTGTGCTGCTTGATCTACATTAGTTTCTGATCCTGGCTGGTCTAGGATAAAAAAAAATTAAGAAAAGGGGCAGGGTGACTCTATGCCATAATCTTCGTGATATTAATGTGTTTTGATGAACATTTTTGGTAATTTTGACAGGAATGGCAAATTTTAATAGGCAGTGATCAGACCACAATAATGGCGCTGGGGCGTCAACTATGGTTTCTGAAAAAATTGTAAAAAGAAGATCAAGTGTATGGCCAGCGATGTGGGTAGGACCTGTAATCAACTGAACAAGTCCAAGAGTGCTCATATTTATAATCAACTGGTCAGTATCCGGATTGGATAACATCTCCGCATGAATATTAAAATCTCCAATTAGGAAAAAGTTATCGGAGGCCAATACATGTGGTGCAAGGGACTCCAGCAATTTGTTAGAAAAGTCACCTTTGGGACCAGGAGGGCGATAGATAAGAGCTCCTCTCCAGGAACCCCTAGATAGGCCTTCAATTTTAAAAATACAAAGTTCAAAACAATCTGAAATGCTAGTTTCTAACACTGTGATGTTAAGGTTGCTAGTGGAGGCTATTAATAGACCACCGCCTCTTTTCTCTTTCCTATCTAATCTTGTTATTTTATACTGAGAGGGAAAGGCAATGTGTACGTCTGGGGAGGCGTGTTTGTGCAACCACGTCTCCGTAATCAGACACAAATCCGGGGTGGTTATGTCCAAAAGGCTCCATATTTCTAGCGAGTGTTTTGGAACCGAGCGCGCATTAAAATAGGTAACACTGAGTTGGTCTGGGAGACTTGGTCTACTGAGGCCATTCGGAGTGGAAGTTTTAGTTACATTAATGGCTTCCGAAAGACAGGAGATGTCAGAATGCCTAAATAGTTCATTTACTAATGTGGCAGTCGGTCCTAGGTAGGTATTGTTTAGGTCTATCAGCTCAGCACTTGAATATTTTAGAAATGCCATATTACCAATACGAAGAATTTCATATATACTTGTTGCCGGTGGTACAAGAAGAAGGAGACAGGGGTCCTGGCCTCAGGCGCAGGTCAGGCGCGGACGGGCGCAGACGGGCTTGCCTTTGGCGCGCCGCTGCGCGCGTCCGCTCCCTGCCCTACCTTAAGTAGTAGTGGGTATGGAAAAGCTGAAATGCTGAATGCACTTCCGGCGAACAAACCGGAAATTGCCTAAATGCCGTAGCGACCCTCCGTGCAATCGGCACAAGCCGTGACGGACCAGGGTCTAGAGCAGCTATCTGCGTCACAAGAGCAGGAATAGTTAAAAGGTAAGAGGCAAAAGCCCTAGAAAGACGAAACTGCGCATATTAAAAAAAAGAACAGTGCAAAAGTGATGTGTAAGGCAATTTAAAAACAAGGGAAATAGATTACAAATTGACATGAAGCAGAGCGCCGCTACGCGCGTCCGCTCCTGCCCTACCTTAAGTAGTAGTGGGTATGGAAAAGCTAAAATGCTGAATGCACTTCCGGCGAACAAACCGGAAATTGCCTAAATGCCGTAGCGACCCTCCGTGCAATCGGCACAAGCCGTGACGGACCAGGGTCTAGGCAGCTATCTGCGTCACAAGAGCAGGAATAGTTAAAAGGTAAGAGGCAAAAGCCCTAGAAAGACGAAACTGCGCATATTAAAAAAAAAGAACAGTGCAAAAGTGATGTGTAAGGCAATTTAAAAACAAGGGAAATAGATTACAAATTGACATGAAGCAGAGCGCCGCTGCGCGCGTCCGCTCCCTGCCCTACCTTAAGTAGTAGTGGGTATGGAAAAGCTGAAATGCTGAATGCACTTCCGGCGAACAAACCTGAAATTGCCTAAATGCCGTAGCGACCCTCCGTGCAATCGGCACAAGCCGTGACGGACCAGGGTCTAGGCAGCTATCTGCGTCACAAGAGCAGGAATAGTTAAAAGGTAAGAGGCAAAAGCCCTAGAAAGACGAAACGGCGCATATTAAAAAAAGAACAGTGCAAAAGTGATGTGTAAGGCAATTTAAAAACAAGGGAAATAGATTACAAATTGACATGAAGCAGTACCAGTAATTGGCTGATGGTTTGTGCTTCGACTGACCATTTTCTTGACTTCACAACCCTCTTTATGAAGTAGTATGTTGTTAATGAGCAGTCAGTTTTAACTACAATGGAATTGTTAAAAAAGAACAGGAAGAAGGACTTTAGGTTTTGATACAGCTCCAAATTAAAGGATGTCCTCTTTTTTCTCTGGGGCAATCTACCCAAGGTTAAGGTATTCTCTTCCTAAAAAGTGGTCATGTTTTACTAAGTGCTGTTATTGTTTGAGGATGCAATGTTGCTTCCATCCTGAACTTTAAGGGGCATCACCAGGAGGCTTTAAACCGTATTGTGTCACAGAGGCAGCAATATCTTCTTCCTCTGAGGAAAAAAAGGCTAAACCTCTCTTAGTAATTGGATCATGTGGTTCAAATGGACTTTGTAGCTGGAGAAGTTTGACTATATTTTTAACATTGAGCATGGCAGCTAGGGGAGTATTGACATCAAATATGTCTTAAATACGGTGTAGTGAGACATACAGCAAGTGGTTAGTGATCATGTTCTCAGTGGGAAATGGTGTAAATGCTATACAGCCAATTCTGTTTTTCCTATGTGCCTTTTGAGGGAATGAGGGTCAGCGATTGGACAGCAAAGTCCGAAATGGTGGGATTCCCAATCCTAGGTGCATCAGGAGGAGGAAACCCCGAGCCAGCATTAGAGCAGGGTTTCAACTTGATGGCCGCTCGTGTTCGAAGCAGCTTAATCCGATCATGGTACTTCTTGGTCTTCCTGGATGTTTACTGAGTAAAATGCCACAGACTCACACCTTGAGAGCATGTTAGGTGCAATACATATAGGGGCACATGCATCAACCTAAATACCGATCGCAAACGGGCCTTTGAGACCGGTATTTAGGCAATTGGGATGCATCAACCCAAAACCCATTCGCAATATAGGTAATCGCAAATATGCGTTTACCTAAATTGCGAATGCTTTTCCTATTTGGGATGCATCAAAGCCTTTCCTAAATGCGACTTCGCATTTAGGAAACGCTAATTACCATCAACTGCAAGTTGATGGTAATTTGCAAAAACTTTGAAAAATGCACAAAAGTGCATTTTTCAAAGTGCCATGTGGCGCACACATATGCCCTTAGGGCATATGTGTGCGCCACATGAGCACAGATGCCAAATCTGGGGGTGCAGCAGGGTGGCCTTTAAGGCCCCCTAGCACCCTTCAAATTGCATTCGCAATTTGCGAGTACCTATTTGGTACTCGCATATTGCGAATGGCTTCCCATTCATTCCTATGGGCCTGAATGGGAAGGCATTCCTTAATTGCGAATCGCAATTTGCGATTCCTTAATAATTGCTTTTAAGGAATCGCAATTGCCTAGCTTGATGCATGTGCCCCATAGTGTTTGGGGGCCATTTTGTTTCCTTACCACAGGACGAACACTTGGCAAAATTGAAGACATGCATACTGTGAAGAGCAAATATAGGAAAGAAACAGTGAAAACAAGGTACTCGTAAGAAAATCACTGACGAGGCAAGCAGACACTCAGACTCTGAGCAAAGGCACAAACTCTCCAGAAGCATAACATTTTCCAAGGCAGGAGAGATGAAAAGGGCATCAGTTTTTAGAGAACCTGTTTACAACAGACAGGACAAATTAACTGAAGGTTTAAATGTCAATATATGTCGCTCTTCAATGGCACCGTTATTTCCCTGAAAGAAGTGTTGCAATTTATATCCTGAAGCAAACTTCTCTTGCATTCATCTGCTTTTTCTTTTAAAAATGGAGGCATTACGGACTAAAAATAAACCTTTTTTTCACTTTATTCAATAAGTCTGACTGGCATCGTTTTAAAAGGAAACAATAAATACAATTACTTGATGTTGGCTGCAGATAAGCACTCAAATGAATAAAAACTTTTTAGATAAAGTATTCGGTTTGTAAAATTCTCTGAAATGTTGCTCATGAGCAGAGATATTTAATGTTATGAGAGGATGTATTTTCCGATGGGTGGCAGCAATGAGTTCTATCTAGAATGACTCAAATAAGATTGTGAAGTCTACGTGTGGTGTTTAGTTGCTGCAATGGGATATGTCTTTGTTAGTGGATCAGCAGGACACAATTATCACAACCACTACTTATGTAAAGCAAAGGCTGTAAGAAATACGTTACAGGAGCTAGCAATAGTAATATGGTAATTAACAGTTTTGGACGTGAGGGACTTTGGTCACATAAGCAATGATTATCTTTAACATCTCCTTTAGCTATCCGTGTTATAGAGTTTTCATCCTTAAACTGGCTGTTAAAACATTCCTCTTTACCTTTTCACATGAAGCCTGCTGCTGAACAAAATATCCCATTAGGAGGGCTCTGGTCAGCTATGCAAGTCTGCCTTTTTGATGCAGGTTAATACTCTCCTGCCATGCGGGGTTCTATAATATCCCATACACTGGCCTATAATCGCGGTGTCCTGAAGACTCGCCACTATAATGCAAAGGGAAATGATGTTCCATACAAGCCTCTTTATCTGTAGGTTCCTCACGTGACCACAAGGCAAGCGGTTAGCAATATTAATCTTTAATATGAATGATGGATCTAGTACACTGTAAAACTATCTTGAAGAACTTGCGTTATTAGGTCCCTGAACAGCAGATCTAATCTGAAAAACAAGACCTGCTTTCTCTTGTTGTATTGTTATATGAACAATTTCAATTCTTTGTAAACAATGCGTAGAATTGTCTAAGGCTATAAACGTTATTTCCTACAAGAAACTGCTGATGGCAACATTCGGAATAACAAGTCAACATTTATTATTCTGAATACTATGATAATATATTGCTGAACAATGCTGTGACACAGTTAAGACGTCAAATTATTTAAAAAGTAACAACAATTCTGAAGGTGTCTACATGTTGGCCAGTGAAAATTTGAACTCAGATGAAAATAATAAGATGTGGAACTGTAAAAGACCAACCCTCCAAGCAATGGTTAAAGAAAGGCTGCATATACACAGAATTACATTTTCCCAATGTCTTCTAATATACAAGCCAAATTAACAACGTGTGCTTTGATAAATCATGTGTGAGGTAAATCATGTATCCAGGGCTGCACACTAGCTTCAAGTGTCAACCCACAGCTAATTACTTTTTATTGTGTCTGCTCCTTGACAATGGTGCAAATGCATTGCTTTGCAGTCCTAGTATGCACCTTTCTAACATTTAAACCAAAGAGAATGGAGCACACACGTGCTATCCAATGTAAGGTAGAAGGTATTTTGCTTCAAGTTGTTTGTCTGTCAGGCTGCGTATAGTCTGGTGCTGTGTAGAAGACAGTGATACTGGTAAATTCAGAAAATATGGGTAGTAGATATGCTTTATGAGTGTAAGAGCATTAGGCCATGATAAGCGAGGAGGTAGGTTGAAGACACTAATTTTGACGACTCAGGATATGCCAGTAGTGCGGGCACCACAGGTAAGGAGATACTGACGTGTGATCCGATTTAAGGCAAGAGGTGTATTACTTCAAGTTGCTAGTCTGCATGGCTGCGTATAGGCTGGTGCTGTGTAGAAGACAGTTATTCTGGTAATTTCAGAAAATATAGGTAGTAGGTATGCTAGAGGTGTGTAATTCAATGTCTTGAGCTATGTTGAAGATGCTGCAGTGCAAAAGCATGCTGTGGCTGTGTAAAGGAATTTCTTTCTACCATGACCAATGACTTTGGAAGGCACTGCTCGATTTGAAATCTCTACAGATCAAATCCGTAAGGATGAGAGTAAGCGCGAGTGAGTGAACGAATGTGTGCAAATGTGTGAATGAGATTAATTTTTCCTCATAAAGAAACCTATACATCTCTAGCTAAGAAGTCACAACATAAACCAAATTTAGTGACTAGCTGATATTTATATGTGATAAAACAATAGGACAATGTTCAAACAATAAAAACTACAACATCTATTTGACTCACCCTTTATCTCTTTGGTGAATTTAACCCGATGAGAATCAGTCAGAGGTCTAGGTTGTTCATCAATGTTATGAATATCGAGCACTTCACACATGAACTGGATAACAGGTTGTGCTTTATAGAAGGCAGTGGCAGAAACTGGGGAAAAACAATCTCCTTTTTAAGAACAGCTTTTAACATTGTTCATTCACAATCAATGTATTTGGTTTTAAGGCTATTTCATGTTACGTACCACATAATGTACCACATAATGTATTTGTTTATTGTATTCACTGCTTACTTCACTGTGTCTTTTGAATTCAAATTCTTTAGGTTTCGTTGAACAAAAGGTCAAGGAGACAAATTACTAACGAAATTCTATTTTACTCTTTTGAAATTTAAATATCACTGACTTATGTTAACATGGCCTTTTTCAGTTTGTTCCTTTGTCACTAGTGTCTCCTGGCCTTATCTACCACGCCTTGTTAAGAAATTAAATGAAAGTGGCACACACCAAATAGTAATACTTTTCATAAGTGAGGTGAGGTGAGGTGTTGTGAAATTTAGGGCAATTTACATTCTGATAAAACTAAAAATAAATAATTCTGCCATACTCTTTCATCAAAAGAGCTGCATGATGTTTTCTTAATTGTTCACTCCTCTACTTGAATCTGTATAATTGAAGTTGAGGAGTGGTAAGATGACATATGTGGTCATTAAAAAGTCAGTCGGAAACCCATTTTTTACAGAGAGACAGGTAATAACACAATGAACTCGACGCAACAAGCCACATGGTATATTTATATTTTCAGAAAATCTATATGTATGCATATATAGACACTGTAATAATCTAAATTACCACTAGGTGTCAAGACATCCAATACAGCCAATTACAATGAGCTTGAAATTATCCAATCAGAATGCCCTACTAATGTTTAAAAGGTTTAAGAGCTCCAACCGATTGTGTTGGAGCTCTTAAAAAGAAGCTCTACTAACTGCCCAATATTTAATGTAACAGAATTCCAGAACCTAAGATCAATCACTGAAAATCTTTAATCTTACCTCCACTGAAATTTAGACCAAGGAATTCAGAGGAGATCTAGTTTGAGGTATGAGAATTCTTTCTTTTTCCGTGAAGAGAAATGTGTAGAAAACACTTTATAGCTTGGAAGTTGATAATTTTGACAACAGAAGCAAATGCAACTTGTGAATTTCCCTTGACATATCTTCTTTTAAACAGGCTATTGAACTCCCCTTCCTAAAAAAAAGCTGCAAGCAGATCATTCAGAAGTGAAGAACTACACCATCTTTTTTTTGCCTCTAGCCTCTAATATTTTATTAACATCTACTCAAATGTGAGCCTTCCTAGAGAAGGTCAACATCTTCAATCTTTCTCAATTGGGCTTTTGATCAGCCCATGGGACAGAGATGTCTCTCACTGCGGCCTTAGATGGTATCAAATTAGCGATGGACTGGGGAAGTGGCACTGCTCTGAAACCTTTGAATCTGCCCTCAGCTTTAGACACTGTTGACCGTACAGCGCTCTCTCTTCCACATTATCACTCAGATGTTATAGTCATTCGCAAGTAGAAAGCTTTGGGTCTCATTCTCTGCTCTACACTTTTGAATGTGTACACAGCCTTGATAGCTGCACTCTTTATAACCTTTAGTCTTTCTGTCAATGACTACAATAACCAACTTCTATTACAGTTAGGCAGCTCCAATGACAATGACGCTCTCAGCTTTTAATCATGACTGATTAGTTTAGAAAATTGGATGGGCACCAATACACTATGTTTAACTCCGATAAAACTGAGTGCAGCTAATTGGAGGCCGGCCATAAGTGTGGACACAGCCCTTGTGACCTGACCCATGTGATCTCTTCCATTACCTATTGGCACTGTCTGTAATTTAGGCTTCACATCTGACTTGGCTTTATGTTTTATTTCACAAGTCAACAAAGTAATTTTACTTACTTCTTCATGATTAAAACTCTTAGGAAAATTCTTTACTTTCTAGACTGTGCTGATTGCACAATGCTTATGCATGCTGTGATTTGATTTTACGTTAATGGCCTTTATTTGGACGTTGCCAAATATTTGATCAGCAGACTACAGATTATACAGGAGGCAGCACCCACTTTGTTTTTTTCTGTGTAAAACAAGACACGAAGAGATTTATCTTCAAGAACCTCTGTATGGCACAGTGGCCTATCAATGCTGCTGGCAAACCATATCTCCACAGTAGATTCACATTTACTTTCCTGCCCAAATTCTTCATTCTTCCTCTTACGCTCTACTTAACATCTCCACCATAAAGAAAGCTCAACTTAGCTTGCAGTATTTCACATCTTGCAGCCACACATTGGTACGACCAACCATCAAGAGTCTACTGGATGCAAAAGTTTCTCTGTTTTTTTTTTTAAAGGACTTAAGACCTACCTTTGCTCCCCATAAGATTCTACTGGCTGACCTAAGAGTCTAGCTCCAGGATATCCTGTGGCTAACCATATTCTCTATATTCTCATATCATCATCATCATCACTAACACCACCAAAAACATCAACATATCGAATTTGTTGAGCTGCAGAACCCAACTTTCTGTGAGTTTTTTTAACATTCTGAAACTAGTTAGTTAATATGTAGGCAGTCCTTAAACAAATATTGACAATCATTTGTAGCCTTCAACATGTACCTTGTCCTCCCTGGTAGGGCGCAACGTTGATAAAAGGAGCACCACAAATAGACAGCCAAAAGAAGAGAGGGTTGATCACAACCCCAAAATGAGGCTCAAAACTGACTTAGATACATCACAAGACCACAAATTGTGTACTTTATCAGCATACGGTGTATGGTGTACATATACACTAGGTGAAGGAGATTTTAGAAATACATAGCAGACTAATAACTGTAGACTGTAGCTCATTAAGTGTGTTATGTTAGCCTAATTCTCAATGAAAATGCGCCCTGCTGTCCGAGCAAAACAGAAGATCAACATATCACTGGGCAGCAGGAGAACAATCCTTTCCAGGGTAGGAATTAAATATCACAGAACAAGATAAATAAAAGGAGTGTTGGGATGTCTCTGGGTCAGATGCATGTACTACTGATATTCATAATGCAATTTGGAATCATATTCTAATTTTACTTGCCCCTTTGCTACAGAAGTCTAAATACTCTGTACAAATAACTAGCATACTTATAAAACACATTGGACATTTTGGAATCCACATGGTAGTGTTTTTCAGAGATGTGGTAATGGGCTAAGATCACTGAATTTATTTTCACTAAACAGTTCCTACAAGTAAAAGCAAAGGTTACGACGGAGGAAATGTTTCTGTGAGTTCAAATCTGTTTATTGATTATTGTATTAGAAATAAAATACGATACAGGGAAAAGGGAGTAGTGTGATTGATACACTATGCGATGTGTATGATCAGTTCATAAAAATAGCACCATTTGTAATATAATAAACTGCAGTACATTGAATAACATTCCGATACAATTCACAATAATCTGACAGTTAACCAATATGCAATTATAGCATCACTCTATAAGTCTGGAGTTTATCATGTCCAAGAAGAAAATGATTAAGTAACAAGCATTGGCAAAGTCAAAAGGTCTCGGCAATCCGAGAGCTATAGGCTTGTTAATGTTAATGTCTATAATCGTTGTTAATGATAATGGCCAATCAGTACAGCCATGTGCACTCAGTGCCAGGTGAGGCCTGCCCTCCTTGCTGCATCACCAGTGGAGCGTGTAATGTGCCCTCGCCCCTCTGGGGGCCGGAGCACTAAAAGCAGTGCAGCAGAGACGCATCTACATAGAGAAGCAGCATCTCCACAGCAGTTCTCCATATGCAAATGGCATCATGTAATAACAATATTATTTACATTAGTTATCATAATGTAAGCATTGTTTTGTGTTATTGTGGTCTCCCTCCATGCATGGAACAATGTATATGTTCCTACTGAGTATGTTTGTTTCCAATATATACTTCTTGCTCCATCAGGTGAAAGAGATTAATAAAAGGTACATAAAGGAAATGTATGTTGGTAAATATAACGTAGTCACTGTAGTTTCCATGTGATGGTAAGCCTTTAATTTGATGGATGTGACAATTCAAAATCAAGAGCACAGGCATGCTAAAATAATACGTCAAGGGGAGATGTAAATATAAACTCACACGTCTATGTATTTCATAGAGGCATGAAACCGATGCAAAGCTTTTTTTTAAGCGAGTATTTTTAAAGTAAATCAGAATTAAAAGCAATGTTGCATTGGCAAATCATAGCATTTATTTGTACCCTGATTTGCTGTTGAAACATTTTTAATTGTGAATGCGCCCAAAACACCCACTTAAATTGCGCTTCTATCACTGTAATGAAAAGAGTTTATTTAGGAAGTATTTACAAAGAAAGTCATGCGATTAAAAGCCTTAGTTTAAGCGTATGTTTTGTAATTAAATCACATGCACTCAGAATTAAAAGTAGTTTTGCATCGGCAAATCAAAATAAAAAGTAAACGCAGTATGTTGAAAGTATTTAACTTTGATTTATCGGTGCAACATTACAATTAATTATAAATGTGTGTGAAATACTTTTACAACATGCACTTAAACAAAGACTTTGCATCGCTTGATTTTGTTTGTAAACACGCAACAAATTAAGTCTTTAAATTGAAGTGATAGAATTATGATTTAGACACATGTTTTAAAAGTCAATCACGGACACTCAGAATTATAAATATATCATATCGATGCCATACCTGAATGTTGGCGTACACCAATCATGTGTAAAATAGCTAAACAGGCACCCTCGGAAAACAGCATGCATCTGGCATTTGACCTTGGTCTTTGAATGCACAACAAATGTGACAAGATAATACGATTTACAGGCCTGTTTACATGAAAGATTAAAAGCCTGGTATGTTTTCCAATGAAATCACATGCACTCATAATTAAAAGTAATGTTGCACTGGCAAATAAAAATAAACAAAGTATGTTGAAAGTATTTAACTTTGATTTGCCTGTGCAACATTACATTGAATTATGAATGCGTGTGAATTACTTTTACAACATGCGCTTAAACAAAGGCTTTGCATTGCTT
This sequence comes from Calotriton arnoldi, assembly GCA_963921515.1. Classification (NCBI taxonomy): domain Eukaryota; kingdom Metazoa; phylum Chordata; class Amphibia; order Caudata; family Salamandridae; genus Calotriton; species Calotriton arnoldi. The sequence goes on from CAWUFW010001745.1 coordinate 2,193,920, forward strand.
GATTTTGTTTGTAAACACACACCCAAATAAAGCCTTTGAATTGAAGTGATAGAAGTTCGATTAAGTCACATGTTTTGAAAGTCAATCACCGGCACTCAGAATTACAAGTATATCATACCGATGCCGGCATAACGAAACTTGAGGGGGCCCCTCTGCAAGGTACGTCATGGGGCCCCCTTCGGAATCAGGCTTAGCCAGAGTACTGTGCTACGGGGGCCCCCTGAAGCTTAAGGGGCCCCCCCACACCGTGGGGGCTGCGGGGCCTGTGTTACGCCACTGGGTGCCGGACCTGAGTGTTGCAATCATGTGTAGAATGCCTGTGAATTACTTTTACAACTTGCGCCTAAACAAAGGCATTCCATCGCTTGATTTTGATTGTAAACACTCACCCAAATAAAGTCTTCAAATTGAAGTCATAGTGGGATTTAGACACGTGTTTTGAAAGTCAATCACGGCCCCGCAGAATTACAAGTATATCATACCGATGCCGGACCTGGGTGTTGATGTACACCAATCATGTGTAAAATGGGTAAACAGGCACCCTCGGAAAACACCGTCTGGCATTTGACCTCGGTCTTTGAATGCACAGCAAATGTGATGAGATAATTACAAGATTTACAGGCCTGTTTACAGGAAAGATTAACAGCCTTCATTTAAGTGTATGTTTTACAATCAAATCACATGCACTCAGATTTAAAACTAATGTTGCACCGGCAAATCAAAATAAAAAATAAATGTATGTTGAAAGTATTTAAATTGGATTTGCCGGTGCAACATTACATTTAATTATGAATGCGTGTGAATTACTTTTACAACACACAGAAAATGTGACGGGATCAGAACAAGATTTAACAGGCCTGTTCACCGAGCAGCTTGGAGCAGTGAGTGAAAACACGAGTGCTCGTGTTATGTGCTCTTTAACAAAGAAAGAAGTAGTTCCTGAATCAGATCCTAAAATGGAAGCAGTGGAGTAATAGTGTAATTGGTCCATGCTCTCGGGGAGGGCTAGACACAAGAAGAGGCATTACAAATGCATGCCATGGACAAATGGGGAGAAAAAATATGAGAGCGAAGATGGAGACAGCAAATGGGAAGCCCATGGGAGGGCTGAAGCCCACAAAGTATACACAACATGTCTCTTTGAGACAGCGTATGCGCTGTCTAGCCGAGACCTAAAAACAGGAAAGGGGAGGTCAGAGGAGTTTTACAGAAAAAGAAGCAAAGAAGACAAGGAACATAGAAGAAAAAGAAGAAGCTGAACTGAGTGGAAGAGTTGTTAAGTCCAATAGTAACGCCCGTCCGTCTAAGTAGTATGAGTGTAAATAAGCTTATGTCATAGTAAGACAAACAATTCTCAATGAGCTGCAAGAACTCCAAGGTCAGGGTATCAAGGAGGTTTTATTAATTTGAGATAGTTATCAAGCCCATTGGTATCTACCTCTGGGCAGGAGATTTCTAGATGTGAAAATCCAATTACATTACATACACCACCCACACTCAAAATGCATGTTGTGTGTATGGCTGATTGACTGGATAGATTGATATGAGAGCCCAAAGAAAGTATGTATGGTCTAGATGTAAACTGAAATGAGGATATGTCAGAGACTATCCTTCCATACCTCTTCTCAGAAGACTTTAACACAACTTACATTCAAACACCATGTGGATCTAATCATCCTGTTCTGTTTGACAATTTCAGCAGGCGGAAGAGGGAAGCAAGCCCATCTTCTACATTTTGTGTGCTTTTCAGTAGGCCCTATTGATAGTGATAAAACATGACTGGTCTATAGCAGAGGTTAGTGTTAGTTTTTAAGGAGATTCACTTATATCTGATCATTACTCATCTGAGAGGGAGGGGCAGTATTACATTTAGAAAAATTAGGTTTCCAGTTTTCTATAGCTTATCAACTTTGGTTTGAGAAAGAGAAAAATAACAAATTCTTAAGTCAACTTCTCAGTGTATTATACAACAGAAAAAGATCTACAATGAAAGGTTTACAAGCTATTTCACTTTCTTCGAAACTTTGAATATATATATAAGCCATTTATATTCTACAGCTTGCCCTGGATGGCACTGTGCTAATCATATGCATAAAAACTTTGCTGCAGAAATGGCAAAAGACTTTGTCCCTTTCTATCTCGGCGTGGATGGCAATGTGCTAATCCTATGCTTAAAAACTTTGATAGAAAAGCAGACATTTGAGGTTAGCAAATTCAGAATGTTGCTGGTGTTGTAGGGTGCTCTATACAGGAGCTGCTCTCAACCTATACATGGGAACTACCCTGAGTTCTCTGCTTCTTTTTTGCATAATTTATGCAGCACTCTATGCCTGAAAGGGTATTGTTTTGACTTATACTGGGTGCTCCCTTTTGTCTGGACAAAGCTAAACCTCTCTGAAGAGCTACAATGACAGCGAAACACGTGTCAGCGGTTGCTTTTGTTCATTCCAGGTTGGCTTGGATGGTATTTTACCAATGCAAAGCTGTAATACTGTGCCTGGAGTGGTAAAAAGCTTTTGTCATTTTACAGCTCGGCATGGATGGCACTGTGCTAATCCTGTGCTTAAAGACTTTGCTGTAGAAATGGTAAAATACTTTGGGCCAGATGTATGAAACTATTTTGCATTCACAAATGGTGCAAATTGCAAAATTCGGCCGTTTGCGAATGCAAAATGGCCTTTCCTTATGTAAGAAAGGCTTTGGCATTCGCAATTTAGGTAATCGTAATTTTTAGCAATTACCTAAATTGTGAATGCAAATAGGGAATCACAATTAGCGAATCCTTAATGCACATGTAAGAAGTCGTTCCAAAATGTGAACTGCGAATTTAGGAAACGCTATTACCATCAACTTCAAGTTGATGGTAACCATGTGCAATCTTACAAAAATGCACAAAACTGCATTTTTCAAAGTGCCTCGTAGCATGTGTGTCTTACATGTGCACTTTTTATTTTTTAGGGCCGGTTCAGGGGGGCCTTAGACATTCGGCCACCCCTGCCTTTGCATTACCTAATTTGCAATGACCAATTAGGTAATCACAATTTAGGTAATGCAAGACCATTCTCATCTGAGGTCCTTGAGGTCCATAGGAACGAACAGAGTCGCAATTACGAATAGCGATTCCCTAATTGCGTTTGCGATTTTTAAGAAATCGCAATTAGGGAATAGCTATTTCCTGTCTATTTTGTTACATCGCATTTTGCGATTACCAAATAGCAATTTCGTAAAAATCGGTAATTGGTAATCGCAAAATTATATTTTCATACATGTGCCCATAGTGTGAGTTTAATGAAGAAAGCCTTGCTGAAGAGTAACATCTTTGCAATGGGACTGTCTTTGATATTCATAAATCAAATATCTATGTGCATGTGTGAGATCGCAGACCACAATGTCTAAGCATATTCAGTTGAGAAACAGAAAAAGTGCCCTATTCTGTAACATTTTCTGCCTTCTAAAAAAAAAGAAATTATATATATAAATATATATCACCATGTGATCAAGACTCTTAACGAGTTGAAATGCGTTATGGCAGCATCAAAAATAAACATCTAAATATTGCACTAATTCTGTGGTCCGTGTCCGTGTGTGGCGAGAGGGAGCTGAGAAGCCTGCGGAGAAAGCGATATATATATATATATATATATATATATATATATATATATATATATATATATAACAGCTCCAAGAAGCAGGCACAGCACTCACGGGACTTTAGTTGGTTTATTTCAAGCATATGCATTTCGGCAATCTGCCTTCCTCAGTGCTCGTGTACAAAAAACCATCCAACCACGCATTTAAATTGCAAGTTTAAATACTTTGATTTCATTGGGGGTGCTCAAATAAGTTGACAGTAACAAAGGACTGGCACAGTTAGTGCTATGAATAACAATGTTCTGGCAGCCATATCTAAATGTGTATTTCAAATGGTACAAATTTCGTTTTTAAAGATATCAAGTTCTTCTAGTCTCTGATATTCAATACAGCATGTGGAAAAACGAAACTTATTTCAAAGTACCTTCCAATAGGCTGTATGCTGCCAGTCCCTTGTGATATAACAGGCTTGGTCCCCTGCAGGTTGGTGCCCTTTTGATAATTTCTTTGTCCCTCGCCGCTGCCGTGATACACAATAGCACACAGCCCCACAGGTTGCAGTATGTATGACTGCAATCCTCCAGTTAAATAACTGACAACCATGCTGGTCGATAGGATCATGTTGCATTTTAATCACGGCGGTTCTGGCAGTAGTGTAAATCAGAGCTCCAAGTCCAAACAGAGCTCCAAGGAAGCTCAATATTCAAACTACGATCCCTGAAGTCACTTATAAACAAGGCAGACCAAGCGGCAAGTAAGATTTATTATGTCTTTGGTTGGACATTTAGAGTCAATGACACATACTTTCTTAGGTCCTTTCTTGGTGAGACCAGTAAAAAGGTGGATAAAGAAGAAGGTCACAACAGTGAATTTGTATCCAAAATGTCATATTGGAACCGATTGTGTTGGATCTCTTGTTGAATGCAGTGACTATTCTACAGCAGAGAGTCGATGAGGATTCAATGTCTTCCAAAGTCATGCAGCCTCCTAGCCTTGGAGTATGGTGCATTCTATTTCTCACCCCTTTGCAACAACTCTTAAAAGATGCTTGAGCCTTAGGCCAAAGCTCTGATTCTGAAGGGTGCGTTTTCGCCCCAGTGTTAATTTAGGCCTGCCAGCCTTGAATGTCTTCCAGTAGTATCAGATTTGTCTTCCTATGATTTAAGCAGATCTCTGATTCAGTTTCTCTGATGTAATTCTAAACTAAGTATAGAGAAATATAAGAAATGAATACATATTTCACCTTCTACCTATTTAAAAAGTATCTGAACCATTAGCCTTTTCTTAACTTGGATACATGGATTAAGTTATGGTGCTCGGTGTAAACTGCAAACTATGGACCAGATGTACAACTATCTGGCTACAAAATACTGATCGCAAAATACTGGTCGCAAATCAATTTTTGAAACAAGTAAAGATTTTTAAAAACCAACCTATGTACCAGTAGGTTGGTTCTTAAAAATCAGAATCGTGGTGGATCGCAATCAGACATACCTTATGAATACCAATGAGGTAATTTGCAAATTGCGACTCGCTACAATTGGAGGATGGTGACTTGCTGAGGTCAGCAGACCACCATGTCTTTCAGTGTTAATAAAGCAAACTTTTTTAAATGCGGCTGTTTTCCTTATAGGAAATGGGACTGCGTTTCAACAGAAAAGTTTTTCCTTTTTTTGCTTGTTAGAGTTGGCAGTAGTCCCCGAACTGACCACTGCCTATTCTTCAACACATTTTTTTATATTCACAAAGGGAATATATTACCACCTCCTTTAAGGTGTCAGGAAAAATATCAATATTTTGCAACTGGATTTCGGTTGTAAAACAGCTGTAATAGAATCCCTTTGCTTTTAACTTGGCTAAATGACTATACCTAGCTGATGAGCCCTTACCAGGGCGAAACTGATCCTGAGATGCTTGTGTGCCGGTTCAGGGAGGACCCGGCCTGGCAGTTCGCGTTGGACAGTTCCCATAGGAGTAGGGTCAAGACTGATTTACATATAATTGGGTCCAAACTGAGATCGCAAGGTGTGCAAAATAATGATGGACTGGGATGTGGCCTAATTGCCCGTGGCTGAGATTAAATCAAGCATTCCAACCATCACTTTTTGTTTACTTTAGTGATAAAGAAAGCAGTACAGCTATGAATTCATGTTTGTGTTCAAATGTGATATGTATTGGTGCACTTAAGTATTGAATTCAATATTTATGTATGTGTATGCCCTAATAGTGTTTTAAATGTTTGCTATTGTAAAATTCTGATTGTGGACATAGGGCAATATCCAGCGTCATATATAAGAACCTAGGTTCAGATTTACTTACATCTGATGCAACGCAGCCTAGCAACGAAAAATTGTTGCGCTGTGTTGCATCTAAGGGAAAAGGCACAATAGAGACATAGCTACTAAGATATGGTGCTGTTTCTCTCTCCCGAAGCGCAAATGTACGTTAGGCTGCCTTGCGTCATACACACACCCTTACACCACAGTGAAAGGGTGTGACCAAAATGCGCTGGAAAGTAAATCCCAATTCAACATTATATGCCCATTTGCGCCACTTCAATAACACAAACCAGGGGCAAAGTATTAGTAAATATGGGTAGAAGTGTATTTGAAATGTCAGGTGAGCGTGCCTTGGAGTCAATATTTGTTTATATATGTGTTATTTTATTTATTTTGAAATAATTGGGTAGTGATAATATGTTATTTACAGCACTTAGAAACAGTAGTTCTGCATCATAGGACTCTCACTGATAGTTATGAATGTAGAATTGTCCGGCCTATGTGGTCGGACCCTGGCAACACTTATATATATTCTTTTGACACTGGAGGTAGCCACCTCAGAGATAAACAATGTGGTGACACTTCCATAAGTCTGCGGCAGGCCAGCTTTAATAGCATTTTATGTGTAGAGAACTGCAGCAATTTAATTATGATATTAAACCAGATTGCAGCATTTAGTGCAGAAAAGTGCAATACAATAAAAACAAGCATTTGCAATGCAATAGGTCTCGCATTTGCGAGAGTTTAAGCAACTGGCATTGTAAATGACAATGCATTTTATTTATGTGTTGGTTTTTAAAACATAAATAAAAAGCATTGTCATTTACAATGCAAATAGCTTAAACTATCGCAAATGCAAGACCTATTGCATTGCAAATGCTTTTTTGTTTAGCTACGTTGTACAGCAGCGCCGCTTCTATGCAGCATGGCTGAGTGGAAAAAAAAGTTAAGAGAAAGTGTGAAAGATCGGGTTAACAGTTTTGGAGATAAGAATGGGGTAAACAAAAGGGTGAGTAAGTATGGAGCGATTGATTAAGTAAGTGGTTAGGATACTTTAATAGGGTCAAAGTGACACCTACCTGTCAACCAGCGATTGGAGAGCTAGCTAGCACCCCACACACAGCATAGTTGAGTACATTTAAAATACAAAGTTTAATTACTTGAGAAATTATTCATCTTCAGTATTTCAAACTAAAACTGTAATTGTGTATAATGCATTGCATTTCAATCTAAACGTTTCTATTTCATTCTAAATTCTGCCTTTTCTGGACATTAAATGTAAAAATGTCAAAATCAATTCAGAGTGATGTTAGTCTTGGGTGCGCGCGGTGATAGAAACATGGCGGTCACTGGTGCCAGCAGACTAGAAGGCATGCCGCCTGGTGCAAAGATGCTGGGGTGCAAGTAGGCTTGGGGAGTATACACGTCAGGACTGCCATCTCCGCATCACGACCATCACAGAATTTATGTAAATGTAACCAGGGAGTCATCAGGACGTTATGAAATGTCCATAACTATGAGAACAAGCAGTTACTGCATGCAGCTCACGTAAGCGTGCCGCGCCTGGACAGGAGATGTGCACGCGTATGGTGCGAGCAGGCGTTGTAATAACGCCGCGAGCCGTACGCGTGCACACCGGCTGTCTGGGCCGAAGCGCAAACAGACGCCGTGAGCATGCAGATCGCCTGTCCAAGGGGGAAAGTGACTGTTACCACTTCCCTCTCACCTGCCAGTGTACGCGGAGCGCGCCAAGAGGCCACCGGTGGTCGGGAGAGCCTTGAGTGCACCACAGCTACAAAAGGAGATGCCAGCTTTGATGCTTTCAGCTCGGCCCCCAGTTCACACCGAGCATGCCAAGAGGCACTCGGTGGGTCGGGAGAGACTCAAGCCCCGGAGCAGGTGAAAGAGATGCCGGCATCCACCGCCAGACGGCCCGTTATCGAAAAAGTCAGGTAGGGGTGGTGAGCAAGGGGCAACAAAGCTGGAAAGCAGACGCGGGCGCATTGAGAAAGTGAAACTGCATGAGGCTTAATAAAAATGCAAAGCCGTGCGCTGACGGAAGGGGGACAGGAGATGTGCACGCGTAGGGAGGATAGGAGATGTGCACGCGTACGGAGCACAGGAGATATGCGACCTGTACACGTGCACATCTCTTGTCCTCCGGACGCGTGCACATCTCCTGTCTGCTAAGCTTCGGCCCTACGCGTGCACATGTCCTGTCCCCCTTCCGACCCAAGTCGACAACAATAGATCTCGCATAGCGAGCAGCGCTTTGCGCTGCATCGCTAGGCGAGACCTAAAAAGTAGCTTAAAAGCCTCCTCTAACTGCAAAGAATAATGGACGAAAAGATGCCTGTCAAAAGTGCATTAGCTACCCAGAATACACACTATTACTTCAAGAGATCCAGGAGCTTCCGTTACCCAGCAAGCACAGAACTGGCAGTTTTTTTTCCAGAAAGGTATTATTTTCTTCATTAACTTGATGTCTCTTGAAGATTTAAACCTCTTCCTTGATTTTTATCATCATCAGAAGTATTTTTCTTTAACAATGCCTTCACTTTTTTTAAGTGACTCTCCTTTTGTAAGAAAAAGGTTGCTTTTGACCACATAGACTATGTGAGGCCTGTCTGCCAAATTCACATTCTGTAAATGAATGTCCATTTTGTAAAAAAAAATGTCAAAAAGAGCCCTCAATGACAGAAAGAGAATTTGTCTTAGATTCCCTCTGGAAGAGCTTAGAGTTGCAGAGGAGAGGAAAAAAACAAAGAAAACAGGGGACTCCCTCTACTGCTCGAGCATACTCCCATGCAGCAGACACCCAGAGCGGGAGATAAAGGATGAAGAGACATAAAAAGTGACACTATCGTCATTACAAACACTACCTTTGTTCACAGGAGCATTGATGGACTTTGAGACCTTCCGAGCCGACATGCTCGCTGTTGAAAGGTTTGACAGCAACGCCAAACGCAAGGTACCATCTTCAATTTTATTGGTGCCAATACCAACAACGTTGACTCCATTCACAGCAAACCACCGCCGTTGCCGCCAACACCAGCACCTGAACAAGGCATTAATCCAGCACCTACCAGAGTGTCAACACTCAACATCAGCGACATCCAAACGCCACCATTCATCGTCGAAAAGGTTCCACATCTTGGCTTCAAGAATATCACTTTCATATTCAACGTTGAGACATTCAACAGCAACAATACAATCATTATCTTCAGGATATGATGTTGAACCTATAGAAAAGCCAGTTGCTCCAAAGAGGAAAAAGATGATCATTACAGCAGAAAATCCTTTAGAGGTTCCTCTTTAACCTTTGGATTTACCACCTCGTAATGTACCAACTCATCCTCAAGAAGGTTTTATACCTTTGGCTCCTTTATCACCACAAGGTCCAGCATTAACATGGGATAAAACACCAACAGAAGGAACCATAACTCCTACATGGACTCCAGACGGACAGAGAAGGAAAAGAAGATCTCCATTAGCTTCTACAAGTCCATCTTGGTATAGGGCAGACATGTCATAGACACGGACGTCTCCTCCGGCTTCTCCACTTGCCTCTCCAGTTGATGATGTTTTAACATTCCACGTCGCTCTCATCAGAGGGGCAACAAAACTTAACATTCAAATAGAAGTCCCATGTACAGCAGTCTTGATCGTCATGGATACTTTACAATCAAGGGCTTCTCCAAGAAGGACTCTTCCGCTAGTTCTAGGATTTTCGGAATTGGCAGAGGAAAAATACCTAACTCCAGCCACTTTGAAGTCAGCAACTCCAAGACTTCTAAACAAATATAAGGAGGCAGAACACGATCCAAGTTATCTAAAGCAAGAAACTAAGCCTGATTTGGTTATTGTTTCTGCTGTCAAGAAGAAATATCCTTCAGATCCTGAAACATCAGTACCTCTGTAGGGGGAAAGCAAAGAAATGAATGCTGTAGGAAGGAAATTCTGTGGCACAGATGAAACAGCCCTCAAAATAGATAGTGACTCCGCACTAATAGGGAGATATGACTGGTCCTTAAGGAAATCCTTACAAAACATTGCTAGTGACCTACCTAAAGAAAGGAAATAAGATTTCCTAGAGATCCTGAATGAAGGACACCTTGTTTCCAATCCAGCTATCAATACTGCTGCAGTGGATTTGGCGGCTACAAATTATTGTCATGGCATCTCTATCAGACACTCCTCCTAGCTTCGTCTTACCATCTTGAAAACACATGCTCAACAGAAGATATTAAATCTGCCATTTCTGGGGGGGCGTGGCCAAGCGCGGATCAAAGATGGCCGCGTAGAGCAGTAGCTCCGCCGAGTGTCCCTACCCCACGTCTATCCTGCGGACACATCCGTGGCACCAGTTGACTCCCCCCGAGAGCGGAGTGCTAGCGATCCCCGGTCCGCTTGGTCTGGCACATCGAGCGGCCCCAACAGGGGAGAAAACGGCACTGAAGTGTTGCGGCCTGCGGGGACTCTGGGCGCCGGGGCCCACAGTGAAAGGCAGAGCCGGAGGGAGGTCTGACCTGAGTGGCGGAGGTGCCGCCGTATGAGATCGAGGCGGGGCCACCGGGGGACAGTTGATACCAGCAGCGGAGGTGGTGACTGCCCCTGGGCCCTGAAGCTGACGGAGCTCCCCGCATTGACCGATGGGTGAGGCGCGCCGGCCGGGAGCAGAGTGATAGTGGCGAGGCGCTCCGGCTGGGGGACCCCCTGTCGCTTGTGAACCCGGGGCCGGGATCCACTGCCCACAGATACCATAGCGGCGTTTGGTTGCCCGCCTGGGTCTTGAGAGCGGAGTGCTGGCGGTCCCCGGCCCGCTTGTTCTGGAACACTGAGCAGCCCCAATAGGGGAGATAATAGCACCGGAGCGCTGCGGCCTGCGAGAGCTCTGGGCGCCGGGGCCCACGGTGAACGGCGGAGCCAGAGGGGAGTCCCGACCTGAGTGGCGGAGGTGCCGCCGTGCGAGATCGAGGCGGAGCTACGGGGGGACAGTTGATACCAGCAGCCACATTGACCGATGGGTGAGGCGCACCTACCGGGAGCAGAGTAACGGCGGCGAGGCGCCCCCCCTGTCGCCTGTGATCGCGGGGCCGTGATCCGCTATATACAGGTATCGTAACGGCGTTTGATTACCCGCCTGGGCCCGGGGGCGCTCGGCTGTCCGGATCCGACTTGAGGGACCCTGCCTCCCCCCTGGACTTGCTCTCAGACCCCTGGGGCTTGTGCCATAGCTGCCGGTGTCCTACCTGCTAGACGTCACTGGTGGGCACCGTGTGGATGGTGCATCCGCCTGCATCCATTAGATCAGTTGGCTGGGTGTGATGGCTACTGCCGGTGATCGCAGAGGGACCTGATCCCGTGGGGCGAAGCAGGTGCAGACTAACAAATTGGACAGATACACAGTCGCTAAGGATCCTCAGAGGAGCCGGCTGTCTGCAGAGACTAATCAGGGACATCCAGGGGAAGAGGAACAAGAGCTATCTCTCGCAGATGTCATGGGGGCGATTGCTGGAGTTAAGACCTCTCTCGAGCACAAAATGGATACCATGGCGATTGACATTAACCTCATTAGGTCCGATCTGGGGAAACTTAACGAAAAAGTCAAGCAAGTGGAGATAACGACCACCAGTCTTGTTGGGGATGTCACACAATTACAAAGGGAGATGCACGAACTCCAGGACTCACACAAGTACATGGACCTCAAGCTGGATGATTATGAAGGTCGACTCCGGCGCAATAATCTCCGTATCCTAGGAGTGCCGGAAAAAGCGGAGGGGCAATCCCCGGACCTATTCGTCGAGGACCTTATTCTTACACACCTGCAGCCTAAAGGCCTCAGCTAATTCTTTGTTATCGAACGAGCTCACAGGGTCCCGGGCGGCCGTCCCAAACCGGGCGCTCCCCGCGGCCCATGCTGGCTCGGGTCCTGAACTATCGGGACAGAGACACTATTCTCCAGAACTCTAGAGCGGGGGCACCCCTCCGATATGAAAATGCTGCCATTTCCTTTTTCCCGGACTTCACACAGAGAGTACAAAAGCAGCGGAGGTCTTTCCTCGCTGTGAAGCGGGACCTGAGAGAGAGGGGTCTGAAGTACTCACTGCTGTTCCCGGCACGTCTCCGGGTGGAGGCCGAGGGACGGGCATGGTTTTTCGACGAGCCCGAAGCAGTGGCAGACTGGATCGAACATCGCGGAGCGAAGGGCCGGGCGGATCGCGGCGCTGGGACACAGGCGGACATCTCACCGATTTGAAGTGGATCTCTGAGGAAGGCGGCTTTGAACTACGTAATGGGGTCGTCGATGTGAGATGGGCTGGGGGAGCGGGATATCTGCGCATTATTATGGGGACTGGTTATGACATATATGTTTCCTGACATTTACCTGCCAGGGGTGTTACACTTGGCCTGACTAGGGGTGGGGACACGGAGCTCACTTTTCCCCCTTCTTTCTTTCTTTGAATTTCTTCCTAGGGCGACAGGCACTCTGCAAGTTTTCGATGGGCAGTTCCAAGCCTAGAGTGCAGGGCAGCGGGGTGGGGGGTTGTTGGGGTGGGATGACTTCTTTTCTTGTTCATTGTTATATTTGGTTTACTGGTGCAATGGATATATACACTTGCAATAGAGTTGCTGACAAAGTACAAGCCCGGAGCGGCGGGATCTATTTTCTGCGATATAGGCATGATGGGGGATAAAAATGTTAAACTTATGAGTTGGAATGTTAACGGGTTAGGGGACAAAATTAAACGAAGTGTCGTGCTTCAGTACATTAGGAGGCACGCACCCGATGTAGTCTTACTCCAGGAGACACATCTGGTTGGGAATTTATGTAAGGCAATGCACAGAGGGGGTATAAACTGATTGCGCACTCTGGCTTCACCTCGGGCTCCAGGGGTGTGGGTATTATGACTCGGAACAACTTCCCCCTGGCGGTTAGCGCCACTTGGGATGATGATAGAGGCAGATACGTCGGTGTTTCCGGGATGTGGGAGGGCCGGCACATTACCTTTATGTCTGTCTATGTTCCCCCAGGCCTACAGGGCACAACGTTTGCTGATTTGGGCGCAGCCCTGCTCGCCCTTCCGGATGGGCTCCTGGTCCTGGGAGGAGATTTTAACGCAGTGGTTTCGGGTACATTAGATAGACACCCCCTCGAGAGATAGTACCGTCTGCCCGATGGTTGCCTGATTTCCTCGAGGCGATGGGACTGGTTGACGGCTGGAGAGTATACCACCCGGGCCAGGTGCAACACACCTTTCACTCCGGGGCACACAATAGTCTCTCCCGTTTAGATTACTGCCTGGTACCAGCTGCACAAGCGACATACATACACGACATCAAACACTTGGCCAGAGGTATCTCGGATCACTCGCCTGTCTGGGTTCATCTGTCAGTGGGTGTGGGAGGAGTGGGAAGATTGGCCCCAATTAATCCTTGGTACTTACGTAACCCCAAGATCCGTCAGGAACTTATCAAAGCGATTGACGAATACTTTTCTGACAATGTGGGATCGGTGCCCTCTTCCAGGACCTTATGGGAAGCATTCAAGGCAGTAATCCGGGGACAAGCCCTGTCTTTGATATCTAGCTCTAAGAGAGACAAGCAAAAGGAGGTCCTCGAGCTTGAGACAGACATATATAATCTAGAAAGGGAACTGGAATCTGGGATTACGCCGGAAAAGATCCACTTGCTGAGTATGAAGCAACACGACTATAAAGCGTTGGTCTCGGATAGGGCCAGGGCCCTGAGTAGAGAGCAGCAGGGCAGGCTTTATGACCAGGGAGATAAGACCGGGAAGCTCATAGCATGGCTGGACAAGAAAGAGTGGGCGAGTCGGCTGGTTCCGGAGCTCAAGGTGCAGGGAGGCGCCTCGGTCACGGAGCCACAGGAAATAGCGGATAGGTTCGCTGATCATTTCCAGTCGGTCTATACGGCGGTCTCCCCCACGCTGAAGCAGACTCTCAGGAGCTGTTGAGGGATATTAAGCTTCCCTGCCTCTCCCGTGAGGATCGAGACTATATGGATAGCCCCCTTACGGCCGATGAGACCGCACAGGCGATCCGTTCCTTGAACTCTGGAAAAGCTTTGGGTCCGAATGGACTTCCCATCGAGCTATACAAGTTGAGACCAGATAAACTGGCCCCATACTTGAACGCTATGTTTCTGGAATCTAGGGAGGCGGGAATGTTGCCTCGAGAACAACGAATGGCTACTATTGTCACCATCCACAAGGAAGGGAAGGATAAGGCAGAATGTGCCTCATATAGGCCCATCTCTCTTTTAAATGCTGAACCCAAGATTTTGGCCAAGCTCTTGGCCAATCGCTTGGTGAAGGTGATTGGAGGCCTGGTGCACCCGGATCAGACCGGGTTTATGCCTCATAGAAATACAGCTCTGAATCTCCGTAGAGTGCATGGGGTGATAGACAGGGCTGGCACCCTTCGCGAGCCGGCGGTGATTGTGTCTCTGGACGCGACGATGGCCTTCGATACTATCGAATGGCCATACCTATGGGCAGCTATGGCAAAGCTGGGATTTGGGCCAGAATACATTCAGTGGGTGCGTCTCTTATACTCTGAACCTCTGGCTCAAGTGGTGGTGAACAACAAGGTGTCGGCCTCGTTCATGCTCAGTCGGGGTACTCGACAGGGATGCCCTCTGTCCCCCCTTCTTTTTTCTTTGGCCTTGGAGCCACTGGCCGCATGGATACGCTGGGACCCAAGGATAAGGGGTCTGCGGTGGTCCCCCGGATGGGAGGACCGTATATCCTTATACGCGGATGACATTTTACTTTATTTAGCCTCCCCTAGGAGCTCGCTAGTAGTAGTGATGGATATTCTCGCGGTTTTCGGTCGATTCTCCGGACTTTCTATCAACTGGGGAAAATCCTTATTATTTGTACTGAGGGGAGACCCTCCTGTCCCTCCCCGGAACTGTCCAATACAAACGAACGCAGTTGGATTCAAATATTTGGGAATATACATCTCACTGGACCCCGCGGTTCGCTATGCCCAAAACCTTCTTCCTCCTCTTCATAGACTCAAAAGTGATATTAATAACTGGAAGACGCTCCCTATCTCGCTACTGGGCAGAGCCACTCTGTTTAAGATGATGGCCTTACCGCGATTCTTATACGCCCTACAAAATACCTTGGATGTAGTCCCAGCGCGTTACTTTCGGGAGGTGGAGGGCCTGCAAAGAGACCTATTATGGGATGGCAGGCCTCGGATCGCTTTGAGCAAACTAACGTTGTCTTGGTATGATGGAGGCATTAGTCTCCCTGATGTCAAGAAATACTACTGGGCTTCCCAACTGGCAGCTATTAATCATGGCACATACGGCCGGGTGGATGACCCGGGCTACACCATGGATAGATGGCTCCTTCCGGGGGCACTTACGGTAGGGCGTTATACTCCCGACCTAACCGGTTCAAACTAACTGGCCCCACGAAGCACTCTGTGCAAATCTGGCATGATGCCACTAATCATCTTGGATGGAAACACAAACTCACATTGGCTACCCCTCTCTGGGACTCGGAGAAGTTGGGCGACCTGTGGAAGACAAAGGGCTTCGACAGGTGGGACCTTATTGGGATCTCAGCTGTTAAAGATGTCTGGGGAAGAGGGGGCCCAAACCCTTCAGCACGCTTCAGGGCGAATATAAACTGGCGGATGCCGAATTTTTTCGATATATACAGGTCTCACACTCACTTCAGTCTTTATGGCCTAAAGGGGCGGATCCCCCGGAGGTCTCCCCTCTGGAGGACAGAATCTTAGATGGTCATCTCCCTGACAAAACGATATCCTTAATTTATAAAAAACTAATTAATCACATGGCGCGCCCCTCCGGACACTGAGAGATAAGTGGGCACAAGATGGGATAGAACTAGACGATGAAGAGTGGCAAATAGCAATATCCTCCCCTAAAGAGGTGGCAGTCCCGGCACGCTTGCGATTGGTTCAGCTGAAGATCCTCCACAGGATCTACATAACGGGCCCTAGATTAATACACATGGGGTGGTCGGAGACAGGGGAATGCAAGCGACGCTGTGGCCAGATTGGAACGTTCATGCACATCATTTGGGAATGCCCGCATATCAACTCTTACTGGCGTCAAGTGCACGACACAATCAACCAGGTAATGAGAATTTCCCTCCGCCCCGAGGCTAGGCGATGCCTCCTTAATATCTGGGAGCCAACAGACTTGGACACTTCCCAGACACAATGGGTCACCCTGGGGCTCATGTTGGCGAAGAGAAACATTGCACAACTCTGGGGGCGGCACACACACCGACGCTGGAGGCCTGGGAGAGAAACCTTGATTGGTGCATGTTTAGGGAAAAAACGGTGTATTTGGCAAGGGGGTGCCCGAGGAAGTGGAGTCGAGTCTGGAATCCGTGGAATTTGTATAGAGGAGAGATTTGTACGCCACCTTGTACTGTTGAGTACGATGATCCGCTGCCTTAGTGATGTTCCTCACATGTGAACTGTCTGTTTGTTCCCCCATACATGCGTAATGAGTAAAGTGAACTACCTGGTTTCTTGTACTGTATCATTCACCAGCAATTGTTTAATAAAAAGAATTGTTAAAAAAAAAATCTGCCATTTCTACGCTCTGTCCTTATATTATGGTGTTATTTTTTTTTTTATAACACACTTTATTAAATTTTTTCCTTTTCTTTGTTTGGTAAAAACAGAATGAATACAGCCATGCATAAAATTTTTTTATCAGTGCATTACAGATAGTATCATGAATCATACATCAATCGATCATTGAGTAATGTCTATCCGTTGACAACATACGCCCACAGCACAGGTTGTACTGCATGTATAGTTTGACAAGAGTATCCGATATAATGAGATCATATATAAATGGTTGTATAATAACACAACATTCCAACTTCATTGCCCCCCACCCCCTTTACTGACAACCCCATATAGGACAGACAGCTGTTGGGTCCACCCTGGTTTCCATTTAGCATCCACATAGATATATACATGCCGCGGAGTGCAGCCAACCATGTTTTATATGTGTGTCGTTCTGGGGTCAATAATATTGTGGGAAGTGGAGACAGGCGTAACTGCAATACTATGCATCGTCTACTCTGGGAACTGACGTAGGTTCTAGGGCTTTAAATGCTTCCATTAATAGGTCCCATTCCATTGATATCAGGGTCTTACGTAGACCTCGGGATTCCTCCCGCCTGATGGCAGCGCTTTCCGCACCTCCCCAACGTACCACCTAACTATACCAGGTGTAGACTAATGGGGCCCTCACCGATTTCCACCGCATAGTGATGGCACGTTTGGCAATAAGTACCGCCAGGTCAATAAAACGGGTTTGTACCTTCTGTGATTTGGGGCGGCGTCGCAGGCCAAGTACGCAGCCATCAACTGACTGCTCTATAGGGACACCGGTTGTGGTTGTTAGACTCCGGATCACCTACGTCCAGAATTCAGCCAGTTTGGGGCATGCCCATAGCATATGCAGAATGTCGGCGTTTTCTAGCCTGCATCTGGGACAGTGGTGCTCTGTGTCCAGGAACATATGTTGTAATCGGTGCGGGGTGAGGTATGCCCTATGTAATATCATAGATTGTATGAATTTAAACTTGGCGTTGCAAGACACCTTCTTGGGGTACTCCAGCAATGTGATCCACTCCCTGTCTGTTATATCCTTCCCCAGATCTTCAGACCATTTGGTACAGAGGTCAGCGAGAGAGATCCCAGCCTGCGCCCTAACGGCGCGATATAACCACCTAGTGAGGTGATGTCCCGTACCCATGAGATAAAGTGCCTGCGTTAAATCGTGTGTTTGCGGTTCTTCTCTAGCTGGGGCCCAGTGCTTCTTAACATAAGCAAGGATCGCCGCGTGTGTCATATATAGGTTGCCCGAAACCCCATTTTCCCTGTTGAAGTTCTCATGATCCATGAGGGTACCATTGTTAAAGAGCGCACCCACTGTAGCAACCCCACCCCCCTCAACCCAACAGCGTATAGCACGGGTAGTAATTAAGCCCGTGAATGTAGGGATACCCAATAGTGGTATATTGTTAGCATATGGGACATTCCTGTGTGTGTACTTTAGTGCCCTATGCCAGTACGTAAGTGCAGTGCGTAATAGTGTCGGTGCATTTTGTGGGATTTTTGAGCGGGGTAGTACCAGAGTGTGTAGGACTCCACGATTGATGTCACGGGCTGTGTACCCCACTTCCTGTAAATTGCGTCCTGCCAACCAATAGACCAGCCACTGTAGCTGACTCGCGTAGCAATATTCGCGAAAATCAGGCGCTCCTAATCCACCCCTATCAGTCTCTAGTTGTAGTTTGGCGATGCTCACCCTTCGACGGCCTGTCCCCCAAACCAGGTCAGAGAGTAAGGTATCTAGTGTTTTAAATATGGAAGTGGGAATTGCCACCGGTAAGTTTGTGAAGTAATATAGTAATCGTGGAAGGATTACCATTTTGGAGATAGCCACTCGGCCCATCACGGACAATGGCAGGGAGGTCCAGAAGTTTGTTTGGGAGCGGAGTGACCTAATAGCCCTGTTCAAGTTACCCTCTAATAGGTCTTGTGATTCTCTGTAAATATGGATACCTAGATATTTAAATGTGTGGTGCGCTACCGAAAGGGAGAGTTGTCCAAATTGTAATGTATCGGGGTGCAAGCCGGGTCAGAAAAAGAATGCCTGTGACTTTGCTTCGTTGATAGCCAGACCAGAAAGCAGTTCGAATTGGCGAAATATTCCCTGGATGGGCCCTAGTGCATTAACCAGGTCCTTGGCATATAAAATTATGTCGTCCGCATATGCCGACATTACATGGGTATGATGTCCCAGTCTAATTCCCACTTGTGCGCTTCAGACCGCAATTTAATGGCCAGGGGTTCTAGCGCGAGTACGAATAACAAGGGCGACAAGGGGCATCCCTGACGGGTGCCTCTGCCTCCCGGATATGCATGGGATATATGACTCCCTGTGCGGGCCCGCGCCGTGGGAGTCGTATATAGTAATCGCACCCACTTCAAATATGCTGGTGGGATGCCAAATTTTCTTAGTGATTCCATCATGTATTCCCAGTGGAGGGTGTCAAATGCCTGTTTTAGGTCTAATGTGATGCAGCCTGCGTTGTGGTCCATAGTGGAAACTGTCCCCATGACATGGTATAAGCGACGGATATTCAGTGATGTACTGCGCGTAGGTACAAAGCTGCATTGGTCTGCATGAACCAAACGCTGCAGATATGGAAGAAGGCGAAGTGCCAGAATTTTACTCAGTATTTTGTATTCTGTGGCAAGTAAAGAGAGGGGACGGTATCCCGAGATGTCCGTGACAGGACGGCCCGGTTTAGGGAGAGATACTACCAATGCTTGCATCATAGTGGAGGGGAGGGATTCTGTTTCCAGCGCAGATTTATATAATTGTTCTAGTTGTGGAACCATAGTGTTTGCGAATGTGTCAAAGAATTCTATCGGTAGCCCATCTAGGCCGGGGGCCTTATTGCGTGGCAGCGCCAGTATAGCCTCTTTAATTTCCGACCCCGTGATGGGGCCCGATAGAGCGTCTTGAGCGGAGCGGTCTAGCTGGGGAAATGTTAGGTCTTTAAAGAGGGCATCAAATGTAACATCTGCCTGTTGTATTGGGGCTTTATATAGGGTCCCATAGTAATTAAAGAAGGTTTCATTGATGTCCCGTTGGGTGACGGCTCGTTCTCCATCTGGAGTGATGATCTCGTGTATGACTACGGTGGGGGGCGCGTCTCGTAGGATGCGCGCCATTAGTGCACCAGATTTATCCGCCTCAGTGTGTTTTAACTGAGTGTATGATTTGTAGTCTATCATTCTGAGGGTTTCTAGTAGTTCGGCGTGTTTGATACGTGCCTCTTGCAACTCTGTTGCCTTAGTGGGGTCTTGTGCCGCATCTTGCTCCAGGGCATTTAAGCTATTTTCAATGAATTTAAGGCTGTTATGTATTTCTTGTCGTGCCCCTGCAGTGGTGCTAATAGCTATGCCCCTGACCACGGTTTTAAACGCATCCCATTTTATGTGTCTTGTGGAGGCAGTTCCGGCGTTTTCTGAAAAATAATTTGTAATGCCAACTGCCAATGTGCTCTTAAATACAGGGTCCTCTAGCATCTGAGGCCACAATTTCCAAGTAGGGACCGGGGTGGGGGTTACACCCCAGGTCAGGGTAAGTTCCAGTGGGTTGTGGTCAGATAGAGTTTTTCCCAGGTAAGTAGTATGCATGACATGCGCTGTGAGTGGTGTGGAGCAAAATATCCTGTCTATTCTTGTCTGTAACTGGTGTGTCGGGGAAAAAAAAGGAGTATTCCCTATTGGCCTGATTTTTTAGTCGCCAGACATCTCCCAACGCCCAACCCTCTGACCACCTAACCAGTGTCTCAGCCTGCTTAAGGGATCCCGCACCTGAAACCGGGGGATGTGAACGGTCCATGTCAGTGTCCATGACCGCGTTGTAGTCGCCGCCTAGGATCCATGGGTGTACCGCCCAATCTGCTAAAACATTATTAATGCTCATCAGGAACTTATCTTGGTCGAAATTAGGGGCGTAAACACTCCCTAATATCACTTGCGTACCATCTAGTGTTCCTCGTACTAAAGCATACCGTCCTTGCGGGTCTATGCGTTGTTCCAGAGCCACAAATGGGATCCTGCCTCTGACCCAAATTGTCGCCCCCCTGGCAAAGGCAGAATATGATGTGGAAAAGATTTGACCCTTCCACTTCTTACGCATCTTTGTGGCTTCAGAGTCAGTAAGGTGGGATTCTTGGAGGAACACTATATGAGCCCTGCGCCTGTTTAATTGTGCATAAATTCTATGACGCTTGTGTATGGAGCCCAGACCCCGCACATTCCAAGTTATTATCGTATATGCATGTGGCATGCGATTAATCTTCTGTGTGCATCGCAGTCAGTAGGTAGGGACACCAGGGTAGATGTGAGGAATTGCAGTGTGTGGGGTGAGCCAGTAACCCAAAACTCCCTTAAACTAACTTGAAATACTAGGTCCAGGGTTCTAACTACACTGGTCCAAACTAATAACACAACAGTGTGAATTGCTAACTAGGTACGAAGTGCGTTCTGGGGGGTGCTTCTTGTGTTGTACCTAATGTTACCTGCGTAATTTGAGCCCAGCGCGCCCAGACCCACAATACATTTGTCACTGTAATCATGTCGAAGCTGGGAGAATGTAATGTGTGGTGCAGCCCATTGATATCTTACCAGTTACTTTTGTAGAGCGTACAATGCAGATGAGACATATCCCACCACCCGACCATGTATCACCCCAGCAGGTCATCGGCTGTCTGAGGAGTTACATTGGGAAACAAGGCAATGCTATTTTCAGAGTCAGAATGAACAGTGTCCTCTTCAGAAGATTCGGATGCTAATTGGAGGTTTGTGTCTCT
Source organism: Calotriton arnoldi (assembly GCA_963921515.1). Classification (NCBI taxonomy): domain Eukaryota; kingdom Metazoa; phylum Chordata; class Amphibia; order Caudata; family Salamandridae; genus Calotriton; species Calotriton arnoldi. The sequence continues at coordinate 2,215,217 of CAWUFW010001745.1, forward strand.
GAAAGTGCTTACTGCTGCGATCGCCTCTGCACGTTCCTGCAATACATGTTCCGGAGTAGGGTTACCTCCCTGGGATTTCTGTGCAAGTTTATTGCGACGAGATCTCCGAGATCCCGGTGTTCTTTGGCTACGAGGCATGCTCTGTGTGGAGGATGCAGAGGTCGTCGGGGGGAACATAACCTCCAGCCATTCATCAGCTTCCTCAGGGGTGTCAAAGAAGTTCGCTTTTTGGTCGTGGATAACTTTCAGACGTGCCGGAAAAAGTAGGGCATACTTGATATCTATGGTTCTAAGTCTCCTCTTTGTTGCTTGGTACGAGGACCTTCTGCGTTGTACAAGCATCGTGTAATCAGGGTATAATGAAAACCTTTGGTTCTCATATTGTATTGGGGGTCCCTCTCTTGCCCTCCGGAGCAGCAAGTAGCGGTCCCTAAAGTTTAATATTCGGGCGATCATAGGGCGGGGCATAGCTCCCGCTATCGGGCGGCCTGATGGGATCCTGTGCGCCCTTTCAACACAGAAAAAAGTGGAGAGTCCTTCCGGTGCCACATGATTTCTGAACCATTGTTCCATGAATTTGGTGGCGTTGGGCCCCTCGCAGCGCTCCGGCAGGCCAATTACACGTACATTGTTTCGTCGAGCCCTTCCCTCGGCGTCATTGACCCGCTCCTGAAGTCCTGTCACCTGGCGTTGTAGTTGTGTTATTTGGGTTGCATGTTCTTTGTGTTGTGGCAGTAATTTGGTTATGGCAGCTTTGTTATCTTTAACGGTAGAGGCAAGTTTGGCATGGTCCGCCTTCAGGAGGGTGAGTCCCGTTGTCAGAAAGCCTATTTGCTGCTCTATGGACTTTCTGGAATCTCGTATCTCCTGCAGAATTTGATCTAGTTTGTCGGGCTCTGGGGTAATGTTCGTGGGTGGGATACAGCTTGGGAAAGACTGCGAAGCAGTGTCGGACATATCCTCCACCTGTTGCGTGTTTGTGGCGGTGCTCTCCTGTGTTTTACCCTTTAGGCGCCCCATGGTGGCTATCCCGTAGCGCGGGATCAGTAGGCAGTCCAATAGGCTTGACGGTGATCGTGGGTACAGTATGTGCCTTAATTGTAGTTGGTGTGGCCCTAAATTTGAGGGATAGCTCCCCCGCGACCCACGTATTGTATGATCTGTTTACTGCGGTCTCAGTGGGAGCTGCGTTGTATATGCTAGGTGGGTACACGTTACTGATTCAGTTAGTGCGTCGGCGTCCCCCCCCTCCAGGCCAGTCAGCCCTCCGTCCCACCAGAAGCCTTCACCAGGAAGGAGTGCGCCACTCATCCGGCTGCATATCCGTGCATAAGACGATGAGGTTGTCCACAACTGCCGCACGCTCAGGCCATCTCTCAATTATTGGCTATTAATATGTTTGTCTGGACCATATAATGACACTGGGCCTTTGTATTGGTGCAGAAGTGCGTACTCTGCAGTGGGAGGATTGGGGACGTCGGGGAACAGACAGGATGTCCTGTTTTCTGGAAGGTGATTTAGGACCACCCCGAACTGTCCTTGGTGTCAGTGGATGGGAGCATACTCAATCAGCCCCAGGAGAGGAGCGTAGGCAGTATCACAAAGTCTCCCCAGTCTCCACTCTTGGGCCTCCCAACCGAGACACAGGGGAGTGCACCCGCAGGGCGAGGGCGCAAACGCGCAGTACTCACTGTCACAGGTCGAATTTCGTTGCAACCGCCATCCACGGGGTACTTCCAGTCTAGTGCGCTGCAAATCAGGGTCCAGTCGGTCTTAGGCCATGCACAGCAGGAAGGTCGCCAATTCACAGCTCGCAGCACTTCAGACTGCGCAATCTGCCAGAGGCCGCTACAATGCCGGCGTGGCGCTCGCATCAGGCCCGGGACCCGGCCGCCGGTCACACGGGCCCCAGGCAGGTTCGCGGCAGCACAACAGGCCCTCCACACGCCGCTCGCCCCAGTAGACTCAGCGGTGCACAGGTTAGAGATAAGAGTCCCAAGTTACATTGCCAAATGGGGGCGTCGCTGGGCATGTGAAGGGGGGCACCGCAACACTCCTCCAGTCTTCAGAGGCCACTTCAATTCCGCCCGGCGTAACAGGCCCGAGGCCCAACCACAAGCCGCGCGCAGCGCCTACGCCCTTTCCAGGCCCGCGGCGGCTCTCTCGGTTCACACGCTCACCTCCAGTGGTATAAGGCCCGATAATCCCCCGCCGTGTAGAGGAGGAGGGGGAGCTCCACACCAGGGATGTAAAAGGGATGGGCCCAGTCGGCAGGATCCACTGGAGTGTCGGCGCGCCTGTATCCGGTAGCCCCCCGACCCACTCACCGGGGGGGGGGCCCGCAGCTGCCCGGATTAGGCGAGGCTCAGTGCTGGTCTTCCACACCGGCAGCGCCGCAGCAGCCTCCCGGGCCGGCGTCAGCACGACAGCACCGGGGTCTGGCAACCCGGGCAGGCCCAAGTCGGCGATAGCGTGCTCGTTCCCCTCGAGGCGCACAGGATCTCCCCAGCCGACGCGGAAGTGGCCGTGTGTCCCGCTTAGTTCTCCTCGTTCATGTGGCGTACCTTTGGGTGAGTATTGCACCCCAGCAACGTAGGATTTTTAAGGATATTGGGGCCCGGGCACGGAGCTCGTTCAAGGTGCGTCCGCCATGCTTGGCGGTTAGCCACGCCCCCCCTTCTACGTTCTGTCCTTTTGGTCCTCATGCGGATGAGGAAATGGAGGATGAAAATAGAGCCGTAGATTCTTAAAGTGGTGGGACTAGAAGAGAGAAAACACTTTTATAATTCCCGATTCTGCCACAGAGATTTAAGACAGTACCAGTGACACTCAATGGACCTCATATTCACAACAACAAGGTCATCAATCTCAATAACATCAACAACAAGCATTGGCATAGCCAATAGGTCTCGCCTTTGGAACCTTATAAGTATTTAGTTATGCAGTACAATATCCTTGGTGCAACAACATCAACTGTTGCATGTCTAAACACTTATAAGGTCCCAAAGGCGAGACCTATTGGCTATGCCAATGCTTGTCTATTGGCATGACACGTCCCTTCATGTAAGTAGAACCTTCGCTCGGTCCAAAGATGCAGGGAAAGATGGCGCCTCACACTGCTATTCGCTGTTAAGAAGAGCCCTCGTCAGCAGTTCAGACCAAATGACGAACCACGCACCAATTGCAGAACAAAGATAACCCCCCTTTGGCTTCTGAGGCTGCATCTATGCTGTGCTCAGGGCCTTACAAAAACGTGAAATAAATAAGAACGCACGCAGGGCTGCTTCAGCTCTGGCGTCCCCCAGTTTGACATTCTTTGTTGCCGCTCTTCCACCCCAAAACCTCCTTCTCCACTGATTCCCTCAATATGATGCTCCACCGGTGCCCCCTCATCTATACACAGCCCCTCTCTAATATGCATTTCATTTGTTTTATAGTGCTACTCATATCAGTGTAGGGTGTCAGAGCACTTTACATGACGCACACGTTATACGGAGCCAATGGCCAATGAGTCATTCCTGTATAAATCAGCCTATAGGAAATGTAACAAAAGACAATGAGGATGACAAGGTGTAGGAGTCCATACTAGTAGGCAGCATCTTTTAAGAGTATTTGATCTGGAGAAGCGCAAACTTAGGATTTAAAACGTACCACAGTGGTTGGCTTTGCCAATAAGAATGTATTTTTCCCCAGAGTAACCCTTTTTAGCAACATTAGGATAATGAAGGACTGGGGGAACCTATACCATGCAGTCTGCATGCAGCTCTTTGATGACAGTTCATATAAGGTGGGCGTGGGTTACACTGTGCTGGTGTGTGGCTTCATCCTGTCGGAAGATCTGGTGGTATCCCAGGGATTCTCAAATGCCCAAGGGGACAGAGAACCACAGGGACGGGGTTTGTGGAATATCTGCTTTTACTTCAGCATCGTGGTAATTCTACGGAGATTACCTTTACATCGTGGTACATTACACTGAGAGCACTGTTCTTCACAGGTAAGGTGGTAAGTAGGACTTAACCAATGTAAAGAATCTGTATTAAAGGTAACATTCCACAGCCAGGATTCCCTGTGTTCTGCAGATGATGGGCATTCCAACCTAAATTACTTACTGTTAGCCCAGCCGCCAAACTTCCAAGCATGAGCGAGTATTAGACCCACTGTGACCTCACTGAGACTCCCGGAGTGGTAACAAGGAGGCAGCAGGCAGCTTTGAGCTGATGGACCCAACACCACCTCGCCACCTCCTGCTTGTCCTGCAGCTCATGCAGAAATCAGGCCGCATATTCAGTCATCTGACTCAACACTGCGGCTACCGGGTGGCCACTAGAAGTAGTGAAATCCAGCTGTACACACAAGAATACCTTCCCCACATGTAGACAAAACCAAGACCTTGATGGGAGGGTGCTAAGGTCAAAATCAGGGCCTTAGTCTCTGGCACAAATGAAAAAGAATGAAAAAGTGAAAAACTCAAGTTGCCGCCCGCTCTTGGTGCGATAAACTGAACACTTGTAGCTGAATGGTCTCAGAAAGACACTTCGGCCTGACTCAGAGTTTGGTGGTAACAGAAAATCCTTTGGTATCTGTAGGAAGTGCTTAATCAGAAGAGAAGCCACCAGGGGGGTTTCCTCTGCCATACAATCCATAAGACGGAGGGGCTTTGTGCTGGAATAAACTTAACTCATCAATGCAGGCAGATAAGTAGTTTCAAGGTTTCTTATTGATGACATATTGAGATTCTTTTCTCACCAAAACGTCTGTGTGCTGTTTCGGGACAAATACGTTGAAACGGATTTCATTCTGCAGAGAAAATCACAGAATCCCACTGGAAGCCAATGTAAATACAAGATGCATGGATGCCATACACATTTGCTCCCAATGGGCTCTCATGCGACTTCCTCTCACAATTTTTTCTATGTGTTAATTCTGTTTGAGTCCCAAACTCTTTTGCTTTTATTTTCTTAAGCTACCTTAAACACACAATTTTACCTCTGCACAGTATTCATGCCACTAAAGAGTTATTACAGTTCAGGCACAGATTTCTATACATCTTTGTAGGTATGTGCTGCGCAACTCTGTGTGGCACAAATGTCAGCGCCGATCAACATTCCAGAGCAAAAACCAGACTAAGCTTTAAAGTTGATGTGAGTGCCACGTAATTGCACATCCTCAGTGGCTTACCTCCTGACAGCTGTCCTTGCATTCTACTGTATACTTGAGAGGGTACCTCGAGCACTAATCTTATGCTAGGTGGAGCAGGGTCATATATCGAAAGGCTTAGGAATGGACAAAGACGCCATTTTGTTCCTGTGCACCCAATGAGATCTCAATATAGCATTGCACTATTTCTCCTGCTTCGTGCAGTGCAGCGCTGCAGAGTTTCACGCAGCACTGCGTTGCATGCGTTAGAAAATCTGGTCGTCATTCTCTTTCCACGGGCACAAACACCATTCTGGCCCCTTCCGCCATTCATTCATTTGCCGAAAATATACTACTTAAGTGTTGTCTTTCCAACGTGCTCGAGGCTTCATCCACACGGACTCTCGATTTGTAAAGAATTGCCTGAAGCTCGCTTTACATATGTGTGGAATACCATCTACCTCTTCCCTGCTTTTTTCAGCATTTAGGAAGTTTGTAAAGTGCTGTTGTGAAGGAATTAATGAAACCCGCTAGCTAGTGCCTCGTTCAATAAAAATCATTTCAATGCGCCTTAAAGTGGGACATCGGCAAAAGATTCAATCCAACACAAGGTTCTTTATGTACACCTCACTGATGCTTTATTTTTCAGTTTCATTCAGTAAAAATAAAAAGAGTACAAATTCGCGAGGTCAGACTTTTTATCTTGTACTGTCTTACTAAATGAAACTGCAGATGTTGAGCACGTTTAAATGCCTACTTTGGAAATGACCACAAACAAACGCTCAGCAAAAACACGTTGATAATAAAGAAACAAATCAAACAGATCGTAAACGGGTCTAAATACTATTAAAAATCACAACAGTCTATTCAAATCTGTGTAATTGTCATGTATTTTTCATTTATACCAGTATGAAAGCTCAGGGTCTAATGCACCTCCTGCAAAACATTGACGGGTATATGTTTGTACGCAGGAAGGACTGGATCTGCCTTTCATCTGCCTAAGGCAGATTAACAAAAACAGATGAGTTTGGTAAATATTTAGTGAATCAAATTCACAAGTCTGTAGCGGCAAACGATACTTAGCAAATGCATGAAACATATTTGCGCCCTGTGCTCGGGTTAAGCAATCGGATGTCACTCGAACCAAAACAACTGATATATGCATTTTGCACATGCACAACGCTGGGGTTCCGAGCCGTGCACAAGGGTGGAATCTTGCATCATTACTAAAAAGAATCCCTGTTTATATTGCAACACAAAAACAGCCTCCTGACACACTTATTTCCCTGCACAGTCATCTAACAGCCACGCTGAGACTAAAGCGAATCCCGCGCTCAGGTGTTTAATGGCCGCCGCCTCCGAGGAATGAAGGGGAAGCTGCCGCGCAGCATGACGCTTCTTCTGAAACACAAGCGCGGCCCCGCGGCCGCGAAAGTTGATTGTTGTAAGAGAGAGAGGGGGAGCAGGTGAGCCCGCGAGTGGTGCGTGCGTGCGCACGCAGTCTGCTCATTTTCAAGCACTGCACTCGTGCTTGTGGCGCGCCCCAGCTCGCTCCCGCAAGGTGGACGCGCCACAAGCACGAGTGTGTGCTTGAAAATGAGCAGAGCGACGGCTAAAGGCCCTCCTATGCAGCGCATGCGCGCTGCGTAGGCGAGACCTAAAAACCAGCATTCCCCTTGGTCTCCCGATAAAAATGATACCTCACTTGTGTGGGTGTCCAGTGAAGAGTCAGCCTAAAACGTATATAAAAATATATATAGCACTTCTAGCTTGCTGTGCTATCCTTTCAATCTCTAAGTTTTTGGCCCTTCCCAGTCGCAAGCCCTTGTCCCACCCATACAAGTGAGGAATCATTTTACTCAGAAGACCGAGGGGAATGCAGGGTGGTAGGAAAGTCGTGCCGGCGTGGTCATCCCAAACAGAAATGTGAGACAAAATTGATTTTTTTAAAGCTAAATTTGAGGTTTGCAGGTGATTATGGGTAGGAAAACGTTGGAAGATCCATGCAAGCCATACCTCCCTGGACTGCCCCGGGTGTCTAGTTTTCAGAAATGTCTGGGTTTGGTAGGTTTCCCTAGATGGTCGCCGAGACCGGGACCAAAAACGCAGGCGACTCCCTCGCAAAACCAGGTAGATTTGTGATTGATAATTTTGAAGTCTCCACAGTAAGTTTTGGGCCATTTCCTGTCGCTGGCACTTGGCCCACACACAGGAGGTACCATTTTTATCGGGAGACCTGAGGGAACGCTGAGGGAGGTCTGGCTCGTCTTACCCAATATCCACTGCAAACCTCAAATTTAGCTAAAAAGTCAGATTTTCCTCACATTTGTATGCAAGAATGTTGTGAGATCACCGCACCCTACCACTCAGCATTCCCCTTGGTCTCATTATAAAAATGATACCTCACTTGTGTGGGTGGCCCGAGAACCTGCGACAGCGAATGGCCAAAAACCTGTAGAGATTGAGGAGGAACCAAAGCGGGTCCAAAAGGGCAGATGGTTTGTACTTTTTAGACTGACCCTGCTTTGGGCACCCACACAAGTGAGGTATCATTTTTATCGAGAGACCGAGGGGAACGCCGGGTCTTAGGAAATTTGTGCTGGCTTGGAGATCTTACACCTGTCCCACACAGAAATGTGAGGAAAATATGACTTTTTAGCTAAATTTTAGGTTTGCAGGGGATTCTGGGAAAAAAATGCTGGGGGATCCACGCAAGCCACACCACCAGCCAAGTGCCAGTACACGCACACCGCCAGCCAAGTGACATCGACGCACACTGCCAGCCAAGCACCATCCACGCACACCGCTAGTCAAGCGCCATCCTCGCACACCGCCAGCCAAGCGCCATCCTCGCACACCGCCAGCCAAGCACCATCCACACACACCGCCAACCAAGCGCCATCCATGCACACCGTCAGCGAAGTACCATCCATGCACACCGCCAGCCAAGCGACAGTCCACGCACACCGCCAGCCAAGTGCAAGAACACACACACCGCCAGGCAAGCGCCAGTCCATGCACACTGCCAGGCAAGCGCCAGTCCATGCACACCGCCAAACAAGCACCAGTCTACACACATCGCCACCAAGTGCTAGTCCACACACACCACCAGCCAAGTGCAAGTCCACACACACCGCCAGCAAAAATGCCAGTACACACACAGCAAGGCAAACGCCAGTACATGAAGACCGTCAGCCGAACTTCAGTTCACACACATACAGAAACTTTCCCTGGTATCTAGTGGTTTTCTGCTCCCCTTGGGGGTCAGATGAGCCTAAAAATATTGCTGATCTGCCCCCAATGGGGGCAGAAACAGCCAAAATATGTCCCTAAAAAAGGGGAGTGACCCTTGCCTATGGGGCCTCTTCCTGACATGCCCATAGACATATCCCTGGTGTCTAGTGGGCTTTCTGCCCCCCGTGGGGCAGATCGGGGGATAATAACCAGCAGTGTTTAATTTGTGTTTGGGGGGTTAGGGTACTGGCATGCCAATTTTGGTATAAAAAAAATCCCTGATGTCTAGTGGGCTTTCTGCCCCCCACCCTCCTCGGGGGGGCAGATCAGGGGCTATTGCCCCCCCATCTGCCTCCAGGGTGGGCAGAAAGACTGTGGCTAATTTTTTGGGGGGTGGGGGCATTGGCAAGCCCATTCTGGGCAGACCCACCCCTGACCTACATAAAAAAATAGTCCCTGGCTTCTTAGTGGGCTTTCTGCCCCCCCAAGGGGGGGCAGAAAGACTGTCCCCTTTTTTTTGGAGGGTGGGGGCACTAGCATGCCCATTTTAGGCAGCCCCTACCCATACATATACAAATAAAAATAATCCCTGGTGCCTAATGGGCTTTTTGCCCTCCCGGGGGGGAGGGGGGAGATCAGGGGATAGTGCCCCCATCTGCCGCCCAGAGGAGCGCAGAAAGACTGTGGCAAACTTTTTTAGGGGGAGGGGGGTATTGGCATGCCCATTCTGGGCAGCCCCCACTGGTGACCTACAAAAAAAATAGTCTCTGGCTTCCTAGTGGACTTTCTGCCCCCACAAATGAAAATAATCGCTGGTGCCTAGTATGCTTTCTGCCCCCCCCGGGGGGGGCAGAGAGGCTGAATTGTGCCCAAACGTTGGGGGGGGGGGGCAAAAGCCCTTGCCCAAGGGGCCGCTCCCCCCCCCCTGGTGTCTAGTGGTGGATCTCTGTTTGGGGATCGCACTCCTGCGGCGATCCCCAAGCAGTGATCCACTAGGGAGGGCACCATTGGAAAGGGGAGATTCTCCCCTTTCCAATGATACCTCTCCCATCTCTGCCTATGTGCTCGGGGGGCTGAGATAGGCCCGCGAGCACGTAGGCAGTGAAAGTGAAACAAGCTCATTTCACTTTCGTTTTCAGCGAAATGACGTCAGTGCGCCATGCACGCTGATCGTCATTTCACTGAAAAAATCATAACAACTGTTTTGGAACAAAGGAAATCCCTCTGGTGCCTGCACCAGAGGGACTTCCAGTGCCATGTGCTCGGACGCGAGGGAGCCGTCCGACGCACACGAGCACTGTTGCGCCGGATGGCTTCCGTGCGTCCAACGCATGGAACGGGTTAAGGAGATCAAATTGATGCAGACGACAACAGTCTCATCAATCATATACATATTCCACCAAGGGGAAATCCCGATCTCAAACAACAATGAATCCGACACTCTGTCTGCTGTGTTCGCCACTCCAGTGGGAGGGAGTGTAACAAACATTTGGACAACTGGAGAAAAATTGCGACAAGTGAGTTCTACATATTATAAAGAGTGACTTTATCATCCAGTTCAAATCTCCACCATCCTTAATTCTACCAAAAAGGGCTCCTCAACATCAGTTACCTCAGTTAAAAATTGAGTTTTCCTCACTACTCTAAAAACAAGCAATAGAACCGGTTTCTCCTTCACATTGAAGGAAAGGTATCTATTCAAGATATTTTCTGGTTCCCAAGAAAGATCATTAACAAGAATTCTGATCAATATTGGATCCAAGCCAGGCCAACAAATACATCAAACATCAAAAGTTCAGAATGTTGGTACTGCCTCAAATCTTTCCACAACTAATGAAAGCAGAATGTATGTGTTCTGTGGATCTTAGGGATGTTTATTTTCACGATCCCAAATGCAGGGAAACGCAGAAAATGTCTCAGATTTCTGATCAACAAATCTTAATGCATGGTGATAGTGGCAGCTTTCATCACAGGAAAAAGATCTTTGGCTACCCATACCTACATAGAGACACACTCGTAGACTCATGCATACAGTCTCATACCCACTTAGAGACTTTTACACCAACTGAGAGACCCACGTGGGCACTCATGCACGCACGCACAGACCCACTCAGATACTCATGCACCCACTTACAGACTCATTCACTCACAGACCTATTTACAGACCCACTCACACACTAAAGTATGTACTCACAGACCCACTGAGACACTCATACACGGACTTACAGATCCACTCAGACAATTATACACCCACTCACACACCCATACAGTCACTACCACACTCAGTCACAGACCCTCTCAGAGACTTATGGACTCAGTCAGTCACTCATACACTCAAACTCACACACCCACTCACGAACTCACTCAGATATACACGCACCCACTCACTCACCCGCTCAAGGCTCATGCATCCACTCACAGACCCACCCAGACACTCGCCCTCCCAGTCACAGAGCCACTCAGACACTCGTGCATGCACCCATTCACCCACCCACTCAGAGACATATACTCTCACTCACAGACCCATTGAGACACCCATACACCCACTCACAGATCCACCCAGACACTCATACATCCACTCACAGACCCACTCATAGTCATTCACACTCCTAGCCCCACTGAGACTTATGCACCCAGTCAGTTATACACTCAGAGACTCATGCACCCACTCACAGTCGCACTCATAGACCCACACACCCACTGACAGAACCACTCAGACATTCACGCTGCAAGTGATAGACCCACTGAGAGACTTATGCACTCACTCACAGACCCACTGAGACACTCATGCAGTCACTCACTCACCCACTCAGACACCCACTTTGACACTCATGTTTTCACTCACAGATCCAGTCAGACAGTTATATACTTACAAATGCACAAAGGCACTCATGCAGCTATTCACAGATTAAGTGAGAGACTTACACAACCAATCACAGACCCATTGCGACACTGATGCACCCACTCATAGATGTACTGAGGCAGTCATGCAGTTTGCTACAGAAGCATTAATAGACTGATGCACCGTCTTACAGATTCACTCAAATACTTATACAGTGAATGAGAGACTTACTGAATACAGTGTTATTCCGTCTCAGAGCAGGGACAGTCAAGTTTGCATTATGTTTTCCCCTCGGTCACCATCCCAAAATTGATTTGGTACCCTGCCCATGTGACGGAATTAGCGGACAGACAACTCTGCATTTTTTATTCTTTTGTAAATATTATATGAAATATAGCAAGGGGATACTTTATCCCTATTTTAAAAAAGGAAACCTGTTAGCTTGGATCTGGCTTATACAAGTATACTTGCTTTGATTGATGAGGAGCTTGTCTTTCGCTTAAGTACTTTTCTGAGAGTTGCTATTCGGGCACGTAAGTCCATGCTAGACCCTTGAATTCTTAACTGTGATTGGTCACGCTGTAAATAATGCTTTTTATTCATTATATTCTAACATGTGACACGGTGTCTTATAATTGCTATTCGGGCACGTATCGTCCATGCAAGACCCTTGAATTCTTAACTGTGATTGGATACGCTGTAAATAATGTTTTTTATTCATTATATTCTAACATGTGACACTGTGTCTTATAATCTCAACAGTCTTTGTATGGTTGTACTTTTATGGATATACTGTTTATCCGAATAAAGATCATGAATTGAATTGATACAGTGATGCATGCAGTTATAGATTACACTGAAAAAGTTATGCACTGTGTTATAGAGATAATAAGGGAGTTGTACATGCTATTATACAGTCATTTAGATAATCATGTGTTTAGTCTGTTGATTATAATCCATTTTGCAGGTATACGTTTTGAATGTGGTGGTGGCTATTGAATGTCTGCATTTGTTTTGTCATGTCGCGACGTATTTGCGGCGATCGCAGCTACCGATGTCACAACGCCCGACATCGCCGCAAAAACAGAAAATCAGTTTAAAAGGTGCAATTGTCACGGCTACCGATATCATCGCGACGCTGAGCGTCACCGCGATATCGAAAAATAGGTTTAAATGATTGTTTTTATACAAACTCACTACACAAATATGACTTTAAACAGTGCAGTAATAAACCCCTAGTGTCTAAAATACTGTAAAATGTTTGCATATATGTGTTTTACACCTCTTAAAAAATGCACGATCGTCGCGGTGTTCGAAGGCATCATGACTCTCGGCGTCCTCGCGAAAACAGGAAGTAGGGTTCAAACACAGTTTTTTAAAAGTTACTACAAATATATGTGTACAAACATTGTCTTTAAGTTTGTAATGTGTATATTGTAATTGAAAAATTATAACTTAAAAAATTCATTCTATGTGGTGGTGTTCGTTAAATGTTTGCATTTGTTTTGCGATTTTGCAACGTGATCATCGCAACGTCGCTGTGAATATAAAAAAATGTAAAGAAAAAAAACTACGCTTATTAATCCTCTGAAGAAAATACAAGCTTATAAAAATACACCTTATAGAGCCATTTTAGGTAGAAAATACAATTTAAAAACCTTAAAAATGTAATAAAAAAATCAAAGGTTACATTGACGTTATAGTTGGGAAATAGAATTTGAAAAACCTTACAAATTCACTGAAAAAACAAAAGGTTACAGGGCCGTTATAGTTAGGATATAGAATTTAAAAAACCATTGAAATTCAATTTAAAAAAAACAAACGTTACAGGGAAGTTATAGTTAGAAATTAGCATTTAAAAACTTTAGAAATTCACTGAAAAAATCAAAGGTTACAGGGACGTTATAGTTAGGAAATGGAATTTAAAAAACCTTAAAAATGCACTGAAAAAAACAAAGGTTACAGAGACGTTATAGTTAGGCTCAAGTTTCACTCGTACAAAACCAATTAAATTCGGCAGTTCACGCATACACGGCATCTCGGTACTTGAAGTGCTGTTCGTTTTGCTCAAGTGAGCCGCCTTGCAGTCAGTAAATAAAACACAATAAAACCCATGTGGGTTGCTCGGCATCCTCCTTAACTGGCACATACACATTGTTGCCCTGATTATTCAGCTTCCGTCCTGTACTGATGTCGGCCACTGGCGTCATCCAGGTCTGCTTTGACGCAGCGGGACTCCTTCACGGCTAGGCACAGCCGTCAAAATACATCCGCAAAGTTTACCTCAACGAAGGAGCCCAAACCACGGGTGAGTGTTGCTATTCAAATTTTAATCAGGGCTGCAGCACAAGTTGGTAGGATCACAAGCGGCATGTTCATGAGCCGACGCGTTTCGGGCCTCTGCCCTTTGTCACAGGCTGATTATACTGGCATTACAAAGCGAATGGTGCACCTGTGTTCCATTAAGTATCCCGCCTCAGTGGGCGTGGCCGCATACACGGCATCTCGGTACTTGAAGTGCTGTCCGTTTTGCTCAAGTGAGCCGCCTTGCAGTCAGTAAATAAAACACAATAAAACCCATGTGGGTTGCTCGGCATCCTCCTTAACTGGCACATACACATTGTTGCCCTGATTATTCAGCTTCCGTCCTGTACTGATGTCGGCCACTGGCGTCATCCAGGTCTGCTTTGACGCAGCGGGACTCCTTCACGGCTAGGCACAGCCGTCAAAATACATCCGCAAAGTTTACCTCAACGAAGGAGCCCAAACCACGGGTGAGTGTTGCTAATCAAATTTTAATCAGGGCTGCAGCACAAGTTGGTAGGATCACAAGCGGCATGTTCATGAGCCGACGCGTTTCGGGCCTCAGCCCTTTGTCACAGGCTGATTATATTGGCATTACAAAGCGAATGGTGCACCTGTGTTCCATTAAGTATCCCGCCTCAGTGGGCGTGGCCGCATACACGGCATCTCGGTACTTGAAGTGCTGTCCGTTTTGCTCAAGTGAGCCGCCTTGCAGTCAGTAAATAAAACACAATAAAACCCATGTGGGTTGCTCGGCATCCTCCTTAACTGGCACATACACATTGTTGCCCTGATTATTCAGCTTCCGTCCTGTACTGATGTCGGCCACTGGCGTCATCCAGGTCTGCTTTGACACAGCGGGACTCCTTCACGGCTAGGCACAGCCGTCAAAATACATCCGCAAAGTTTACCTCAACGAAGGAGCCCAAACCACGGGTGAGTGTTGCTATTCAAATTTTAATCAGGGCTGCAGCACAAGTTGGTAGGATCACAAGCGGCATGTTCATGAGCCGACGCGTTTCGGGCCTCTGCCCTTTGTCACAGGCTGATTATACTGGCATTACAAAGCGAATGGTGCACCTGTGTTCCATTAAGTATCCCGCCTCAGTGGGCGTGGCCGCATACACGGCATCTCGGTACTTGAAGTGCTGTCCGTTTTGCTCAAGTGAGCCGCTATAGTGTTCTATAGGAGGATTTATTGACCCCATATTGACATGCCTTGCAGGATCTGCATTTGAAAAAGCCCTTTCGTTGGGAAAGCCACGTGGTTTTGGTACAGTTCCACGGATCATTGTGGACTAACTCGTCTCTCATTGAAGGAGCTTTACTATAGGTGATTGCTGCCCTAGTGGGTAGCAAATGACCTATAGTTGGATCGCTTAAAATAAGGGGCCAATTTTTCTTGATAATATTGTTGATGGCTCTCGCTTGTTTGCTATAGCCAATGATAATTCTGAAGGTTTCAGTATTTTCAGAGTTTTCTTGCTGCTTGTATGTTTTACTGGGTCTAGTTCTATTTGACCCTGACTGTAGTGTTAGTAGAGCTTCTCTTTTTATAGCGTTGCTTTTAGCTATTGCAGTTGAAATTGTCTTTTTAGAGTAGCCTCTCTCAAGAAACCTTCTTTGACTGGCTAGTTGGGCCATCTGTAGGTCATCGTCATTGCTGCAAATGCGTTTTAATCGGAGCATCTCACCATACGGTATACTTTGTATTAGGTGTTGCGGGTGAGAGCTCCTAGCATGCAAAACTGCATTTCCGGCCGTTTTTTTGCGATGTAGTCTGGTGGCAATTTTTCCTTCCCTGATATAAACCTGTACATCAAGAAAGTTGACCACTTGATCACTTACGGTAGCTGTGAACTCTAAATTGAGGTTGTTAATATTGAGGTTATCAATGAATCTTTCCGCCTCTGGCTGGGTCCCCTGCCAGATGATAAAAAGATCATCGATATACCTTAGCCAAACCCTGATGTTTTTGGTGACTACTTTCTCATGTTCTTTAAGTAGGACCAGCTCCTCCCACCATCCCATGTGGAGACATGCATAACTGGGGGAGAAGCTGACCCCCATGGCTACACCTCGTAATTGTTGAAATAAAGTATTCTGGAATATAAAGATGTTATTATTCAAACAGAATTCGACCATATCTCTAAGCATTTTGCTATGATGTACAAACTCAGGTGGTCTCTGATCAAGATAGTATGTCAAAGCCCTCATGCCATCCTGATGGTTTATAGATGTATAAAGTGAGGAAACATCCAACGTAATTAAGAGATAATGATTGTTCCACTCACAATTCTGTATTTTTGTTAAAAAGTCTCCAGTATCCCGGATGTATGAGGGTAAATGTTGTACAAAGTCTTGAAGGAAATAGTCTACATATATGGAAGTGCGCTCCAGGAGGCTGTTTCTCGCTGAAATAATTGGTCTTCCCGGCGGTTTGGCGGGGTCTTTGTGTATCTTAGGGATAAAATACATGATAGGTGTTACTGGATGATCATTCCGCAGGAATAAGTATTCCTGTTGCGTGAGTAACCCTACGTTCTTCCAGGCTATCAATTTCATCCTATATGTATTGTATGTAGTCCCAAGAGTTGCCTGGTCACATTTGTGATAACATTGCCTGTCCTGGAGCTGACTCATTGCTTCTTTAATGTAGTCCCGTTTTATTCCACAAGACTAGATTCCCTCCCTTATCAGAGTTACGAATAACCAATTCCGTGTTGGATTTGAGTTTTGTCATCAGTGAGTGATATTGGATGTCCGTTTTGTTTTTCTTTGTTCTAGTCAATCTCTGGACTTTGTGATTCAGTTTCTTAATATCACTCACTATTTGCTCTTGAAATATCTCGATTGCATCACGAGGCGTGATTGGGTTGAAGCTGGAGCTGGGTTTGAACGGTGTTACTTCAGTACCACGATCTTTTTTATTGTATGAAGGTGCATTTCATTCTTCAAATTGTGTGGAGGTCATATTTTCATCCAACAATTCTTGCATCGTTTGGAGAGCAGGCATGTCAGTTACTGTAAGGCCAAATGGAGGAGACAGCTGTGGTAATGGTTCTTGATGAATAATAATGTTGTTCTCGGAGGATTTGTTTTGTTGTGCAAAGTATTTTTTAAGTTTCAATTTTCGTATACTTCTATAAATATCCATGCGAGTTGCAACATAATTAAAAGAACTTTCCGGACAGAATGAAAGTCCTAACGATAATAGTTGCTCCTCCGCTTTGGTCAAATCAATATTTGCCAGATTTATTACAGTTGGACTTATTGTTGGGTCTGTCGTCTCCAATTCCGGCGTGTTTGTTGTCCTCGTTTTTTGGGAGAGCTTGCATTTTGCTGCTCTCCTCTCTCGGCATTTTGTAGTTGATTTTTTGCTTGAGATTTCATTTGGTTTCTGGGGCGCAGGGTTTGCCTGCGCTCCCGGCATAAAAAATCCACTTCTTCCACCAGTGAGATTTTGACTGGTATTTGTTGTGCAGCATGACTTTGGGGATCTTGTTCCGTCTCGCTCTCCATCGCGGAGCTGAGGTCCGAGGTAGAAGCTGCATCTGTTTGAGCTCCCCACCTGTCATATTCGATTTTGTTCCCTGGGGCATGCCATATTTAGAAGCCTTGAATGAATCGAATTTTCTCGCAAATGTAAAAATGCGGCCACACTCATAATCCATACGATCTCTATGGAATTTAAATGCCTTCCTTTCACGAATAATATCTTCCTCCTTCTTCAATCTTTTAGTCATCTCCTCTTTGAGTTTACTTAGTTCATCATTTTGCCCCATTTCAGCTAGTTCAGTGTTCAAAATATCAATTTCATCCTGTAATTTTAAGCGGTCTTTCTCAGCGTATTTTATATATATATATATATACACACACACACACATCGGACTTAAATACATTTTTATTGTATCACACTTCTCCACACGAAATGCTGCAATGTTGTTTCATAATTAAATTGCTGCAGTTCTCTGCAAATAAGAAGCAATTAAAGCTGGCCTGTCACAGATGCATGGGGGTGTCACCAGACTAGTCTTCACTGAGATGGCTTCCTTCAACATCAGAAGAATATAAATACAGAAATGTTTCGGGGCCCCACATGTAGGAAGGACAATTCTATGTTCATGACTTCAGTTAGAATACCTACGATGCAGAATTAGTATTACAAATAAAAGTAACATTCTCATGTGAGCGATGTACTGTTATAACAAGCACAAGTTTATAATATTATTTTTTATAATTGTATTGGAATTTTTTATTGTGAATGCATGCATGGTGTTAGAGTGTGTTAAGTGTAATGCCTGTATTAAGCATGAACAAACGAGTGCATGGTCAAGTGCCTTTATGAACTGGTCTACGTTGCTGGCAGTATTCTGCTGTTATTGTAACCCTGTTTTACTTTTAAAATAAGCTATTTTCTTACTTGACTACTTTGTTTATAGCAAGCACCGACAAAAATAGATCTTTTTTTTTTTTTATTAACTTTATTGGTTTTTTAACAAGGTATACAAAAGCGTATATCAGCGTACGCGAGGTTATCCCAGGCGAAATTTTACATGTACATGTAACACGTGAGGGTGGTACCCTACATGGTTATCACGGGCCTAGCCCAGCGCCCATTGGCGGCTGGTAGACAGGACAGGCAAAGGAAAGGGTAAAGGAAAGGAAAAAAGAAGAGAAAAGAAGAGAAGAGAGGTAGGATCCACGGCTAGGGGAGCTATAGTATCACATTTGCATATCTATACAATTGAACGAATAACGATGCTCGACATTGGCAATTTTACATCACCTGGCAGACCATTGAGTGTACACATGACGCATTTATCTTGAATACAGTTAATACAGCTGGTACAATAGTAAAGCCTCTAAAAAGTTCCATAGTGTCCTGGTACGATAGTAAAGTCCCTGGGTTTGGTTCCTTCCTGAGTTCTTTTATTCACGGGGGTTCATAGGAGTCTAGCAACGTGTCTAAAGAGTTCCATAGTGTCCTGGTTTACGGTTTCCATGAGGAGCTTTGTAAAGCTATGTTGTTGGCCCCTCTGAGATGGATGATCCAGTTTAACCAGCTCTTATACGACGTCTTGCTTGTGTCTTTCCAGTTGGCAAGAACCATTTTTACTGCCGAGGTTATTAATAGGTCAAAAAGGTCTCTGTCAGATTCATTTATCCATTTTGTACTTATGCAGGCCGTGGGCAAATTGAATGTATCTCTGTCCAAATTACTTTAAAAAAAAAAACCCTATGAAGGTAAAGATTTTGTCCCAAAACGTTTTGAGTAATGTACAATGGAAGATAAGGTGGGCTAAGTCCCTCGTCTCCTGATTGCAGTTCCAACACATTGCATCGCTTCGGAGCCCTAATGTAAATAACCGGGCCGGGGTCCAAAATGCCTTGTGTAGTAGCCAGTATTTGGTTTGGGAGAGAACCGGGGTGATCTTATTACGTGAGACGGATCCCCATACCAAGGGCCATCCCTGCTCTTTTGGCGTCTCTGGTGGCAGTTGACCCCAGTAGGCTATTGCTTTGTCATTAAGTTTGGAAGATTTTGGGCGGAGAAGTTTATATATCTGTGATACCTGATGTCCCAGTTTGTTAATGTTCAACACAAATATGGAGATTGAGGGTTGGGCGTTAGATAGTTTTGATTTTGTGATTGCCGCTCTAATATTTAAGAAGGTGTAGAATTCGATGTCAGCTAGGCTATACTTCACTTGGAGGTCCGAAAATGTGAGCGGGTATGTGGAGTTCCCTAGTTGATAAGGGAAGAGGATTCCCTTCTTGATCCATGTGTCTAGGGTTAGGCTTTTGCCTTTATATTTAATCTTGCTATTGGCCCAGAGGGATTCTAAGTTAGATCCTTTAATACTGTTTTCCAGTTTTTTGTCAACCTTAACAATGCTATCTTTGTGTTTTAAAAAATGGATTTGGAGGTCTGTGGGTATAGTCTATTTGTTGTTAGCAGTGCGAGGGGGCTTAGGTTATTGAGGATTGCCCTCTCCACCTCTAGCCATGCCGGGGTGTAACCGGTAGGTGGAGTTATCCAGTATGAGCCTTGTTTTGCCAGGAACGCCAGCTGGTATAGTCTGAAGTCAGCTAGGTTCACTCCTCCTAATGTTTTAGCTAGCCTTAGTTTCTTGATACTGTTCCTTGCTTTTTTCCCGCGCCACAGGAATTTAGAGATGAGATTATCTAGTTTGCGGTGGAAGTCGTCAGTTAGAAGGAGCGGGAGCATGCTGATGAGGTAGTTGACCATTGGGGTGATCATCATTTTGATAGTCTCGATTCTGCCCCACCACGTAATGAATTTTGGTGACCAAGACTCCAAAAGCTTCTTTATTTTCCCTAGTAATGTTTTCTCGTTTTGGTGTAGGGTGTCTATCATGTTACTACCAAATTCGATGCCTAGGTATTTTATGTAGCCTGTTTGCCATGCTAGTCCCGACCCTCCCAGGACCTCCCTCGTACAGTGGATGTTTAATGGTTTGAGTTCTGATTTCTCCCTGTTGAGTTTGTACCCCGAGAGGTCGGAATATCTAGTTATTGTGTCCATCAGGGCATCAATTGATGTCTTTGGCTGTTCCGTTACGATTAGTATGTCATCTGCGTAAGCGGCTAATTTTATTTGGATGCCATTGATCTCTACCCCCTAAGAATTAAGAGAAATTAAAACACTTGGGGCCATATGTAGGTAATTTCTATTTACCGATTCCTAAATACCGAATTTTACCGATTCGGTATTTAAGAATCGGTAAATAGAATGTAGGTAAACATTCGGTAAATTTTACCGATTCGGTAATATTCGTTATTACCTATTCGGTATTTACCGAATCGGTAATAAGGAATACCTTCCCATTCATTCCTATGGGCCTGGAGGCCCATAGGAATGAATGGGAAGCCATTCACTATTACCGATTCGGTAAATACCGAATCGGTAATAGGGGGAGCATATTCAAGGCTGGCAGGGTGTCAAATTGACACCCTGTTGCACCCCTGAATCGTGCATGTGTGCACATGTGGCGCACATACATGCCCTAAGGGCATGTATGTCTGCCACATGGCACTTTTAAACATGCACAACATTTATTTTTAAAAGGTATTCAGTATTTACCACCAACTTGTAGTTGGTGGTAAATAACGAATCCTGAAACCAAAAATGCACTCACTTGAGTGCTCCCTACATAGGATTTAAGGAATCGGTAATTTACCGATTCCTTAAAATAACGAATCGGTAAATTACCGATTCCTTAAATCCGGCCTCCTACATCTCAATTGCCTAAATACCGGTCGGTAACAGGAGATTTACCGAATTTCGGCCGTTACCGACCGGTATTTAGCTACCTACATATGGCCCTTACTTTGCTAAAGTTCCAACCCTCTCCTCTCCTCACTACCGGATGACAGCACACTGCTGGAACCAAGAGGCAAAAAAGGAATCCCTCTTTCATTTCTCTAGCACAGTGGTTCTTAACCTTTTGACTTCTGTGGAACCACTTAAAAACCATTACTGGAAGCAGGGATGCCTACTGACTCATTAATGGAAGCTGGGAAACCCCACTGAGTCATCACTGGAAGTCGTGTACCCCGACCAAGCATTTTTGATTATTTAAACCGCAAAACAGTACACGAAAATAATGAAACATGTATTCATCACTCAATCACCCAAATGATGAAATGTGTTATTTAATTCACAAACAAATATAAAGAAATCTAAATTTCAATTTTAATGGGAAAGCTTTTCTAAATTCAATTGAGGCCACTCAACATCCATAATATATTCTGCTCGATGCACTGCCATTGTCCCACAAATCAATCTGAGGATACTAACTTAATTTTTAGCCTCCAATTTCAAATTTGTTCTCATTAACAGGACGTTTTAGAGTTTTCAAATGTAAATTTTACTTCTTTAATTTATACACTTCATTCTTTTTATCTGTTAACATTATTTAATTTTCTAAGCTGTCACGGACTTCCAGAGTAGGCCTCACGGACCCTAAGGAGTCCCCAGACCACAAGTTAAGAACCACTACTCTACCAAACCACCCTCACTCCCTCTTCAAACCCAGCCTGCATTTTTGTCTAACAAAACAGATCATTTATATAAAACACTGTCTATTCTCTTGATGGTAAATGAGATACCAGGGCCAACCCTGTTCCTACTATCCCAGGCCCAAGAACCCCTGGGACTCACACACCCTGTTCCACCAGAGATGACAAAACATGCTGCAATGCGTCAAGACTACCACACCTCCCCTAGAACTGAGCTTTATAAATATACTGATGTTATGGTTCTCTTTACTGAGCTGGGGGATCAGCATGTGGCCTTGTATGGAGGTCATCCAAAAAAAGGGTTAGTCCTGCCCCCTCTCTTCCCTGTACCAGGTGCCCTTCTATGAGAGCGGAAAGATAATGCCTCTTTGTGATCTGCATGGAGGTCTGTAAGAGGGACACTACAGTGCCTCAAAGAAGTCCTTCCCTTCTTCTCTATGCGTCATTCGTCAGTATACACTTTACCCTCTGTACAAAGCAGTTTGAGCAGCGAGTGTGTGGAGGCATTTGTTAGAGTGCCTCAAAGCTTCTCCCATCCCATGTACAGAGATTACAGAACATACTGCTCCATAAAATGCATGCCAGTTTTGAGCATGCAAGCTTTTGCTGTGGATTTTTTCTGTTTGTTTGTCACTTAGCTTCCTGCTCTTTGTCTGTCCTAAGAACCCAGCCACCCCATCTGTCTAGCCATCTTAGTTTTACTGCAAAGTGCTCATCACTTCTAAACCACCTCAAAGCAATTTGTGGGGATTAGAAACAAAGTAGTTGTATACCTGCCAAAGACCATACAGACTGTGTGCAAGCAATGTTTCTATGACGTTGTTCTATACAATCACCTCAGTTGTGCAGCAGCAGAAGATGGTGGACGTGCTGGGGACTCCGAATGTGCGGCCTTGCAGAGGTGTATTTCTCCATTGCAGGTATGCATCGCGCCGTAGAAGTAGGCCCTGCAAGTTATATTGCAGCGTGATTGAAGTATCGGAGACCACTTCACTGAAAACTGCCCCACCCAATTCACACAGTAGGGCAGATAGAACGCAGCCTGGGCTCTGTGTCAGGGCCGCCTGCTTTCCACGTCCAGCTAACATGTCATATCACGTCAAAACCCATTTTATCTGCAGCTGCGGAAGAGCAGTGTCCTGTCACGATCAAAACTTGCAGCTTGGTTTTCTTTTAAGCAAAACAAATTAAGCCACTTTGGCTCATCACTAATAAAACTGACAGCAACAACAGAAAAGATGATTTCTATGCGGAAGAAAAAAGCAACAGAGACAGCTGTAAATAATGGGGCACAGCTTAGATCGGTTAGCAAATATACAATAGAAATAGTCACTACTACGAGGAATCTTTCGTTCATTCTGACACATAATGCATAGGTTGTCATCCCTCGCTTACTCCTGGGGTAATATGAAAGCTATGACTAAAGGCCCCATACACTGCCCAGTTCCCTTCTAATAGAAAGTCTCCTGCTCAGACATGTGAACTCCTTCAGCTGATGGGCGTGGCCAAACCACCGGCCAACATGGTCACACGGAATTGAAGTTGGCTGCCCTAAAAATACCACTGCGATGAGATCCACGCAACCATCCGCCTCCTTCTGAGCCGTGAGGAACCCCAGACATTATGGGCATGTACTGTCTGCCATGGCGGTGGGTGATCCGGCGACATGAGTTATAACCCCGGAGCGGCGTGCGGAATCCTCCCTCTAGGACCTGCATCAACCCTGCCGTGGCCGTGCCTGAAGCACACACACCATCTAGATCCGCTGGGCTGCCCAAAAACTATCTGAGCCCGGGCGGAGGCGCTGCTACCTGAGTCTCGGCCGCACTCCCGCACCACCCGCTACCGGCTCTCGCTTGACTAAGGGCCATGGCCTGTACTATAACCCCCGCACTGTGCCCATTCCAGTGTACATGTACAAACCCAACCTTGTATTCCCTAATAAACAGCCAACATGCGTTGTGGTTATAGTGGTCATTGTTGGCCGCAGTTTTATTAGGATTACATGTATACACTTTGGTCATAAATTGTATGACCCCTGGTCATAAATCATCATTTGTGAACTGTCATACTTTGGGTCATAAATCATATACTTTGCATGTCATACATATTGTTTGCCGTACATTGTATGTACATCACCAGTTCGTAAATGGCACTGACAGTTCATTGGTTAGTTCTTTTGTAGTCTTATCTCCTTTCTTGTCCCTTCTGGGTCATACCATTGTTCGGTTAGTTTACACGCTCTTTGCGTGTGGGGGGTAGCTAATCCCCCGGAGTTAGGCCCCAACTCGCTACCTTGTTAGACTCATTTGTGCCCTACAGTCCGGCGGGGTCTGAGCTGCGAGTGCCGTCTCCGTTTGCTACCCCCTTTTTGCTAGCCCAACTCACCCTGCCGTGAGGCATCCCAAAGTGAGTGGCCCTACTCCTACACACCGCCCTGTCGGTGTGTCTCCATAACCAACCATTGTACCATTTCTTCTCCGCCACGCCGTCAGGGAGGCTAACGTCTTCCTGCGGCTTCCCCCAACCTCCTTATTCTTTGTTTTTTGATTTTTTTACTTGCAACCTGCCAGGGCCATTGCGCCCCACAGGTTATCCCAGAAAACACGCATCCCGTCTTCAGATAGATGCACCCCGTCCCGCCCATACAGTTCTGGGCGGCCTGGGTGGATGAGCCCATGCCTGATGCTTTCCAAGCCGTTGGTTTTGCAGAACTTGTTAACTGCAATGTTCAGTTTTCTCCTTGAATTATCGACTGCTTTGTGTGACTCGGCTCCCCGCCACACCATTCTGCTGATCACTTCTGACCAAATGATGGTCGTACTCCCAAAGCACCTTGCTGCCCCTGTGAGGTCCGCCTGGATGTCTTGAAGGAGTGCCTTCCTCCCCCTTTGGGCCAGGTCATTACCCCCAAGGTGGATTATCAAGATATCCGGGTGCCACGCTGTGTCCGCCTGTAGTTCCCTAAGGGCCACTGGCAGCTGATTCCATCTCATCCCTGGTTGCCCCAGCCAGCGGATGCATGTGCTTACTGGTCTTCTTGTCTGCCTGTGGCCCCCCCGCTGCCAACAAGTCTGCATCCTGGATACGAAAGAGTGGCCCGCTACCCACACCAGGCGGGGTCGCTTTCCTGCTGAAGCAATGGTCACAAATGTCAGACGGCCTCTCGTAATGGGAAACATCCTTAACAACGAAGTCTGAATAACGAATGACCTGAACCACGAATCCCGAACAACGACCAATCAGTTAACCATGACATCCTTAACAACGACTTTCATAAACCACGTCCGCAACACCTCTGACATGACTCACTCGGCACCAGGCAGGCGGGCTCTGATGATTGGATGCAGGATGTTAACCCGGTAAACGCAAGGACAAATCAGTTTTAAACCCCAGACACACGTAAAACTCTTTCCAGCATATCTGAAGAGATCACGCTTATGGTCCTAGAGTAACAAGAGTGTTGTTTTTATTTTGCCCACTTTTTAGTAATGTAAAAGGACATACGTTTTACAATTAAATTTTTTTGCAAATTATTCCTAAGAGCAGCCCAGAGGAAATATTATTGTCAACAGATGGCTGATTTACTGCATCGTCATGAATATTACAGCATCTCAGGAATGAAAGGAGACCCAGCGGCTCGGAGGTTTGGCACCATGTTCGAAAGCTCATTACCTCAAGGTCACCCACCGCATGTTCGAATCCAGCTCTGCGGAGCAGGTGACAGAAAGCTGTTGCTGCTGCTGCCTCTGCCGTTTCTCAGTCAAGGCCTCGTAGCCTTGTGCTTGATTTGAGCTGGTGGTTAAAGGTGCTAGGCACCACACTTAATCGCGTCCCCTTCATGGGGGAGGGCAGCAGCACTGGCATCAGAGCAGGCTTTAATAAATAATAAAAACATGCTCTCTCCGATACAGCGCACGTTTCCACAGCCCTGCAGCAGAGAGAGATGCCTAAAAGAAAGTAAGTTCACATACAGAAGATTGTGCCTCAAAGGCCATTTCTAGGTTTGGAGATAACCTGGGAACATAAGCCCTGGGGTCACGGAGAATGGTTGTGCATCTCAAAAACATGTAGATTATAAAGAACATAGTGGTGTAAATGGGTATTGAGCAATTTGAATATTTTTTCGTTGTTTAGGTACTCGTTGTAAACAATGTAGTGGTTTGACATTGCTCGTTGTTTAGCCTTCGTGGTTAAGGAATTCGCTGTTTAGGCAGCAGATGTTTAATCATATATCCCTCGTAATGGGGGATGCGACCCCCCTCCCCCCATGCTGGAGCCCCTATGTCTGTACCGAGGGCTTTTACAGTAGCTGTGGTCTCACGTAGGTCCTGTATGCCCGGGGACGCCATCTGCCTACTGCTTGTATCCCTGCCTCGGTCATACAGTGTTGCGCTGCTGAGGTTGCTGCACCAATCCTAAATGAGTGAGAGCCAAAGGCCGCGGGGGGTAGCCCCGCTTTGGCATGGGCCTGGCGCATCACTACTGTGAATTGAAATTTGCTTAGGTGGCTCCCATCCCCATGCTTGAAAAGTGGACCGTCCCGATGGTCGTGCCGCCATGCACGTGAGCAGGCAGCATACGGCGCAGTATCTGTGGTCCTTGATACACTTTAGCTGCACTACCGCTCGATTGCCGGCCTGATCCGTCTTTGACCGCCTCAGTAATAGCTCAACCTCGGCTATCTTGGGTTTGACATCGGCTGCCTGCAGGCACTGCCCTGCTGGCCCCATCCCTCCTGGGCGCTACTAGCTCACTGAGCCGAAAGGCCCCAAAGAATGCGGTGGAAAAGGCCGCCCTAAAAAGGTGGAGCTCGAAGGTATCCCTCGTTATCTCCCTTAGCGTGTCCAAAAGCTGGCCCAATCTCGTGAAGTCTATTGATCGCCTGCTGTCTGCCCTTACCCCTTCTAACCGCTTCCACCCTTTCATCGCTGCTTTAATGTAATGGGAGGCCGTGGGGTCCTAGCCTGCCTAAATCTTGGTGAAGTGGTCAACGGCGGACAGGTGGGCCTGCGTCCACGATCTAGACTTTTTGCTGGTGAATGCCCACTGGATGAACCGCTCAATTGCTCTTCTTGTTTCGCCCATGTTCTCCAGTGCCTGGATTCCTCCTACTTGCATCACTGTCCCTGCGTATTTTTTGTAGCGCCTGGCCGCTTTCGGGGCAAGGGATTGGTTCACTAGTGCTGACAAGTCTATCCCACCAGGCCCCACAACCGTTCTGGGAAGGGGGTCATTACTTGTTCTGCCCCCGGGGCCAATTCCCTGAATTTGCTCATCTGTGCTCGTGAAAGGGCGTCCGCCACTGCGTTTTCCACCCCTGGTACATGACGGGCCTTCAGGTCTAAGTTCCCCTCCAACTGCAATTTAACCAATTGCTGCATTAGCCTCAGTGTATCTGGGCACCTGGCTGAGCCCCTATTGATTGCCTGCACCACCCCTTTGTTGTCTGACCACAGCGTCAGCTTCATGTTCCTCAGTTCCCGCTTCCAGACAGTTAGGGCCACTATAATGGGGAACAGCTCAAGAAATGTAATGTTGTTGGCGATGCCCTGCTTATGCCACCAGCTTGGCCATTGGTCTGCGCACCATCTGTCGCCCAGGATTGCCCCGAAGCCTGTGCTACCTGCAGCGTCTGTGAACAAAGCTATCTGCCTGGCTGTCACCCAGCCTTCCCTCCAGATTAGGACACCGTTGAAATCTACCAGGAATGTGTCCCACATCAGCAGGTCCTGTTTGACTGCTGCCCCCAGCCTGACGTGGTGGTGTTTGTGAGTGAGTCCTGCTGTTAGCTGAGTTAAGCGCCTAGTGAAAACCCTTCCCGTTGGGATGTCCCTGGCAGCGAAATTGAGTTTGCCAATCAACCATTGGAGGTCGCGGAGAGTTGCCTTGACGCGGCAGCAGAGGCCCCTTATCTCCACCCTGAAATCCCTCACTCTCTCCTCGGGTAATCTGGCTGTTCCCGCAACTGAGTCTAGTTCTATCCCCAGAAATGTGATCTTTGTAGCGGGGCCTCCTGTCTTCTCAGCTGCCCTCGATCTAGGTCCACTCTCTCCCCGCAGCTCCGCTGTGCCGTCTCTTGCCTCCAGACCCCGCCCCTCCTCCATGGGAGGTTCGAGGCTGCTGCCCGTTCCTGCGCCTGCTGCCCGCTCCAACTGGGACCAGACTGCCCTTCCAACCTCACACTGGCCGAAACCCCGCGCATCCACAAAGCCAGAGCAGGCGGAAGATCCTTCTCTCACATTGCAGTCAAGACCTGGAACGAGTTACCGGTAGACATCAGACGCGCCCCCTCCCTGAACACCTTCAGGAAGACCCTCAAGACCTGGCTCTTGGGCTAAACAGATCTGCAACCCCCCATCCCCCCCGGTCCCCTCCTCAGCGCCTTGAGACCCTCACGGGTGAGTAGCGCGCTTACAATTCCCTGATTGATTGAAGCGGGATCCCTAGCTCCCCAGCTAACTCTTGGAATGCTGCCAGTGTGTCACTACATTCTGCTGACTTTGCGGGGCCTGTGAACAGAAAGTCGTCTAGGTAGCCTGTCATGCAGGGCCCATTCCAGAAAGGTGCTGAATTGTTCGAAGTATGCGCAGGAAACTGCGCACCCCATAGGCATTGCTTTATCAATTTACAGGGCCCCTTCCCACTGAAATCCCAAGAGGTGAAAACTTGACGGATGCACCGGTAAGAGACGGAAGGCTGACTCTATGTCCGCTTTCACCATGAGGGCCCCTTGGCCTGAGGACCTTACTAAGTCGATGGCGTCGTCGACTGTAGCGTACCCCACGGAGCAAGCTTCAGCACTGATCCCGTCATTTACTGACCTCCCCTCAGGAAAGGAGAGCTGGTGAATTAGTCTGAACTGACCTGATTCTTTCTTGGGAACTACCCCCAGTGGCGAGATTACTAACCCCTCTTGCATGTGAGGCGGCAGGGGGCCCTCTATCCTACCCAAGGATTTCTCTTTTTCCAGCTTTTTGCGTACCACCTCAGGGTGTTGTATTGCCGATTTTAGGTTGTTTGCACCGCCCAGCGGGAGTGGGCCCTCAAATGGTATAATGAACCCTTCCTCAAAACCTTGCACCAGGACTGCGGCGTCTGTCTTGTTGTGGTATTTATTGGCTAGCCTGCAGAGTTGCTGTGTGTTGCTGGGGGACCTGGCTAACCGCTAGTTGTGTAATCCCTTTGCCCCCCCCCTCTTTCCTTGACTAGATCACTGTTTCCTTTTCTTCTCTTTCTTGTCCCCTCTATGCTCTTTCTTGCGTCTGCACCCTGCCGCCGGGTGCCCTCCGCCACACGCGAAGCATATGTGTTGGAATTTGCATGAAGCCCTCCAAGTGCATTCATTGGTGTCGTATTTCCAGCAGATTGCCGCCGGCCCGTTGGGGGGGTGGAGGTTTCCATGTGTTAAATGGTTTGGGCCTATGAAAGGACTTGCCCTTCCCCTTGTAGAAGGAACCCCGAAAGGGCTGCTCGCTCTTTCCTGCCCATGTTTTTACTTCCTTGGCTACCATCATTTTATGTATAAAACCAGATACATCTTCCTCATTCCATTCCATTTCTGGGTGTGTCTGCATATTTAATCTGAAACCTTTGTCTTATTCTAACCATGCATCCCCTGGGAATTGCCTCTGTGTCCCATGAATGTTGGCCTCATATAGCCATAGGTCTGCCGCGCAGCGCGGGAATTTCTCAACTATTATGCACGCCATTATTCTAAATGCGTCTAGCCAATTATCAAAATTCCTTTCTTTCTGTTCCCTCCTCCTTTCCCTTCTATCCTTGTCCTTTTTGTCACACACTGTCAGGTCCAAACTGTCTAATTGGATCTCTAGCAGTGAGAACATTTCAATAAATTCCTTCCTCCATATCCTCTCCTTCACTGCTAAGGGGATAAGGCTCGCTAGCCCTGTGGCCCTTGTGGTCATTGATGCCGGGCCTGGCGAGGGTCTGGTGTAAGCTTCTGGAGCTAAAGCTACTCTAGCCGGTCCGCTTGACGTGCTTGCGCTGCCCCATGCTGCTAAGGGGGACCCTAGCTCCCCCCGTGCCTCCTGTGAGACCTGCCCTTGCAAGTGTTCCTGTCGCGCGCAGCCCGGATCTATCAAATGCCACGGTAGCCCTGATACTTCCCCTTGAAGTTGTGCTCCTGTTGTTTCTACCCCTATGACCCCAGACCCTTAAGCAACAGGGGTGCCATTGATTTTAAGCATTCTTGTACTATTGCACCAATATGCTCACCCCTTGTTGCTGCGTTGCTGGAGTCACTGCTGGCTCCTGCCGCCGCCGGGATGGCCACAGGCGGCAGGTCCTTCCTCTGGGCTCCTTTTTTGGGTGCCACTGTCTGCAGTGGTTTGGGCACCATCCTCCGTCTCTTCTTGGGTGCTGGCGTGGCGGCGTTCTCAGGTGGTTGGTTGCTTGCCCCTTCTCCCTCGTCTTGGCCCAAGTGTGACTGCAGCCAGCTGGTCCCGTGAACCTCTGATGCAGCCCGAATTTTCCTAAGCAACTCACTCAGGCCCTCTGGCTACCTGCTTTCGCTTTGGCCCTCCATGGCGTGCGCCTCTTAGCGGGGTGTTGCCGCCCTCCTTATGCACCAAGCCTCCTTAAAGTTTTTGGTATCGCTCCCCGTCCTTCCACTCGTTGGCGGGGTGCTGCCGCTGTTCGTTATGCACCAACAAAAGCTGAACAGCCTATACTGGCCACTGGCTGAGAAACTTGCCCTTTATAGCAGCGCGTGTTTCCGTCGGGCTCTCTCTGCAGCCTGCTGGCCACTGGGGGTGGATTGCCTTTGCCTGTGCTTGTTTGTTGCTGCCTCGCTGTTAAGGACACAAACAGCAGCTGATGATTAGGAGTCCGGCAATGCTCACCGTTCTCCAGTACTTTCTGGGGAAAAACAATACAAATTACCCAGTTGGATAGCTTGTATCCTGTAGAGGGCGTGGTTTTAGAAGAATCTGTGAGCCAGTGAGCGGGAAAACGCTGTTCCTGCACTCCCGGCCGCAACCGGAAACCAGGGATCACCCCCGCTGCTGGCCCTCAATCGCAGGCCCTGACTCTTCCCAACCAGGAGGGGCTTGCCGCTCGGTGCGGGCGTGTGCTGAAGATTTCCCCCTGGGAAATTGCCCCCGTGAGTGAACGAGACGCGCTCTGGACACGTCACAAGTGCTGGCCTTGAATGAGAGTTTCTTTGACTGCGAGAGATCGCTTCAGCCAGTTTTGGCGGGAGGACAGTGATTATAACTCCGGGGAAATGCCAGTATAATGGTGTCAACGCTGCATGCAGAGCACTGAACTCAGCGCTACCAGGGTCCCTTGTGACGGAGGAAAGCAGGAGGTGGTAGCCGGCGCCGCGACTCAGGAGAGCTGGGGGCGGCGTGCGGCAGCAAAGAGCCAAGCCAGAAGTTTCTTGGACGTGCGCGGGCCCCTCTGTGCAGCACAACGCTCATGACCAGGAAGTGTTATCTTGCCTCGCGCCCCCGGGAAGCTGGTGGAGGCGTGCGGTCACTGGACGACCGGCGAGGCCAACTTCTCGGTCGCGCCACGCCTTCCCGCCCGTACGCCAGTCAGCACCTCCGATCGGTGCAGGGGGTGAGCCGGAGGCGCACGAGACAAGAGGAAAGGCGCACAAAAAAAAAGACGCCGAGCTTGGCTCCGGGGCACACAGCGGCGGGAGGGGGGGGCGGGAGTGTCAAAGCTCCGATGCAGCTCGCTGTGCAGTGGCAAGGCCCTGGTCCTGGATCCAACAGGGACGACACCTCCCGGCAAGGTCCTTCGGAGCAGCGATCCTGAACGGCACCTCGGGGTCAACGCGCAGAGCTTCGCCTCGCCTTTCAGAGCCTCGCCTCGGTCATCAGGTAACAGAAATCTTCGGTGCGCCGCTCCCCTGCTCCACGATGATAGGAGCTAATTCGGGTGAGCGGCGACTTATATTCCCCCCGCACTTTCCCGCCTCTACCGGCGGTGTCCCCCCATTGGGGGGTTTGTACCTCGCCGGGCACCCCCATTGGCTGGGAGGGTTTGGCGCCCGGAGGGGGGGCGTGCTGGGCTACCGCAATACCGCTTCTGGGCGCTTTAGGGCACCCAGAACCGGTTTCTTCCAGGGCTCGGCATCGGTTATGCCGCTGGCCCTCGAGCCCCCCTTTGGGGGCGGCCTCTGCAAATCCCGCGCCCTGCTGCTTGTGCGATGAGCCAAGTGGGTTGGATCCTCTACCTCTGCACTGCCGGTGCCCCTTCTTGGCTAGCAGCAGTTACGTTGAGGCCTCTCCTACCTATTGGAGCCGTAGCAGTGAAGCCAATCAAGGGACCAGATCGGCAGAGAGTGGAAGGGGCGATTACGGCACTGATCACCTGCGGCATATAAGTTATCAGTCGGCCCGGATTCTCCCTGGAGACCCTAGCGACAGGGGCCTTGGGTGAGCCTAGGGATCAGGCCGCATCTGGCCTATCTAATTACCTCCTGCGTCTCCCTGCCACCCAAATCACCTCCACCTTTCTCTTCAGAGACCGTGTGGATTGCTGCTGGTCCCTGCGGTCGGCGGGGCAAGGTGCTGCTCCAGACATTGTAAGACGCCGTGAACTGCATGCAGTCATCGACCTTCACCCGCAACTGGCCCTCACACAGCACCCCGAGGCTTTACTCATTGGAGGACTGGGCCTTTCCTGCTGTGCTCTGCCATTTACTCTACCTGGGCTTCTGTGCGGCCCCACCTTCCACGCTGAGCACCCTGATATGCAGACATGGGCCTTGGTGTCGCAACTCCTCCTCTGACACGTTGCTGCTGGACACCGAGTCAATTCTGGGCACCCACACCTGTTCTCCTGCAGCGCACTGCCACCTCTGACTCAGCCGCAGCTGATGTTCCTACCCTTCCAGCTGGCAACTGTTCTCTCTTGGGCCTAATCATCGACTCATTTTGCTGGCTCCCCAGCTGCCGCCCAGAGATCACACATTTCCACATTACCCTTTGTACCATTTGAAGGTGCTGCTTGCTGGTGCCTCAATTTGTGCCCTTATAGTGGAAACTGTGGGGAGAGGCTTCTTGGTGGTATGCAGCCACACTGCATATCATCCTCCCATCCGTGTGCTGCCCGATGCCTGGCGACCTGTTCCTTCACCATAGCCTCTGGTGAGTGCTCACCGACAGCACCTGGGACACTTCACCCCCCCCATTCATCCTCGTGACCATTTTTAAAGGCTCTAAGGTATATTCACACATAGCCTGTCACTACAGGCTCTTTCCTGTGACAACCGCTGTCCTGCACTCCTTCCAAACTTAGGTTATGGTTAAGAAGAGACGTCTAAATTTTGAGAAGCCAAAACCCTCAGTAGCCACGCAACCTATACCAATGGCAGAAGGCGGAGATGTTGCTGGCTTTGGCCCGGAACAGCTGATTGGCACAGACGCCATCATGGCTAAACTTAAGGCAGGCTTTCGTGCCATTGACAGCCGGTTTGTTACTCTAGCCAGGAGAACTGGACACCATGGACCGCCACCAAATTCGGTTGGAGGCCACTGAGGGGCGGGTATCGGACCTGGAGGATGGTGCTGCGCAATCCATGAAGGGATTGGAGAGAATGAAAACACTGCTTATATCCGTGGCCATGAAGAACGAAGATTTAGAGGCGAAGTGTAGTCGCAATAACCTACGCATACTGGGGGTGGCCGAATCTACCAATACTGGTTCCCTTGACCAGTCGAACAGTTGGATGATCTTCTGGGCAGACAACATTTTACTTCCACATTCTTGGTTGAACAGGCGCATTGTTCACTGGGGTCGTGCCCCAATCCTGGCCGCCCTCCAAAGCCTATAATTGCCCATCTACTGACCTTCAGAGACTGTGACGTCGCCCTGCGGCTGGCCCATGAAAATGGTCCCTTACAATGACTGTGCTCCACCATCTCCCTGTTCCCCGACTTCACCGCCATGGTCCAGGCGGCACGTCGGAGATTCTCCCCCCCCCCCCCCAAGGACATTCATTCCAGCGCAAGTGTTGATCTCTTTCCCATGGGCTGACGCACAAGTTACTAACTTGTGTAACGATATATCTGTAAGAGACAGTAGTTAGTGACAGATTCCTTACCTTAGAATATCCCCAGGCGTCAGGCTGGATCCGGAAAGTTTTTGCGTAGCAGTACCCTTGCGCGTCGGTAGGCGGCGTCGTGCGGCTCCGCGTACGTCGTCGGCGTCGTGATCGCTGGGATGACGTCGTGGGCAGTACTTAGACGCCGCCCCTGCGCGCTGACGTCAGTTCTGTACACGACTTTCCGCGCCAGGAACGCAGAGCCATGCAAGAAGCTGACATAGGTGTCTGAAAAATACTAGGGCCCTGAAAGGGATGTCCTTAACCCTAGAAATCAGTTCGCAGAACGGGGAGGATGGGTGGGCGGTGGAATCTGTCACTAACTACTGTCTCTTACAGATATATCGTTACACAAGTTAGTAACTTGTGCATCTGAAAGAGACACGTTAGTGACAGATTCCTTACCTTAGAATAGATACCCCAGCAATACCAACCCCGGTGGTGGGTCTGCGAACAAAGATCAGACAAGGAAGTCCCGGAGGACAGAACGGCCAAAGAAGCCGTCCCTCCGGACCTGACTGTCAAGGCAGTAATGCTTGGTAAACGTGTGCAGCGAGGCCCACGTAGCTGCCTGACAGATATCCTGCAGCGGAACACCGCGGCCTAAGGCCGTGGTAGCAGCCGTTGCCCTGGTGGAATGGGCACGCAGCCCAACAGGAGGCTCCTTCTTAGCCAAAGAATAGCAGGCTTTGATACACAAGGTTACCCAGCGGGAAATGGTTCTCTTGTG
The DNA here is from genome assembly GCA_963921515.1 of Calotriton arnoldi. Classification (NCBI taxonomy): domain Eukaryota; kingdom Metazoa; phylum Chordata; class Amphibia; order Caudata; family Salamandridae; genus Calotriton; species Calotriton arnoldi. The sequence continues at coordinate 2,249,588 of CAWUFW010001745.1, forward strand.
CACCGCCCGACCTTTTTTGGAGCCCACGTAGCCAACAAAGAGCTGGTCATCCACCCGGAAGTGTTGTGTGCGGTTAATATAAAAGGAAAGCGCACGTTTTGGGTCCAGACGGTGGAGCCTCTCTTCCTCTCTGGAAGGATGCGGAGGCGGAAAGAAGGTGGGCAAAGTGATGGTCTGCCCAATGTGGAAGGCAGTAACCACCTTTGGCAAGAAGGACGGACGCGTCCGAAGAACAACCTTGTCTGGATGGACAGACAGAAAGGGAGGTTTGCATGATAGAGCCTGGAGCTCACTCACCCGCCAAGCGGAGGTGATGGCCACCAGAAAGGCTGTCTTCAGAGTCAGAAGACGAAGAGGACAGTTATGCAGAGGCTCAAAGGGAGCGCACATGAGAAAAGTAAGAACCAAGTTCAAGTCCCACTGAGGCATTACAAACGGAACAGGAGGGAAGAGGTGTGTAATGCCTTTTAGAAACCTGTTAACAACAGGGGACTTGAAAAGGGAGGGCTGATCAGGAAGCCTGAGGAAGGCCGAGATGGCACAAAGATAGCCCTTGATGGTACCCAGGGCAGAACCCTGTTGGGCCAGAGAAAGAAGGAACAGAAGAACCTCAGAAAGAGGGGCAGAGAGGGGATTCACAGCCTTTGCTGTGCACCATGCCACAAACTTGTTCCACCTGCAGGCGTATACCACCTTAGTGGAGGGACGCCTGGCTGCCAGAATCACATCACAAACTTCGGGAGGCAAGTCGAAAGGAATCAACTGCCGCTGCTCAATCTCCACGCAAGCAGGTGGAGGCTGGACAGGTTCGGGTGGAGGACCGTCCCCTGCTGCTGCGACAGAAGATCCTCCCGAAGAGGCAGACGGATCGGGGGATCGACGCTCATACTGAGTAGCTCGGGATACCAAACTCTTCGAGCCCAGTCCGGAGCCACAAGGATGACTTGGGCCCGGTCGCGCCGAATCTTCTTCAACACTCTGGGTAGAAGTGGTATAGGCGGAAAGGCGTACAACAGACCGCAACTCCACTCGCGACGAAAAGCGTCGCCGAACGAGTGCCGCCTTGGAAATTCCAACGCGCAGAACTGATGACATTGCGCGTTCTCTTCGGTGGGGAATAGATCTAACCAAGGCTCTCCCCACTGCAGAAAGAGTCCTTGCGCCACTTCCGAGTGAAGACGCCATTCGTGATCCATCATGCACCTGCGGCTGAGTTCGTCCGCCCTGGCGTTCAGGGAACCTGCCAGGTGTTGAACGATCAGGAACATGTCCTGATGTTCCAGCCATGTCCAGAGGCGCAGAGCCTCCTGACAGAGGGTCCACGACCCCACCCCGCCCTGTTTGTTGCAGTACCACATGGCGGTGGTGTTGTCTGTGAACACCTGCACTACCTTCCCTTTGACAGAGGGAAGGAATGCCTTGAGTGCAAGTCGGATCGCCCGGAGCTCCAGAAGGTTGATATGGAGCCGGGACTTCGCCGGAGACCAGAGGCCTCTGATCTCTGCCTCTCCCATGTGACCGCCCCATCCCAGAAGGGACGCGTCCGTCACAACTGTGTGCTCTGGCTGGGGAAGGGAGAGGGATCTGCCCATGACCCATTGCCGGTTCGAGAGCCACCACTGCAACTATTTTGCAGTCCCCTCCGAGATCTGGACGTGATCGGACAGGTTGCCCTGGTGCTGCGCCCACTGGAACTTCAGGTCCCACTGCAGAGCCCGCATATGCCATCTGGCATGATCGACCAGCAGGATGCAGGAGGCCATGAGGCCCAGCAGCCTCAGGGTCATCCGTACCGAAACCCAGGATAAAGGCTGAAAGATGGGAATCATAGCCTGAATATCCTGGACTCGCCGTTCGGGAGGATAGGCCCGAAACTGCATCGTGTCCAGAACTGCTCGGATGAAAAGGAGCTGTGGAGAAGGAATCAGATGCGACTTCGGCACATTGATGGAGAACCTCAGCGAGTGCAGGAGTTCGGCCGTAGTCTGGAGGTGGGAGACGACTGCCTGGGACGAGGCCGCCTTCAGCAGCCAGTCGTCGAGGTAGGGGAAGTCTGGAACCCCTGCCCGGCGCAGATGAGCTGCGACCACCGCCATCACTTTCGTGAACACCCGAGGGGCACTTGTAAGGCCAAAGGGGAGCACGGTGAACTGAAAATGCTCGAGGCCTACCGTGAACCGAAGGTAACGCCGGTGGGCCGGCAGGACGGGGATGTGAAAATAAGCGTCCTGCAAGTCCAACGCTACCAACCAGTCTCCAGGGTCGAGGGCAGTCAAGACCTGAGCTAGGGTGAGCATCTTGAACTTCTCCTTCCGGAGGAAGCGATTGACGTTCCGGAGGTCCAAGATAGGACGCATGTCCTCCTTGTCCTTTTTGGGCACCAGAAAGTAGTGGGAGTAGCAACCACGTCCTACTTCTGGGGTCGGAACATGCTCGATGGCCCTCTTGGCCAAGAGGGCCGTGACTTCCTTCTGCAGAAGCACCAAGTGATCCCCTGACATGCGGTGGAATTGAGGTGGCATGGCTGGGGGTGGTCTCGAAGGGGAGGGAGTAGCCCCTTCGGACAATGTCCAAGACCCACCTGTCCGAGGTGATGGCACGCCAGTGGTGAAGGTGATGGCGGACCCTGCCCCCTACTGGCGTGCTGTGCACCTGAAAGGAGGGACTAGGAGGGCTTGGAGGCCGCGGACGGGGCGGAGTTGGTGGCCTGACCCGCACGCTGGTTGCCCGAACCGCCACGCGGTAGCCACGTCCTCGGCCACGCGATGACGCTTGCTGCGCGGGCCGGTGGCTGGGCAGCGGACGTGACTGGGCGCCCCTTCCGTGGCCACGAAAGGGGCGAAAAGCAGAGGTTAGCGGAGGGCGCACAACAGAAAGGCCCAGGGACTTGGCAGTAGCCCGTGAGTCCTTAAAACGCTCCAGCGTATGGTCTGCTTTGGAACCAAAAAGACCGACTCCATCAAAGAGCATGTCCATGAGTGTATTCTGGACATCACCCGAGAAACCAGTTGTTCTCAGCCAGGCGTGGCGACGCAGCGCCACCGTCGTTGCAAGCGATCTGCCCAGCGAGTCGGCGGTATCAAGGCCACAACGTATGGTGTACTTTGCCGCATCCCTACCTTCCGCAATGGTGCGGGTAAGCAGTGTCTGGACCTCTTCAGAACACTGGGGCAAAACAGTCGCCACTGAATCCCACAGGGAGTGGGTATATCGGCCCAAAAGGCAAGCGGTGTTGACGGACCGCAAGCCAGCACTGGAGGAAGAAAAAGCCTTCTTCCCAAACTGGTCCAGGCGTTTGGATTCCCTTTCCGGAGGGGCGGTAGGGAAGGCGGTTTGGGAGGCAGAGGCTTGGACAACCAAGCTCTCGGGGGTGGGATGTTGAGAGAGAAACAAGGGGTCGCCCGGAGCAGGGCGATGGCGTCGGGCCACGTTCCTATCCACAGGAGCCCCTGTGGTGGGCTTGGACCAGGTGCCCAAAAGAACGTCAGACAGTGCATCATTAAACGGCAGCACAGTCTCCGAGGAGGAAGCTGCCGGCTGAAGCACTTCCGTCTGGAGATTAGTCCTGACAGCCACAGTAGGCAATTGGAGGTTCAAGGCTCCAGCTGCTCTACGCAACACCGTTGCGAAATTTGCTCCCTCCTCCGTAGCCACGGGAGGAGACAGCATGCCAGCGTCAGGGGAAGTGTCTAGACCACTGGCATCCCCAAGTTCCTCTGCCCAGTCCTGATCATACTCACACTGCTGTGTGAGAGGGTCTTCCGACCCCTCCCAGCTCTCCTGGTCCTCCTCTGGTTCAAAATATGGAGGAGGAGGGACATCTGGGACCCAAGGTCTCATCGGCGCCGGAGCCGGCGTCGAGCGACGTCGGTCCGGCTCCATGTCCGGAACCGGAGAGAACCGGGGAACGACGCCGCCCGGAGCCCCAGGCGGTGTCAGGAACAGCACCGGGGACATCGGCGGAGGCATGGTTAGGTCAACCGGCGTCGATCGGGGTTGCGGTACCACCGGAGCCGGGATCGAGGCCGGGGCCGGAGCCGAGGCCGGGATCAAGGCTGGCGGGACAGGCGACGCCGGGACCGGAGTCGTCGGCGACGCCGGAGCAACCCCATCAGGGCCCACGGGGCCCGAAGGCGCACCGGAGGGACCTTGGGGCCCGAAGAGGCGGGCCATGGCCGACATGAATTCCTGTATCTCGGCCGGAGTCGCCCCCGAACCCGGGAAGGACGGGTAAAGCGGGGGCGGCGCCACAGGCACATCCGGAACCGCGGGGACGGTGCCGACAGGGGCCTCAGCCGAGTCGCGAGACCGGCGAGGCGAAGTCTTAGAGCGATGGTGCTTCTTAGACTTCTTGTGCTTCGACTTACCCGAGGAGTGCGAAGACTTGGACTCCGACGACCGGCGGGGGCTCCGCGACCGGCCCCTCGACCTCTCACGGGACCGGGGCTTGGTGCGGCGCGGAGCCTACTGCCGGACCTCGAGGAGCTTTCGAGACCGCTCTCGCAAAGCCTTCGGGTGTAAGGCCCGGCAGTCAGGGCACGACTTCGTGTCGTGGTCTCGGCCGAGACAGTAGAGACACTCTAAGTGCGGGTCTGTGATCGACATCATTCGACCACAGACGTCGCATGGCTTGAAGCCGGGCATCCCTACCGACACCTAGGAGTCGAGAAGACTCGAAAAGAAACAGTGAAAAAATCACCAAAAATGTAGTCAAAAATTGACTAGGGCACTGCTCTTCCCGGATCTGAGCTTACTGGCGCGGAAAAAGAAGAACTGACGTCAACGTGCAGGGGCGGCGTCTAAGTACTGCCCGCGACGTCATCCCGGCGATCACGACGCCGACGACGGACACGGAGCCGCACGGCGCCGCCTACCGACGCGCAAGGGTACTGCTACGGAAAAACTTTCCGGATCCAGCCTGACGGCTGGGGATATTCTAAGGTAAGGAATCTGTCACTAACGTGTCTCTTTCAGATGGTTGCGCTTTTTCTTCACTTTTTTTCCGTGCTGCACTGATGTTTGCAGACCCTGCCTCAGACTTGTCGTAGTCTTGAACATTTGCATTTTCCGACTTTGCTCATCGGACTAATTGAATCTCATTCACCAATCTGCATAATGATCCTACTTCGCATGGGTTTCCGCCGTAGTGTTGCCACCCTCTAGCAGTACACACAAATATGTTTACCGTTTCATTGTTTTGTATATTTGGGGTTATTTCTGGGGGTCAGTCCCGGGGCTTAATGTGCCATGTGTGCGAGGGTGTTGGTGGGGGGTTACTGCGAAAGTATGATTCGCTGCTTGTTGTTTTCCTCGTTGCTATTTAATGCACACTGGTCGCTGCCCATCCTTACTTCCCAGTTCCAATTGGCATATCTCATGGTTCATACAAACCCTCTGTAGTCAAACCTTCTCCCCATTACGCTCCTGTCCTGGAACATCAGGGGTCTCAATGCCTCAAAGGCAAGCAAGTTTTTCAATACCTAGCGCGCCATGGCGCACAAATCGATTTCGTTCAGGAAACGCACCTTCCGCCTGGGAGATTGCATATTTACGCACTTGGGGCTTTCACCGTTTCTTTTCTAACTATAGTACTTTAGAGGGCTTTGCACTCTTATTCATAAAAATTTACCATTTCGCAATATCAACACTGTCATAGATGATGATGATGGCTGGTATATCCTAGTCGCTGGCATCCTAGCAGGTCACTCTTTGCTATTTGCTCACATCTATGCCCCTAATGTAGATTCTCCAGGGTTTTTTCTGTCCCTATCCACTCCGAGTGGAAGTATGGATTTGGACCACCTTATTGGGGGCAGAGATTTTAACCTCCTAATGGATCCTACAGTTGACACTATCCCGCCATCAGCGAACACCAAATTGAGGTCACTCTACAAACTCAATGATATTTACGATACACACACATAATGAGACACTTGGCGCCTGAAAGGTACCTCTAACCTGGGGTTCGCCCATTATTCACCACCGCCCCCCCCCACAACACATGGTCCCGCATCAACTATTGCCTTCTATCGACCACCCTGTGCCCATGGTTGCTCTCCACACAACATCTGTCTCGCACACTATCCGATCATTCTCCTGTGCTGGTCATGTTGAACACCCCTTTTGGTGGCAGTCAGGAGAGATAGTGGTGCTTCCCTACATTCGGAGGGGCCAAGTCCCAAAGGTGTCTTGAACAGGGTGTGCACCACTATAATAAAATATTTTGCTACACGATCAGCCGTTTAACTACACATATTGATAACATGATCAAACCAAACTGTATTTATTTCAACTAGTTAATTAGTCAACATTTCATAGTGACAAATATCATAAATTAACATGAAATTTAGGCGTCTGGATGACGGAGTCCAAATTATATAATAAACGAGATCAGTCCGCTTCAGGTGACAGATGCCCAATGCATTTTGAGACTCTCTGTCCCTTCATCAGGGACCTAAAAAACATAATTCAAACAAACTCCAATGTACAGGTGTGAGAAATACACGAAATACTATCAAGTAATCAGTATATGCCAAACATGTGGTAGGTTATGGATGTAGGATGAACCCAATGCTAAAAAACATACGCAGAAAGTAACAAAATGAGGTCCATATTTCTTAATAATATTAAATGGGGGGCGAATTGTGTAGCCCCGGTGCACCTAGAATCCACAATCCATGCTACGCTGAAAGCGTATACCAAGAGCTCCAAGGCATGCCACGACTATCTCTTAATTCTGTGTTGTTGATCAAGCAAGTGGTGCTACAAACTGTGATCAAACAAGCTGTCAGTGCCATCTGGTGCTTTTGTCCCCCAGTGAAAGACCATGTGAACATGCAATTTGATTACCCAAAACGTGATCTGTGATATCATGAGGGCAAAATCAGGGAGCGAAGGATTGATTCCACTACAAACTTACGGACTGTAAATATTCTAATTCGTGCTGCCTCAGCACTTCTGTATTAGATGGTATTCAGACCACTAACGAGTACAGAAAGGAAACAAAAAGCTAAATATACTGAAATGCCCAAAGCAGCGAACCACTAAATTGCCAAATTTTTACAAATGTGCAGACCCTACCTCCAAATGCGTGAAATGTTCAAAAAAACAAATTCGAATGGGTCCTGGACGCGGAAAATTTATGGAGTCAGTGAGAACCAAGGACCGAGTCTTGGGGTATGCTGTAAGATAACAAACGGAGATTACCCATCTGTGCAGCGGTTAAAGCAACAACAGAAAGGCCCGGCTCATATGCCGGTGTCACTTACTTCAGACGAGACTCCGTGCTTTCGTGAGACGGCATGCAACGACAAACGCTGCGATCGTGTGAAAGTAAACACCAGATCCAGCAGCAGTTATATTCACTAGGGCAATGCGGCAACGACGGACTCGTGCGGACTCGCTTGCGGTAATCCATTCTGGTGATTGTGGGCGCCATGTTGGAAAGGTATCAGACTGGAAGGCAACTAGGTGCCTGAATGTAAAGTATGAGGCCCGTGAGGTTTAATAAATGACTGCACCCAAAACCATGTGTATTCGCCCTTAAAGAAATATCAAACAATAAAGGTCTCAATAAAATTGAGGATACGAATAAGACCAGTCCTCTTACCAACACTAATACACGAACAGTGAAAAACACACAACAGAAATGGCTACAGCGATTAGTAGGGAACAATTAAGTAATCCAGATGGAAAAAGTTAATGAAGGCGCTCTCATACATCCTGTAAAGTGTTCAGCCAAGCTGGTGTATGATGCTGAATTAGAGTACAACAATTCTGTAAAGACAGTCACAATATTGCACACAGATGGTTTGTAATCAAACATACCAATCAATGAAATCCACACACAGAAAACCATTACAGTGATTTGCAAGGACCATTTAGGCGAGCCTAATGGCAAAAGTAAAGACAATCCCATAATACACTCTGCCCCTGTCAGTGATAAGTGTTCAGACATACATGCAAATTACACTGAATTAAAATACAGTAATTCTGTGAAGACAGTCAAAATATTGCACTGAGTGGTGCTAAAGAAAACACCCCATATCTAGTTTGTCATTCAAACCCTGGGGAGTCATTGTGTTGAGTCTGCTAATCCAGTAAATCTCCCTTTGAGAAAGGATTTTGGAGCTATCCCTACCAGGGTAATTAGTCTAAACCTCTATAACCTGAAATCTTAATTGGGCGATGGAATATCTGTGTTCAACCCAGTGTACCGCCAAATGTGAATTTGCATTGTGGGTGCGAATTCTGCTTTTGTGCTCAGTCAGTCTAGTTTTTATTTTCCTTTCAGTCTTCCCCACTGGGGGAAACCACAGGGGCATTTAATGGCGTATATGACATTACTAGTGTTGCAATCTGCTGAATGGCTAATGGCAATTTTTTCGCCTGTTCTGGGATGGACCAAAATATTACCAGTTGTCACGTTGTTGCAATGGGTGCAGTTTAAACATTTCTTAGTACCCGCGTTCCTGTGATCTTTAGGTGTTTTCTTGGAAGATAACATTTCTTTGATGTTTCTCGATCTAGTGAATGCAAACAACGGTTTTTGTTCAAACAGACCATGAAAATCTGGCTCCTGTTGTAGTAGCTCCCATCATCTGTGGATAATTCTTTTAATCTCCCATGATTTAGTGGAAAATTTCGACACGAATACTGTCCTGTTTTGTTTGACAGTGGTTTTCTTTTGCAGTAGTTTCCTGCGATCCATGGAGAGTACTCAATGCTCATGTTCCTCTAAGAGTTTAAGAGGGTAACCTCTCAATCGGAAGTTTTCTTTTTGGGTGTTCAAAGATGTTATTCAGGTAACCAGGTCGAATGATATACGCCTTATTCTGAGGAATTGAGAGTAAGGTAGATTTTTAATTAGACTGGGAGGATGAAAACTTTGGAATAACAGAGCGTTGTTTCTGTCTGTTGGTTTTCGGTACACACTTGTTTGTAAACCTGTTTCCTGGAGCTCAATCCATACACCAAAGAATGACACGCAGGTTCTGCTGATGGTGTGGGTGAATTGGATTCTAGGATTCTTGGTAGTCAATGCATCAATGCTGTCTTCCCTACATTGGCATTGCAGGCCGAACTATTCCGTTCCGACCTGCGTACATAGTTTTGGAATATTTTAGAATTAATGAGGGTTTAGTGACCACCCACGCTACACTCTGGGAGGCGTTCAAGCCCTACATCAGGGGCATTTGCATCTCCAAGCATTCCAGGGTGCTTAGGGGCATACATAGAGGATTCCAGCGCCTCGAGAAGGAACTGGCTGACCTGGATTTTCAGACAGCACATAGCATTGGCGAACCTCGTCCTCATATCAGAGCCTCCCTGCTGATTGAGTACCGAGACCTGGCTGAGTGAGAGGTCCTCTACAAGGGTAAACATGCTTGAGCATGCAGTTATGGTGAGGGCGAACACACTGGTTGCACTCTAGCCTGACTTTTTCACCCACAGAGGGGTACCTCCTACATCTCTGAACTAAGCATGGACCGGGGCATGAGGATTACCTTTAATGAGGGTACACTGGATACTCTACTCTAGTATTATATTTGCCTTTACACTACTTGTCTATCAGGTGATACCACAGCCCAAACGGCTTACCTTGATGAGGTGGCTATGGTTTGGCTCTCCAACCCACAACGTCAATTCCTTAGTGAACCTTTATCCTGCGAGGAAGTTATACAAGTCATTGGCTCTGTGGACGGCTCCAAGGCCCCTGGTCTTGATGGCTATCTCGGCGAATTCTAAAAACATTTTAAACATATACTTGCACCACGTCTGCTCGCAGTTTATGAGGAATCCCTCAAAACAGGCGCTTTGCCATCCTCCATGCACAAGGTTGTCAAAAGTAACCCTCCTTCCTAAACCAAGCAAGGACCCTTTACAAAGCGGTTCTTATAGACTTTTGTCGCTTCTAAATTTGGATAATAAAATATTGGCAAAAGCCCTCTCCAACTGTCTTTCCCTACTAATGGAACAGATCATTTCCCCAGCGCAATCAGGATTCATCCCGCCCCCCCGCTCCACATCATTGAATCTGCATGCAGTCTTTTCTGTACTCTACAGAATCTTCCCAGAGGTCCCTGCCGCAATAACTCTATTGGACGTCGAGAAGGCGTTCAACTCCTTAGAGAGGTTTTTTCTCTGTGCCATGTTTCGCAAAATGGGCGTTCCCCTTGGGTTTTCTTCCTTGATAAATCTATATGCACAGCCCGCCTTAGAGTCGGCGGCTCAGTTACGGCTCCCTTTCCAATTACAAGGAGTACCCGCCAGGGCTGCCCACTGTCACCCTTACTGTTTATATTAGCGATGGACCCACTGGTCCGACATCTCCATATGCGCTGCCACCACCGAGGCTTTCAAATTAAAACCGGTCCTCTCCTCATCTCAATTTATGCGGATGACATACTACTTTTCATCCGACACCCGGAAGATAACTTAATCCCAATTCTACACAAAATGACACAATTTGGGAACCATTCTGGTCTTCAGATCAACTGGTCCAAATCAGAACTCTTTCCCATAATTCTCTCCACAAAACAGCCCCCAAGGGCCTTTCCATTAACCTGGTGCAATGGGCCAGTTAAATATCTAGGCATCCTACTCCACCCCAACAAGGAGCAGTTGGTGCGGCTGAATTACGGTCCCGCTGTTGACACAATATCGACGCAAACTGATCGATGGATTGCTTTGCCTCTTTCAATGGCCGGCAGGATGCCTTAACTCTGGTGGTTAACCCTTGGCTCCCCATAACTTGTGAAACTCTGGTAAAACTCACCTTGTCACAATATGGTCTCCACACCTTCAGTGATCTCTTCCCGGAGGGACATGCACTAACACACTCTGCGGACCTGCGCTTCACTGAGGCTCCACTCATGGACCGCTTCATTATGCACCGCGTACACAATGCATTGATAACTGCCATATTAACTTATCGGATAGCGCCAGACGAGTTCCCTCCCCTAACATTAGTGATTAATGATACTGAAGGGGGACGATTAGAATCCAAATTGTATTGTGCCAGTATTGCACTGTTCCCATCTCAAGATGTCAAACTCAGAACCTGTTGGAACAGGACTTGGGGAGACACATAACAGATAAGATATGGGCTGCGTGCTGTGCCCAAACTCGGATGGTCTCACCCAACCATCGTCACAAACGTCTTCATTTAAAATTTTTGCAATGCTCCTACATAACTCCAAATGCCCAACACAAATATGACTAGTCGCGCTCTTCCAACTTTCCCAAATGCCACACCTCTGGAACAGATTTTCTCCACATGAAATGGACTTAGCAGGACCCCTATGTGTGTGACCTCCCTTTTCATTAATTCCCCTACTCCTCTACACCCGTTCCCTCCTTCTCCAGAGCGAAACTGCTGACTCTTCCATTCTTATCGTCTATTCTCGACAGTATGGCCCATGCGACCTCTTCTATCTGCTACTGACGAAATAGCTGAACTTATTATACGTTGCCAATGTTTAATTTTGACCACCTGTTGTAGACCATATGGCATACGCTGATTACATTGTGTCTTTTTTTTTAGGCACTTACATTTCTCTGTATAAATGTCATCTGAATCCACGATACTTTTATTTCTTGTACTGTACGTATATGACAATATGATGGCTCTTTATGTAGTACCTACGTATGTTAGTACATGATTGTCTTTTCAATGATGGCTATTTTTTTGCATGTATGCCTATGCCATGTCAACTTCTTCAAACTAAATAAAACAGTTTTAAAAAAAAATAACTCCTGCTACCGGTGCAATAGGGTCCTGCAATGCCCACTCGCATCATATCTTGTGCTGGTTTAATCTATCTGCCACCGTTCTCCCCTAACCTTGTCTCCATTCATCTTTCTCCTGCACTCATGTTTGGACCTCTCCTCCACAATCATCTTTTCACTTTACCCCACCCATGTCTCCATCAACCTTCCACAATCTTCTCTTCACTTACCATCACACTTTTTCCCTTCACCTCTCCACATTCCTTTCCTCAATGTTTCCTTCCAGCAAGCACGACATTCACCTTCATCGGGCCTTTCATTTATAATAAATTTGCCCAGCTACTCCTCTGACTCTCTCATGTTAACTCTGTGGGTCAAATTGCAGAAAGTGGGCAAAGAGTCCTTCCAAGCTGTGTGCATCGATATTGCCAGACAGTAATCACCCTCATTCCCAGATATCTGTTGGGCTTATTCGCGAGTTGAGATCTGCAGTCCCGATCTCCTCACTGGATGGAGTGTATCCACTGAAGATATTTTGTTCCTTACAAAATAATTTTGTGAAGGTGATTATTTCTGTTTGCTACCTGATTATGGGGTTATCAAACTCCTGAAGTGGCTGATATGCTAGATAGTAACATGTTGATACCCGGCATATGCCTCATTTAGCAAAAGTATGCAAAGATAACCATGTGGCAGAGTGGCAGACGTTAGCCACTGGAACACTTCTGGTGAGAGCAGTGGAAGCAGTCATGACCTTAGTGGAATAGGTACAAATACCCTCCGGAGGGTCTTTGTTGGCCAAAGTGTAGTAGATCTTGATACATAGAAAAACCAAACATAGAAAAACCAAACATGAAATGGTGCATTTGATCATTGCCTTGCCTTTCTTTGCTTTGGAAAAGCATGGTGCATTTGGTCATTGCCTTGTCTTTCTTAGCTTTGGAAAAGCCCACAAAGAGCTGGTAATCCACTTGGACTAGTTGAGTGTGGTCACTGTAATATGAGGCTGCCTGTCTAGGATTCTATCTACACAAACACTCCTCTTTCTAGGGGGGACAGAAAGGAGCAGGACAGAAGAGGGATGTAAGGATTGCAGACCAAGCCATACAAAAGGCTGACCGCAGCAAAGTCTCCTTGATGCACAAATCCAATCTTGACTTTTATAAATTTGGACAATGTAGGCATCAGACTTATGAGATGAGTAAAATGGCACTGGATTACCTGCTAACAATTCTGTATTGGGTATTCTTTTTCTGCACTGTCAAATGGGGATATTTTAGGAAGAGGCCTCTCCGCCTTTCAGGAGAACAGGTTTCTCAGGAATTCTCCTGATGTCAATATGGCTTGTCAGCACCCCACCAATGATGGAATCTAATCAACAGCACAGTATTCATGGAGGCATTCTGTGTCCTCTTTACAAGCCATTATATGCTAACTGTTCATGGTCCCTTTTTTAAGTTCACATGGCTTTACAAACCCACTTCTCCATGATATTATCAAAGGCAACCTGGACCTATCTGCCCCTTATTAACAAGTGGCATTCCCATCCTGTGTTTAAACATCCCTTTTACCTGATTGAACAATAAAACTTGTGCTTTCTTTTGTCGAACAGATTGTGATTTACTTGGTGTGTTTAAGTGCTCCACGTGGGTCCAGTTTTCACTTATTTACTAACTACATTTGTTACGTGCCTAATATCTAGGAGTCCTGAGGCGCTGATCACGGTGAACCTGCATTCACACTGAGGGGCTGTACGGTGAGCAAACCCAAGAACAGCATATAAGGGTGAGAAGAGAAAGGGCAAGAAAAACAGGAAGACACATAGCAAAAAGAAGAAAAGGTTTTCAGAAGAATAGGTGTACCTTGAGTTTATTTCTTAAAATGATCTAGATATGAGGCGACTCAGTTCCCCGGGCAAGCCTTTTCAGGCCTTGTATGTAAGAAAAAAGAAAAGACAGCCTGCCCTTGAGCTTAGCTTGTGACGAGAAATGCGAAGTAGAGATTCCCCTAAACTCCTAACGGTACGATTGGGGATATAGCATTTCTTTTCATTCTTTTACCGCTTCTGAAACTTTAATGTGCTATTCCTTACTGTTTGGCATCATGATAGCTTCAATTAAAATCAATTCAGTTTTCTGAAAAGGGGATGTAAAATATGTTTTGCCCATGGCCCCAAAAATCATTAAGATGTTTCTATTGGGCATTAGATAAGGAACGAGTGTCGACAGGATTGTGTGATATTGAGGTTTAATTTCGTGGATTGAGGGTAGTGAACAGAAGAAGCTGTTGAAAAAACAGGTGGATGAGTTTGGTGAGATGTTTGAAACCAGGAGAGGAGAGTCTGATTTTCATCCATATTGGTTGAGGTGTATAAGATGTGAGATTTGAAGGAGGGCAGTTGGAGAGTTCCATTTGGAAATGTAGAAAGGCCGGTGGATGGCTGGAGTGGTTCGGTACTATCAAGGAAGTAAGTTGGGGAAATATGGTGGAAAGAATTATGGTTAGTAAGAGGAGAGAGTTAGGTGCATTGGAAAGGAGAGGTGTTTAATAGCTAGCAAGATGGAAAAGAAGCAAGAAGTGCACCTGAAGTCCTAGTGGGATAACAAAAGCTACCAAGGCTGTTGTATAATTTAACTGTCTCCACTCTATTTACCACCTGATGCATGTCTTGAACCCTTTTTTTATGTACAATCAGAGCATCAAGAGCTACTGGAAGAGCAAGGAGCATGATGTGTTTGTTGATGACCTGTTCATCCACAATATCTGATACTTGCAATCCTTTATGGTATGCTCAAGGGACTAACAGAACTTTATGAACAAAGTGTTTACATTTGTGTTGGTAAGTCCATCTAGAGTTGCCACCATAATTTAAGGATGGCCAGAGGTGAAACGAGAGTCAACCTATTTTGGGGGCACTCATACTTCAAACAGTGGGGCCAGATTAATCTCCAGAGTGTGGGTTAAAATTACATTTTGGGGTTCCCCTTTCCTTGTTATGATATGCTGGGAAATATTGTATTTTTCCATACATAAGTCCAGAAAACAGTTTTTTAAAGCACACCAAGACAGTAAGATTGGTCTTAGCTTAGCAGGACTTAAAATGTTTACAGTGGGTTTGGGTTCTCACCTTCGGCATCTCAGTAGAAGGAAGGCGAGTTTCTGGGACAATTAGTGGCAAACAGCACAAATTAAAGAACATTGGGCCTGTTGCATTGCTCTCAAACCAATAAAAACACTGACAAAGGCAACATAACGCTTTGAGGGAATTTGTGCCAAATGATGCATTTTAAGCCTATTTTGTTAGTTACTGTGTGATTTACCGTTCTGCACATAAGTACTTTAAGTTATTTGCCATACTGGATTAGTCTCCCTTTCCCTTCTCCGCCCTTACTCATTTCTTTCTTTCCCTTTCAAACTTTCTGCATGTCGTAGTCCTCTCCTTTTATCCCCCCTCCTTAATAGTTTCACAAGCTTATTTCTATTTAAGTTCCACCCTTTCTCTAGCTGTACATAGGCCTTGCTCAGCTGCAGCACCGGGATAACCTCTGCCTCATGCCTTGAAAAGATGTGGTGCAGCTGAGGAAACCCATCAATCTTGACCAAATATTAAAAAACGAAAATCTGGGACATGTGGTCTTTCAAATTATGAACAGTGGAAGCTTCTGGATTGCCTAAATGTGCTCTCATATTGTGTGCTGCTTCTCCTTAGCGCCATCTCCCCCGAGTGACATCCGAAAGTGCAAGCAGTCTTTTGTGAGCTGATAGCACGTGATAAGAGAGACAGGGGCCAGCATCACTTCTGCCCAATGGGTATAGCCACAAGAATTTTAAATTATTCACTGGATCTGAGGAAAAGTCAAATTCTGCTCAGATCTGCACTCTGGAAAACGTTGCAGAGCTCCTCAGATACAAGGTTCACTGCCTGCAGAACTTCTCGTATTTTTGACCCAAGCCTGGCACTGCAAGTTAGAGGGCACTGGAGAGGTGGGACTATATGGCCTGCATGTATCTGTGAAGTGAGTCAATAGAAAACAGGAGACCCTAGTCCCATGTTTCTGATGCCACTTTACGTTGTAGCTGAAAATACAATCCACAGTGTGTGGTGAATCGCAGATGCACCAACCATAAGATCGTTTGTAGACATTTAAGTCTACCATGGCCTTTTCTGCAAATGCCCAAAGTAGTCATCATTAACCACAAAACCAGGTGAGACCTTCTTGAGCAATCGTGTTGAGAGTTCAAGATGGATTCTCCTGGTTCGAACTGCAATTCAGGGAGCAGGGCCAAAACTCAAAAAGTGTAATGTTGCGCACTTTGAAAACCATGCAAAAATCACCATTTTGCAGAATCACTTCTGTCAAGAGCTATACATAATATTGAATACCTTTGTCAGTGATGCCCATGGAGCAAAGTTCTTTGCCCAACGGCCAATACTGAGGATTTCCCTGGCGGGGAACCAATCATTCTGTAAGCATTTTCAATGGAAGCATTTAGAGTCTGTTTTCGAAAAGATGTTCACGGTGAGGCCACTTAGTAGGGGCTTCTTATCTCATGATTTGCCACACCCACTGTCGGTGTGACTCTCCATTTACAAGTCATCTCTTACAGGACTCCGTAGTAAGTCCTAACTATGTAGTCCACCAAATAAAGTTTGGAGGTCAGCTTGCTTTTAGAGAATTTAGATACATTAAACCAGTCATGTCAGATACCCTTGATATGGTATTTGCTAGGGCCACTGAGCTCTTCTCATGAGGGAAAGCTCAAGGTCACAAGTGTAAGGATTGTACGGAGGACTCACAATTTTTGGGCCATATCAGACTTCACAGGCATAAGAGGACAGACAGAGTGTGGAGACCAACAACACAACTTTACAGGTACTACAATGTTAGTGTCCTTCCCATTCTATCAGGATACATGTTCCATCAGAAAGTTCAGTGACTTCCCAATTCAGGAAGGTGGAGTAGTACTTCCAGGTCAAGTTGGGAAGAAACAGAATTTAACCCAGCGCAACTGTGAACATCTTGCTTGCCAACTGGGCGTTTTGCTGGGTTTTCCTTGCGTTCATACCAGTTTGCACCTGGCCTTCCCTTTGCATGTGTCTTTGTTGTTTTTGTTGCTCTCTTTGGTTATCCCTTGTTGATATCCTGCTTAAACTCTGCACCTCTATGCTTCAGATTACTACAGCTACAAATATGTTTTTAGAACCCTGCAGCTACCTTCTGCTCCGCTTCTCTGTGTCTGCTACTGGAGTCTATACTCATGATGGGACGTCCTATCCTTAGCCTACAGTGGTGAGTCCTTTCAACCCTTTGGCATATACCTCTTGTTAGACCTGGCATCCTTGGTGTGGTTTTCCCTGACTTTTTGCCTCTGCCTCCTGTATTTCTTCCTGTGTGGAGGACTTCGTTTTTGCTGGTTTAGGTGCTCTGGGACCTTTGCCAATGCTAATCAGTGCCAAAGTGCAAGTGCTCCCTGTGTAAATTGTAATTATGATTGGTTATCCATGATTGGCATATTTGATTTACTGGTGAGCCCCTAGTAAAGTGCACTGTGTGTGCCCAGGGCCTGTAAATCAAATGCTACTAGTGGGCCTGCAGCACTGGTTGTGCCACCCACACAAGTAGCCTTTCATATGTGCCTCAGACCTGCCACTGCAGTGTCTGTGTGCACAGTGTTTTAACTTCAATGCCGACCTGGCAAGTGCCCCCCACTTGCCAGGCCCTAACCTTCCCTTTTCTTACATGTAGGTCACCCCTAAGGTAGGCCCAAGGTACCCCCATGGTCAGGATGCATTGTGTGTTAAAAGTAGGACACTTACTGGTGTGTTTTACATGTCCTGATAGTGAAATACTGTGTATTTCGTTTTTCACTATTACAAGGGCTACCTCTCCTATAGGCTATCATTGGAGCTGCACTGTAACATTTTACATGTGTGACTTTCAATTGGGAACAGCTAGAGATTTGGAGTTTAGGCTCTCTGAACTCAGAATTTAATAACACACCTTTTATAAAGGTGGTTTTTAAATTGTGTGTTTGAAAATGCCACTTTAAGAAAGTGGGTGTTTTCTTGTTTAACCATCATGTGTGCCTCTGCCTGTTTGTGTATTCACCGTCTGGTTTAGGAGTGACAGAAGCTGGGGATGTGCATTTACTCTAGGCAGTCCCAAGGGGGGGTTGAGGTGTGTCCGGCCTTTCCTGGGTGACTAATAGCCAGGCTGAATAGACTTTTCTGCATTCAGAGTGATGGGAGGAGTTTTCACTAGTACCTGAATAGGTAGTGGCGTAACGAAACTTAAGGGGGCCCCCCTGCAAAGTTCCTGGTGGGGGCCCGCATGCTCCAGATCCAGTCAGGAGCTCTCAGTGTCACACAGTGATGGAGGGGCCTCTCTGGAGCTCAGAGCCCACCCTATCCCCCCCGCCCGCCCGCACGTTGGGGGCTGTAGGGTCTAATGTTACGCCACTGCGTTTCAACATCCACGTGTTTTGGACAGGGATCTCAGTCCACTTCCTCTATAAGGAGCCCATCCATTCCAGATTTTGGTGTCACCCCTTGGCCATATAGACTGGCCTTTCCAGATTCATGGAATAATTAATACCCCTCTTACAGTGCTCCAATGAAGGAGGGCAAACATCTGTCCAGTTTCGAGCAAGGTTCTTCATTTGCAACCAAGAGACCAATCAGTAACAGTCTGAGTTTGTAACGGTTTCTATCTAGATCAATAGAAATTAGGGTGCTTGGGATGCGACCAGCCCAACACCTCTTCAAGCATCAGCAGGAGCCCTTTCCAAAAAGCAGCAACCACCCCACAACCACAGACCCTATGTTTAAAATCCCCATGTGTGGCTATGCAGGGAACTCATCAGACCTATTTCCCACAATTTCTGTTGGGTAAGGTTTGTACAATGGTAAGTTAGTTGGATGATCCTAAAATGTGATGCGAAGACTGATTCCCAGGTAAGCACATGCCTCCCTCCAATCGCCTTCAAAGAGCGAACCTAGATCTCTCTCCCTCCCCTCATGGAGGTGGGGAAAAAGTGTCAAGAAATGTATTCACTAATGTTCTATACATTTTCAAGAATGTATGCATCTGGAATTCTTCTGTCGGGAGTTTATCTTCTAAAGGGTCAAAGTTATGGAGGTCTTCATGTCGCCCCTAATCATGGACGGCAATTCACCAACATGCTAGGGGTAGCGGAAGTAACATCACATGCCCTTTGGCCTTCACTTTCACTCACACACGTGCTTACACATACACACACATTCATAAATAAACCCCTCCACAATTCTTAGAAGACTCAAATGAGGCTGTTGCTGCTTTCGAGAACTGGCTGAGGAAATCAATAGATCAAGTACTACCAGCTAAATGCATTTCCAGCCATAGGTCCAGACCCACCGAACTCTGGTATTCAGAACAGCTTAGGCTACAAAAACAAAAATGCCGTCGTATGGAAAGAAAGTGGAGATCCTCATATGAATTGAAGGATAAAGCCAACTATAAATCAGCCTTGCTTGAGTATAAAAAACTGATTTTTAAGGAGAAAACTAGCTATTTCACCACATCTATACTATCAGCAAAAAACTCCTCAAAGGAACTTTTCTCGACAGTAAAACGATTAGCCAACTGCTCGGAGGCCCCAGATTCACCTAAAACCCAGGCATTTTGTAACAATGTGGCTACGTTTTTCCAAGAGAAAGTTAAGGCGGTCTATAATGGATTTGCTAGGCCTATGGATCAAGGAATGGTTCTCTCATTAAAGGCTTCAGCCGGGTCCGGGACTGCTGGTATCACCCCCAGAGCCCCCGCTGAATCTAGGGACCTCCCTGAATTATCTGCTTTCCCAATACTGACAACGGAAGCAATAATAAACCTGCTGAGATCCACTAAATCAGGCTGCCCAATGGACCTATGCCCCCCAAAAATCATCCATCTTCTACCAGAGATTTTCGCGTCCCATCTGACTCCTATTTTTAATCAAATGTTTTTGTCAGGTATATTCCCCACTAGCTGGAAGCTGGCATCTGTGCTCCCTCTTCTGAAGAAGCCAAATTTAGATGAGACAGACCCTAACAATTACCGCCCAATCTCTAAACTGCCGTTGCCAGCGAAGTTGGTGGAGAAAGCCATGAATGACACTCTATCTGAATATATTGAAAGACATGGTTTCCTTGATGATACCCAGTTCGGATTTCGAAAACACCATAGTACCGAACTGGCTTTGATCACATCATCTGAATTGATTAGGCAGACGGTTGACGCGGGGGACAATGCAGCACTTGTGCTGCTTGACCTCTCCGCCGCATTTGACACGGTGAACCATCAGAATCTTTTGGAAGTTCTGAGGAGGATCGGTGTTAAAGGGAAGGCACTCATTTTACTTGAATCTTTCCTGTTGGGCAGGGAACAATTTGTGGCCTTAGATGATTATAAATCACCCAATTTTACATTGCCATGCGGGGTGCCACAGGGATCATCTTTGAGCCCGACCCTTTTTAATATTTATGTTGCACCACTGGCGAGGTTGATCAGGTCCCTGGGTTTCTCGGCTATATCTTATGCCGATGACACGCAGATCATTGTCTCAGTGTCAGGTTCACCCACTGACACTATGGCACAGTTTCATACCTGCCTTCGTCAGGTTGGGGACTGGATGGCCGCTAATTGTTTAAAACTTAACTCTAATAAGACGGAGGTCTTACTTTTCGGTGCCCACACACATTTTTGGTCCCCTGATCTTTGGCCCCAGGAGCTTGGTCCTTTACCAACACCAGTGACCAAGGTAAAGAACTTGGGAGTTATCTTCGACTCTAAACTCTCATTTGAATGTCATGTCAATCAGGTCACCTCCCTCTCCTTCCACACGTTAAAGCTTCTAAGAAAGATCCTCCCATTCATTCCTGCCGAGCTACGCAAATTAGTGGTCTCAGCTCTTGTTCTGTCAAGAGCTGATTATTGCAATGGGCTCTTTACCAATCTCCGGAAAAAATGCCTGTCTAAACTACAGGTAGTGCAGAACGCTGCGGCTCGGCTCTTGTTGAACATCCCAAGACACAAATCTGTTTTAAGGATGTTTAAAGATCTTCATTGGCTGCCAGTAAAGAGACAAATTGAGTTTAAGGCTCTATGCATTGTCTTTAAGGCCATACAGGACACAGGACCCGGCTTTCTAAAACGGAATCTGATACCATATGTTCCAGTCCGTCGTCTCCGTTCATCCTTCGCCCATGATCTGATTGTCCCCAGGGTCAAGAAATGCTTCTGGGGGGGAAGAAGTTTCCTGGTTGGCGCGACCAAGTTATGGAATTCTCTTCCAAGAAGGCTGAAACAAGAAACGCATCTGTTGGCTTTTAGGAAAGAACTGAAGACATGGCTGTTCAGTCTTTAAGGCGCTTTCGAACCACCTAGCTTAAACCCTGTTTTTGATGAGCAAGCGCCTTGACACCCTTGGGTTAATGTTTCGCGCTCTACAAATCTCCGTTTCATTTCATTTCATTTCACTCTGCTTACACATACACATTCAATAATACACACTCTCTCACATAAACACACACTCACCCGTAAGCACGCACACAGCATACATTTAAAATGATGTTTTTTTTTACTTACCTCAGCTGTCATATAACTGTTATTTGTACTCCATTTTCTATAGATGGAAAACAAGGAGAGTGGAGACACAACCAACATCCATAAAGGCGAGCTGTCCCAACGTTCCTGGCACTGATTTCAAAACCTCTGCGGTCTGGGGTGCACAAAGGCAGGGCCAGGGGTCGCAAGGGGGAAGCCAATGGTCGGAGCAGCGACTCCTGGTGATCCCTAAATCACGTCCCTGCTCCTAATCTAGAGCCACAGTGCATGTTACAAATGTAAATATTTGAAAAATTGGGAGCGATGTACTTCAAATTCTTACTGTAGTATTGCAAAGGACTTTATTACTGTCCTGGCCATGGCATCGCCAGTTTGGAGATCCCTATGGTGTCCCATTGTCAGAACACCCAAAGTTCCGCCACTTGTCTGAGCCAATCTCCGGTCCATAAAGGTGCTTCTTTGGAAAGTTTATGTTTACACCCCAGGGCTTTAGTTGTACTGTACCATGTCTGAAGACCACTCTAGTAGTGGGTGGAAGAGAAGGAGAAGAAATCCCTCCATATAGGAGATGCCACAGGGGTGTACCCTGCCTGGCCCATTTTCTGATACATAAGCCAGGTTCTCCGTTATCATACCATCACTTATTTATTATCATGAATTGTGCCACCGTGTAGTATGAGGTGATAAGAGGTGCTGTAATTCCTCTAGGCAGCACTATTTTAAAAGCACTATTCTAAAAGAATCCTTCTACATAGCACAATGATCGCTCTGAAGAGCAACACTCAATGTGTCTGTGGACGGGGAAGGGTTTGTAGGGTTTTGTAGCATCATTCTATCAGCATCAGTTGGTTGTGATGAAAAAAAACATTTAGCATTTTTTTCCAATCTGATGGGTATTGGAGCTCATGTCCAGTAATGCCAAGCCGAGATAAGCAGGCTTCTGAAAAGACCACGGGTTAACATTTTTGAATGCGTACTTCAAGTTTTTTAAAGAGGGGTAAGACTGCTTTACAAAAGTAGCACCCTCTAAGGTCACACACAGACCCGGAGAAAGGCCAAACTGGCAGTGCCTAACACCAGTCATTACAGGTGATTCAGCCTGGAGGTGGGAAGTGGGATGAGAGAGTGTCTGAGAAGCTAGAGAGGAGTGTTTCTGTCACTAACTGAACCCCTAGCCACCTTTCCCTTTTTGTTCACCCACAAGTTACCGTCATCTTGATGGCAGTGTAATGTACTAGAATGCTTTTCCCCTACAGTTGGGTCTTTTGTTCATTGGGAAAATATTCATATTGAGTCTGATGGCTAGTTTTCCATTTTTTTGGCCAAGATTTAGGTTCTACATCTCATGGCAGGAAAAGGACAGGCCAGGGACTTCAGTTGTCTCCTTCCATGCCAACATAATTCACAGGGCCAATGTCTACACTGATTGGAAAAGCCTAGAGTAGCAAAAGTGCTACTAAGATTAGACATATTTTTATTCAAAAATACCTAGCTGCACTGTACTCGCCGACATCAACTGCACTGAGATAACAAAAATATCTTCAGGCTTACTCAGGCTTTGACTCACAAGGGGGTTGAAGAACACCTGAACAGATTAGGAAGAGGAAAGCTTCATTTAAAGGGTATAAATATGTATCTATTTATTGGTAAGCCAGCTACACTCTACTTCCGGACCTGTGATATCAGGGGAATGCTGGATTTTGTTATCCACACTGAAATTACACTGTTACATAGCACTTCTTACACAATCTTAATCATTAAGTAAAACACAACTAGCAATTGAAAAGATGTATATCTGAACCTGGTTGAGTTGCTACCAATCACCAGGGTCACAGATCTCTCCAAAATACCTGAAACTCGTCTTAGGGGAGCCTTACAAAACAATGAAGATAAAAATGTAATTATATGGCTTCACTGAATTTTTTATTTCACTGCAAAAATAGCTCTTAACTCATACTGCTTGGAGAACAGTAATGTGAAAACCCTATGAAACAACATGTGTTTAGTACAACAACTAGCCGCTTAAGTGCAGATGTTCTAAAAATGAGGCGCTCCCCATTAACAGCCATGTTGTATTGTGTGGACACATCATGACAAGTGTAGTGGGATTATACAAGAGCAGGGATTTGGAATGGAGAAGTGAGGGTGGCCAGAAGCCCCATATTTGTATGGTAAGAATAATAGGACGGGATTCAGACAATATGTGGCCAAGATTACATACAACTGGAAATTGAGATCAGATATTATCCATGCTAAAATAAGCGAAGATGATTTGCAACAAGATGATTGATGCCTGATGTCTACATGTCTATTAAGGAATGCAGAGTATGGACGAATTGCAGCGATTCCGAACAAATCCCTTAAACCAGCATTCTCCCTGTACCTCAGATCCATTAGTTGAAAAAAATAATTTTGAAAGCGCAAGATGGCAGTAACAACCACAATATTTAAAATATATGATTCACATTTTATAGACAACATCAATAACACTATACATGTCAAATAGAAAAGGGTTGGTAGAATCAATGTCCGATCTGGGGACTAGAAGCTTCTCACAAGCTTTTAAAATTGGTATCCATATTTTTCGGCCAGATATATAAAGGGTTTTACTGGTTGAAAAACCCCCACTTCACTAAATCAGAGGGCTTGCGACTGGTAAAAACATGTTTCTAATTTGCTAAACCCATTTAGCGGTTCAGAAATGTTTTTAGGAATGATTACAGATTTTTGATTTTGAAGGGGTGGGTCTGAGGCATCCATTCCTAACTGCGAATCAGTAACAAAGGTATCAATAGTTTGCAACACTTATTCTGGTCACAAACCATTGACAAGTTACTGACCCCCAAGTCATAGTAACTGATTTGCAAAGCAAATGGGTCGTCCTCTTTGGATCCTTCTCCCCTTTGCGATTAATGGTGGCAGTTTCAGGAGCTGTAGGAAGAGGTCCAGGCCCACTCGGGCTACTTTGAAAAAAGAAATCCATTTTGAACTTCTTTCACAGGGGTGGTGGTTAAAATTTGTTATGCGGGTGTAGTCTCACATAATTTCAGTAATTTTATGTTATGCTTGTTACTCAAAATTCCCGAAATTATTCTATTATTCCACGGTAAGTAATTATATGCAGTTTGCGAGAAAAAATTAGCGTGAGCACATGAGAACTTCGAGAGCAACAGGAATGTGAGTCAGTGCTGTTTGCAGCACTTGCATTTTTTGCACTATTTTTAGCACCAAATATGTCCTTTTGCCAAAAATGGAAATGAAGACACATTTCATACTAAAATATAGCTCTAAATGCCAGTTTTGCATTTTGAGTAATCTTTCCTAAATTTCTCGTAATTACACATAAGCAAATGAAGTAAATTTCGCACACCTCTAACGGTCTGCTTTCCTACGCAGGCCACCATCACTGAAGGTAGCCAAACCGAGGGAATCATAATTTGCAATCTGCCCACTGAATAATAATTAGGCGTGTCATTCTGTTACCCGCCTCTGATTCCTTATTTTGCAAATAGACATATTAGTACTTAGGTCGGATCACAAAATAAGCATCACACTTAGGAGAAGGTTATTTGAGGAGGGAGAGTTTCCCTGCCTCTGTCTAGTAGTGATTCTGTACTGCTAACAAGAGGGTTTGATTTCCACGCCTTAGAAGCACCATGTCAGTCTGGACGTCACCCATGCAGCAGTAACGGACTCCACTGACTGGATACCTAAAGTTGACCAGCAAACAGGTGATAAAAGTGACAGGCTTCAGGTAGAATAAAAAAAACACTATGCACATCCAGTGCTGCTTAGTAGTCCTTAAGCACAGACGAGAGTAGAATGGATTAAATCCGTGCAGTGAGGCACATTTCAGCGCCTTGGCGAGCTAAAACGGGCCCTGAAATAGCCTATTATTTTACCTTCGAAACTGTGGCTGCCCAATTACGTAAGTCTACACAAGTCACCAAACATTGCACAATAAACATGTTTTTTTTTTACATGTTTGAAAAGTAACAGGGTCTGTAGTTTCCCAGAAGTAAAACCGGGCCGCAATATGGAGGCGTGCGTGCCAGTGATCCAGCAAAGCAGCCACATCTCCTTAAGTCCAAAAAGTCAGGTGTGCTCTGCAAAGACAAAACAGTCCTTCACATCGGCCTTTCTTTCTAGGCTGTAATTCAAGCCCAGCAAGGACAGGTCTCAATTTGAACATCCAGACATTTACTGGCTCCCTGCGCCACAAACGACACCAAATCCATTTTGCTTCTACTAGTGAAGGGCTGCGTTCAACAAACAGAACAAACACAGACTGTAGTCTCGCGAGGGCTGCAGCACAGGAACCACACAGACAGCTGCTCTGGTCCTCATGCTGTCTGATCCCTGTGCTCGTTCATCAGGTAGGTGTCTGGTGGCACTGTAAGGTACTGTGCTGAGGGGGCCCCCTGGAGCTCGGGCCCCCCGCACCGCGGGGGCTGCGGGGGCCTGTGTTACGCCCCTGTGAATAGGCTGTGTCTGCTCTGTACAATGCTGTCTCCACCTCCTGCAGTGAAGCTGGGCAAGGGAGGACAGAACTGGTTTTTACTGAGCTCAGAGACTCTTGAAACAAAGACTACAAAGAGAAAATGGGGTATAAATATTAGACCTAAAACCCCAGAACTTTAGATTACTTCTGGAATCAAGAGGAACCTCTGCCAAGGAAGAAGAGCTGTGAGGTGGAGTGCTGCCCCTTTGCTGTGTGTTGCTTTGCTGGGTTGGCCTGCAGTTGCTGCTTCTGCTAAGGAGAGGCTAAAGACTGGACTTTTGTTAAGTAATATCCACGAATTATCGAATTTGAAGGAGTTTATTGCAACACAGAAACACCAGCAGCACAGCTCCCTGGACACATCTTGTTCTTCCTCCTGCTCAACTGCTCTGCCAGTTCTGTAAACTCCAGAACTTTGACACTGCAGTTGAGCTTACAAATCTAAACAAGGAAGCTGGTGCAACATCTTAAAGAAAAATACATAACAATGATACTATAGTTATATAAATGTAAAAAATACAATTACTGTACAACACAACACATCTTCCCCTCTAAAACAACAAAAAAAAACTAAGAATTACATTCAAAATCAGACAAGCATTTTGGTCTGGAACGAGTTCTTCTATTCCGTCCTCCTACATCCTTGGTAATACTTGACACATCACTGCTTATGTTTTCCTCAACCTCAACAGGTGTCTGGGCATCCACACTCAAACCAGTACGATCAGCTTCATCAACAACCTCAGACTTACAGGTACTAGTTAGAGGTTGATCCACACTTGATCCAACCAACCCGTTCACATCATCATCCACAGAACTACCTACATCCTCCAATTCCTCATATTTCAAGACATGCCTTCTGGAACTGCTGTCACATCCTGAAAAGAAATTGGAATCACCCTTAAGAATAGCAATTCTCTTGAGATTCCACACCTTACCATCACTAAGACGAACAGCATTGCGAAGAACATCCACAACTTGCAATGGTTCCGAAAATTGACTCAAACCCTTCTTAGCCAACCACGGAAGTTTAACTTTGACCCAAGTCCCCTTATAAATGGTAGGAGTACTCGAACCTCTTTTGTAATCAAAAGCTTCCTTGTATTTCCTGTCTTTCTCTACAATCCTATCTCTTACTTCACTCATAGAAATTTTGCACTCATTACTACTAAGAAGCCACTCATGATTGCACTTAGTCCTTGCACTTCTACCTCTCATAACCTCGAAAGGAGATACCTCTAACGCCTCATGAACAGTGGTTCTGTAAGTCCAAACAACTTTATGAACTTGTATTTCCCAGCTCACATTGTTCTTGATAGCCATCTGAATAGCAGCCTTAAGAACCCTATTAAACTTTTCAACCATTCTGTTCCCGCTAGGATTATAAAGGGAAGTAGTCTTATGTCTAACACCTATTTTCTTAAAGTAATCTTTCGCTACATTGGATAAAAATTGCACGCCATTATTTGTGATTAACTGAACCGGAAAATCTTCACTAGCAAAAGTATTGTCAATGAACTTCAAGACTTCTTCAGAATTAACCTTGTCCACAATGTTAATTACCGGCCATCTTGAAAAAATGTCAATCATAGAGATTATAAACTTGGAAGGAGAGCCAATAGGACCCATGATATCCACTGCTACTGTATGCCAAGGTTCCTTGAGGAATGATAGCCTCACACATATATGGTTTAAGAGTTCTGAGAGACTTGTCAGCATTTGCACACCATAAGCAATCTCTTACAAACCTTTCCGCATACAAATCTAAACCAGGCCACCAAACCATTTTTTAATTCTCTGTTTGGTCTTCACAATTCCCAAATGTCCTTCATGACACATTTGGATAACTTCCTTTCTTAAGGTAGCGGGAGGGATAACTCTCTCACCCCTGAAGACCATGTCACGATTCACAGAAAGTTCATTCCTAATTTCCCAAAAGTCTTTAAGATTTTTATCAACACCGCTCTTCTGAGGCCAACCTTGTTCAATAATCATAATAAGTTGTTGGAGCACAGTATCAGCGGAGTATTCTTTTTTCCATACTTCTTCTTGAAAGCTAGGAGCACCATGGTCATGGATAAAAGCAATGTGAAAATCCTCCCACTCATCCTTGCCACACTCTTGGATAGGTATAGGCATTCGTGAAAACAAATCGTCCAAAACATTCGTTTTCCCAGGAACATAAACTACAGAATAAATGAAGTTTTGTAAATGCATAGACAACCTTGTTATTCTAGCAGATGCATTGTAAAGTCCTTCAGTAGTAAGCAATTCTACTAACAGTTTGTGATCACTACGGATAATACATGCTTTTCCCCAAATAAAAGATCGGAAGTGCTCTAACGCCCAAAGACAAGCTAAAGTTTCTTTCTCAGTAACTGAGAACTTCTCTTCTGTGGGAGACAATGCACGTGACGCATATGCAATTATATATTCCTTCCCATCATTGTCAATTTGTGAGAGAACACCTCCAAACCTTTATTGCTGGCGTCCACAGTAACCACGTTATCCAAAACTGGATCAAAACTTTTAAGTATAGGAGCTTTAGTAATTGCTGTTTTAATATCTGCAAACTCAGCTTCACAATCATCCGTCCACACAAACTTGGTTTTGTTTTTAAGGAGTTGTCTTATATTGAAGACCCTGGTGGAGAACCCCTTCACAAATTTAGCATAAAATTCCACAAGCCCTAAGAAGGATCTAAGTTCGTCCTTGTTAGTAGGATGTGGAGCATTCTGGACAGCTTCTACGAGCTTTGGCTTAGTAGTAACTTCCTCACTGCACAATACATGACCTAAATATGTCACAGAATGCACCGCAAATTTACACTTAGCATGTTCTACGGTAAGTCCCTTGCTCTCTAACGTGCTCAACACTTCTCTCAAGACTTTATCATGCTCCTCTCTATCGTGACCAAAAAGGAGAATATCGTCCTGGAAACACTTTACCTTAGGATGTTTCCCAAACAACTGATACATTAGCCTCTGAAAAATAGCAGCTGCTGATGCAAGCCCAAAAAGGCATCCTTTTGTATTGGAAACACCCCATAGGTGTAATGAATGCAGTGTATGGTTTGCTTTCATCGGCTAAAGGAATCCGATGATAAGCAGCAGATAAATCAATGGTGGAAAAACATTTTGCACCCTTGACCATAGCAAGCATTTCGGTGATTTTTGGAAGGGGAAACTTGTCAACCACAATATTGTTATTCACATGGCGTAAATCAATGCAAAGTCTAATTTTTCCGTTGCTACGTCTTGCAACGACCACTGGAGAAATCCATTCAGATTATTCAATTGGTTCAATGATGTCTGCTTTGATTAATTTGTCTAACTCATTCTCCACTTCTTCTCTTACTATAAAAGGAATGTTCCTAGCCTTGTGTACTTTAGGGCAAGCATCCCTTTTCAGAACAATGCGATGTTTAAACCCTTTTAATTTACCAATATTACCACTGAAAACTTGTGGAAATTTTTTAAGAATCTGGTCACTCAAAGCAGCACTCTCATCCACAATCATAACCGGATCAGGACTGTTAGGATTTAAAATAATATGTAAAGCTCCTTGATCCCTCCAACTAATACTGAAGGTCCCTTTTTTGCCACATAAAGTTTACCAATAGAATTTCTATTCTTGAATTTAAAAACAAGTTCTCTATAACCAAGTAAATCAATTCTTTCACCTGAGTAGCCTTCAGGATTAATATCAGATTCACAAAGAGCCTTCCCAATTTTAGGTACAAACTTGGAGTTCCAAACCTTCTCATTAATAATAGTAAATGGAGATCTGGAATCGGCATACATGTCAATTATCCCTCCACCAATGGACATAGAGCAAATGGGTTTCTTCTTTATATCCACACCAGTATCCTTGATGTTTAACACAAACATATCATGTACATCAGGATCTTGAATATTGCAATGAATGACTTTCTCTACAAAGTCTTCCTCATCACTTGAAGTAGGTTCATCAACACATTTGACTTTAAAATTTTTCCTCCTCCTGCATACTTTGGCAAAATGCCCTACCACACCACAAGGAGAGCATCTTTGTTTGATAGCAGGACAAAACTTACTAGAAGCAAGATGTGAACTACTGTCATAACGATAACATCTAAAATTATCTTTCTTGGTCAATGAAGATGGTTTCACACTATTATTCTTTTTAGTGGAATCAAAAGATTTAGTGAATTCCTTTTTGTTCTTGTTATATAATTTGTTAACTTTACAAATAGTTTCTTCATTACCACTCTTAGAATCTGCTTTAAGTACTTTAGCACTCCGACTGGAGAGTTCTGCTTTCCTAACAATAGCCAAAATGTCTTTAAGATCAGCATCCCCATTGATCCACAGTCTATCTTGAATAGCTGTGTCCACAGTATGCATTACCACCTGATCACAAATAAACTGCTCCTGAAGGTGATCAAATTTGCAATCGCTAGCCAATTTCCTTAAAGCAGAAACATACTCATCCACCAACTCACCCGGTTCTTGCTTCCTTTGAAAAAATTTAAACCTGACTATCCCAATGCAAACTTTAGGAGCAAAGTAATTGTCAAAATCTTGCAAAGTAACATCAAATACATTAGCATCCCCTCCCCCCACAGACTTTGTCATCTGTTCGTATACCTTTAAACCACCTGGGCCAATAGAATGTAGAAACAACTTTGTTTTCCTTTCCGGTTTCATTTTACTGTCTTCATCTATAGTGTCAAGGAAATTAAGAAAATAAGACTTCCACTCTACCCATTTCATACAAGGGTTGCTACCAGCTGGCCAAAAGGCTTGGGGGGGTGCAAGGCAAAATTTTGCGTGGTCATAATGTTACTGATTAATTACAAAATTAAAATGAATGACAAAGCAAGAAGTGAAACTAAAATTTCATCCGAAGAAACTGGTCCATTAACGTTAGAAGATAAGTAAAGATAAAATGTCCAAGCTTCACCCTATTTTTTTTTTATATTAAAAAAAAACAGAGGACTAGATTACTCATCCAATGGTAAAAAAAAAATTTGTGGCAATTCCCAAATATGCCGCAATTTAGGGGCCGATTCTGATGCGGGTTGGAAAAGCTTCCTGACCGAATCGGTTGGGAAATGGTGTCCGACCCACTCGGATCGGGAAAGTCCGACCGGCGGAGTAGGATGCATCCGGATGCTTCCAGATACGATTTGGTTGAACTCCCATTGACTTCAATGGGAACATTTGTTCCTAACCGCATCAGAATTGGGCCCTCGGTCGGGAAGACACGTTCCCGATCCGATTTGGAAGGAGCAAATGCCGTTAGGAGGCCTTCCTAACCTCATCAGAATCAGGCCCTCGGTCGGGAAGCTTTTCCAACCCGCATCAGAATCGGGCCCTAAGTATGGAAAGTACTCTGTAAGATGAATAAAGAAGAAAGTCAGAAAAAATGTAAGCTGAAAGTTTCCTTAAATAATCGAAGAGGAATAAAGTACCGTGTAAAAAGCATGAACTTTAAGCTTCAGTACCAGTCACTTGAAGAGCAGGAATAAACTTCTAATGCTTCCTCAGCATGGCTCCTACGGCGTAATATAATGTGATCAAATTTATTGAAACACGCTTAAGAAAATATGCGTAGTAAGAAAGCACTCCACAGCGCAGTGGCAAGGCCTAGAAGAATCCACTACCGTTGCCAAGCACTGCCGAGTGTCAGACGTGACGTCACGCCGCTGAACGACCATAGCGTGCGTTAGGTGCGTCACTGGAACGCCAGAAGAAACAATCGCCGTGAAAAGGAGAACGCAACTGAACTTCTAGGAATGCTGGGATTTCACTCCGTGTACAAGGACTCCAAAGAAGAACGCAGTGAGTATATGTGCCAGAAGTCTAATTCCGACGTCGATGAAGCAAGATTCCTATGCAGGTAGGTAGAGTTGAATTTTGAAAAATGCGGACACGGTGGCAATTGCAGGGAAGGCCAGCACTCCAAGTAAAACGATGATAAAGGTCTCACCAAAACCAACCAGCAGGAAGTTTAATTCAGCGCAATCCACAAGGTTAAATCCATGAGTAAGGACAAAATAAAACATCCAAAGAGTCTGTACTGTGGACGCACAATCCCCCCCAAAAGAAAAAATGACGAGAGTGACGAAAAGTAGCAAGAATAGGTTCATCGGTGTTCCTGAAGATCGTCGCCAAAATTGTTAAGTAATATCCACGAATTAGTCGAATTTTAAGAAGTTTATTGCAACACAGAAACACCAGCAGCACAGCTCCCTGGACACATCTTGTTCTTCCTCCTGCTCAACTGCTCTGCCAGTTCTGTAAACTCCAGAACTTTGACACCGCAGTTGAGCTTACAAATCTAAACAAGGAAGCTGGTGGAGCTCGTGCAAAATCTTAAAGAAAAATCCATAACAATGATACTATATTTATATAAATGGAAAAAATACAAAAAAATACAATTACTGTACAACACAACAACTTTGCTGTGAAACCTACTTGCAAAGAATCTCCAAGGGCTTGTGTGTGCTTGCCTCCTGTTCTGAAGTCTCAGGGACACAAATACTTATGCCTACAGCATTCTTGAATTCCACTGCTGAGAGTTCTGACTTGCCAGGGGGTGCCTATTCCAGTTCTGGTCCCCTGGAGGTTGTTCCTGCGACAGAAAGCTGTGAAGAACTAAAGAAACTGCAAAGTTAACACTTCACTCTTCTTGCGGCTGCTTTATTCAACGATACAACGCCATGTGTCCGAAGGAATCGACATAACACCTGTCAGCGGCCTGAAAAACTTCAGCACGCCGAGTCCTGTGTACTGATCTCCGAAGTATGAGATCACCGCACCGACTCCAACGCAGGCTCTGTTGTGCAGCTAAAAGAATCGATGCATCGTTGGACCGCAGCTGAAGAAATTCGACGCAGCGCCTGTGTGACCGCCACTGCATCGACCTCCAGTGTGTCCGGATTTCCACGCATCGCCAAATGTCCATCAACACTTGGGCTGCAGTAAGAAACTGACGCATCACCTCCTCCCACAGTAAGAAACCGACGCATCACCTTCTCTCCATTAAGGAACCAACGCATCACCTCCTCTTCAGTAAGGAACCGACACATCACCTCCCCTGCCTCCCCTGCCTGGCACAACGCATCACCTTCCCTTCGCCTATTTTTCTTGTGATTTTAACGCATCCCAGGTGCTTTGAACTGAAAGTGACACATCCATAGTTTTCTGTGGACAGAACTGTTGTTACCTTTTTAAAAGTCATATTTTGAGTTTGCATGTTGTATTTTTGTCGTTCTGGTCTTGTTTGGTTTGGATAAAGATACTTTATTTTTCTAAACTGCTGTGGTTTTTATTTGTGGTGTTTTCACTGTGTTACTGTGGGCTATATACAAATGCTTTACAAATTGCCTCTGTAGTTTAGCCTGACTGCTCTGTGCCAAGCTACTAGAGGGTGAGCACAGGCAAACTTAGGTGTGTACTTTACTCATCCTGACTAGAAGGAAGGGTCCCTACTTAGACAGGGTGCATTCTATTGCCAACTAGAGACCCTATACACCCATTATAAGCGTTGCGATCAATGTCCACACATAATATTATACTGTGTCTTACCATAGGTGGTGGACAACTACTAAGTGAGGGTTGCAGTCCTACGGACTCCGCTGGGTCATTCCAGAGTTTCTCCCTTCCTTTATCCTTCTTCCCCATTTCCTTCAGAGTCTCATATATAGTGCTTGTGCTACTGGGTACTTGTAGTCCGACTCACAGGGAGTCATGGGGTCAGCATCCATACCAAAGAGTCCTGAAAACTAGGAACAGTACCTGAAGCACTTAGGGGCTCATTGGAACTTTATCACATTTCCTGCTAAATTTTCCTGTACAAATGTGCCAGAGCTGGCAGTCTCTTGACTGGAGTATAACACTCAAACTGGACTACTAATTAGAAATATAAATCCCACAGTGAGAGACAGTCTCCAAATTTAGTATTTAAGCCACCAGAGACCAATAAACTTCCAAAGTTAAACAAAGGCCTTAAATGCCCAAATGCATAGATTCCACGGATCAGCTAACTGTTGGATGTTTTGAAGATGATGAATTTGGGACTCTGCTAACTAAATCTTGAACTCCCATCATTCAGTTTATTTAAAACAATCATCCACTAACTACATTTAGCCTTTGGGTGTTCTGGAGAGCATATAAGTAGATCATCTGACATCATCCCCACATTCCTGATTATTTTTTTTCCACAATACTCTAACTTTTTATTCAATAAGTTAACAATGTTACAGCAAACACCAGAGCACACAACAATATTTAATCAGGTTCAGCATAATCACTAGCGTTATAGTATCAGTTTGCCTAAATGTTACCTTCACCATCCACAGCCTCCTGGCTGGTGCTAATATTACAATACCCGCAGCAGATGCACTTGCTCGCAAAACCAATAAGAGAAGAATTAAACAGACTCCCTGACAACTGGTTGTGATGAATGCTTCAACTATTTTTTTACTGGCTTTCTGGGGTTTATTTGTCCTCTCCCTCCAGAAGCTTTTCAAGCAGCTGTGCCAATCGGTGCTGTTCTTATGTGTGAATACAAAGGACTTTGGGTCTGGTGGCTCAGTGGACTAAGTGGACTAATGCATCCACTCTAGGGACCTGGTACGACCTGATGGCCACAGGTTCAAATCCCGGCTGGTCCACTCTGCCTTTCATCCGTCTGAGGTTGATAAAATGAGTACAATTGAGTTGCTTAACAATAAACATCTGTTATTCACCGCCAAGATATCCTTGGTTGAACATGCGCTTTACAAATACACAAGTTATGTTACTCCTTGTGAGCCAGGCTAGAAGCTGTTTGGGTGACATTTGCAAGTTTACTTGTATGATATATGAGACTTGCACATTGGAAGATCTCTCAACAGATGAACAAACCAAATCAATGACCATTTGCAAACTTGAGTGTATACTCAATATGTGCATAAGAAACAGTTTGATTAATGTACAGAATGCATTTTAAGCATCACAAAAAACTCTTATAAAAAGTATGCTGAAAGTTTTGGAATGAAAGAACGCACTTTTTGTAGCCGGTATTATCAAGACATTGACAGCAAATATTTCTGGATCATTAAGTAATTGAAATTAAATTATCAACATTTAGAGGCTGGTAGAGGTGAGGTTTGTTATGCACGATGTCAAATACTTATACAGATTCTTTGCACTGCAAATATACTCGCATTTCAGGGCTAAGCTTGAGTTAAGTGTTAAGCTCGACTGCCCAACGTGCGTATGTATTTAGGCCCACAAAAGGCATGCACAGGGGCATTCTAATTTTACTAAACTGATACCGCTAACACTGTGGAAACCAGTGCCCAACCCAACAAGAGGGGACAGCAGAAGAAGAAACAATGGGGTACACAAAAACTGTACTTCTCCATCAGGTGATTTTGAAGACCATACTAATTGAAAAAATGTCATAAGACTTACCATCGATATTTAGCATCATTTTCCACATAGCAGGTCGGACAGATTGGTGGAATCCAAACCAGACCTCTCTACCTCCCCCCAAAGGGTGGTCATAGCCCTCCGGAGCAGAGAAAAAAGAACGTCCCACAGGGGTATATCTAGAATGAAAAAAAGGACCAGTGACTTACTTAAAGCATGATTTCTTGCTAAAATTAGTTTTCTGTACAGATTGCCGACATGGTCAGGATCCTCAACATCACCAAACAGAGGACTCAGAAGTCACAGTTAATAAATTAGTAGCAAACTATAGATGGGTGATGCACAACTAGATTATTTTACAACTTAACTTTATAATCTTCACCTGCCAATATGGCCACCTCTACCTTTAGATTGAGCGTAAGGGATACTAGCAACTAAGTCTATGCCCAAAATTGCATGCAGGTAATGTGTGGGTGAAGCAATAGAGAAACCTGCATTAAAAGCTAGTTATTGGCCCATCTCTGACATGTTTTCGTCTCCACAGAATGATAACGTCTTGGGAATTGTATAGGAGAAGGAGATAGAGATGATCCTAGTCAGAAATGACGAAGAGAAATGTTGGAGCACCACTTCCCCACTGCAAGCAACCACCTCTTAATAAGTAAGTGAGCACAACTGGCAACAGAAAAATCTATCCGAGACCAACCCTGGTTCATGGTTACGTTAAACACCACTTCAGAAATGTAATAAGACCATGTTTTTTAATTAAAGTTGCTTTTCAATGGAGATTCCCCAATGATTTGAGACTACTCCAAAGCAGATGCTGCATAGTTTTTGGCTCAGCGACTGCAGTAAATAGTTAGAATTCCAATTCAAATTATGTACTCCACTGGAGAAGAAGGGATGTCACGATTCAGAAACAGAAGCTAAACATTATTTGCTTGTTGTGGATACAGACTGGCCTATTTCGGCTAGCTAGCACCCCGAAGTGTAGCATGTGCAAAGAAGTCTGTAGGTGAATGTCAATTGAGTATATACATGTACAATTAAATCACATCACACCACAAAACTTTCAAGGCAACAGTAAGGACCCTTACATGCTACTCAGGTAAACACAAATTGTGAAAATACCAGGCTCTATGAAAACTGTTCTGTGATAAGTAGCGTGCCAAACTTATCATGGGCAGTTACAACCATCCAGTGACTACAGGAAAGTACACACACAGATATGTTGCCAACTTGAACATACCAAAGCAAGGTTTTGCTCAAAGCAATTAAATCATGGGTACACTTTGCTTTTAGCTTGATTCACAGAGAAATGGAGGTTATCCAATCAGAAGGAAAGTAGACACCTCGAGGTTCCAAAGATTTCTGTTAATACCACACACTTACTGCCCGTTACATATACACTGTTCAAGGAGAAGTCCCTATAGTGCAAAGGCAGGCAGCCCAGGATGCGGAGAAACCTAGAACAATGTAGCTTTATATTGGTAATTTCCTGTTGCGGCAGACAAATTTTGAGAAAGCGCGCCTGGATCTAAAACGTACCGTGGACGATTGCTGATTCTTGGTCCGGCCTGACTTCTGTCATGCGACTGGGGAACGTAGATGACACCTTCGAGGACAAGGGTGCGGAAGCTTTTCTGATTAACCCAGCAAAATTAATTATTTGGAACAAAAAGACACAAGTGTACACGTCTGAGATCAAAGCTAAAGAATTCTTGGAGACCAAGAACCCATAATTGCATGTTACTACCCAGACTCACAGGCATAGCTATGGCTTGAGGTGTGCTGAGGTAACATGGTGTAAGGGGGAATCAGACTGTTAAATCAATTAATTGAATTGATGTATTGCTGACATTAATTAGGGAATATCTATTGTATGTACCTGACCACCAAACCAATGTGGGTGTTCTTGGTAAGTCAGAGGTACCTCCAAGTCACAATATGCTTGAGAATATTGTGGTAATGTTGCAGCTGTGTACAAATGAAAATTTCCAATACCAGCATCTACAATATCAAACTTCACCCATAAGTAAAAAGTTTCAAAGGCATTTGGAGCACGTGCATTTACACCAAATGTTACTGCACCCCCATAATCAAAAACCACCTCTGTCTTTGATATGTTATGTTACTGATGTTCTGTAATTTATTGGTATTCCAAAAGAAGGTGCCATTTTTAGAGAATAGATTCAATAAACATGAGATCCAAAATTTAGAAACCACAGAATGGGGAAAGAGTCAAGCTTGACAAACCTACAGTAAACAGGGATTTCCTGAATGAGGTAATGAATATAACAATGGACGTCACCCTATATTTGTAATGATTGTTTTTTTGATTTTGTTGTCAAAACTACTTAAAGATTTAGATAATCCTTGCATGGCACAGGGCACCAAAATTATAAATTTCTCCTGCACCTCCCGAGCCACAGAGGTAGGATTTCTAACCTGCGGCGCAAGGACTCCGTCAGTGCACCAACACGAACTAGAAGAACAAGTTACTTACCTTCGGTAACGCTTTTTCTGGTGGATACAGTATCTGCCTGTGGATTCCTCACCTCATGATTCCTCACCTTATGAATATCCCCTGCGCCAGCATTCCGCAGAAACTTTTTCCTAGCTCTCCACGCCGACGAGGTCGTCACAATACCACGGCTCCGCTCGCGACTCCGTATGACGTCACTGGAGCCATAAGAGAGCCTCGTCGGCGTGATGACGTCAGTTCCACCCATTTTTTCCGTGCCTCCGAGGCAAACAGGTGGACCGACAACAGATTCAAAGTATACACAGTACACAATATTCACACCAATACACATAGTGTAAAATTAAAAGGAAAGCCAAAGAATAAAAGCGTTTCCTATAAACTACACAAAGGCAGATAGTAGAGACAATGCAAAACAAACATGTTAAACAATGCCACCTTTAAGGTATACAAGGGTGGACATCGGGGAGGAGGGTGGGTCAGTGAGGGATCCACAGGCAGATACTGTATCCACCAGAAAAAGCGTTACCGAAGGTAAGTAACTTGTTCTTCTGATGGATCATCTGCCTGTGGATTCCTCACCTTATGAATAGAATCCCACAGCAGTCCCACTCCCGGAGGAGGGTGTCCACCCTTCTATACCAAAAAGTCCTGCAAGACAGAGCGCGCAAAATGGCCCTCCCTCCTCACCTCAGAATCCAAGCAATAATGCTTTGCGAAAGTATGGAGGGAGGCCCAAGTCGCAGCCTTACAAATGTCCATTACAGGAACACCTCTGGCCAAAGCAGAAGTGGATGACTTGGCTCTGGTGGAATGAGCTCTAATACCATCAGGCGGTTCCTTACCAGCCAGGGCGTAGCAGATCTTGATGCACAAGATGATCCATCTGGAAAGAGTGCACTTGTGCACAGCCTTGCCCTTCATGCGTCCAACGTAGCCCACAAAGAGCTGATCGTCCAATCGCAAGTCTTTACTCCTATCCAAATAAAAGCTCACCGCTCTTTTAGGATCCAGGCGGTGAAGTCTCTCCTCCATAGAATACAGGAAGAGTAATGGACTGTCCTAGATGGAAGGGAGTAACCACCTTAGGCAGAAAAGCAGCCCTGGTCCTGAGGACCATCCTTTCAGCATGAATGGTCAAAAACAGGGGTTTTGAACTGAGAGCCTGAAGATCACTTACCCTCCTTGCTGAGGTAATGGCCACAAGAAAGACCGTTTTAAAAGACAGAAGTCTCAAAGGACAACTATGTAAAGGTTCAAACGGGGAACCCATCAAGAAAGTCAAAACAAGATTTAAATCCCATTGAGGCATAACAAAGGGAGTAGGCGGAAACCTATTGGTAAGGCCCTTAATAAATCTCAAAACAATGGGAGATTTAAATAAAGACGGCTGATCCGGCAAACAAAGAAACGCCGATAAAGCCGACAAATAGCCCTTAACAGTGGCCACAGCACAACCCTGCTGGGCCAAAAACAGCGAAAACTGAAGAATATCTGACAAGTGGGCCTTTAAAGGATCAATGGATCTCTCTCCACACCATTTAACAAATCTAGACCATCTGGAGGAGTAAATAGACTTAGTGGAATGCCGCCTGGACGATAAAATAACATCCACCACATCCGGCGGGCGAGAGAAGGAACTAAGGTTGCCCCGTTCAATCTCCAGGCATGAAGGTGAAGGCTCTGGAGGTGGGGGTGTAGAACCTGCCCTTGCGACTGCGAGAGGAGGTGTGCCCTGAGAGGGAGACGGAGCAGAGGGTGCGATGAGAGGCGAAGTAGATCTGTGTACCACACCCTTCTTGGCCAATCCGGAGCGATCAATATAACTTGGGCCCGGTCTTGGCAAATCTTCCTCAGAATCCGAGGAATCAAGGTATGGGAGGAAACGCGTAAAGGA
This sequence comes from Calotriton arnoldi, assembly GCA_963921515.1. Classification (NCBI taxonomy): domain Eukaryota; kingdom Metazoa; phylum Chordata; class Amphibia; order Caudata; family Salamandridae; genus Calotriton; species Calotriton arnoldi. Next base: position 2,289,186 of record CAWUFW010001745.1, read on the forward strand.
GCTGTGAACTCCAATCCAACTGAAACGCGTCCCCCAGCGCCCCCTGCATCGGATACTGGAGACTGCAGAACAACGGGCAGTGCGCGTTCTCGTGAGTGGCAAACAGGTCCAACCGAGGGGACCCCCACATCTCGAAGATGTGATGGACCACCTCCGGATGAAGCCGCCACTCGTGATTGGCCGAGTAATGCCGACTGAGACTGTCCGCACAAACATTCAGCACTCCGGCTAGATGATTTGCAAACACACAAATCTGATGGCCCTGAGCCCAGAACCAAAGTCGCACAGCCCCTCTTGACAGAGACGAAACGACCCTACACCTCCCTGCTTGTTGATGTACCACATCGTGGTAGTGTTGTCCGTCAGGACCTGAACCGACTGACCGCGAAGGGAAGGAAGGAAAGCTTTTAGTGCCAAACGTATCGCCCGCAATTCCAGAAGGTTGATGTGAAGCAACCTTTCCTCTGGAGACCAAAGACCTTTGACCTCCAGATCCCCCAGATGAGCACCCCACCCTAGAGTGGAGGCATCCGTGATCACTGTGGCCACCGGTGGAGGAAGCTGAAAGGGCTTTCCTTGAGACAGGTTGCCCTCCACACTCCACCAAGACAGCTCCGCTGCAGTGTCTCTGGAGATCCTGACCAACTCCCTGAGATCCCCGTTGTGTTGAAACCACTGCCTGCGGCGGCACCACTGGAGTGCCCTCATGTGCCAGCGTGCATGGTTGACCAACAGAATGCAGGAGGCGAACAGACCGAGCAGGCGAAGGACCTTTAAGACTGGAACAACCGCTCCATTGTGAAACAAAGGGATCATTTCCTGAATGTCGAGAATCCTTTGTGGAGGCGGAAAAGCTCGACACACAGTAGTATCCAGTACTGCCCCTATGAAGAGGTTGCGCTGAGAGGGCACCAGGTGAGATTTGGGTACATTTATTGAAAAACCCAAGTTGAACAACAGCTGAGCTGTTTCCTGCAGATGATGAAGCACCATCTCCGGCGACTCCGCTTTGAGTAGCCAGTCGTCCAGGTAAGGGAAAACTGGGATCCCCAACCTCCTGAGATGAGCTGCCACCACTGCCATCACCTTTGTGAAGATGCAGTAGTAAGACCAAACGGGAGGACCGCAAACTGGTAGTGCTGCGACCCTACAGTGAAACGGAGATACTTCCTGTGCGACTTCAGGATGGGGATGTGAAAGTACGCATCCTGCAAATCGATCGACACCATCCAGTCCTCTTGCTGCAGCGCCAAAAGAACCTGAGCAAGGGTCAGCATCTCGAATTTCTCCTGTTTGAGGTAAAAATTCAAGACCCTGAGATCCAAGATCGGAGGTAACCTGCCATCCTTTTTGGGAATCAGGAAATACCGGGTGTAGCATCCCTGACCCCTTTCCTGCTCCGGAACCACCTCTATCGCACCTTTTTGTAATAAGGCAAGGACCTCCTTCTGGAGAAGAAGCAAATAATCTTCCGAATAGAAACCTTGGCAAGGAGGGTAAGGAGGAGGAAATTCTCGAAAGGGAAGGGCGTACCCATTCTCTACAAGGTTTAAAACCCAAAGGTCTGAAGTGACCGATTTCCAACCCTGTAGAAAGTGAGACAGCCGACCCCTTACAGGACCCACATGTTCCAGGATGGGGGATCTAGGGCTGCTTTCCTGCGTTACCAGGGTTAGCAGGGGAGGTAGAGGAGGAGGAAGAGAGTTGGCGGGCCGACCCACGTTGGCGACCCCTGTTTCTCCCTCTGTAGGATTTGTAAAGAGGATTTTGCTGCTGTTGTTGTTGAGGCTGTCGTAAGCTACGAAAGGAAGACCTTCCAAATCCTCGATACTTCCTATATCCAAACCCCCTTGACTGAGTTTGCAGCCCTAAGGATTTTGCCGTGGCCTTGCTATCCTTGAATCTCTGAAGCGCAGAATCAGCCTTCTCTCCGAAAAGTTTTGAACCATCAAAGGGCAAATCAAGAAGGGTAGCCTGTACATCTGGAGAAAACCCAGAGGATCTGAGGCAAGCATGTCTCCTGGTAACTATGGAGGAGCTCATAACCCTGGCCACCGAATCAGCTGTGTCAAGGCCAGATTGTATAACCTGACGAGCAGCAGCCTGAGCATCCGTCAGAACCTCGATAAAATTATCACGCTCCTCATCAGGCAACTTGGGCGCCAATTGCTTAGCAGAATCCATTAAGGCGTGTATGTAACGTCCCAACAAACAGGTAGCATTGGTTGACTTTAGTGCCATGCTAGAAGATTAAAAGACTTTCTTAGCCGATTGCTCTAAATTCTTAGAGTCCCTGTCGGCAGGAGCTTGAGGAAAAGCGCCTGTAGATTGTTTAGAACAGGACGCCTGTACCACCAAACTCTCCGGGGACGGATGTGAAGAGAGAAAAGGAGGGTCTCCTGGAGCAGACCTATATCTCCTTGCTACAGATTTAGACAAAGCAGGAGAAGAGAGAGGTTTACGCCACACTTCCAGAATAGGCTCAGTTAAAGCCTCATTAAAAGGCAACAGTGGCTCAACTATCGAAGATAGTGAATGCAAAACCTCTGTGAGCAAATTTGGTTTGTACTCTTCTGTAGGCAATTGCAAATCCAAAAGCTCCGCAGCCTTTCTAATAATAGTATGATACAGAGCAACCTCTTGAGGTGGAGAAACCCTTGAAGAAGAAAGCTCCCACTCTGGGGAGGTGTCCAGGCCACTAGCCTCCTGAAGTCCCTCGAAATCGTCGACAGATTCCTCTATCTCGCCCTCTTCAACCTCTTCTCTTTGATACTGTTCTTCCTCCAACAGTCTCTGTGCCTCTCTCCTCGAGCGCAACTTCGGTTGCGGCGTCGGCGGCGCCACACGCGGCGCCGACAGCTCCGGAGCCGGCATCGAAGGAGGGTCCGATGCAGGAATCGGCACCGTACGAAGCCGAGAGGAAGGGCCACCAGACGGCGCCGGGTATTCCGTATACGGCGTCGAAAACCTCGGAGCCGGAAACTGCCATGACGGCGCCGTCGGCATAAAGGGCACGAAAGGTGCCTGGGCATAATGTTGAGGCACGCCCAAATTGAAGGCCAGCGGACCCACGGGACCCGAAGGTGCTCCGGAGGGGAAGGCTGCCTTGGCAAACACACCATACATAGCATTTAAAAAATGCGAAGGATCTGAACCCGGTGTAGGAAATTGAGGATACGGAGCCGAGTCAGAATCCACACGAGGAACATCCGGCGCCGGAACAGCCGGATCCACAGGCAGAGCCACAGGCACAGTGTCGTGCACAGGAGAAGGTTCGTCTTGAGCCGGTAAGCCCTCCGAAGCCAGAGAGCCCCTCGGCGCCGGCGACCGCGCCGGGGTACCTTTAGGAGAAGGAGAATTTTCCGGAGTCACCTGAGGAGATGGCGAAGGCGATGGAGACACAAAGTCTTTTTGTTGACGTTGAGGCGCCGGAGAAGGTGATCTCGAAGCCTTCCCCTTCGACGAACGACGCCGAGAGCCATGCCTCCTTTTCTTCTTGTGCTTCCTCGACTTCGAAGCATGCGAAGTCGACGACTTCGACTTGGATCTTTTTCGCCCTCTCTTCTCCTTCCTTGCTTTTGCCATGAAAAGCTTGGCCTCACGTTCTTTCAAGGCCTTCGGGTTCATCTTGCGACAGCATGAACAGCCCTCCACATCGTGGTCCGATGACAAACACCACAAACAGTCCTCATGGGGGTCAGTGATGGACATATGACCCCCACACTCTCTACAGGGCTTGAATCCTGACTTTCTCGAAGTCGCCATCGCAAAGCTACAGTAAAACCTGGAGAAACAACAAAGTAACTCGAAACAGTATGGAGAGTCCCAGAAAACCGTTACGCGTCGACGGCGCGGAAAAAAGGGAACTGACGTCATCACGCCGACGAGGCTCTCTTATGGCTCCAGTGACGTCATACGGAGTCGCGAGCGGAGCTGTGGTATTGTGACGACCTCGTCGGCGTGGAGAGCTAGGAAAAAATGTCTGCGAAATGCTGGCGCAGGGGATATTCATAAGGTGAGGAATCCACAGGCAGATGTATCCATCAGAAATTCAATTGAGTTACAACCAATAGGTAACGTGCTGAGAAATAAAGTGCAGGAAGTGTTTCTAGTAATGGTCAATCGCACAAGATTAATTCAGGGACACAGTGGTACACCAAACATTCTTTCATTATTGAATAACACACTAAAAAGCAGAAGAGGTCATTTAAAATGTTTATTTTAATATCCCAGTCTAGTGCATAAAATATGGATAGTAACCACACATAATGGGGAAAGGAATGCAGACGTGCATGCCAGGGTCAGCGAAAACAGCAAGAAGATTTGTAACGTGGTTAGCAAGTTCCTAAAATACTAACACTCTAAAGCTATTCCTAAGCGCCATGCTAAAATTTAGCAGAAGTAAATAGTAAGCCTGTAATTTGAGTTTCTCAAGATGGATCACATGGCATACCTGTTTTCACTAGAAATATAGCAACTTAGCTATTTTCAATCACAGTGTTGTCTGAAAAACGACAAACAGTGCTGGGCTGAAGGCTAGTTCTCTATACTGCTCTTCGCTTGGCCTCCAAAAGGGGGTTGGCCTGCACTGCAAACTGGTGTGACCTCTGGCTTTACAGTCCTAGCACAAAGTCCCACTAACTTAGGGTCAAAAACCTGGGTTTTTATTAGTACGTGTTCGCCAAACTTATCTTTACATTCATAAAACAAAACTGCATTTGTAGACACTAAAGTATCAAAAAGACTAAATTAACATTGAAATAAATATATCATCTCAATTCACATAATCACTATATGCACCTATAACTAAAAACAATAAAAACATGTCAACTTATACAGTCAGCATCCATGATTCTGTGGCAGGGTCCACGAATGAAAACAATAAAATGTCAGCCTAGAAAATAAGCAGACATGATGCCAACATTTTTTTGCTTGTCTAAAAGCTTCACATTTTCTAAAAGGAGATAAAAGACTCAGAAAGCAAGCACAGAATAAAAAATAGCATAGACTTAAATGTGAATTATCATATTTTTCATCACAGCAGGCTACTAGATGCGAGGGCCTCAGGCTGTAGGAGCCTTCACTTCCTGCCCTAGAAGTGCGCAGGAGAAGCTTCTTTGATACAGAGCATAATCTGCCTCCTCCTCTGCTTGGGTTTCCTCCATCGCTTCTTCCCCAGAGTTGATCTGTGCCTGGCGGGCCTCCTCCCAGCCCTGAAGGCCTTCTTGTAGTACGCCTTCTTGGCAATTAGGCTCGTCTTCAACTTACTTGGCAGCACAAGGCCTTCATCTCCACCACAGCCAGGATAGCCAGGATAGCCAGAACTACCTCCATGTTTCCCTTAGACTTAAGGAGAAAAAATTAAAATTTAAAATAATCAGGAAAAATTAAAAAGTGATTCAATCAAGACCATTGGCCCATTAAAAATCAATTTCTGCTGTCAGTAAGATTTGGGGACTTTAGTTTCAACCCTTAAAGCTTAGGGGTACTGCTAAACGCAAGGTCAGGATCCCATCGCTGAACACTAATATAAGAAAGAATAATAATAATGGTATAAATTTATTTGCATAGTTAATTAAAACCGTTGCAAAACTACAACATTTTCATAAAAACAAACAAATATATACATATACAACTCATTCCTTCATGATTCTTATGTTTAAAAACCTGCTGAAAATTTTCTATAAATAAGCAGCTTTACCAACGAATTATCTAATCTCTGTCCAAGTGCTGCGGGGAGCATTCCAGTAGGTCAAGAAACTTTCCGCCAGGCATTGGCATGCCCATCTGGCCTTGGCAGATCCACCCTTGTAAGAAAACTAGCAGCTCCATGAAACTTGCCCTCAGGTGCTGTACTATCTAACCACCACGTGCTTCAGATACAAAGTTCTTATTGTGTATGAAAAAGCTCATTGATGCGCCTCGGGAAATTTGCCCATGAATTTACTGGCTAGGTTCCTTATGTCAGCATTTCAGGCATTTTTCTTTCGCACAGTCTCAAAACCTTCACTAGACTACAGTTCAATTGTGGATCATTGGGTGCGAAGCATGCCAGCAGAGCTTGCCTCCTGGTGCGCATCCCCCGTTGGTTGAAGTGTTGCTTCAAAAGTTGTTTCCGTTCCTTAAGAAGTTTTTTGCAGGAGCACAGTAAATGCAGCAGATCTTCAGATGCTGATCCACATAAGCGGCATACAGAGCCCGCTTTCTCTCTTAGCCAGGGTGGAAGATGTTGTATACAGGGTAGCAGCCCCAGTCTGTACTTCATAAAGGCAACTTTTATATTTTTGTCATAACCCAGATTGAAGTAGGCTTGAGCGGCCAACTCTGTATATGACTTCAATGTCATCCAACCATGGGCCCTTTTTGTCAGTGAGGCCTTGTCCTCCAGCCAAGAAAGATGTTTCACTGTCTTCCAAACTAGTTTTTTAAAAATGGTATTAGTTGTTGATGTTTCCCATAGCTGACATAGCCCCATCCTATTTAAACTGCTGGGTGTTGTGGTGTGTTGTTGTATCTCCTTCCATAGTTGTTCACTTAATGTGCCATGCGGAGCTTTTCGCACTTTATCCCACGCAATAATAAAGGCCCCTTGTCTTGCAACTGTTTGTTTTTGAACGCCAAATTCAAGCCTAATTTGCGCAGGCGAGGTATGTTTGGGCAACCCAAAGATGACCCTATATGCTGTTGTTACTGTGGCATCGAGTATTTTTGCGTCTCTGCCTTTCTGGGCCTCGCTGCCATAGGTGATTGTTGGCAGCAGCTTTGCCCGAATCACCTCAATCAAAGGGAGAATCGATGGTCCCGTCAGTTTAGAATTTAGCGATTTAAGAGTGGTAGCCAATACTAGGCCTTTGTGCCTGATGCTGTTCTTCTGTGCCAAAAAGCGTCCCCCTATATCCAACTTCACACCCAGATATTTGTTTTCTGCTGTATCCTCAATTTTAGTTTCTCCCCAAAACCAAGCTCCAGTTTGTCTCCTTTTTTTCCTGATTATCATAGTTCTCGTTTTGTCCAGGTTGATCGTTAGATCATTTGCTTTAGAGAAATCCTGCGTTGCATTTAAAAGATGTTGTAGCCCTACTTTTGTTTTACTAATCAGGACTATATCGTCCGGGTACAGGAGGCAGGGTATCAAGATGTCTCCTAGTTTTGGGGCATGTGAGTTGCAGCTGATTAGAAGTGGTACTAAGTCAGCTATATATAGGTTGAAGAGAGTCGGTGCTAAGACACAACCCTGTTTCAGCCCTTTTTCCGTAGGAATACGCCTCAACAGGAAAGTACCGTTGCCCAACTTCACCTGCAACCATGTGTCCGTGTGCAAGTTTATTAGCAAGTTTAGTAAGGGCTGTGGCAGCCCCCATCTGTACAGTTTGGACCATAATTTAGTGCAGTTGACGTGATCAAATGCGGCCTTATAGTCAATAAAGCATAAGTATAGAGGTGTCCGTGCAGCCTCTGCCTTGTCCATAAGCATTGCCATGCTTAGTATGTTGGTTATTGTCCCGACTGATTTTACAAATCCAGTCTGTTGTAAAGGAATTGCAGATCTTTCTGTGGCCCATGCCTGGAGATCCTCTAATAATGTACCAGCAAAATATTTTGCCTCATTATCTAATAAAGCCACTAATCGATAATTTTGTGGTATCGACTTTTCACCGGATTTATAAATTGGGGAAATGATTGATCCTTTCCATGAGCTAGGCAGGATGTTTAGCATCCTAATTTCTCTAAAGAGTGGTTCCAATGCTTCTGCCCAGAAGGTTGCCTCCTGTTTGTATAATACTGGTGGTATTCCATTAGGGCCAGGGGCACCTTCCCTTCTCCCCTTGCCAATCTGCCGTTTAATTGCAGTTATATGAGATGATTGGAGATCCTCAGATGAAAAACCTCCCCTTGTTATCCCAAAATCGGTGGGTTTATTTCCAGCACCGGCCTTGATTGTCATGTGGCATTCTGGTTCATTTTGAGTATTTTGGCCCTGCTCACTGAGCTCAATGCTTTGGAAATGGGAACTGAGGTAATTTACCCAATCTTCCTCTGCGATATTCGATGAAATGCCATCATGATTGTGGTGGATAAATTGGTTTATTCCAAAATCTGGTGCTGTTATTGTGTTTAAGAAAGAGAATTATTAATTGGTGTGGATGGAAGTCCACCAGAAGTCACTAACCTTTTAGGTTCAGTCAAAGTGTTCAATAATTTTAATCTTAGCTTAACCCCTGTTAGATGTGGCAAAGGGCAGACATGTTTAACTTAAGGAAAATGTGTGAAGCATTTAGAAGTAACAAAACAGCTAAAAAGTCAAAAACACAACACAATAAAATTCCACTTCAGTGTATGAAAATAGGGAAAGTTCTAATAAGCAAAACACCAACAAAATGACAAAAATCGAATTTGGGGAACCGAAAATTTGAAATTTTAATGTTCTAAGTGAAACCGTGTCAAGAAAAGTAAAATGTGAATGATAGCCAATGGTTGCAGTTGACTGGGACCTAGGCACGATTTCAGGCTAACCACGATGGTGTGGATCGGATACACCAAATAGGTTCATCCTGGAGTCTCTGAAATGGAAGTTTAAATCCTCCAGTGGGGCCAGGCTGCAGGCTGTATCTCACAAGAGTTCCAAGAGACAGGATAGCTGTTGGATGGGGGTCCTGCTAAAGCAGTTGTTTTGGGTGTGAAAAACTCAGATAAGGAAAATTCTAATGCTTTTTGCGCCTTCGCCTGGTCAAAATCTCAATGTTCAGACTTAGCATCTTGCTCAGAGCTCAGAATCCTCCAGTATGATATGGTTGCAGGCTGTATGCAATGAGGAGTTCCACGAGGCTCGCTGAAATGGATTTGCTGCTGCGGAGAACCTCCAATGATGTTGCGTCTTGGACGGATTAGCCAGATTGATTGATCCTGGTCCTCCGGAATCTCAACTTTTCAGAGGTGTTAGGAGAAGTTGTGTTAAACACAGCCAACCCCTTGCAAGCTCCAGCACAGGTCCTGTTGCCAGTTACGCACTTCAGAGAAATGGACTCTTGCAGCTTGTTTTGTCCCTGTAGGGGCACAGTAGGTCAGCCAACTTACCCTTGGAGTCCACTTCTTTGTCCTAGGCACAAGCGGGAACATTTCCAGTACCTTAGATCGCCTTAAATGGAAGGTGCAGTCCTCCTTCTGTTCCTCCACACGTCCAGAAAGTGTTCTGAGGTGGGTGCCACATATATGCTTGGTACCAGCTCCTGGGTGGGGGATGACTCCAGGCTCTTCCCTGACCAATGGGGTAAAGTTCCCAGGAGCAACCCTGCCCTACCTACTTTTGCAGCAGTTTCTGTTTGTCCAATTGGGCGAAATCCACCGTGCACCTTACTCCTAAGATGGGGGGCGGGGGGACCCTCCTTCCCTTGCGCAGAGCCTGTGTGCTCACCTAGAGGAGGGGGCCAGGGTAAAGAGAAGTCTCCTCCTTTGTGGTCACTCAAAAAGGATTCTGGAGGTAGCTCTCTTCCCACTGGCTATTTATTAAAAACCAGACTTCATCATTGAGTTGTACTTTTATATAATGTTAAAAATAGTGGTTGAACTATTGTTCTAGATGGTACCAAACCAGGTGTAGCAGAAATAATATTTTAATCTGTACTCTAGTATTCCTTATAGGACATCCAGAGCCTTTCACAGTGAAAATACCTTTTGGAGCCTTGTCACAGGGACATGGTAACATTCAATGTCTCCATGTTCCACTGGAAAATACCATGCACCCCACGTTGTGGGCTACAAAGGGGTGACTTATTTATATTTAAAAAGAAGGTTTTTCACTCTCACAAATGATTATTTGCTAGGTCAGAAAGCAGGTTTACACTACAGCCTTCAGACTACAACGGTAGACCTGAAGCCATGTTTTCCTTGTCACATTAGGTGATGGCACAGTAACTGCTGCAGTCCACAGGTAACATTTAACATTCCACGCCATATGTATATTTTCTACACCACATACTTTGTTTGGCCTTATAGGAGAGTTAAATATGCCAATCAGGGATTAGGGAATTTCTACCCATTTAGGGGGCACTGGACCGCAGTGCCCCAGTGTGCAGAGTCTAAACAAGCATTGACAAAGGCAATACGTCGCGCCTATGCGAGAGCTATTGGTTTTGACAATGTGTTTTAGCCATGCTGGACACCAGTGTGGCTGCTGTTCAGCATGGCTAAAAGTTTGGGGCATGGAGTGTCGTGGATTAGAGTGTCGTAGAGTGGAGTGTCTTATAGTGGAATGTAATATAGTGGAGTATCATATAGTGGAGTGTCATACAGTGGAGTGTCATACAGTGGGGTAGAGTGGATTGGAGTGAACTAGATTGGAGTGGATTAGAGTGGAGTGGATTAAAGAGGATTGAAGTGGGGTTGAGTGGATTAGAGTAGGTTAGAGTAGAACGAGGTGAAGTAGATTAGAGTAGTGGATCAGAGTGGGTTAGAGTTGATTATAGTGGAATGGATTAGAGTGAATTTGAGTGGATCAGACTGGAGTGGATTCGATCAGAGTAGATTATGGTGGATGAAAGTGGATTGGGGTGGATTAGAGTAGAGTGGGTTCAAGTGTAATGGATTTGTGCGGACTGGAGTTGATTGGAGTGGAGTGGAGTGGCTTAGAGCGGATTGGATTAGAGTGAATTGGAGTGGATTAAAGTGGTGTGGATTAGCGTGTAATTGATTGAAGTGGGTTAGTGTGGATTAGTGTGGATTTGGGTGGATTAGGGTGCAGTGGATTAGCGTGTAATTGATTGGAGTGGGTTAGTGTGGATTGGAGTGGGTTAGAGTGGAGTGGCATGGAGAGAAGGACAAAACACACACAAGGAGTCCTCCTTGCACAACTGCAATCACGTACTAAGCTCCCAGTACCCTGCCCCCAAAAGCACACTCTAAAAAACATGAATGTGACTTTGTGTAATGTACCTTGTGTTCATGTAAAGCGCTCCAATATGTTTGGGTCGAGTTCGGACTACAAAAAATTGTAAAAAAAAAAAAAGTCTGTGTTGGAGAGGTGGTACTGCATTTTAAGATGCTTTGAAAGATGGGGAAAATATTGGTGGGGTAATACCCAAAGCGTAAATGGACGAGTTGCCCCTGTGTAGCTGCTGTGGGGCATGCTTTTTTGGATACTGCATAGCTCTACTTCATGGGAGAGCTGACGTTCACTATTTCAGGTTCAAATAGAAGGTTCCACAAAAGGGAAATGAATCAAATCTAAAGCCTGCAGTGTTGCTGAAAAGGCAGTAGTTTGCAGGCTTAATAATTGAGGGTTGGGAAATATGGAGCTGGTGTACCATAGGTGAACAATATTTATGCTGGCAAGGCATCTTTGTCGATATTGGCTGTTGGTGTAGTTTATTACGTCTTCTGTCCTGCCAGCCAGGGACGTAAAGCAGACTCCTGCGGCGAGGTGAGGAGCCACCCTTTAAGTGGGCTCCGGTTCGGCCCAAGGCCAATGAATGTTTGTGCGACATGGGAGACTCAAGGGGCTCTCATCACATTGTACAGGGTGCCCCATTGTTTTGTTGCCACTGCTGCCAGCGGTGTGAAGGCACAACATGGAAATCAAGTACTGTGACTTTTACCTATCTTCTTTTCATTCTGGAGAAGGTAGATATTATCTATAAAACCATACTTTTTTGGGAAAACCTTGACATACCTAACACCTGCACATGGCCCAGGTTGGATCGTCCCTTGTACATTGATTAAATCACAAAATCAATCTCCACTATCACACCCTGAAGGCTAGATACACAGTATCACATAGGTGGTATTAGCAGGTGGTATTAGCAGCGGCTGCTCATTCGCTATGATGGAGGAGGGTCGTCCCCCCTCAAACATGGCAGGAAAGTAAAAACAAAACAATAATAAACACTTGTTTTATATTTACTTTCCTACCGAGTCTTGGGGGGGGGCTGGGGGGTGACTGGCACCGAGGGGAATGGTAGGTGCCTCTCTTCACATCGCATGACCGTTTGGCCGGCCGTCTCAGGCCGGCCAAACCGTCATGCGCAGTGAAAGCTCTCTCCAACCCAGCAACGCAGCTGGGTTGGAGCGAGCAGGCACAGACTCCCAGTCTGTCCATGAGCTCAAATCGAGGGCACCCAGGCCGATCTTGAAGCTGCTCTCATTTGTGAGAGCACCTTCAGGATTGGCCGCAGGGCATTCTGGGGAGCCTGTGCCGCCTGGAGAAGAGGAGCAGAAGGGCGTGAAGCAGGGGAAACAACCTTTACTACGCATGCATTACATCGCATGCCATTAGATCGCGGTCTTTACAACGCAAGTCGTTACAACGACTTGCGCTGGAGGGCGCTATAGGACAAGGAATAGTTTAATTTACTATCCAAAACCTTCCCTACTGTACGTAGGCTGGAGTTGGAATAGTAAATTTAACTACTCCTAAGTCCAGCGCCCTCCAACGAAAGTCGTTGTAACGACTTGCGTGGTAAAAACCGCGATCTAATAGCATGCGATGTGAATGCATGCGTTGTATAATCATACATTCGTGAAGCAGCAGTCTGCAGGTACGTTTTTTTTAAATGTTATTTATTTTCCACACCTGCGACCCCAGTGCCCCCTTTACCCTCCGCCCGCACCCGCCACTCATCCAGCACACCGGCCGCTACTGAGTATTAGTCCATGGAACAAAATAACTATTCACAGTATTTGGTGCAGTTGTACTCTTCTGTTGACTTCACAAACATACTTAGAAAAAGCCACTATCTCGTTCAAACCGTTCAAACATATCTGAAATAATCCAGATTTTGACACAATCAACAAGCATCTCTGAAAAAAAGTACTTTCTATGTTGGCAGGATTCACAGTGACCTGTGCATAAATGCTAGCACTTGCCAGTTGCCATCTGCAAGATACCTTTCACAGGGACTCCCAGTGCGTCACTCTTCCACTCGCCTACCACTTGCCTTTTTCTAAAAGAACATAATACAGATGTGCAGCACAGTTTACATGTTGGCCGCATGTTTCTAATGCACCGGTGGATCACCATTCTGATAGCACAGTAAAAAAAGGGTCTGACCAAGAGCAAAATATACTGAAGGAGTACACACAACGCTGTTAGCTGAGCTCTACTACGCAACGCTCGTCGCTATGCCATGTGTGAGTTAAGACCTTAGAGATAAACGTCTGTTCGGTAACAAATGTTAAGGATATTCGGCCCGATTAGGATGTCGGGCAGACCGCAACTGACAGGCCATCTGTGGCGGTCCACCCGTCGGCCAGCATAGAGGTCCGACTGCCGCATTATGATACGGTTGGTTGAAACACAGCGGTCAGAGGGACAGACTGATGCCTCCGACAGGTTCAAGGAGCCCGACGGGGCGTCAGTCGGACAGTAATCCCTACAATGGGAACGGTGCCTGCGCAGCCACCACCGTAGGGATTACGATGTCCCTTTCCGACAGCCTTTTTATGGCGGTCCGACCGCCACGGTAAGGCAGTCGGAAAGGGACTTTGGGGGCCCCTAGCAGGGCCCCCGTCCCCCATAGGCCTGGGGGGCACATGTGGTGCCTCCCAAACATCTATGCACCGTGTACCAGGCACCACATGGTGCCTGGCACACGGTGCATGGATGTTCAAAAACATCCCTTTTTCTATTGCAGCTTATGCTCCGGCCCTTTGTCTGCCCGCAGCACAAACCGAAACGGAAAAAGGGATGTTTATGACCACCTGCACAGCGGTCGTATCATAATTGGGCTGTCGGAACCGCAACACCTTGTCGGATGGTCCTGAGTCAAAAACGATGGCAGTAGGACGCTCGTTCGACCGCCATCGTAATGAGGCCCATTGTCTGTTACCTGCATGGTGAAACAGGAGGACAAAGGAAACTGGGCATCTTATAGAAAGAAGTTTTTTGACTAAAGTAATCAAAGTCCAGTCACAGGTCTGCAGTCTCCTGTTCTTTTTTATTTTAGTTTTCCCTACAATTCACTTTAAAGTGGAATGTCAACAAATCAATTAGCATCTGTAATCGCTTCACAAGACTGGTTTCTGAAAGACGAAATAGTACCTCATTCATAGCACGAGCAGAGGACAGACACTAATTAAGAGAAATCAATGTGTACTTCCTCCATGAAGAACACAAAGAAGGGAAGTGAACCAGGAGCTCACGCCTGGGACGCAATGCCGAATTCAGGAAGTTAAGAAGAGTGATAATGATGCCGATGAATGGTAGGCTAAACACCCCTGTTACATTTTTTTTTTTAAGCTACAATAGGTTGCCTGCAGGCTTTTTTTTTTTTTCAACTGTTTTTATTTTTAAATGTCAGCCAAAACATTAGTAGGTGAGCCTTATGCACATTACATTTAACATTATTACAATCCATTGTTACTTTCAGGGATACAGAGATTGCTCTATGGGAGTTCATTCTCCAGCGCCCCTCTCCCTCCCTCTCTCTGGATTAGACATGGCCCTTCCCGGCTATACATTCTTAGAAAATGAGATAGTCCACCAACAATTTACAGACCCTGAGTGTTAGGGTGTGCATTATCAGGCCCTCCCCTCTCCAGTGTCTAGCAATGTCTCGTTTTGCAACTATCAGTCCCAAGTTGCTGAGTAGAAGTTTGTACCTAGGGAGTTCAACATCTAGAGGTATACCCAGGATAATATATTTAGGGTCTATAGGTATCTGTACCTCTAGTATATCTTTAAGTTCCTTCACTATTCGTGACCAGAGTCTTTTTACATGCTGGCATTTCCATAGCGTGTGTATGTAGATGCCTTGATCGGTTTTACAACGCAAACAGTTGGGCGTTTCTGCCCTACCCATAGCGCGCCCTGTCATAGTGTACTCTGTGTAGGACTTTAAATTGTACCAACCTTAAACGGAACTTAATTGCTACATCTCGTGGGTGCATCAATGCCCCCTCCCAATCGATGTCCTCTAGCGGGCCCGTGGTTTCCTCCCATTTAGACCCAAGGGATATCATTCTATTGGGGATGTTGTTAATTAAGGTTTTGTATGCCCAGGAAACCGCCTTTGAGGGTATCTCCTCTTGTAGCAATCTACCTTCTAGTGGTGAAGATTCTGGGATATTGTAGTATCAGGTTTTTGTGTCCTCCAAGCATGTTGCAATTGGAGGTATTTGTATTGTTGAGTATGCGACAGTTGATATTCGGTTTGGAGAGCCGCAAAGGTGATTAAGTCCCCATCTTTGAGTATGAAACTAGTGTTGTGATCCCGACTGTGTCCCAGCCCTTGAAGACCAGCATTTTCGCCAGCTCAGGCAACCTCCTACCCTCCCATAGTGGCGTGGCTTTAGTTGGTTTCTTGTCCCATCTCATCTGGCGTTTTGACCCCTTCCAGGCCTCAACCGTCCTCTGAGTGGCGGGTAGTAGGTCACGTACTCCTGCGCCCCCATAAAGATAATGTAGATAGGTATGTTTCTGGAATTGGAGCATCTCCAGGGCGTACGTAGGGTGATCTCCCGGAGCATGACACCATTCATAAATTTCAGTTAGATGTTCGGCCCGATAGTAAGCATGAATGTCTGGCAGGGCAATTCCCCGTTGTACTGACTACACTGCAGATTTTGCAGCGCCACTCTAGGGTGCCCCCATCCCATAGGAATGTACGAAGTTTGTCATTAATTGTCTTAAAAATAGTCTCCGGGATCTTGTGGTACGTGTTTTGGAGTATGTATAGTAGCTTAGGAAGTGTTATCATTTTGTCCATGGCCGCTCTCCCCAGCAGGGTCAGGGGGAGCCGTCTGCATCTGGCCACATCTTCAAGGAATTCTGCCAGAACCTGCTTGATGTTTTGATTAAGGCAGTCAGCTTCATTCATGGAGATGTATAGCCCCAAGTATTTGAATCCCCCTCTGGTAATATGTAAATGTCCCGGTATTGAACCTCCCACTGGATAGAGATTCGACTTCCCCAGTTGATGTTGTATCCTGTGTATTTACCATATTCCTTAAACAATTGTAATATCAGAGGAAGTGTAGTGTCAGGGTTGGTGATGTAAAGAAGAATGTCATCTGCATACAGGGATATCTGTTCAACTGTAAGATGACCTCCGGTGTCCTGAAATCCCCTAAGTTCTGGGTGGGCCCTGACCAGGCAGGCCAATGGCTCCAGGACCAGCACGAAAAGTAGGGGAGATAGGGGGCAGCCCTGTTTGGTTCCTCTTCTAATAGGGAAGTCAGCCGACTTTACCCCAATGACCCTAACTCTAGCTCTGGGGTTGTTGTTCAGTAGCTCCACCCACATCATGAATTCTCGTCCAAATCCAAACTTCACAAGGAGTTGCCTCATGAAAGGCCAATGGACTGTGTCAAAGGCCTTCTCCGTGTCTAGTGAGAGGAGCACCTGCGGGGCAGGCCTATTCTTCACCGTGTCTAGCCAATTGGTCAGTCGACGAAGGTTGAAAAGCGTAGCTCGGCCAGGCATAAAGCCCGATTGTTCACGGTGGACCAGGGATGTGATCACAGTTAAGAGTTGTGTTGCTAAGATGGCGTCCAAGATTTTTGTTTCAATGTTAAACAATGATATTGGTCGGTAGGATCCGAAGCTCTCTGGGGGCTTACTCGGCTTTGGAATAACCACCACCGTGGCTTGGCAGAGATCTGGTGGAAGCGATCCCTCCTCTCGTGCTGCCTATAACATGTTTAGAAGGTGAGGGCCTAGCAGACTAGCATTTTGCTTGAAGAATTCTGCTGGCAGCCCGTTTGGTCCTGGGGTTTTGCCTGATTTGTGTCTGCTGATGGCGTCTAGTACTTCAGTCAGGGAAATTTCGGTCTCCAGGGCTTCTCTATCTTCTCACAGCAGGGTGGGGGTATCTATACTACTAAGGTACTCTGTTATCTGGGATTCGTCTGCTAATGGCCTTATCTCGTACAGTTCCATGTAAAAGCGAGCGAATGCCCTGGGCAATGGTGTGTGCGGTTACATGTCGTTCTTCCGACACCTGGATCTGGGCCACCCAGCTCGCCTCTCTCTCCCTCCTGCCCAGCCAAGTCAGGAGCCTCCCTGCTCTGTCTCCCGACTCATAGAGTCTATGGTGTGTGGCCTGAATTTGGGTCTGCACCTCCCGTTCTGTCAGGGCTCGAAGTTCCCTGCGTTTAACTGCAATTTGTCGTAGTAGAGGGGTCTCAGCATCTGGAGTAATGCTTCTCTCAAGTTCCAGGAGTTAACCTTCCAGGGTTTATACTTGGTGAGTTTCCTCCCTACGTTTAGCAGGAAAAAACAAGTATTGGTAAATGCAATATGTTTTTTTTTATGTTGTAAGTTTTAGCTTGGTGAGCAGGTGTAAAACTGATATGGTAAACTAATATTTGAACGGGGGTACCTGAATGCAAGGCACTATGTTACGAGGTGAGAGAAAGGAATAAATAAAGAGAAAATCAATAAATGAAAGCACAAGTGAAAGAGGGACTGAGGAAGGAATCAAGAAGATAAGTAAGGATTTAAGAAAAAAGGAAAAGAGGGTCAGCAAGCAAGTAAAAAATCAAAGAGAAAAGAAATGAGTGAAATCTGGGTAGTGAAATAGAAAGAACAGAAATGTGGAGTTTTGGATGAATCAAATAAATATTAAGGATGTTTGGGTCACAGTACCTACTCTCTGGGCATAATAGCTGAAACTAAAAAGAGTCACTTATAAGTGAGTGTTTGATTTGCTCTAACGCTCCGTCCATCATCCCCTTTGGTATCGCTTTGTTCGCCCTAAGTTGGCAGGGTATGCCCAGACGTGGGTCCCTTGCTCACTTTGCCACTGGATTCAAGATAGCCTGGCTGATGAGGGTTATGAACCCGAAACCGGTCCCAGGATGCTTGTTTCCGGTCCAGGGAAGACATGGCTTGGCAGTTCGGGCTGGACTGTTCCCATGAGGCACAGGGTCAGACTGATTTGCATATGGCCATGTCGGAACTGTGGTGGTGGAGTGAGCTAAAGAATGATGATGGATTAAACCCAGATCAGTTGACTGGGGGTGAGTGTTTGATTTGCTCTAACGCTCCGTCCATCATCCCCTTTGGTATCGCTTTGACAGAAATAAAGGGCACGCGCATCGTATGGTAGTACACTAGTGGCAGCCGTGGCTAGAATAGAATTAGCCATTAAATTCACTAGTTTAAAAAAAAATAACATTATAATAAGGCTTTTTAAAAATGATTTTATGATATTCACTATTATTAAACATATACAATGTGTGAATTTATTAAATATACATTTGACTACAATTATTTTTCACATCTTGAAAGTGACAATAGGTCTGCTTTATATATGTTAGTATGCTGCTCTCTTGTGAAAGCCAATAGGCTCACTGTTTAAATGTTGGTGCTCTGACTCTGACAAAGTTAGTAGGTCTGCCTAATTTAAAATGACACCCTGTATATGGTTACATCACATAGTCAAACTGACAAGAATGCAGGAGGGAAACCCTCCCTGCTGGCAGGAGCACATTTCAATAACGTGTAGTTTATAGGTTGCTTAAACTGAATCTTCAGTAAGTTAAGACACTCTGAATCCAAAGATAACTTTTCTTTAATTGTCAATTGCGATCATTGAGGACATCATGCCAAATCTATAGATGTTCATATACCAAATCATGTTGAATTAACACATTTCCAGATCCCAGTGCATTTCGGGTCGGAACATGACCCTTCCTCAGGTGTCTCTTCATGAAAATTCTAAAGAAAAATTAAACAGGAAGCATTTCACAACACAATCCATCCCTAATAACTGGCTAAACAAATAAATGGTGGCTCGTACACAATGTGATAGTGAATTATAAGCGGAATAACGGTGCTCATTAAAACGAAAGACCATGCCTGGTAGACCGATCACCGTGAATTTGTCTGATCTAAATAGGATAAGAAAGGAGATAAAAAGGATGCTCGTGTAGAAACGCTGTGTTTATGCCATTATGATCAAACCCACCATGCTTTTAAACGCGTGATCGCGTGAATATATACATTGATTAAGCGTTAGTAAAATGTGCGCGTGTGACTCGTAATAAAATAACATAAAAACTGAAAACGTGACTGCGTGTAGCACGTAGTGCTATAAACTGAGTGCATAAACTCATGCTGTGCAACCATGCGAATTATAAAACAAACAAAACTATAAAACACGGAAAGTCCCGCGCTTACCGATCAGACGTCCTTCATCTGGACGCTTTGCCAGGAATGTTAGTCACGTAACGTGAAACGGGTGAAAGGTTAAATAAGCGTCGCGCTCTCGGCCGTATTAAAGAAACAGTGCTCACTCGTAAACAGGCATCAACAATAAAGTTATTTGAAGCTAGTGTGAAAAACAAACATATTTAGAAGACAAATAGACATTAAAAAGGATACGTCTAAGCGAGGGGAATATTGTTGGTACTCAAAATGCAAAAAATCAAATGTGAAAGATAAATCAACTCAATAATAATGTCATGAATACAAGAATTAACCAAAATAGATGATTTCATCAGACATAACCACAAACACCTTATACTGTAAGTGAAACTATAAGAAGCAATTGCATTCTAATCGATCATTCATCCCATGCGGTGCATGGCCTCCTGCATTCTTGTCAGTTTGTACTTTTGACGCCCGAGGACACGGCGTATTGGCAAGGAAGCACACTGCAACAAACCATTATACTATTCGGTTTATTCAGTCACAAGTGCGAGTGCACGCTGGCTACATTGCCATAATACATTACATAGTTAACCATGTATGCTCATGGAAGATGGCCGCAGGGCCTGGCCGCAGAAGAGGTCCTTCACCCAACTCCACACTGTGCACGGTTAATGGACATGTGCAGCAGGAGTTTGGGTGCTAGCGGAGGGCTGGGTGCAGGCCCTGTGCCCAACCCCTCGCTGCACACAGCCAGAGGCCAGGCCCTGCACCAAACCCATCCCATCCCCAACGCCGTGCACAAGGATGGATATCTTACTTTCACTGAAATTCACTCAAAAAAAACAAAGGTTACAGTGACGTTATAGTTCGGAATTGTACTAATGTGCTACTTTACATTACAAAAACCTTAGAAATTCACAGAAAAAAACAGAGGTTAAAGGAACATTATAGTTTGGTGAATTTCAGCGGTTTCATTTGTTTAAAACTGTAATTTAACTGACATTTTCACCTGTTAAAGTTATCTCATGTAACTATAACGTGTGCCCTAAAGTAACTGTAACTTGCACCCTTGCCATGCACTGCTAATTCCCTCCAATATTACATCATTCATGACATGTTCAATATTATTGATAACATCACTGCAACATCTGAAATTACATCATTGATAACACTGTGCATGTGGGGGAGCCCTATAGTTACTTTAGGGCATGAGCTATAACTACATGAGATAACTATAACTAGTGAATTTCAGAGGTTTTGTTTGTTTAAAACATTATGTTTTAACTGACATTTTCACCTAACTATAATGTTCCTTTAACCTTTATTGAAAGGGGTTTGTACAGAGCCCTCTACATCCATTGTCTGTTCAGTCATTTCCAATATTCTTCTACCCACTACAGCATGGTGCAATGAGTGAGGCCACTTCAGCCGTTGGCTAATTTCCCTGCGATTGATGGCATTCTGATTTTTCACAAGAAGCACTTTGTCCCACAAAGTAGGACTCTTCACTTCCAGGGACAATTAGGCAAATGTGTGCTTCTTTAGATCAGAGCAAGATTTTTGCGTTTGGCATCGTGATCGCCGGGATGACGTCGCGGTATCTACTTAGACGACACCCCTGCACGCTGACGTCAGTTCTTTACACGACATTCCACGCCAGTAGCGCAGAGCCATGCAAGACACTGACCACTGGTGCACAAAACTAGGGCCCTGAAAGGGAGTCCCTAACTCTAGAAGTCAGTTCGCAGAACGAGGAGGATGGGTGGGGCGGTAAGGAATCTATAACTAATATATGTCTCTTACAGATATATCATTACCGAAGGTAAGTAACTTGTTCATTTGACAGAGACTATTAGTTATAGATTCCTTACCTTAGAATAGATACCCCAGCAATACCAACCCCAGAGGTGGGTCTGCGAACTAAGTTCACACCAGAAAATCCTGGAGAAGAGAACAGAACGGCCAAAGAAGTCGTCTCTCCGGACTTGAGTATCCAGGCAATAAAGTTTAGTGAACGTGTGCAAAGATGCCCACGTGGCTGCCTGGCAGATGTCACTAAGGGGGACTCCACGTCCCAAAGCAGTAGTGGCTGCAGTCGCCCTGGTGGAATGGGTGCACAGTCCTACTGGAGGCTCCTTTTTTGCCAAGGAATAACATATCTTAATGCAAAGGACGACCCATCTAGAGATGGTCGGTTTTGCACGGCCCGACCTTTCTTGGCGCCCACATAGCCAACAAGGAGTTGATCGTCCACCCGGAATTGATTTGTGCGATCCAAATAAAAGGATAACGTATGTTTTGGATCCAGACGGTGGAGTCTCTCCTCCTTGGAGGGATGCGGGGGCGGGAAGAAGGTGGGCAAAGTGAGGTTCTGTCCTATGTGGAAAGAGGTAACTACTTTTGGAAGAAAAGAAGGTCTAGTTCTAAGTACAACCTTGTCCGGATGAACAGCAAGAAAAGGAGGTTTAGAAGAAAGATCCTGAAGCTCACTCACCCTACGAGCAGAGGTGATGGCAACCAGAAAAGCAGTCTTTAGAGTCAAGAGTCTGAGAGGACCATTATGTAGTGGCTCGAAAGGAGCACACATAAGGTAAGTTAAGACCAGATTCAAGTCCCACTGGGGCATTACGAAAGGAATAGGAGGAAAGAGGTGAGTAATGCCCTTAAGAAATCTATTTACAATAGGGGACTTGAAAAGAGAAGACTGATCAGGAAGGGGAAGGAAGGCCAAAATGGCTGAAAAATAGCCTTTAAGGGTGCCCAGAGCAGAGCCCTGCTGGGCCAAAGAAAAAATGAAGAGGAGAACCTCTGAAAGAGGGGCAGAAAGGGGATCCACAGCCTTTGCTGTGCACCATGCCACAAATTTGTTCCATCTACAGGCGTATACCGTTTTAGTGGAGGGACGCCTGGCTGCCAAGATGACATTACAGACTTCGGGAGGAAGGTCGAAAGCTGTCAACTGTCGCCGCTCAATCTCAGCGCAAGGAGGTGGAGCCTGGACAGGTTTGGGTGGAGGACCGTCCTCTGTTGCTGCAACAGATGATCCTCCCGAAGAGGCAGTCTGATTGGAGGATCGATGGCCATGTTCAAGAGCTCAGGATACCAGACTCTTCGTGCCCAGTCCGGTGCCACAAGAATGACTTGGGCTTGGTCGCGCTTGATCTTCTTCAGCACTCTGGGCAGAAGTGGTATAGGCGGAAAGGCGTATAGAAGACCGCAACTCCACTCGCGACGAAAATCGTCACAGAGCGAGTGTCGCCTTGGAAATTCCAACACGCAGAACTGCTGACATTGCGCGTTCTCTTCGGTGGCGAACAGATCTTACCAAGGCTCTCCCCACTGCTGAAAGTGACCTTGCACCACCTCCGAGTGAAGACGCCATTGGTGATCCATCATGCACCTGCGGCTGAGTTCGTTTACCCTGGTGTTCAGGGAACCTGCCATGTGTTGAACCACCAGGGACATGCCTTGATGTTCCAGCCATGTCCAAAGACGAAGAGCCTCCTGACATAGGGTCCACGACCCTGCCCCTCCCTGTTCGTTGCAGTACCACACGGCGGTGGTGTTGTCTGTGAACACCTGCACCACAGAGGGAAGGAATGCTTTCAGTGCTAGACGGATCGCCCGGAGCTCCAGAAGGTTGATCTGGAGCCCGGACTCCGCCGGAGAGCAGAGGCCTCTGATCTCCGCCTCTCCCATGTGGCCGCCCCATCCCAGAAGTGACGCATCTGTCACCGCTGTGAAGTCTGGTTGGGGAAGGGAGAGGGATCTGCCGTTGACCCAATCCTGGTTCGTTAGCCACCACTGCAATTGGTGTGCAGTGCCCTTCAAGATCTGGACGCAATTGGCATGATCCACCAGCAGGATGCAGGAGGCCATGAGGCCCAGCAGCCTCAGGGTCATTCTCACCGAAACCCAGGATAAAGGGTTAAACATCAGAATCATAGCCCGAATATCCCGGACTCGCTGCTCAGGAGGATAAGCCCGAAACTGCGCTGTGTCCAGAACCGCTCCGATGAAAAGGAGCTTCTGAGAGGGAATCAGGTGCGACTTGGGCACATTGATAGTGAACCCCAGAGAATGCAGGAGGTCCGGCGTAGTCTGGAGGTGGGAGACGACAGCCTGGGGAGAGTCTGCCTTCAACAGCCAGTAGTTGAGATAGGGGAAGACTGGAACCCCTGATCTGCGCAGATGAGCTGCGACCACCGCCATCACTTTCGTGAACACCCGAGGGGCGCTGGTAAGACTAAAGGAGAGCACGGTAAACTGAAAATGCTCGTGGCCTACAGTGAGCCGTAGGTAATGCCTATGGGCTGGCAGGACGGGGATCTGGAAATAGGCGTCCTGCAAGTCCAACGCTACCATCCAGTCTCCAGGGTCGAGGGCAGACAGGACCTGAGACAATGTCAACATTTTGAACTCCTCCTTCCGGAGGAAGCGGTTGACTTTCTTGAGATCCAAGATAGGACGCAGGCCTTTGTCCTTCTTGGGGATCAGAAAGTGGTGGGAGCAACAACCACGACCTACTTCTGGGGCAGGGACTCGCTCAATAGCTCCCTTGGCCGAGAGAGCCGTAACTTCCTGGCGGAGAAGGTCCAAGTGATCCTCCAACATGCGATGGAACGTAGGTGGCATGGATGGAGGGGTAGTCTCGAAGTGGAGGGAGTAGCCCCTTCGCATTATCTGCAAAACCCACCTGTCCGACGTGATGGTTTGCCAGTGGGGGAGATGTTGGCGGACCCTGCCGCCCACTTGCAACTGTTGGCCCTGAAAGGTCAGACTAGAAGGGTTTGGAGGCTGCTGCAGATGGGGCGCTGGTGGACTGGCCCACCCGCTGGCCCCCAGACCCACGTCGCTGGGTCCCACGTCCCTGGCCGCGCAGAGGTTGGGCAGCTTGCGCAGGCCTGTGGCTCTGGGTGAAACGTGGTGGGGCACCCCTTCCGTAGCCACGAAAGGGGCGAAAAGCAGACTGCGCGGGGCAAGAGGTGGTAGCGAGGCCCAAAGATCTGGCCGTAGCCCTAGAATCCTTGAAGCGCTCGAGCGCATTGTCCACTTTGTCGCCAAACAAGCGACGGCCATCAAAGGGCGTGTCCTAAAGTGTTAATTGGATATCACCCGAGAAGTCGGTGGACCTCAGCCAGGCGTAGCGTCGCAGGGCTACTGACGTTGAAATCGTCCTGCCTAGCGAGTCGGCGGTGTCCAGCCCACATCGTATGGCGAACTTTGCTACGTCTCTCCATTCCGCAACCGCATGAGAGAGTATGGCCCGGGCCTCTTCCGGGCACTGTGGCAGCACCAGCGCAACCGTTTCCCACACGGAGTGGGTGTAACGGCCCAAGAGACATGCAGTGTTCACCGACCGTAGTCCTAAGCTAGCGGAAGAAAACATCTTCTTCCCAAGATGATCCAGCTTCTTGGAGTCCCTATCTGGGGAAGCAGTAGGGAAAGAGCCTTTGGACATCGAGGCCTGGACAACCAAGCTCTCAGGGGTAGGGAGTTGGGAGAGGAAAGTGGGGTCGCCCGGAGCCGGGCGGTGGCGTCTGGCAATCATCCTGTCCACAGGAGCCCCTGTGCGGGGCTTGGACCAAGTGCCCAGAAGGATGTCAGTGAGGGCCTCATTGAACTGTAACAGGGGCTCCGAAGAGGCTGCTGCCAGTTGAAGAACCTCATTCAGGAGGTCGGTCCTGACCGCCACCGTAGGAAGCTCAAAGCCCAAGGCCTCAGCCGCCCTTCGCAACACCACAGCGTAGGAAGCCCCTTCCTCCGTAGACACGGTAGGGGGAGAAAGCAAGGTCTGGGGATGTATCCAGACCACTGGCCTCACCCAGTTCCTCTCTCCAGTCTGGCTCATCCAGTTGGTCTGCCAGAGGGTCAACAGACCCCTCCCAGTCCTCCTCACCCTCTTCTGGCTGCCACTCAGGGCGATAGGGAACGCCAGCATAGAACAGTCGACGCCGGTCCGGCTCCGTGTCCATGTCGAGGGATTGACTGGGGTCGACGCCGGCCGGGGACACAACCGGCGTCGTCAGTGGAAGTGGCGCCGGGGGAGGTGTCGTGAGATCAACCGGCACCAATCTGGAACCAGGCCTGGATCCCTGGTGGCACTGCGGCGCCGGGGCCGGAGCCACCGGCATCGACGGCCTAGAACCCCCAGTCGGGCTGCCCAAAAATGGAATGGAGGGCTTCGTAGAACGTACGAAGTTGGGCAGGGGTCGCTCCGGCTCCCGGAAAGGGAGGGAAGCTCGGTGCCGACCCAACAAGCTCCGCGCGGGCGGAGCCGAAGGACGACGACCTTCCACATCCCGCGTCACGTCGGCTGACGGACGGGGAGAAGGCGAAGAGCGACGGTGCTTCTTCGCCTTCTTCTTGTGCTTCGACTTACCCGAAGACGAAGACTTCAAAGAGGAGTGGTAGTGGTGACTCCGCGACCGGTCCCGCGACCTCCCTCTTGATCGGGACCTCGAGCGGTGCAGAGCTGACTGCCGGGCCTCCAGAAGCTTTCGGGACCGCTCCCGCAAAGACTTCGGGTTCATGGCCCAACAGTCGGAGCATGACTTCGGGTCGTGGTCGTGCTCCAGGCACCAAAGGCACACGAGGTGCGGGTCTGTAACCAAGATCAACTTGTGACAGGAGTCATAAGGTTTGAAGCCGGTTCGTCGATGGGACATCCCTCCGTGCACCAGGAGTCGAACAACTCAAAAAAGATGTCGACCAAACGTCGAAAAAGAGTTAGTAAAAAAGTGACTAACTGTACCGCTCTCTCCGGATCTGCGCTGGCTGGTGCGGAAAAAGAAAGAACTGACGTCAGCGCGCAGGGGCGGCGTCTAAGTAGATACCACGACATCATCCCGGCGATCACGACGCCGACGACGAACGCGGAGTCGACCGATACTGCTACGAAAAAAATTCTCCGGATGCAGTCTGACGTCTGGGGGTAATACTAAGGTAAGGAATCTATAACTAATAGTCTCTTTCAGATAATAAGTTTTTCAAAAGCCATGACAAAAAAAAGCATTAAAGCCAAAAGGCTGGCACAAAACATCAGACCTATTGGCTTTGCAAATGGTTGTTTAAGGATCAGATTTGTATGATTGTGGTGCACGGGCCTGGTTTATGTCACTATCTGATTCTGTTATGGCTTTGTTATAGTTGTCTCCCACCTAAAATTGTCTTCGCTGCATGTGACTGCCATAATAAATGCACAGTGGTTGGAGTATGCTGTGGCAATGGGTATGTGGCAAGCTACAGTAATACTTTCTTATTTTTTTGTCTCTTTTAGCATCTTTCAAGAAATTATTTGGAGGAAGTCTTCGGATTACAGCATCCAAAAGCTAAGTGATTATTTGCTTTTCCACTTTGACATTCTCTCTCTCGCTCTCTCTCTCCATACTTCTGCCTTCCTTGTAGGGCATAGTGCTTCAGAAGAAACGTTTTAGACTGGTTTTAGACAGTCAACAGAGATGGGGTCTCGGTGGATGAATGCTGGCCAGGCCCTAACTAGAATTATGGAGGAAAGCTCTGAGGCAGGATCAAATAAAGAGACAGGATCCGAAGGAGTGGAAAATGGAGCAGAATCTAGACGACTCGTCTTCCAGTGACTCAGAGGAACATGGTCATGGCACTTGTGATGTCCCTTCGCAAGCACAGTCTGTGCAGCGGAGGAAAAGTAGCAGGGTAGACCAACCCATAGAGCGTGTGCATGCGGCGGCAGGCACAGACAGAAAGCTCTAATGGCAGCCCCAAATTCCTTAATTCACTGCAGGCGCTGAATGTAAAGTCAATAAAGCATTTTATTTGCCTATTGACTACGTCCATCTCTTTTTGAATATTGATTTTTTCGAGGAAATTGTGCACCACGCAAATCTGTGTGCCAGACTGTTTCAGAGGGAGCATTGAGGCTCTCTTGGGCCTCAATCTAGGGCACACCGGTGGACTTCCACTTCACTTGGGAGTTGAAGAAATTTATGGGCCTTTCGTTCAAAATGGGGATAGTGCACAAACCAAGCATACAGTCCTACTAGTCTACTCACAGAGTTTGGTTAACACACAGGTTTGCACCAGTCATGAGTGAAGATCGTTTTTTGCTACTGCAGAGTATGCTGCATTTCAATTAGAACTCTGCTGCATTGCCCTGGGACCATCCAGGCCATGATAGGTTGGTCAAAATTCAGTCTGTCATGGAGCATTTGTCTGCCAGGTTTCAAGAGATCTACACTCCTGGAAAAAATATAGCCATTGATGAGTCCTTGATCCTGTACAAAGGCTGCTGTTTAGCCATTCCATACCAAGCAAAAGAGGTTTCAAGATGCACATGATATGTGAGCTCTACTAGTTAAGTACACAGTTGCAGAGCGTATACAGGGAAGGGTTTCGCTCTAAATCTTGTAGATCACTCTTCCATGTTAGGAATCATGGCAAAGATTGTATGGGAGCTTGTCCAACCACTCCTTCATAAAGGTTAGAACCTTTATGTGCACAATGTCTATACGGGAGTAGAACTATTCTATAAGCTGTACAAAGTTGCCACTGTGACATGCAGTACATTTCGATGTCGCAGCAAAGGATTCCTGCAGGAGCTTGTTTGTAATCAGTTCCAAAAACCCCAGGGCAGTGCTACGGTCCAACAAACTGCTTTCAGTCAAGTTCTCAGATAGGCAGGATGTGTCCGTGCTCACAAAAAACCATGATGACAGCAGTTTCACAGTCATGGGGTCACTTGGCCGAATTTCACAAACCCACCAGTATACCTGATTACAGCAAGTACATGGGTGGAATGGATATGACTGACCAGGTACTTCAGCCATATAATGCAAGTCGTAAAACTCACACATTATAAGAAGGTGCTTACCCACTTGATCCAGTTTGCAACATACAATGTGTATGTTGTTTACCTTCAGGCTTCCACTTAAAGACCGATTGTCTTTCCTTGACTTTCAGTTGACTGTCACTGAAAGTCTTATTCCTGCGGAAGCAGTAGCCTCCAACTCAATTGCTGTGGAGGGCATGGCAATTTGCAGGATCATCACTCTGCCGACTGCATTCCTGTAACAGCAAGAAAGACTAGACCTTATCATTGTTGCAGAGTCTTCTCTATGCAAGGAAAGGGGCAGGAGACTTGTTGCTACCCCCAGTGACCATCGCAGCAGGCCTATATTTCCAACTTGCTTTACGCTGAACGATACAAAAGTGAAATACTGAGAAACTGACTGACGTGGAGCTTGCCTAGTATATACCGTTGGGAAACAGTCGGAACACTGCGGCCTTAGCCACACATGTTCCGACATCACAAGCACTACCACGCTTGCTTTAACCATGCATATGCCTTAACTGCGCATATGCGTGGTTAAGGCAGTGCGCGGTCTAGCTGCTGCAGGGACGGAAGCAGAAAGAGCTTGCGGGGAAGAGAGATGCGGTGAGGTAAGTGGGGCTGGGCTGGGGGGCGGGGGTAGTTTTCTGGGCTGGGGAGGGGGTCGGAGGTAGTTTTCTGGGCTGGGGGGTCGGGGTAGTTTTCTGGGCTGGGGGTTCAGGAGTAGTTTTCTGGGCTGGGGGGTTCGGGAGTAGTTTTCGGGCTGTGGAGGTCGAGGTAGTTTTGAGGGCTGGGGGTCGGGGTAGTTTTCAGGGCTGGTAAGGGTCGGGGGTAGTTTTCTGGGCTGGGGAGGGTCGGGGTAGTTTTGCGGTCTGGGGGACAGGGGTAGTTTACAGGGCTGGGGGAAGGTCGGGGTAGTTTACAGGGCTGGGGGAGGGTCAGGTAGTTTTTAAATTAGGGGTTAGGGTATTAAGACTAAGGGCAATGGAAGGGGTTGGGTTAGTTTTAGGGACAGCACAGAGGTGGGAGGGGTTAGGGGTAGTGTATGTTAAGGGACAGGGTTTTATGCCTCAGGGCAGGGGGAGGGGGACTGGGTAGTCGGGTCGTTTTTAGGGCTTCGGGGAGGGCGAGTTCGTTTTTAGGGTTCAGGGGGGAGGGAGCAGGGTAGTTTTTAAAAATAGGGGTTTGGGTTTTAGGCCTTAGGGCAATGGAAGGGGTTGGGGTAGTTTTAGTAACAGCGCAGGGGGTGGGAGGGGGTTGGGGTAGTGTTTATTAAGGGTTAGGGACAGCATACGGGTTGGGAGGGGGCCGGGGTATTTGGACCTCAGGGCGAAGGGGCAGGTAGGGAGTTTGTAGCTTAGAGTGAGGGGAGGAGGGTCGCAATCATAGCCACGCATACCCCTTTACCATTCATGCCTTTACCAAGAAAATACGTGGTAAAGGCAAGTGTGGTAAAGGAATGTGTGGCTAAGACGCATTTGTGGTTTAGGCTGCGTGGTAGAGGCATGCGTGGTTTAGCCATGTGTGCCTCTACCTTACAACCTATACCTTTCAATGACTGTGCATGGATATACATACCTTTCATGGGCCACTACTTCACTAGGTAAGCTTCTCTATTTGAGAAAATCTTGGACTTGTTTAGGGCCTGCTTGACACCTTTATCCACCTTCAGAACATGGAAGATGTTCTTTTTGTTTTATGACAAGTGCATTATAGTCATCGCACTCCATTTAACAGTGTGCGGAACATAGGTCAAGTTGTCACAGAGTACCCTGGGTGGCAAAACCTAAAGCCTTTAGCAGTTTTTGAAGTGCTCTTTAGGGGACTTAGGACAGTCTTCCCCAGCATGTTTGCCTTAGTTTCAAAGGTACATATGCTCACTCAGTTTGAGGACTCTAGGCCCCAAGGCATCCTTGAACACTCCCAACTCGCATCTACAAACTGGAAGGAGCTGGATTTACCACGATAAGTGAGCTAAAGGAGAATGAAAAACACGTCTTTCTGAGCCTCAGGTGGCTGCTACGGAAGGAGTTAGTAAAGGTTTACTTGGCAGTATAGAGGATTAGTCAGGAATTTGAAGGACACAGAGACATGACCAGGTAGGAAAAGCTTAGGTTATGTATGCTTTCAAAGCGATGTTGCACAGGTAGAAGGCAGATAGTCATGGTAGGAGAGATACACATGCTGTCACTTCATCTTAAAAGGACTCGACCCCATGTGCGCTACACTCATCCAGATACTCAATGACTATCACTCATCTAATCAGTTGACCCCAAACCATACAGAACACAGCAGCCAGGTTCACCTGCGACCTCCCACCCAGCACACACATCACCCAACACCACAAAAAGCTTCATTGGCTTCCCAACCACAAGAGAGCTCTCTTAAAACTCCTCACCCACACATTCAAAGCCTTACACAACGCTGGCCCAGCATTTCTCAACAACTGCGTTCAATTTCAGAAACCTTCTAGACACCTGCGCTCAGTCGTACTTATACCTGCGTAAATGCCATCCATTCGCAGCACCAGAACCAGCGGTCATAACTTCTCTTACCTTGCTCATAAATCCTGAAACGACGTGCCTCTACAAACCAGAGCTGCCGCTTAAGTTCTTAAATTCTGCAAGAAACTGAAAACTTGCCTCTTCAACTAAGCGAGTCCATTACTCGGCCCAGCTTACTCCTGCATTGGCAGCAGGATACCCTATCGGGTGATAGAGCAATAACATTACACTGACCTCTGCATCAAACACTACACAAATCGGTCATATTTGTGGCCTACTTGTCATGCTCATCCTCTGCCAGAATGTGGTAGAGCTACTGTTTGGAGTATGACAAGCGCAATAAAGACACAGCACTACACATAATGGTGGACAGAACATACGGCACATTGTTACAGAGTACACTGTGCACCAAAAAGCAATGTTCTAAGTAGCTTCAGATGTGCTATTTAGGGAACTTAGGACGGTCTTCCCCAGAATGTATACCGTAATTTCAAAGGTAGATATGCTCACTCAGTTTCAGGAACCTAGAACCGAGGCATCCTCAGACACCCTCAACTCACATCCACAAACTGGAAGGAGTTGGATTTAGCACAGTGAGTGTGCTAAAGGCGCATGAAAGACAAGTCTTGCTAAGCCTCAGGTGGTTCTCATGGGAACTTTAGTAAGGGTTCACATGGCACAGATTCGGTATCGCTCAGAACCTTGAGGGAGGCTGATATTTGGCAGGTAGTTAAAACTTAGTCCATGCTTCTTTTCATTTGTGAAATTTGCCAAAACCAACAGACCCAACATCATATCCTACGCTGACGACACAACTCATCCTCTCCCTCTCATAGACACCACCAACACCAACTTTCAAAACTGCATGACAGACGTCACCAACTGGATGAAGGACAACTGCCTGAAGCACAACTCTGACGAGAAGAGGTACTGATTTTAGAACTCAGACCTACTCTCACCCCCACTGACCACACTAGGAACCTAGGCATCATTCTGCACAACAAGCTAACCATGACGACACAGGTCAACTCTATCTCCTCCTCCTTCTTCATCCTCCGCATGCTTTGTAAGATATTCAAATGGCTACCCCAAAGCTCAAGACGCACCATCACCCAGGCCCTCATCTCCAACCGGCTGACCACGGCAATGCTCTCTACGCAGGGATCGCAGCACACCTCCTTCCTCAACTTCAGACCATACAGAATGCCACAGCCAGACTTGTCCTGGATCTTCCTAGACGCAACCCACATCACCCCCTACTTAAGAGAACTCCATTGGCTCCCTGTACAGAAAAGATGCCACTTAAAGCTCCTGACCCATGCATACAAGGCCCTATACAACTTCGGACCAACCTACCTGACTTCCATCAGCCCACCAGACACCTCCGCTCCACGTCCCTTTTGCTAACCCTCACTCCCGACATCCGACGTAGCAGATGTGGAGGTCACTCCTTCTCCTACCTAGCAGCAAAGTCATGGAAAGAGCTCCACTTTCATCTACGGACATCCCCATCTCTTTCGGAGTTTCGAATGACCCTGAATACCTGACTATTCGGTTAATCAGCTGGACCCTGCCAGCGCCTGGTTACCCTCACAGGTGACAAAAAGCACTCTACAAATCTAATGATTGATTGATTGAAGTTGTGAAGCTTGTTGAGAATCCAACCGATAACATGTCTTGCCATATGTGTGTAGAGGCTTGCT
The DNA here is from genome assembly GCA_963921515.1 of Calotriton arnoldi. Lineage (NCBI taxonomy): Eukaryota > Metazoa > Chordata > Amphibia > Caudata > Salamandridae > Calotriton > Calotriton arnoldi. The sequence continues at coordinate 2,321,286 of CAWUFW010001745.1, forward strand.
TGTGGTGTGTTTGTATGCAAGTAGGTTGATGTTGGGGTGAGAAGTGGTTTTATTGGAGATTTCGTCCTGTGGCATATCAAAGTGATGGGCCCTTGAATGGCGGCAGAATATTGATGTGAGTGTACTGCTGTGTTAGATTAGGCCTGTGGCTTGCGGTAAGAAAGTCTTCGAATGAGGTGCGTGAAAGGCGTGTGAATGGACGGTAAAGTGGTTGGTGCCTTGACGTGGCTTTATGGCTCAATTCCAGTAGATATGGGTTCAATATTCGGATGCCGTTATAAGTATTTGGGGTCTTTGAAGCTAGAACTTCTGAAGGTGTCAAAACCAACCTGTGTAAGTGGTTGTTTCACTAGGAAGGAACAGTAACAACCCCTCACATTTTTGATGACTTAACATCCAAAGGTGTCAAGGATGGTGTAACTTACATTGCTCACACTCATTTTCCTACAATGCCCTGCAAACTTTAAACTATGCGTAAATGGCTAAGATCACACATTTATTTACATTTCATGATGGAAATTTCTGGAATCTGTGGAGAACCATAAATTACCAACCACCCGGCGTTCCCACATATCTCCCCATCAAAATGGAACCCAATTTTTATGGGAGGGCCTAGTGACCGCAAAAGCAAATGTCTCAAAACGCAACATGGACAATACTTTTTCCCCATTCAAAACCAAAGTTTTTTTGTATTCTCAGTACCTGTGGATTTTGAGCCCGTGATCAGCTGCTCCCAAGGGAAACCTACCAAACCTGCACATTACTGAAAACTAGACAACCAGGGGAGTCCAGGATGGTGTGGTCTGTGTAGATCACACAAGGCTTTCTTACCTAAAAGCCCTTGCAAACCTATAATTTTGGGAAAAAACAATGCTATGGAGAGATCAGTGATGGGGGTATCTGCATTATTTAGGGCTGGGCTGGGCCACCACCCATGGAAACCTACCAACCACAGGCATTTTTGAAAAGTTGTCACTTAGGAGATTCTGATCCCATGATGTTTTTTAACCCACAATGGACTCAAAACTTCAAACTTTGCCTAAAATCACAAATTGTCTTTACATTTCTCTGATGAAACTTTCGGAATCAGCAGTAATCCACAAAATTCCTATCACTTAGCGTTACCCCACTTTCCTGATACAAACACTACTTATGTGGCTCTGCCTAATGCCCACAACAGCAACTAATCAAATCAAGGTCAATGGGAGTCCCCACATTCACTGATCTCTCCACGTAGCATTTCAGAGCTTTGTGTGTCCCAGTCTCTTGCCCACCCAGGGAAGTGGAGCACGACTGTCACTTGGAGACGTGTGGGAATCCTGGGTTGTAGGAAATTTGTGGATCCCACAGATTCCGGAACTTTACCACATACAAATGTAAGGAAAATAAGAGTTTTTAGCTAAAGTTTGAGGTTTGCAAGGACCACTGGATATAAAATCCTAGTAAGAGCCACGCAAGTCACAGCACCATGAACTCCCCGGGATGTTTAGTTTTTAGAAATGTTTAGGTATTGTAGATTTCCCTGAGGTGTCAGCTGAGCTTATGGCCCATAATCCACAGCTACTCAAGTTGCAAAAAATGGTCAGTTTTTAGAGGAAATGGTTGATGTGTCTATGTTGCTTTTGGGGCCCTGTCCAGTTGCGGGGCTAGAGCCACCCACACAAATGAGGTACCATTTTTTTTAGGGAGACTTTGGGCCCTGGGTGGTAGGAAAACTGTGGCTTCTTGCAGATTCCAGAACTTTCCATCACAGAAATGTGAGGAAAATGTGTGTTTTTAGCCAAAGTGTGAAGTTTGCAAGGGAATCTGATATAAAATAAAAATGGTGAAAGCCATGCAAGTCAGGCCACCCTGGACTTCCGGGTGTCTACATCTCAGAAATGTGCAGGGTTGGTAGGTTTCCCTGCATGCTGGCTGCCTTAGGGCCCAAGTTCCCGAGTTGCCCATTATTGCAGACAAGGGTCGTTTTTTTGGGTGGAAAAATCTGACCTGTCCATGTTGCCTTTTGGGCTTTTTCCTGTCGCATGCGCAAGGTTCACTCACACAAGTGAGGTACAATTCTTACTGGAATACGTGCGGGGATGCTAGGTGGTAGAAAATCTATAGATCCCCACGGATTACGGATTACCGAACTTTCCCTCAGAGAAATTTGAGGAAAATGTGTGCTTTTAGGCACAATTTAGGATTTCAACAGCTTCTGGGTAAAATAAAAAAAGAACCTAGTTAGAACCACACAAGTCAGTCCACCCTGGACACCCCCGGGTGTCTTGTTATCAGAAATGTCTGAGTATGGTAGGTTTTCCATGTTGCGGCTAAGCTAGGGCCCAAAATCCCCAGCTACCCATGTTGTAAAAAACTGGCACAGATTCTGCTGGGTAAAATATGATGCCTCCAGGTCCCATTTTGGGGAGTCACAGGTGTTAGGCCCAGCAAAACAAGTGGGGTGCCATTTTTATTGGGAGACGAATGGGAACACAGAATAGTAGAACATTTGTTATTACCAATTGTTTTTTTCTGCATTTGTGCCTTCCCAATGTAAGCGTAATGTGTAAGAAAGAAGACATTTTACTAAATGCCTTCTGAATCACATTCTAGCAATTGGTACCCATAAATTCAGATATGTACAAATAACCACTGCTCCTAAACTTAGTATCTTATGTACATTTTTAGAAATATATAGGTTCATTCCGTTCCCATTTTTCACTCTTTATAATACCGCATGAATTGCTCTATACTCAGTACATAATTAAAAACCATTATAAAGTGCAGCTCAGTTGTTGGCTCTAGGTCCCTCAGGTTCTTGGAGAACCTACAAACCATATATCCACGCGACCAGAAGGGAATGGCGGACGTAATGGAAGATTGTTTTGTAAATTGGCTATTGTAACAAGAAGTTACAGATGAAAACGACACAAGTGGCTGTTTTTTTCCTACTCATTTTCAAAAATTTTATTTTAACAGTCAGTTTCTTTGGCAAATCCTTGAGGGATCTGCACAAGTGACCCATTGCTGAATTCCGAATGTTGTCAAAAATGTATAGCTTTCCGACATCACCTATGGGTTTCGCTCCTGTTCCCACCACAAACTGGAAGTAGGTTGAAAGGACAACAATTAGGAAAAATGGGCTATCTCTTACAAAATGCCAAAACTGTGGTAAGAATTTTTTTTTGATACAGCTCTGCATGTTCCTGAAAGCTGGAAAGATGGAGATTTTAGCAAAACAAAACTTCGTTGAGGCCATTTTTCCGAAAAATAAAGAGATTTTTTTTTAAGAACACCACCTCCCATTCCCCCCCCCCCCAAAAAACACATTTTCACTATATTATGCCTATTTTATTGGTCTCCTCCCAAGAGAATGCACAAACCCAGGGTACCCTTAGAATCCCCTTGATGATAGGGAAAACAGAGGCAAATTTGGTGTGGATACCTTAGGTGGAATAAAGTTATGAAGGTGTAAGTGCAAAGTACCCCAAATAGCACAAAAAAGAAAGTTGAGGAGCTACTCTTCCTGAAAGGAGTTGTGGGAAGGAGAATTTCTAGTGGTACCCGTGGCACTGGCAGATTACATTGATGACTTATGCCTTACAAAGTATATGTTGGAGACCAAAGATTTCTTCCCTTCCTAAGCATATTTGTAGTTAAAGACTTTAAGAGCCTGTGAAGGGTGGTGAATGCTATTTTGCTAGCAGTAATTGAACTTGGGTGTGTAGTTGTTCCTATCTGTGGGTTACATTTTTCGAATACCTCATCAAACATATCATATAAAATTACCAGCAAATCACAAAATCATAACTTTGTCCTGAACACCCCCCCCCCCCCCCAAAGGGAAATAGTTCAAAGCCATGCATATCTACACATCCTGAATGAACCATTCATAGCTCCAACAGCAGTATCCCGGTTTACATTTACAAAGATCTCATCATATATGCATATAAAGTTACCAGCAAATTCATAACATTGTCCTGACCATCTCCATAAAAGGGCATTATTTAAAGCCAAGCATGTCTACTAATACTGACTGTGCCAGTCATAGCTCCAACAGAACAGTACTAGCCACCAGATCTTTTCATTTGCTGTAAACAAAAGCTGTTTTGACTTCTGAGGTCTAGAAAAGGAAATTTTAAACTACCTCTGGAGGGAGAAACACTGCATATTTCCCAATGTTGGCCCAGTTTTGGAGACTATATAATTACATAGCTGTGACAGATTTTATTTTGTTCTCAGAGGCGCGATTTGTGCAAGTTTTAGCTATGTTAGCCTGACTTCAAGGGGGAGTAGTTGTGGTCCTTTACACTTGCCCAAATTTGCTGCTGTGACTGAGATGGAGGCATTCCCCATCATCTTGAATTACATATTTGTTTGGGGCGTGTGATACTTGAATTTTAAAAAAATTGAAAATTTCCACTTGGATTGTGGCCCTTTCTATAATGGATTGCTCGTAGCTAAAATAGGCACTGCCAAATCAAATTTGAAAGCCTAGATAGGACAATATGTGTGCTTACAGGATGGCATTAAATCCAGAGATTGCACGTATTCAGCATGGAACTTTTCACTCAGATGTGGTTGGTCCATATCACCTTCATATCCAGAATCAGTATCTGAATACATTTTACCTTTTTTTTGGTAGAGTGCCCCTGTTCCAGCGGGCTGGAGTTCTGCTTGGGAAAGTAGTTAGAGTATTAGAAGTTTTATAGTGTGGTTTCTCGTCCCTTTGTGTTAGGATAAGATACCAAAGAAATGATTCAGAAACAACAGATTTTAACTTAGTTTCAAAGTGGTTTAACTTGTGCCATGTCTGCATCAGAATCAACTGATTGCGGGACATCTCCTCCTCTACCAGCAACAGAGCTGTTATTGATTCCCTCATTAAAAGAAAAGTCTGACCAATGTTTACTATATTATTGTACTCAATGTACGCTAGGTAGCTATGCAGAGGTCAAAAATATTGGCTGAGGACGAGTAAATAAGTATTAATTAGAGTCTAAATTTGGTAAAAAAGCAGGTGATGGGTTGCAAGAGAGCCTAACTGGAGCTGAAAACAACGCCTTCGGTGGAACAGAAATATCTAGTGAAAGCTCGGTCTTCAGCAAATGTGAAATTTGCTGGAGGGTTTGAAATTCACTCTTCATGATCCTAAGCAAAACTGAGCCGAATACCACTAGTACCAGCACTGGTATGGAACAGAAATGCTCTCTTTTTCTGTCCTCCTCTTTGTTTTCTCCTTTGTCCAAGGACTTGTGTCCTCTTACTACGTAAAGAAAAAGAAACATCAAAATAAAGATCTGACGCAGGACCTTTATCATAAATTTTAAAATTACTTCTCAATTTATGGTGTGATTTTTAGGTCTCTGTAAAAGGTGTGTTTTTATAGGCACCGTAGTTCATAGCACTGTAGCAAGTTGGCAGGTCTGCAGATGTACCATGTCTTTGGAGGAAGAAAGAGCTGACATATATTGAAAGTGAACTGGCATATGCCTTTGAAGGTTGTCCACTCGAGAAGTTGAGTTTTCAAAGACTGCTCTATAGCGTTTTGAGAGATTATTGCCCCTCTGTTCAAATATAATAACTATTTTTGTTTGAATAGGTCATGCAGGACTCTGAAACCTCACGTGTGGCGATTGAATACTTCCCCATCAAGTTCATGTTCTCAAAAACCATGCATCCACAGTGTCTGCCTCCTAAAGGGGCAGTTGTGGACCGGGTTACAGTGACAACAACCCTTACACTGGAATCAATAGGCAAATTAATAGCAAATCAATAGGAATCAATAGCCAAAATATGACAGGAAAGAGGAAATGGGGAGAATGAATCCTAACAGGCTGAAGCCCGAAAGCCTGGGAAAACTGATGTACTTCCTATTAGGAACATCAAACATCAGTTTTCCTTTCTACTCTGTATTTGGCAATTTTTGTGGGGGATCAAGAATCGAGGCAGTACTGAAGTTAATTCCTTTGCCCCTTCTCCTGGGAGGAGAGAGGGTTGTTTATTACTAAAATGGATATTGGCCTGGAGGAGAACTAGGATTACAGGTAAGCAACTATACCTTCTCCTCCAGTGGATCTCCATTATTAGCATAAGCACTGACTAGAATAGCAAGCTCATCCCCAAAGGCAAGAAGAAGTAAAAAATCTACGTTAGCCAAATAGATTCCACAGGGAAGCACATGGTCTACTTGGGCATCTGTTCTGGACTCTGTATGAAGACAATAATATCATGTTAAAGTATGTGTTGACTTGCAAGTAGCTGCTTTACATATGTCAGAAATCAAAATATTCACAAATAATGCTGCAAAAGCGGCCTCTGGTAGAACGGGCTCAGGCCTACTAGACAAAGGAGAAAGCTAGGATGGGTCCTCAACACAACCTTCTCTTTGTGGAAGACTGTATACATTTCCTTATTGCTTAGGGCCTGAATTTAATGATGTTATGGGCAACAGAAAAACTGCCTTAAAGGAAATATGTTGGAATGTAGCCTTATGGATAGGCTTAAATTGAGACACATTAATTTGGAAAGGACCCCTTTTTGTTTCCAAGGAGGAGAAGGTCTACTTAAAGGTGAGAAAACTCTCTTAATTCCTTCTAATAAGTCTTTTACAACTAGGATTTTGAAAAAAGGAATCCATTTACAAATTGTATGCACTTCTAGAGCCAAAGCTCTGAATTCTGTACCTCCTTGCTTGTTGATGAAATGCATCCTAGTTGGATTGGCCATTTGAACAAGCAGGGATGTTATTTTGAAGCTCTGTAGAAAAGATTTGATGGCCAGATGGACTGCCTTCAACTGCAGCAAGTAAATGTGATATGTGTTCTCTTTTTCAAATCACATTCCTTGAGCTTCAAGACAATCCATGTGGCCTTCCCATACTAACAGGGCAGGATCCATCACAATGGTTAGGGACGGAGTGTCCAGATGATACTGAACACTCTTTAGGAGATTAGTTGATCAACATCACCAGGGAAGACAGTCAACTTCAGTCTGCTGAGAAACAGTCAATTGTCCTCCCAACTACCCGACAGCTGAAACCATTGGTCTTCCAGACAGTAGTGTGATGGTCTCATCTGCAACTGGGCGTGCAGTACCAGAAAGATGAAGGATGCCACTGAGCCAACAAATAATGGAGTTGGGTGGGCGGTCAGAAGGCTCCTCTGTTTAAGCTTCCACACTTCAGACTGATTGAAGACAGTATCCTTTCTGAAGGATACACTTTTGGTGACGGTGTGTCTTGGACCAGATGCAGGTAATAGGTGGACTGAACTGGGATTACTATAAACATACAGTGATTTACTCTGAGACCCAAGCGCTGAAGGACAGAGACTGTTATGGAGAAGTGGCACTACCCTCCTGAGATGTTGATGCTTTTATCAACCAATCATCTAACACGGCTACACAAAAACGTTCATCTTCCTGAGGTGTGCAGCAGCTACTGCCATGCACTTTGAATAGGTTTGGGAAGCTGACGAGTTAAAGGGAGGACATTCTATTGACAGTACACATTGCCAACCAGACGTGTGATTTTTCTGTATGGCAGCGATGTTAAAGTAAGCCAGTAAGTGACCAAGTACCACCATGCAAAGCTTCTCTTTCTTTATATATTTGTTTGCTGATTTCAGGTACCGAATGGAACGATATTCTTATTTTGATCACTTCTTTTGACCCAGAAAGTCAACAGAGTAAATTCCCTTTCTGTTTTTTGGGAATTAGGGGATCGTTCCACTGCCTTTTTGATCAGTAGAGTGCTGGCCTACTTCGGAGTAACTCTCAATTGCACTGATAGGTTTTCTTTAGAGGAATGGATGGATAAGAGGGGCGAAACCTCAGAATTGCACAATATTCAACATTGATCTGTCTTTTATTTTCCTTCACTTTTCCAAAGTAATTGTTCATGCTTCTCCCACTGGAGTGTTGAACAGAAGAGGGGGAAGCGGGGAGTCACAGCTTTCGCACACTTTCCTGCTGCAGCTGGTGCTTGGTGGTCACTTCTCCCTTTTGCACTCATCAAAGCTGATATGATGACTTCTGTTGTAGGTGTTGTTGATGACATTGTTGCAGCCACTGAGGGGCTTGAATCCTCCATTAGTAGCAATGCCTATCATAGGGCTAGAACTGGAATTTCCCGTACTCTTTCTTTTTTCTTGAGTCCTACAAGTTTGATAGTTTTTCAATTCAGCCTTCATGCACTGTTATGTTATGTTAATTAAACTTGATATAGCACACAAATCACCCGGGGGCATCTCGGCGCAGTCGCAGAAACATGATCAAGGAAACGGGAAAGAAGTTCAGAATAGATAAGCTTTGAGTTGTTTCCTAAATGTACAGTAGTTTGGAGAGGAGCGAACGTGAAGAGGAAGCTTGTTCCAGTACATGGGGGCAAGATAGGAAAAGGCTTTTCCACCTCTGCGCGTTTGACGAATGCGGGGAACACACAATAAGGCTTTATCGCGGGATCTTAAATTGCAGCAGGGAGAGTATACTTTTATTCTTTTTACGAAGATATAGCGGGCCTTTGCCTTTTAAGGCATTATACATAAGGCAGCAAATCTTAAAATAAGAGCGCTTCTTCATTGGCAGCCAGTGTAATTCTTTCAGCAGAGGAGCTGAGGAAGTGCCAGAAGGGCAATTAAAAATAATCCTGGCTGCAGTGTTTTGAACAACCTGGAGTTTGGAGACCAATGTTTCGCTGACCTCTGCCAAAAGGGCTATGCCATAGTCTAGTCTGCTTATTACTATGGCCTGGACCAACGTTCTACGAGCAGTGGTAGGGAGGAAGGGGAAAATTCTGCGCAAAAGGCGAAGATTATAGTAGCATGTACCAATAGTAGCGGAAATGTGCTCTTTCATCGTTAAGGCTTGGTCCAGTTTTATCCCCAAATTCTTTACTGTTTGTTTAGGCACGGGAGTGGCACCCAGTTGGTGAGGCCACCATTCATCCGTCCAGATAGAGGAGGCTTTGCCAAACAGCATGATCTCCGTCTTATCTGCATTCAAATGGAGATAGTTCTGTTTCTGCATTTTGTCATCCCCATGGGCTTCCAACAGAGTGTTTCAAAAGAACAGGAGGGTTCAAATTCTGTTGTGCCTCTGGTTCCAAGTTGGTAAGGTGTAGCCATGAAGACTGACATACAGCCAGTCCAGGACAGTTCCCACATGTGGCTAATTCAGATAAGGTTGGAGACCATCATCCCATATTGTAACATATCTGAAAAGTCTTCACTGGGTAGTTTCTTCTAGAAATGCCTGGGTGCCCCAGAAAGATGGGCAATAAACCCCTTTTCGGCAGTAGCTCTCATCATCTTCATTGCAGAAGAGACACAGACATTTCTTCCGATGGCGTCTATTTTTTTACTCTCCTTTTTAGGCAATACTATTGAGAATAGAGAAGTAGGGTCATAATTCCTTGCAAAAGAAATTATCATGAAATCCAGAGGCGTCTCTGCTCACAGGAATAAGGGACCCTGTTCAGGAGGTATGCATTTTTTTCTGCATGTGCACCGGAGTGCACGTTTCTTACACTGGAGTTAGATACAGCTCGAAAACAGGTTCTAATAGCCTGGAACCAAAGGGAGCAAATGTCTGGCAGAGGAACAGCATTGAAGTTTTTCAAAGATAACTTAAATCTTTGACTCAAATGTTGGTATTAGTATGTTTAGCTTTGCAGAACCCTTTGCAAGCAAGTGTTGAAAGCTGTGATGTCATCAACAGGGGAAGCGCTCAGTGTGGCAAATCTGACAGAGTTGGAGATTTCTGTCTCAATGAAAAGAAAAAGATTGAGAAAAATATATATGTTGTAGAGATCTAGCGCAACGAGTAGTTCTTGAACGACACAACCTTGAATGTCGATGAGAAGAGTGTCGTCTTGAGTATCTTGAACAGCGGTGTCTCCTACAGTAAGAACTTCTAAAATGCCTCCTTAGGGGGCAGAGTCATCATGGCGGCGGAGTAGCTGATCCAAGCGGCCACTACAGGTAGCCATTACATCCAAAGTCACTGTGAAGGAGCAAGTCAAACAGCTTACAGATAAATGTCAAGATCTGGAGAACAGATCATGAAGAGATAACAGGAGGAACCGTAACTTGGTGGAAAGAAAAGAGGATAACAACATAAAGGGCTATCTCCAAGAACTCTTGCGCATGTGGGAGACTTCCCCATAAATCTAGACAGGGTGCATAGAGGGAGTAAAAAAAACACGGATCCAAGGGCCCGACCACGGGGTACAGTGGCAAAACCTATGTCAAATCAGACAAAGGAAATGATACTGAACGCAGGATGAGAGCACAAAACTATTCTATGCAGCGATAACATGGTACTGCTGTCTTAGATCTTACCTCAATCACTTTGGCAAAAAGAAGCACCTAAAGAACAGTGGTGGACCTGCTCAACACCAAGCACCTCCGATATTGATGACTGTTTCCAGAGGGAATCATGTTCAAGTGGTACAATAAGGAAACGGGCGCACATTGGTTGTGGAAGCGTAGGCGATCCCCAACATAGCATAAGAGGCAATGGCAACGCAAGAATCGGAATATTGACATAACCTGCTGAATACACAAAAGGAGACCTGAACAAATTGAAAACCAAAAAAAAAATACCTGAGAAGATAGACCAGAGACAATGGTAACAGACTATGCTTGAGTGACACATGGAAACCAGACTATGGTGAGATTAACTTCTGTTTGAGAGCATGCTGGAGGTGTACGAGGAACTAGTTAAATGATAACTCGTTATAAACCGCCTAGCAGCTGCTCCTCAGCTAACTTTGAGGTCCGCAATGGGGCCAGCAGGACAGTAACCTAAAGCAGGCAAACAAAGCCTGCAACTAGAATGTACAGCTCCTGGAGGCTGGTAGTACTGAGGGCCAACATATAGCTACGGGGAGAACATTGTCAGTGACTCCACACACCAACATCATGGTTAAAGGGAACTAAAACTGGGGAAGGAGAGAACGACAGGGAGTTCTTCTATGTTCTTCAAGTTAAAGTTTCTAGGGGGACACAGAGGGGATGGGAAAAGGGAATGTAGACATGGGGGTGTTCAGAAAAGCTGAGACAAGAGATGTCACATGAAGCTTATAAATGGCAAAACTTCTCACTCTTATTGAGGAGCTTGAATTCCCCTAACAAAAGGTAGAGATTGCGCCAGTATCTTAACAAATTTGGACCACACACTGTGATGCTCCAGTAGACACATCTCTCTGGGATAGATCAGAAAAAATGTAAACATAAGCAGTTTCCCATGCAACTGCACTCATCAGCATGCACTAAAAGGGCTGGGGTGGTATTACAAGTGAGCGAATCATTAGAGGCACAACCAGTGTTAACCAAACATGATGAGAGATGGCAGATAAGTGCTACTCCAACTGGATTGTAAAGGCACAATGATTATTATACTCAATTTATATGGCCAAATGTGAATTCAAATCACTACCTGTTCACCCTATTGCATGAGTTAGACCATCTATAGCAAGGAGATGTAGTAGGGGTAGGTGACATTAAATTTGCATATGATGGAGAGAGGGATCACTCTAACCACCATGAGCATCAGGACGGAAGGTAAAGACACAAACGGAAGATTATTCTTTCTTTTCGGCTGCACATACAACATACACAAGGGTAGACTACTTGCTGGTAGATAAAAAGATTCTGGGGAGAAAAGAAGACAGAGAAATTGAGGACATAATATTCTCAGACCATGCGCACATGTTGCGCATGTGTTGCTTTCATGGCAAATGGGCCAGGTGAGACAGAGACAGACAATGGTGTGGAAGGGAATATTTGTAGAGGGACCCAATGAATCTTCAGGAAGTACAAGAACGCATAAGGGAATTTGCTGTAGCCCATACCGATGATGAGACAACCCAGTGAATGCAGCAAAACACATAAAAGGCTTTCCTGAGGGGCCACTTGAAAGCCCTTGATGCACGCAACACTAGGGTGAGGACACTGGAAAAAGAGAAAATAATAACTCCTGCAGCTGGAATGTTTTAATAAACCCAGCACAAGGAGTAAGGTTTGAAAGCTTAACGAACAAGTTACTTACCTTCGGTAACGATATATCTGTAAGAAACATTAGTAGTGATAGATTCCTTACCTTAGAATATCCCCAGGCGTCAGACTGGATCCGGAAAGTTTTCGTCAGCAGTACCCCTGCGCGTCGGTAGGGGCGTCGTGCGGCTCCGCATCCGTCGTTGGCGTCGTGGTCGCCAAGATGACGTCGCGGGCGCTACTTAAGACGTCGCTGACGTCAGTTCTGTACACGACTTTCCGCGCCAGGAACGCAGAGCCATGCAAGATACTGCCCACTGGTGCATTGAAACTAGGGCCCTGAAAGGGATGACCTTAACCCTAGAAATCAGTTCGCAGAACGGGGAGGATGGGTGGGGCGGGAAGGAATCTATCACTACTAATGTTTCTTACAGATATATCGTTACCGAAGGTAAGTAACTTGTTCATCTGAAAGAAACACATAGTGATAGATTCCTTACCTTAGAATAGATACCCCAGCAATACCAACCCCGGTGGTGGGTCTGCGAACTAAGATCACACCAGAAAGTCACGGAGAACAGAACGGCCAAAGAAGCCGTCTCTCCGGACTTGGCTGTCCAGGCAATAATATTTGGTAAACGTGTGCAGCGAGGCCCACGTGGCTGCCTGACAGATGTCTTGCAGGGGGACACCACGTCCCAATGCAGTAGTGGCTGCAGTAGCTCTGGTGGAATGAGCACGCAGCCCCACCGGAGGTTCTTTTTAGCCAAAGAGTAACAGGCTTTGATACATAAGACAACCCAGCGGGAGATGGTTCTCTCATGGACCGCCCGACCTTTCTTGGTGCCAATGTAGCCAACAAAAAGCTGGTCATCCACCCGGAACTGCTGTGTGCGGTTGAGATAAAAAGAAAGAGCACGTTTTGGGTCCAGACGGTGGAACCGCTCTTCCTCTCTGGAAGGATGCGGAGGCGGAAAAAAGGGGGGCAAGGTAATAGTCTGCCCAATGTGAAAGGCCGTAACCACTTTTGGCAAAAAGGAAGGACGGGGCCTGAGCTCAACCTTGTCCGGATGGACTGAAAGGAAAGGAGGCTTACAGGAAAGAGCCTGGAGCTCACTCACTCGCCTGGCAGAAGTGATGGCCACCAGGAAGGCAGTCTTTAACGTCAAAAGACGAAGAGGACAGTTGTGAAGGGGCTCAAAAGGAGCGCACATCAAGTACGTCAGAACCAGATTCAAGTCCCACTGAGGCATCACGAAAGGAATAGGAGGAAAAAGGTGTGTAATGCCTTTAAGAAACCTATTTACAACAGGGGACTTGAAAAGAGAGGGCTGATCAGGGAGCCTGAGAAAGGCCGAAATAGCAGAAAGGTAGCCCTTGATAGTGCCCAGAGCAGAGCCCTGCTGGGCCAAAGAAAGAAGGAACAGTAGAACTTCAGAAAGAGGGGCAGAAAGGGGATCCACAGCCTTTGCTGTGCACCATGCCACAAATTTGTTCCACCTGCAGGTGTATACCACGTTAGTAGAGGGACGCCTGGCTGCCAGAATAACGTCACAAACTTCAGGAGGCAAGTCGAAGGGAATCAACTGCCGCCACTCAATCTCCACGCAAAGAAGTGGAGGCTGGACAGGTTCGGGTGGAGGACCGTCCCCTGCTGCTGCGACAGAAGATCCTCCCGAAGAGGCAGTCGGATCGGGGGATCGATGCTCATACTGAGTAGCTCGGGATACCATACTCTTCGAGCCCAGTCCGGAGCCACAAGAATGACTTGGGCCCGTTCGCGCCTGATCTTCTTCAGCACTCTGGGCAGAAGTGGTATAGGGGGAAAGGCGTACAACAGACCGCAACTCCACTCGCGATGAAAAGCGTCGCCGAGCGAGTGCCGCCTTGGAAATTCCAACGCGCAGAACTGATGACATTGTGCATTCTCTTCGGTGGCGAATAGATCTAACCAAGGCTCTCCCCACTGCTGAAAGAGACCTTGCGCCACCTCCGAGTGAAGACGCCATTCGTGATCGAGCATGCACCTTCGGCTGAGTTCGTCCACCCTGGCGTTCAGAGAACCTGCCAGGTGTTGAACCACTAGGGACATGCCCTGATGTTCCAGCCATGTCCAGAGACGCAGAGCCTCCTGACAGAGGGTCCACGACCCCACCCCGCCTTGTTTGTTGCAGTACCACATGGCGGTGGTGTTGTCTGTGAACACCTGCACTACTCTCCCCTTGACAGAGGGAAGGAATGCCTTTAGTGCAAGCCTGATCGCCCGCAGCTCCAAAAGGTTGATATGGAGCCGGGACTCCGCCGGAGACCAGAGGCCTCTGATCTCCGCCTCTCCCATGTGGCCGCCCCATCCCAGGAGGGACGCATCCGTCACCACTGTGAACTCCGGTTGGGGAAGGGAGAGGGATCTGCCGTCGACACAATGCCGGTTCGTGAGCCACCACTACAATTGCCGTGCAGTGCCCTCCGAGATCTGGACGTGATCGGACAGGTTTAACTGATGCTGCGCCCACTGGAACTTCAGGTCCCACTGCAGAGCCCGCATATGCCACCTGGCATGATTGACCAGCAGGATGCAGGAGGCCATGAGACCCAGCAGCCTCAGAGTCACTCTGACCGAAACCCGGGACAAGGGCTGAAAGATAGGAATCAGAGCCCAAATATCCCGGACTCGCCGTTCGGGAGGATAGACCCGAAACTGCGCCGTGTCCAGAACCGCTCCGATAAAGAGGAATCAGGTGCGACTTCGGCACATTGATGGAGAACCCCAGCAAGTGCAGGAGGTCGGCCGTAGTCTGGAGGTGGGAGACGACTGTCTGGGGCGAGCCCGCCTTCAACAACCAATCGTCGAGATAGGGGAAGACTGAGACCCCTGATCTGCGCAGATGAGCTGTGACCACCGCCATCACCTTGGTGAACACCCGAGGGGCGCTGGTAAGGCCAAAGGGGAGCACGGTAAACTGAAAGTGCTCGTGGCCTACCGTGAACCATAGGTAACGCCGGTGGGCTGGCAGGACGGGGATGTGGAAATAGGCGTCCTGCAAGTCCAGCGCTACCATCCAGTCTTGTGGGTCGAGAGCAGACAAGACCTGAGCTAGAGTGAGCATCTTGAACTTCTCTTTGCGGAGGAAGCGATTGACGTTCCGGAGGTCTAAGATAGGACGCAGGCCTTTGTCCTTCTTGGGCACCACAAAGTAGTGGGAATAACAACCACGACCTACTTCGGGCGTCAGAACACGCTCGATGGCCCCCTTGGCCAAGAGGGCCGCAACTTCCTGCTGAAGAAGCACCAAGTGATCCCCCGACATGCGGTGGTATTGAGGTGGCATGGCTGGGGGTAGTCTCGAAGGGGAGGGAGTAGCCCCTCCGGACTATCTCTAAAACCCACCTGTCCGAAGTGATGGTGCGCCAGTGGGGGAGGTGATGGCGGAGCCTGCCGCCCATTGGCGTTTGATGGGCCTGAAAGTTCGGACTAGGAAGGTTTGGAGGCAGTGGTGGCCGGGGTGGTGGTGGACTGACCCGCCCTCTGGCCCCTTTGTCCGCCACGGCGGAACCCGCGTCCGCGCTGGGATGACTGCTGCGCCGGCCTGTGGCTCTGTTGCGAACGCTGCGGGCGCCCCTTCCTGTGCCACGAAAGGAGCGGAAGGCGGAGGAGGGCGGACTGCCGAGAGTCCCAAGGACTTGGCCATAGCCCGTGAGTCCTTAAACCTCTCCAACGCGCTGTCCGCTTTGTCGCCGAAGAGGCGATGGCCATCAAAGGGCATGTCCATAAGGGTGTTTTGGACATCCCCCGAAAATCCAGTGGTTCTCAACCAGGCGTGACGGCGAACCGCCACCGTCGTTGCAATGGATCTGCCCAGTGAGTCGGCGGTGTCTAGATCACAACGGATCATGAACTTTGCTGCGTCTCTCCCCTCTGCAACAGCCAGTGCGAGAGCAGGCCGGGCCTCCTCCGGACACTGGGGCAGCACGTTCGCCACCGTATCCCACAGAGAGTGGGAATAACGGCCCAAGAGGCATGCAGTGTTCACGGACCGCAGCGCAGAGCTGGTGGAAGAGAAAATCTTCTTCCCAAACTGATCCAGCTTCTTGGATTCCCTATCCGGTGGGGCGGAAGGGAAGGCGGTTGGGGAAGCAGAGGCTTGCACAACCAAGCTCTCGGGGGTGGGATGTTGGGAGAGAAAAATGGGGTCACCCGGAGCCGGGCGATGGCGTCGGGCCACGTTCCTATCCACAGGAGCCCCTGTGGTGGGCCTGGACCAAGTGCCCAAAAGAACATCCGAAAGGGCTTCATTGAAGGGCAGCAGCGGCTCCGCAGAAGTAGCTGCTGGCTGAAGCACCTCTGTCAGGAGGTTAGTCCTGACGGCCACAGTAGGGAGCTGGAGGTGTAGGGCCTCCGCCGCCCTACGCAACACCACTGTATAACTGGCTCCCTCCTCTGTAGCTACGGTAAGAGGAGACAGCATGCCAAGGTCTGGTGAGGTATCCAGACCACTGGCGTCCCCCAATTCCTCAGCCCAGTCCTGTTCAGACTCGCAGGCTGCAGCGAGAGGGTCGTCCGACCCCTCCCAGTCCTCCCCTTGCTCCTCAGGCTGTTCAACAGGCCTAAAATAAGGAGTAGGGACATGGGGATAGAAATCCCCAAACGGCGTCGAGAACGGCATCGAGTGACGCCAGACCGACGCCGCGTCCACTTCGGGGCTGAATCTGAGGTCGACGTCGTCCCGAGGAGCGGGCGGCGTCAGGATCGGTGCCGGTGGAGTCGGTGGAAGCGTAACAAGGTCAACCGGCGGCGACCGGAATCCAGGCCTGGATCCAAGGGTGTCCTGCGGCACTGGGGCCGGAGCCGACAGCTACGCCGGGGCCGGCGAGGAAACGCGAGGACACCCATGCGGGACCGCAGGGCCTGAAGGCGCACCGGCGGGACCCGACGGCCCAAAGAGGCGAGCCATGGCCGACAGGAAGTCCTGTATCTGGGCCGGAGTCGCCGACGACCCCGGGAAGGGCGGGTAGTCGGGCGGCGACTCCATGGACTCCGCCGGAGCCGCGGGGGTGGCACCACCCGTGTACCCTCAGGCGCGTCACACGACCGGCGAGGGGAAGTCGGAAACGATGACGTTTCTTCGACTTCTTGTGCTTCGCCTTACCTGACCCCGAGTGCGCAGACTTCGATCCCGACGATCGCCGATGATGACTCCGCGCACGGTCCCTCGACCTCCCTCTTGACCGGGACTTCTCACGGCGCGGAGCCGAATGCCGGGCTTCAAGCAGCTTTCGGGACCGCTCCCGCAAAGACTTCGGCGCCATGGACCGGCAGTCGGGGCACGACTTGGGGTCGTGGTCGCGCCCCAGGCAGAAGAGACACACGCGGTACGGGTCCATCACCGACATCATCCGATGACAGTCCTCGCAAGACTTATACCCGGGCATCCCTAACTGCACCAGGAGTCGTATCGACTCGAAAAGGGTGAGAAAAAGATCTAAAAAAACTTAGTAAAAAAAGACTAGGGGTACCGCTCTCTCCGGATCTGTGCTTGCTGGCGCGGAAAAAAAAAGAACTGACGTCAGCACGCGTGGGCGGCGTCTAAGTAGCGCCCGCAACGTCATCTCGGCGACCACGACGCCAACGACGGACGCGGAGCCGCACGACGCTCCTACCGACGCGCAGGGGTACTGCTGACGAAAACTTTCCGGATCCAGTCTGACGCCTGGGGATATTCTAAGGTAAGGAATCTATCACTATGTGTTTCTTTCAGATAGACTACAACTATCAATCATAGCCATGAACAAATGGGTAAAAATGGGGTGACTATTTGCGCTTCAACTAAAATCTAAAGCCAATAAGGCTTACATCTCGAAACATCTCCTGCTGGGAGGGTCTAGAAAGATGGGATGGATAAAAAGGAAGCCTTTAGGAGACTCTATCAGGAACTCTTCACCAAAGTAGAGGCGAATGAAATTGAGGAGGACAAATATTTACAAGATTGTGAACTCTGGGACTGACCAGGGAGCTCTGGAAAACTCTCAAGCTACATACACAATACTTCAAGCCTCAAGAGAAACACTAGAAATGAGAATCGGGACTGTCAGTATTGACGTCTCACTAATACATCAGCACCTTCGGCAGGTGGTTGAACGTAACATCAACTAAAGACTGACTCACAGTAACGGAGGGCTCTGTCAAGGAAATACAACAAAAGCTGAAAAAAAGACACAGTCCATGGAAATGAGAGTAGAAATGCCGAGGAGTGATCGAGGTGCAACAACCTACACTTTGCTGGATTCCTTGAGACCATGCAGGCCGAAGACCTCAAACGCTGGAACAAAGGATCTGTGAATGGGTACCTGAGGGAAAACTGTCCCAGTGTTTTACTATCTAGCATGCTCATTGCACCCTGGCCCATTGGCCATCTCACCTGGGACCCCACCTCACCCGGTGAATGCACAAATTCTCAACAACAAAGACAGAGATGAAATCCATATGGCTGCATTACAAAAATAATCTGTTATGTACGACTCCCAACACATTAAAATTTCCTGCCTCTACTAGGGCAGTCCAGTTGTCCACAAATCATTTAAAGATGTCAAAAGGAAATTGAGGACCATGAATGTATGATAAATGTTACTATATCCTGCAAAACTAAAGGTACTTTTTCAGAATCTCTCCCTCTTCTTTGAAAATCCACAGGCGGCATGGGTGTGGGTGGAGAAACGCCCTATGCTGAGACCTACGAGGTCCCGGACCCAGAGGAGTAGTACAGTACCCTGGAACGAGTATGTTGGAGTGGGGCAGCGGGAGAACAGTCCATCAAACGCATTCCAGCGTTACGTTCGAAGGGACAAAATGGCCCCAGAACAGCAGAATCATAATCGGGCAGCACCAAAGGAAGTGATGAATCTCAAGAGCTACCAGAAAGATTATGTGATGGACACTCTGGACCCTCTGGCGTCTGACTTCAAGGGTATCCACGACATTGAACATGACTGAAAGGCATTAGTCGTGCCCGGAGAGGGGATCAAAGAGAGACACCCGAAGGAGATAACATAACCAGGTGATTATATTGTATGATATGTGCTCCCCGGCATTGACTCTATGATAGGAGATCACAGGTAGGGCCCAACATATAAACTCTAAAGGACAGTCAGGTACAAATCCCGGGACGGTCTCAGCTACCACATAGGACAATAAGAGAGGAGTGCCCTACAAGATCCCTAACTTTAGAGTTTGTTTTTGTTGTTTTGACGTGATTTTAAGTGATTATTGTGATTTTAATAATTTTTATATTATGGGTTTTTTTTTATCAGAGTCTGAATTTCCTTTTGTAATTGTTGTTTTTTCCCGACGAATATTTATTTTTTAGAGTTTGGATAGAAGAACATGTTGATTTTTGCCTTTTCCGGTCCATATGGATAAAGTTAGATGTACAAGAAACTCAATTGTAGATTTGTTTGAAGAGTAAAGTGCACTGACTGGTATTCAACGTGGAATCTGCAGCCCAATGTCAATTAATTTGACGAATTTTGAGATAGATTTTTGACCTCATAGTCGTAACACTTTAGCTTTAAATAAAGCATTCCGATCTATTCTTTGCCTCTCAGTGTGATTTTATCCTCTGGCATCTGCTTTTCAGGGTTTAATATATAAACGTGACATAATAAGATCGGCTAAGGATAGTGATCGCTGTCAGACCTATGTATAATTTTGAAATTTAGTAATTTATCGAATTCAGTGATGTGCAGGAAAGTGTAATCAATAATGGATTTTTTGTCCATTGCAGCAAAAGTGAATTGTGCAGGTTAATTGTTTATGTGCCTCCCATTTAGATGGCAAAAGCCAAAGTCATGAAGTGTTGTGTTCATCAATGTACCATACAAATTTTGATTTTATACTTTAAATATAAGTTCTCCAATGGAATAAATGGAGTCTGCCGAGTCTTCCTCACTGTCATCTACATTTGCAAAAAATAAATATTTATTGAAGTCCCCTGTTAGGAGTACAGTTATATTAGGTATTGCATATAGTTTCAATTTGATTAATTAATAACGGAGAGATGTCTGTTTTTACTAGTTGGGGTAATGTACAAGTTGATGACATGTATAGATGAGTTACTACAGAACTTCGACTGCAACTGTGTTTTTAGAGTTAAATGTGATTCTACTTCTGAGCAGGTGTAGATTACTCATTATGAGCATCGATAGACCACCCACTGGGACTACCCATTTGATTTTTGATTGCGGGTGAATCGAAGCTCACAAAGTTCTGAAATTTGACATGTTCGTTGCAGCAGATAATGTGGAAGGAATTTTAAAAAAACCTTTTGATCGAAGTTCTTAGTCATTTGACAATCCAAGCCCGATATGAAACGCAATTACTAAACATGCCCCAGTGAAAATTATAAAAAATCACTGAAGTAGACCATCTGCGCCCTGGTTCTACTTGCAGCTCAAGGAGCTGAAACTTAAATGCCGTAGGCAAGGAAAAAATCTGGAGGAAGCAATATAAAGCTGAGGAAAAAACTAAATATAACTGCTTAATTCAAGAATATAAAAACTTGATTATCTTTGAAAAAACCACGTATTTCTCAAAAATAACTTAGTTGCTATGAACTCCACCAAAGAACTGTTCAGAACAGTTGAGGCATTGTCTAATATACCCTCTAACCTTACTTTACCCTCTTTCCAGCTGTTTTGCGACCAACTTGCAGTTTTTGTCTGTTAAAAAAAAGTAGAGGGAATTTTTAATAAATTCAACACGAAGGACAATTTGCCTAAAAGTCCCACTGCTCAACAGAATATAGCTCCTGGAGCAAACTCCTTACAAAACGTTCCCTTACTTTTGGAGGAAAGAGTGATCAAACTTGTTGGTCAAACTAAATCCGGAGCTCTTTCAGATCCCTGGCCCCCTAAAATAATGCATGAGATTGTTGGAACAATCTCACCATCTATCATCCAGCTAATGAATTCCATTCTGGTATATGGAGTTTTCCCTTTAGAATAGATAAAAACTTCCATCCACCCGCTGTTAAAAAAAAAAAAAGCAAGCTAACATTCGCCCCATCTCTTGACTGCCTCTAAAGGTTCTGGAAATAACCATGAACATCATTCTGTCCAAATTAGTGGAGGAGATCGAAGTGTTGGACGCAGCTCAAATCGACTTTGGACTGAATCAAAGCATGGAGTCCGCCTTGGTGGTGGCGGCAGACCAAGTGAGAATCACTTTAGATATTGGGGGAAAGGCTGCCATGATCTTGTTAGACCTGTCGGCAGCTTTCGACATTGTGAACCATGAGATCCTGATTGCATCTTTGGCAGAGATTGGTATTGGAGGCTCAGCTTTGAAATTGCTCTGTTCCTTCCTCTCCCAGAGAGAACGTTCGGTGGTGTTGGGTGACCTTGTCTCCAAGTCATTTACATTGCCTTGTGGAGTTCCTCATGGCTACATTATTCAATATCTATGTGGCCCATTGACAAAGCTAATCCGATCCTTTGTCTTCGCTCCCGTGGCATATGCTGATAATACACAGCTTATTGTATCTATTTTGAACAATGCTGAAGAGACGGCTCTTCGTTTTAACAACTGCATGAGCGATGCAGTCCAATGGATGAATAACAAGAGTCTCATGCTTAATTCAGCAAAAACTGAGGTCCTTCTCTTTGGGAAGAACGTGCCATCCTGGGACCAATCTTAGTGGCCACAAACGTTAGGCCCTCTCCCCACACCAGCATCCACTGTAAAAAATGTGGGGATAATCTTTAAATTCAACTTGTCTTATAACGCACAAATAAATAAACTTATCTCCTCCTGCTTCTTCATATTACGCAAGATTAGGAAGATCTTTTGGTATATACCCTTTGAATTGCAAAAAGAAGTAGTAACAGAACTTGTGTTATCAAGACTCGATTATTGCAATGCACAATATGTTGCTATTCATCAGCGTTCCTTGCAAAAACTGCAATGTCTCCAGAACGCTGCAGCACGAATTCTTAAGAAAATTCCTAAATTCCAGTCAGTGTCTGGAACTTTACAAGAACTTCACTGGTTACCGGTGAAGAACAGAGTTAGATCTAAGGCCCTCTGTTTCGCCCACAAGGCCCTATATGGAACTGCCCCGGACTACTTAAGGAAAATTCTCACATGGTATAATCCCAGCAGGTCACTAAGATCGACCAATTCCAGAACAATCAATGTCCGGAAAATCAGGAAATGCAACTGGGGAGCAGAAGCTTCATTCACACCACAGCCTATCTCTGGAACAACCTACTGGAATAACTGAGAAGTCAATCCAATTTTCTGATTTTCAGAAGATGTCTTAAAACCTGCCTGTTTTCAGGCCCTTAAACTGAGAGGAAAGCTCATCTGCAGAAATACAGTAGTCAGTAGGTTACACTAGCGCCAAGACGCCATTGACAATTTTAGAAACTGTATTATGTGTTATTATAATGTTTTTTAATTAAATCTTCAGGTTTAGTACAGTTATAATCTCCAGAGCGGACTAGTACCCTATTGGGTGATCTACAAGTTTGTGAACGTTCTTAGGAGGAGTCCTATCAATTTCCTGATTCTCTGGGCTTTGCCCTGTTGTATATATTATATTATATATTATGTTATACATTAATAGAAGAGTTAAAACTCCTTTCTATCCCCTCATCGCCCTGAGCGCTAACTGATCTTGCTAGCTCTCATCTCACTCAACCTGTAGTGCTTATAGAAGGAGCAATAACTTCGATAATGACAATGTAAATTGTTTAACAGTTCTAACAATTTTAACATAAACTCTATGACCTGTAAGCCAGATGTCGGTACTAGAAAAAAATATGTTCTGATATCAGTGTTTATGTGAAGAAACACTGCAAAGAAGTGGAGCCTGGACAGAAAACTTACATCAGAGTCAGAGCTGGTAAAGTTTATGAATATGGAGACTGTAATATTACGCGATACAGTCAAAAATGTAGAGCCTGTTATCTAGGTGATCAGATAATATATTTCAAAATGATCTTCTGCATAATCTAAAATATCTGATTAAAGAAACCTGGTAATAAGTGCAATGTTTAAACTGCACACCTATGAATTAACTGAACACTTTTCTATATTACGAGTACAAGGTTAAGTAACTCGAAAAAACAACAATAAGCACAACTACAGGCTCATTTAAAACGGGTATATATAAAAACATTTATTGAAGCAGATGGTGTGTAAACGTGTTTGTAAATGTATACAGTCTATTAAAATGACAAGTACTGGTACAGATGTACAGAAGCTAGCACACGTAATTAATTATACGCAGCTTATGCAAACCTTACTTCATTGAGGGAAGGTGGCGTAGCACCACATCCACTGCATGGACAGGGTTAGTGCTGATTGGCTTGTCCAGATCCAGGGGCTCAGGAATTGTGTGTCCCGTCAGTACCTCGTGCAGCAAATGCCAGCTTATACGGGAGACAAATTTAATTGACACTTTGAAGGGACGGTCTTTCCCCCCATCTCCTGGAAGCGTGACATCCAAATCAACCTGCAAATGTAGGAAAAACAAGGTGTTAAACAGTGAACACGTCTGAATTCAGCACTTAAAGCCCACCTGATATGCCAATTTTCCCCCGAATATGTTAAAAATGCAAGCATTTCTTGATATCAGAATTACTGAAACCTTCATGTAGCCGACAGAAGCCTTCCTTATCTTAGCTACTGTAGCTGTTAACTAGGAATGACAGTCTAGAACGTGACACAGAAATTCCCAAACCCGTCTCTCCTTCCAAATTGCACGTTCTCTCCGTAAAAAATGTACAAACATGACTATAGTGAGTGTCTTAAATGACTTTGTCAAAATCTAGGTACCAGTCTAAGTTTTACTTATTCAAGAAGTCCTGTTAACCCTCTGTAGTTTAAAGTCTAATATGTGTTGCTATCCCATGAGCAGGAATCACACAATAGGTGATGGGAGGAATGCTTGCAATGTGTCTAACCACTGGCAATCGCCTGGGGTAGCATCCCAACCCACTGTTCTTTCGTTCACCATGTCATCTCAGTTTGGATCCAGTCTTGTGCAAATCAGCCTTGACCCTGCTCATCATGGGAACAGTCCAGCTCGAACTGCCAAGCCAGGTCCTCCCTGAACCGGAACACAAGCAACCCAGGACTGGTTTCGCCCTAGCTGGACTGTTCCCATAAGGAGCAGGGACAAGACTGATTTGGAAACTGGGTCCAAACTGAGGTCACATGGTGAGCAAAAGAGCGAATGGTTGGAGTGCTATCTGAGCTATTGCCAGTGGTTAGACCTATTGCAAGCAGCCTCTCATCACCTTTTGTGTGTTTCATGTACCGCCCTACGTGGCATGGGTATGCCCAGACGTGGGTCCATGCCCAGACGTGGGTCCATGCTCACTGTGTCACCGGAACCAAGCTGTAACCGGATGATAAGCCCAAAACTAGGGTGGAACCGGTCCTGGGTTGCTTGTCTTCCGGTTCAGGAGGACCTGGCGTGGCAGTTCAGGCTGGACTGCTTCCATGAGCAGCAGGGTCAAGACTGATTTGTATATGGCTGGGTCCAAACTGAGGTGACATGGCAAGCAAAAGAACGATGGGTTGGAGTGCTATCTCGAGCTATTTCCACTGGCTAGACTTATTGCAAGCAGTCTCCCTTCACCTTTTGTGTGTTTCATGTGCAAGCGCCTCCTAACCCTGTGTGACCAGAAATATGAAGATAAAAGGAGTAACAAACATTTCAGTATTAGCACAGGAAGGGTAATCCGAGTAACAGTAGGTGCAGGCAAAGTTAAATCTATCCTACACTATACCACACGTGTGATGTGCAGCACATATCATTGAGAAACGCAAGTGTGTATGCACATTTAGTTTGACATCACAAATTGCTAAACAGAGTTTAGAGTAAAATAACCACTTGTTTACTGAGGTGCCAGATCTCTCTGCAAACATGCCAGCGAAATTTGGGAAACCATCTCCACCCTCACCCACGACGTAACCTTCATTACAGAGACATGGCTCACTCCAGCATCGGCCCCGGACATCGCCACGGCATCACCCATCGGCTACAAGATGAAACACCACAACCACACCAACAAACATGGAGGTAGCATCGCCATCATACACAAGAAATCAATCACCTGCACCATCACCAATGTCGAGACCACACCAACCATGGAACACAAGAACTTCTATCTCCACACCAACAACACCACCATCAAAGGCACCCTCGCATACAGACCACCTGGCCCACGTACCTGACTCAGCGACGCCATCACTGAATTCATCACCCCTCTCGCCACTGAATCGCCATTCTTGGAGACCTCAACTTCCACCTAGACGACACCACTGACACCTACTCCACTGACCTCATGGAAAGACTAGGCAACATTGGCCTCAGGCAGCTAGTCACTGAACCCACGCACAAAGCAGGACAAACGCTGGACCTCATCTTCAGGTCCAGCAACAGAATCAGATACAACCACACCTCAGATCTCACCTGGTCGGACCACTCCATCGTACACTTCACCCTAACCAGACTTGCCCGCACAGTCCCCAACTGACACAGTGCTCCCTTCTGCATCTGGTCCAAGGTCATGCAACAACAATGGACGTACGCCCTCACCACCACACAGCCTAAAGTCAACCCCAACATGGTTTAGGCAGTACAGAACTTCAATGGCTTGATCACCAGCGCCGCAAACCGATTCGCCCCCACCAAACCAGCCAAAATCGACAGACCCTCCAAACAAGCCACAGAACTCAGCACGTCAAAATGCAGATGCAAACAGCTATAAAGAAGATGGCACACTAGCAGGAACCACACTGACAGATCCACCTTCAAATCTGCCCTTCAACAACTACCACTGACAGATCAAAGCAGCAAAAAGGGTCGCCCTGACCCACCGGATTGACACCAGCGCCAACCAAGCTAACTAACTCTTCACCATCGTCAGAGAGTTCATCTGCCCTTCAGTCACCGAAAACTCTATCCCATCACAGGAACCCTGCAACGCCCTCACCGACCACTTCCACAACAAGATAGCGACCATCTATAACAACTTCGATACCAAACTCTCGGACCCCTTCAGCCTCCAATCAACCACCACCGACCACCCGCTCACCGCATTGGAAACATCTCAGCACACCCAACACAACCACCCTCATAAACTCCATCCACTTTGGGGCACCCACCGACCCCTACCCCCACGACTCTTCAATCTCGGAAGAGACATGATCAGCTGCCAACTCACCACCATCCTCAATGCCTCATTAACCACTGCTACGTTTTCCGACACCTGGAGACACGCTGAGGTCAGACCTCTCTTTAAGAAACCTTCAGCAGATCCCAACGAATTCCAGAACTACCGTCCCATCTCACTGCTCCCCTTCCCCGCCAAAGTCCTGGAGAAGGCCATCAACCTCCAACTTACCGAACACCTGGAGAAAAACAACCTACTGAACCCTTCCCAATCAGGATTCCGAACCAACCACAGAACAGAGACAGCCCTGATCCCTGCAACAGACGACATCTGCACCCTACTCGACAGAGAGGATCAGCCGCCTTGATGCTGCTTGACCTCTCCGCAACCTTCGACACGGCCTCCCACCACACACTCATTGATCACCTACGCCAGATTGGTATAACAGACCAAATGGATGGCATCCTTTCTCACATCACGCACCCAGACAATCCGACTCCCTCCCTTCACATTGCAAGTCAAGCACAACATCTGCGGCGTCCCCCAAGGCTCATCCCTCAGCCCTACCTCCTTCGTCTACATGACACGACTCGCAGCGTCAAATCGCACAACATCAACATCATCTCCTAAGCCGACGACAAGCAACTCGTCCTATTGCTCTAAGCAGACCCAATCTCGACGAAGACAAACTTCCACAACTGTATGACGAACGTCTAAGCCTGGATGAAGGACAACTGCCTCAAGTTCAACACAGACAAGACGGAAATCCTCATCTTCAACAAACACACCACCCTCTGGAACGACTTCTGGTGGCTGGCGGAACTCGGACCCACACCAAAAGACCATGCCCACAACCTCGGCATCATCCTCAACTGCAAACTCTCCATGAAACGTTATGTCAATGCTGTCTCCTCAGTCTGCTTCCATACGCTCCACAAAATCTTCAAGTGGGTCACCATCAACACCAGGAAGACAGTGACGCAGGCCCTCATCACCAGCAGACTGCACTACGGCAACGCACTCTATGCAGGCACCACCACCGAACTCATGCAAAGACTCCAGACAATTCAGAACACAGCTGCCAAACTAATTCTTAACCTGCCCAAGAGAACCCACATCACCCAGCACCTGAAGGACCTCCACTGGCTCCCGGTCCAGAAGAGATGCCAGTTCAAGCTCCTGACACACGCCTACAAAGTCCTCCATGACCAAGGACCAGTCTACATGAACCACCTTATGCATGTCTACCGACTCCCCACAAACTTCCGCTCCGCACACCTCGCCCTCGTACAGATCATCATATGCCGCTGCCACGCCGGAGGACGCTCCTTCTCACATCACGCCGCCAAAGCTTGGAATGCTCTTCCCCTCCACCTCCGCACCTTGACCTCGCTGACCGACTTCAGGAAGGGGCTCAAGACCTGGCTCTTCGACTGAGACCTACACCAAGCACCTGGACACCATCGTGGGTGACAAGCTGCGCTTTATAAATCCCACTTGATTGATTGACTGAGACACTCTAAAGAATATAGTGATCCTATTACACACGCACACCTGGTTTTGTCGTGTGTTTCTTGTATGGCCCATTGTCGTTTTCCCTATGTTAGCCTAATTATCAGCATATATTTTCACATTTTATTCTTTTCCTGGGATTTAGTATGAACAGCCTATCAAAGGTCAAACAACATTGCCCCTTGTTATTCTCGCTGGTCAAACACTAGCACCTAGACATAACAAAAGAATACATCTGCTGTTTTGAATACACACATCTTGTCATATAACTGAGGACAGGTGTTCTAAAAACACACACACACAGCGAAGGTCCTGAGACACGAGTGCTGCGTCAGCTAAGAAGTAGAACATCCACCTATGTATGCTAAGGTACGGGGACTGCCACTAAACCCAGAGATCTATAATTTATAACCACTTAGCTTCAGTAGTGGGGGAGGGTTTAGGCAGATCTGTCAGATAACAGGACATGACTCTTTATTGTATATGGTTTATTAACCCTGCTGATGACATTATTGACTTGTATTTGTTTTCTAATCGTGGAGCAATTATTGCATTTTAGAGCACAATAGTTTGAATAAACATTGTAAACTTCCTATGTGTCTCTTTTCTATTTCATTGTGAACAAGTAGAACATAAGGGTGTGTCCTGTTACCGCAATCCCTGAGAGGGTGGGGAGTGTTGTGATCTGAGGTGCCAAATCATTTGTCTCTTTGGAAAGGTTAGGAAGCAAGTGAGGTACAATAGCTAGTCAGACTCGGGCTCATAGATACTGATGTGGTATAGTGACTCAGTCCCCTACATACTGATGTTCTATGGTCACAAGCATAGTTCTATTCCTGAGCAGAATCCCTGCAACATTTTCTGTTTGAAGAAAAAGAATGGAGATGCTACACGTGATGTGAAAAGTTATGTTTAAGCCTTGTCGGCTACGCAAAATGTTGCACTGTTTAGCACAGAATACTGGCCACAAATGAAGTGCCATGAAGATTTGCAACTATCTCTTGGGGAGATTTAAACGAAAATCTCCACACAAAAAAAATCTATCTATATATATATCTATATCTATATATTCACTGAAAAAACCTTAGGTTTTAGGGACAGTTATAGTTAGTTGGACATTTCACTCGTACAAAACCATAGAAATTCCCCGTTATAGTTAGTTCAGCTAACTATAACTCGCGCCTCGCAATGCACTGCTGATGACGTCACATATTACATCACTCATGACATGGTCAGTGACATCACTGATGACATCACTGATGACATCTCAAATGACATCACTGATGACATCATCCATGTGATAATTTCCTGCATCTTCTCACACCCTAATATAACTTTTGATACACCCACTCTAAATTACAGACTGCCATTCTCAAAACCATAGACACTCCAACACCAAAAACTACATACCCACTCACTGATTCTTAGGTCTACACACACATCCACTCACTCACCCGTACAGTCACTCATACTTAGTCACTCAGTACAGGACTATCATATGCACTCATACACCTATATAAACACTCACACACCGCCACTCATCCATAGAGGTACTCACACACCTAGTCAGTCATGCAAAAAACTTAATCACACACCCATTTACTCACCTATACAGTTATACACACACCAGCTCACTTACTCATACAAATACTAGCACATTCTTACGCTCTTATACAATCACTGATACAAGTACACACTCATCCATACAGCCACTCTCACAATCACACACTCTCACTTATAGCCATTTATATACTCCAACACACATATATACTGCCTTTCACATATGTAGTTACTCACACATGTACCATGAGATATACATTCAATCACTAACACACCCATACACACACTCACCCACCCATACAGTCCATCACAGATGCACTCTTGAAACCATGCACCCAGTGAATCACCAACTCACACAACTGTAGCTATTCAGAAAGCCATGCAGCCGCTTACAAACCAACAGACAGACGGATACAGACATTCACACAGTTTAGTCACTAACCCATGCATTCAGTAAGATACATTTAATCACTCACTTGTAGAGTCAGTCACTCACGTACTAAATCATCCATTCAGACACTTATTCACCCACTCATTCTTCAATACGCCTTTCCCTATATATATTAAACATATTTAAACTTTACAGAAACACACAGTCACTCGATGATGTCATCAGTGATGTCATCAGTGATGTCATTTGAGATGTCATCAGTGATGTCACTGACCATGTCATGAGTGATGTAATATGTGACGTCATCAGCAGTGCATTGAGGGTGCGCGAGTTATAGTTAGCTGAACTAACTATAACGGGGGAATTTCTATGGTTTTGTAGGAGTGAAATGTCCAACTAACTATAACTGTCCCTAAAACCTATGGTTTTTTCAGTGAATTTCAAAGGTTTTTTAAATGCTAATTTCTAACTATAACGTGTCTGAAACCTATGGTTTTTCAGTAAATTTCAAAGGTTTTTTAAATGCTAATTTCTAACTATAACGTGCCTGAAACCTATGATTTTTTAAGTGAATTTCAAAGGTTTTTTTAAATGCTAGTTTCGAACTATGCCTACAGAGGTAGGACATGTGAAGAAAGAAGAAAAAACGCACAGAAAGAAGCAAAAGATGTGCAGAAAGAACCAACAGAGGAGCAGAAAGAGGCCTTGTTGCAAAATCATCCTGTGCCCACAACTTTTTCAGACGGGTACTGGTGGTAACTGACTCTGACTAACCAGAGCCAGTGCTATGCTAAAAGACACTTAGAATACAGTGAAAACACCTACATACACTAGGGAACACTATGCGTTGGGGTACCCCTGTGATTAGCATGACCTCCTCTGCAAGTCCCTAGTACATAATAGGGCAGGGGGATTAAAACTACCTCTTAAAACGTGCTACAGGGCGCGTTTGCACAGTGGTGAAGGGAGGGGGCCTGAGGTGACATGTGTGCAAACGCACCCCGTGGCGCGTTTTAAGTTGCGGGATTAAGTCCCCTTGAATTCTGAGGGTCCCTGGGGCCCAACTAGCCCCCAGGTACCTACAGTTAGGACCACAGAGCTGAGTTGCAGAGAGGCGTTTCGAGGCCACGCACCTTTTTCACCTCTCTGCAACGCAACTCTGTTGTGCTTACTGAAGGTACCTGGTGGGCTAGTTGGCCCCCAGGGTCCCTCAGGATTCAAAGGGAATTAATTCCCCAACTTAAAACGCACCACAGGGCGTGTTTGCACACATGTCACCTGAGGCCCCGCCCCCTCCCTTCACCACTGTGCAAACGCGCCCCGTGGTGCGTTTTAAGTTGGGGGATTAGGTCACCTTGAATCCTGAGGGTCCCTGGGGCCCAACTAGCCCACTAGGTACTTCCAGTAAGCACCACAGGCCTGCGTTGCAACGCCTGTCACAAATTGTGCAGTTGTGTTTAGGTAGTGAAGAGGGTCGTGCTGGGGGTAGTGTTTTAGGGTTTAGGGTAGTGCAGTGGTGTTTGTGTAGTGTAGGGGTCATGCTGGGGTAGATTTAGGGTTTAGGGTAGTGCAGTGGTGTTTGGGTAGTGTAGGGAGTCGTGCTGGGGGAGTGTTTTAGGGTTTAGGGTAGTGCAGTGGTGTTTGGGTAGTGTAGGGGGTCGTGCTGGGGTAGTGTTTTAGGGTTTAGGGTAGTGAAGTGGTGTTTGGGTAGTGTAGGGGTACTGCTGGGGTTAGTTTTTTAGGGTTTAGGGTAGTGCAGTGGTGTTTGGGTAGTGTAGTGGTTCGTGCTGGGGTAGTTTTTTAGGGTTTAGGGTAGTGCAGTGGTGTTTGTGTAGTGTAGGGGGTAGTGTTTTAGGGTTTAGGGTAGTGCAGTGGTGTTTGTGTAGTGTAGGAGGTCGTCGTTTAGGGTTTAGGGTAGTGCAGTGGTCTTTGGGTAGTGTAGGGAGTCGTGCGGGGGGTAGTGTTTTAGGGTTTAGGGTAGTGTAGGGGGTCATGCGGGGGTAGTGTTTTAGGGATTAGGGTAGTGCATTGGTGTTTGGGTAGTGTAGGGGGTCATGCGGGGGGTAGTGTTTTAGGGTTTAGGGCAGTGCAGTGGTGTTTGGGTAGTGTAGGGGGTCGTGCTGGGGGAGTGTTTTAGGGTTTAGGGCAGTGCAGACGTGTTCGGGTAGTGTAGGGGGTTGTGCTGGGGGTAGTATTTTAGGGTTTAGGGTAGTGCAGTGGTGTTCGGGTAGTGTAGGGGGTCGTGCTGGGGGTAGTGTTCTAGGGTTTAGGGCAGTGCAGTGGTGTTTGGGCAGTGTAGGGGGTAATGCTGGGAGTGGTGTTTTAGGGTTTAGGGCAATGCAGTGGTGTTCGGGCAGTGTAGGGGGTCGTGCTGGGGGTGGTGTTTCAGGGTTTAGGGCAGTGCAGTGGTGTTCGGGCAGTGTAGGGGGTCGTGCTGGGGGTGGTGTTTCAGGGTTTAGGGCAGTGCAGTGGTGTTTGGGCAGTGTAGGGGGTCGTGCAGGGGGTGGTGTTTCAGGGTTTAGGGCAGTGGTGTTCGGGCAGTGTAGGGGGTCGTGCTGGGGTGGTGTTTCAGGGTTTGGGGCAGTGCAGTGGTGTTCGAGCAGTAAAGGGGGTCATGCTGGAGGTGGTGTTTCAGGGTTTAGGGCAGTGCAGTGGTGTTCGGGCAGTGTAGGGGGCGGTGCAGGGGGTGGTATTTCAGGGTTTAGGGCAGTGCAGTGTTCGGGCAGTGTAGGGGGTCATGCAGGGGGTGGTGTTTCAGGGTTTAGGGCAGTGCAGTGGTGTTCGGGCAGTGTAGGGGGTCGTGCTGGGGCTGGTGTTTCAGGGTTTAGGGCAGTACAGTGGTGTTCGGGCAGTGTAGGGGGTCGTGCTGGGGCTGGTGTTTCAGGGTTTAGGGCAGTGCAGTGGTGTTCGGGCAGTGTAGGGGGTTGTGCTGGGGCTGGTGTTTCAGGGTTTAGGGCAGTGCAGTGGTGTTCGGGCAGTGTAGGTGGTCGTGCTGGGGCTGGTGTTTCAGGGTTTAGGGCAGTGCAGTGGTGTTCGGGCAGTGTAGGGGGTCATGCTGGGGCTGGTGTTTCAGAGTCTAGGGCAGTGCAGTGGTGTTCGGGCAGTGTAGGAGGTCTTGCTGGGGCTGGTGTTTCAGGGTTTAGGGCAGTGCAGTGGTGTTCGGGCAGTGTAAGGGTCGTGCTGGGGCTGGTGTTTCAGGGTTTAGGGCAGTGCAGTGGTGTTCGGGCAGTGTAGGGGGTCGTGCTGGGGCTAGTGTTTCAGGATTTAGGGCAGAGCAATGGTGTTCAGGCAGTGTAGGGGGTTTTGCTGGAGGTGGTGTTTCAGGGTTTAGGGCAGTGCAGTGGTGTTCGTGCAGTG
Source organism: Calotriton arnoldi (assembly GCA_963921515.1). Classification (NCBI taxonomy): domain Eukaryota; kingdom Metazoa; phylum Chordata; class Amphibia; order Caudata; family Salamandridae; genus Calotriton; species Calotriton arnoldi. Next base: position 2,354,265 of record CAWUFW010001745.1, read on the forward strand.
TATGGGGTGGTGTTTCAGGGTTTAGGGCAGTGGTGTTCAGGCAGTGTAGGGGGTCTTGCTGGGGTTGATGTTTCAGGGTTTAGGGCAGTGCAGTGGTGTTTGGGCAGTGTAGGGGGTCGTGCTGGGGGTGGTGTTTCAGGGTTTAGGGCAGTGCAGTGGTGTTCCGGCAGTGTAGGAGGTCATGCAGGGGTGGTGTTACAAGGTTTAGGGCAGTGCAGTGGTGTTCGGGCAGTGTAGGGGGTCGTGCTGGGGGTGGTGTTTCAGGGTTTAGGGCAGTGCAGTGGTGTTCGGGCAGTGTAGGGTGTCGTGCTGAGGGTGGTGTTTCAGGGTTTAGGGCAGTGCAGTGGTGTTCGGGCAGTGTAGGGGGTCGTGCAGGGGGCTGGTGTTTCAGGGTTTAGGGTAGTGCAGTGGTGTTTGGGCAGTGTAGGGGGTCGTGCAGGGGTGGTGTTTCAGGGTTTAGGGCAGTACAGTGGTGTTCGGGCAGTGTAGGGGGTCTTGCTGGGGGTGGTGTTTCAGGGTTTAGGGCAGTGCAGTGGTGTTCGGGCAGTGTAGGGGGTCTTGCTGGGGCTGGTGTTTCAGGGTTTAGGGCAGTGCAGTGGTGTTCGGGCAGTGTAGGGGGTCGTGCTGGGGCTGGTGTTTGTGGGTTTAGGGTAGTGCAGTGGTGTTCGGGCAGTGTAGGGGGTCGTGCTGGGGCTGGTGTTTCAGGGTTTAGGGCAGTGCAGTGGTTTCGGGCAGTGTAGGCGGTCGTGCTGGGGCTGGTGTTTCAGGGTTTAGGGCAGTGGTGTTCGGGCAGTGTACGGGGTTGTGCTGGGGCTGGTGTTTCAGGGTTTAGGGCAGTGCAGTGGTGTTCGGGCAGTGTAGGAGGTCATGCTGGGGGTGGTGTTTCAGGGTTTAGGGCAGTGCAGTGGTGTTCGGACAGTGTAGGGGGTCGTGCTGGGGCTGGTGTTTCATGGTTTAGGGCAGTGCAGTGGTGTTCGGGCAGTGTAGGGGGTCGTGCTGGGGGTGGTGTTTCAGGGTTTAGGGCAGTGCAGTGGTGTTCGGGCAGTGTAGGGGGTCGTGCTGGGGGTGGTGTTTCAGGGTTTAGGGCAGTGCAGTGGTGTTCGGGCAGTGTAGGGGGTCATGCTGGGGGTGGTGTTTCAGGGTTTAGGGCAGTGCAGTGGTGTTTAGGCAGTGTAGGGGTCTTGCTGGGGGTGGTGTTTCAGGGTTTAGGGCAGTGGTGTTCGGGCAGGGTAGGGGGTCTTGCTGGGGGTGATGTTTCAGGGTTTAGGGCAGTGCAGTGGTGTTCGGGCAGTGTAGGGGTCTTGCTGGGGGTAGTGTTTCAGGGTTTAGGGCAGTGCAGTGGTGTTTGTGCAGTGTAGGGGGTCGTGCTGGGGGTGGTGTTTCAGGGTTTAGGGCAGTGCAGTAGTGTTCGGGCAGTGTAGGGGTTCGTGCAGGGGTGGTGTTTCAGGGTTTAGGGCAGTGCAGTGGTGTTCGGGCAGTGTAGGGGGTCATGCTGGGGGTGGTGTTTCAGGGTTTAGGGCAGTGCAGTGGTGTTTGGGCAGTGTAGGGGGTCGTGCAGGGGGTGGTGTTTCAGGGTTTAGGGCAGTGCAGTGGTGTTCGGGCAGTGTAGGGGGTCGTGCTGGGGCTGGTGTTTCAGGGTTTAGGGCAGTGCAGTGGTGTTCGGGCAGTGTAGGGGGTCTTGCTGGGGGTGGTGTTTCAGGGTTTAGGGCAGTGGTGTTCGGGCAGTGTAGGGGGTCTTGCTGGGGGTGATGTTTCAGGGTTTAGGGCAGTGCAGTGGTGTTCGGGCAGTGTAGGGGGTCTTGCTGGGGGTAGTGTTTCAGGGTTTAGGGCAGTGCAGTGGTGTTCGGGCAGTGTAGGGGGTCGTGCTGGGGATGGTGTTTCAGGGTTTAGGGCAGTGCAGTAGTGTTCGGGCAGTGTAGGGGGTCGTGCAGGGGGTGGTGTTTCAGGGTTTAGGGCAGTGCAGTGGTGTTCGGGCAGTGTAGGGGGTCGTGCTGGGGGTGGTGTTTCAGGGTTTAGGGTAGTGCAGTGGTGTTTGTGTAGTGTAGGGGGTCATGTTTTAGGGTAGTGCAGTGGTGTTTGGGTAGTGTAGGGGGTAGTGCTGGGGGTAGTGTTTTAGGATTTAGGTTAGTGCAGTGGTATTGGGGTAGTGTTTTAGGGTTTAGGGTAGTGCAGTGGTGTTTGTGTAGTGTAGGGGGTCATGCTGGGGGTAGTGTTTTAGGGTTTAGGATAGTGCAGTGGTGCTTGTGTAGTGTAGGGGGTCGTGCTGGGGGTAGTGTTTTAGGGTTTAGGGTAGTGCAGTGGTGTTTTTGTAGTGTAGGGGGTCATGTTTTAAGATGCAACGCTCCAATACCTGACCAGTCTGCACTACATAAAACTACAAAAAACTAAAAATAAAGTGTTTTGCACACTTTTGTCATTGGGCTATATGTGGGCTACATCTGGGTAATATTTGTGCTACATTTGGGCTCTTTTTTCACTGGTGGCCATCTTGGAAGACTTCTTTGTTATGAAATTCCTAATTTCCTCATTTACTGCAGTCTCCTCAGTAGGAAATGCTTTCAGTTTTTTACTTTGATTCCATCAAGAAGGCATTCAGATGTGTCACACATTTGCCATAAATTCAGAATGTTAGCACTCTAGTTGTTCATTAGATCACTGTAGTAAAGCTACTGCTCACCAAGGAGTTAACTGGAAGTCTACTGCTGGTATTGAAAGTGATTGTTTCAGTCTGCATGTCAGAATTTTCTAATGAAATAGAAGAGGATTTGAGATCTCACTTAAAATATGCCCTCATTTTTAGGTCGAGCCTCGAGTAGCGCGCAAGCGCTGCTTAGAGGCGAAGACTTAATGTAAGTGAGTTTTCAAAGCAGTCCAAGAAACGCTCGTGCGTCGTGGCTGGCCTTTTTGAGAAGGGTACGCGCGGCAAACATGTGTTTCCAATTATCGTGCCCAGACGCGGGCGCGATAAGTGTAAACACATGTCTGCCGCGCGTACTCATCCAAAGGCCAGCCACGACGCACGAGCGTTTTGGGACTGCCTTTGCAGGCTGCCGCGCTCGCTCGCCCCCGCTCCTCCGTGCTTGTTTTTTTGCACTAAGTGTACTTACTCTGCGTTAAAATGGTTTAATTAATGTGGTTAGATGTAGACATGCTGCGTCTATTTTAATATTCAGGCATATCTGGCAGAACATCTACTAACCCAAGTACATGGCAGGCTGGTGGACAGACAGGCACACACGCAGAAATGTGCAGACGGGACTACAAAGAGTGGGCTTGCATGCGTGTTCGTTATTGATTTGTCTGCGTACGTCTGCCTGCTCCCCTGTGCGCCCGATAAGTCTGTTTACATCCATCTGCCCAGCAGCCCGAGGGTCTCCCGGCCCCCGCTCGGGACACATGTGCTGCTCCTCGGTGATGATGTCAGGGTCCTGGGTTCCCATCCCATTACATCACCCTCTGCAGTGTGAGACCTGATTGCTCAATTTAAACCCTCCCCGGAAACTGACGTCCAATGGGAGCAGCGAGAGGAAGCCGGCACTGCAGGGTTAACCCTTACTGCTCCGTTCTGTATTGGGTATTCTGTGCGCAGCATCTGAGGTAAAACACTGCAGCAAACAGCCCAGAACAAGGACAACAGACTTTCACCCCCTCCTTTCGGCTCTCCCTCTGAACCTCAAGCGTCACACAACGTGCAGATACTGCAACAGAACTAAGCAACTGGCGTCCCTCGGCACGCACCGTGTACTCTGAGGACCACACGAGAACTGCGTGGCAGCCGTGACGTGCACTGTCAGATGTGTGCGTCGTGCTTCAGTACTGGGTCGCTGAAGGGCATGACTGAGGTGCGCTCTCAGAGCTACTTGAGTCCCCAGTGCTGGAGTAAGGGGCTGGTGAATGACAGCCTCGTGGTGAAACAGCAGGAGGGGCTGAAGGTGAGGGTGGAGGTGCACTGGCAGAGCTGGGGCTCTGGGAGTACCGAATGTTAGGTTTGAGACGCATTGCCAGTCTCGGTGTATTTGTAGTGCAAGAGTAGGGACTAGTGAAGAGCACCGACAGAGCTGTGCGAAAGAACTAGAACAGCGGCAGGGGCACCGAGGAGGATCTATGTGGGTTCCTGTGCAGCGGAGATTGGGGTGCCCTCCTGACACTGGCTTTCTGTGGCTCAATAACAGAGTGGCAGGAGTGCAGGTTCCCAGGCGAGGCTCTGCGTGGTTCTCAACACTGGTACAGCTGGAGTAGTGTCACTTTTGTGTATCAGTGCTATAAAGTGGGGACGTTAAAGGGTTTTATTAAAGTGTGTGGTCTCAGAACTAGAAACGCAGGGAATGCCAAAGGGCTTGGTGGAGTTGCCTGGCACGCTTGAATTACAAGGGTTGACGAAGGTCCAGGCTGAGGTGCATTGGCAGAGCTCGGTCTGGTTCCCACACTAGAGAGGCAGCAGGTGCTTCAGGCCAGGGCGGCAGCGCTGTCGGTGATGGCATGGAGGCAGCGCCTCGACCCGTGTAGCTCCGCGGGCACTGTGCCCCACAAGCACACAGACTCACTATCTCTACTTTCCACCGCCTGACACTATCACAAGGTCTGCTTCCTCACAAACATCCTCTTTCACAAGACAGGCCTTGCAGCACTGGAAGGGCGGGGTGATGAGGCATGGGGACACGGGAGGAAACGGGTTGAGGCGACTAGAGACACACCCAGGGCTTCACCTCACCCTGAACCCCACGCTGTGTAAGTGGGCCGGTCAAACTGTACAGTTTCCGGAAACACCTCAAGACTGCCGGGGAGCACCCTCACTCTATCAGCAGGTGTCACACTGGAATAGTCTCTCTCTCCGCGGATAGGAACCTCACACCTTGGAGCAAGCTAATGGATTGTGGCTAGCTTTACCCTTTTATGAGCCCAGGCTCACTTATTTCACTTTATGAAACAGAACCTCACTCATTAGATCGCAGTCTCACTCAGTGACACGCAATCCCACTCATTTGGTGTGTCTCACTTCATTAACCACACTCACTCATTAAGAGAGATTCTCACTCTGTGAAGGATTATGTCACTCCTCTGAGTGTGTCTCACTTTATGAAGCAGAATCTCACTCATTAGACCGAAGTCTTACTCAGTGATGCACAATCCCACTCATTAGGTGTGAGTCTCATTCTTTGACACATAATTTTATTCACCTGGGTGCGTCTCCCTCCATGAAGCACAATCTCACTCACCTGGTGTGTTGCTCTGTGAAGCACATGCTCACTTATTAGATCAGACTCTCACTCCATGAAGTAGATTCCCACAGCATTCCATGATACACAATTTTATTCATTCAGTGACAGTGGCGACTTGGAGCACCCTCTCCCGCGTTAAATGTTAAGGACACCTCACAGCACAGTGTCACTCTTAGCTAATCTCAAGAGCAAAATAATGTGGCATGAAAGAAAATAATGCCAGACAAAGGTAAAATGAAAGTTGACTAAACGCGCTATGCTAAATAAATAACAAAGCATTGGTACAGCCAGTAGGTCTCACCCTTGGGGTCTACTGGCTTTGCCAATGCTTTTTGGTAATGCTGAACAGAATTGGTAACAAGCATTGGCATAGCCAATAGGTATCGCCTTTGGGACCTTACAAGTGTTTAACCATGCAAAAGTTAATGTTGTTGCACCAAGGATATTGTGCTGCATAACTAAATACTTATAAGGTCCCAAAAGCGAGACCTATTGGCTATGCCAATGCTTGTTCTTTCTGCAGCACTAACCATAATTTCTATTTAAAAAAGAACCCCCTCATTTTGTTCCTTTTTAAATTAAATGTTTTAAGTATTAACGGTTTATTCCAATCAAGATGGCTTCCGGTGTGCCATACTTTTGTCATAAGTAAGGCTGTTAGCGCTCTAGTTGTTCTTTAGAACACTCTGGGAAGCTGCAGTAGAACACAAAGGCATCAACTGGCAGGCTGCTCCTGTTGAAATATAACAGGAAGATATTTGAGATCACACTTGAAACATGTCCTAATTTTTCTTTCTACAGCACTACCCATAATTTTTATGACAAAATTAACCCCATCATTTTGTTCCTTTTTAAATTAAATGTTTTAAGTGTTACCAGTTTATTCCAATCAAGATGGCTTCAGGTGTGCCATACTTTTGTCATAAGTAAGGCTGTTAGCACTCTAGTTGTTCTTTAGAACACTCTGGGAAGCTGCAGTAGAACACAAAGGAATCAACTGACAGTCTCTGCCCTTGTTGGATGTACATGTTTTACTGAGAATGTCAGACTTCATTCTCACATGACTGAGAAAGATAATGTGAATTTACAGAAAATATGCTCTCATTTTAGCTTCTGGAGCACCTTCCAAAACTGTATGGGACAAGCATGTGAAAATAGTTTTCTCTCAAACATGATTCATGATATCCCAGCAGAAGGTTTTTCACAGGGTAAAATCACCTTAGAACACACCACAATTCCTGAAATTAGTATGGTACCATCAACAAATGAATTCTAATGTAACTAAAGTCTGTTATCACCCTTAATAGTTCTCCTTTTGGTAACCCTCAAAATCTTTGATTCACTACAAGGCATTTCAATGGGGTACTATCATGTATATTGGTCTCAAGATGGCTGCCAGCAATTCCAGGATGAAGTGCTGACAGCCAATCAGATCTCACGATGACATGTGTGGTTAGGCTCCGCCCAGATATATATGTGTTTTTATTTTTTATTTTCTCAGCAACTACTGAACGGATTTACACCATTTAACAAAAGGGTTCTTTCTGAACCAAGAACTACCTCTTTGCCAAATTTGGTGTAATTCCGTTCAGCAGTTCGGGCTGTAGCCTTGCATAAAGTTTCCTATGGGAAATTGATTTTTGACTCTTATTTTTTTAATTTCTCCGCAACTACTGAACGGATTTACACCATTTAACAAAAAGGGTTCTTTCTGAACCAAGAACTACCTCTTTGCCAAATTTGGTGTAATTTCGTTCAGCAGTTCAGGCTGTAGCCGTGTCTAAAGTTTCCTATGGGAAAATGAATGGGGAAAACTCGTTTTGGGACCCCCTTTTTCTCGGCCCCGCTTGACGAATCACCCCGAAACTTTCAGGGTAGGAGCGGACCGGAGCGGGCCATAAAGTTTGAAAATTTCGTGAAGATTCGTCAACCGACGCAAGAGTTATTTCAAATAGAATGTCGCGGATTTCCTATGGAAAATAGGTCCTAACTATAACTATCTACTGGCGACTGCCAGTAGATAATATATATAGATATATATATATATGTATAATAACCTTTCAGGCTTAGAGCACTGCATAAGTTATGCAAAAAAGAAGCAGAGAACTCTGGATAGTTCCCAAGTTTGGGTGGAGAGCAGCACCCATATAGAGCACTCTAAAACACCAGCGACGCTCTAAAATCTGTTCACCTCAAATGTCTGTTTTTCTAGCAAAGTTTGTAAGCATAGCATTAGCACATGCCATCCATGCCATATGTATGAAATTCGAAAATTGCGATTCCCAAATAGCGAATCCATAGAAATCACTATTTGGGAACCACAAATTGGAATGTATGTAACCATTCCAGTGCTATGGGTTTTTTCCTTAATCCTCTGTATTCCTCCTTGTGAAGCGCTCCACTCTCCGCCAGTCCCCATTTTTCCACCTGCGCTCGCCACTGGGAAACCAGAGGTGGCGTTGAGGATTTCCAGCATCTCGTCAAGAGGCGCCTCGCCAGCAAGAGTGCCAAATCTACAAATCGTGTCATCACTTTGTGGCTTTTGGGTCTAGGAAACAAACCCAGAATGCAGTTTTCTAGTGAGCGGCAGTGGTTCTGTTCGGTAAGTTCCACCACGGTAGACTCAATGTGTGCTCAGCAAGAGGATATCAATGGGCAGTCCCATAGCATGTGTAGCAGCTTGGCGTCTGAAGGGTGACATTGTGGACACTTAGATGGGACTGTGGGGACGATGGTATTGAGCATATATGGCATGAGGAAGGCCCGGTATAAGATGGAAATGTAATAACATTTAAAGTGGGAATTATGTTAAATTTTTCAGGGATATTCTAATAAGAAGGTCCACTTCTTGTCCCTAAGGTCACAGGCCAAGTCCTCTTCCCACTTACTTCGCAATGGGGCTAAAGAGACCATCATATGTGTGTGAAGGCCACGATATATCCAACAAACTAGATGTCTTCTGTGTCCCATCGTGTGCAGTGTCTGAATTAATTCATGTGTGGGGGGGTTCAGTGCCATTCGGTGCCCAGTGAAGGCACACATAACAGGTGATACTGGCGTGAGTTAGGAAAAGCGTCTCCGGAAGGCCCTGAGCATGTGTAAAATCTGAATGGTTCAGAAAGAGGCTATCTGTAAAAAGGTCACCTATGGTGTTGGGTCCACCTTGCGTCAAGGGATGTAGTCTGTTCATCGTCAGGGTACTGGAAGCCCTGGGAAGGCCTAGCAATGGTATGTTTGGAGTGTAGGGTACCTGAGGGGCGGTATTGCGCAATGCTACTTTCCAGTAGGCAAAGGCGATCCCTAGCAGCAAGGGGTTGTTTGCTGGCAAGGTGGAGCCCGGACAGAAGATACTATGGAGTTTGCCCCGATTGAACATAGCGGTAGTGTAGCCGATATCCATTAGATTACGAATGGGTAGCCAATAGGTGAGCCACTGCAACTGCCCAGCCAAACAATATGATTTGAAAACAGGGCTGCCCATCCCCACTTTATCGGGTGGTAGTTGGAGTTTGGATAGACTAACCTTGCGATGGCCAGTACCCCTGATCTGACATCAATTAGTAGAGTATTAAGTAGCCTAATTATCGAAGCAGGGACCACAGCCCGTATGTTTACAAAATGGCAAAGCAGGCGTGGCAGTACCACCATTTTCGCAAGTGCCAGTCGACCTGCCACAGAAAGCGGCAGAGTAGCCCAAAAACGTATCTGTGATTTATTTAAGAGCCATTATAGTTTTCTTGAGATTGCCCTCAAGGATGTCCGCCACATCTCGATACACCTGAATTCACAGGAGTGGCGCGTCATTTGAATATTCATGTCTCCTAATGGGAAAGATGGCCTGTCATAGACAGCATTAAATGAGAAGGTGTAGGATTTGTTGATGTTGATACGTAGCCCAGAAAGTGCCGCGAAAGTATTAAGTAGACTGGCTGTATCGGACATATCTGCACAGAGACCCTTTATGTAAAGTATAATATCATCTGCATATAATGATATTGCGTAAGTTGAGGGCCCTATTGGGATTTCCCAGTTGTGGGTGTCTTGTCTTAGGCGTTGGGCTAATGGTTCTAAGACCAGCACAAAAAGAAGTGGTGATAGCAGACAGACTTGCCTGGTGCCGCGCAGAATTGAATAAGTGTCAGAAATATGTTGGCCCGCTTGGGCCGTCGCGTGGGATCTGCATAGAGTAGTCGCACCCATCAATTGTAAGTAGGATGTAGGTTAAAGTGCTGGAGGGCTGCAACCATGAAATCCCAGCTGAGGGTATCGAAAGCCTGTTTTAGAGCTAAGGAAAGGTATCCCGCCCATGGAAAGCATCCTTTAACGCCGTCCATGATGTGGCATACGGTATTGGGAGCATGGGAAGTAGTCTACGGACCAATAATTTACTGAGGATTTTGTATTCAGTGTTGAGTGAGGAAAGGGGTCTATAGGAGGTCATGTCGGAAGGAAGCTTATTAGGTTTCAAGATGGAGGTGACCATGACCTTTGCTGTTGTGCGAGGAAGTCTACCTACAGCCAGAGAGTGCTTGTAGAGGTGTTCCAGTTGTGGGACCAAGAGTGTGGCAAAGTGGTGTAGAACTCTACTGGTAGGCCGTCAGCGCCGGGAGTTTTGTTCCAGGCCATTTCCTTAATAGCTCCCCCGGGTAGGGAGCTACATATTGTGTGGTGTAAAAGTTGTGGAATGACGTGTAAATTTCCAGCTTAGTAGTGGCTTGAGTGTTCTGTGGTGTAGAGATCGTAATGTTGGGAGTGGGAGGAGGTGTTGGTCGAATCAGCGAGCCAGTAATGCGCCTGATTTATCAGCCTTCATGTGGATTTTTTGCATGTAAGCCCTAAGGTCAATTATGCCTAGGCGTTCCAGCAGTTCAGCATGCTCAATCCTGGCCTCCTGTAGTTTCGAGGCACGCATCTCGTTATCTGATGTTTCCAGTCGTCCTAGGTTATTTTCTACATGGAAAAGCTCCCTTGAGGACTGCTCTAAGGTGCCCCACTACAGTGCCTATTGACGTTCCCGGTATTACCACATTGAACGCCTCCCATTTAGTGTGCGACAACGGTATTGTATTGGTATTCTCAACAAAGTAGTTGTCTATTGTGGTGGCTAATGTGTCCCTAAATACCTTGTCTTCTAGTAATTGCGGTTGCAACCATCACGTGAGGATGGGAGCCTGGATTCTACCCCATGTGAATGTAATTTCCAAGTGATTATGATCCGATAAGGTTTTTCCTAGGCAAGTTGCATGAGTAATGGCGGTCAGGAGCAAGGCTGGGCACTTCAGAGGGAATTGTATTTTTGGAAATATATACCAAACAGGGCTCGTAAAATCCACTCTCTCGCTCGCATTTGCGAGCCAAATGCAAATAGGGCAAGCTATTTTTAAGTCCTACTCGCCCTTTCTGGCGAGTAGGAAGACAAACTGACTTTTGACCTCTGTGTCTGAAAGCAGAGCAAATTTAACAAGATAGCAAGATTTAAAGGCATCTTTATTGCTCACAAACTGAATGTGCAATAAAAATACCTTTAAATCTTGTTAACTTGTCACATTTGCTCACAAGTGCATTACAGTTAGGTTGAGTAGATTTTTTAAGTTACTAGACCAGCAGGTCTAGTAACAATTTTTAGATTTTTCGAACCCTGTCAAAACGATCCCACAAACAGTGGGGGCAGGCATGGAACTTGACATATACAATACATTTGCAAATCAGGCCAGTTTAAAACCTGTAAAGACACACTGTAAGGGTATCATGCAAGGTGCGGGAGATTACACTAATTTATGTATGCTGCAGGCAATGCTTGTGGAAATATCATGGAACTCAACAGTAAAAACAAGCATTGCCAATGCCAATAGGTCTGGCTTTACAAGAATGTTGTATGGCAATGTAAAACATTGCAAATAAATACCATGTGAACAAGTATATATTTTTGTGGATGCCAAGAACTGTAGAATAATATTGGTGTAGGTTAAAAGGTCAGGTGACCGATGGCGTGCCAAAGGCAAGCCCGTCTGCACCGGGACCGCGCCCAGCACCAAGAACCCTGGCTGTCCGACCACCCACATGTACTCCGCCGCCGCACTCCAAGCTCTGGACCCCGGATGCCACAACAACTGCTGCCTTGCTTCTCCTCGCTCAATGGCAGGTCCGTTCACCTGCCACCTCTGCCTCTTCACCTGCAACTCAGACCTCCTGCCTTCACAGATACCTGCGCCACTCCCAATTTGCCGACTGCAACCTCCCTGGAATCTCTCACATGCCTTGTGCTCAACACCTGAACTCTCTCTGCAAACATGGCACTGAAGTCTAGGATACCATCACCACCCTCGCTCCTGACGCAACTGTCATCACAGAATCTCTCTCTCTCTCTCTCTCCTATCTCTCTCTCTCTCGATTTTAAAAGGCTTTATTAGCTCTTATTCTGCGCAAGTTATTGAGGTCCATGAAACGCTTTAGGCAGACGTGTTTCAGCCTTCAAATAGCTTCATCAGTGCCGGTTTCAATGGCTCCTTCTCCCAGGGGGGCCAAACGCACAGATTTAAATATCGTGGCCACTCCCCATCAGGTGGTCTCTCGCCCCTGCTCAGCCCAACGATGTTCAGGTGTCCTACGCTCAAACCAACCAGGCAGATGCATGCTGGGGCTGGGAGTCCTCAGAGGAAGCCCATTCAGTGACGGGGCATCTCCTAACAACATGTGAAGTCCCAACTAGTTGGCTAAGGATCCCAACGCCGCCACAGGTACCTGGAATGATTTTGCCTTCCTATGTCCCCTTCTCAGGCAATGAGTGTTGCCTCCTCTCTCCCAAATATGGGGGGCGACGCGTTGCAGATTCATGCAGCTACCAGAGTTTCAGGCTCTCCGCGTTGCTCCAGACCGAGAGGGCGGCCGTCAGCCAGCGCCTGCTTGCTGGCGAAACATAGAAACCAAGACTTTCTCCCAGGTAGGGAAAAAGGGAAGACACAACTCCGGGGATTTTAAAAGGCTTTATTAGCTCTTATTCTGCGCAAGTTAGTGAGGTCCATGAAATGCTTTAGGCAGACGCGTTTCAGCCTTCAAATGGCTTCATCAGTGCCGGTTTCAATGGCTCCTTCTCCCAGGGGGGCCAAACGCACAGATTTAAATATTGTGGCCACTCCCCATCAGGTGGTCTCTCGCCCCTCCTCAGCCCAACGATGTTCAGGTGTCCTGCGCTCAAACCAACCAGGCAGATGCATGCTGGGGCTGGGAGTTCTCAGAGGAAGCCCATTCAGTGACGGGGCATATCCTAACAACATGTGAAGTCCCAACTAGTTGGCTAAGGATCCCAACGCCGCCACAGGTACCTGGAATGATTTTGCCTTCCTATGTCCCCTTCTCAGGCAATCAGTGTTGCCTCCTCTCTCCCAAATATGGGGGGCGACGCGTTGCAGTTTCATGCAGCTACCAGAGTTACAGGCTCTCCGCGTTGCTCCAGACCGAGAGGGCGGCCGTCAGCCAGCGCCTGCTTGCTGGCGAAACATAGAAACCAAGACTTTCTCCCAGGTAGGGAAAAAGGGACGACACAGCTCCGGGGATTTTAAAAGGCTTTATTAGCTCTTATTCTGCGCAAGTTAGTGAGGTCCATGAAACGCTTTAGGCAGACGAGTTTCAGCCTTCAAATGGCTTCATCAGTGCCGGTTTCAATGGCTCCTTCTCCCAGGGGGGCCAAACGCACAGATTTAAATATCGTGGCCACTCCCCATCAGGTGGTCTCTCGCCCCTCCTCAGCCCAACGATGTTCAGGTGTCCTGCGCTCAAACCAACCAGGCAGATGCATGCTGGGGCTGGGAGTCCTCAGAGGAAGCCCATTCAGTGACGGGGCATCTCCTAACAACATGTGAAGTCCCAACTAGTTGGCTAAGGATCCCAACGCCGCCATAGGTACCTGGAATGATTTTGCCTTCCTATGTCCCCTTCTCAGGCAATCAGTGTTGCCTCCTCTCTCCCAAATATGGGGGGCGATGCGTTGCAGTTTCATGCAGCTACCAGAGTTACAGGCTCTCCGCGTTGCTCCAGACCGAGAGGGCGGCCGTCAGCCAGCGCCTGCTTGCTGGCGAAACATAGAAACCAAGACTTTGTCCCAGGTAGGGAAAAAGGGACGACACAGCTCCGGGGATTTTAAAAGGCTTTATTAGCTCTTATTCTGCGCAAGTTAGTGAGGTCCATGAAACACTTTAGGCAGACGAGTTTCAGCCTTCAAATGGCTTCATCAGAGCCGGTTTCAATGGCTCCTTCTCCCAGGGGGGCCAAACGCACAGATTTAAATATCGTGGCCACTCCCCATCAGGTGGTCTCTCGCCCCTCCTCAGCCCAACGATGTTCAGGTGTCCTGCGCTCAAACCAACCAGGCAGATGCATGCTGGGGCTGGGAGTCCTCAGAGGAAGCCCATTCAGTGACGGGGCATCTCCTAACAACATGTGAAGTCCCAACTAGTTGGCTAAGGATCCCAACGCTGCCACAGGTACCTGGAATGATTTTGCCTTCCTATGTCCCCTTCTCAGGCAATCAGTGTTGCTGCCTCTCATGGCACTGAAGTCTAGGATACCATCACCACCCTCGCTCCTGACGCAACTGTCATCACAGAAACCTGGCTCAACTCCTCCTCCGCCATATATATATATATATATATATATATATATATATATATATATATATATATATATATATATATATATATATATATATATACTTTTGCTGTATAAGTTTAACTAGGAAAATACTCTTTCAAAATATGACAGGGAATTGGCTCAAAGAGAGAGAGGAGGCAGCAGTGCAATGTTTGATGACAATGCAGCTAATGGGTCCAATCGTACGCACACAACAAGCAATGCACCACCTGAAATGGATCTCCAGTCCAAAATGTGTAGACTGGAGAAACTGAACAGAACAGAGATCTCCAAGTGGTGGGAGTGCAAATCGCTCGAGAAATATCTGGAGGTGGGGAGAATACGGCGAGGGCTTCGGGCATTGATTGCCCCGACCTTTGAGAACCCTGACCCTGAAATGCTGCAAGAATGGGCTATGAACAGCGCAGAATCATCCCAGAACATGATGAGAATTTTGATTAAATATGCGAAATGAGACAGGGAAAACATATTGGAAGAAATCAGATTACTCCAACAGGAAATCAGTAAACTTGCCAAACGAGAAGCAGTCCAGAAATTTGAAAAAGATCTGGAAATCAAGTTGAAGAAGCATGAGCAAACAATCGGAGAACATAAGGCAATAAAATTCACTATGGATAGGTTGGACTATCAGAGGGGCCAAATTTACACCTTTGCACGTCGGTTTGACAACCTGCGTAGACAGAAGATTTCAAATAATACTGTCCTACAAGTGAAAAATCAAAGCGAACAATGACAGAAACCAGCTCAGAATTTAGTTCAGAGTTGGATACTGACCAAGAAGATGGAGCAGGGTAACTGGACAGAGGCAGAGATATACAGGAGCCTCCTTCGGTCATAGATGAGCTTCGTTTTTTATGTTTGGATCGCAGGATGAACACCAGATCGAGACTACCAAGAAAAGCAAAATTCAGTCGAGGAAATGTAAGAGACGAAGGAGAAGGCATGGAGCTTAGATCTGGGGCCAAGGTCAAAGAAACACGACAGCGCAAATGTGTTTGAGTGCAGCCACAGTAATCAACCTATCAGACTTAGTTCTGTCGGAGGAGGAATTAAGGACTTTGTCTTTAGGTCTCTCGAACAAACTTCAACTATGGACAAACGCGGATTGACTTCTTTAAATTTGTGAGAAAGTTGAAATTGAGAAAGTTTTTTCACAACAAAACTGAATCAGAAGGAGTGGGACAATTTGCTGAAGATGTTTCTGTTTCGAATCTGGTGGAGGGCGATTTGAATCTACTACATGATTTGGAACAACTGGAGAGGGATAATGAAGGAACAAGGCCACTCATCATCTAGAGAGACTGCCGATCTTTTGGGTATAGATATTTATGGCAGCATTAAAAAACACCTTTTACACCCAGGTCTACTTTTGTTCCCAACCTCCCCATGGATTCAATTGATATATTCTCTGACCTTGTAATCACTGATTTAAAAGATCTATCTGTGATGTCTAGTGAGATCTTAGTCAAAGGAAATATAAAGCAGGAAGAAGGATACCTAAAAGTTGTGAACAAGATTAAATCCAGGAAAGATATTGTGGTCCGTCAGTCAGATAAGGGAGGGAACATCGTATTGTGGCCATTAAGCATGTATAACAATGAGGCCAAAACACAGTTACAGGACATCAAGTGTTATCCGAGAGTATCACAAACCAATCTGGCCGAGGTAAAGAATGGATTCCACAAAGATTTAGCTAGGTGGAGGGGAACAGGTTTAATTTCTCAAAGTGAATACCTGTATTTGAAGGTAGATGTTCCCATTACACCCATACTGTACCTAATCCCAAAGATACACAAAAATCGAGATATTCCACCTGGGAGACCTATTATCTCGGCCATTGGTAGTTTATTTGAGGCAACGTCCCGCTACATTGACCACTTTTTGCAGGAATTTGTAAGTGGTCTTCCTTCGTACATTCAGGACACAGGGGATTTCCTGAGGAGGGTTTATGATATCCCATGGGAGGAATCTTTTGTTCTGATAACACTTTATGTAACCTCGCTGTACACCAGCATCTCTCATGAAGATGGACTCAGGCCCGTGAGACACTTTTTAGATTCAAGACCAACATTCGGAAATGCTAATTGAAATGGCTAGATGGTGCTTGGAAAATAACTTTTTCATGTTTGGAAAAGATACATTCCGACAGATGAGGGGTATGGCAATGGGCACCTGCTTCGCCCCAAGTTATGCCAACCTACACATTGGTTGGTGGGAGGAGCAGGTGCTCAGAGTCAAACATGCCAGGGAGTAGTTAGAGAATGTCATTCTCTGGACAAGATTCATAGATGACTTGTTCATCCTGTGGAAGGGTTCAAGGGTATCAGCAAGGCTATTTGTGTCGACACTAAATGACAACTCTTTAAATCTATACTTCACCGGCACCATCAGCGTATCTGAAGTTTGATTCTTGGACCTGGAGGTGTTCGTAAAAAACAACAAAGTACATACAAGAACCAATAGGAAACCTACAGCAGGGATTTCGATCTTGCACTCTCGTAGTTTCATCCACAGAAACTCAAGCAAAGTATTCCGTACGTAGAACATCTATGGATGAAAAGAAACTGCAGTGAGTCCACCTCTTTGAGGGAAGCACAGACTAAACTCACAGAAAGATTTACAGAGAGGGGATATAGCACCCAAGTTCTAAATCAAGCCCGGAACAAGTTGGAGAGAATTACAGGAGATTCTTTATTGTTCTCAAGTAAGACAGGAGGAATTGAAAAAAGCAAAGGCAAGGATGAACTACGTATGATCACTGGGTACAATGTCTATCATGCTAAAGTGAGAGAATCCATGAATAGACATTGGCACTTAGTGAAGAGTGACCATATATTAGGCAGTATCACACCACGTAGACCTCTTTTAACATTCAGAAGGGCAAAATCCATGAGACAGGATCTGGTAGTGAGCAGCCCAGAGATGGTCAATATGGAGGGTTGGTTGAGGGCCAGCCCTGGCTTTGTTAAGTGTCAGAAATGCAAAGCCTGTAAACATGGTCTTAATAAGAAAGAGATCCAATCACCTAAAGAGTCCATGGAAAATTCGGCATTTTTACAACTACAGAAGCAAATTTGTAGTTTATATCCTTCAATGCTCTTGTCCAAAACTTTATGTAGGGAGCACTATCCACATGACACACGTGAGAATTCTCCAACACCTGAGGGCAGTAAAAAACAGTGACAAAAGTTATCCTGTCGCCAGACACATTAATGAGGTACATGGAGATGTAAATGAGCTCTTCTATTATGTGATTGATTCTGTTCCAAAAAATAGAAGAGGTGGCAACCGAGAACAACAATTAAGACAGTTAGAATCAAGATATATTGTAATGCTTAATACTAGAATTCCGCATGGCCTCCATTCTGATGAAGATCTGCATGTTGATATATAAGGATCAGTTCTCTCCATCTCTCTTGAATAGCCAAATGAGATCACATGGGAGTGGAAAATATTAAACAAATTTTGTAAGGAAAACAACATTTCAGAACACAAGAATGAATGTGAAAAGAAAAGGTATTTTAGAAACAAGCACTTGCGCTTTTTGAATTAGGTGTTCAGGCTTAGTTAAGTTGTGTTTGCAATAAACTAGGAAGATAGCACCATAGAAAGTTTCAGTATACAAAGAGGTGTTATGAGCAGTAAGGTATACACATAGCCCAAGGTGCGTCAAATACATAATAATAAGGCACTTGCCAAGAAGTTCTTTTTACCTATTTGAATGTTTGCACTAGCAATCTGTCTGATATGACAACATGAATTTTGGCATTTGCACTTTAAGAGAGTAAGATTGTGTTTACCTAATGCACCTGCACTTTACTACAATGAATTGCTAACACCATAACAGTATACATATAATGAACTTTGCAGGCACTGAATTTATGCATAAGCACTTTACCTTGATGTCAATAATTGACTTGTGCAATATGATTGTGTTAAACATCTAAGATGTGGTCAAGTATGATCAATTTGAATACAAAAGTTAAACAGTGATAGTAATTTGACATGGGTAACGAATATAAAAGCAACACAAAAAATTACATTCAAATAAAAAGTACAAAATGAATAAATAAAAATAATAGAGAATAATAAATTGTTGCAAAGAAAGGGCAAAAGTAGGAGAAAAAGTACAAAGGGAAAAATTGTGAGTAACACTCGTGTTTTAACATATTTGCCTTTTGGAATGTCTTCTATGTCAATTGTTTGTGAAACTATGTGATCTATTGTTTGAAAACATGGGAAGTAATGGCGCCTAGTGTGTGATCAAGGCAGTAGTTACTGCCGAAACGCGTTACAGCCAGAAATAAACGTGCGATGAGATACATCCAAGCCTGCTGTGTCGGTGTCCGGTTACTGATCACGAACTGGAATTGGTATGTGTATATATATATGTATGTATATATATATAAAAACTCCAACTCCAGTCTCCATTAGACACGGACACCGACACAGGGGTAAGAATCACTCATTTGGAATCTCCGTTTATTTTTTAACGAGTTGTTACGCGTTTCGGCATTTTCTGCCTTGCTCACACAATATAAATATATATTTTTTTTTAATGTTATTTCATAACTAACTTCCCCGTAACCTTTAGGTGTTTTCTTTTTGTTGTAAATTTCGAATTTTTTTACTAACTGTAACCTGTAACCTTTGAGAGTGGAAGAGTGAGTGGCTGTATAGGTCTGTGAGTGTGTGTGTTAGTGGCTTTATGGATCTGTAAGTGGTTGTGTGAGTGTATGAGTGGGTCTGTGAGTGGGTGCGTGAGTGTCTGAGTGGGTCTGTGCATGCGTGTGTCTCTCAGTGGTCTGTGAGTGTGTGTGCGTAAGATTCGCAATAGGTCTGTGAGTGAGTACATGAGTCTGAGAGTGGGACTGAGTGGGTGCGTAAGTGTATCAAAGGCACTGTGAGTGGGTGCATGACTCCGTGAGTGGGTCTGTGAGTTGGTGCCTGAGTCTCTGAGTGGGTCTCTGACTGAGTGTGAGAGTGTATCAGTGGGTTTGTGAGTGGGTGCATGAGTCTGAGTGTATTTTTTAAATTTTTTGATATTCGCAAATACGTTACACCATTACACGGGGGCCACACTAACATTCATTACGTATTTGCAAATACCGCTCGTGAGGAAAGAATTTTTTTTTTGCAGGTGTTCTACACATAAGGGGTCCGAAAACACCCCTATATTCCAACCATGGGGTGTGGGTACCTATACCCTGACCCCTTATACCTCTTTTCCCTTTTATTTTTAGCCCCCGGGTACCATCTCCCATTAGATGAAATGGCGGCTGCAACTCTCTCCTCAGGTTTCAGCCAGCCAATCACGGCATTCCTGTTGGCGTGCGAATCCGCAGTTAATCGTGAGATCGCCGCGCTGAATCGCGAAATATTGGCAGCCACAGATATCTCTAACTTGATTCTCTTAAATTATCAACAACTACTGAACGGATTTACACTGGACAACTGAAAGCTTCATCTGTGAAGCAAAATCTACCTTCCTGCCAAAGTTTGTGTAATTCCGTCCAGCGGTTCGGGCTGCAGGCGTGTCTAAAGTTCCTATGGGAATTAACTGGGAAACACACTTTTTTTACCCTCCTATTTTCTTTGCCCCCGCTTGATGGATCACCTCGAAGCTTCCATGCACAACAAGACACACTAGGAAACTGGGGAAAATTTTATGAAGATTCTTCAAAAAACACCAAAGTTGGGGGCGTGGCTAGCAGCCGCGGAACATGGCCGCTAGTTGATCGCGCTGCGCTAGCAGACAGCGCAATAGCCCGCAAAATCCGTCATAATCCTTGGCCCAACCAGCAGATCACAGGCGACAGCGTGGCAGGGAAGAGGCGGTCAGAGCACGATGTAAGCAAGCCCCGTGGAAAAGGGCCGAAAATCGAGTGAAGGCGAGTCGCGGCCGGCGGCTCCCGAAACAAGATGGCGACCTCCCAGGATTTGTAGACGGAGGCCCTTCATCGAGCGGCTCATCTGCGGCGGTGAGTGACAGCGGCCCCAGACAGGCTCCCGCGCATTTGCTGTTGCCATCGGAGAGCTGCGGTAAAAAGACGCGCGCTTCCCGGCGTGTGGGAGGCTCGGTCTGCGTGCAGCTCCAGGAGGCACGAAGGGCAGTGGCACTGCGGCCGGGGGATCAATCAGCTCTCCGGTCCCCGGCCGAGTGCGTGGTGATCCCGGCACCTGCAGGCATGCATTCTTAAGCATTGTGGCCTGAATGCGCCTTGGATATTGGATATTGCTGTGTTTTGGCGGCCCAGAGGGAGTTCGCCGGCGTGGTTTCCCTCCCCCATCGAGCACACACGTGGGCAGTGTCTTCCAATCCTGGGCAGTGGGGACTGCCACTACGTCCTAGCACCTCCTGGGAGCTTCAACCACCTGATGGTGTGGTGATCCTGGCCTGTTGGAGTGCGTGGGGTACTGCTGCCTACATATAAGAGGAGGGCCTACTCCTTGCTGGCCCCTGTCTAGTGAGTGGAACCTGCGGCTTTGTGGTGGTGGTGGCGAACGGCGGAACGACATCCTGTGTAGCCGGGAGGATCCCCTGGGGTGTCAGTGACTGCGGGGGCACCCTTGATCCCCGGGCACCACTCCAGGCAGACAACAGACTACGCCATGGGCTGCAACAGAGCGCCGGGGCCTGGACAGGCCAGCCAAATTGACAAGTATACCGTGGCCATGGGTTGTGAGGAGGAGGCGACAGGAGGGGACCCGCGGGGGGATACCGATGACCATACCCCAGACCCATCCTTGAGGGACATCATGAAGGCCATCAAGGAGCTGAAAGGCACTCTGGAGCCGAAGCTTGACTCCGTAACTGAGGAGGTGAACCTCCTGCGCGCTGACCTCCGCAAAATCTCCGAGAAGGTCTCCACGGCAGAGGCGGGCATTGGGGGCCTGCAGTCTAAAACCAAGCGTCTCGAAGACCAGGTTGCCACTCTCACAAAGAATCAATCGGACATTTATGCCCGGCTTGAGGACCAGGAAGGGAGAGCCCGGCGCAACAATATTCGCGTGGTGGGGGTGCCGGAGGGAATGGAGGTACCGTCAACGGACTTGTTCCTGGAGGACCTAATCTTAAACCACCTGAAGCCCAAAAATCTGTCAAACTTTTTTCCAGTAGAACGTGCTCATAGGGCTCTCGGGGGCAGGCCTTATCCCGGGGCCCCCCCACGTACAATCATTGCCCGTATCTTGAACTTCAGGGATAGGGATGCTGTCTTGCAAGCGGCACGTATACATGGCGACCTCCGGCACAAAAATGCAACCATCCACTTCTTCCCGGACTTTACCCTGCATGTTCAACGCCAGAGGCGCTCCTTTGATGCCGTCAAAAGATCTCTCCAGGAACAAAATGTGAAATATATGATGCTCTTTCCAGCCAGGCTTAAAATTCTAGATGGAGGGAAAGCATACTTCTTTGACACGCCGGCGGATGCAAGCGACTGGCTGGAGGGCTGGCGAACTGTTTGTCGCAAAGGAGGGCAACACCGGTCCGGGACGGAGCAGGCCCGCGAGGAGATTGAACAAGAGACTGAGCAGTCATCCAGTGGCCAGACGCAACGGACAGATAAGTGACCAGTGGGACACCCTTGTGGACACTATCTACGGTGTTGGAGGGTCCTGGGAGGGAGGGGACGTGACTTGCTGCCTCCTGGCAAAGGGGGTCTGCAACTTTGCACAGTCTGCCGCAGTATATGGCCCATCTATCCTTTCCTTTCTTGTCTGGGTGTGCGGGTGGGCTGCCTCAGTGGTTCTTCATGGTAGAGGGCCTTTGAACTTTATGTTACAGGCTTATAATCTCCGTCCTCAGACATAGACTACTTCACGCTGGAGGCTAGTTCACGGCTCCTCAGAAATGTTTCCTTCTGCACAGTTTGGGCGACAGGCACTCTGCACGTTTGGGAGGTCGGAGGTTGGGGACTCACCCAGCCGGGTTGCAGGGAGGGGGGAGTTGGGTTTATTGTTTATTTTGTTTGGGGGGGAGGGGATATATGCTCGAGACCTTGATATCCACCAGTTGTTGGAGGTTGACACAGAGAGTTTTCCACTGGCGAGGGCACACTCCACTAATATAGGCATTACTTGTAACCATGGGGGACCCAGCTAGTATGCAGATATGGACCTGGAATGTGAATGGTCTTGGGAACAAGATCAAACGCACATTAGTTCTGCAGCATATTAAGAGGCACTGCCCAGACGTAGTTCTGATCCAAGAATCACACTTGCGGGGAAGTAGATGCAAGGCCTTAGACCGTTTTGGTTACAAAATGATAGCCCATTCTGGGTTTACGTCAGGGGCACGGGGGGTGGGCATTCTGCTGCGCAACACGCTGCCCCTTGTCATAACAGGCACATGGACGGATGATGCAGGATGTTTCGTTGCGGCAGCGGGCAAATGGGAGGGGCGTCAGATTGTACTTTGCTCTTGCTATATACCGCCGGGTCTTCACTCGGTGATTCTCCCAAAGTTTAGTTCATTCATAACAGACCTTCCCTTAGGTGTCCTCCTTATTGGAGGGGACACGAACGCAGTTATGGACCCGGAGATGGACCGGTCTGGCTCCCGGACCGGCAGGCAAGGGGAACAAGGTCTGGCAGACTTCGTCATGGCGATGGGTATGGTAGACTTGTGGCGGGCGCACAATCCTTCATTGAGACACTACACCTTTTACTCGGCACGACATGAGTCCTTCTCCAGGATAGATCATTTCTTTACCCGGAACGATAAGGTGGGGGACTTCCTCAACTCCAAACACATGGCACGGGGGATTTCGGATCACTCTCCAGTGTGCGTCACTCTTAGGGGCCCGTTTATCGATAGAGCTGCATTTCCGAGGATTGACCCTTGGCGTCTCCAGGACCCAGCGATTGGGGACAAGCTCCGAGAGGGCTCAGAGCTCTATTTTAACGAAAACAAGGGGTCTGTAGAGTCGCACATCACTATGTGGGAGGCCTATAAGACAGTATTGAGGGGACAGGTACAGGCGCTGATTGGAGCGCAGAAAAAAGAAGAGTCTTTGCAGATTCGACAACTGGAACAAGAAATTAGCCAGATGGAGGGGGACAGTGCAACTGCCTCATGTGCAGAATCGCGACACAGACTGGCACTGAGACAGCGGGACCTTAGGGCCCTGGCAGATGGCGAGGTGCGGGCTTACGCACTAGCTACGCAACATCGGGTATACGATGCGACAACAAGGCCCTGAAGCTCCTGGCATGGCTGGAACGCCGCGACCGGGATAGATCATGGGTGACGGGGGTGTGTGATGCGACTGGGTCGTTTAAGTCCACCAGCAATGATATAGCAGAGGCCTTTGCTGCGCATTTTGAGCGGGTCTATGCGCCAGTCTGCACAAGGTCGGAAGAGGACTGTGCAGAATTTCTGAGGGATTTTGCCTTGCCCGTGTTGTCCCCAGAAGCGTGCGAGCGGCTTGAGGCGGACCTTACGGAGGAAGAGCTGGGTAAAGCTCTGGGCTCCCTCAAATCCGGAAAAGCATTGGGTCCAAATGGACTTCCATTAGAGCTCTATAAAAGACAGGCCTCAATCATACTACCTCCGCTCCGAGAAATGCTGCTGGAGGCATGCGAAACAGGGCAGCTGCCGTCGGACCAGAGGGCAGCGATGATAGTAGTGATCTATAAAGCCGGGAAGCCACCCGACCAGTGTAGTTCCTACCGTCCTATCTCCCTCATCAATGTGGAGGCCAAGGTTCTGGCAAAGGTCTTGGCAGACAGGTTGGTGCCTGTCATTGCGGAGTAGGTCCACGTAGACCAGTCAGGATTCATGCCCAATAGAAGTACCCGGCATAATTTACGGAGACTATATGGGGTGCTACACATGACTAGTGGTACTGAGACCCAACAGACGGCATTGATGGCGCTGGACGCATCAATGGCCTTTGATAGTATTGAGTGGCCATACCTGTTTATGGTTCTCCAACGGTTGGGTTTCGGTCCTAATTTTTGCGGTTGGGTTCGGCTCTTGTATGAGACGCCCACGGCCCGGGTGCGAGTTAATGGGGCACTGTCCAGATCCTTTCAACTGTGTAGAGGCACAAGGGAAGGTTGCCCTTTGGTCCCACTCCTGTTTGCTCTCGCGCTGGAGCCGTTGGCGCACTGGATCAGGAGGGATCCCATGATCTGGGGCATAGCGGCGCCAGGGGGGTGGGAGGAGCGCATTTCCCTTTACGCCGACGATATTGTTTTGTATCTGGCACGACCGTATTATTCAATGGCGCGGGTATTACATATTTTTGAGCTCTTCGGTAGCTATTCCGGCTACAATATCAATTGGTCCAAGTCGGTGATTTTTCCATTTTCGGGTCCCCCCCCCCCCCCAGGGTTCCATCACGGTGTTCGGCTCCAGTGGTGTCTGAGGGATTTACGTACCTGGGCATCTATGTCACGCGAGACCAGAAGGTGTTCCTAGACAGGAATCTGGGACCCCAAATGAGTCGCTTAGGTGCAGATGTAAGTCATTGGCGCACCCTCCCGCTCTCCCTCATGGGTAGGGCGGCTCTTTTTAAAATGATGACGCTGCCGAGGCTTCTCTATATTCTCCAGAACACCCCCTACCCGGTCCCTCCGACCTTATTCAAACGTATAGCACAGGCAGTTCGGACACTGTTGTGGGAGGGTGGCTCCCCGAGAATCGCGCTTCACAAGTTACAGAAGGGGGTGTATGATGGGGGCTTAGCCATTCCGGACATCAGGCTGTATTACTGGGCCTCGCAGCTTCAGGTCATAAATGACTGGATATATGTAGGCGAGGAGGAGCCGGCCTACAGGGTTGATAAAGCCGCCATGCCACAAGGGAATTGCGAGCCCCTCTTATATTCTCGGAGATCACATCTGGAGTGGCCTGAACACACTAAAGTGGTGCTGCAGTGCTGGAGAGAGGCCAATAAACTCCTGGGCTGGGCGGGAAAACTGACCGGTAGGACCCCGTTATGGATGGGTGATCCTCTGCGTGAAGTGACCGCGCTGACGGATTTTAAAGTGTGGAAACTGATTGGTATTGAATACTTGGGGGATGTACGGAAAGGGGATTCCCCACTCACGTTTGAGGCTCTCCAGAAGGAATACAGCCTACACCAGTCTCAGAGATATCATTATATGAGACTCATACATGCTCTGTGCACACACATACACAGTGGGGTCTCGGTTCCGGAATACTCCGTTAGAAGATAGGCTGTTACTTGACCCCATCACTGAGAAACCGACCTCCATGATATACCGCAAACTGTTAAATAATGTACCAGACCCCCTGATTACTCTCCGAGAGGCCTGGGTCAAAGATCTTGAAAGCATAGACGATGAGGAGTGGCAGGAGGCAATTCAGAGCCCTAGAGAGGTCGCAATACGCTCTAGATTTCGACTAGTGCAGCTCAAGATTCTACACCGTACTTATTATCCTCGTACCCATTTATACACATGGGGTAGAATCCCGACAGCGCTGTGCGGGAGGGTACTTTCCTATATATTTTATGGGAATGTCCCGAGATAGTTTGATTCTGGCAGAAAGTCACGGACACTATGACCAGAGTGGTGGGAGAGACGGTCCCGTTGGAGCCGAAGTGGCTTTTACTAATGATCAGAGGTGAATCTGACTGGTCCAGATATGTGGGAATATGGTTAGCCCTGGCAGCGGGTATAGCAAAGCGAAACATTGCCAGGGGGTGGGGGACACCTGAACCCCCGCAGTTGGAGGAATGGAAACGTGATCTTGATTGGTGCCAGCGGGCCGAAGAAACAGTGTACAAAAGTAGGGGATGTGCTAAAAAATGGGAAAAAGTGTGGGCGCCCTGGCGAAAGTACAGAGTATTGGGCGTGGGTGAATAGTCGCTTGTTGGAGGTGTGAAATTCTCTCTATTCCCTCATGAACATACTGCTATTGATCTTCTGTGTTCTCTCCACGATGCACTAATGGAACTGTTTTGTGCAGTGTGGTCTCTTGAGCTCTGTTAATAAAAAGAGTTTAAAAAAAAAAAAGACACCAAAGTTAAAGGCAAGTCAAAAAATGCTTTTCCTATGGAAACATGGTCCTAACTATAACTACCTACTGGCAACCACCAGAAGGCAACATAGATTATGTTTAGATAGATAGATAGATAGATAGATATGTGTGCATGAGTGGGGCATGGATGATTGAATGAGTGCATGAGTGGTGCATGGATGATTGAATGAGTGCATGAGTGGTGCATGGATGACTGAATGAGTGCATGAGTGGTGCACGGATGTCTGAATGAGTGCATGAGTGGTGCATGGATGATTGAATGAGTGGTGCATGGGTGATTGAATGAGTGCATGAGTTGTGCATGGATGGGTCTGTGAGTGGGTGCATGGATGTCTCAGTGGGACTGTGGACCTATGAGTCTCTGAGTGGGTCTGTGAGTGGCGACATGTGTCTCTGAGTGTGTCTATGAGTGAATGCATTAGTGTTTGAATGAGTCTGTGAAAGTATTGTTTTTAAATGTGTTCACCGATTTTTCGCGTAGTCGTCACAACGCTAGACGGAGGCCCACTCTGATGTTTGCTGCGACTTCGGAAATATTGCGTGTTGGGAAAAATGTTTTTTTTCAACACATAACTTGTTTCATTAACATCCCTATGTCAAACATGAGGTCAGGGTATCTCTACCGTACCCTGCCCTGACCCCTTATACCAAATATGTGGCAAATTTTCAGCCCCAGGACCATGTCCCGTTTCCTAAAATGAAACTTTCTGCTCAGGTTGCAGCCAGCCAATCACAGCATTCCTGTTGGCACACACATTTGTGAAGTCGCTGCGATACTCGCGAAATAGTCGTGAACGACCTGCGACCACAGATATCACGATCTTTATTCTCCTAAATTTCTCAACATTTACTGAACAGATTTACACCAAATAACTGAAAGTGTGATCTGCGTAACCAAATCTACCTTTCTGCCAAATCAGGTGCAATTTCGTCCAGTACTTTGGGCTGCAGGTTCCACTAAAGGTCCTATGGGAATTACCATGGGAAATAGACTTTTTGGACCTCCCCCTTTTCTCAACCCCCACTTCACAGATCACCCCGAAACTTTCCTTGCACAACAAGATTCACCAGGGCACTTCTTTTTGGAAACTTTTGTGAAGATTCGTCAAACGGAGCCAAAGATATAGGCAAGTCAAAAAACACTTTTACTATGGAAACATGGTCCTAACTATAACTACCTACTGGCGACCGCCATTAGGAGATAGTTGGGGGATTACATCCGCTAGGAGCCCCCTTACGAGGAGAATGGCGATGGAGACGAGGAAGTGGCCGAAGTGGAGGGAAAGGTTCAACGCTGGGAGCAGAGGCTCCCTTGGCGGGTACTGGAGTTCTTGCATGAAAGGCTCAACCTCACCCTAGGAATACCTCCCTTGTAGTGGAGCTGGGCACTGCGGATGGCACTGGCCGAGCGGTGGGGTCATGGGACTCCAATACTGAATGTCAGACTTATTCACATCAGACAATGGGACTTACAATTAAAATATTCATTGCCACCTTTATGTGCAAACGTTAAGCTCTGAGAGCAGAGTCTCATTTAGATTATGAGGGCTGGATGTCCCTAGACCAGAAAGGCATGATCTATATGAAAGAAATGCCTTAGTGAGCCTGTATGGCGGCTTTATTATGATTAACATTGTTTTAACAGCTAATTTTAGTGCGTGTGGATTTGAGTATTTAAAGACACTTTTCTTGCAGCTGACGACTCGAATTACATTCCAGGACGGTTTTTGACATGTACCTTTAAGATGCATGATGGGACCTTGAAACACCATGCATGGATTGTTTTCCCCACATGAATAACTCCCAGGAGGATTGACTGCGAATTATAAATATTTTTGTAGATAAACTCATGATGAGTATCAATTTTGTTTTTATTAAATACTGGGAGTTATAGTGGTGCTTTCATGTCCGAGCGGCCCCCCACTTTATTTATAGATGAAGCCCCGGGGAGGTGGCAATATCCGAGGCTGGGGGGGGGGGGTTTAAGAGCCCTCCATTTATAAAACTATAAGGCCCGGGGGAGATGGTGGTCTCCGGGGCAGCCCCGTATGGCTTTCATATTTTCTTTTAAAGAAGGGCCGGGGAGGTGGTGGTCCCTAGGGCAATATTGAGCCTCGGGGGGGGGGCCTGTGTGCCCCGCCTCCATTATAAAAAAAAATGCCCCCGGGATGTGGCCCAA
Organism: Calotriton arnoldi; assembly: GCA_963921515.1. Taxonomy (NCBI): domain Eukaryota; kingdom Metazoa; phylum Chordata; class Amphibia; order Caudata; family Salamandridae; genus Calotriton; species Calotriton arnoldi. Next base: position 2,382,325 of record CAWUFW010001745.1, read on the forward strand.
ACGGGAGCCCGTGCTTCGTTTTTTAAACAAATTTTGGCCGGATCCGCAGATCCTGCTGAAAAGCTTTTTTTTAAATTTAATTATCTTTTGGGCCCTGAGGGGTCCCAGTGGGACCACTCCAAAAGGCCTAGGGGGTCAGGACGTTTCTACCCTGCCCCCTTTTCTTTTTTTCTTACATTTTTTGTGGGTCGCGGTTTTACCGAGTCCCAAGATGGCTGCCAACACTTCGCAGCCAATCAAATTTCAGTAGCATTTCAGTAGGTTTTTGGGCTACCAGATAACTATATTTTTTTAACTTAAATATCTCTGCAACTACTAACCAGATTTACACCAAATCACAAAAAGCATCAACATCTAGCTTTCTGCCAAATTTGGTGTAAATCCGTTCATCGGTTCGAGCTGTAGTCGTCTTGCCACGAGAAGATGGCCACTTGATTCCAGAGCTCCGCGCAGAGATGCGCCCCGGATGGCGGCAGCGGCACTTATGGCGTGGAGGGGGATTGGTGACCTGTCTTTCCGTCACGCCTGTGCTGTGAGGCACCTGGCTCCTGTCTTCCAAACGCCATTGCTGACTCCGCGGCTGTGTCGGCTCCTCCAGCTTTGGCACGCATCGCCGAGAGGCTGCTGGGCCTAGAGGCAAGCAAGAAGCCTTGGCCCACAGTAGTGCAGCACCCCTGGCCTGAGACGCCTCCTGGGAGAGCCTCCTCCCCGGTCGGCATCTGGCCCCATTTGTTCACCGGAGCAGGCGGAGTCCCGAGACCGGCATCGGGGAGGGCGCGCTGGGCCTCGAGGCAACCAGGAAGCCTCGGCCCACAATGCTGTGGCCCTCTCGGTCCGAGCCGTCTCCAGGGGAACCTCCGCCCTGGCTAACACCTGGGACACTGGAGCGGGCAGGGCCCCGCGACTGATCGGCTATACTGGCTTGCCTGCTGAGAGCGACCTCCGCATCTGCTGCCTGATCTGCCCAAAGGGGGAAAGCAGAAAAGGCTTGGACCCTATCACTATCTGGCCGGGCCACTCAATAACTCTCCAACAAAACAATGACCAGATAGGTTGTTTAACCAATTACTTTTTGAATTAACTTAGGCTAGAAATACTAAGTTCATGTGATTTATTTCACGACATTTGTGACTTATTTCATGCACATGTCAGTTTAAAATATTCATTGATGTCATAAGATAGACAACACAACATTCGATATACCATGCTTATGACATTGTAACAAACAGTTAACACTACAACAAAAACACAATCTTGAAAACATGAATTCGGACATGAATGCCAAATGCAAAAAGAGTGTCCTGCAAATATTTTACAGGTAGCCAGTCCATATTTAACACGCAAAAAACAGGCAAACCATTCTCAATTCCTAAGGTCCTGCCTATATATGGGGCAAAGGGTCACACAGTTATCATGAGGGTTGTATGCTGTCTGGGAAACAAATTTCTTTTAACCAGTTCCCAAATTACACCCCCAGGTATTATTCGCCTTTGCCCAGGTGTCAGGTGTCAACGCGTTTCAAACCCGGAGTGGTTCTAGGGTTCTCCTTAGGACTCGGACTGGGGATCAAGGACTATAAGACAAAAAAATGACAAAGCGTGGCGTCAATGAACTTGGGGACCCCTGATCCACGGTTACATGAGCATAGACTGTTGTAATGCAAAAAAAATAATACCTGTTGCGGTGGATGCCCAGACTTGTATGTCGTGGCGTCAACAGGAGTGTTCGTATTGTCACATAAACTGTGGGGAAAAGAGTGAATTATGGAGACTGAATAATAAAAAAGCGTATTATACATAGTGGTGAAAAAAGCAGTTGATCACTTAAAAACAATCGTACCTTGTACGTGTGTCTAGAAATGTACAAAGTGGTCATGAAGTTACCATCAAATAGGGTACTGCACTCTCAGGGAGGAATCCAAGTTGTTTCTTTATTCAAAGAATTGTCCTGTGAAAAACAAGGTACCACATGGCTGTATCGCATACATTTGATGATTAAAGGATGGAATTGGTTACAGTGAGCCACTCACACGTTGTTTAAACAGTCGCGCTTAAAAACGAGTCTTTCACAGCGCTAATCCCATGGTGTAACTTGCCTATTTTTTCAAACTCTCAGTTCTCCCTTCCGAATGCCGGCGTGTTCTCAAACTGCAAAGGCTCTGGTGGGGAGGAGCCTGCAGGTAATACTTGTATCTGCAAAACCTGGACTGGACTCCCAGCCCCAATGCATGCTGGTCTCTGTAGTCTTACACTTGTAAATGAGTGAGTTCAGAAAGTTCATTAAGCCCCCGGATGGCAGTGTCGAATTTCATTATCAGAAATGCCTCCTTTTGTGCTAACAGAGTAGCCGGGTCACCACCCCTGGAAGAAGTTTTTATGGCCGCCAGTACTGTCCACTGAAAATCATGCTGTGTATGATTCAGCGCAACAAAGTGGTCCACCAATGGAGCAAAGGCTGTCTTTGATGACGAATTCTTCGTACAAATCAAAGGGACTGCCATGGGTTGTCCCTTTGCTCCGGAAATGGCTGTGCTGTACATGGCCCAATATGAGCAACGTTTCGTGTATCAAAACAATCCATTCAGTGCCCACATAAAGCAATGGTACAGGTACATCGACGACGTGTGGTGCATCTGGAAAGGTCCAGTAACAGTGTTGAAAGAGTTCCATCAATGGCTCAACAACCGTAGCCCTGACATCAAATTCAGTTTGATGTACAGCACAAAATGCCTGGCATTCCTGGACGTAGAGGTCAAATCAACAACGGATGGTTTAATAACCACCCTACATACAAAACCTACGGATAAGAACAATGCCCTTCACTTCCGGAGCTACCACCCAAGGAGTCTGAAAAACAATTTGACGTATGGACAGTTTTTAAGAATTAGGCGCAACTGTTCCAAGAAGGAGGATTTCGAACTCCACTCAGAAATCCTGGCCAACAAACTTAGGAGAGAGGGTATCCACGTAAACTTCTGAGACATTCACGAAAAAGAGCATGGTGGACACCGAGAGAACATCTTTTGACGAAGAAGTGTAAACCACCTACGCAACGCATCGTCTGTGTGTCTACATTTGGACCTCACACTCAACCCATGAAAAAGATAATTCGCAATAATTGGCATTTGGTTGAAGGTACCATCCCAGACATTGGCCCACCACTGTTTGCTCTCAAAAAGAATCGCAGTATTGGCCAACAAATCATCAGCTCCGCCCTACCTGCTCCTAAAAAATAGAATTTGCGCTCTATGCTCAACCTTCAACCAATACAGGGTCACCGTAAATGTGGCACATGTTCTGTGTGCGGCTCCACGTTGGAGGGAACGCTATTTTCTGATGGACATAAATACTGGCGCCACAATGATTTTACAAATTGTAAAACAAAAAATGTTGTTTATGCGATTGTTTGCCCCTGTAAAAAGGTATACATTGGTAAAACGAGCCAAGAGGTGCGGCAACGCATAGTGCAACATCGCTCCAGGTTATAAAACAAGACAGCCTTTGCTCCATTGGTGGACCACTTTGTTGCGCTGAATCATACACAGCATGATTTTCAGTGGACAGTATTGGCGGCCATAAAAACTTCTTCCAGGGGTGGTGACCCGGCTACTCTGTTAGCACAAAAGGAGGCATTTCTGATAATGAAATTCGACACTGCCATCCGGGGGCTTAATGAACTTTCTGAACTCACTCATTTACAAGTGTAAGACTACAGAGACCAGCATGCATTGGGGCTGGGAGTCCAGTCCAGGTTTTGCAGATACAAGTATTACCTTCAGGCTCCTGCCCACCAGAGCCTTTGCCGTTTGGGAACACGCCAACATTCGGAAGGAAGAACTGAGAGTTTGAAAAAATAGGCAAGTTACACCATGGGATTAGCGCTGTGAAAGACTTGTTTTTAAGCGCGACTGTTTAAACAACGTGTGAGTGGCTCACTGTAACCAATTCCATCCTTTAATCATCAAATGTATGCGATACAGCCATGTGGTACCTTGTTTTTCACAGGACAATTCTTTGAATAAAGAAACAACTTGGATTCCTCCTGAGAGTGCAGTACCCTATTTGATGGTAACTTCATGACCACTTTGTACATTTCTAGACACACGTACAAGGTACGATTGTTTTTAAGTGATCAACTGCTTTTTTCACCACTATGTATAATACGCTTTTTTATAATCCAGTCTCCATAATTCACTCTTGTCCCCAAATTTATGTGGCAATAACGAACACTCCTGTTGACGCCACGACATACAACTGGCAGGGCATCCACCGCAACAGGTATTATTTTTTTTGCATTACAACAGTCTATACTCATGTAACCGTGGACCAGGGGTCCCCAATTTCATTGACGCCACGCTTTGTCATTTTTTTGTCTTATAGTCCTTGATCCCCAGTCCGAGTCCTGAGGAGAACCCTAGAACCACTCCGGGTTTGAAACGCGTTGACACCTGACACCTGGGCAAAGGCGAATAATACCTGGGGGTGTAATTTGGGAACTGGTTAAAAGAAATTTGTTTCCCAGACAGCATACAACCCTCATGATAACTGTGTGACCCTTTGCCCCATATATAGGCAGGACCTTAGGAATTGAGAATGGTTCGCCTGTTTTTTGCGTGTTAAATATGGACTGGCTACCTGTAAAATATTTGCAGGACACTCTTTTTTGCATTTGGCGTTCATGTCCGAATTCATGTTTTCAAGATTGTGTTTTTGTTGTAGTGTTAACTGTTTGTTATAATGTCATAAGCATGGTATATCAAATGTTGTGTTGTCTATCTTATGACATCAATGAATATTTTAAACTGACATGTGCATGAAATAAGTCACAAATGTCGTGAAATAAATCACATGAACTTAGTATTTCTCGCCTAAGTTAATTAAAAAAGTAATTGGTTAAACAACCTATCTGGTCATTGTTTTGTTGGAGAGTTATTGATCTGCCCAAAGGGCACACCTCATTTCCTGGCCCCGGCTGCTCCCCTGCAGCTCCACGGTGACTCCGGCCCCTCCCGTCTGGCTGCAAGGAGGGTGAAGTAGAGGGCCTGGGAGACACAGGAAACGCCCTGGCCCTCCACGATTTGGCATGACCGGCTCTACCCCCTACATATGGGACTCCCGCACCACCGGGCACCCGCATCATAGTTGAGGGCTGGCGGTGGCGTGCAGGTCCACGGCCACACCGCCCCCGCATACCAGCATCCCGTCATAGCAGGATTCATAAGGAGCAGCGGCCTGGTGGCTAGGGACCAGGCCGAACACTTCTAGCCCCGACCACACTGGTGTTAACCCAGGAGCCCCTACCTGGAATAGTGCTGCTGCTGACTGGCCCCGCTACCCGTCCACACAGCGAGGGACACTGGCCTGGCCCTCAGGACTGCTCCTGGGATTGCCTGCCCGCGACACCTGGACTAGACCAGGAACCACCGCCTGTACTCCTCTCAGACGCATCACCACCTGTGGGGCCGCTGAGACATCCCCGGGCCTCCTTCCGAGGTCTCCGCAGTGCTTAGGTAGCCCGATGGCCATGTGCAGCTGGGCCGCTTCAGCCAACAAGTCCTTCTGCGGTGATGCCCCATCACCACTCTCTGGCTTATCGCTGGGCGGACATTGCAGACCGCATCGTACCTCCGCCTTGGATCCCGGCGGACATCGCCTCAGAGAAGCTGGCACTGCACCGACCCTTAGCCCTGTACCATGGCTTGATCTGATACCCGGGCGAACTAGACAGCCCGCGCCGGCTGTGGATTGAGTCATCGCCCCAGCCCTCCTGGCTGCGGACCCTCATCTCGAGGATGGTGATTCTGGGTACTGTCAGCTCCCCTGACAGACACATAGTGGAACCCACTGCCCGTGACTACAGAGGGCCATTCCCCTAGCCTGCCCCGGACCGGGCCTTGACACCATCGCTGCTCCTAACTCTATTGTTCTACTGGTCTACCTCTGGCACGGTGGGGTAGGAGCTTCTAGGGGGCCCCAGCAGCATCACTAGCCATGTGAGGGCAGGGTCCTCCTCGGTGCTGAGGCTGGTGATGTCTCCTGGCAAGGCCACGAGCAAACATGCATGGCAACTCCTCTTCACAAAAGCCCTCAACCAACCTCGCACCATGGCCAACCCAAGAGGGGGCGGCACCTCCAAAGTCCGGCCAGCCCTAGCCCCCCACAAGCATCACCCAAGACTCCACTATGAACGCATCCTCCAGGAAAGCAGCAGTGGGCCGCCGGTTGGAGGGCATGGACACGACAATCTCCGCACTGGGGGCTGAGACCAAGTCTATGCGTTTGGACATTGCAGGTTTCCAGACCCGCGTAGATGGACTAGATCAGCGAGTCGCTGTGGGGAACAACGCCTACACACCCTGCCGGAGTGGGACCAGGAACTCCTATTCTTGCATAGCAAGGTCATTGACCTGGAGGATCAGAGCCGGCGGGACAATGTTTGTTTCTTCGGCTTCCAGGAAAACGTGGAGGGACCTTATGCTAAGTCCTTTCTTAGGGACATCTCCCAAAGCTCACCGGTCTTATCTTTGATCCTCCACTGGAGATGCAGCAGATCCACCACATTGGCCCACCACAACGGGATTCTTCAACGCGCCCTCGACCCCTCATCGCCTGCTTTCGACAGCACAAGCGCACAAGTTACTAACTTGTGTAACGATATATCTGTAAGAGACAGTAGTTAGTGACAGATTCCTTACCTTAGAATATCCCCAGGCGTCAGGCTGGATCCGGAAAGTTTTTGCGTAGCAGTACCCTTTGCGCGTCGGTAGGCGGCGTCGTGCGGCTCCGCGTCCGTCGTCGGCGTCGGGACCGCCGGGATGACGTCGCGGGCAGTGCTCAGACGCCGCCCCTGCGCGCTGACGTCAGTTCTGTACACGACTTTCCGCGCCAGGAACGCAGAGCCATGCAAGAAGCTGACATAGGTGTCTGAAAAATACTAGGGCCCTGAAAGGGATGTCCTTAACCCTAGAAATTAGTTCGCAGAACAGGGGAGGATGGGAGGGGTGGTAAGGAATCTGTCACTAACTACTGTCTCTTACAGATATATCGTTACACAAGTTAGTAACTTGTGCATCTGAAAGAGACACGTTAGTGACAGATTCCTTACCTTAGAATAGATACCCCAGCAATACCAACCCCGGTGGTGGGTCTGCGAACAAAGATCAGACAAGGAAGTCCCGGAGGACAGAACGGCCAAAGAAGCCGTCCCTCCGGACCTGACTGTCAAGGCAGTAATGCTTGGTAAACGTGTGCAGCGAGGCCCACGTAGCTGCCTGACAGATATCCTGCAGCGGAACACCGCGGCCTAAGGCCGTGGTAGCAGCCGTTGCCCTGGTGGAATGGGCACGCAGCCCAACAGGAGGCTCCTTCTTAGCCAAAGAATAGCAGGCTTTGATACACAAGGTTACCCAGCGGGAAATGGTTCTCTTGTGCACCGCCCGACCTTTTTGGCGCCCACGTAGCCAACAAAGAGCTGGTCATCCACCCGGAAGTGTTGTGTGCGGTTGATATAAAAGGAAAGCGCACGTTTTGGGTCCAGACGGTGGATCCTCTCTTCCTCTCTGGAAGGATGCGGAGGCGGAAAGAAGGTGGGCAAAGTGATGGTCTGCCCAATGTGGAAGGCAGTAACCATCTTTGGCAAGAAGGACGGACGCGTCCGAAGAGCAACCTTGTCTGGATGGACAGACAGAAAGGGAGGTTTGCATGATAGAGCCTGGAGCTCACTCACCCGCCGAGCGGAGGTGATGGCCACCAGAAAGGCTGTCTTCAGAGTCAGAAGACGAAGAGGACAGTTATGTAGAGGCTCAAAGGGAGCGCACATGAGAAAGGTAAGAACCAAGTTCAAGTCCCACTGAGGCATCACAAACGGAACAGGAGGGAAGAGGTGTGTAATGCCTTTTAGGAACCTGTTAACAACAGGGGACTTAAAAGGGAGGGCTGATCAGGAAGCCTGAGGAAGGCCGAGATAGCACAAAGATAGCCCTTGATGGTACCCAGGGCAGAACCCTGTTGGGCCAGAGAAAGAAGGAACAGAAGAACCTCAGAACGAGGGGCAGAGAGGGGATTCACAGCCTTTGCTGTGCACCATGCCACAAACTTGTTCCACCTGCAGGCGTATACCACCTTAGTGGAGGGACGCCTGGCTGCCAGAATCACATCACAAACTTCGGGAGGCAAGTCGAAAGGAATCAACTGCCGCCGCTCAATCTCCACGCAAGCAGGTGGAGACTAGACAGGTTCGGGTGGAGGACCGTCCCCTGCTGCTGCGACAGAAGATCCTCCCGAAGAGGCAGACGGATCGGGGGATCGACGCTCATACTGAGTAGCTCGGGATACCAAACTCTTCGAGCCCAGTCCGGAGCCACAAGCATGACTTGGGCCCGGTCGCGCCGAATCTTCTTCAACACTCTGGGTAGAAGTGGTATAGGCGGAAAGGCGTACAACAGACCGCAACTCCACTCGCAACGAAAAGCGTCGCCGAGCGAGTGCCGCCTTGGAAATTCCAACGCGCAGAACTGCTGACATTGCGCGTTCTCCTCGGTGGCGAACAGATCTAACCAAGGCTCTCCCCACTGCTGAAAGAGACCTTGCGCCACCTCCGAGTGAAGACGCCATTCGTGATCCATCATGCGCCTGCGGCTGAGTTCGTCCGCCCTGGCGTTCAGAGAACCTGCCAGGTGTTGAACCATCAGGAATATGCCCTGATGTTCCAGCCATGTCCAGAGGCGCAGAGCCTCCTGACATAGGGTCCACGACCCCACCCCGCCCTGTTTGTTGCAATACCACATGGCGGTGGTGTTGTCTGTGAACACCTGCACTACCGTCCCTTTGACAGAGGGAAGGAATGCCTTGAGTGCAAGTCGGATCGCCCGGAGCTCCAGAAGGTTGATATGGAGCCGGGACTCCGCCGGAGACCAGAGGCCTCTGATCTCCGCCTCTCCCATGTGACCGCCCCATCCCAGAAGGGACGCGTCCGTCACAACTGTGTGCTCTGGCTGGGGAAGGGAGAGGGATCTGCCCATGACCCATTGCCGGTTCGAGAGCCACCACTGCAACTGTTTTGCAGTCCCCTCCGAGATCTGGACGTGATCGGACATGTTGCCCTGGTGCTGCGCCCACTGGAACTTCAGGTCCCACTGCAGAGCCCGCATATGCCATCTGGCATGATCGACCAGCAGGATGCAGGAGGCCATGAGGCCCAGCAGCCTCAGGGTCATCCGTACCGAAACCCAGGATAGAGGCTGAAAGATCGGAATCATAGCCTGAATATCAAGGACTCGCCGTTTGGGAGGATAGGCCCGAAACTGCGTCGTGTCCAGAACTGCCCCGATGAAAAGGAGCTGTGGAGAAGGAATCAGATGCGACTTCGGCACTTTGATGGAGAACCCCAGCGAGTGCAGGAGTTCGGCCGTAGTCTGGAGGTGGGAGACGACTGCCTGGGACGAGCCCGCCTTCAGCAGCCAGTCGTCGAGGTAGGGGAAGACTGGAACCCCTGCCCGGCGCAGATGAGCTGCGACCACCGCCATCACTTTCGTGAACACCCGAGGGGCACTTGTAAGGCCAAAGGGGAGCACGGTGAACTGAAAATGCTCGAGGCCTACCGTGAACCGCAGGTAACGCCGGTGGGCCGGCAGGACAGGGATGTGGAAATAAGCATCCTGTAAGTCCAACGCTACCAACCAGTCTCCAGGGTCGAGGGCAGTCAAGACCTGAGCTAGGGTGAGCATCTTGAACTTCTCCTTCCGGAGGAAGCGATTGACGTTCCGGAGGTCCAAGATAGGACGCATGTCCTCCTTGTCCTTCTTGGGCACCAGAAAGTAGTGGGAGTAGCAACCACGTCCTACTTCTGGGGTCGGAACATGCTCGATGGCCCTCTTGGCCAAGAGGGCCGTGACTTCCTTCTGCAGAAGCACCAAGTGATCCCCTGACATGCGGTGGAATTGAGGTGGCATGGCTGGGGGGGTGGTCTCGAAGGGGAGGGAGTAGCTCCTTCGGACAATGTCCAAAACCCACCTGTCCGAGGTGATGGCATGCCAGTGGTGAAGGTGATGGCGGACCCTGCCTCCTACTGGCGTGCTGTGCACCTGAAAGGAAGGACTAGGAGGGCTTGGAGGCCGCGGACGGGGCGGGGTTGGTGGCCTGACCAGCACGCTGGTTGCCTGACCCGCCACGGCGGGAGCCACGTCCTCGGCCACGCGAAGACGCTTGCTGCGCGGGCCGGTGGCTGGGCAGCGGACGTGACTGGGCGCCCCTTCCGTGGCCACGAAAGGGGCGAAAAGCAAAGGTTAGAGGAGGGCGCACAGCAGAAAGGCCCAGGGACTTGGCAGTAGCCCGTGAGTCCTTAAAACGCTCCAGCGCATGGTCTGCTTTGGTACCAAAAAAGACCGACTCCATCAAAGGGCATGTCCATGAGTGTGTTTTGGACATCACCCGAGAAACCAGTTGTCCTCAGCCAGGCGTGGCGACGCAGCGCCACTGTCGTTGCAAGCGATCTGCCCAGCGAGTCGGCGGTATCAAGGCCACAACGGATGGTGTACTTTGCCGCATCCCTTCTTTCCGCAATGGCGCGGGAAAGCAGTGTCTGGACCTCCTCAGGACACTGGGGCAAAACGAGCGCCACCGAATCCCACAGAGAGTGGGAGTATCGGCCCAACAGGCAAGCGGTGTTGACGGACCGCAAGCCAGCACTGGAGGAAGAAAAGGCCTTCTTCCCAAATTGATCCAGGCGTTTGGATTCCCTATCCGGAGGGGCGGTAGGGAAGGCGGTTTGGGAGGCAGAGGCTTGGACAACCAAGCTCTCGGGGGTGGGATGTTGAGAGAGAAACAAGGGGTCGCCCGTAGCAGGGCGATGGCGTCAGGCCACGTTCCTATCCACAGGAAACCCTGTGGCGGGCTTGGACCAGGTGCCCAAAAGAACGTCAGAAAGTGCATCATTAAACGGCAGCAATGGCTCCGAGGAGGTAGCTGCCGGCTGAAGCACTTCCGTCAGGAGGTTAGTCCTGACAGCCACTGTAGGCAATTGGAGGTGTAAGGCTCCAGCTGCTCTACGCAACACCGTTGCGAAATTTGCTCCCTCCTCCGTAGCCACGGAAGGAGGAGACAGCATGCCAGTGTCAGGGGAAGTGTCCAGACCACTGGCATCCCAAAGTTCCTCTGCCCAGTCCTGATCATAGTCACACTGCTGTGTGAGAGGGTCATCCGACCCCTCCCAGTTCTCCTGGTCCTCCTCCGGTTGAAAAGAAGGAGGAGGAGGGACGTCCGGGACCCAAGGTCTCATCGGCGCCAGAGCCGGCGTCGGGCGACGTCGGTCCGATGCCGCGTCCGGATCCGGAGAGAACCGGGGAACGACGCCGCCCGGAGCCCCGGGCGGCGTCAGGAACGGCACCGGGGACATCGGCGGAGGCGTGGTTAGGTCAACCGGCGCCGATGGGGGTTGCGGTACCACCGGAGCCGGGATCGAGGCCGGGGCCGAAGCCGGGGCCGGGAGCGAGGCTGGTGGGACAGGCGGCGCCGGGGCAACCCCATTAGGGCCCGCGGGGCCCGAAGGCGCACCCGAGGGGCCTTGAGGCCCGAAGAGGCGGGCCATGGCCGACAGGAATTCCTGTATCTCGGCCAGAGTCGCCCCCGAACCCGGGAAGGACGGGTAATGCGGGGGCGGTGCCACAGGCACATCCGGAGCCGCGGGGACGGTGCCGACAGGGGCCTCAGCCGAGTCGCGAGACCGGCGAGGCGAAGTCTTAGAGCGATGGTGCTTCTTAGACTTCTTGTGCTTCGACTTACCCGAGGAGTGCGAAGACTTGGACTCCGATGACCGGCGAGGACTCCGCGACCGGCCCCTCGACCTCTCGCGTGACCGGGGCTTGGCGCGGAGCCGACTGCCGGGCCTCGAGGAGCTTTCGAGACCGCTCTCGCAAAGCCTTCGGGTGCAAGGCCTGGCAGTCGGAGCACGACTTCGTGTCGTGGTCGCGGCCGAGACAGTAGAGACACTGCGGGTCTGTGATCGACATCATTCGACCACAAGCGTCGCATGGCTTGAAGCGGGCATCCCTACCGACACTGTGGAGCCGAGATGACTCGAAGAAAACAGTGAAAAATCACCAAAAAGTTAGTCAAAAAATGACTAGGGCACTGCTCTTCCCGGATCTGCGCTTACTGGCGCAGAAAAAAGAAGAACTGACGTCAGCGCGCAGGGGCGGCGTCTAAGTACTGCCCGCAACGTCATCCCGGCGGTCCCGACGCCGACAACGGACGCGGAGCCGCACGACGCCGCCTACCGACGCGCAAGGGTACTGCTACGCAAAAACTTTCCGGATCCAGCCTGACGCCTGGGGATATTCTAAGGTAAGGAATCTGTCACTAACGTGTCTCTTTCAGATAGGCCCGGCAACTGCTATCTGCAGCCCGCTCGAATGATCCTTGCACATACGAAGGCCATGAAATCCGCATAGCGGAGGATTACTCCAAGGAAACCAATGACCGCCGCAAAGCCTTCCTCTCTCTTCAGCCACAGCTCCGCAAGTTGGACATTAAATATGGCCTCTTCAAACCCGCCCGTTTACGGATAACCAAGGACGGCACTTCGAAGGAATTCTTTGACCCGGAGAACCTGTGCCACTTCCTGGATGGACTCTCCACACAGGACGTGGACACTGCCTCCTCCACGGCTGTGGAGGCCCATCATCTGGCACAGACATCCCTACTCGCTTCCTCCGGTGGGCAGTGGTGGAACTGCAGTGGAACCCGACACTGGGGCAGAGACCCTGACAGAGCACGCGCTCCCAGGGCAGCAGAGTCCAGGCCGTGGCTGTCCACACACAGGACCAGGACAGAGACAAATCACGCTCCCCCCCCTGAAACTCGCTCCCACCGTGGAGTGTCTGCTCGGGGTACTGTCATGCTGTGTCGAGCCCAGCGCAGTTGGGGGAACTGCAGCTGGACCGATGTGACCAGCGCCCGGAAGACGGCTGAGTATCACCACGACTGTTTAAATATTTGAAGATTTGAATGTTCTGATTGTTATTCCTGCATGTACACTATGTGCGCTGTATGCTACTTTGTTCCGGCTCCCCAGTGAGAACAGTGCTAGACTCCTATGCATGTTGCGCTGGTAGGCAGGTGGCCTGAGGCTGTTTTATTTTCTAAAGTATACTAGTTTGCCTAACCCATCCCCTTGTTTCTGGGTTCCTGCAGCTGCGTGGGATCTGGGTGCCACTAGCCCCCCCCTCATCCGAGATAGCTCCTTATGCGTTCATCCCGATACCCCTCCCCTCCATTGATGAGATATTGCCCCCCCTTGACGGCAGCAGCCTGCAGCCATACTGTTGCTTTGAGTCGAGCATCTGCTCTATGCAACCCAGTTCATCCCTAGCTACCATGCCGACTTGGGTGACGAGCCCCCCCTGACAAGGGCAGTGCACCCTCTTCCCACACCATGCCCACGGCACCTCGAGCCTACGGATACTTCCCTCCTCCAAGGGGATGCCCAGGAATGCCTTTACTAGCTTTCTACCCCCAGCAGCCCCGGCAGACACTCTATGCCGCCTCCAAGCCAACCGCGTCACCTCGCTGAGCAATATCTCCTCTGAATGTCTCCCTGTCCCGTCCCCCACCTCCCTCCCCATGCCTGGATCTCCTTTCCTGCACTCCATCACATCCCGGCACCGCCACGGGTCTCCTGAGAGCCCATGTCTACTCCCGATGTATGCGCCCCCCCCCCTCTTTGCGTCCTATCTTGGAATGTTAATGGCCTCACGCACTATATCAAATGGAAAAAGGTGCTCTCTTACCTTCAGGCAAAGAGAGCAGATGTGGCTCTCCTGCAGGAGACACACCTGGATAACCTAGAATCTGACAAGCTGCGCAACTAATGGGTGGGCAGGGTGTGCCATAGAAGCGATGAGACGGTGCAATCCACCGAGGAAGGAACACCCCGCAAGTGCGGAGTGGCTATCCTTATCCGGATATCACTGCCAGTTACCGTTGTGAAAACATGGTCTGACCAGGAGGGCAGATACACATTTGCCAAATTGCAGTTGGAGGATAGATCCCTCTGTGTGGGACCTGTATACGCACCGACTGGGGCAAAAAGCCCTTTCTTTCTTAAACTGAACCGCATGCTTGTGGAGATCGGGGCGTCGCATTATGTCATTGAAGGGGACTGGAACCTTACCTGGGACGCAGTTCTGGACAGGACAGGCCTTCTAGCCAAAGGCAACGATGCGGATGCGGACAGGGCCCTGCTGGGAGACGTGGCCTCGGACCACGGCCTGGTAGACCACGGGCGTCTCAGCCACAGTTACTGTATTTGTATATCTTATAGTATTAGCGCAAATAGAGGATGGTGGGTAGAAAATATATACATAACATTCATAAAAATATATATATATTACCTTCTGACGGTCACCAGTAGGTAGTCATAGTTAGGATCTAGTTTCAATAGGAAAAGCATTTTTTGACTTGCCTATGACTTTGGCGTCGTTTGACCAATCTTCATGAAATTTTCCAAACAAAGTGTCAAAAGTAGGTTCTGTGTGTCAGGGAAAGTTTGGGAGTGATCTCTGCAGTGGGGACCGAGAAATAGGGGCGCGAAATAAGGGTGCGTTTGTAATGTTAATTCCCATAGGAACGCGCTGTCGAACCTAGAGTCCGAACCCCTGTACGGAATTACACCAAATTAAGCCGAAAGGTGGATGTTGATACGCATTTTGTGCTTTTTGTTATTTGGTGCAAATTCGTTCAGTAGTTTTTGAGAAATTTAAGTTGAAAATTATAGTGATATCTCTGGTCGCGGATATTTCGTGAGGATTTCACGATTAATCACGACTGCGCGAGCTAACAGGAATGCTGCGATTGCCTGGACACAACCTGAACAGAAAGTTGTGCCCGCCATTTTATCTATAGGGAACGGTTCCCGGGGCTAAAATTTTCTGTGAAAGCAAACATAATGGGCCAAGGTCGATGTACTCTGACCCCATGTTTCAGAAATTTAAGTGTTAGTGACACAAGTTATGTGTCCAAAATTGATTTTTCAAATCGTGGCAATATTCGCGTCGCTGCTGCGATCGCAGCCCCCCATGCACCATCACTGGGACATCACGCCTATCGCAGCGACTCTGCGAATATTGGTGGAAATATAAAAAAATACATCAGTGAATCATTAATACATATTGTATTAAATTGAGATTCTGATAAATCTTTTTACAGTTATTTAGATAGTGATTTATCTAGTGTGATGGTTAGAATTAATTATATAGTTATAATTTTTTAATGCAGTGGTGGCTATTGAATTCTTGCTTTTGCTTTCCGCATCTGAAAGAGACAGTTAGTTATAGATCCCTTACCTTAGAATTTCCCCCAGGCGTCAGACTGGATCCGGAGATTTTTTTCTTAGCAGTACACCTGCGTGTCGGTAGGTGGCGTCGGTCGACTCTGCGTCCGGTGTCATGGTCGCCAGGATGACGTCGCAGTGCCTACTTAGAAGCCGCCCCTGCACGCTGACGTCAGTTCTTCCTTTTTCCACACCAGCCTAGTGCAGATCCGGAGAGCTACCCCTTTAGTCACGTCTTGACTAAGCTTTTTTCGACTTTTGTTGATTCCCTTTTTGAGTCTTCGACTCCTGGTGCGCGAGGGATGTCCCACCGTCAGACCGGCTTCAAACCCTGCGAGGCCTGTCACAAACTGATGTCTGTGACGGACCCGCACCTCGTATGCCTTTGGTGTCTGGAGCGCGACTACGACCCGAAGTTGTGCTCCGACTGCCGGGCCATGAATCCTAAGTCTTTGCGGGAGCAGTCCCGAAAGCTTTTGGAGGCCCGGCAGTCGGCTCTGCATCGTTCCAGGACTCGCTCGAGAGGAAGGTCTCGAGACCACTCGCTGAGCCCCCACACCTCATCCCACTCCCAAGTCTTCGAAATCCTTGGGTAAGTTGAAGCACAACAAGAAGGTGAAGAAGCACCAGCCCTCTTCGCCTTCTCCCCGTCGATTGGCTGACGCGACGCGGGACTCAGAGCGTCGTTGCTCTAAGGCTCCGTCTTCAGTGCCTCCTTCTGGGACGACTCCGCGCCTCCCCCCGTTTCAGGGAGCCGGGGCATCCCCTGCCCAACTTCGTGCCATTTAAGAAGCCCTCCATGGCATCTTTGGGCAGCCCGACTCCACCGGTGTGCCTTAAGTCCCCGCGAAGCCGGTCGGGGGCCCTGGGCCTTCGATGCCAGCGGGTCTGTCCCCAGCGACAGAGGGTCCCCGCGGATCCAGGCCTGGATCCGGATTGACGCCGGTCGACCAAACTCGACCTTCTCCGGCGTCGGTCGTGCCCCCGGCTGACACCGTCCCCAACCTCACCCCCGAAATGGACCCGGAGCCGGACCAACGTCGGCCGACGTCGAATCCGATGCCGGAGGGTACTTTTGTTTCCCTGTTCATCACTGGTGTTCCCTAACGCCCAGAAGGTGATGATGAGGATTGGGAGGGGTCTCTGGACCCTTTGGCAGATCAGCTTGAAGAGCCGGACTGGAGAGAGGACCTGGGTCACGCCAGTGATCTAGACACTTCCCCAGACCTTGGCATGCTTTCTCCCCCTACCGTGGCTACAGAGGAGGAAGCGTCTTACGGTGTGGTGGTGCGAAGAGCAGCCGAGGCCTTGGGCCTGGAGCTTCCTTCAGTGGCGGTCAGGACTGACCTCCTGACAGAGGTGCTTCAGCCGGTGGCAACCTCCTCTGAACCCCTTTTGTCATTCAACAAAGCCCTCACTGACGTCCTGGGCACCTGGTCCAAGCCCAGCACAGGGGCTCCTGTGGAAAGGACGACTGCCCACCGCCACTGCCCGGCTCCGGGCGACTCAGTTTTCCTCACCCAACACCCTTCCCCCGAGAGCTTGGTGGTTCAAGCCTCTTCGTCCATGGGCGCATCCCCTTCTGCTCCCCCAGACAGGAAATCCAAGAAGCTGGGTCTTCTTGGGAAGCGCATGTTCTCTTCCTCCAGCTTGGTGCTGTGGTCCGTGAATACCACATGCCTCTTGGGCCGATACTCCCATACTATCTGGGATACGGTCGCGCAAGTGCTGCCTCAGTGCCCGGAGGAGGCCCGGGCTGTTCTCTCCCAAGCCGTGGCAGATGGGAGGGACGCAGCAAAATTCATGATTCGCTGTGGACTGGAAATCACTGACTCACTGGGCAGAACGATTGCCACGTCGGTAGCCCTTAGGCGCTACGCCTAATTGAGGACGTCTGCCTTTTTGGGGGATGTCCAGTCAACCTTGCTCAATATGCCCTTCGATGGCGGTCGCCTTTTCGGCAACAAAGCAGACTCTGCGCTGGAGCGCTTTAAGGATTCTCCGGCTACGGCCAGATCCTTGGGCCTCGCTGCGTCGTCCCATCCACCTCAGTCTGCTTTTCGCCCCTTTCGTGGCTACGGAAGGGGCACCCAACCACGTTCGACCCAGTCCAGCCACTGGTTTACGCAAGCTGCACAGCCTCTGCGTGGCCGTGGACGTGGGACCCAGTAACGTGGGTCTGGGAGCCAGCGGGCGGGCCAGTCCACCCTTTCCCCCGTGCAGCAGCCTCCAAGCCTTCCTAGTCCAACCTTTAAGGGCCACCAATGGCCAGTGGGCGGCAGGATTCACCATCACCTCCCCCACTGGCAGACCATCATGTCGGACAGGTGGGTTTTGCAAATAGTCCGAAGAGGCTACTCCCTCCACTTTGAGACTACCCCTCCCTCCATGCCACCGTCTTTCGATCACGTCGGAGGATCATTTGGCGCTTCTCCCTGCCAGAAAGTTTCTGCTCTCTTGGCCAAGGCGGATATCGAGAGGGTTCCTGCCAAAAGTAGGTGGTGGTTGCTATTCCCGCTACTTTCTGGTGCCATAGAAGGACAAAGGCCAGCATCTTATTCTAGACCTCAGGGCCCTCAACTGCTTCCTCAGGAAGGTGAAGTTCAAAATGCTAACATTGGCTTAGGTCCTGTCTGCCCTCGACCCTGGAGACTGGATGGTGGCGCTGGACTTGCAGGACGCCTATTTTCACATCCCTGTCCTGCCAGCCCAAGACGCTACCTACGGTTCACGGTAGGCCACGAGCATTTTCAGTTCACCATGCTCCCCTTTGGCCTTACCAGCGCCCCTCGGGTGTACACGAAAGTGATGGATGTGGTCGCAGCTCATCTGCGCAGATCAGGGGTTCCAGTCTTCCCCTATCTCGACGACTGGCTGTTGAAGGCGGGCTCGCCCCAGGCTGTCGTCTCCCACCTCCAGACTGCGGCTGACCTCCTGCATTCGCTGGGGTTCACTATCAACGTGCCGAAATCACGCCTGACTCCCTCTCAAACACTCCCTCTCATATGGGCGGTTCTGGACACAGCGCAGTTTCGGGCCTATCCTACCAAGCAGCGAGTCCGGGATATTCGGGCTATGATACCGATGTTTCAGCCTCTATCCCAGATTTCGGTGAGAATGACCCCGAGGCTGCTGGGCCTCATGGCCTCCTGCATCCTGCTGGTGGATCATGCCAGATGGCATATGCGGGCTCTGCAGTGGGACCTGAAGTTCCAGGAGGCGCAGCATCAGGGGAATCTTTCTGACTACGTCCAGATCTAATAACATCACTCAACAATGCGAACTTTAGTTAGGAAGCTGTACTATGTGAAAACTCCCGTTTTATGTTTAGGAGAAATGAATTGAGCACTTTTCCATTGTACTGTCGCAGACGTAGAAAAGGTTTGTGATGAAATGCTGTTTCGTTTCTTTGGTCCTGAGTAGGATTCTAGGAAAAATGAAGAGTTGTTAAGAGGAGGAGTAGCAGAACAGGACACGGATATTACAGTTGATAGTTTTGAAGAAGAGACTACTAAATTTAACACAGTGTGGGCTGAAAAACCAGAGTATGTTTGCATATGTTGTCGACGCACTCACTACAAGATTCAAACACGGACTGTTGACTTGTGTTTAAAAAGTGAAAAAGAAAATAATGATAACTGGCAAAAGTTAGCTGTGTATTTATTTGTAGAGGAATGCTTTGACTTGTCCATACGGCAAGTTATAAGTAAGTACTGTTACAATAAATTCGAAGATAATAAAATGCCTGCTAATGTAGAAAAACTATGAAGGGCCAAAAATAAAAAAATACAACATTTATGATTCTTTGCAGCATTGAGAAGGGCTGTTATGGACTGCTCTCCAGCACTCACTGCAACTCCACAATCCATGCAGAATGATGCCATCTCGGAAAACTCTGGAGTCAAATCTTGAAGTTGAGATTGGACCTCTGAAGGGACTCTTTGCCCTGATGTTGTTGGGGCTACTATTGAAGTTGAGGGTCCTTCAGCCTCGCGTTGCCTTCTTGCAGCTTTTAGACGATTGCCACGGTATGTTTTTAGATGGTAAAGAATGGACGTAGTCCTGCAAGAATATTTTTTATTTGTACCCCTTGACAATGTCTTGTCACATATTGTGCATTGCGCAAATTTGGCGACTGTTTTTGATTTTTCCGACGAAATCCTGAAGAAATTACAGGCAATGCATGATTTCTTCTGGGGAGGCCCCTCATCTCCAGAGTCACCAGAATCCACCTCTTGGACTTCCTGGTCCACCTGCTGTTCCACCTGATCTCCCTCTTCTGGCTGAGTTGCTAAAATATGCAAAAAAAAACACTCCCACAAATGCTAGTGAGCTGCTTACAATGAACTCCTCTTAAAGAATGTTCAAGATAGATAAATGGGCGTGTTCTTCCTATTCTTATAGCTGAAAAGTGTATCTACCAATCATATTCCTTTATTTCCAGGTCACATGATCTTCGCAACGATTGGCGTTTTTGCGAAGACTGGAAATTGAACAGAATTATATTTTATTTGAAAATAAGTACTCAAACATTAGTGGTAATCGACTGATATCAAACCCCAAATGTGGATCATACAATGTAATATGTATAAATATGTTGTTATAAACTTCACCAAAAACACGCGTTCATCGCTGCGATCACTCAAATCACCAAGTAAAAGGCTTTTAATTGATTTTTTTTTTTTTTTACAAAAAGTTAGGTTTAAAGAGTATATCAATAAACAACTTGTGTCAAATATTAAAGTATGTGTGTGTGTTCCAGAGTTTTTAAAAAAACACGCACTTTGCGACTACTTACGACGACGCGGTCTACAGTCACCGCGAATATATAAAACACCCCACTGAAGAGGTTTTTTCACAAAACCATCACACAAATTAAAATATAAACTCTACATTACTAAACAACTAGTGTCTGCTATTAAGTGAAATCTGTCTATGTATATGTTTAAGACTTCCTCAAAAACATGCGCCTTTCGCGACTTCACCACGGATATTGCGACGTTGTCGCGAATATAAAACATGTAAAGTAAAAAAAAACTGTGCTTATTAATCCACTGAAGAAAATACAAGGTTATAAAAATACACGTTATAGAGCCATTATAGATAGAAAATACTATTTAAAAACCTTAAAAATGTAATAAAAAATATCATAGGTTACATGGACGTTATAGTTGGGCAATAGAATTTAAAAAACCATAGAAATTCACTGAAAAAACCAAAGGTTACACGGACATTATAGTTAGAAATTAGCATTTAAAAAACCTTAGAAATTCACTGAAAAAAACAAAGGTTACAGGGTTGTTATAGTTAGGATATAGAATTTAAAAAAACATAGAAATTCACTGAAAAAACCAAAGGTTACAGAGACGTTATAGTTAGGCTCAGGTTTCACTCGTACAAAACCAGTGAAATTCAGCAGTTATAGTTAGCTTAGCTAACTATAACTTGCTCCCTCACAATGTACTGCCTATGACCTCACATATTACATCACTCATGACATGGTTTTTTCAGTGAAAGAAAAAATAAAATATATGTGAGTTCTTGGATGTTGCCATTACAGTGAAAAATACTAAATTGCAGACATCCCTTTTTAGGAAAGAAACCGCCGGAAATAGCATTTTACATGGGCACAGTTATCTTCCTATTCAATTGATTCAAAGCATACCCTACGGTGAATTTCTTAGGGGACGACGTAATTGCAGCACTGATGCAAGTTCTGCTAATGAACAGGGTGCCATGATACAAAGATTTAAAAAAAGAGGGTACTCTCAAAAGGTATTATCACAGGCCAGATCTAAGATACAAGGGCTGAAACAGGATGATGTTTTGTTCAAAAACGGGGGGCTAGAGGGCCCGCAGCAAGATGGCCGGACGAGAGTGCTGCTCTGCCGGCCGGAATCATTATCCGCTCATTATCAGTGGTAATGGCCAGCATCTGCATGCCAAAATGACAGATTCGTGCACCGGAAGGTAAACGTAACACAAAATTGCTGCTGGAAGTGAAGTGTGCCGAAGGAAGAAGGAGAAACGTCGATAACAAAAATCGGGACCAGGGAGCAAAAGCGAAACAAAATGGCGGAGCTGTACGGAGCCCGGACTGAGCTGGAGGCGTAGATCGTGCCGCCCGCAAGACACCGAAGAATCCCTGGTGAGGAGACGCTGATCCGGGAACGGCTGCCCAGACCGGAGCTGAAAGTACAATCCAGCGTTACCGTCTAACCGAAGGCAAGTGACGAGCGTGTGGGTGGCGATTCGAGTGGCCGCTGCCTGTGTGCTTGGTGCCGGGCCTAATAACAAGACGCCGCAGAGTGTATTGTGGGTGCAGTGCAGATAAAACACTGCAACCAGAAATGTAAACGAAGACACAGTTCAACCGTCAATGAAAGACACGCAACCCGAGGATTGCGAGACAAATCCCCCCCCTTCGGATTGCGACATTGCACCAAAGGTGGGCTATAGCATGGCAGAACGTTAACCATTTCTAATACTGCAATAATATAAAAATCAGCCGTAATAATACTTTATGCAGACAGCCAGAACGCACAAATATGTTATCCCCAGGAAATAATGGCGCGGAGGAGTGCAGGCATAGGGCATGTACTGAGCTGAAGTAATGTGATGGGCCTGGTATGCGCTAGTGTATGCACGCATATGCTGTGACAGAGGCAGGAATCAGAAATATTCTGTGCTGCGCCGAGTGCGTGTTTTCAATATTGTCCAGATCTGCTACGGATTGAACCTACCATAACTGCTGGCTTGGATCAGGGGCAGCTTCTTCCCTGTGTGTTAGTTGCAGTGCACCTACTGGTAGTGGATGCATGTGGACATATAGAGGACTCTGTTTCAATGTGACTGATGCGGATGCCTCCAGTAACCAAATTGTGAGCGGTGGAATACAAAAAGTCGGTGGATTGTCGACTGGGTGCCTTACTCCCAACAGTAAACATGGGCAAGGTCGACAAACAAGAGTCCAAACTGTCGTTTAATGCCCGCCGTACCCCTAGATCTACCGTGGCACACTCAGACACTGAACTCGAGACGGGACAGGCAGGGGGTCAACTATGGAGGCCACTTTAAACGCAATCCAGCAAAGCCTACAAGCTATCGATGGAAAGATCGACACCCTCACAATCAGAATGGACAATATGGCCGCCAAGCCAGACAAACAAGGCGTGCGCCTGGACAGTGCGGAATTGCGTATCTCCTCAGTCGAAGATGAGTCTAGTGCAACACTAAAAAAGTGCAGTGACATGGAAAAACTACTTGAAGTAATAAAAGCTAAGAACGAAGATTTAGAGGCGCGATCCCGAAGAAACAATATACAAATCATGGGGGTCCCAGAAAGTACAAATCCAGGCCGCCTCGAAGACTATGTTGAGGAAATGCTCAGAGAGGTGTTTGGCGCAGAGAACTTCTCCCAAATGCTCATCATTGAAAGGGCGCACAGATCACTTGCTCCAAAGCCGCCACCAGGAGCACCACCGCAGCCTATTGTGGCTAGAATTCTGAACTACAGAGACCGTGATACTGCACTAAGACTGGCAAGAGAGAAACAGCAGATTCACTACAAGGGAAATATGGTGACCTTTTATCCAGATTTCACTGTGGCGGTCCAGATGGCACACAAGGAGTTCGCTCCCGCCAAGAAGAAACTACGCGAGATGGAAATAACATATGCAATGCTGTACCCGGCAAGGCTGCGGATCACGCATGAAGGCAAGACGAGGATCTTCTCCACGCCGAAAGTAGCACAAGACTTTCTTAAACACGTGAAACTTAAAAAAAGAAATCCAGAAGGTTCTCCATCTCCTGCGCACTCTGAGTCATAGGATTTGGGGTGAGTCACTCAATCTGTTGCCCTCCCTGCCAGGGGGACCTAATATATGCAAGAAAAGTTAGTCATCTGCAATGGTGTGCAAGGGAGCCAAGTGGCATACTATGAGACTAATTTATTAGGACTGCCAAAGAGTGTTGTGATTAATCAGTAAGGGGAACTGGACTACTTTAACCATATATGCTGACTGGGAGGGTAATGTAGAGATGGTTTACAGAACTGTATGATAAACCAAGCTAGCAGAGTTCATGTTTATGCAAATGTGAAGGGGAGGAACTGCAGTACTTGTCAAACTCGAGTCCACCTTATTATAAAGTTGCAAGTTGATCTGATGAAACTGGTGAACTGGGGACTGGGTAGATTATGACATGGGTATTGCCATAGGTAATGTATCCATGCAACAAGAATGTCAAATAGAAGATTTACGACATGAGTGCCATATTTCCAAGATCATTCCAGCCACATCCGCCCCGCGGATGGGAGTGCGGGTATCTAGCCGCCACCTGAGTGTATTACCCAACAAAGTTAGAATGTTATATACAGTGGTTTTGTGGGTATGTCTTTGGCATGATTTGGATGCTAAAGTGGGTGGGGGGGTAAACGGTTTGAATGTTCTATCAGGCACACCACATTGTCATATATTAAAGAAGGAAGAGGAGACACATGAAATGAAATGAAATGAAATTCGTACTTGTAAAGCGCACTGCTACCCCAGCTGGGGTGTCCTGGCGCTATACGCATACCGCTGTGGAACCCTTCCTGGCTATTCCCTGTGAAATGTCCACTCCTGGGCACCCCCAAGGTGAAGCCAGGCATCCCAGCGCTGGTGGGGCTGTTGTGGAGATTAAGCAAGCTATTGCCCAGAGTTGCAGAGTGGGACCCATGATTAGAATAGGCACCGAGGCGAGAATTATCAGGTCCGAGGAAATTGAGCCCAAGACCCGCCGAGGCGGGAATTGAACCCTGGTCCCGGGCCAGATCTCTGCATCAGGGTCTGGGTCTGCCGCTCTAACCATTGAGCCACACTTCTCCACATAGGACCTATATTACCCAAAGAAACAGATTGCTTGTACATACAACATATCCATGTATATATAAGACGCAATATATACCCATGCAAGACAGATCTATCAATAGAAAGCAGAGACAACATATCACCAATACGATTGCTCACTTGGACAGACATCAGGTAGAAATAGCCATGTTGCAAGAAACCCATCTAACAAAATCAAAAACGGGTGAACTTAGTAGGAGATGGGCTGAAGCCACCATAACATCCTCGTACTCCTCATATGCAAGAGGTGTTAGAATCCTCATAACAAAAGGGGTACAATTCACGATAGAGCACACAATTACGGATGAACAAGGGAGATACATAATAGTCACCGGAATACTAAGAGGCTCACAAATAGGATTAGTAAATACCTATGGTCCAAATGTGGATGACCCGGAATTTTATATAAATATATGGAGAAAATTACGGGAGCTACCAGAGATGGAAATACTATGGGGTGGAGACCTGAATGTATCGCTCAATGAGGATTATGACAGGTCAGGTACTACGACTGAACACCGTAAACAAACAGCCAAAGCAATACTAAATGGTATGGCTGAATTCAGGATGGTAGATATATGGCGACTGCGCAACCCACTAACGCTAGAAAGCACACACACATCTACAGCACACAGCAGTTGGTCACGGATTGATTATTGGTTAACGACGGACGCAGCTAGCACCTGGGCACGCAAGGTTAGACATCTCCCAAAAACGCTATCAGACCACAAACCGGTACTGCTTTCTCTAGATATCCCGACTTATATGCCCCCACCATATGTATGGAGGTTTAACGCCAAAGCTCTGCTAGATCCACTATACAGTAACACAATCAGAAATGCAGTAGACGAGTACTTCCAGTTAAATAAGAACTCAGTGGAAGACGCAAGTTTACTTTGGGAAGCATTTAAGACTACCATACGAGGGATATGCATTAGCACAAATGCGGGGATATTGCGAGACATACGCACACAATTAGAGAAGTGTGAAAACACTTATCAAAAGAGTAGAAGGGGAATATGAACGCACGCATAAATTAGAAATCTTAGGAACCATTAGAGACGAACTAACTAATTATAAAGAACTAGCGGACAGCGAAATTAAATATTTGACACAACGACAAACAGCTAGAGCATTCGGTGAGGGAGGCAGGCCGGGTCGCGTACTGGCACAAAAGATACGCGCTGAACGTAAGGCACAGACAATCATAAAAATAAAAGATACAAAAGAGATAACACACTATTACACCAAAGGTATACTAGGAGCATTTGTAGAAACATATGGTGAACTCTACGCCACACAGGATACAGCGGACATACAGGAAATCACGAACTACCTTAATGACATAGCAATAGCATGGCTATTGGATGGCCAAAGGGAATACCTGGCACAGCCAATCACAGTAGAAGATGTAAAAGAAGCCATCAAAACACTACCTAATGGTAGGGCTCCTGGGCCCGATGGTTTCACATGTGAATTCTACAAAGAATATGCAGAACTGCTAAGCCCATACTTAGTGGAAATGTACGAAGATGCTTATACCAAACAAATTCTACCGCCAACACTACGTGAAGCACTGTTGATTACACTATTGAAGCCTGACAAAGTCCCAGAGAGATGTGAGTCGTATAGACCACTATCTCTCATCAACACTGACGCAAAAATATTAGCCAAAATCATAGCCACAAGATTGCAACCACTCCTGCAGAACCTTATTTTACCAGACCAATCCGGATTCATACCGACAAGATCCACAGCACACAATATACGTACCATATTTGCTTTATTACATCAGCTGAATCCTTAACTAGAAGCGGCGGCAGTACTACTGGACGCCGCTAAAGCTTTTGATTCAGTGGAGTGGACATACTTATTTACGATTTTGCAAAGAATGGGAATGCCCATTATACTGTTGCAGTGGATAAAACTATTATATACAAAGCCAATATCGGGCATTAAAGTTAACAGGCACATTTCAGGCGCAATACAAATACAAAGAGGTACAAGACAAGGGTGTCCATTGTCACCCTTACTCTTCGTTATTGCGTTCGAACCGCTTGCATGCAAAATTAGGCAGCACCACGCAGCCAATGCATTGAAATGCAGCCAGCGCCCCATAAGTATTTCTTTATATGCAGACGATATGGTTTTATACGTGTGGGACCCTAGAACTAATTTATCGCCACTGCTGAGGGAATACATTAAATTCGGGAGACAATCTGGTTTGCACATTAATTGGAGTAAATCCACAGTAGTCCCATTGACGGAAATCACACAACCACACCATATGGAATTCCCCTTATCCTGGCAGGAGGATCGAGTTAAATACTTAGGGATATGGATCCACAGAGACACAGCCACGGTAATAAAAGCAAACTATGGGGTGGCGATAGATAACTCGAAACACAAGTCAACAGATGGACTCAACTACCATTATCTCTGGCAGATAGAATAGCCATCATAGAGATGGTAGTGCTACCCAAATTCTTATATTTATTCAATAACGCCACCAGCCCCAGTTTTCAAGAGGTTAACAGCAAATGCAACAAGACTAATCTGGGCAGGGAAGCAAGCGCGTAACGATTTACAAACTGTGACACTACCATATGCACAAGGGGGATTTGAACCGCCAGACTTATTGCTAAATTACTTATGCGCACAAGCACAATATGCGCACTACTGGTTCCACCCAGTACGATTTATGCCACACTTAGCGGTTGAGGATGGTGATGCAAATCCTAATCCACCTAGTAGTATATTGACACACCAACGAACACATGTGACAAAATAAACACAATACAATCAACAAATTTAGCGTGGCAACGTATGGGGAAATTGGCGCGCAAACTACCACTACACGCACCAGCAATGCCATTAAAACAACACCCGTTGATCTCTGTGACGCAAGATAAGGGCAGCATGGATCTATTGCAACAGGTAGGCTTAGGGACAATGGGAGATCTCTATAAAGATGGTATATTCCTTGAACCAAGTGATTTAAATTATATAAGCAATCAGTCACTACTATTTAAATTTACATATCACAGACTGAGAGGAGCAATCAAAAACTTATATCCAACCTTCCCAAACGAACCGCCTGCGCTGTTACCATTACAAATGATAATCACTAATTCAGATAACACACACATAGTAACGACATTGTACAAGTCCATACAGGCCGAAATAGCAAGAGGCACTGGCAATGCTGCTGCACATTAACAGAAATGTTAACCCAAAACGGAAACCTACGCATTATACACTATAAATACCGACACCAAATATATCATACACCAGTAAAACTACAGAAATATGGGCTGCGAGAAGATGCAAACTGCTGGACGTGCGGGGTGGATAATGCTGATTTCTTACATCTGGCATGGCATTGTGGCAAAGTCAGATCATACTGGGTAAATGTTACAGGTCTCCTAAGCTGCATGTTAGACTGTAAAATAGAATGTTCCATACGAGTCTGTCTGCTGGGCTTTGTAAAACAATTGCAATCAGTCAAACGTAATTTTTGTGCGATAGCGCTACTATTGGCAAAGAGAAGAGTGTCGATGCATTGGGACAGTAAAAAGTTTCTTACAGGCAAGCGCTGGATAATGGACATGGTGTATTGCAGGGATACTTTGAAAACATATGAAGAAGAACTCTCAACAACGTCAAAACCTAAGGATTTCTGGGAACCACTAACAACCTATTTGAGAGCTAATCCAGAAATGGTAAATGAGTCTGATGCGTGAGCACAAATATTCCAGGAGAGGACAATCAGATACAATACTAAGATGTAAAAGTATAATAATGCTGAATATGTACTATGCACTGTTGTGATGATATATGATAATGCCTGAGATGTTTGTTATATGTGTTTTAAAGGAATCAATAAAAACGTTATTAAAAAACAAAATGTTTTGTTCAAAAACACTCACAGCCAGATTAAACAGACACATACGCCACCAAGGTTAATTACCACTTATAATAAGAGATCCAATCAATTTAAACGTATTTTGACACGTCATTGGGGTTTGTTGAAATCTGACCCAATAATTGGCACGACAATAGGAGATTCTCCCCTTGTAACTTATAAAAAACCAAGATCTCTGAGGGATATGCTGGTTCATAGTTTTCAAGAAATGGCACTATCGGTCTCCTGGATAGGAGAAAGAGGAGGATTTTATACTTGCAGTGCCTGTAGAGCCTGCAAAAATAGCCGGAGTTGTAAGAGTTACAGAACCCAGAATGGGAGATCAAAACCTATCCGCAAGTTTATTACGTGTACTTCGGATTTCACCATATATGTCTTGAAATGCCTGTGTGGCTTAAGATATGTTGGTAGTACTAAATTACCTCTAAAGGTGAGAATACTCCAACATTTACGGGCTATAACCAATGCAGATTTCAGCTACCCAGTGGTGCGAAATTTTCAAGCTATGCATGATAGCAATAGCGATCTGATGAGATTTTTTTGGTATTGATCGCATCCTGAAACACACCAGAGGTGGCGACAGGAAAAAACAATTGCGGATTTTGGAGCTGAGATTCAATATTGACCTCAACACTAAAATACCCAATGGCATGAATAGCAGCGAGGAATTGGCAACACATTTTGGTAGATAGAATTAACCTTTTTTCATGTCTGCCTTTCTATGCTATATATTTTAATTCACTGATTTTTTTCACCTAGCTTTCACTCATGTGGGCACCTTTTTAGTTTAGGGTGGTTCCTATTACCCAATGCTATATGGGCATTGGCCCTTGACTGTCAAGTTACAATTAAAAATGTTTTTTTTTTTAATTAAACAAATTGAAAATTAAAAAATTGGGAGTTATCTGTCATGAATTGAGTGTGGTTCCGGTAATTTTGGGGCCCTTGATTGTCAAAGTTATAATTTGAGAAATTGGAAATTATCTGTCATAAACGATGTGTGGTTCCTGCAAATTTAGGGGCCACTATATCTTATGATTTAAATCTGAAAACATCTGCCATAATTAAGGTTGTTTGAGATGTACTGCATTTTTGGCAGTGGATTTTGTTATTTGATATTGAATTGATGTGGCAGAACCCTGGTATTGTTACATAATAATGAGGGTAGTAATTTTATACCTTACGGATGAGTTATGATAATGGTAAATGGCGATAGGTACCTCCTTGGTTTGTAAATAAATCAGGTGGTGTTTCATTCATTTACCCGATAATTGCGCTTTACAGTAGTCACATAGAGTTGGGAATACATCGTTTACGAATTGTCTAAAATGATTATCTGTCATAGTAAAATGATGGTTCGAGTTAAGAATTACTGTTTATTTAAATTTAATCTAAAGATTCAATTAATGCGTATAACAATCATGAATTGTCACCATGCAATGATTTCTATTTGAGTTTGTTTACATATATCGTCAAGGAAGTGTTTTTTCGATGTTTATGAGGATCTGTGACTATTTCTACGGTGGGTGGAACACATTGTGGAAACTTGACAAAGGCTTCATTGCTGAAACGCTTTGTTTTGCACAATAAATGGTTGTGCTCTCACTTGTTATGCAGCATCCGTCATTCCTATATTTGGATTGGATTTGCTTTGATATATATATATATATATATTATCTACTGGCGGTCGCCAGTAGATAGTTATAGTTAGGACCTATTTTGGATAGGAAATCCGCAACATTCTATTTGAAATAACTTTGGCGCCGGATGACGAATCTTCGCGAAATTTTCAAAACTCGTGGGGCGCTCCGGTCCGCTCCTATCCTGATAGTCTCGGGGTGATTCGTCAAGTGGGGGCCGAGAAAAAAGGAATTACACCAAATTTGGCAAAAAGGTAGCCCTTGGTTCAGAGTCGTGCCTTTTGCTTAAATGGTGTAAATCCGTTCAGTAGTTCCTGAGAAAATCAAAAGTAAAATCACATATATATCTATGGCCGCGTAGGGTCGGCGTACCCTCCCGATCACGAGCTGCATGCTAATTGGCTGTCAAGAGGCTGTCAACACTCCAAATCAGGAAGTGTTGGCAGCCATTTTGTGCCTCGGTAGAACCGAGGCACAGAAACAAGTCGCAAAACGCAAAAATAGGGCAGGGTAGAAACACCCTGACCCCCTAGGTCTGCTCAGGGGGTCCCACAAGGACCCCCTGGGCAGAAAAAAGCATTTAAAAAAAAAAAATCGGCGGGATGCGCTTAGGGTGCGCGGATCCCGCCGTGATAAAAAAAAACGAAGCGCGGTCTCCCGCGCTTCGATGGTATTACGCCGCCGGGTGGGCCAAGTCCCGGGGGCATGCGGGGGTTTATTATTAATATGTGGGGGGCCTCTAAGGCCCCCCCAAGCCCCGGGGACCGCCACCCCCCGGGGCTTTAAAAAAAAATGGTGCGGGAGGGCTCTCGGCCCTCCCGCATCCCCGGGGACCGCCACCCCTTGGGGCTTCTTTTTTTAAAATTAGAAGTGCCTGTGTGGCGGGGCTTCAGCGCCCCCACACGCCCCGGGGACCACCACCTCGCTGGGGCACTAACAAAATAAATGTGTGGGTCCGTTTCGGACCCCCGAAGCCCCGGGGACCACCACCTCCCCGGGGTTATGTAGAAGTTGGGAGGGGGGCCGCCCGGCCCCCCTCCTGGAGCCTGTGGTGGCCCTGGGGACCGCCACCCCCCAGGGCCGGCTCCTGCAGTGTCCCGGGGTGCCTACCCCCGGGACACTGCTGTTTGCAATGGCAGGACGGGAGCCGCGCGGCTCCCGTCCTGTCATTGCAAACTGCGAGAGCAGGGAAACCTGCTCTCGCTTCAATGAAGCAAAGCAGATTGCTTTTCCATAAGGGGAGCTGCATGTCAGCAGCTCCCTTATGGAAAAGCAATGCCGGCTCCCGCAGGACGCGGCGAGCCGGCGGGACCGTGCGGGGATTGGGGACCCCCCCACGGTCCCCAACGAGTGGCCAGGCCCCGGGGGATGGGGTCCCCGGGGCCATTAGTGGCCCGGGAGGGGGGCCACGCAGCCCCCCTCCCCCCCAAATTTTTTTTTTTTTAAAACGTAAAGGCCGGCCTTGGGGGATGGGGTCCCCGGGGCCTTAAATGGCCTGAGGAGGGGGCCACGCAGCCCCCTCCAAATATATATTTTTTTTTTAAAAGAGGGCATGCCCCGGGGATGGGGTCCCCGGGGCCAATAGAGGCCCAGGGAAGGGGGACCACGCGGCCCCCTTCCCGTTTTTTGTTTAAAAAAAAAAATCATCAGGCCCCGAGGGATGGGGTCCCCGGGGCCTAAAGTGGACCGAGGGAAGGGGGGCCACGCAGCCCCCCTCCCCATACAAAAAAAAAAGAAGAAAAAAAAGACCGGCATCGTGCCGGAGGCCCCGCCCCCTCTCTGCAGCAGTCTGCAAACGCGCCCCCTGGCGCGCTGTAAGAAGGGGAAGTAATTCCCCTTGAATACTGGGGGTCCCTGGGGGCCAACTAGCCCACCAGGAACCTCCAGTATGCGCCAGGGGGCTGCGTTGCAGAGAGGTGTACAGAGGCCACGCCCCTTTTTACACCTCTCTGCAACGCAGCTCTGTGGCGCTTTCTGGACGTACCTGGTGGACTAGTTGTCCCCCAGGGACCCTCAGGATTCAAGGGGACTTAATCCCCCAACTTAAAACACGCCACGGGGCGCGTTTGCACAGTGGTGAAGGGAGGGGGCGGGGCCTGAGGTGACGTGTGCAAACAGGCCCCGTGGCGCGTTTTAAGATGGGGAATTAAATCCCCTTCAATCCTGAGGGTCCCTGGGGGACAACTAGCCCACCAGGTACGTCCAGAAAGCACCACAGAGCTGCGTTGCAGAGAGGTGTAAAAGGGGCGTGGCCTCTGAACACCTCTCTGCAACGCAGCTCCCTGGCGCATACTGGAGGTACAGGGTGGGCTAGTTGGACCCCAGGGACCCTCATGATTCAAGGGGACTTAATCCCCCAACTTAAAATGCGCCACGAGCGCGTTGCACAGTGGTGAAGGGAGGGGGCGGGGCTTGAGGTGACATGTGTGCAAACAGGCCCCGTGGCGTGTTTTAAGTTGGGGGGATTAAGTCCCCTTCAATTCTGAGGGTCCCTGGAGTCCAACTAGCCCACCAGGTACCTTCAGTAAGCACAACAGAGTTGCGTTGCAGAGAGATGAAAAAAGGTGCGTGGCCTCGGAACGCCTCTCTGCAACTCAGCTCTGTGGTCCTAACTGTAGGTACCTGGGGGGCTAGTTGGGCCCCAGGGACACTCAGGATTCAAGGGGACTTAATCCTGCAACTTAAAACGTGCCACAGGGCGCGTTTGCACACGTCACCTCAGGCCCCCCCTCCCTTCACCACTGTGCAAACGTGCCCTGTAGCGCGTTTTAAGAGGTAGTTTTAATCCCCCTGCCCTATTATGTACTAGGGACTTACAGAGGAGGTCATGCTAATCACAGGGGTACCCCAACGCATAGTGTTCCCTAGTGTATGTAGGTGTTTTCACTGTATTCTAAGTGTGTTTTAGCATAGCACTGGCTCTGGTTAGTCAGAGTCAGTTACCACCAGTACACATCAGAAAAAGTTGTGGGCACAGGATGATTTTGGAACAAGGCCTCTTTCTGCTCCTCTGTTGGTTCTTTCTGCACATCTTTGGCTTCTTCCTGCACATTTCTTCGTCTTTGTGGACTTCTGTTGCTTCTTTCTGCATTTCTTTTGCTTCTTTCTGTGCGTTTTTTCTTCTTTCTTCACATGTCCTACCTCTGTAGGCATAGTTAGAAACTAGCATTTAAAAAACCTTTGAAATTCACTTAAAAAACCATAGGTTTCAGGCACGTTATAGATAGAAATTAGCATTTAAAAAACCTTTGAAATTCACTGAAAATACCATAGGTTTCAGACACGTTATAGTTAGAAATTAGCATTTAAAAAACCTTAGAAATATATACACACATCATCATACATTAAAATTTGCATGAATACATAAGCAAACACATGGAAGCAAAAGAGGCTCCCCTTATTGAAATAATTGGTGTAGTAAAACCAGTCCAACCGCTGCATCACTGCACTGTGTCGATTCCAGGTAATAAAGCTGCATGAATTATATGCACACCCTTCCAAGTCGCAGCACAACATATCTTCCCAGAGGCAATTCCGCAAACTAAGTAGTTGAGGTTAAAACCTCAATAGTTGAGTGCACCCTGGTTTGCCCTGTGAGGGACTTGTCAGCTTTTGAGTGGCAGAACCGGATTGCAGCTGAAATTCATCAAGCAATGGTTGTCATTGTGACTGGAGCCCCCTTACGAGTGTGTCCATCTGAGTCCAACAGTTGGTCCGTTCTCATGAGTTGTTTAGTGCGATGTAAGTAGAATTTTAGACATAATTTGAAACCTAGCGTATGAATAGATCTCTCTGCTTGTAATGTTGGATTGAGGAAGAAAGTCTAAAATATTATAGGTTCAATGAGGTAAAATCCGAAGGGACCTTGGGAAAAAAAATGTGGATTGGTTTTGAGAAGTACTAAATTGCAGAGGCGCAAGAAGATTTTTGAGTTGAGCAAGCCTATATCTCCTCTACACTCCTAGTCAGAGTGAGTGCGAGTAACAAGGCGACCTTCCATGTGAGAAATATGAGGTGGGCTCTGTGAATGGGTTCGAATTAACTCTTCATGAGTTGAGATAGAACTATGTTTCGGTGCCAGTCCGGGGAAGGAGCCCTTACTGGAGGAAAAAAATCTGAATAATTCTTTCATGAACTGTTTGATGATTCTGCAAGAGCAGAAAGACAGAAAATGTGATGAGCATCTATATCTTGATATTGCTGCAAGCCGAACCCTAACAGACACATGTACCCACCGTAACTGAGCTAACGAGAGGAGATAAGGTAGTTATCTGCCAGATTATGCTAGTAGAGGATGTAGGTTCCATTTCTGGCACCATAGGCAGAACCGTTTCCATTACGGTTTTCATGTCTTTATCGTGGCTTCCACATTGACTTGAAGAGAATACACCTCCAGTGCTGAGGAACATTGAGATCTTTGAATTCATAGAATTTAGAAACCATGTGCATAAGAGGAGAGAAGTAGGGTCAGGATGAAGGACTTGGCCTTAGTTCATCATCAAAAGTTTACAGGATGTTGGAAGGTGAATGTGGTTGTATTCTGATGATAGGAGAAGCTCTGCGAACCAGTGCTGCATGGGCCACCTGCGGGCTATCAGGATGAGACGACACCGCTCCACTTTCCTTTTGCTGAAAACTTATGGTATTAAAGGAATCGGGGGAAAAGGTAAGTATAGATCCTGGACCATCTGTTGAAAGGCATTCCCTCACGATCCTGGATGTGGATGCCGACTTGCATAGAATTGGCATTCACGGATTTCGTTTGTTGCAAAGAGATCTAGAGCCAGTTTACCCCAGAACAAGAAGATCATATTTAACACTGACTGACTGATGAAACTTCCATTTGTGGAGGCTGTTTTATTGCATACTGGTGGTATTGTCTGTGCGAACTAACACCGAAGACTGCTATAATTGGCAGAAAGCATGGAGACTGAGTTAGATGGCTTTGAGCTCCACGCAATTGATATGTATGCTCTTTTGACATAGAGACCACTTTCCTTGAATTTGCAGGTTCTGTAGACGACCACCCCAGCTCTCCAGGGAGGCATACGAAGTGATGAATTTGAGGTAAGAACATGAGGCCCTCTGACAGGAGGGAGGTCTGGGACCACCAGGCTAGAGCTTCCATCATACTTGTGTGATGATCACCAGGCCCTTGAACAATTCTCTAGTTTAAATCAATTGTTTTTGTAGCTGTTCCTGTAAGGCTCTCATTTTCAGGCATGCAAGAGGAATCATATTGATTGCTGAGGACATGATGCTCAGAAGCTAACGGAACAGAAGCACTGAATATATGTATATTTTTTTTAGTTCGAGATTCAACTCCTAAACCCATCATTGCTTGTCTTGGGATAGAAAGTCTTTGTCTTGGACAGTATCTAGTGTTCAGGCCCAGGAACAGTATGTTCTCGAATGGAGGAGTTGATGATCTTTGATAATTCACAATGAGACCTAGTTTGTGAAGCAACTTGAGGCAAGCCTCTTTGGTCTTGAACACTTGAAATGCCATTGGTGTTTTTATCAACCAGTTGGCAAAGTAGGGGAATACCTGATTCAATACAATTCTCTAGTTTAAATCAATTGTTTTTGTAGCTGTTCCTGTAAGGCTCTCATTTTCAGGCGTGCAAGAGGAATCATATTGATTGCTGAGGACACATGCACATGCACAGAAGCTAACGGAACAGAAACACTGAATATATGTATATTTTTTTTAGTTCGAGAGCCAACTACTAGAGCCATCATTGCTTGTCTTGGGATAGAAAGTCTTTGTCTTGGACAGTATCTAGTGTTGCGGCCCAGGAACAGTATGTTCTTGAATGGAGGAGTTGATGATCTTTGATAATTCACAATGAGACCTAGTTTGTGAAGCAACTTTAGGCAAGCCTCTTTGGCCTTGGATACTTGAAATGCCATTGGTGTTTTTATCAACCAGTTGGCGAAGTAGGGGAATACCAGATGACTTTCCTTCCTGAAAAAAGCTGCCACAGGGCAAGGCAGTAGGTAATAAAATGGAGAAAGCTGATCTGAAGCCATCGTAGACAAACGTCATAGATAAGGCCATCGTGGGTGAGGCAATCGTAGATGAGACGGTTCGTAGATGAGGCCATCATAGACGAGGCTGTTGTAGACTACTGTCGTAGATGAGGCCGTCGTAGATGACCGTCATAAATTAGGCTGTCATAGATGACCGTCATAGATGATGCCACCGAAGATGAGGCCATCGTAGACGAGGCTGTCATAGACGAGGCCGTCATAGGTGAGGCAGTAATAGTAAACATGGTTGTGGTCACCGACATTGTCATTGTAATAGTTGTTAACAATGATTATGACTGTAGTTTTGCCTTAGACGCCTCACTGTCAGGTTATGAGGATTTCCCCGATATAGTGTCAGGGCTGAAGAGGGAGTTGTAGGGTCTGCCTCTCAGGAAGTTTTTTTTAATTTTATCTCTCTCTCTGAGAAGTGCCTTTATGCCTTTCCTGCGCACCTTCTGGAGTCTCTTGGCGCGATCTCTCCCTTTGACCTCTCCTGTGGGGTGAAGGAATCCTCACTGTCCTCATCGGAAGTGACAGATTTATGTTTCAATAGTCCCAATAATAGCCTCATCTTTCTGAACGTGAGAGTTTTTGAGGAAAAGTTTTGACATATTTTATAGTCCATTACCTTGTTTTCTGTTACACTGACATATTAGTGCCAGGATCAAAGAAATAAAATATATTTGGATGATCCAAAAAGAACTAATAGCTGAAGAAACTGAGCAGAGCTCAGGGAGACTCCCTTCACACAACGTGTGGTAGACAATCTGAGGGACATAGCCTCTGTTGGGAGTGTTCTAGAGGGTGCTGTCGCCCGATTGATTATAGTTCAACAGTAGTTCTTCTTGTACTTGCTCCATATAATCTAGTCTTCGATCTCTAGGGAGCTCTTCGGCAATGGTGTTCAAAGATTTCCAAAAAGGCTCAATCCTAACACCCTAGAAGGCTGTGCTCCTAGCAGTTTTGAATGTCTTTGGATCCACACCATGTCATGAGTGACACATTGAACACTAGATTGCTAACTAATCCTGCACAAGCTCACCTCCTGGGCTTATATATAGAAATCATCTAACCAACATGGAAATCCGGAATCAACTTAAGTAGAAACTGGGATGAGGCCTCATTACTACTGTCTTATTATAGAACACGGTGTAAGGTTCCTGGCTACATAAAGCTTAAATATCGCTGACCGTATGAGGTGAAGTTATAGCTACCTGGAATGCATCTTTCCAAGTTAGATGTTTTAAATGTGACTTATGTATATGCTCAAATGGTGAACCCATGGGCTTAGAAAAGATAATGTTAAACTCCAAAGATTAAAGGAGCACCTAATAGGGGAAAGACGTCTCATGTGCCCTCTAAGAAATCTTTCCTCACTGGTATTCTAAAGAAAAAAGTTTGTGAAGGAGATTTCCTATAGGCAGTAAAAGGCGCAAGGTGTACCCTGATTGAAGGAAAGTGCAACCCAGCTCTTGCTAAATGGTTAAGATAAGAGAATACCACTGCTTGACATCTGGAAGAAAAAAAGTTGTTTTTGATTGACAAGATGTAAAACCTCTTCCATTTGAAAGTGTATGATCGTCTGATAGACTGACCCCTTTACCTCTTTCAAAATGTCCATACAATCTTGAGGCAAATATAAATGCCTGTATTGTATGCGTTCAAGAGCCAGACCGCTAGGTACAACAGTGGAAGGTTGAGATGTAAGATCTGACCCTGAACTTGCAGCAGCGATCTGGTCTGCATGGCAGGCTCTTGTGTGGTTACCCCAACAGGTGTAGAAATCTGTAAAACATCAGTGGAATGGCCACTCCTTAGCTATGAGTATTTTTCTGGCTTTGAAGTAGGACAGCTCAATTAGTACTGCTGGGATCTACAGGCTCGGTGGAAAGGCATAAAGAAACACCCCTAACCAGTCTATCAAAATGGCATCCCCCAATCCCTGCCCAAACACAAGATGATAGTACGAAAAGTCATAGTCTGAGCATTAATTGTTTTCTGCATCTGGAAATAAATTGAACTGTGGAAATCCTCAATTGTGAAAGACGTCTTGAAGAGCTTTGTTGTGCACAATGCACTCGTGATTTTCTTTAAAAACCCACTGAGTCTGCCTTTGCATTCAGTACCTCTGGAAAGTGAACAGCTGTGATCAGCAAGTCCCTCGCTACAAGCCATTTGTAGCTCATTTGAGCTTTCAGGAAAAGTAGTATGGAATGAGTCCCTTATTGCTTGTTCAGACAGTACATTGTTGTTGTCTTTATGAGGTACTTCATCTTGACGGATGGGAGAAAATACTTTGGATCGAGATGGACCACTCTCAAATCTAGCAGGTGGATGTGTTAAGACATCTTCTTTACTGACCATGTTCCCTGAACTTGAAGTTGGTCCATATAAGCACTTCATTCCAGAGGAAAGGCGCCCGCGACAACTATCTCTGTTGGGATTGATGAAAAAGGACGCCCTTCAACAAGTTCTGAAGATGGCACCACCACAGGAATGACTGAAATGGGAAAGGAGTGAGTTTGCCTTCCTAAGAAAAATGCAAGAGATCATCAGTCCTAGCAGAGACAATATCTGGTGTGCCGTTGTATAAGCAGTTTGTAGTAAATTATGACATTTCATGCCGACAGGTGATACTCTTTCTTCCAAAAGATACATTCTTGCGGCCTGAGCATCCAAGATTGCACCTAGATAGTGAACTGACTGAACTAAAACTAAAATTAAATTCTTGTCATAAAGAAGGAACCCCAGGCGGCCAAGAATCCTCAAAGCCATATGATAATGACTTACAACTTTCTCCGACATTGTAGCCTTCATTTACCAATCATCAACCTCCATCTAAGAGGGCCTAAGAAGGAATATTATAATGCAAATTGTCTCTCCAAAGGAGTTGTCAAGGAGAGGTACCCAACACCAAAACCCATGCCGACTATGTTAATCTGTGAGATTCCATGTAACAAAATACCAGTCTACAGGCTGTAATCGGCTGAGTGTCCGGCAGACAAGATGTTCACTTCCACCGCACAAACTCTGCAGCACAGAGAATGTGAATATTCAAGGCATACAGGGAGAAAATGCTTCTGGTACAAGCGCCAGAAGCATTGTCTTTTAAAAGAAAACGTCAGAAGGGGTGAAAAGAGATTCACTCACATCCAGAGTTCTTTTCTGTTTTTGTTTACTGAGACGTGCAGGACACACAGTGTGCTGACATCACAGTAAAGCATGCACAACTTTGCGCCCCCCCCCCTTAACGATCTGTGCAAGAAAGGTACCACAGGACAATAACCCCTTTCCAGCAGTACATCTCCCAAGTGGATCCCTGACTCAAGATCACCCTGAGACCACGATCCCCAAGCAGAGTCCAACCTGCGGCCCCCCTGGCCATGGCCAAGTTCTCCTCTTACATCCCTTTCCCCTCCAGCCAACAAAAAAGTTTTCAAGCCCGCCTGAGGGGGAAAAGGGGACTCCTTACCTTCAATCATCCCTTGAAGGGGGTGGGGGGGGTTCATAGGGTGGAGAACCCACTAGACACCAGGAAGTTATTCGGATCTAAACAAAAGAGGGGAGTTCAACTGGCACACCATGGCATCGGACCATACCCCCAACCCTGAAAGAGGCACTACAGCTTTTCTGCCCCAGGGGCCATAATTGGGTTTTATCTTAATCTGCTGTCCCCCCCATGATAAGTGAGGAACTTTTTTTTCTTTTGGACATAGTTTTCACAAATTGTTCCACAGAGAGGGGGCAATCATTATTTCCTCTCACTTGCTATGGTGAGTGGCTGCTCTATTCGGGCTTCGAGTCAGTCAGCAACCAGGAAACCCTCCGATCCCTGGGTATTTCTTAAATCTAGAGACCAAAGCGAACCCATGTTGGAGTGGAGTGGAGGCTAAGTTTTCTTTCCCAGAATGCCCTGCAAAACTAAATTTTAGGCTAAAATTATGTATTTTCCACACAATTCTGGGAGGGGA
Source organism: Calotriton arnoldi (assembly GCA_963921515.1). Lineage (NCBI taxonomy): Eukaryota > Metazoa > Chordata > Amphibia > Caudata > Salamandridae > Calotriton > Calotriton arnoldi. Next base: position 2,422,106 of record CAWUFW010001745.1, read on the forward strand.
AGTTTTGGAATCTGCGGAGAAACGAAATTCCTACGACTCCGCTCACAATTCTCCTAATAAAAACAGTCCACACTTCTGTGGCCGGGCACACGACTGGAAAGGTCCCAAAAGTCAACATTGAGACATCAAATTTTCGCCATCAAACTCGACCCATTCAAATATAAACAATATTAATCAACCTACTGTTAAAAAGCAATTTTATTAAGCATTTATGACAAACACCAGCTTCCTTACCCCAGCTGTTGCCACCGGGAGGGGGTTGGCAGTGTAAAGGCTTCGTTTTCCATCATAAACTGGTCTGCGGTCTCCAAATATCGTGACTTTAAAATGATGGACCATGGAATCAACAACCTCCCTGTAAAACATGAATGTTAGTTACACCAACAATTAAACATTTCTACATAACTACAATTCTAAGAGAGCATGTCTGTGTACTACACAATGCAGAACAACTGCCATATGTGGGACCAGACTTCATTTAAGGAAGGGGAAAAAAAACTGCAGCACAGAAGCATATGGATAAAGAAAAAGACTGTTCCTGCAATTTCTCTACACATTGATCGTGACAGCAAATAAGTACAACTGGTGGTGGCTGGTGATAGTAGATTAAGCGAAGAATCAGGTCCAGGAGTCTAGGGTGGGAGAAGTGAGATCGATGCTGAATTCAACTATTTATATTTTTACAAGTTAGGGATGTTGTCATTTGCAGGTGATACATTCAGGCACTAAATAGATGGACGTGCACCAGCAGCACACATCTGGTCTAAATAGAAGGTACGACGGAACAACTCATGACTTTAACACGCATGTCTTGTTTACAATGCAATGTCTTTACCACACATATACCTTTACCACGCATCCCTTTGCACCATAAGGTAAATATATGATACGGTATGTGAAACCCACATAGCAGAGCTAACTATAACTTGCACCCCCACTATGCACAGCTTATGACCTCACATATAACAGTCATGACATGTTCTATGTAAACAAAAAAGGAGGGGGAGAGCCGGTATAACCCTCTAGAGCCTAGGCTACACCACAAGAAAACAACAATGATGAACAAGGCTCTAGCAGGATAGATCAATAGAAATCAAATAAGAGGTAGACTTATTATTTGTTGCCTCAATGGTGCAAATGACACCCTTTGGGATTGAATCATTATTACTCTTATAATCTGTGTTCAATTTATAATGGAGGCATTGCTGTGCTGCAGAAAAGGAGGACACCGGCAACAACAGTAATTCTTTCACCAAAATTTACTCATTCTAATTTGGCTTTCATACTTTACAGTATAAATCAACGCAAAATGATCTGAGAAAGCGTAAATATTTAGGTAGACAGTGTATCTGCAATGACTGACAATAAACCTTTGTTGATAGTGCAAAAGAATAACCGTCTCCAGGTAGGAGCGCCTAATTACAGTAGACCTGCTGGTACAGTGCACAACTATATTGCATAGGACTAGGACTTTAACATAGGTCTATCGAAACATTTGAATTATATGTTTGTTCTTCTCATTAGGGGCTGATCCTGAATGATGTAGGTCGACGTGTTTAAGCCTTTTGCTTTATGGCCTCTTCAGAACTTTGCGGAAATTATGTCACCCAAACTTAAAATAAAAAGATTCTATCAGTTGGTTGAAATATGCTCTAATACAAATAAAAACTAAATTAAAAGAAAGAAAGAGGCTGGTGTGTGCTGTCTGCACATCCTGCCCATGTGTTAATAGACTCAGTGACAGACATGCAAACCATGAACTTCAGTGGTCACCAGGGAAAGTAATTAAGTGAATTTCAAATATAAAAATAAAAATGAAAAGCAGAACCAAGGTTCTGTGGCTAGCAGTGAAAATTGAGAGAAGGAAGTTGCACCTCGCAGATGTTAGACTCCAAATGTTTGTTACCAAGATGGTCGGTCCCATACAAAGGGGTTCTCAATTTGATGATTATATAAAATATAAAACATGGCCTGAGTGCTTAAATGCCGCTTACCATCACACCCCCATAGGACAGGCTATCAGGATGAAGGACGAACGAACATATTAGTGAGTCACACTAAAAGGGTTAAAAAGGGACAAACTATTTGAAAAAAGAAATGAAAAAGAACTAGCTGTATGTGCGGCTCAAACTTACGTAAAAAGTCTAGGGTGGAAGAAGTGAGATGGGTGTTGATTTCAACTATTTACATTTTTGCAAGTTAGTGATGTTGTCATTTGCAAGTGATACACTCAGACACTAAATAGATGATCATGCTGTATTTCAGCACCAGCAGCACACATCTGGTCAAAATAGAAGGTACGATGGAACTACGCATGCCTTTACCGCACGTCTTTTTTACCACACATCATTAACCACGAAATACGTTTACAGCGCAATGTCTTTGCCACACATATGCCTTTACTATGCATACCTTTACAACGCAAGATACATATATGGTAAGGTAGGTGAAACCCATATAGCTGAGCTAACTATAACTTGCGGGGCGCAGCACAGCTTATGACCGACCTCACATATTACATCAGTCATGACATGTTCTATGACATCATTTATGACATCACTGTGTCACTGTGACATCTCGTATGGCAGGAAGCTTGCGAAATCGTAGTTATAAAATTTATTTTATAGTATTGTATAGAGTTGTTTTTGTTCTGTTCACTTAGCGTTTAATACTAATCTATAATAAGGGTGTCATTTAAATATGTTTTATATATATATATATATATATATACACGCTTCAAATCTCGCACTATTCTTAGCGCAAAGAACAGAGCACTCACGGGGGCGAGTCCAAATTATTTATTCAGGACTCTCACTGCAACCAGACGCGTTTCGGCAGTCGCCTTTTTTCGATGGTAATCAGGCGCGCCGGAAACGGCCGAAATTTATGCCATAAACTTCCCATGACCTGACAATTATTTTTACATGTTTTAATCCAAGCTAAATTTCATGCTAAAGTTTTGGTGCCCATACAGGGCGAGATATTTAATGTTACCTCCTTCGAGTATACCGGATCACTGGGTAATTGTCCATCAGGACGGGAGGTATAGTGGTGAAATTTGCATCAGGTATTTCGAATGTGAATCACCCTTAACTTTTAAATGCTGAGATTTCTACACGCAAAGAAAGCATGTGCACTTTGGCCCATCTGTGGGCATAATGTATTGAGTGGCATTACGAATTTTCGTATGAGCGTAATAATGCAATATGAAATAGACTCTGTGCATTTACATTTTTAACCATTGTATGTGAATCATGAATATTGGGCACACTGATGAAAGGAATTGCGCGTATTGGATTTTGCATGTTTCAAGATGGCGTTGTGATTTCATGAAAGTTTGTCCCTTCTCACTGTCGATCCATGTATGGTCATGGGAAGTTTATGGCATAAATTTCGGCCGTTTCCAGCGCGCCTGATTACCATAGAAAAAGGCGACTGCCGAAATGCGTCTGGTTGCAGTGAGAGTCCGTGAATTAATAATTTGGACTCGCCCCGTGAGTGCTCTGTTCCTTGCGCTAAGGATAGTGCGAGATTTGAAGCGTGCATGTTAGCGGGCGCACCACCCGCGAAAGAGCACCCATTTGTGAGTGCACGGAGGAGGAGCACACTTTGGAGCGTGAAAATATATATATATATATATTTTTACAATTTAATGACTTCTGCGAGTGTCTCGCCAGAGTCAATCACAACATCCCCTGCGTGGAGTCCGAGGTGGCTGTACTTCCTGTTTGGCTCTCGCGAGCCACCCACAAGATCGTGTAGTTGGAATTTTGTTGATAACAGTGTTTTCTTGTAATTCTGAAGAAAGTAAGACACTAGAGTGTTGTGTTTGTAGTCTTAGTCCCCTTAAGGGACACCGTATGTGTCCTTGCCATCTGTTGTCCCTGCGAGGACACCGTTCCGCCTGCTGACGTCACCTGCAGTCAGCTGTGCCTTGACAGATGACAGCCGGTGACCGTCGCGGCAGTGCACGATCTACGCTCCGTGTGGAGCCCGTGTTGGTTATAAATAAAGGACTTGTTCTTTACACTCTCCAAGCCTCTGAGAGTCTTTACAGAAACTGGCGACGAGAACCAACACAAGAACCCACCAAAAAAAAATTTAAAGAAAATTAGGATTTAATGAAGACTGCCCAACAGCACCGATTACGAAGGCAAGGAAAAGGAAGAATATAAATTGAACCTCAACGTCACTGCGGACAGGAAAGTCTGTCAAAAAATTAATCTACGTGAGGAGCCTTCAAAAGCTGAAAAATTATAAGGTAAATCTAAGCGTGTCACCGCTTCAGCATTAAGGAGAAAGAGAAGGAAGAATTGTAGTCCACGCATGGTTGTACCTGGATGTGGAATACCATCTATGCAACTAAGGAAAATATAACAGAGGAACGTGGAATGCAAAAAGAATGGACTTAAGGTGAAGTTTCAACTGCCAAATCCCAACGGAATCTTACCGGTTAAAGGGAGACAGTTCAACGGACGCAGGGGCCAACAGCCTTCGGAGCTTCGCAGACGTCATCAACAGCTGTGATCAGCAGGCGCTGTGACGCACGTACGTCTACGTGAAGGACTGCAAGCAAATAGCAGAGAAAGCACTCGGGAGACGTATACGCACGCTGCGTGGCGCCATCTTGAAATTTACCGAGTAAAAAAAAAAAAGTAAACAGAGCATCCGGAAGCAGTGTGCAAGGGTACAGCACTTCGCCGTTGGGATTAAAGTAAGACACTAGAGATGTTGATAAACTTACAAAAATCGATTATGTATTGTAACTTTTAACAGATCAAGCAAGATTTTTTTTATGATCCAGCGAGACACTCACGAGCTACTCTCGAGAGGTTTGTGAGAGGAAACACACCGCAAGGAAGGCAATATGATTGTTTCATATCTTTGTCATTAGTTGCAGAAGGAAGAATCCATCCTTTTTGGCTTAATTTGTGTTTTGGTATTTGGTGTGGGCCGACCTTGTTCAGTTGTTGTTTCTTTACAGGAAATCTTTTTCAAATACTAAAATGTCTTCATCTGAGTTAGATGAGCAGAAAGGAGGAGTTCCAACACCTCACCCTCTGCAACCTGTAAAAGGATCTCTTGTTTGCCAGTTCTTTGAAATTCGACCAGGAAGCAAGAAAGTAAGCTAAGTTTGCAACATGCAAACTTTGTAAAAAGGAGTTTAGCCAGGGGACTAAGAAGCAGTATAGCATGAGCACTATTGGCATGTGGAGGCATTTACGATCTCTGCATCCACAAAGGCTAGCTCGTGCAGAGTTGGCTTGTGCTGCAGAAACGGACAGGTCCCCAGGAACTTCAACTCTTTTCAGCCTGGGGACACTGTACCTGCTCAGGTACTTTCTGCTCGAGCAGATAATTCTGCTTACTTAAACAAAGCTCTTTTCTGCTGCTTGGGTAAGCATATTATTTTTTCATTTGAGACCTGTAGAGATGCACAGGATAAGCTTGTGCATGAGCATAAATACCCCCTAGGCAATAGGTTTTTTTTTTGAGAATTATTTTTTTCCAAGTTTTGTCTCCTGTTTGTTTCTTACTCTAATATTTTTCAATTTTTTGCATTTTTTTGCCAACGGTGTTTTAGCTCTACATTGTTTAAAAAGATTTTCTTTTAACTACAAAATTTTAAAAAGTAAACATTTAAAAAAAACACAATGAATGAATGATTTTTTTATTGCATAATTACTTAAAATCATTGTAAATTGCATCACTGTATCAAAAAGAACAAACGTTTGCCCTAAAATGCGTGGCTTAAAATTGCACTTAAAAAGAGATGTGTTATTTTCCAGCCTGCAAGTGCCGGATTATGTTTTGCGGCCTGAAGACCTCTTACTAGTCTGGCTTTGCAGAGCATGTCCCATGTGTCAAGTTCTGAGTTTGCGTCTGGCTTATTTTCATTTAAGTCCCTTTGAACCGTAGTCATGAATTTGCCAAATTTGGCCTGATCCGAAGGAACTGCACAGGACAAGAGCATGGCAACCGCTTCAGCGCATTTTCTGACCCCATGCCTTAGAAACATATGTTTTAGCAGCTGACAGAGATATTGAAGTAGGGCGGGGCAGCAACATATTAAATGTGCCAACGATTCTGCACTGCGGTTGCATGGCCTGCATCTGGTTATATTCATCAGGGATTTCCAGCCAGGATTCAATTCCTTTATTGGCAAGGGAACTAAGCGCGCCCATTGGATTTCTTTCACACACTTCTTTCCTAGGGCGCTGTTCATGTATTGCTGGATGTTGTTTGTCTTGTATGATTTCATTAGGCCCACCAACACTCCGATGTCCTTGAATCTGGCTGTGTCGTCCTTCCTTGATAGCAGGATGATTTGGTTGTTTAGTGCCTTCTTAATTACTGCATAGTTTACTTCCTCTTGGGGCCAGCACGCTGTGGATAGACCCAACTCTGCCACTGTCTCGAGACAATACTTCTGCCATGGGTTCAACCCCCCTTCGAATATCATTTTCAGCACCTCCTTTAAGGATCCTTTCTGAGCTTTTGGTGTCATAAACAAGAATTTTACCAGAGTGCTCCTACATTCATATTTTTGTTGTACCAGGCCAAACTCTAGACGGATCAAGGCATTGTGGGTGTATTTAGGAAGTCCAAAAAGCCTTTTATAACACTGGCACTGGGCTTTTTCCATGATCTTTTCCATCTTCCCTGGGAATGCTTGTTATGCGTACCCAGCAACTGCCAGCAATTTGGGTTTTGTCACTCTCCTTATAGGTTCTGCTGTATACTTTGCCCCGTAGCTTGCACAATGCATAGATGGTGGCTTGTCTTTTGGGTTGCATCTTGGCCTGGTGCGTGGTCGTCTTTCCTTTGTCGTTTAACCACGCTCCTAGATAGTAGTATGTTCTTTCTGTTGCTATGTTGTTACTGCCCAGCCTCCACTTTAAACACACTTTTTTCACGTATTGTCCAAAAACCACGACTTTGGTTTTATTGGGGTTGGTCACAAGTTCATTTGCCTCAATAAAGATGTTCAGTGCATTCAGACATTTTTGTAACCCTACTCCGGTGTGATCGGGAATCACCAGATCGTCAGCATACTGGAGCACATGTAAACTTTGCTGTCCGATTTTTGGGTTAACAAGGTAGCACCTTGTAGGGCTTTCCCCAGATCAGCTGTGTACAAATTGAAGAGTGTTGGCGCTAAGACCTCGATCTGTGGGCAGTTTGTGTGTGACCGTGTCCCCAGCCAGTTTGATTCTCACCCAGGTGTTGGTATACAATGACATAATTGCCTTCAGTAATTTACCTGGGACCTTCCAGCTAGCCAGTTTGTGCCATAGCTTGCTTTGATTTACTCCATCAAAGGATGCTGAGTAATCAACGAAGCATGCGAATACCGGCAGGTTGTTTCTGGAATTTGCCTGCTGTGCCAGAAACGAGAGTGCCAATATGTTGTCTATAGTCTAACAGCCTTTTCGGAATCCTGTTTGATAGAAAGGTAGGATTCCACTGTCCTCGATCCAGGCAGTTAGCTCCTGTAAAAAGGTGCTGGCGTACACTTTGCTTTAAATGTCTAACAAGGCAATGAGTCTGTAATTTTTTTGGTCTGTTTTTACTCCCTTCTTGTGGATTGGTTGTAGTATCGAGCAGCGCCAGGAATCCGGTACGTCCCACAAAGATCTGCATTCCATATACAAAGTTGATAGAAGCTCCGCCCAGCCTTTGGTATCCTGTTTAAATAGGCCATCCGGTAGGCCGTTAGGACCTGGAGCTCCATCCCTTTTTATCTTTTATATGACCTTTATTATCTCTAGGTTCCTGTGCCCGCTTCGTGTGTCTGGTCTTCTTCCTCCGCGGCCGCTCCTTCTGGCAATGTGGTCCTCCTACTACTTTGGCACCCAGGTGTCATCGTGTAGATTTATGTCGTATGTGCTAGCCAGGCTTCCACTGTAACTAAGTTTCGCCTGTCTGTTTTTACGTTTGCAACTTTAGCAATATATTCCCCAAATTGCTTCTGTTTGTTGTATTTGCACAAATCGAATATCTTGATCCATTTCTTCTCCATTGTCAAAAGTTTTTGTTTCCATATTAGGTGTTTATGATTCCGCTGGGCTTCTTTATTGGCACTCTCTGCCCCCAGGGTGCCAGTTTTTTTGGTATGCCCGTTTGGCCTGTCAGAGTGCGGATACTATCCTTCAGACCTTTGTGGTATTTCCAAATTTGTTCTGAGTTCCCAACCATCTTGTGGACCCTGTTCCTTGCCCCAGTTAACAGGGCCACGCACAGCTCTTCAATCTAGGTGGCCCAATTCTGGATAGATGGAGTGGGAGGCTTGCTGTGTCCCGTTCGTGTTGACCCCCGATTCCAGGACTCACAATTTGCAGAAGTAAATTGGTTCCATCTAATCCTCTTCAATAATTTGTACTCCTCTAACCCTCGTGTGTTTCTTATGGGCTCCAGTTCTTCTCGGCAGTCACACTGAAGATTAAATTCTGTGATAAGCATTGTGTGGTCGCTTGTATCATGTTGGTTTGTCCAGAAGCCTAGGATCCTGCGCCTCATGCTTTTCCTAGTGAAGGTATAATCAATTATTGTTTGATTATTAAAGGTGAAAAGGTTTGGCTTCTTAGGGTTCTGTTGCTTGGTCCAGACCTGAGCTGAGACTAATTCAAAGGAGCTTAGAAAGTTGTTAAATGCTCTTTCACCGGGTGTGCTGTATGTGTTGTCCGGACTCAAATGGTGGAGGTTGAAGTCCCCAGTGATAATCAGGTCCATGTAGGCGTATTCACAAAGCACTTCCTCTAAAATGGCAATGATCTGTTTAGTTCTTACCAGCTTCGGGAGGCCGTTGTTATTAAGATATATATTGATGATTAAAATTTCCTTTCTCGATTCTCCATTAAATAGCCCATTTATCACAATGCACTGTATCGTGTCCAGCGGTTTCCCAATCTCTTTGATGGAAACTTCTATTACATGTTTTACGTATATAGCAAGTCCACCCGAGGGCCTGCCATAAGAATGTAATTTTCTAGCTGGTACACGTATGCTTGCAAAAGCCTTGTAAGTAGAACTTCTCAATTGCCCAGGTTTCCTGTAAGCAGAGAATGTCTCCCTCCTGGATCTTTACCATTGTCGATTTGCTGTTTCATTTGCTTGTGATTACTGCCAAATTCCATTTCATAAGCTTCAGGCTTGGTTTTTGTACTCTCTTCGGAGATCCAGCATAATTATTTTGTGATGAGATTGCGGTTTTTACCTTGTCTTGTGACTTTGTGCTAGGAGTAATTATTATAGTGACTTCCCTGCGTTGTGGTGGCCTTGCGGGACATTGCTGGTCTGGGACCTGGGCCAACCTTTGTCTGCTGTGTTACCATCAGTTACTTTTCTCTCGCTTTGACCCTCTATTTTACTGAGTTTAATCTTGAAGTTGTGGAAGCTGGGTGAGATTTCTGAGGCGCATGTCCCTCTTAGAAGCTTTGTGTGTTCGCACCGTTTCTTTGTTGTTCGGGGCGGCCGCCCTCTTGAATGTCGAGCACGTGCGCGTATTTTTCATGCCCCATTTTTCGAAGCTGTACTTTTCCCGAAGGACCAAATCAGCATGGGCAGTTGTCTTCCATGTTTTTAGCGTGTTTTCCACAGTGGACCGCTGCTTGTTCTCCTCAAAATGTATGCTGAGGAGGTCTTTGCTCGTTATGTGTTCCAACGAGGGGATGTGTTGAAGCAGTTGAGCGCAAAACATCACTTTCTGGGCGGCCACTATGTGTGCCCAGGAGTCTTCTTCGATATTTATATGGAGTTGTGTGGCCCTATTTTCCATCGAGGTATTAATGAATCGTTCACTTGGCGATCTGTGGCTTGGCCAGTCACTGTTATTCTCCACTGCCCCTACAATACTTCTTCTTGGTTTGTTTGGTTCTTCATGCGACGCCTGACAGGCAGCTTCTATGCCCGGGGCTCTTGTTTGTGTTGAGCTCCCTCCAGTCGCCGCTTGCACAGGCCTGTGATCATGATTCAGGCTCCTCCTGGCCACCTCTTGGGCTGCCCTAGACTCTGTTCTGTCTGGATTTTGGACAGAGGTTTGAGCCGTACTCGCTCCATTGTCACCGGTGGATGTTTATTTATTTTATTTATTTATTTAGAAAGTTTTATATAGCGCGAACGTGACCCAGGTAGGTATCAGAGCGCTTTACAGATAGGATAGGTGGGGTAAGGACAAGCGTTACTAGAGTATACATAAAGCGAACAAGATAGGAGTACATCACATATAGTGTAGGGTGGATACGGTGCATGTGGAAGAACATTCAATACATAAGTGGGCATAGCAGGCTAGTGCTGCGAAACAAAGATGCACAATAACTTGATAGTCAATCAGTATGCAGTTAGTCATCAATGGGGCCCGGGCCGTTTAAGGTAAGAACTTAGTCATTAGGATTTTTTTTACTTCCTTTTTGAAGGTAGCAGTGGAGGGAATTTGTCAGACTTCCGGTGGAAGAGAGTTCCAAATCTTTGGTGCCACGCCAGAGAAGGCTCTGTGACTCGTTCTTGTTTTGTGGAAGATCTGTGGTTTTAGGAGCAGTGAGTTTGCACTTCTTGAATGTCTGCAGCCTCCAGATAGTTCTAGTTTTTGAGCCAGATAAATAGGAGTCTTGAGATGTATGGCTTTGTGTGTCATGCAGGCTATCTTTAGCTGTATTCTTGCTTCGTATGGCAGCCAGTTTAGGGATTTGAGGGTTGGGGAGATGTGGTAGTTTCTTTTTGTACCCGTGACCAGCCTGGCTGTGGCATTAATGGATGCTCTTAGTGGGGCCAAGTTATATTTGGGAAGTCCACATAGCGTGGAGCTACCATAGTCTAGCCTGGGCAGTACCAGAGCTTGTACCGCCATCTTGAAATCCTCCTGTGGAAGGAATGGTTTGAGGTTCCTTAGTATGTTCATCTGGTGTGTAGCACCCTTGCTTACATTGCTGATATGAGTCTGCATGTTCAAGTGCTTATCTAATGTGATTCCGAGGGATTTCGCAGTGTCTATGATGTGGGGAGTGCAGTTGAAGGCTGTAAGGTGTTCCAGCCAGTGGTCGATCTTAGGAGTGTGGTTAGGCGGAGCAATGAGAAGGAATTCTGTTTTGGATGTGTTGAGCATGAGGTAGTTATCAGTTAGCCAGTTTTGAGTATTCATAAGGGTAGAGTTGAGTGAGATGAAGTCTTCAGGGGAGGTGATTTTCAGATAAAGTTGAGTGTCATCTGCATACATATGGAAGAGAATGTTCGGGGAATTCAGAGTATTTTCCAACGGTTCAAGGAATAAATTGAAGAGTATCGGTGATAATGCAGACCCCTGTGGAACCCCCATAGTAACTGAGGAGGGTTGGGAAAAGGCTTGATTCATCTTAATTTTTTGTGATCTATTGTGGAGGAAGGATGTAAACCATTGTAATACCAGTCCTGAAAAGCCCATCCTGTGTTCTAGGATGGAAAGGAGATTGTCGTGGTTGACAGTGTCAAAAGCCGAGGATGGGTCAAGGAGAATCAGGAGGCATGATTCGTTTTGGTCTAGCATTTTTAGAATGTCATCCGTAATGTGAGTGAGAGCAGATTCCGTGCTGTGACCTCCCCGAAATCCTGATTGATGTTGGTCCAGGAGTTGGAACTGCTCTATGTATGCACAGAGTTGCGTCTGCACGCATTTTTCAAGCAGTTTAACCAGCGTGGGGATGGTGGAGATTGGCCTGAGTTATTGAGGTCAGAGTTGTCTGCATTAGGTTTTTTTAGGATGGGGGAGACCTGTGCTACTTTTAGTCAATCGGGGATCGTGCCTTGCAACAGCGAGGCGTTGACGATCCTTGTCCATAGTGGGATGAAGGTCTCCTTGATATCTTTGAGAATGAGCGGGGGTAGCGGGTCATGAAATGGCTAGAAGGGTTGATCATCAGTAGAGTGTTGTAAATATCTCTTTCTCTGAGGGGAGTGAAGCATTTCCATGCAGCTTTGTTCTTGGTGCTAACTCTGGAGGGAATGAGCCGCTCAAGGTGACATGGATGCGCAGCCTTATAGTGGGTTGGGAAAAGCGCCCTCTTTGCTTCAAGGTCGAGAGTTATGCTTTTTGTTTTTTCGGTGAAAAAGTCAGCCAAGTCGTTGCATGAGAGAAGGCCGTCGCTGAGGTCAGAACTGTTCGGTGTCTTGCCCGATTGTTGTTTAACAATTTCAAACAGTTTCTTAGGGCGGTTTCTGGCTTGATTGAGTTGAGACCTGAAGAAGTCAGCCTTTACGTTCTTGATTTTTCTGTTGTATATGTTCCTGACAGATCTAAGGTGAATTAGATGTTCAGAGGAGGGTATCGTTCGCCAGGATCTTTCTGCTATCCTTAGGTTGCGACGTTGCGAGTTTATGTTGTTGTTGAAACAGGGTTTGGAGATTTGGAGGAGGTATTTTTCTGTTGTAGAGGGGCTATTTCGTCCATGATACCAGCGATGGTGGAATTATAGAAGTCCGTGAGGGCATGAACATCAGACATGTCCGATTGGGGAGTCAAGGCCTGTCTACAACACATTGCTAGATCCTTAGAGTTAATATTCCTAATGTTTCTCTTCCATTGCTTGTTTTTTTTGGGCTGGACCCTCTTCGGGGCCACCTCTTTGTTGATTAGGAAGAAGATGCAATAATGGTCAGACCAATCGCAAGGGATAATGGAATCAATTGAGATGGTATTTCCTCTGGAAATGATGAGGTTCAGAGTTTCCCCTCTGTTATGTGTAGGGCTCTCACAGTATTGTGTTAACTCGTGTTCCATTAGGAAGGATTTAAGGCAATTTACTGCTTGATTTGTTGGGTTAGACCAGTGTAGGTTGAAGTCTCCCAGGAAGATTTGGGCAACAGGGGTGTCATCATTGGAGGAGATGATTTCCATTAATTGTTCAATGAAGGAGAGATTGTCTCCAGGTGGGTGACAGAAAGTGTGTAATTTGCAAACAGGTCGGTGATTGCTTGCGATGTTGACGCATAGGTACTCACTGGAGGTCAGAACGGAGGAGTCAGATTGTGAGACCGGGAGTGTATTTCGGTGTATACACGCTAATCCACCGCCCTGTTTTATAGGTCTGTCCAAGCAAATTATGTCGTGGCTAGGTGGGACTAGAAGGTCAAGGATAGGGGTGGACGAACAATTTAACCAGGTTTCCGTGAGGATGATGAGGTCAAGCTCATTGTTTAGAATGAGTTCAAAGATATCGGATGCGTGTTTACTCGCTGATCTGCAATTTAGTAGTGCGCATTTTAATTGTAGAGGTGTATGGGCGGTCGGGTTCTGAATGATATTCACATGCTTGAGGTTGTCGTTGTTTATAGCTCTGATGTTGTGGGAAGGTTCCCTGTTCGGGTTGGCAAGGATAGCTTGGATTAGACCCGACGGGGCCTTCAGTGAGTCTAGAGGGGTCGTGTCAGTATTTAATGGGATGGCATAGGAGAGGAGAAGAGTTTCAATATCAGTAGTCAATAGCTCGGTCTTTATTCTTCTGGGGCGGGAGGGGGCGTTAGGGAGGGGTGAGGTTTTCGAGGAAGGGTGAGAGGACGCTTGTCAGGAACAATAGCTGTGCCTGTGTGGATCAAGGGCGGGTTCCCTGGTGTACATAACGTTCTGAGCAGGGGGAGATGATCGATAGCGAGGGCTTTCAGTTCATGAAATTCAGCCGTGAGTAGGCGCAGGTGGAGTGAAATATCATCAAGGCGAGCCGTCAGGTCTGAGTGTTGGATAAAGGATAGTGTTTGTGTGGGAAGTTTTGATAGAGAGGTGATGTCTCTAGGGAGATCTGACGGGTCTAAGATAGCACTGGGGAGTTTGGTGGGAGTACTTGACTCCATCGTGTCTTGTGTTGTACCAAATTGCGTGGAGTTAGGTGCCAGGGATGGTGGGGTTGTGTGGAGAGATAGGTGTAGCTTATGGACGGTGGGTGAGGGGGGGTGGGATGGAATAGGTTGTGTAGAATCCTTGGGGGGTAGGAGCCAGGACTTCGATTGAGGTGTTGGCATGTTAGGTGGGACCGTGCAAGGGAGTTCACCATGAGGGAGATAGTGCAGTGGAGCGTGGGAGGATAACCAGCCATGGGAATCGTGTTGTAAACGCTTAGAGGTCCGGGAAGAAAAAGGCGATTTAACACCACTAGCCATCAGAGTTGGTGGACGAGTGGAGCATCTGGTGAGACAAACACAGGGGTTTGTGTGTTTCCGAGAGCATTTGATGGGTGCCGAGGGTTATGCGGGGTAGGAGGAATCCTTTGTGTAGTGGTAAGAGTGAGGGTGATGTCTTGTGCAGTAGTGGTAGGAGTGACGGTGATGTCTTGTGTAGTAGTGGTAGGAGTGAGGGTGATGTCTTGTGTAGTAGGATGGTAGAGGCAGGGGTGAATGGGGTTGGAGATTGCCGCATTTTTGAGGGTAGGGAAGATGTTATCCAACTTAACTAAATTGTCGTTGGAGGCTTGAATAAGGATAATGCCATTGATGTAGAGGGTGATGGTGGCATTAGCATTGAAGAAGGGTGTGGGCGAGGTTGATAATTTGATGCCATGTGGGGTTTTTCTGGTATTCGATATATGAAGCATGGAATAGAAGACAGACCTCCAACGTGCACATTTTCTGGAGTAGAAGATGAGGTAATTTGATAGTTTACCCTTATTGATACAGAAATAAACATCTGAGATTAAGGTTTCGGGTCGGGATTTGAGTAAACAGTGTTTGTGTTTTTTGGCCGCGTTTTTGGAGAGGTTGGGTGGGTATATAACAGTAAAGGAGTTGGGGCCTGTGGGATAAGATTCATTTCCATTATTATATATTTTTTTATTAAAGGATTTTTATTTAAGGACTAGACCAATTAGCGGTGGATCTATGGGTAACTAAACTGTATGGGACAGTCAGAAAGGAGAAGCGTCGAAAGAACCCCTTTATAATATGGACTCCCCTAGAGGCCTACAAGTTATCCTCTTAGATGTGTTAAATTGTATACCGAGTACAGAGTAATCCCCTTTTTCAAATGCTTGATGCAAGAGATGGGCTTATTGAAAAAGATCTAAAAGTTTACCTCCTAGAGGTGTTGGAATGCATAAGGAATAGAATAGTCCTACCTTCCTTTAATTACAGTTGTTCCCAGTCCTCTTTTGATTTCTATGGCAGGTTGTGGCTATCCTCCTGTGATATTTTTTTATTTTTTATTTATTACTAAGAACAGGAACTGGTCGCCATCTTGAGTCTTGACTCAGAGTAGCTCTATGACAAATGGAGAGGAAGGTAAAATGGATTCCTGGCCACGACCGACTTCTAGCCGATCCGACCGGGGCCAGGTCTTTACAGTTGATGTTACTGTGCGCTTGTTACATGGGAGGTCTGGATGGGGTCCTCAGCAGTCGGACAGAGCAGGATTCCAGCCTATTTTGCCAGACCCCCATACTCACTTCAGTAAAGCGGGGGGCGGGTGGGCCGGGTGTTGGTGATGCACCGGGTCGCCTTGCTTTGAAGGTGCGGTTCAAGTCCTAGGCATTAGTACTGTGGACTCCATAAGGACAGGCCGCAAAATAGTCAGGCAGGTCTAGAGCGCACAAGCAGTCCGCCGCACCGGGTGAGGAGCGAGGTGCCCCGATCGGGCGTGCTCTCCGGTGGGCTGCACCACCATGCCGATCCCCTATGTGAAGGCGCTGAGGCCACGGACCCACTGTAATTCCGTGGCTCGATTCCTGATCTCCATCGAACCGTATCACCCCGCCGAGCCTCTATGTGAGGCGCTGAAGCATCGGACCCATTGCATCACGTCTGATGCCGCAACCTGACAACAAGCTCAGCTTTGCAGTCTTCCGAACGACCCAAGATCCGGGAGTGAGGTCCGGTCACCGAGGGCACACAACCAGGGAGACCCCGCGCTTGTGAGTACCTTGCAGCGGAGTTAGGGGGAGCGGTCAGTTGGGGACTAGGGTGGGCTAGGTCTGGAGCCTTATGTAGAGGTGGCGGGATACCCTGTACAGCGCGTTGCCTTCTTCTGCCTCACCTCAGTTTCTGGACGCGGTCTTTTTCAGTCTTTTTCGTTCCGGGCAGCGGGCATCTGTCGATGAATTGACTTCAAGTGTTCCCCTTTAGCATGTTCGGTCCTGGTCATCTGTTATGGTGCCGTCGAGAGAGGCATCCGGGCCGCTGATCCTGTTTATTCTGAATCCGTTGTAGTAATCCGAATATCTGCAGTAGAATATTATTTAGCACAACAGGGCGAAAACTTGGTTTGATGTGGTGGGTATCCCTGGGATTTAGGCAGATTGCGATCCCTTACCCTGGGAGACTCCGTTAATTCGTGAACTTGTGTGTCCATCGTGGGGACCCTTTTTTGTTTTTCAAAAATCGGAAAGAGCTTTATACTGGTGAGATCTTCGATCTCGACAATTTTCTTTTCTATCGAATGAAGGTTGCTCCCAGCTCCTTATTGCGTGAGTTTGCCTCGTCATTTTTTGTCTTTTTTTTAGTCTTTTTTTCTCACGTCTTGACAGAGGTTTGTTGCCCTTGTTTGTGGGGCTAAAGAGGCTTGTGGTATTAGTGCTCCTAGTCCTGTGGCTCTCTTCGGTCGTACCCATCCGTTGGAGCCGAATGGTATTACTGGTGTTGGAAGTGAAGGTAATGTTGGGGCTACTAATTCTGTTTGCCCCATCCATTATTGTGTTGCAGGCACTATGTTGAATATTATCTGTTGCTTGGGCCTCGAGTAAGCTGGAGTCTTTCCTCAAGCTCATTGGTCTTGGTTGTGATTGTATCCTGTGTGCCTTGTTACTTACAGCCATTGCCTCTATTTCAATGTTTATTTCTGGATTTATTTTGAGTCCATTAATTGAATTCAGATTTTTTTGATCTGTGATCAGTGTTGTCAAAACTTCCGGCAGGGTTGAAAGCTTCTCCACGATGGCTCTACAATGGCAGTGCTTTGCGTTAGCTCATTTTTCTAGATTTTCTAGCTTGATGCTTATATTTGCGATGCCCAGAACTATAGTTTGCATTGTGTCCATTTGGACCTCTAATTTATGAAACTGCCAATTGAGGACATTCGTGGCTGATGCAAGTGTGTTGTTAATCGAGAACAGCAGGTTGCCTTGGTCTATAAGCCGGTCCTGGCTTATCTCTATGCCCTCCTCCAGATGAGGATAGCGTAGCCTGTCTGTTGTATCCCTCCTGCTGGGCGGCCTCATTCCTTGATGTTGATCGTCCTCGTGTGCCCCTGCCTTGGGTCTGCCTCTCCACGAGTCCTCCCGTCCTCTTTAGTTCTGGCTGCTGGTATGGATGGATTCCAATTCGATATTGTCACCTGCAGCGTCTACTGCTTTGACTTGTGTATCTGTCTCAGGTGCCCTGTTGCCTGACAGTTGGAAAGATTTGGAGCACGACATCTTTAAGAGTGACTTGCTGAATAACTCACACTCCATGCAAGGCGTGGCTGTCAAACCTGAGGAAAGTTCTATCACACTATTGTCTTCCTTGCTTGTCAGTGGGCTTGGGCAAATAGTAGAAATAGAACCTTGGTTGATATTGTCCGTATTATGTGTATCCAGCACCGGAGCTGCAGCTGTGCCTTCGTCTACTTCCAGGCCAGCCTCTGAGGCCCCTGTGGACGTTTGAAGTATGTCCCGCTTTGCCTGGGGGGTCTGTTGATGTCCACCTGTCATTCGTGTGCTGTTGTTTTTGCTGTAATTATTCCCAAGCATAACGTCGGACCTGACGGGCATTGTATCCACTCTCCTATAATAATCGTCCAAGGTTTTTGGCCCTCTTTGTACGCTCTCCGGGGCACTCCCCCCTTCCTCTCTGCTGCCTTCCGTTTCCCCCTTTTGCCATACTTGCCGCTCTTCTCTGCAGGAAGCCTTGGTGGACAATTTTCCAGCCTGCTGCGAAGATGCCTGTGGCTTTGACTAGCCGGCGGTTGTCCCCCAGGTTCCTTCTCGCTGGTACTGTTGACCTCTTCGGGTGGTATTTCAGATGGTCGTCAGGATGGCTCATTGGACTCTAGTAGGGGCCAGGGCTCCCGCTTGTATCTCTCTCGTGATGTGGCATGCTGGGGTTTACTTTTCGTCTCCGCTGTGTGGCTGATCTGCCACTATGCGGACTTTTGGTCCAGGCAAGTACGAGTGACGGGAGCACTCCTTGGCCGCAAGCTGCACCTGCACCTAGGCGGGCCGCCTCCGCGGCAGAGGGGCTAGACCACGCACAGCACAGGACACTAATGCCACTGAGTTTCCCTTGTACTTGCTGTAGCTCTATGCCTCGCTGAGCTCTATCGTGCGACCACACCACTTCTCTGCATTCCTCGCTGTGATCTGGGTAAAAAAAACTGCTGAGGCCGGGGTGGTTCTCTGGTCGGGTCTAAAGCATGCGCCCCTGCTGTAACTATGTGACTGTATGGCTGTATAGCTGTGTGGCACTAGCTGTGGGTGTCCTCGCCCTGTCTAGTTCCACTTCAGGGGCTGTGCCCCCACCTACCCCCTCCAGTTGTCACTATAGGGGCAGGGGGGGTGGCTGTAGTTGGTTGCAGTTGGACCCAATTAGGTCTTCCGCTAAAGGAGCTAAGGCAGCGAGTTGTGTGTAGCAGGCCCCCCTATAGTGCAGCACAAGCCACACCCGCTCGGTGCAGGCTGCTTCCGCGCTGCCCGAGGGCGCCCGCGTCTCTGGGCTGTCCCACTCTCCCTCGATGTGCTCCCACCACTGGGGGCTGATGGCGCTTAAGTAGCGAGCGTGGCGTGATTCAGGACGCACTGTCTTCTTCGCCCATCTGCCCAATGCCAACCAGCTGTGTTCGCTATGGCCCGATCCTGGGCTGTCCTGGGCGCTCACCTGCTCCCCTTGGCCTGCGGGCCGCGAGTCACCGCTTCACTGCTTCTGCCCCCGGCTCGACACTGCTGCTGCCTCCTCCTTGCTCGAAGTGCTTGCCTTGCGTCACCGCACCACGTGATACTCCTCCTTTCGAACAGCCTTTCGGCATGTGTGTCCTAGTCCTATTCGATCGATCTATTAAAAAAAACTGAAAAAGGCTCTTTTCAGAGCTACCCTATAGTTTCATTATCTAACACTATACTAAGTGGCTAGAAACAGCCTGTAACAAACTAGCCCCAGAAAAAGTTTTGTCTCCCAAAAGATCTCAACCAACGGCCCCTTGGTATACGGAGGACCTAAGGAAACAGAAACTTAACTGTAAATCCCTTGAGCGGAATTGGAGGAAAGAATACAAGGAAGCGGAGAAAAAACGCTACAAACAAAGTCTTGCCATCTATAAACTAATGATATTTAATGCAAAAACAGAGTTCTTTACAAACCGAATTACTCTTACAAAAAACTCGGTCAAAGAACTTTTTAAAACAGTTTCTAATCTGGCTTCCCCCCGTCCTGTAAAAATCCAGACAAGCCAGGAACTATGTGAGAACATTGCCAGATTCTTTTTAAATAAGGTAGAGGTCATTTTCTCGACATTTCTCCACCCAAGCACTACAGGGGCGGTAACACAGTTGGAAGGAAGGAGCGCCGCTGTCTTCGATAAATTTGAGCCATTATCTGTTATTGACACAGAGAAGCTCTTATTGGCAGCAAGGTCAGGCTCCCCTTATGACCCCTGTCCAGTCTCAGTGATCAAAGGTGCTTCGGGACTTATTGCCCCTGTACTCACCTCCCTGTTTACCTCAATGTTCGATGCAGGGCATTTCCCTAAACTTTGGAAGGTTGCCTCAATACTGCCGCTGCTGAAAAAGCCCAACCTCGATCCCAATGACCCCAACAACTTCCGTCCAATCTCACGTCTCCCTCTACCGGCCAAACTGGTCGAGAAATCAATGAATGTACAACTCAGTGCCTTCCTAGGTGAAACCCAAGCCTTAGACCCTACTCAATATGGGTTCAGAGAAGGACATAGCACTGAGTCCGCCCTCATTAAGTCCACTGAAGAGATTAGAGAAGTATTGGATAGGGGAGGCAAGGCCGCCTTGATTATGTTAGACTTATCGGCGGCCTTTGATACGGTCCATCATGACCTACTGTTGAACCAATTATTAGCATGCGGGATCCAGGGTAAGGCATGGAAGCTGCTGAAGTCCTTCCTAGCTGGCAGATCTCAAATTGTGGCATTGGATGAATTTTACTCTAAACCGTTCTCCCTGCCTTGCGGAGTACCTCAGGGCTCCTCCCTTAGTCCGACTCTTTTTAACGTATATGTCTCATCCCTGGCTTCCTTAATTGACTCTTTTGGTCTTGACCTGACTTCTTACGCAGACGACACGCAAATTGTGGTGGCTCTGCGACCAGGACAGAGAGTAGGAATAGACATTCAGTTCCACGACTGTATGGAGGCAGTCGGGAGGTGGATGTCGCAAAATTGCCTGAAACTTAACTCAGGTAAGACTGAGGTCATTTTATTCGGAAATGATGCCAACTTCTGGACCCCCAATTGGTGGCCGGATACTTTGGGCATTCTCCCTACACCCACTAGGAAAGTAAAGAATCTAGGAGTGATAATTGACGCCAAGCTCAATTTTGGTGACCAGATAAATGCAGTAGCTTCAGCCACCTTTTATACCCTCAAAATGATTAAGAAAATACTACATTTCCTACCGGTAGACAGTCGGCGGACAGTTGTCACGGCACTTATTATGTCTAGGCTGGATTACTGCAATGGTCTTTACCTAAATATTCAAGAACGTTTCTTGAACAAGCTCCAATTGTTACAAAATGCGGTGGCAAGATTGCTTACTGGTACCCTGAAATTTACACCAATTTCCAAGGAAATCAAAAAACTCCATTGGTTGCCTGTCAGGAAAAGGGTACGCTTTAAAGCTCTATGCATCGTGCACAAAGCACTGCAAGGTACAGGCCCAGATTACCTTAAACAGCATCTCAAATAGTATCAACCTAAAAGAACTCTTCGTTCCCTTGGCGCTAAGTTGGTATCAGTACCATCTATAAAAAAAGTTACATGGGGAGGGAGAAGCTTTATTGCCGGTGCTGCCAAGGCCTGGAATGATCTCCCTCTCTGTCTGAGAAACACAACTAATATCCTAACCTTCAGGAAGGAACTGAAGACATGGCTCTTTACCTTGTAAAAATACCCTCCACCCCAATGCACAGTTGAGAGCAGCTAGCGCCAGGACACCTTTGGGTAACCGCTCGCGCTTTATAAATGCCTATAACATAACATAACATTTTCCAATATGTTTCTCTTTAAAAAAAAAAAAATCCTGCGAGTCTTGCGAGAGCCAGACATGCCAATGAACCTTACATAGATATTATATTTTTAATGTTTGCCTTTATCTTTACCACTTTAGGTGGCTCTCAAAAGAGCCTTTTTTTTTATTTTGGAGGTTTTTTATTTTTTGTATTTTTAATAATTGTTTCTTTTTTTAAATTTGTAGAAAACAGAAGTGAGGAGACTTCAGAAAAGTAAGGGTTTCTAAACTTGGATATAAAGTATGGGTAAAATAAAACAAATCTAATGCCTAGGAGGGCATTTGTGCTCTTCTGCTAGCTTGTCCTGGGCTGTGGCATTCTCCTCCGAAGAGAAAATGATTGTCTTGCAAAGACAACAGAAAAGTGCTTTGTTCAAGAATGCTGGGTTATTTTTAGCCTGACTTGCCACAACCTGAGACAGAGCTGGTTGGCCTGCTTGAACAGATGTAGATGCACCTGACAAGGCATCTAGCTTTGCACTGCTCTGCATCTCTGCTCAAGCTAGATGTTGAGGATGCATTGCCTTTAAGTGACGCAACTTCCCCGTTGTTCCCATACTATATTGTTTCTTGTTACCGCTGCTAAATTCCCTTTGGCACAATTTGCACTACACGTACTTTGCGGACACTTTCTTCCCTCCAGGTGCCATCTCAAAGAATTGCCACGCAATAGATTCCTTTAGCGGCTTAGAAGATGCAGTTGGTACAGCTGTTGCTTGTTCATCACTATCAGATGAAGACATGTTTTCTTCTCGCCAAAGGTCTGCACAGTTACAAGAAAAGATCCTCCTAGGCAACTTTAGATGTTTACATATCACATTAAAGAGCTGCTCCTAAATGAGTAAAGACTGACAACTCCCATCAATGATTCATAGCAATATTGTTAACTAATCAAATCTTTTATCCTGGGTGTGTCTCGACTCTTGCTGTAGTTTTAAGAGTAACAGTAAAATATAAATTAATAATGTTTTCTGCATAAGATGAGTAGTGTCTGTAGTACAATGTAATAAATGAGTGCACAATATACTTACACTGTTTACACTGTTCTTTTATTTTTGCATGTCAGCTGCACAGTGTGCAGAAAGAATGTTCTCTCCCCTGAGACTTCTTTTCATGTCATGTGTTCCAGTTAGGTCTGGAAGGAAACATTGCCATTTTACATATACGAGGGAAACATTGCCATTTTACATATACAAGGGTCTTTCCTGTAGTTGCCTTCACTTTTACACGATGACTTCTGGCACACATTTGCATCCGTGAATGTCTGGATTAGTTTCCTGGAAACTATAGTTGCTTACAGAATCAACTTCACAAGAACGCAGTCATGCTACCTTGACACCATGTACAAGGTTTATAACACACAAACAATGGCAGCCTGTTCAAGATCTCGGCCTGAGGCAAGGTTTCCTTTTGTTTTAAATAAACATCAGTTTCCGGGTGTTGGCAGAGGTGCACTTTTCTGTCATATGCTAATACTTTGGCCTAACAACTTGCTGATATCTCTACAAGGGGTGTCCAGTTCGTGACCACGACGGGGTCCTACATTCTTTCCCTTCAGGTAACAGGGGTTGGAGCATCCAGACAGGGGATTCTTGGCAGAACATATACACACGCTCTAGACACTTTGGGTAGGGGACGCGTAGTAGGGATATGCCAGATTTCTATATTGTTTTATATGCTTGCATATATATGTTGTTTAGCACGATGGTAGAAATTGTGTTCACTTTCTTAGTACTTGTAATAACTTTCATTTGCTTCTGTCTATTGATCATTGCAGCACATATATTTCATGCAAGAAACACATTGGTTCAATAAATATTGAAAACGTCCCACTGTGTATTCCTTGTATATTTCTCTGAGAGAAGGAGAGCACGATTGACTGAGGGTTCTAGATCTGTTACCACGATTCCTGGGGAATCAGGATTGTCATGTCAGTGGTTGCCAGAACCATTTGCTACCCGCCTAAGGTTAGGGGAGCTTATGGTGGCACTGTGAGCTAGCTGGCCTATAGGACGACATATCCTGAGGGGTTGCATGGAATCAGTCTGGCACCATCTCAAAGGTTATGCTGTCCACAAACGTGCAGTTCCTAGCGTAGGGTGGAAGTTACACGACACTCAGGGTAATGTTGGTTTCAAGTAGGATGTGGAAGGACACTGACATTTTTCATGACACTTGCTATACTGATAAAAAAGAAAATTACATATGATTTTTTTTTGTATATTTATGTTGTTTTGTGTAATGTGAATATGTAATTTATTTAACTTTCTTCAAAAAAGTTTTTGTTGTTCTCAGAAACTTCGTTTACACTGAATATATCCCGACAGAATATATAAAATGTATATACACCAGAATACTAACAATGTGTATAGTCTGATTAATTAATTAAAATGAAATCCATTATTGAACTGTGGGGAAAAATAAATCAATTAGATTCATAAAAAACACATTTTATATGTATCAAACTAGCATTGTAAAACATATTTTTTGACATAACAGGCACAAACTGTAATTTGCATTGTTAATTAGCAAGAGAATATCACTACTAAAGTGATGTAAGATGTTTCTAATGTACACATAGATACTGATTAATTGGTTTTATGAGAATTTCTTGCATTACTATTTAAAAATGTTCAATCATATAGTCATTATACTTGTCTGTTTATATGTACATAGACTTTTGTAAACATTGTTTCTCTCTTGACCTTTGGTTCCAGAAATATGAGATAGGAATTTTGAAGTTTCCAGGGTAACCTATGCTTTACTGTAAGACATGTGTCATCAAATTCAGTCCTGCCACATTTCTAAGGTAAACTATGTAGAAGCCAGAATTAGATTGACTGTCCATTATGAAAAATAATCGCAACAGGAGGGTATGTTTTCCTATAAATTGATATCTGACCAGCTTTCAAGTTGGTGATATCAGTATTGATTTTACTACCATCAGTTCTAAATCTTTGAAGCATGAGAATAAGATATTTTGAACTGTGTCTCACAACTAATGTAAACAGTACTTCTGATGTACAGTCTGGACAGCAGTTATTCTGCACAGCTTTTACAAAACGTTTTTCAAAAGCTACTGACTTTTAATCTGGTACTATAAGGTACACAATTCGCTCCGATTGAATGTCTGTTATGCCTGAATAGGAACAATTGACACACTCATGGTTCCCTGAATAGTTTGTTTTAAAGAAGTCATTAATTATAATTTCCTAACACATTTAGCACTATCATTAAAAACTCCTGAGCATCCTGTTGCACATTCAAAGTGAACTGTGTACCACCATTACAGTGGTCAACAATAAACGTATAAATGCAGTTGAATTACACAAGTGTTTTTCAGTGTGTTCTAAACTGAAGAGAGTTGCGAAAGCTTGACTTAAAGGTTTCTGTTTGTTTTGTAGAATGTTTTCAACCACCGGTTGTAGGTGGAATAGAACATTAACTACTACATTAGAATAATAAGAAACTCCTGAAGTGTTAGAAAATGGAAAACCTATTACATTACTGACTTCATTAGTTTTTAGCTTTTTAGAACTCTTTGTAGATTATTCACTTAGTTTTGATACTTTTGAAAAATCTACAATCACAGCACTTTTTCACTTTCTATAACTTGGATGCTTGTTAACAATGGGATATAAACTCAGATGAGGAGCATATAGGCCAATCGATTGTATTCTATCTCACATGATGAGTCAGGATTGACTTTGCTATCTTCAAAGTAAAGAAGTTACAATCTTGACAATGACTTAACCTGTGATAAAGCAACATAAGACATACCTTCTTTGAACACTATGTGACCTATATTTATTATTGCTGCATCCAAACGTAATCCTTGAGTTTTGTGTCTATGCCGGGTCTGGTGGCGCAGTGGGCTAATGCATCCACTGTAGGGACCTGTGTTCGACCTCATGGTCACAGGTTCTAATCCCAGCGAGTCCACTCAGCCTTTCATCCATCTGAGGTCGATAAAATGAGTACCATTGAGTTGGGTAACAATATACATCTGTTATTCAGCACCTTGAGACCCTTGGGTGATACGTGCGCTTTACAAATACACATGTTTTTATGTTTATGAATGTTGACCGCATAGGCCAAGCACAGAGGAAACTGTTGTCTTTTCACATAGAGGTATTTTAGCAACAAAAATCTAGCAGTGCATCTTCCAATTTTTTTACCTCCTCCAATAGGATCACATGGATGTATGACATTACAATGCAAACTTTTAACACGCATGCTTTTACAACGTTGTTTTTACAACGCAAGTTCCATTACAACGCATGCCATTACAACACAAGCCATTGCAACGCATGCACCATTACAACGTAATTTACTATTCTAACACTGCTGGGTTCTTACCTCAGGGAAGGTGCTGGTCATTGTTCTAATGGCATGCGATGTAATGGCATGCGTTGTAATAGCATGCGTTGTAATGGAACTTGCGTTGTATGGGCTGCGTTGTAATGGAAGTTTCCCTGTTCACATTTAATCAAAATATATCCGTACTCTGTTCAATTGGGATATGTAAAGAAGTCTATTACATTTCCTATTGCACCGTTCACTAATCCCTCCGCCACATTTACATTTAGTGTCAAAATTATTCTACAATTTTTACACCGGTTTACAGTCTTTTCTAAACCAGCAATATGTGAAACTGTTCTCTCTAGTGATTCAAGTTTCTTTACCATTGAGTGGCAAAATGGTACGTTTAAACCTTGAGGTTCCATTTTATCTTTACTAGCAAGACTCAGAATCTCTTGTTTTTCCGAATGAATTGTTTCTAAGTTACATTCTACGCACTCATCCAATGTTGGAATGAGGCACACAATCTGTTTGAGTTTTCGTAAGCTCTTGCATTATAGAAGCTGGTGAGTTATTGTGTGGGACAAGAGACGTAACCATGCAAGAAGCAAGAGTTTTCTTTGCTAATAATTCAGATTCTCATGTCTTTTAAAATATTGCCATATTCCACGTTCTCATATTTTGGACCTCATTACAATGTCGTGCGGAAAGCCTCTGACCAGCAGTCGGAGGCTTTCCGCCTAACATGTTAGGTTTACAGTCCGACCACCGTATTAGGATGACGGCTGTCGGAGTGAAACCTGCGGGGGGATTCCGACGTGGATCTGAAGGGCTCAAGGAGCCCGTCGGTGCTTTGGAAACACCGCATAATCCATTAATGATGGCGGATCTGCCGTCGGGATTATGATGTTGGTTTCTGACAGCCATTACATGTCGGCTTTTCTGACATGGAAAGGCTTTCAGAAAGCGACACTGGAGCCCCCTAGCAGGGCTCCCTTCCCCCCTGGCCCTCGCAATGGGGCCTAAACATCCCTGCACCGTGTGGCAGGCACCATGAGGTGCCTGCCACACGGTGCAGAAATGTGTTAAAACCTCCATTTCTCAATGGAAGCGTGTGCTGCGGGCCTTTTCCGCTCGCCGCACTAGCTTCCATTGAGAAATGGAGATTTTCGACTGCCCTATGGGCGGTTGCATCAAGTTGCTGTGGTTGGAACCACCGACCTGAGGTCGGGCGGTTCCTTTTGGCAACGGTGCCCACATCAAAATAAGGCCCTTAGTGTCAACTCAGTGTACTGAAAATGTAACCATGTGTTAACATTTCCAATACTCCATAATTACTTTTTAGTTTCTTCATGAAGAAGTTTCTTAAAAACGGGTTGACCTTTAACAAGAGTCAACTGTAGAAGGTCACCAAAAACTATGACATGTTTATCACCTAACAGAACATCATAGTCAATTCTGAAGATCTCTTGCATCCTCAGATGAATGAAAGCTAGTATTGGGTTTAGTTTTCTTGCTAACCTCATCAATATTGAGAACTTTAAATTTTTTCAGAACTCTGGAGACTTCATGACAAGCATGACCAGATAACTTCAGGTAATCTAGTTTGTTGCCATGTTCCACAGGCAACATAAGTAGTCTGTGCAATGTGATTCCTTTAATGTTGTGAGCAGCTAGTCCAGTAGGAGCAGTCACAACACATGAAAGATCACAACTAGTCTTCCTGTGAACAAATGCACAAATGCAGCCAGTGCTTTAATTAGAAAACTTTTCCCTGTATCTTCCTGACCACTAACATAGAAAAGTGTAGGCTTGAATGTTCTACAAGAACATTCAGACTTATCCTGTAGGACTCCATGCTTTACAAATTTTGTTATTTAGCCAAAAATGTGTAGCTATTCTTTTTTCAGTTGAGGGATCAAAGTTTCTAAATCAATGCGCTCACTTCTCAATTGGCCCATAGCATTGTCTACTTCATTCATAACTATGGATGCCTCATTTTCAATGATAGGCTGACCAGGGGGATTTTGACTTTTACGCCCTAAGCTCTGGCTATCTTGTGAACTGTCCTTTGCAACTTCTATAGCAATTGTTTCCATTGTTGATTTTCATGATTTTACATTTTCTGATACGTGGAAAACACTTCACATTGAATGCTATCTTTGACTGTATTGAAAGCATCTTCATAACAGTAATACCCACATAGCGGTTTAGTCTCTGAATGCCAAGGTTTCAAAAGTTGAAAAGAGACTGGTAAAAGAATTCTCTTTTCTCACCCATTTGACAGCTCAGTTTATAACGATTAATGAGACTTGATTTTGAATGTCTCACTAAACATCCATTACAGCCAGCCACCCCATACTTTCCTAGTTCAATATTCTCATCTACGTTATTTCTATATGTACTGCAGTACTTCATACAAAGGTTTTCTAGATGGATACTCGGATTAGGGTAATAAGTGTTTATCATATTTGTTTTAAGGAGCTCTGTGCTACAAACTGAATATCCATGTTGGCAGTCCACATGGACAGGATTACTGGATTGTAATCTAGATAAATTTTAAAGCCTCACTTCATTTTAGGTTATATGTATTTTTAGGTGATTTGCCAGTAACAGTGTGTCTGACTGCAGATGCAAAACTGTACACTCTTACTTTGGAGATTACAGACCTAGGTAATTCAATTACACTTAGTGTAGTATTTCCTTTTCCTTTGTATCTCCATTGACAATATCTGCCACATTTATGGGACTGAAATCACAAGACTTGTTGCTTAAGAGTTCTGTTCTGAGACTCTTCTGGAAGGTCACAAGTAACAGATTGCTCAATGAATGACAACACTGACTCATCAGTATCTTGACCAAATGTTGCATCTTTCATCCACATTAACCTATGTATATGTGGTGCACCTCTAGCTTGGTATTGTTTTCTACAGAAAAAGTCCACAACCGCACCAAATCTATGCTTAAAGTATCTACAAACACTTGCAGGATCAATAGAACAATTCACCAGGAGCCTTGAAATTAATCCCTACAATCTTTGCATTAGCTTGCCTGAGAAAGTCATAAAGATCAACCCAAGCATACTTTACACAACTCAAAGTGACAAAGCAGGTAGGTGCACCTAGATTGTGTAATATACACTTTAGCTCACCGTGGCAACAGAACCAATATTCATTGGTACCACATTGGCAAGCCATGATATTAAGCAAATTACTCTCTAGTACCTCATCTTTACGATGTACTTTTTCCACAAAATCTCTTGCAGTGATGCCATTAAACAGTGTTCTTGTTCTCATCACATGGCCCACCACTTAAGATAGTACTGACAGATCACTTTCAAACAAAAGATGGAAAATATATGGTATGTTTTGCCTAAAGCGGGGATCTTCAAAATAAAATCTACTGGATCTATATTCTTATGCAGGAATCTGCACTGGACGTTCATCATAATGACCACCTTCTCCGGTAGGTAACAAAACTGGAAAACACTGAGCTTCTAAGCTCTATTCCTACGTACTTATCGATTCTCCTTTTGCTCAGTTCATTTGGTATTTCAAAAGCATCACCCATCATGTCTCTTGAATGTAGAGGATGAATGCTGCAATGTTCATATATTTCTTCAACTTTTTGAACTGAGCAGAAGGAGCGAAGCTGGAACTTACTGTTTTAACACAGGTAACATGTTCCTTTATATCAACATCTTTGTAAAACACATTTTCTATTTTAAGACATTGCAAAGTTCTCTTAACCGGGTTAAGGTGTTTTATTATCAGGTGCTTTATTATCGCACACTTTGTCAATACAATAGCTACAGACAATCTGTCTTATGCACAAGTCAAATCTTCAGCTATCAAATAAAGAGCAAGTGTAACCCCTGTACTAGATCACTCTTATGTTTTTTTCACAAATATCAATGTTTTTGATTTGTGATCTGTAGTTAGTTTGCCTACTACAAACACACACTTAGTCTGGAATTTCTGCAGTTGTTCTTGCAAATGAATCAATATCCTTTTTTAAATTCTCTAAAAATGTACTAGTATTAGAAATTTCAGTGTTGGTGTCCACAACCATCTCATTCTTTCAGTTGGCCTTTTACCAACAAAGTATGTCATCTGAATATCATCTACAACAGAACTGACTTCAGAATCACTACCTCTTAATAACATATTTTGTTTCTGAAGCTGGAGAGCTGGATTTTTCACAAAATACAATCTTCTTACTAGATTATGCATTTTAGTGTGGTCCACAGACAGCATCTGTATGTGTTGCAAAGTACTGTCAGAAATCTGTTCTAATAAGCAAGCGGACGCTCATTTTATTCACATGGTGTGGGACTGTCCGGAATTAACACACTACTGGGGGAAAATAACAGACAGTCTCAAACCGCCACGGGATGGAAAATACCACTCACTATCAGGGTAGTGGTGCTGGGGCTTCTCCCCACGCCAAAAAATAAGAAACTTAGTAGAAAATTTGTTCAATTAGGGTTAGCGCTAGCAAAAAGGAGGATAGCAATTAGGTGGCTGAAGTTCGGATCCCCCCACAATCGAGAGATGGGCTAAAGACATACACAAATGGGCCACAGCGGAGCTAATCCGAATGAAAAAAGTCAGAAGGGACGATAAACTAGACGAAGACGAGAGGGCCAGGTACCTCATGACAACAGAAATACTTAAGAAAGAAGTCCCCCTGACAGGGGGAAACAGATTTGACAGGACAGGAAGAGATAGTCGCAGTGGCGGTGCCTGGAAGCTCTCCAGCAATCGAAAATGGCAAAGAGGGAGGAGACGCATAAAAATGGGATGTCTTCCTTCCCGGGGAGGATATGACACAAACACAAGCTTGGGTGAGAGGGTGGGGAGATATGTTAGACGTTATTGTTCTACAAAGTTGAAAAAATGGTATAAGCAATATTTATGCTGTAAACGTCTCAGAGGAAAACCTGAGAACAGAAGCTTGTGATGTGTGAAGCTTATATCGGATTGGGTATGTTGATATGTCACATCTGATTATACATGTACTGTTATTATGGAAAATGCCAATAAAAATTAAAAATATATTTTAAAAAAAGACCGGGTGTAAAAGGCTTTACTGAATAATTCATCTTTTATAAAGATGTTTTCTATGAGAGAACATGGTATATGAATGGTTCAGATGTACAACAACACACCATGTTATGTTATTGATATTTCTAGAGCGCGACTGTTACCCGGAGGTGTCCTGGCGCTGAATGAAGTCCTACAGTGGCCTAAGAACAGGAGGAGTAAAAGTTGGAAATTACACTGAAAAAAACCAAGTTTTCAAAGCCTTCCTGAAGAGAAGTAGGTTTGTCATGCATCTAAGATGCGATGGAAGGCCATTCCACGCCTTGGCTGCTCCCACCACAAAACTTCTGCCACCCCAGTTGGCTTTTTTTACAAAGGGCACCGATACCAACTTGGCATCCGAGGAGCGCAGTAGTCTTTTTGGTGCATACCAGTGGAATTGCAATTTAAGGTAGTTGGGCCCGGATCCACGAAGGGCCTTATGAACCATGCAAAGAGCCTTAAATTGAACCCATTTTCTGACGGGCAGCCAATGAAGCCTTCTGATCTCAGCCAAGATTGAGGCGTATTTTGGTATACCGGTGAGCAGTCTGGCAGCTGCATTCTGCAAAAGTTGCAGTCTATTCATAAGTCCTTCCTGGATATTGATATAGAGACTATTGCAATAGTCCAGTTTGGACATGGCTAAAGCAGTAATAACTGTTTGTTGACTATCTTTGGGTAGGAATGGCATGATTTTCTTGCAAGATCTTAGAGTATACGATGCAGATGAGACCACCGCATTCACTTGGTCCCTAAAATTGAGTTTGTTGTCTATCCAGATTCCTAGATTTTTTACCTTTTTTATAGGGGAGGGAAGGGGACTCAATGTATCTGGCCACCAGGTCGGGGTCCAGAAATTGGCATCATTTCCGAACAACACCACCTCCGTTTTGTTGGAGTTTAATTTGAGGCAATTTTGGGCCATCCAGTTACCCACCGCAGTCATGCAGTCATGGAATCGGGACGCTGTGCCCTGCAGCTTATCTGGCCGCAGCGACACCACAATTTGGGTGTCGTCTGCATATGAGGTCAGGCTGAAACCGTAGGGATTCGATCAAGGGAGCCAACAGTGACACATAAACGTTAAAAAGTGTTGGGCTCAAGGATGACCCCTGGGGGACACCACAGGGCAAAGAAAACGGTTTAGTAGAGAATTCGCAGAGGGAGACAATTTGAAGTCTGTTTGACAGGAAGGATTTGAGTAGTTTCCAGGCGGAGCCCTAGACTCCAATCTCTTGCAGTCGGTCCATCAACAGAGCATGATGGACAGTATCAAAGGCCGCTGAGAGGTCCAACATAATCATAGCGGCTTTTCCTCCCTGGTCAAGTGTCGCCCTGATCTCTTCAGTAGATTTAAGCAGGGCGGTCTCTGTGCTATGCCCAGCTCGGAACCCATACTGCGTGGGATCCAGCACCTGAGCTACTTCCAGGAAAGAGCCAAGTTGGGCATTCATGATTTTCTCTGCGATTTTTGCAGGGAGCGGGAGTCTGGATATGGGTCTGAAATTATTAGAGTCTTTAGGGTCTAGACTCGGTTTTTTAAGCAGGGGCAGTATAGAAGCCCTTTTCCAAATTTTGGGGAAATATCCTTCTGTGAACATAGCATTGATGATGGAGGTCAAGGTTAAAGTGACTGGTTCGGGTGCTAGCTTTAGTATAGAAACTGGGCATGGATCGTATGGTAAGCCTGATTTCACCGTCATAAGAGGATTGAGAATGTCTGATGTTGTAACCGGGGAAAATTTATCAAATTGTGGGTCAGAGCTTGTTACTAACTTAGGATCGGCTGTGTGGTCCGAACATGTTTTGATTGTTGAGCTAGTGAATGTGGAGAAAATGGCCTCTACTTTGTCAAAGAAAAATTTAGCTATTTTATCACAGAGTTCCTGGCTAGCCGGAATGGGAGGAGGGGCAGGATGTGCTAAGGTGGTTACTGTTTTAAACAGTTCTTTAATTGAGTTCTTTGCCAACTTAATTTTCTTAGCAAAAAACTCTTGCTTTGTTTCTTGAAGCATCTGTTTGCACTGAGCCAGACCTATTTTGTAATCATTTTTTCCTTTATCATTGTACTCCTTCCTCCAGATTCTTTCGAGGTGCTTGCAGGCCAATTTTTGATCTCTAAGTTCTTGGGTATACCAGGGAGAGGAGGGTCGTGCTCTGTTGGGTCGACAGAGTTTCTTGGGAGCAAGCTTATTACCAGCTGCTTCCAGCCAATTAGTGTAGAGGAGTGTGGCCTCATCCAGATCTGTAGGTAGAATGAATGATGTGAAGTTTAACACTTCCTGTAATTCCTCAGCTTTTACCTTATTCCATGCTCTGCTCAGCATCTGTTTAGTTGCTGGTTTCCTAGTGTGCCGGTCAGGCATGGTCAACTCAAATAGCACCGCCTTGTGGTCTGACCAGACCAGTGGGAGAAGGCCTGTGAACCGCAGCTGCGCATTGTTAGAAAATATGCCGTCCAAAGTGTGTCCTGCCTTGTGAGTGGCACCAATGACCAATTGCTTTAGGTCAAGATTGCTCATCAGGTCCAGCAGGTTTGTGGTATCTGGATCATCAAGCGTCTCCAGATGGAAGTTAAAGTCTCCTAATATAGTGTGTGAGCTGGCACTAAGACCACTTTCGAGCATACTGCCAACTTGTGTTATAAATGGGCTTCTGGGGCCCGGTGGCCTATAAATAAGGGTGCCTCTAAAGGTGTGATGGTCTGAGAGATAGAAACAAAAATCCAGTGCTTCACATTCGGCATTCGGCGAAGGGTAAAAAGATACTGTTATTGACTTGTGGTAAATAACTGCCAAGCCACCCCCTTTCTTATAGGGCCTATTTAGTGTGTAAGAGAGATAATCAGGTGGTGTTGCTTTAACCAAATCCGGACCGGAAGCCATCTCTACTGGCACTCTCTACAGGTTATACAGCGGGTGTGAAGAGTTTTTCTAATGAACCCGTCTCTCTCTACTGAGCTTTTCTCAGAGTGAACACGGTGTTTGACTCAGTTTTCAAACAGCAATCTGTCTACTGACACCTCTGAAAGAGAGAAGGGATATCTGTAGAAGGCTCTATGGAAACACTGGGCTTTGTATAATTATATTATCACATTTTAATAAGGCACAGTTTCTGTATGGTTGAGTTTGAGGGGAGAGGGTCTCCTTTTCTTATAACTGTATACAAGCTAAATGCTTCTTTTCTTCTAACAACATAGCCTTTCTCTTGTGACATCTCTTCACAGTGAGAAGGTGATTGTCAAAGGCTTTATTGACAAACTCATCCCTCTCTAAAGATGTTTTCTCTGAGTGAAAGGGGTGTTTACTGTACTACATTAAAACCACCCACACTAATGTTTCATCTGAGCAGAATAGACAGTCTGAGAGAATAAGTAAGCCCTGTGCTAGTATGTTTCAGCATGCTATACGTTCTGCATGGTAGAGTTTGATCAAACTGATACTACCCTGAAATAGCAGTCTCTCTAAGTCATAGCTCAACAGAGAGCTAATGCTTTGTGTAAAAGACCGTAAAGCACTAGTACCTCCCATGTTACATGGCTTTATAAACAGCAAGCTCTCTACTGATATCTCTGAAAAGAGTAAAGGGTTGTCTAGAAGGTCTCAAAGACTCAAAGAAACTCTAGGCCCTGTGCTATCACATTTTAAGAAAGTGGAGATTTACCATGGTAAACCTTGATGCAAAACTAAACCTTTCTAATACAATTCTATACACAGAGTGAATGGCTCATTTCTATGACAACGTTCTCTCTCTATTAATAGCTGTGTACAGATTAAAGCCTGCACGTAAAAAGGCTTTAGTGAGTCATTCGCCCTTCATAAAGAAGTTTTCTCTGAAACAACATACTGTATCAATGGTTCAGTTTTCAAACAATACACCATGTTTACTGACCTTTCTCTACAGGTTAAACGGTTGGTGTGAATGGCTTTACTAATGAACCCATGTCTCTCCACAGATCTTTTCTCAGACTGAACAGGCTGTTAGACTCAGTAATTTGTCTACAGACACCTCTGAAAAGGCTAAAGGATCTGTGTAAAAAAGTCCATGGAAACACTAAGCCTGGTATTATCACATTTGAAGAGGGTGCAGATTCTGTATGCTACCATTTGATGAAAGAGTGGCTCCTTTTGTTACAATTCTATACAGGGTAAATACCATTTTCTACCACAACGAGGCCTATCTGGTGACATCTCTCATCAAAAGAAAGGATGCCTGTGAAAGTCTTTACTGAGAAATTCATCCCTCTGCAAATATGTTTTCTCTGAGTGAATAGGGTGTTTGGTTAACTACAGTTAGATCACCATCTCTAGTGATTCCTCTGATCAGAATAGTCTGTGTAGAAGGATTAAGGCAAACACTGGGCCCTGTGCTAGTACATTTCAACATGCTATACTATCTCATAGTACCCTGTACCAGCTGTCACTCTACTGATTCTTAGCAGAGAGCTAATGGTTTAGTACCTGCTGTGTTATATGAGTTTACAAACAGCAAGTTCTCTACTGAGCACGCTGAACAGAGTAAAGGGTGTGTGTAAAAGGTCTCAGAAAAAGACAGGGCCCTCTGCTACTACATTTTAACAAACTGCAAAATGAGGATAGTTAAGATTTGATGTAAAAGTAAAACTTTGTAATATAATTCCATACAGAGTGAATGGCTTACTTCTATCCAAACATTCCCTCTCTACTAACAGGTCTGTAGAGGTTAAAGGCTCGGTGTAAAAGGCTTCAGTGAGTAAATCATCCCTGTACAAAAGCATCTCCTCTGACACAACAATGTGTATGAAAGGGTTAACAGACAGCAAGGTCTCTACTGACACCTCTAAACAGAGTAAAGGGTTAGTGTGTAAGGTTTCAGACAAACACTAGACCCTTGGCTAGCAGATTTAAATAAGGTACAGTTTGGTTGTGGTACTGTTTCATGAAAGAGTAACTCCGTCTTATACAAGTCCATACAGAGTGAATGGTTCAGTTTTATAAGAGCACACAATCTCTCCTGACACCCCTCTACAAGTTAAACGGTGGGTGTGAAGGGCTTTACAAATGAAGCTATCTCTACAGACGTTTTCTCAGAGTAAAGAAGGTGTTTGGTTCAGTTCACAAACAGCTATGGAAACACCAGGCCTTGTATTATCACAATTTAACAGAGCGCAGAATCTGTGTGGTTGAGTATGAGAGAGAGAGACTCATTTTCTTATAAGGATATACAGGCTTAATGCTTTTTTTGTTTTTTTATAACAACATAGGGTGTTTAGTTCACTATATTAAGACGACCCTCTGTATTGATTCCTTTGAGCAGACTACAGTCTGTATAGAAGGAACGAGAGAATAAGTAGCCCTGTACTGGTATATTTCAGCATGCTATACTTTCTGCATGATAGAGTTTGATCAAACAGTGATCCTATCTCCTAGTACCCTGCAAAAGCAATCTTTCTAAGTGACATCTCAACAGAAAGCTAATGCTTTGTGCAAAAGACCTTTGAGATCTAGTAACCCCGCTGTTACACTACTTTATAAACAGCAAGCTGTCTACTGATATCTCTTAACAGAGTGAAGGGTGTGTGTAGAAGGCCTCAGAAAAACACTAGCCCCTGTGCTACATTTTTATCAGAGATAAAGCTGGAAGACCGTAAAGTTTAATTTAAAAGCACTGCTTTGTATTGTAATTCTTTACAGAGTGACTGACTGGCTCACTTCTATCAGAAGAACAACTCTCCACTAACAGGTCTATAGAAGTTATAGATTGGGTGTAAAGGACTTTAGTGAGTAATCCAGCCCTGTACAAAGGAATCTTATCAAAGAAAACATGGTGTGTGAATAGGCTTACAGACCGTAAAGTCTCTACTCATAACTCTAAAGAGAGTAAAGAGGTAGTGTACAAGGTTTTAGACAAACACTAGGCCCTCTCCTACCAGATTTAAATAGGGTACAGTTTGGTTGTGGCAGTGTTTCATGAAAGAGTAACTCCTTCTACAAGTCTATACAGAGTGAATGGTTCAGTTTTATATGAGCACGCCATCTCTCCTGACACCCCTCTACAAGTTAAACAATGAGTTTGAAGGGCTTTACTAATTAAGCCATCTATCTCTACAGAGGTTTTCCCAGAGTGAAGAGGGCGTTTGGTTCAACAGCTATCTGTCTGCTGACACATCTTAAGAGGATAAAGGATATGTGGAGAAAGATCCATAGAAAAACTACGCCTTGTATTATCACATTTTAGCAGAGCATAGATTCTGTATGGTTCAGTTTGATGAGAGAGGGGCTCTTTTTCTTTTAAGTGTATACAGGGTAAATGTTTCTTTTTTTAGAACAACATAACCTCTCTGTTGAATATCTCTTAATGGTGAAGGCTGGATGTGAAAGGCTTTACTGAGAAAGTCATATTTCTCTCTAAAGATGTTCCGTCTGAGTGAATAGGGTGTTTAGTTCACTACAGTAAGACCACCCTCTGTTATGATTCCTCTGAGCAGACTACACAATCTGTGTAGAAGGATTGAGAGCATACATAGGTCTTGTGGTAGTATATTTCAGCATGCTATACATTCTGCATGGTAGAGTTTGATCAAACAGTGATCCTATCTCATACTACCCTGTAACAGCAGTCTCTAAGTGACAGCTGAACTGAGAGCTAGTGCCTTGCGTAGAAGACCTTAGGGAACTAGTACCTCCTGTGTTACATGGCTTTATAAACAGTAAGCTCTCCACTTATACTTTTGAACAAAGTAAATGGTGTGTTTAGAAGGCCTTAGACAAACACTAGCCCCTGTGCCACTACATTTTAACAGAGGGGAGATGAGGGATAGTAAAGTTTGAAGTAAAAGTTGTGGTTTGCAATACAATTATATACAGAGTGCTTGCTTCACATCTATCAGACGTTTCCTCTCTACTAATAGCTCTGTACAGATTAAAACCTGGGTGTAAAAGCCTTTACTGAGTAATTGAACTTCTATAAAGACATTTTCTCTGAGACAACATGTTGTATGAATGGTTCAGTGTTCTAACAACACACCATCTTTAGTGACACCTCTCTAAAGGTTAAACAGTGAATGTGAAGGGAGTCCATTTATGAACCCTTCTCTCTCTACAGATCATTCCTCAGAGTAAACAGGGTGTTGGGTTCAGTTTTCAAACACCAATCTGTCTACTGACACCTCTGAAAACAAAAAAAGATCTGTTTAGAAGGGTGCATGGGAACACTAGGCCTCATTTTATCATATTTCAAGAGGGTGCAGATTCTGTAGGTTAGTTTGTTGAAATAATGGCTCCTTTTGTTATTCTTTACAGGGTGAATGCTTTTTTTTTATGACAACATGGCCTGTCTGGTGATATCTCTCAGCAAGATGAAGGCTGGGTGTGAAAGGATTTACTGAGCAAGTCATTCCTTTAAAGATGTGTTTTCTGACTAAATAGGGTGTTTGGTTCACTACAGTAAGACCACCCTCTCTAGTGATTCCTTTGAACAGAATAGACATTCTGTGTAGAAGTCTTAAGACAAAACTGGGCCCTGTCATAGTACATTTCAACATGCTATATGTTCAGTATGGCAGAGTTTCACAAAACTATCCCTCTCTATCAATAGCTCTCTACCAATTTAAAAAATGGGTATAAAAACCTAAAGCAAGGAACTAAGCTCTCTTCAGACACTTTTCTTCCATTAAACAAGGATAATAATAAGTTTGGAAAAAACTGCGCCTACCTTAACATAACAGTCTAAAATAAAGATTGTATATAGATGGTATAAGAGAAGCTCTAAGCCCTGTTTTCCCATTATATCAGAGTCTATAATCTCTACAGTACATTTGAATACATTAGCTCCTTATCTTAATACTCAATACAGGCTCAAAATTTCATTTTTATGACAACATATCCTCTCAGCTAACAATCGTCTACTGAGTGATAGCTAAATTCTATAAGGAAACTCTCTCCCCTTCAACAAGCTTTTCTATTAGTCAACACACTCTATCACTTTGTTTAGGGCATCCATTGTCCAAAATTATATATACTAAGTACGATACTTGGAATATACTCCTAGCAGATTTGTAGGCCTCAATACAAACATATCTCATTAGCCACCTAGAACTCAACAACATATCAAAGGTTGAATTACTTAAGGTCTAATAGGAAGCCCTCTTACTTTATAAACCACAATTAATTTTATACAAATTATCAAATTTCAACACCAACTAACACAGCAAAATAGACACAGACAATAAACACAAAAGTGCAATTACTAACAAAACAACATTACTATAACATTTTAAATATTTATTTCTCATCATGTGTTCAAAAGGTTTCAATAGAAAAGACTTTGGCAATCACATTTTAGCTATCCAAATTATTACTAACCTCAAAATGAACAAACATATTGAACCTAATTTCTTAATATATTATTTTAATATTTACACACAGACCCAATACTTTAATTACACTCTATTTTTAATTACCTGCAAATTAAGCTTTATGTTCAAGGCAGCTGAATACAGCAATGTCCGTTACTCAAAAATCGAATGACCTCTGTAGAGCAAAAGTTAAAGTGATTCCACTTCCTTCACCTTCAAACCACCAAGGGCAATCTCAGGTGTCTGTGGTTATGCAACAGATATAAGTATCTGAACCTTGAATCTTTGCAGCCAATCATATCATAACTTTTTTTTTTATTTTGTAGAGGAAATGTCACCCATTGGTTGACCCTAATATAACCTCAGTTTAGCATTATTCACTGAACAAATGTTTCTATCACACTACATGTACTACAAGTACCAAAATCCATTTTAATGGTGTTTATAAGCTTTTAATTTACCTTAATTATTAACATTGACAACCTGTGATCTATTTGTTTTCCTTTATGGTCATTTTATCCAGTTAATGACAGCAATACACACGCTTTTCTGTCCCTGTACAATCGAGCTCACAAGACTCTCGCGAGATCGTAAAAGAGCTCATGGCAGGATCACTCGGTAAATTTCAATGCGACTTTCGTGAATGTTTTGCAGGATTGTACGAAGCCCCACAGCAGCCTTCACCTGCAGAAGCTTGTCAATGATTCTTGCGAGACTCTTGCGGGATCGCAGCAGATTTCAAATTCATCCAATAGTTAGGCTCATACTGTTTAACTACAAAACAGCAGTTGCTCACAACCTAACTTACTTTTCTAACTCAAAAATCTATCACTTACATGCATACTTTTGCCACCCTCCCATTTTTTCTCTACTCATGTAACTCCATATTGCTGCTGAAGCTTACTCATTCTGCTAAGCACTCATCTTGTGACTAACATCTCCATACTGCACCATGGTTCGCCTCTGGATTTTGGGACAGAGCTTCACCCACTGGTCTAGAGAATATGCCATTAATTGCACTATTGACAAAAACCTTGGATTTCCAAATTTGGACATTACTTGAACTGGCCATAGAAATATGAAGTGTCATCAATTGTTACCAATGTTTGAGAGCATTTTGGATTGTGAGCACCCAGACCTGATGATTGTGCCTAGGTCATTGCCACCACAGTGCACTATCACAGGAGTTGCGCTTGAAATCCCAATGAAGGAGACCTTTTCATAACTGATGTCTCTCTTTCCTCATACAGCCTTTGTATATTCTAATATATGTCAAAGGCAAAAATGCCAACAGTCAAAAGTGTTATCACCCAAGATTGAGAAGTCCCAGAAGCATATTAATAAACAAGTTACTTTCCTTCGGTAACGCCTTATCTATTAGAGACTATATCTAGCCGCAGATTCCTTACCTTTGTATTTCCCCAGGTGTCAGACTGGATCTGGAAGATTTTTCGTGGGCAGTACCCCTGTGCGCCGGTAGGTGGTGTTGATCGGCACTGCGTGACATCGTCCGTGCTGGAAGTGACGTCCGCAGCACCTACATAGGCCCCAACCAGGAGTGCTGACGTCAGTTAGTTTTCACAACTTTCCACGCCAGAAGAGCAGAGCCCTGAAGCACACTGACACTGGTGTGTTCAAACTCCGGCCATGAGAGTGATCAGTGCAGACCCTAGAAATCTGTCCGCAGAGCGGGGAGGATGGGTGGGTCGGTAAGGAATCTGCAGCTAGATATAGTCTCTACCAGATAAGGTGTTACCGAAGGCAAGTAACTAGTTCATCTGATTGACACTTCTAGCCGCAGATTCCTTATCTGTGAATATATACCCAAGCAATATCATCCGTGGAGAAGGGTCGGCGGACCAATTTCAGACTAGGAAGTCCTACAGGACCAAACAGGCGAAGTGCCCATCTCTACGGACCTGATTGTCCAGACAGTAATATTTGGTGAATGTGTGCCGGAAGCCCACGTTGCTGCCTGGCAGACATCCAGAACCGGAACTACGTGAGCTAAAGCAGTAGTTGCAGCTTAAGCTCTGGTGGCATGAGCTCGCAAGCCTTCAGCAAGTTGCTTTTTGGTAAATGTGTTGCAGTTTTTAATGCAAAGCACCACCCAGTGAGATATGGTTCGCTTCTGCACCGCCCAACCTTTCTACACACCAACATACCCCACAAAAAGTTGGTTGTCCACCTGGAACTCCCATGTGTCGTCAAGGTAGAAAGACAACACTCTTTTTGTGTCCAGACGGTGGAGTCTTTGGAGGGATGTGGAGGAGCACAGAGGCAGGTAGGGTGATGGACTGTCCTACATGGAATGGTGTGAACACTTTTGGCAGAAAGGAGGCCCTTGTGCGAAGAACCACATGGTCAGTGTGGATAGAGAGATACTGTGGCTTGGATGATGATGCCTGCAGCTCACTCACTCTACCGGCGGATGTAATGGCCACCAGGAAGGCTGTTTTGAGTGTGAGGAGCCTGAGTGGACAGTTGTGTAGAGGCTCAAACGGAGCACACATTAAAAATATCAGAACCAAGTTAAGGTCCCACTGAGGCATAATGAATGATGAAGGTGGAAAAAGGTGGATGAGACCTTTCAAAAATCTATGTACAATAGGGGATTTAAACAAGGAGGGCTGGTCAAGCAGCTGCAAGAAGATAGACAGAGCAGAAAGAGATCCCTTAATGGTGCCAGGGCAGAGCCCCACTGGACAAGGAAAGGAGCAAAAAGAAAAACTTCAGAAATAGGGACAGAAAGGGGACCAATGGACTTTTCTGCACACCTTGTCACAAATTCTTTCCAACCACAGGCGTATACTGTCTTGGTGGAGGAACACCTAGCTGCCAGAATCACAATACAGACTTCGGGAGGAAGGTCGAAAGCTGTCAACCGCGGCTGCTCAATCTCCATGCAAGAAGACAGGGAGTAGACAGGTTCGGGTGGAGAACCCTCCCCTGCTGCTGCGATCCTCCTGAAGGGGCAGTGTGATCAGAGGATCGATGGCCATGCTCAGTAGCTCGGGATACCTGTCTGGAGCCACAAGAATGACTTGGGCCATGTTGTTCCTGATCTTTTTGAGAGCTCTGGGCAGGAGTGGTATAGGTGGAAAGGCGTATAACAGGTCTGAGCTCCATTCAACACGAAAAGTGTCTCTGAGCTAGAGCTGCCTTGGGAACTCCAGCACACAAAACTGCTGACATTGCTCATTCTCGGAAGTGGCAAGCAATTCTAACCAAGCCTCTCCCCACTGTTGAAAGAGACCTAGCATCACTACCGGGTGGAGACGCCATTCTTGATCCGCTAGGCATTGACGGCCGAGTTTATCCGCTCTGGCATTCAGAGAACCTACCAGGTGTTCACCACCAGACATATGCCCTGCTGTTCCTGCCATGTCCAGAGACGAAGGGCCTTTTGACAAAGGGACCACGACCCCACCCACCTTGTTT
This sequence comes from Calotriton arnoldi, assembly GCA_963921515.1. Taxonomy (NCBI): domain Eukaryota; kingdom Metazoa; phylum Chordata; class Amphibia; order Caudata; family Salamandridae; genus Calotriton; species Calotriton arnoldi. Next base: position 2,464,447 of record CAWUFW010001745.1, read on the forward strand.
GTTGCAGTACCACACGGCGGTGGTGTTGTCCATGAACACCTGCATTAGCCTTCCTAAACTTCCCTGGGTGGAGGGTAGAAAGTCTTTCAATGCCAGTCGGATTGCATGGAGCTCCAACAGGTTGATGTGGAGTTCGGATTCTGCCAGAGACCAAAGTCCTCGGATGTCCACCTCTCCCAGATGGCCACCCCATCCCAGGAGTGATGCATCAGTCACTACTGTGAGAACTGGTTGGGGAAGGGAGACGGGTTTGTCGCCGACCCAATCGCGAATCGTTAGCCAACACTGCAGAGCTTTCGCAGTTCCCTCCAAGATCTGGATCATGTTGGGGGAGGTTTCCCTGATGCTGTGCCTATTAGTCCCAACAGCCTCAGGGTCTGCCATACCAAAATCCAGTACAGAGGCTGAAACATCGGTATCATAGCCAAAATGTCCTGGATTATATGCTGTGAAGGATAGGCCTGAAAATGCACTGTGTCAAGAACAGCCCTGATGAAAGGGAGCGTCGGAGAGGGAGTCAGGTGTAACTTCAGCAAGTTGATAGCGAACCCCAGCGAGTGCAGGAGGTTCGCCGTTGTCTGGAGGTGGGAGACGACAACCTGGGGGCAAGCTCGCCTTCAACAGCCAGTCGTCAAGAAAGGGGAGGACTGAAACCCCTAATCTCCGCAGATGAGCTGCAACCACCGCCATCACCTTTGTGAACACCTGAGGGGCTCAGGTAAGACCATAAGGGAGCACGGTGAACCGAAAGTGCTCATGGCCCACCGTGAACCACAGATAATATTGGTGGGTAGGCAGGACGCGAATGTGGAAATAGGTACCTGCAAGTCCAACGCTAGCATCCAGTCTCCTGGGTCCACGGCAGACAAGAGCTGAGCTAGCATGAGCATCTTGAATTTCTCCTTTTTGAGAAGAAGTTGTGGGCTCAGAGGTCTAGGATAGGATGAAGGCCCTTGTCCTTTTTGGGGACCAGAAAGTAGAGGGAATAGCAACCACAGGCTACTTCTGGCCCCGGAACCCTCTCTATGACTCCCTTGGCCATGAGAGCTATGACTTCCCCATGGAGCAAGGACAAATGTTCCTCCGTCAGCCGGTCGTGAGATAGTAGAATTGAGGGAGGGATAGTCTCAAAGGGGAGGGAGTAGCCCCTTCGGACAAGACCCACTTGTCCGATGTTCTGACTGCCAGTGGGTCACGTGATGGAGGATCCTACCACTAGCTGGATGCCCAGGATCGTAAATTGCTTGATTAGGAAGGCTTGGAGCAGGCAGCTGCCAGGGGGTGGCGGATGGACCCGACTGCTGGCTAGTTAAACCACGATGTCTGTGGGTACCCTCCCCTCGTCCATGCAGAGGCTTGGGAGCGTGCACAACTCAGTGGCTGGTAGGGTATTGGCGTTGTTGGAAGCCCCTTCTGTAGCCACGAAAGGAGCGAAAGGCAGACTGGGGTGACGTGGGGAAGCTGAGAGGCCCAAGGACTTGGCCGTAGCCTAAGAGTTCTTAAAGCGTTCCAGTGCAGAGTCTGCCTTGTCTCCGAAGAGACAGGTGCCATCTATGGGCATAGAGGAAAGGGAAGCTCGGACATCTCCCGAAAAGCCAGTCGTCCTCAAACAGGCATAGTGCCTCAGGGCCATTGATGAAACCGCTCTGCTCAGTAAGTCGGCTGTGTCCAATTCACAATGAATTGTGAACTTTGCTGCATTTCTCCCATTAGAAACAGCCTGAGAGAGTACAGTTCGGGCTTCCTCTGGGACCTGAGGCAGCACTTGCGCAACCATTTCCCACAGAGTGTAGGAGTAATGGCTCAAAAGGCATGCAGTGTTCACAGACCGCAATACTAGGCTGGCAGAAGAAACATTTTCTTCCCCACAGAGTCCAGCCTTTTGGACTCCCTGAATGCGGAGCGGTAGGGAACGTGCCCTGGGAAGTCCAGGCTTAGACCACCAAGCTCTCACAGGTAGGGTGTTAGGTGAGGAAGTTTGGGTCCTCTGGCGCAGGCGATCACCCTATTCACAGGAGCCTCTGTGTTGTGTTTGGACCAGGTCCCCAACAGAACGTCAGTGAGGGCATCATTAAACGGGAGTAGGGGTTCCTATGAGGAGACTCCCAGTTGCAGCACCTCTGTCAAGATGTTGGACTGCCACCGAGAGAATCCGAAGGTCAAGGACCGAGTCGCCCTCCACACCACCAATGCGTATGAAGATCCCTTCTTCGTAGCCACGATAGGGGGAGAAAGCATACCAGTATCTGAAGAAGTACCCAGTCCACTAGCTTCACCCAGTTCCTCATACCAGTCCATATTAGGATTTTCTACGTATGGCTGGAATTCTTCAGGGTCCAGCGACCCCTTTCATTCCTCCCTGAGTACTAGTCCATGGGAATAGGGCTCAGGCTCAGATCTAGGAAGAGCGGTTCCTGTCGGCATCGCCCATTCGGCTCTGTGTCGGAGATCACAATGGGGATGGCGGCACCGGCAGGAGCGTCAGCATCAGGACTGGCGCAGGGAAAAGGTCGAGATGGTATGACAGTCATCGGTCCAGATCCGGGAATGGATTCCTGGGGGCCCGCCAGAGTCGCTGGTGTGGAACCAGATGGGGTCCCCCTTATCCTGCAGGGCCCGAAGGTGCATCGACTGGGTCTGGCTGCCTAAAAATGAGATGCATGGCCTCATAAAACTCTTTGAGTTGGGCGGGGGTTGCTCCGGCTCTTAGAAAGTCGGGGAGGCGCAGAGCCTGCCCAGGCGCAGGCTCAGAAAAACCATGCCTCAAGTGCCAATGCTCCCTCGTCTTGTCACCCAACAGCGAGGAGAATTTGAACAGCGCTTCGACTTCTTCCTCTTTTTGTTGCGCCTCTTACCTGAGTGTCCTGAGGACTTTGAATGGGATGAAGAGAACTTCGAGTTCTGCAAATAATCCCAGGACCGTCCCCTTGACCGGGACCTCGATTTCCATGGAGCTGTGTGCTGGGCTGCTAGCAGCTACAAGGACCGCTCTCTCAAAGTCTTCGGGCCATGGCCCAGCAATTCGGGCACGACTTGGTGTCGTGGTTGCGCTCCAGCCACCACTGACAGATAAGGTGCGGGTCCGTCACCGACATCGGCCAGTGACAGGCGCCACAAGGCTAAAAACATGTCTTAAGAGATGACATCCTCGATACACCAAGAGGTAATACATCAAAAAAATCGACAAAACATCTAAAAAATGTTGTCAAAATAAGACAGAGGGATAGCTTTTATCCGTATCGGCACTGGCTGGCATGGAAAGAAAAGTATTGAAGTCAGCGTGCCTGGGTGGTGCCTATATAGGTGCCGTAGATGTCACTTACGGTGTGAACGACGCCACACAGAGCCAATCGACGCCACCTACCAGCGGGCAGGGATACTGCTCATGAAAAATTCTTCGATCCAGTCTGAAGCCCAGGGAAATTCAAGGGTAAGGAATCTGCGGCTAGAAATCTCTATCAGATAACACGATTTCTGCATTTGTGACCATGGCATGGGCTCTATTTATTGCAACAATCTCGGTTTTGATAGGTCAGGTGTCTCTAGGCGAAATGGAGTACACTTCACTGCAGAAGGGAACAGATTCTTCCTTAATAACATCAAGGAATGCATCCAATTCTATATCTAACTAAACACTATACAGTATAAACACAAAGGCCCTTGTCAGAGCCACCCTATTCCTACATTATGTGATTCTTTGATGTTATAACTCCCCATTGGGGGATACTTAAAACGCCAAAGACTCTCACGAAAGCAGGTGCACCCAAAGGCCTACCTCCACTCATATATTTGCCCAACCCGCACGAGACTCAAACATTTAACCTAGATCTCATGGATGACAGCTGTGCCTCCTTGGGTGTGGGTAGTAGAGTGTGCAAACACACAAGCCTCTGAGCTGAGAACTCTCATCAGACAGATTTTCTTCACCCCCTCCCTACTTCTTTATGATCCCACAAGAGTCTTGCTGGATCGTAAAATGTATTTGGGTAAATAATTTACACTCTCCTTCATTACCGTACTACCTTATAGTCCCCACTAGTAGGGTATGGGGAGAAAGTGGTCTCTCCCTTTTCACAGTATGACAGGAGTGCATAGTAGGGTGAGAGGAGACACTGGACTCTTTAATGACACCTTTCCCCAGGGCAACACCTGTGTATAGTAGGTTGTGGGGAGGGACTGGCCTTTCCAATGAGACCTCTCCTCAAGGTGACCAGTGTGCATAGTAGGGTGTAAAGAGGGACTACCTCTCCACTGGCACCTGTCCCCAGGGTGACCAGTATGCATAGTAGGGTGTGAGGAGAGACAGACCTCACAGCTGAGACCTCTCTATTGCATAACGGGTGTGAGAAGGTACTGGTCTTTCCAATTTAGGGTGTGAGGAGGGCTTACCTCTCTAACAGCTCTACCCAGGGTGACAGATGTACAAGTAAAGTGTATGGAGGAAATTACCTCTATGCTGAGAGGTCTGTCTTGGATGATGGATTTGCATAGTTGAATGAGGGGGAGAGACTGACCTCTGAGACCTCTCCCCTTGGAGACAGGCGTGCATAGTACCATATGGAGAGAGAGTTCTTTACCCACTAAGATCTCTTCTCAGTGACAAGAGTGCATAGGAAGGTGTGAGGGAGCATCCATATTAGAGCATGGGAAATGAGACCTCTCTACTGAGACCTTTCCCCAGGACAACAGGTGTGCACAGTACAATGTAAAAAGATCACACCTCCTCTCATATTAACAGATATACATGGGACATAGCTCTCCCCAGAATGACAGTTATATATACTAAGGTATAGACAGGAACTGGCCTCTCACTCCAGACTAAGAGGTGTGTGTAACAGAGTGTAAGGAGAGGTTGTCCTCTCCGCTCACACTTCTTTATAGGGTGATGTGCATGTGTAGCACATTGTGTCAAACAACTGCATCTGTGCTGACATCACTCCCCAAGCTCACATCCAAAAGTAGTAGAGTGTAAGAAGACACAGACCTGTTCTCTAACACCTTTCTGCAAGATAATGAGTGTAAATAATATTGTGTGCAGACAGAATGGTCTCTCCTCAGAGTCCTCTCCCCAGGATGACAGCCATGCACAGTAGGGTGGGAGGAAAGATTATCTTCTCTACTTAGAATTGCCTCCAGTGTAACAGTAACAGACATGCGTAGTAGGGTGTAGATAAGGACTGGTCTCTCAGCTGAGACCTCTTAGCAGATTAATGTCCATGCATACTAGGGTATGTGGAGAGATTGACCTCTGAGAAAGGTACCCCTTTCTTGGATGACAGGTATGTGTTGTAGGGTATGGGGACAGACTGCTTCTCTGCCAAGACTTCTCTCTTATATGAGAGCTCTCCATACTACAATGTGGACATTTCAATAGTGTAATATTATTGTAATCTAAATTAACCAGTAATTTAAAAAATCACTAGTAACTTTAAACTTTTTTTTATTACAATACAATAACATGACAACATTATAAATCAACAACTATATCAACTAACTATATTAACAACTCTAAAACAAACAATATAACCAACTTCAGTAATTTAAAATATCTTCTTCTAAGTCTGATTAGTAGACATTACCAGTTTTAAAACCTGAACAAAAAAAAATATCTGCCAAGTTTAAAACTTGCAAACTTTGAAATAGAGAATTAGGCAGACTGACAAAGAAACAGTGCACCAGGATCACTACTGCTATGTAGACACATTTAAGATCTACGCATCCACAGAGATTTGCCAGTACTCAGATGCCTCACTCTTCTGAAACAGACAGCACTTCAGAAGCTTCTATATCTTTTCCACCTGTGCATACAGTACCACTTCAAGTACTACCCAGTCACGCTGCTACGAATCCACTCTTTTTAAAGAAGGCTTTGTTTTTTTTCTTCTGTAAGCAAATTATTTGTTTTTCTGAAACAACTATGACTTCCACGATAACCTTTACAGGAACATAATACTCCTCCAAGCAATAGTTTTTTCCTGATTTTCCACAGAGTTATTGTTTCCTGTTTCTTCAAAAGTGAAAAGGTTTCATTTTTCTGCTACATATAATCAGTTACATGGTAGTTTTCTTTTCAACAATCTCTGTTTTCCATTTTCGTCCAACAAAAAAGAGAGAATAACCAAAAAATTTAAAGATACATGACAACACTGCTTTATCACTATTTTGTCTAAACATTTCTACAGTTTTTACCCACAATAACATATTTACATCTAGAATACCACTAACTTGTATTCTTTTCTCCTGAAAAAATCCACAGCCTCACCTACTGCATCTTTCCTTTTTTTTTTTTTACAGAATAATTGAAAGCATGGCATCAAATCTGTGATTGAGCTACCTACAAAAATTTGCATCAATACAACACATTTAAGCAGGAGTTTTATCATTCATATCTGCTATCTTTAAATTAGCAAGCCTGAGCTCATCGAGATCACCCAAAACATACTATATACAGCTCAAAGTGACAAAGCAGGTGAATGCACCTACACTGCATAACATACGCTTGAACTATTAACACATCTATACAAGGTAAAAACTGGCTCCATAAAGATTTACAAAGTAACACATTCCTCTTGACACACGTTTGCTAACAGTGAGCAGGTTGTTTCACTATAGGAACAGCAATCTCTCCACTGAAACCTCTGATACAGATAACGGATGTGTATACTAGAGTTTAGGAAAACACTTCGCTTTGTATTAACACACTCCAGATTCTTTCTTTTATAATTTGAAAAACACAGCCTCCTTTACTTACAACTCTATACAGGGCGAACACAATTTGTTTTACACAATATGCAATCCCTGCTAATATTTCTCTACATTCTAATGTCTACTTCTAAAAAGCTTTACTGACTCTACAAACATCTTTTTACTCTGTAAACATGCTGCAGAATACGTTTATAAAAAGTAGACTACCTACTGACACTTCTCAACAAAGTAAAGGGTCTGTCTTCAATATTTCTGAGAAAAAGTAGGTACTTTACATTTATTTTAAATTTTCATTATAATTTTCTTACTATTCACAATTTAAATTTGTCAAATAATCACCAATCCCTTAAAAAGTACACAATTAAAAAATATATTTAAAAAAGAACATTATTAAACTCTGTATTCACACACACCATAGTTTAAATAAACAAGTTACTTACCTTCGGTAACGCTTTTTCTGGTGGATACAGTATCTGCCTGTGGATTCCTCACCTTTTGAATTACCCCTTGCGCAGCATTCCACAGAAACTTTTCATAGCTCTTCCACGTCGACAAGGACTCAACAATGGAACGGCTCTGCAAGACGTAATCGGAGCCATAATAAGGCCTCGTCGGCATGCTGACGTCAATTCCACCCATTTTTTCTGTGCCTTCGAGGCGAACGGGTGAACCAACAACATATACACAAGTATACAATGTATACAACAACTTTCGAGAATACATAAAACTTCCAAATAGAGAAGCGATAAAACTGGAGATTCCATAGAATAGACATTTCCTAGTAAAAAACATCACAACAATGACAATGAAATATAAGAACTTCATAAATAATAATCTTTTTGGTGTCAGTAGACAGACAACGGGGAGGTGGGTTGGTCAGTGACGAATCAATAGGCAGATACTGTATCCACCAGAAAAAGCGTTACCGAAGGTAAGTAACTTGTTCTTCTGATGGATACATCTGCCTGTGGATTCCTCACCTTTTGAATTGAATCCCCAAGCAGTCCCACTCCCGGAGGAGGGTGCCCGCCTACCTACACCAAAAAATCCTGCAGCACAGAGCGTGCAAAGTGGCCGTCCCTCCTAACCACTGAGTCCAAGCAGTAATGCTTCGCAAAAGAGTGGAGGAAGGCCCAAGTCGCCGCCTTGCAGATGTCTATAACAGGGACACCTCTAGCCAAAGCCGAAGAAGAAGACGTAGCTCTAGTGGAATGAACTCTAATACCTTCAGGCGGCTCCTTCTTGGCCAAGGCGTAGCAGATCTTGATGCATAGGATGATCCACATGAACAGGGTTCTCTTGTGGACAGCCTTGCCCTTCATTTTTCCCACGTAACCAATGAAGAGCTGGTCGTCCAGCCTAAAGTCCTTGGTTCTGTCCAGGTAGAAACTGACCACCCTCTTAGGGTCCAGACGGTGAAGCCTCTCCTCCTCCTTAAAAGGGTGAGGGGGAGGATAGAAAGTGGGTAAAGTGGTGGACTGCCCTAAATGAAAAGGAGTGACCACCTTAGGCAGGAAAGCAGCTCTGGTCCTGAGAACCATCTTATCTGCATGGATAGAGGTGAAAGGAGGCTTAGAACTAAGAGCTTGTAGCTCACTAACCCTCCTGGCAAAGGTAATCACAATCAGAAAAATTGCCTTGAATGAGAGAAGCCTCAACGGACAACTATGTAGAGGCTCGAAAGGAGACCCCATTAGGAAAGTAAGAACCAAATTTAAATCCCACTGAGGCATAATAAAAGGAGTGGGAGGAAATCTATTAGTGAGAACCTTAATGAATCTCATGACTATGGGAGACTTAAACAACAATGGTTGGTCTGGCAAACAAAGAAAGGCTGACAAGGCCGACAAGTAGCCTTTAACAGTTGCTACAGCACAACCCTGCTGAGCCAAAGAAAGAGAAAAACCAAGAATATCAGACAAATGGGCCTTTAAAGGATCAACTGAACTCTCTCCACACCATTTAACAAACCTGGACCACCTACTAGAATAGACAGATTTGGTGAGTGTCTTTTGGCCGATAAAATAACATCCACCACATCCGGTGGGAGAGAGAAAGAACTCAGGTTGCCCCGTTCAATCTCCAGGCGTTAAGGTACAGGCTCTGGAGGTGGGGGTGCAGAACCTGCCCCTGCGATTGTGAGAGGAGGTTTGCCCTGAGAGGGAGACGGAGCGGAGGGTGCGATGAGAGGTGAAGAAGGTCGGTGTACCACACCCTTGTTGGCCAATCCGGGGCAACCAATATGACTTGGGTCCGGTCTTGGCGAATCTTCCTCAGAACCCGAGGAATCAAGGGAATGGGAGGAAATGCGTAAAGAAGCTGAAAGCTCCAATCTAGTTGAAACATGTCCCTCAACGCTCCCTGCATCGGATACTGGAGACTGCAGAACGACAGGCAGTGCGCATTCCCGTGAGTGGCAAACAGGTCCAACCGAGGAAACCCCCACATCCTGAAAAAGTGGTGGACCACCTCCGTGTGAAGACACCACTCGTGATCGGCCGAGTACTGCAGACTGACTGTTCGCACGCACATTCAGCACCCTGGCCAGATGATTTGCAATAACACAAATCTGGTGGTCCTGAGTCCAGGACCAGAGCCGCAGAGCCTCTCTACAAAGACGATACAAACCTACTCCTCCCTGCTTGTTGATGTACCACATCGCGGCAGTGTTGTCCGCCAGGACCTGAACTGACTGACCGCGAAGGGAGGGAAGAAAGGCCTTTAGAGCCAAATGTATCGCCCGCAGTTCCAGAAGATTGATGTGAAGCAATCTTTCCTCTGGAGACCAAAGGCCTTTGATCTCCAGATCCCCCAGATGAGCTCCCCACCCTAGAGTGGAGGCATCCGTTATCACTGTGGACACCGGAGAAGGAGGTTGAAAAGGCTTCCCTTGAGACAGGTTGCCTGGAACACTCCACCAAGACAGCTCTGCCACAGTGTCTCTGGAGATTCTGACCACCTTCCTGAGATCTCCGTTGTGCTGACACCACTGTCTGCGGAGGCACCATTGGAGTGCCCTCATTTGCCAGCGTGCATGATTGACCAACAGTATGCAGGAAGTGAACAGACCTAGCTGTCGTAGCACCTTCAAGACTGGAACAGCCGCTCCATTTTGAAACAATGGAATCATAGCCTGTATGTCCAGAATCCTCTGAGGAGGCGGAAAGGGACGACTCACAGTAGTGTCCAGTACTGCCCCTATGAACAGGTTGCGCTGAGAGGGCACCAGGTGAGATTTGGGTACATTTATCGAAAAACCCAAGTTGAACAACAATCTTGTTGTCACTTGCAAATGATGCAGCACCTTCTCTGGCGACCTTGCTTTGAGAAGCCAGTCATCCAGTTAGGGGAAAACAGGAATCCCCGACCTTCTGAGATGTACCGCCACCACTGCCATCATCTTTGTGAAGACGGAACAGAAGGACTACAAACTGGTAGTGCTGAGACCCCACCGTAAAACGGAGATACTTCTGATGCGACTTCAGGATGGGAATGCAAAAATACACATCCTGTAAATCGATCAACACCATCCAGTCTTCCTGCTGCAGCGCCAGTAGAACTTGGGCCAGGGACAACACCTTGAACTTCTCCTGTTTGTGGAAAAAATTATAGATCCTGAGGTCTAGGATCGGCCTCAAACGGCCATCCTTTTTGGGAATCAAGAAATACCGGGAGTAGCATCCCTGACCCCTTTCCTGCTCCGGAACCACCTCTATCGCACCTTTCTGAAGCAAAGACAGAAATCCTGCTGCAGAAGCAACAGATGGTCCTCTGAACACCAACCCTGACAAGGGGGAAAACAAGGAGGAAACTCCCAGAAAGGAAGGGCGTAACCATTTTCTACAAAATTTAAAACCCAAAGATCTGATGTAACCGATTTCCAATTTTGCAGAAAATGAAACACCTGACTTTCCAAGGGTCCAACATGATCCAAGATGGGGATCTAGAGCTGCTTCCCTGTGGAGCCAGTGGGGGGGGAGGGGGAGGGAGGCAGGTGAGAAGGAGGAGGAGACCTGCTGGCGAGCAGACCCTCGCAGACGACCTCTTCCCTTCCCTCTGTATGATCTATACAAGGGGTTCTGCTGTTGCTGCCAGCCCCAAAATGGAGTAGCAATCCCAAAACCCCGAAATCTCCGGTACCCAAAACCCCTAGGCTGGAATTGCAAGCCTAAGGATCTAGCGATAGCTCTGCTATCCTTAAAACGTTGCAGAGCTGAGTCCGCCTAGGTCCCAAAGAGTCTAGAGGCATCAAAGGGAAGATCCAACAGCGTGGCCTGAACATCCAGAGAGAATCCCGATCCTCTCAACCAGGCATGCCTCCTAGTTGCCACCGAAGAGCCCATCACCCTGGCAAAGGAGTCAGCTGTATCGAGCCCGGACTGGATCACCTGACGGGCTGCAGCCTGAGTGTCCACCAGCACCTCCGTGAAATGACCCCGGACATCCTCTGGCAGCTTAGGTTTCACCTCCTTAGCTCAGTCCATCTATGCATGGATGTAGCGTCTCAACAGGCACGTGGCATTAGTTGACTTCAAAGCCATGCTGGCCGATGAAAACACCTTTTTAGTCGATTGTTCTAGCTTCTTGGAATCTCTATCACCTGGAGTGGAGGGAAAGGAACCTGCGGATTGCTTTGAGAAACATGAAGCTATAACAACCAAGCTTTCAGGTGAAGGGTGTAACAATAGAAATGCTAGATCCCCAGGCGCAGCCTTGTAATGCCTTGCCACCGTTCTGGATACAGCTGGAGCAGACATTGACTTCTGCCAAACCTCCAAAATTGGTTCAGTCAAGGCTTCGTTGAACAGAAGCAGAGGTTCCACCACTGATGAAGGGGAGTGAAGTACCTCCCTAAGAATGTTAGACTTCACCTCCGCAGTGAGAAACTGTAAATCCAGAAGGTCAGCTGCCTTCCTTATAAAACTGAATGGTATGAGGCCACCTCCTGAGAAGGAAGAGCTTTGGGAGAAGAAAGCTCCCACTCTGGTGATGTGTCCAGACCACTGGCCTCTTGAAGCTCTTCAAAATCATCCATAGGATCCAGTATCTCTCCTTTCTCAGCTTGCTCTTGCTGCTCCTGGAATTCCTCCTCTTCCAGAAGTCTCTGAGCCTCCCTCCTCGATCGCATCTTCGGAATGGGCGGCGGCAGATACCTCGGAGCCGGCGTCGATGGAAGCCCTTCAGGAGCGGCTGGCGGCGCCGCACGAAGTTGCGACGGCGACAGACCTGAGCCCGACGGTGCCGGAGAATAGTCCATCCTTCCCTCCTGGGACAGAATTGGCGTTGAGTACCTCGGCGTCGGGAGAGGCCAAGATTGAGTCATTGGAATGAAAGGCATGAAGGGTGCCTGGGCATAATGTTGGGGAACACCCATATTAAAGGAAAGCAGTCCCACTGGGCCACCAGGCGCACCGGATGGGTTGACCGCCCTGGCAAACATGCCATACATTGCATTCAGAAAATGCGAAGGATCCGCACCTGGAGCGGGAAAGGTGGGTATGGATCCGGAACCGCCTGATCTGGAACAGACCGAGGTCGTAAGGCAGGTTCTGGCTGCGGCATCGGAGACACCGGAGCCTGGATCGGACTGGCCGGAGGTGAAGGAGACGCTTCTCTGGGCACCGGAGAGTCCCTCGGCGTCGAAGAATGTACCGGAGTCACCTGCAGCGAAGGAGAAGGCGAGATGTCATCCTTCCTATGATGCCACCGGACCAGAGACACCAACTTCGATGACTTTTCCTTCGAAGAGCGACGCTTGGACTTATGACACCGCTTCTTCTTGTGTTTTTTGGACGACCTCGAGGTGTGTGGAGTCGGTGACTTCGACCTCGACTTTGTCCTCTTCCGACCTTTCTTCTCCTTCTTCGCCCAGGCCTTAAACAACTTCGCTTCCCTCTCTTTGAGGGCCTTCGAATTCATCCGACGACACGAACACGAAGAGCATCCCTCGACGTCGTGGTCAGACGACAGGCACCAAGGGCAATGTTCGTGGGGGCCTGTGACAGACATATGGCCCCCACATTCCCTATAGGGTTTAAAACCAGGCTTCTTCTGCGTAGCCATCTCAAAGACAGACAACTGAAACAATGTAGACTACAAAGAAATGGAGAGTCCTAGAAAAACCGTTATGTGTCGATGGCGCGGAAAAAAGGGAACTGACGTCAGAACGCTGACAAGGCCTTCTAATGGCTCCGATGACGTCACGCGAAGTCGCGTGCAGAGCCATTCCACTGTGACGTCCTCGTCGACGTGGGAGAGCTATGAAAAAGTTTCCGTGGAATGCTACGCAAGGGGTAATTCAAAAGGTGAGGAATCCACAGGCAGATGTATCCATCAGAATCTTAATTACCTGAAGTTCTTAACTGCAGCTGAAGACACTGGTCTCATTTATTTCCAAATAAAATCACCTCTGCTGAGACTTCTTTCTCCTCCAAACCACCAAGCACAATCTCATCTATTTGTGGTTATGCAGCCAATCATATCACAGCATTTTTTCAACCATGTAGTGACAATGTTAACTATTGGTTGACTTTAATATAACCTGGTCCTTTTTTTCTACTTTTCCCCATGCGATCTCGTGAGGCTCTCGCAGGATCGTAAAACACCTTCTGGCAGGCTCAGTAATTTTCCATGAGGGTCTTACAAGCCTCTCGTGGGATCGCACAAGCCTCATGCAGCAAGCTTCGCTCCTTGAAGCTTGCAAACTACTCTTGTGAGACTCTCGCGGGATCACAACTGATTTGCAAACTCATTAAATACCATGCCCTTTACAAAACTGACACTCTTTCACCAATAAGGCTTTCACATAACTTCCTTTGCATTGGTATATTGACACCCACAAGACTCTCACAAGAGTGGCAGCAACCAAACAGCTGACTCCACCTCTATATTTGACTCCTGTGAGACTAATAAGCCTAATATATTAAAAAAAGACTCTAAACTAAAGAGACCGATTCATACCTCAGACTACTAGGGTAAAGAAAGAGTAGGTTTTTCATCAAACCTCTCTTGGATGACGGCTGTGCGTAGTTGGCTGAGCAGAGGGACAGGCCTCTCTGATGTGACCTCTCTGTCAGATGACGGATGTGCATAGTAGGGTGTGTGGTGGGACTGGCCTCTCTGCTGATACCTCTCTCTAGAAAGACAGGTGTGCATAGCAGGGTGAGGGGAGAGATTTGCCTCTCCGCTGAGACCTCTGTGGGCTGATGAGTGTACGTAGTAGGGTGTTTGGAGAGATTGGCCTCTCTGCTGACAGCTTTCCCCAGGGCTTTGGGTGTACGTAGTATGGTATAGGGAGGAACTAACCTCTCCACTAACCCCCTCCACAGTGTGATACGCATGCGTAGTAGTGTGTGGGGAGGGATTAGGCCCCACTCTTGGAAAATGGGTGTACATAGTAGAGTGTGGTGAGAGACTGGCCTCTCCCTAAGGTTACAGATATGCATAGCAGGGGGTAGAGAGGGAGTGGCCTTTCATGTATGCTCTCTCTGTTAGATGACGGGTGTGCATAGTAGGCTGGCCTCTCCACTGACACCCCTCTCTTGGATAACGGGTGTGTGTAGCAGGTGTGTGGAGGGACTGGCCTCTCCGCTGAGACCTCACTCTCAGAAGACAGGTGGGCATAGCAATGTGTGTGGAGGTACTGGCCTGTCTGGTGAGATCTCTCCCTCAGATGACGTGTGTATAGTAGGGTGTGTTGAGGGACTGGCCTCTCTGCTGAGACCCCTCTCTCGGATGACATGTGTGCATAGTAGGGTGTGGTAAGGAACTGTCTTCTTCACTGAGACCCCTCTCTTGAATAACATGTGTACATAGTAGGTTGTGGGGAGGAAGTGGCATCTCTGCTGAGACCTCTCTCACAGATGACGGGTATGCACAGTAGGGTTTGGTAAGGAACTGGCCTCTATGCTGAGACCTCTTTCTTGGCGAACAGAAGTGCGTATTAGGGTTTGGGGAGGGACTGGTCCCTCCGCTGAGACCTTTCTCTTGGATGATGGGTGTGCGTAGTAGTGTGTGGGGAGAGACTGGCCTCTCCATTAAGACTTCTCCCCAAGGTTAAGGTATGCATAGTAGGGTGCAGAGAGGGAGTGGTCATTCATATCTGCTCTCTCTTTTGAATGATGGGTGTGCATAGTAGGGTGTGGGGAGAAACTGGCCTCTACGCTGACACCTCTCTCCCGGATAACAGGTGTGCATAGTAGGGTGTGTGGAGGGACTAGTCTCTACGCTGAGACCCCTCTCTTAGATGACGGGTGTGCATAGTGGGGTGTCGGGAGGGACTGGCCTCTCTGCTGAGATCTCTCTCTCAGATGACAGATGTGCATTTTATAGGGTGTGTGGAGGGACTGGCCTCTCCGCTGAGACCCCTCTCTTGGATGACGGGTGTGCATTGTAGGGTGTGGGGAGGTACTGGCCTATCCGGTGATACCTGCTTCTCAGGTGATGTGTGTCCGCAGTACAGTGTCGGAAGGAGCTGGCCTCTCTACTGAGACCGCTCACTTGGATGACATGTGTGGATAGTAGGGTGTGGTAAGGAACTGCTTTCAGCCCCTCTCTGCTGACACCGCTCTCTTGGATGACCTGTGTGGATAGTAGGGTGTGGTAAGGAACTGTCTTCAGCCCCTCTCTGCTGAGACCGCTCTCTTGGATGACGTGTGTGGATAGTAGGGTGTGGTAAGGAACTGTCTTCTCCGCTTAGACTCCTCTATTGAATAATGGGTGTAAATAGTAGGGTGTGAGGAGGAAATGGCATCTCTGCTGAGACCTCTCTCTGAGCTGACAAGTGTGCGTAGTAGGGTGTGTGGAGGGACTGGCCTTTCTGCTGACAGCTTTCCCCAGGGTGTCAGGTATACGTAGTCGGGTACAGGGAGGAACTGGCCTCTCCGCTGAGACCCTAGTTACTTCCTCACCTGTTTTTGGGTGCTTGAAACTTTCTTTGAAAAGAAGCACAAAAAGCAGGGTAAGAAACAGTTAGATGTCCTTTTCAAAGAAAGTTTCAAGCACTCAAAATAGGTGAGAAAGTAACTAGGGGCCAGACGTACAAAGGTTTTTAGACCCATTTGCGCCTGCAAAAAACTTTGTGGCCCATGTACTAATCCCATTTTGCAAGTCGCAAATCAATTTGCAACTCGCAAAATAGGATTAGCGACTCCATATTAGGAAGGGGCGTTCCAAGGGCGTCCCTTCTTAATAGCGACTCCTTAAGCTATGTAAGAATGTTTTGCGACCGCAATTGCAGTCGCAAAACACTCGCAGGTTACAACCCTTCTCAGAAGGGTGGTAGAGCACTCGCAAACGGGAAAGGGTCCCCAGGGGACCCTTTCCCCTTTGTGAATGCATGCGCAAATATTTTTTAAGGGCGGGCAGTGGTCCCAGGGACCACTGCCTGCCCTTAAAAAATGAAACTGAAAAGTTTCATTTTTATTTTTAAATGCACCCCGTTTTCCTTTAAGGAAAACGGGCTGCATTAAAAAAAAAAACAGCTTTATTTAAAAGCAGTCCTAGACATGGTGGTCTGCTGGCCCCAGCAGGCCACCATCCCTGGGAGTGCCAGCCATTCCCAATGGGGTCGCAAATTGCGACAGCCTCATTAATATGAATGAGGCATGCAATTTGCGACCCCATTGGGAATCGCAAACAGTGTCTCAACACTGTTGTGCATCCCAATAGCGAGTCGCAAATGCGACGCAATTTGCGACTCGCTAATTGGCGGGTTGTACATTTGGCCCTAGATTTGTTACCACATACAATAAGAAATCATACAGAAACATCATGAAGCAACATTGGGGTTTACTGATGGGGGATACCATCATTGGTAATGATGTAGGATGTTTCTGATCTATTACCAAAAAAAAGACCAGATCAATTAAGATATGGTAGTACATAGTCATCTTGATTCCAATAAACCTTTGGCTTGGCTAAGAATACAAGCTTTTTTTTTAATAAATGTGGTCTGTGCACAGGGCAGGGCTTTAAGTGGGCCGGGTCTGTCCGGGTCTGAGCACCGGCAGTTATTTTCAGGGGGCCTCGAAACGGGTCTCTATCGGGCTGTATTTTCGGGCCTCGCAAAGGTAGTCCGTTTTCTTTTCTTTTTATTGGACTGCAGTGAGAGCATGCACATCGATGTGCGCATTGACGTCATGACGTCATGCCAGGTGAGCCGCGTTGTAGGAGGAAGGGAAATCCTTTTTAAAGAGAGCCATTTTCTCTCAGGATTTCCCTTCTCTTTTTGCAGCGCAGGACCAACGTCATGGTGCCAGCCTTGACCACAGGCAGCCTGCTCCAGCACGACCCTGCTCTGACCTTTCACATTGAGCGTCAGGTCTGCAGTGTAATCCAGCAACAAGTGAAGCGCAGAGAGAGGAACTAGTCTGCGTGATCCTGCTCCAGCCCTAACAGCACCAGGAAGTTAAAAGTTGAAATCGATCTCCTGTTACTACATTAAAGTAATACAAGCATATACTTGATTCCCAAAATTAATGAATTTGTGCCTTTATAAAACAAGCATTGGTAAATGGAAAAAAAAAACAAAAAAAAGTTGAAATCGACCTACTTTTGGGAAATCCTGCAATAGATTTCAAAGTAATGTAAATAATTTTTACATGTTTTTTAAAGTGTTTGGTATTTTTATGGCTTATACTTAATAAATATACCTTTTTGCCTATTTTATTATCCTTTGCTGGATGCGACTATGATTTTCTTAAGCACACAATGCTAGTTATCTTGATTTAGACCACGCCCCCTACTTGGATAGACCACACCCCTTTAAGAGGTTTGCCCCGCCCCTTTTAGAGCACCCCCAGTTTTTTCCCCCCACTTAAAGCCCTGGCACAGGGTGTAAACAGTGCAAGAATCGCAACCAATACACACTACCCAGACCCTCCAGCATTTCGCGATTTCGCGATTCGCAAAATAATCGCGAAATCAGCTGAAGAGCGCGATGACCGCGATATTGAACATTTTGGCCGCGAAAAAAGTCTCCGGCAGGCAGCAAAAAAGATGGTGACATCTTATTGGCTGTACGTGCAGACGTCACTACGTGGCACTGTACAGTCGTAAATTCTCTCGTAATAGTTGCCTGTTTACTCCTGCTGCACGCCTGTACTGCGTTAAGGGATTTGTGCCCGTGCCCTTTGGAAGAAGAAGAAGCGAGTCTCCGAGAAAGCCGGGCAGTGTTTGCGTTTCAGCTTCTGGAAGTGCTCTTTCCTTATGCATACATAAAGCCACATTTCGGAATTATGATGGAGAGCGCAGGGCTCAGTACGTGTAGAATGACAACTCTTCCTCCCCCAGGAAGATGAGTACTTTAAAGTTCTGCGGAGGAGCGGGGGCTTCTCCTACCCACCCGCCACCCAGCTCCCTGTGACACTTTGCTCTCCCCTCGTCCAACATTGCTGAAGGAAAACGTGACTTCAGCAAGCAGTTCTTGCATTCTCTTTCCTCTCCTTCACTCGTTCCCGCATTAAATAGATAAAAAATAGGAAAGGAGCATTTTGTTGGAAAGGTCATCTTTCTCGGGCATTTTCTGTTCCGACGGCAGCCTCGGGACGGAAGGGGGTGGCGGGGGGTGGGGGAGGGGGGGAGTCTCAGTGGTCCATGGAGCCCTATGTCCTCCCTCGTCCAAGCTTGCTGAAGGAAAACCGTGACTTCAGCAAGCGGTTCATACCTCTCTTTCCGTCGTTCCCCCTGTGAAATGGATCCAAAAAAGAAAGAAACATTTTGTTGGAAATGTTGTCTTTCTCTGGCATTTTCTGTTCGAGCTGCAGCCTCAGGAGGGAAGGGGTAATTAAATTTAAAAAAATACAATATATGGAAAATAACTGCATGCAACTAGACATAGTGATTGCAAAGTGAACAGAGTATTTTCTGTCACACACAAAGACATTAGCGCCACTTTACAGAGTGGGCCAGTTAATAGCGCTGTCGTTTTCAACTCTTTCCTGGAACAGCATTGTTGTCAGAAGAGAGGGTGAGGAGATGACGTCTCCATGGCCAGGGGTGTCTCCGACATCTCCATGGTCTGGGGTGTCTCTTACGTCTTCATGGTCAATGGGGTCTCTGACGTCTCCATGGTCAGGGGCATCTCTGGGGTCTTCCTGTGCTATTGTGCTTGACTGAACCTATGCTCCTGGAATGTTACCACAAAGGAGAATACAGCAAAAAAAGCTCTCTCAGACAGTTTATAATGCCTATTTCAAAGTTAGATACTCTACTAAATCAGTTTGCATTGATTTAAGGCTGAAAAGGAATGATTAAGAGTAAAATAAAGTGCCTCAATAATGCCGCTAAATTTCCATTTTTGTGCCGCTAAATTTCCATTTTTGTGCCGCTAAATTTGCAAATCTATGCCGCAATATCCTGGGGGTCTGACTACCCACTGGAAAGGTCAGAAGAATCTCCAAATGTATCACACGTACGTCTGATTTTGTAGTCTATGCCTTGGAATGTCCTTACAAATTGATGTACGTTGGCAGTACAAAGCTACCATTGAAAAAGAGCATTTTAGAGCACATGTCTGCAATTAAGACCATTGATCAGAATTATCCAGTGGCAAGACATTTCTATCACAAACAAAACAGCAACTATGAACAGCTGTGTTTTTTTGGTGTGGACAGAATCATGAAACATATTAGAGATGATCGTGAAAAACAGTTAAGAGTGCTGGAATCACACTTCATTATTGAGATGAACACTATGAATCCAAATGGATTGAATACTGATGAGGAACTGGCAATCCATACTGGAGTGTAGTGATTATGTGATATCTGTGAACTGTTCTGGATATCTTTGTTTCAGTGATTTCTGACCAGTGCAAAAATTCTGTCTTCCTTCCCAATTTATTAACTAACTGATTTTCTAAAAAATTTGTTCCTTTCAGTGATTACTCACTCCACCTTCTTTGCTTACCTTGACCTTTTCACTCAGTCTTGATATATTCGTACAGTTTTTAAACATAATTTTGGGTTTCTTTAGATGTTAGGTAATTGCAATGCAATTGCAATACACTGCAATGGAAAACACAATACTAGATGAATGTCAGTTTCTAAGGATGGCAAGCTTTTTGTCCTTGACCACTTATGGGATGTAACATATGAGACCCGTAAATTGGATTATTCTTTTCTAGCTGACTAATTTTAAGGGATGTAATTTGTTCAGAGAACAGCTTAAATTGTATACTTATCCTTTTACTGTTTTCCTTATCCTTTTACTGTTTTCCTTATCCTTTTATGTCACATATATTTTTTTATTATTTAGTCATTTTGGGTTGAGGATAAATTCGGCATTTGGCCGTTGATTAGGTTCAAGAGAAATTATTGATCTATTATTTTCAACAGGATTTTCAATCATGAACATTGAATGGTCCATCACTATACATTGATATATTTTATAATAATTTTAACACCAATATCTATTAATTTTTTGTGTTTGCCTTTCACTACCTGGGGAATTACTTACCTTATCCAATTAATGTAAGTTTTTGTAATAATTTCATAGCATTAATGGGCATAGGCTTATTTACATTTTTGGTAAGATATCATAAGTAAATACATGCATATGAAATTAAACAAGCCATCAATTTGATTTGATAAACATGTCAATGCTGGTATGCAAAACGAGATGAGTTTGTGTTATGATGAACATGTCAAAGAAGATACATTTTGTGACAAATTATTTCAATTATGAATTTTTATCTGTTCTCATGGGATTTGTCAATTAGGATTTATGATAAATTTGGTTATTTATTATTAATGAATTTTAAGCTGTCTTGAATGATTTGTCATTTTGACTGATTATGATTAAAGTACGGAAGTAACTAACAAGTACAATTGAGACAGTATGTTCTCTATTTCTATGAACATTACATTTATTTCTATGGACATTTCAGCGCATTATCCCAAATTCACAAAGGATGTGGTATAACCGAAACGCGTCATTATCTTTCTGTTTACAAATAAATTGGTGTGCTTTAGCTGGTGTGCCGCTTCCTCTCTTTCCTACGGAGAATTTTCTGTGGAGAATTTGATTGATTTGTGTCTATATACACACACACACACATACCTTAAATACACTTACAGACGTTGCAAAGGCATGCGTGGTAAAAGAATATGCGTGGTGAAGGCATGCGTGGTGAAGGCATTGCGTGGTAATGCCTGCATTGTAAAGGCTGTTTCCGTCTAAATATGGTATGTGGTCAACTGGTGTAAATGTAAATATAAACAATGTGTAATGCTAGATGTATAAAGAAGAACTGTATGTGCAGTGCTTTGTAGCATCGTCCACACCCAAGATCACTTTACTTTGTTAATGAGGCAAGGATGGCCAATTCAAGCTTGTCTGGACACCTGTTAACCATTATTCCATACATCAAGAAGAGAAAGCAGAGTAGTGGCCTAGCAGGTCAAGATGACAGACTCAAATTAACAATGCACCACAGTGCACCCAAACAACTAACATCATCCTAGTGTAAAACCGCATAATTCACCTCTCAATTTGTGATGCAGCAAGAGGAAAGTCCCAGGAAACAGGGACACCCTTCTTTAATGGGACATTCGGTGGTAGAGGTGCACTGAAAAGGATGGTGAAAATGGCAGAGGAGAGGAGGCCAATAAGTACTGCCACTTGAAGTCAGAAGACAACACCTGCTCGTGAACGCTTGGAAAGGGGAAGCATCATAGTCAGAGAGCACAAGCACAGTGAAAGACCCGCGGAACAGTAATGAAGTATTAGCTCTGGTGAACACAAAGAGATGATGGACGGAGTGCTGAAACTTTTCAGACACTCACCCCCAGTCACAGATCTGGGTTGAATCCATCATCGTTCTTTAGCTCACTTCGCCACCCAAGTTCAGACACAGCTATATGCAAATCAGTCTTGACCCTGTGCCTCATGGGAACAGTCCAGCCCGAACTGCCAAGCCATGTCTTCCCTGGACCGGAAACAAGCATCCTGGGACCGGTTTCGGGCTAACAGCCCTCATCAGCCAGGCTAGCTTGAATCCAGTGGCAAAGTGAGCAAGGGACCAACGTCTTGGCATACCCTGCCATCTTAGGGCGAACAAAGCAAACACAAAGAGATGATGGACCGAGTGCTGAAACTTTTCAGACACTCACCCCCAGTCACAGATCTGGGTTGAATCCATCATCGTTCTTTAGCTCACTTCGCCACCCCAGTTCAGACACAGCTATATGCAAATCAGTCTTGACCCTGTGCCTCATGGGAACAGTTCAGCCTGAACTGCCAAGCCATGTCTTCCCTGGACCGGAAACAAGCATCCTGGGACCGGTTTCGGGCCAACAGCCCTCATCAGCCAGGCTAGCTTGAATCCAGTGGCAAAGTGAGCAAGGGACCCACGTCTGGGCATACCCTGCCAACTTAGGGTGAACAAAGCAAACACAAGGAGATGATGGACGGAGCGCTGAAACTTTTCAGACACTCACCCCCAGTCACAGATCTGGGTTGAATCCATCATCGTTCTTTAGCTCACTTCGCCACCCCAGTTCAGACACAGCTATATGCAAATCAGTCTTGACCCTGTGCCTCATGGGAACAGTCCAGCCCGACTTGCCAAGCCATGTCTTCCCTGGACCGGAAACAAGCATCCTGGGACCGGTTTCGGGCCAACAGCCCTCATCAGCCAGGCTAGCTTGAATCCAGTGGCAAAGTGAGCAAAGGACCCACGTCTGGGCATACCCTGCCAACTTAGGGCGAACAAAGCAAACACAAGGAGATGATGGATGGAGCGCTGAAACTTTTCAGACACTCACTCCCAGTCACAGATCAGATTTTTGTGTTTGCTTTGTTCGCCCTAAGTTGGCAGGGTATGCCAAGACGTTGGTCCCTTGCTCACTTTGCCACTGGATTCAAGCTAGCCTGGCTGATGAGGGCTGTTAGCCCGAAACCGGTCCCAGATGCTTGTTTCCGGTCCAGGGAAGACATGGCTTGGCAGTTCGGGCTGGACTGTTCCCATGAGGCACAGGGTCAAGACTGATTTGCATATAGCTGTGTCTGAACTGGGGTGGCGAAGTGAGCTAAAGAACGATGATGGATTCAACCCAGATCTGTGACTGGGGGTGAGTGTCTGAAAAGTTTCAGCACTCCGTCCATCATCTCTTTGTGTTTGCTTTGTTCGCCCTAAGTTGGCAGGGTATGACAAGACGTTGGTCCCTTGCTCACTTTGCCACTGAATTCAAGCTAGCCTGGCTGTTGGCCCGAAACCGGTCCCAGGATGCTTGTTTCCGGTCCAGGGAAGACATGGCTTGGCAAGTCGGGCTGGACTGTTCCCATGTGGCACAGGGTCAAGACTGATTTGCATATAGCTGTGTCTGAACTGGGGTGGCGAAGTGAGCTAAAGAACGATGATGGATTCAACTCAGATCTGTGACTGGGGGTGAGTGTCTGAAAAGTTTCAGCGCTCCGTCCATCATCTCCTTGTGTTTGTATTAGCTCTGGTGTACAAGTGCCAGTCGCAGAGATATGCAGCTGAAGCTGACTGGAGGTAGAATGCTGACCACCACTGTTGGAGCAGGCAGCGAGGCCCCTCTGGTAATTGGCAGTGAGACCGCACAGCAAAGTACAGGAGTAGGGCCCCTCCCCTTGTGCTGAAGAACACTGCTGTGGTGTCCTGAAGGAGAGCCATCCCACAGTCAATGGAAGCAATACGCAAGGTCAGTCCTTGAGAAGAGCTGCACCCCGCTCGGCAGATGAGGCAGGGTCAAAATACCGTCGGGTTCGGCTCACTTTCTAACTATGAGGTAGGAGGGATTGAGGGTATGTGTATCAGATGCTCCCAAGCCAGGTGCTCCCTTGTTAATTCCTCTCATCACTCTTCTGAAAGGGTAATAGCGAGGGCCAGTCTCAGAGGATTGCCTTAGCTTCCTGCTTTACCACCCACTTGACCATCATGCAACGATTGAGCTATCTGGCTCTTCCTTCCGCCCGAAGTTCCTGAACAGTAACCAGCTACAGGTACAGATGGGTCAAGCTGAAGTGATAGAAGAATAAAGTTACTTACCTATAATGGTAGTTCTTCAGTATTGATATCTAACATAGATTCAAATGCTTGAATCATCCCCCAAGTCGAGTTGGGAGTACCATTATAATAGCAGTCCCATGTTACAAATATCCTAGAGACTGTAACAGTTGATAAGTTGCTTAGTAACCTAATTTTGAAAAGAGCCAACCTTCAGTAAATTACAGACAATCAGACTGAATACCACACCCTGAGATGACTCCATTGGAAAGCTCTCATGTGAAGGACCAATATTCTAAAGTGAACTGCTCACGGAAGCAGGGTGGTTTACATTTTCACCTATGAAAGGTATCAATAATGGAGAACTACCATTAAAGGCAAGTAATTTTTTTCTTCTTCAAGATTGTATCTTTCATGGCGATTATCGACACATCTATGGATATAGGGAGTACCAACTTCAAACAACTTGCCGGAGCTGCTGGCTTAAGGAGACAAGGATGGCTAGGCTGTATGTCTGGCGCAGAGTAAAATACTGGCTATGCCACTTGATGCTGAATATCTGTTTGGAAAGTATGTATCATATAAAAACTGCAAGATCACTGGGAATCCTTACACAGCACATGTGGATACCAGCAATACAGGTACCAGCCATGTCATGTACAACATCAGTCATATCACCAACAGTATCGGCCTCAAAACAGACCTTTGTCACTGGCATACTCCAGAACAATTCCAACACTACTCATGGATGCGGCTGTGCGGAGAGACGCACTGAAGAAACCGGAAGCGGAAGGAGATCGGTGTGAGTGGCAGTGGCTAAGCTGCGTCACGGAGCAAGGAGCAGGAAAGCGGAGAGTGGAGCTGCTGGGCCAGCAGGGGGAGTCTGACGGTCTTTGTCCTTGATGGTGAGTGCGCATAAGCAAAAGAGCGTTCGGGCAACTGTTGGCCCTCCTTGCTTCTGGGCTGATGCTGGCCGGTGTGTGGCGTCCACACAGCTCGACTGCCTATATCCAGCCCAGACCTCACTTCCCTGGGCCAATCTCTGCTCCTTGCCCACACTTACATGTAGGCTGTGTGCACTGCCTTCCCCTCAATACTGAACACCCCCACCATATCCAGCTGATCGACTGTCATCTCTGGACCCTCAGGATCTCAGCAGTTTCACAGCCTCATAAATCAACTTTGGATAAGGCCCAAGGACTGGGCCAAACGTTGTACTCCTCTTCCTGCTACCTCTCTGCCCCCATCACTGTCCTATAGAAGTAAACTGAGCTTTAGGAAATAGGAGCAAGGCAGTGCAATCAATCCAAGGGCTCAGAACACAGCAGTGCACGAGGCTCCCCTAGGCGCTTCTTAATATGACGGCCACTGATACTGGAGCAGTTGGAGAGTCGCCAAGGGGTGCAGCTGGCACTAGGTCACCGCACTGAGTGGGTAGAGCCCTGTCCCTGCGGAAGCGACCCCGCTAGGTCCGGATGCGACTTGTGGCTGGGAGAGCCACCCCCCTCCCCCCCACGTGCTATACATCAAATCTACTTCCATCCAGCCTCTTTTTTGCGCCCCAAGAAAAAGAACAGAGAGAAGAGTCTAGTAACTGGCTCTCCTTCGGCACAGTCACAGAGCCCAGACTTCAATTATCTCTTCTAAAAGAAACCCAGAACAACGACCTCTCATAGTAACAACAGAGAGACAGCGAGTCTGTACGTAGCGGCTCAGCACATTACAATAAAAGCTTGCGCTCTTCGGAAGTAGGGTCGCTCAGAACTAATCGTGCTCGTGCCCTCCCAGCCCAATAAGAATAACCTCATTCAATCTGCACGACGAGGGCTGGTGAGAAGGCGGTGGTAGTTCTTCTAATCCCACTAATCAATGATCAGAGACTACTATGCTCAAACCTAACACTGAGAAACACCTAGCCTTCCTAAACACTACATCACCAACAACGACCGGTAAACTTGCATTAAAGTCAAACCTCACAAGAAACACCATAAAATGAGATCAGGAAAGTTTTGCCAACCACCCACCGATCTATAAGTCACTGAAGCGAGTAGTGCCGAAGGCCTCAAATACATCTAGCAAACAAGTTAAAATCTCAAATGAAAGCTTGGTAGTAGCACCTACCCCAGAGTCCATAATGTCCTATTTTGGGGAAATAAAACCATCTGAAAAATTCTCCTTTTTGAAAGATCCCACGGCTGTAATCTATGCCATCCCAGAAGAGGTACCGGCTTGCCTTGTCCCATAACTCCACAAAAAACAGGCACTGATTCCCATGCATCCTGTCTGCCAAAACAATCAGCTCAAATGATGCCACTATACGCAAGGTCGTCACAGGGTTTGCCCTTTCAGACAGACGCTTCCACTGAGAAGTTCAGCCCGGTAATGCCTAATTCAAATTGCAAAACTCAACAGGTAACTGTTCAGGTTCACAGATCCCTACATACTCCCAAACAATTGAGGTAAATGGCCTAATGCAAGACAGCGAATGCAACGTAAAGGCTGACCCTCATCTCAATAACGATGGGTAGGACACCCAACCAGATGGTTCATGGTCCTGTTCACTCTTAATCTCAAATAATACAGATCTCATGCAGGCCCTGAAAGTTAAAACAATATGTCTAGAAGATAATCATTCTTCAGGGTCTCCTCTAGGTTCAGGTATACTGACTTCCCCTGGGACAAAGCGACAAATAATGGAAACGAATGACAGGGTGGCTGCACTGCCTTATCCACTAACAAGGAAAAATGTGGCCGACACAAATAACACCACGATCAAAAACGTGGTCAGAAGCCCCCCACGGAAGACTATCCCAATGATTCTTTCAAAACTAAGTTCAACCTCAAACGTACCTCAAGGTTGTCATTAGGGAGAGGAACGACTACCCGTAAAAAGATGGTAAAGCTTCCCCACTCCTCTAATCATCTCGTCAACAAGTGAAAGCGAACCTCCAACAACCGCAGGCAAGCAATCACAACCCGCCCTGCACTGCTGGGAAACCCTACTAACAACACTGCAAAAGTCAACTGAAGTCTTGAATTTTAAGTCAGACAAACTTGACATCCAGATCGACTTCATGAATCTGATGGCTGCGCCCATCTCTGGCATCAATTTAAAACTGGAATCTTTCACATCCCTAATCACAAGAGTACAAGCTGTCTACTCACCATCACCAACGAAATGTTCTTGTGGTCTGATAATTGACAAATTGTCTTTGCTTCCGAAACTTTGGTCAACCATTTTAACCTCAGACAGGACCACTACCAAACAGTGGCAGCTCCTCCGCGTCGCTCCACTGATCAAAAGGAAAAATAAAATGATGATAACGTATCGTTATTATAATTTTATTTTTCCTATTGAAGTCAGTGGCTCTTGGGGCAGGGCAGGGATGGCCAGAGCAGGGAGAGGAGTGGTTTGCAATCCTTAAGTGGGCATGACTACTTGGCCGTCCAAACAGTGCTGTGCACTTTGCATCTTCCCCACCAGGCTTGCTTTACACAGCCTGGCGAGGAACATGCAAAGCCTCCCAGTCCCCGTCTGAGCGCCGTGGTTCGGTGCTCAGACCAATTACAACGCTGCATTGCAGCGTTGTGATTGG
Organism: Calotriton arnoldi; assembly: GCA_963921515.1. NCBI lineage: Eukaryota > Metazoa > Chordata > Amphibia > Caudata > Salamandridae > Calotriton > Calotriton arnoldi. The sequence goes on from CAWUFW010001745.1 coordinate 2,491,717, forward strand.
CTATGGGGAGCCTAGGAGCCCGGGTGCTTCCTGCTGTCGGCGGAGACAGGAAGAAGAGGATGGAGGAGAGGCGGTGGCAGGCCGGCCCACGTAAGTGTTATTTTATTTTTTCGTTCCCGCAACCCTCCCCAGAACCTACCCCACCACTCCCGATCGGTAGCAGCCGATACTGCCACCAAACACGATTCAACCATTACAAATCATATCAGTAGATCAACACAGGAAATACAACGAGTGGACCCAGAACCTTTGGAAGGGCCACAGGAATGCCCAAAAATCGGCAACCTAGCTGACCAAAAGGGGGCAAATTTAGTACGAACAAACCAGGTGGGTGTGAACGCCACAGCCAAGAAAAGTCTGTTAATGTTATGTTAATGTTAAAATAAATTTGTAAAGCGCACGTACACCGGAGTGGTTTCATGGCGCTACTTTGATAGATACCCAAGTCCTGGAGAGTTATTCAAAAAGCCTGTTGGAATAACCAAGTTTTAAGAAGGCTTCTAAAGCCAAGGAGATTGGTGCAAAAGCGAATTTCAGAGGGGAGGGAGTTCCAGAACATAGGGGCCAAAACAACAAACCTGGCACCACCAGTGCGCTCTCTCCCCCTCCAAATTAACCAAAAGGCAATGGAAGCGTGCATGGAAGGCAAGATATAAAAATACACAAACTAAAGAAATCATCCCCAAACTAATTTACCTCATATTTGTCCAAAACAGCACAGTGAATAGAAAAAGCACCCCGACAAATCCATCTAATCCATCAGTCAGCTATCTGGCTGACACAGGAATCTCGGACACAGACTCAACAATTTCCTCCGATAAAACATTCTAACAAGGTGACAACATCAAAATTCACTCACACAGGCAGGAAGAAATCCTAGTAACAAACTATTGCAATCCCATCCCTGGTCCAATACAACACATAGTCCACATAAACGCAGGTCTGGCTGGAAAAGCGATTCAGACGGTCAAATCTGCAGGACACAACACCAAACAGGGTGGACAATCGCGAAACAGTATACCAAACAAGGACTCAAATTCAAATCATCTCCCCACTCAACCAGGGGCCTTAGTGAAATTGCTCCGTCAATTAAGAGATAATACACAACAAGGATTACACAATAAATCAAACACATGCACTTCAAACCTGAATCTATTATCTATCGTAACCAATGGTCACGACTGAACCACCTCTTTAAAACCCTAAGAACTGGTAGGGGACAAACCAACTCCCCCAAAAGGTGTCCAGCCCACAGGGGAACCAGGCTCTCTGAATCTGAGACAAAATGACAATACCACAAAACACCAAATGGCTCACCTCACATCTCAGACGCGGCCAGACAAGTTAAATCTGAGGCACACCACAAAAATCCTCTTCTCGCAGGAATCATCTCCCAAAACTGAGGGCAGGCAGCGCAAACTTTTATTTCAACCGGAATACAGTACTCAAGGTCATCAGATCAGGACATCTTTAACAGAGAAAATATCATAAGGCTTCTCGGAGAGATTCCAGAACTGAAAAACATATCAACAGATCTACTTGCAGTTGAATTCCTGCCAACTAACAATCACTACCAATCTGAACCCACTCTAACAACCTGGAAATCAAATGAAATTATAGGCTTGAGCTTCACTTTCGCATTGGTCTTTGAAAGCTGGGGCATCGGATTAAAAAGGCATCAGCCCCCTAGGTACCTCTTTCCATTGTCACAAAAAAACGGCTGCAGTCTTGACCAGACAGGACAGTCCAATCAGTGCTGAGGGGCGCAAGAAGCACCTCCATCGCTCACCCCAAAGCCCAAACATTCCTCAGATCAACCAAGCCGAGTCCCGATGGGATCGGCTCCCCTTATCCCTAAACGCACCACGTTCCCCATGAACCTCTCAGCCCAGAGCAATACCATTGGAATCAGTGGTCTTATGTCATCTATCTTGGACCACTGCAGTGGCTCCAGGATGATTCCCCCCCTCCCAAAAGACCTGGGCAAATGTAGATATTATAGCCCTCCAAGAAACTTAGTCAGTGGTGGACCTTTCAGTACAAGGTTTATGTCCTACCAAACCAGGGCTACTAAATCCAAACAATATAGAAGACGGAATGGAGGCCTTGCAGTCTACATATCACTTTGCCTAAAAATGTCCAAGAAAGAACTACCTCACTTAGACCCAGGTCTACAAATCATTAAAATCTGCAACTGGATGCAGAATAGTAGACCTCCTGATCTATAAAACATCTATAACCCACCCCAATGTTTCCAGGAAGAAAGCCTTGATAGGAAAATTAACATCCACAGTATCCAGCTACAAGCAAGCGCAGCCTACATGGGATATAATAACAATGGGCGACCTCAACCCAAAGCTAATGAACAGCACAGAGGATGATCACATACTTAACACTGACAATGTATTTTGGAGTGTTCCGGCTCAGACCAGTGCAAAAGTCAAGCGACAGGACCCAAACGGCGAAAGGCTATTTACAACGCTTTAATTCCTTAGAATAAGAGTCCTAAACGAAAGATTTCTAGATGACACCCCACCAAATTACACATATCACGGTCCTAACTCACAATCGATCATTGACTACACAATTGCTTCTCTGCCTTTGATACAGTTGGTTAAGCACTTCTCAATAAAATACAGTACATGCAGCGATCACTCCTACCAACTTTTGTTGATAGTAATAGTCCCCTGTACACACACGGGCCCAAGCAGAAATTGGAGTGACCTCCACCACGAACCTAAAGCGACTGTGATGGTCAACTGAAACCATAGCAGACCTTGCTTCACTGGCCAAAGAGATACTGATCAACAGCATAAGCCCCACTGAATGTCGTATGGACGCTTGGCTATGCTTTGGAAATGCATTATTAATGCAATTTCCAGCACTGTCACCACAAAACTTCTCAGGTCCACAAGACCGGACACAAACGAAAGCCCTTCTCTCAAAGCACAGCATTGAGGTTCAAAAAGAGCAAAAGAAACGTGACAGGCAACTGAAAGCGCACGCCTTGAACGCCGCTCTTCTGACCCGACTGAAAGGCCTCAAGAAGGCCTACAAAAAGCAGCTATGGGAAGACAAGAATGCAGCCAAGGATGCCTTTTGGGGTAAAATTATACACATCACCAGGCAGAGCAAACCGATGCGCATTTGGGAAACCATAAATAACCTCAACTCAAATGGAGGAAACAAAAAACTCAAATATCGCAGAATTAGCATGGGTGTCTTACATCCACAGTACATTCCCAATTAACCTTCAACTCCCTAATGCTAACCCCTCCGTATGTAATCAACTGGAACTGTGCTCCACACGCAAAACTCCGAATCCAACTGGAGACAAAACCATATAAACCCTAATACCAGTTTATAAAACTCTCCACGAGGGGCATAGAGAAGGAGCCCCGGGAACCAATGGCCTACCACATGCCATTTTCAAAGAAGACGTTAAATTCTGGTCCGGGGTACTATCCTCACTATTCTAAGAAGTTCAGCTAAACACTGTTATTCCCGAAAGCTGGCGGGGCTCTATTGTAAACCCAATATACAAAGGCGGGGACGGGGCAAACCCTGCCAACTACAGGCCTATCGCCTTCCTCGACTCAGAGGCAAAACTATGTCTCCCAGTTACTCGCAGATCTAACGGCTCGGTCAAATAAAAATAACTTCAAAACAGAAAGTTACCCCTTTAAAGCCAAAAGGGACCGGGTAGGTAGATCAACTCAATATCTTAACAAATTTTCCCTTTTGTGCTCTTAATTTACCAACCAATGGTATCCAAATCAATCAGAACAATCAGAGTGCACTGACCCAATCTCTTGCTTCTTGTTCAATCCCTATCAATTAAACTAATGATTATAACTGTCTCCTATTAACAAATTACATTACGCAAAGCGTGCAAACGGCTGGAACGGGAGTGGAGGAGAGACTTTGATTCTATCCGGAAAGGTCACTATCAGTCAGCCATCAAGAATTATCACAGGGCTGTTCAGAAGGCACGGGCCACCTATTTCTCGGAGGAGATCACAAACAGCCAGAATCCCTCCAAGAAGATCTTCGCCATTATTAAAAATCTCAAAAATGCAGGGGCGCCTGTGGCATCCGCCGTTAAGTCTAATGAACAATGTGAGGACCTTACCACCTTCTTTATAACGAAGGTGGACAACATCTACAAGACCTTCCCCCAGACAGCTAAGGGCCTCGCCTCTGAGGACCCAGCCCCCCCGCCCATACATTGGCCACCTTTCCACCAATTACTGAAGAAGCACTTAGCATACTCTGTAGGAAGTTTAAATCTGGTTCTCCAACTGACCCGATGAAGCCGGAACACCTAATGAGACTTTTACCTGTGCTTCTTACACCTTTGGGCCAGGTTATTAACCTGTCCCTGGCCATGGCCACAGTCCCGAGGACATGGAAGCAAGCCACGGTAAGGCTGCTATTAAAGAAGCCCACCCTAGATCCAACAAAACCTGAGAACTTTCATCCCATCTCCTTGCTTCCTTGGACCTCCAAAATATCCGAAGCCTATGTTAATTCCATCGTGTCAGGCTATTTGGAGGAGAATAACACACTGGACTCCTCCCAGTGTGGCTTTCGCCCGGGTCTTAGCACAGAGTCTGCATTGCTAGCTGTGATCGAACACCTGAGAGTGGCACTGGATGAGGGACGTACTTCGGCACTGATCCTACTGGACCTCAGTGCCGCATTCGATACGGTCTCCCACCAGATCCTGATCCGGAGACTGAAGGAGGCTGGTATCGTGGGCCCCGCCCTGGCGTGGCTCACCTCCTTCCTTTCGGACAGGTCCTTTCAGGTGTCGGCCCCCCTTTTTCTTCTAGGGTGCACTCCATCAAACGGGGCGTTCCGCAGGGCTCTGCGCTAGGTCCAACGCTCTATAACCTGTACGTCCAGCCCTTAGCCGCAATAGCCAAGAGGAGCGGGCTAACTATAGTGTCATATGCTGACGACACTCAATTAGTAGTCGCCCTCTCCAACGGCTGTCTAAACGATGCTGCTAAGTTTCGAAGTGAGCTGGCGGATGTTGCAGGGTGGATGGCCGCCAACTGTCTCCAGCTCAATGCCAGCAAGACTGAGGTCCTGCTGGTAGGGAAAGATCCTGAGCTATGGAGCGGACATTGGTGGCCTACCACCCTGGGACCAGCTCCCACTCCCAAACAGGTGGTGAAAAATCTTGGCGTCTGGGTCGACTCGGCGCTTAGTTTCCTAGATCAAACTAAGAGGGTAGCGGCGACCTGTTTTGGTATTCTGCGCAGCCTCAGGCCCATGCTGGGCTTTTTTGACCCCTCTATCCGGCAGACGATCGTGCAGGCATCTGTGCTGTCAAGATTAGATTATGTCAGCGTGCTCTATCTGGGGGCCAACAGGGCCGAGATTGCAAGACTGCAGAGGGTCCAAAATGTCGCCGCCAGAACTCTTCTTGCCATGCCCAGACGCTGCTCCACCTCCAGCACCATTCGTCGGTTACACTGGCTGCCAGTAGAGAGGCGGGTGGAGTTCAAGTCTCTCTGCTTTGCGTTCAAGATTTTGAAATATCCTATCCCCGGGATATTATCTGGCCTACTCTCCGCCTACATACCCACGCATCAGCTACGTTCTGCAGACCAACAGCTGGCGTCTACCCCACGTGTATTGGCAGCTAAGCTGTGGAATGGCCTTCCATGTCACATCCGGAGTATGGATAACTATATGGCTTTTCGAAAAGCACTAAAAACCCACCTGTTCCCTCACTAGGCTACCTGCTCCCTCGTCTGTCATCTTTGACACCCTTTGGCTTTTTCTCTTTTGCTAGGCCGGACTCATGCTGCTAGCTGCTACCACTGCTCTTAGCGCCGGGACGCCCCTTTGCTGGGGCAGCTGAGCGCTCTACAAAACATCTTAACATAACATAACATAATATAAAATACAAATCTTTCTGTCCACGATATATACATTGACATTTGTATGGTATCAAATCTGAAATATAAAACGTAAAATATATAATATAAAATGTATCACAACACAATGGAGTCCAAAGTTGTACCTATTCATGTGCAAAATTGCAACCATATATCTACCACATTATATCATAGCTTGGACACCTATATATTGCATTGCAAACAAATAAATTGTTTCAGTAATTGCCCTTGTACAGATTGTGTTTAAAAGTATCAGTGGATTGTCAATAAATTTTGCACATGAATAGGTACAATTTTGGACTTCCATTGTGTTGTGATACCTTTATATTTTATGTTTTATATTTCAGATTTGATACCGCACAAATGTCAATGTATATATCGTGGACAGAATGATTTGTATTTTATATTACAATAAAAGATGTAATTTTTTAATAGGCGACAGTTATAATCATTGGTTTAATTGATAGGGATTGAACAAGAAGCAGGAGATTGGTTCAGTGCACTCTGATTGTTCTGATTGATTTGGATACCATTGGTTAGTGAATTAAGAGCACAAAAGCGAAAATTTGTTAAGATATTGAGTTGATCTACCTACCCGGTCCCTTTTGGCTTTAAAGGGGTAACTCTCTGTTTTGGAGTTATTTTTATTTGACCGAGCCGTTAGATCTGCGAGTAACTGGGAGACATAGTTTTGCCTCTGAGTCGAGGAAGGCGATAGGCCTGTAGTTGGCAGGGTTTGCCCCGTCCCCGCCTTTGTATATTGGGTTTACAATAGAGCCCCGCCAGCTTTCGGGAATAACAGTGTTTAGCTGAACTTCTTAGAATAGTGAGGATTTGTATTCAAGGGACGATAGTAGTTTTACGGCCCTGGTGCTCCCCTTTTTGAAGGCAACATATGGCACGCCTGCTGCCCATAACTCTGTTAGACTCAATTGTTTGATGGAGGTGTATAAGTATTTGTAGTGTTCCTGTTGCCAGTCACTTTGGAGAACTGACCATAAGGCATTATTTGAAGTGTCTTGGGCGCAGCTGATCTTATACCAGCTTTTTATCGCTGTTGCTCGTCTGGCTAGGTCTTGTTTGATGAGGCCGAATTAGAGGCGGATTTGTGCTGGGGATCAATTCTGAGGTAGATTAAACACTTGCCTGAAAGTATTGGTCTGTATTTTATCCACTATTGCTGCATCCAGACCTTGCATCGCTATGCTAGCGTAGGTGATGGTTGGTAATAACTTGGAAGCGATGACTATTAGGAGTGACTGAAATGAAGGTCCATCCAATTTTTTTGACAGGGTGAAGAAGGCATGGATTAGGGCCAACCCCTTCTTCTCAATATATTGCTTTTGCTGCATGATAGTTCCTCTTGAATCGAGGTATAACCCCAGGTATTTGTAGTTTGTTACTGATTCCAGCAGGAGATCATTTAGGAACATTCTGACTGCCTGTCCCGGTTGGTTGCAGACTTGAATTGTTTTAGATTTTGCCACGTTTATCTCCAAGTGGTTAGTTCTTGCGTAATGAGTCAGTACATTCAGCGATTTTTGAAGGCCCACTTTGGTTTGGCTAAATAGCACAATGTTGTCTCAGTATGATAGGTGGGCGAGGCGGAGAGGGCCCTACGGGAAGGGTGGCAATTTTCTTGGCCCAGGGCAGTACGGAAAGATCCGCTATCAAAAGATTAAATAGGTGAGGTGCTAAAACGCACCACTGTTTTAGACCTAGCTGTGTTGGAATCTTTCTGGACAAACTTGTGCCGTCTCCAGTTTTCATTTGGATCCGGGTATCGGAGTACAACAAGCTAATCGCTCTCAGCAGGGTGTCTAGCAAACCCCACTTCTTTAGCTTGTTCCACAGCAAAGCTCTGTTAACTCAGTCGAAAGCTGCTTTAAAGTCTATAAAGCCAAGATGTCAAGTTTAGCGCCCGCTTGCACGCTTGGATGGTAATCAAGCATTATAACATGCAGTCTCTTTCACCATACCCGACAATTCCATTTCCAGTGCGCATAAAACACGGCCTTATATATGGGCAACAAACCGCCCTAGCAAATAAACCAGCATGGAAACATTCCGGGTCGACGTTATGTAGGCATTGCAAAGAGAAAGACGAGGATCCCATCCACTTGATCTGCATCTGTCTTCAGCTGCGCAAGTCTCGGCTGCTACTATTAAAGAGAAACTTCAATGACAGAGCCAGTTGTACGTGCAGGGAAGCCAAATTAGCGTGCCTAAATCCCGGCGACCCATAGCTAAAATGCTAATTTTTTATATTTCTGTCAACAGCCCTTAGAGAAAAACATGATGCCGCCTAATTTAACAACATCAAATCGATTCACACCGTTGTCGAAAAAAAGTTCTCAGCGGTCTCCGCTCCGTTCCATGAACATTGTGAACAGTTAGGGGTCTCCGAAGCCCTTTGAACCTCAGGTCTGGGGTGTACCTATGGAAAAAAGGAAGCCCACAGTGTTAAACAATTGTTTAATCTTGCACTAATCCCTAAACTCAAACTTGGCCTACGCCTTCTTGGTTTCCTAACATCCAATGGCAAGACTGACTTACCAGCTCCCAAGGCAAGACTGACTTTTTACCAGCTCCCAAATTATGAATGCACTTTGCCATGCTCAGTCATAGGGTGTATACATATATTTTTATATGTTTAGAAACAGAAATGTGCAAAGACGGTAGGTGTTAATTTGTGATGTATTATTTTAGTGTCTGCTAATCTCACATACATATGCAGTAAACTTTAATTTATTAACTCGCTCTAAGATGTATTTTCATAGGTTACAAAGTAAATGACCAGCCGCAAGCTTTTTTTTACCCATTTTATGACATTTATTAATTGTAATGAATTGTAGTTTTAATCTGTAAATTGTTATGGTTTTAACTAACTTAAACAATAAAATGAACTTAAACTTGACCATTCCAAGAAGAAGCACCACGCAGACAAGATAACAGGACACTGGAAGGAAGCGCTGATAAACTAATGGCACTGATCAACCCTTTCCACAAATTATCATCCCCTCGCACAGAATGTTGGAGAAGTATCATGGAGGACAGGTGGGTCCTCAATTTGGAAAAGAATGGTCATACTTTAGAGTTCCTAGAAAAACCTCAAAGAACACCCCCAGCATTTAGGGGAATTATAGAGAACCTTAATCTTTACTAGAATATGGCTGGCCGTTTAAAGGTACACCACTGGTGCTTCACAGTTATGAGTATGGGGAGAGGAAAAACTGGAGATCATTGGAAATACCTTTGTTTGAGAAATGGCTGAGTAAAATGAAACGTACAAAATGTTTTGAGGAAGCTTATGCTAAACGGGTGGGGGCAATTAAGAAATTCTCGAGGGTCTGGGATTATTTTGCTGATTGTTAATTTAATTATGATGTCTTTTTTTTTTTTGTCATCAGGATGTGGTTTGTGTATATTGAAAACATATATATTTCTTTTTTTTGTGATGTGTTAATAATTGGCTGTTTCCTTTTGGCTCTGCTCAATAAAAAAAAAAATTAAAAAAAATTAAAAAGAGTATGGGGAGAGGGGAAGGCAGTTTACAGTTGTTGATTGTTTCACCTGGCTTGGGCACTAGATGCGTTAACACACAATCACATGCCTCTTATCCATCCCTATCCATATGCACACAAAATGGTTTGAGAGCCTCTGGATAGTCTTCCTAAAGCCTTCAAATGCCTCACATAGAACGTCAAAGGGCTGCTGAAAAGAAGGGCCGTCCTCACACCAGCAAAGCAGTATGAGGCTTACACACTCGTTACAAAAAAAAATACCTCCTTGGCAATGCCTGCAAATGCCTCTGTAGATATGGATCCAGCAAGCTGGCAATCTCGACAAGACAATAACTCCCACTCCAGGTAACGAGCGCCAAGACCGACTTTCCATACAAAGTCAGGATAAATCCACACAATATTTCCAATTAACTTGTGGAAAGAATACTCTCCCATTGCCATCTGGGAAGCATACAAAGCGGTTGTGAGGGGCAGCATTATTAATATGGTACTGTGATTAAAGTGTGGGAGAACTGACAAAAGTGTCAACCTAGAAACAAAGTGCAGGAGTTGGAAAATAAATGTTGGGAAGACGGCTCAGAGGAAAAGCTCCAGCAGCTAACATGGGTGAAAATGCAATGCCAACAAGCCTGATTAGATGAATCCAAAAAGATATGTCTTATATCCCAAACAGGTAATAAGACCAGAGTAACAAGAATGGGCGACAGAGCTGGCAAATTACACCACCCGTTCACCCGTTGAGATGAAGATGATGTACTAGCCAGTTTCGAAAAGATTATGGTGACCTTAAAACCCGCCCAGAAAAAGTAGCTTGTGAATTTGCCGGTTACTATCGAGCCTTTGTCTGATTCTCTGACCCCATCTCACATGAGACCCTAGACACATGGTCTTCAAATGCTGTGACCCCCTTGCCCCTCCTAGTGGACAATGATTTCAAAACGGCCCCCCAAAATAACAAGTAAGTTCTCACAATTATTATATAAAATGTTAAATACTGCAAACAAGTTAAAGATTTTTATGGTCTTTGAGCGCATTTTTTCTAACAAATTTAGACAAAGTTGATTTGCAGAAGTGCTTTTCAGTTTCACGCACTAGATACATGAATGGTAAAGCCAAGCAAGCCAAACATTTCAAGTGAGAATTTCACTGACGCTATCTTATCTTACTTCTATCTTGAGATTTATCTAATGCATGAAACTGGAAAAAAAACTGTAATAAAATGAGCCAAAACGTATAAAGGACTTAAGATGGCTTCAATGAAATTTTGACAAAAATTGATGTTCACTTTTGTCTTTTATTTCGTCACATTATCATACCTTGCTGGCAATTAGTTCCAAGTCAGTGTGACACATCTAGTCAGTCCTAGCTTTTTAGTGAAAAGCACTTTAAAATCTGGAATTTGTTTTAGCCCAACTTTACAGTGTCAAATACGAAACTGCAAGTCCCAAAATGCAATGCCCTGTTTTTCTAAAACACGAGGATAGGCTGAAGTTTCAGCAGAAACGGGGACAAAAGACAACCCTGACGCGTGTAACAATTTGAACATTGCTGATAACGCCGATTCTTATCTAATTATCTATAAGAACCTTCTGGCCGCCAAGATCTTTTTACCTGTTGAATAGTGTAAAGGAGAGAATCTCATCAGGTTAGATATCAGCATTCATTTTTGTCTGAAAGGACCACTGACTCCGAATTCAAGTTTGAGAATTTATTATCGCCAAAAATAACTGAACGTGCAGGCACCTCAACACGAGGTTAAAGAAATAGATGGGCACTAATACAAATAATAATCTACGCAGGAGTCTCATCCGACTCAGGATAAGAAGAATAGACAGTTCTAGGAGGACCAACCAGACTATGATTGCTCCTATTTCTAAGTTGCTCTTCATGGGCCTAAACAAGCTTAAAATCAATTGCTGTCCCTACACTAACGCTAAGTGACATCCCTGCATAACGATTTTCCCAGGCAAGAAAGAATAAAAGGTGTCAGCTGTGAAGACTTCCTAAGAAGTGCAATCACCATATACCTAAGCTCAGCTCTGTCCTTCTCTCAGGTCTCCCCTACCGCTTCTCTGGCCTCCTCCCTCAGGACACTATCCCTAATACAAAACCATACTACAAAGGTACACGCCTTGTTTACGCCCTCTTGGCCAGGTCTTCTTTCTTGTGCTTTTCCATAGAAACGGTGACTTCATCCTGGACAGTTTCGTTGACCTTGAGTCCCAGGCGCCTTCTCCGCTGAAAGTATCATCCCTAAATTCCATTGCACTCCCCGTACCATGCCTCCCATCTTTCTAACTTTTGAAAACAAAGAGTTAGTCTTTACTAACGAGACATGTGTCCTTGCACCTGCAACAAAAGATACGTTCAACAGAAACCTTCTACTGTGCTAATTAAATCTACCGTTTGTGCCCAGAGAGCCTTACCAAGAGAAACCCTTTTCGGCCTACCTTATAAGCTAACATAAGAATATACCAGGCCTTCCTTAAGCATATATGTAGTCAGGCCCTTACATATAACTTTTAAACACACATCTTACTTTTCCCTATAAGCATATTCATTACGATTCATTATGCAACCAATGAATTACATGTGCAACTTTAATATGGTGCACGTTTAAACTACTGCAATTACATTTCATACACGAACTAATTCCTCTAAGCATTATGTTCACACAATTCAAAAAGCATTACATTACATCATTATCCTAACACCATTAAACTGCTGAGTTCACTTCGTTTCAGTGAACTATTCATTCTTTGCTAAACATACATGAATATACAATGAATATAAACGAATATATGTCTGAATACATGTGGGTGCGGCCTATCAGTGATTATGATGCACCCCTACAATTCACAAGAACATTTCGCTCTATCAGTTCCCCCTTTGATGACTCCTGTCATCACATCTCATTCTACTCCCTCGGAGAAGGAACCGACCTAAACAGAACTTGTTCCCATCTTCCCTGATCTGAAGTTCTCCATGCTCTTGAGCCTTTGATACTGATTGTCCTGCAATCTTGCCAATCTCATGTCATTTTCCCTCAAAGCTCTCTTGACTCTGCCTGCTCGATACCACTTGTAGGCCTTGATCATAATCCACAAGCCAGCCACACAAACCACCAAAATAAGGAGTGGTCTCAGGAAGTACCCAAGGAATCCCTTTCCTAGGTTTGCAAACCAACCTCCCACTTGACCAAAACCCTTTCCGACCTTTTCCCAGGCCCCTTCTTCGGTCAAATCCGCTATCTTTGTGTGGATCATAGTGATGTTACTTATATATTTCTCCAGATCCTTGCTTCGGTCTGGTATATAAGTGCAGCACTCTTGAACCTTCAGCATTTTACAGACTCCGCCCTCTTTTGCCAATAGGACATCCAAAGCAAGGCGATTCTGCAAAACCATTCCCCTTATCGACAACATCTCTCCTTCCACCAACACCAACGATTTTGCTGTGTTCATCGAAAATTCATCCACCACCGTCGCTAACCTCCGGATCTTCACATCATTCAAGACTACTCCTAGACTAGGTATCATAGCTCCAAAGATATCCCCCACAACGATTCCTGCACTTGCAGCTCTTCTCGTTCTTGAATGCTCTCCACCCTCCAGAAGATTTAAGTCTTCTGTATGGTAAATCTTTGGAAATATTATTGACAAATAACATGTTCCATACCAATTTGCAGGCAACCTCACATAAGCATTCTTCCCACATACGTAATACACCGTAGGTATCACCTGTACAGGACCTTGGAGAAAATCTTTTGCCTCATCTGCCATGGTGAAAACGTGATCACAAGTACTCTGTCCCACTGGAACCTTTTCGTAGTAAGTCTGATAACGCCTTATACACAACTTACCCCTCTGCTCCTTATCCAACGCTATAGGACCATAGCTTCCCTTGGTCTTGTGCAACCGTTCCTCCTCTGTCCAATCTGTCCTGTGATGCCCTAAATCTCGGGATTCAGTCAGCTTTCTATACCTATCTTCAACCTGATCTACAAACTTTCTCTCTACATCCGACATCAAACAGGTCAGATTGTGCCTGTGTGCGAATGCTGTATCCAATTCCAAACTCGGTATGAAGTACTTTCTCAGTCTGTCCTCGGTTTTGTAATAATCATACTTATTCAAATGCTTGTAAGCTGGGACTTCAGGAAGCACTGCGTCGAAATTGGAAAAGAAATACTCGAACTGCTCTCTCTCATAAAACAGACTAAGCAAAAGACTACATGAAATACCATAAGTCAGTGGAAGATGATGATACCTAATGCCCTCATCCACTGAAGTAGGCAACTGCATACACACATAACAATCTTTCGCATCCATCACGTCAACATACTCATACAACAACTTAGCATATGCATTAAGCTTAAAATCACCCTTAGACAAATCTACATGTAATCTACGACTTTCTTCTAAAATCATAGCTCTATCAGCTGCCCTGTCTACCCCCTTCTGACTAGGTGTGATAGGTGTGGGTGTCCCTGTCACTGCCTCTACTTCTGGCTCATGCGAACCAGTATATGAGACTACAACTACTATGATTATAGAAATTATCACACTACTTATAAGAATGCCTATAATCCATTTTGCTCTTCGATTGGGATTTCCCGGCTCCATGATTTCGAAAGTTCTCAAAAAGTCTTGGTTATCGCAAAGAACTCAGAAAAGTCTCTGTCCTTTATTTATGACTTGCTTAACCAGCTCGAGCAACCATGAAATCTCCGGGCTTTCCCTTTCCGATCACAACTTATTTACACAGTCCAGAAAAAGACTTCCCTAGTTTTCGTTCCTCTTCTTGTGGAAAGTCCCTAAGTTTATTCTTCTTCCACTCGGACCTAGGTTATCTTCTTCTTTTAGACTTTTATTTACAGTTCATTACTGATCCATAATGAGATCCTCATTAAGCACAACCAGAACGTGATACAAAAGTTCAAGACGCAAAAGCAGCACTTCGTGTGAAAACGGCTCAGCTCCGAAAGGCGGGAATTCGACCCGATGCAAAAGCAATTTTCGGACTTCACTCAGAAGTGGGGGATTCGGAATCGTGAGTGTCAGTGTTCCGTCTATCTCGAACCCTGGCATCCGCAGCACCACCTTCACCACCAGGTTCGGGCTCCGACTGAACACTTCCACTGACTTCAGTCTCCCTGTATTCACCACCCCCTGCATCAAACACAGTGTAAGTCCACTCCGGGGTAGAGTATCTGCGACAAGGCACTCTTGTTCTCTTAGACCTTCGCCGACTGTCTTGTGCTTGGTCTTCGTCGCTTGCTTCGGTTTCAGATACTTCGGACACTGGAGCAAGGTCTCTCTCAGGTGCTAACCTCAGGTTCAGTCGCCTCTGTCTTTCAGGCCAACTTTCAACACTTCTGTTCGTTCGTCGGCCTTCTCCTTCTATGCCCAGTGCACTACTTCCTCTTTCTGTTGCCTTTGACTCTTCTCCGCCCACTGCACCTTCTCTTTCTTCAGTGCCTGAATCAGTGTTCGAACTGTGGGAACCCCCTTCAGCTTGCTCTAGTGCACCACCAGCTGTGTCAGCGACCCTTACAGCTTGACTTGTCCTCTCATGTGGCCCTGCCACATCAGCTGGATTTTCATTTGCGAGAGGAGCTGTTTCTTCCAAGGGTGCTGGAACTCTGCGGGTATGGGAAGCATGCACCCAGTTCGGCAATCCTCCACACTTTACTGCTGTGTTCGTGATAAGTATCACCTGATACGGGCCACGCCAACGGGCATCCAAGCAACTCTTCCTCACGTGCTTCCGGACGAGCACCCAGTCACCGGGACACAAGTCGTGGCACAGATCACTCGAGGCTGGAACCACAGCTGCTTGCACCTGCTGGGATACAGAACGGACCACATCAGAGAGTCCTTTACAATAATCGAGAATCAAATCATCAGTGATGTTTATCAAGGCTGTAGTTGGTACTGCTGGCAGTCTCATTGCCCTCCCCATTATTATTTCATGGGGGGACAACCCGGTCTTTCTGTCTGGGACACTTCGCATGCTCATGAGCACCAGTGGCAAGGCGTCAGGCCATTTCAGGGATGTTGAAGAACACATTTTTGCCATCCGGGCTTTCAAAGTTCCATTAACTTGTTCCACCATCCCAGAAGCCTCTGGTCTGTAGCTACAGTGGAGTCTCTGGTCAATGTTCAATGCTGCACAAAGTAACTTCATGATTTCGCTATGGAAGTGCCCACCTCTATCTGATTCCAAAGAGGTCGGGATCCCGAATCTAGGGATAAGCTCCCTCAACAGTAATTTAGCCACTGTCAGAGTGTCACACCTTCGTGTGGGGTATGCCTCCACCCACCGTGAGAATATACATACTATCACTAGAATGTACCTCAAGCCATTGCACCTAGGCATCTCCACGAAATCCAGCTGTAGTCTATTGAAGGGCCCTCCTGACCTTCCAATATGACTCAGTGTAACTACAGTTTTCTTTCCAGCATTCATCTGTTGACATGTAACACACCTCTGACATACCGTCTCAGCCATTGCTCGGAACCGTGGGTTATACCACGTCTGTCTGAACACCCTCATCATTGCGTCTCTACCCAGGTGTGCCTGACCATGTATCAATCTTGCCATCGGACTCAGCAATTCTTCCGGCAACACAGCTCTCCCATCGTTTGATACCCACACATCCACTTCTCCTCTCTCGCACCCAGCTTTGATCCAGCCCTCTCTTTCCTTGGTTGAGACTTCATCTTGCAATCTCTTAAGCTCTTCCCAAGTGTCTGCCATGGCCAACATCATGTTGAGATCGGTTCCCTCTTGGCTCTCTTCTATCTCCCTGCCTGTGTATATGCATCCTTGTTCTGCGCAGAAGCGGGCTACCTCATCTGCATAGTTATTACCCAAGGATACAAAATCCTCCCCCTTCCCATGGGCTGAACACTTTACCACAGCAATTTCTTTCGGATGCTGTAATGCTTCTAACAATTGTCTTACATATTCTCCATTACGAATGGGTGAGCCAGATGATGTCAAAAATCCCCTCTGAGACCATAACTGCCCGAAGTCATGCACCACTCCAAAGCCGTATTGGCTGTCTGTGTAAATTGTGATTCGAATTCGATCAGCGGCCAAACAGGCACGGGTCAAGGCAATGATCTCAGCTACCTGCGCGGAGCGTACTCCTTCTATGCAAGCGGCGTCGACCACTCCTGAAATAGTACATACAGCAAACGCTGCTCTCAATTGCCCCACACTGTCTCTTAAGCATGAACCATCGACAAAGAAAATTTCATCTGGGTCATCCAATGGCTCATCGACAATGTCAGGTCTCGGTTTGGTGCAAAGTTCGGTCACATCGAGACAGTCATGGTCCTCACAATCTTCATCATCTGTGTTCGGTATAGGCATCAACGTCGCAGGGTTCAAGATGGAGCACCTTTTCAGAGTCACATTCTCTGCGGCAAGTATGACTTGCTCGTACCTTGTTAACCTATTGTTCGTTAGGTGCTGGGTCTTGGTCCTGGTCATTAATAACTCAACCGAATGTGGTACATGTACAGTCAATGGATGTCCCATTACAATGCTTTCACATCTTTCAATGCTGACACCTGTTGCAGCAACGGATCTTAGACATCCGGGCAACGCAGAAGCTACTGGATCTAAAGTAGCTGAAAAATAAGCAACTGGTCTACGGACACCTCCATGGTTCTGAGCTAACACTGCTAATGCACATCCTCCTCTCTCGCAACAAAACAATGAAAAGGCCTTGTTGTAGTCAGGCATTCCCAGTGCGGGAGCCCTGCACAAATCATCTCGCAATTGCAGGAATGACATCAAGCACTCCTCGTCCCATGGTACCGGATCACTCACATCCTTGTGCGTAAGCCTCTGCAGAGGCTTTGCTCTCAAGGAGAAACTAGGAATCCACTGTCGACAATAGCCAACCATTCCCAGAAACATCCTAACTTCCCTCTGTGTAGTGGGTACCGCCATGCTCATTATTGCCTCAATTCGATCTGGTGACACCTTCCTCTTGCCTTTTTCTAATCTGTGTCCCAAGTACTGTACCTCATTCAAACAGTACTGCAGCTTGTTCGGGGACACCTTATGTCCATTCTCTGCTAAGTGGTTCAACAAGGCTACTGTGTCAATTCTGCAAGCATCTTCTGTTTCTGAGGCAATGAGCAAGTCATCTATGTACTGCACGAGAACTGAGTTCTGCGGCAACACAAGACTCTCAAGGTTCTTCTTCAGGATCTGGTTAAAGATCGATGGACTTTCCGTATACCCTTGAGGGATACGACACCATGTTAACACGCGATTCTCTAGCCTGAACGCAAAAAGAAATTGGCTTTCCTCGTGGAGCGGTATCGAAAAGAAGGCTTGACACAAATCGATAACCGTAAACCACTCGGCTTCACATGGGATCTGGAACAGTATTACTGAAGGATTCGGTACCACTGGACAACAAGGGACAACTATCATGTTGACCTTTCGCAGGTCTTGCACGATCCTGTATTTCCCGCTCGGTTTCTGTAGTCCCATTATGGGCGAATTACAGGGACTACCTCTGATCTCCTTCAAAATACCCTTCTCAATGAAAGTCTCGATCACAGGTTTTATTCCTGCAATCGTTTCTATCGATAAATTGTATTGAGGTGTTCTAGGGAAATCAACATTCTGTTTCACCTCAATCCGCACTGGTTCAACCCCTCTGATTAAACCTATTTCGTCTCCTGCGAAATCCCACACCACAGGCGACACTGCGTCTCTCAGATCATGTGGAAGTTCTTCCACAGTCACCATTGGGTACAGATCTATACACAAATGCTGATTGGCAATCTTAAAGTCAGCATCATCATCTCTAGTCTGGACCTCCACTCCCCGTGGTGTACAGTAAATCGTGCAGTTCAACTTGCACAACAGATCTCTTCCCAAAAGACAAACTGGACTCGTGTCACATACTACAAACTGATGTCTAGTTTGGAAAGTACCTATCTTTACTAAGATCGGTTCTGTCAATGGGCTGCTCATCTTCTTGTTCGCTACTCCAACAACCTGGATCGATTGTCCCGAGAGGGGTAGGTTAGGGACTACTGCAGATCTTACAGTAGACCGGGTAGCTCCAGTGTCAACCAAAAGTGTTGCAGGATTGCCCTCAATCTCTGCCTCTACAAAAGGTCCTCTCTGGTCTACCTCCAAGACCGCTCCAAGTGTGCAGTCTTCCTCCCCCTCAGGCACCGTCAGGATAAAGGGTCTAAGCTATCCTCAGCATATCGTTCGAACAGGGGCATCTGTTGATATGTTCGTGCTCCTTGTGAAAACCTTGGAGCTTGGGGAATCTGAGCTTGAGAATTGTAAACCCCCCTTTCATCGTTCTAGGTCTCGTTATTGTGTTAACCACCTCTTGCGCGGGTGCCTGAGCCCCCTCTTCCTCTTCCTGTACCTGATTAGCTGGGTTCAAAGGACACTCGCGTTTCCAATGTCCGACCTGGCGACAAAGATGACACGCAGTGGTCTTCTTTAGTGTAGCCACGTCCACTCCTGTCTTGGGGTCTACTGGTTTTCCCTTTCCCTGTACCTGCCCATTCTGGTTTCCCTGGAAATTTCCTTGCTTTCTCCCCAAGGTCCCTCCACTAGGCTGATTCTGTGCTGTCTGCATCTGGACAAGCATCAATTTGTCTTTTAGCTTTCGATGTTTTGAATCCACCTCATCACTACAGTACCTCGCGTACCGCAAAATTTCATCTAGTGGCTTGTTCTGCCAGCAGATCAAATGGTGCTGTATCATGAGGCTGATTTCCCCTCTCAGACCTGTTACAAACTTTGAGACAAACTGTCCCATATCCTTAGGGTCCAAAACATCCAACCCACTATACTGTTTAAAAACTTGCAGAAGTCTTTCGTAATACTCATGCACCGTTTCCTTGGGTTCCTGTACAGTCCGATCTATCTTAACCCAATCTATATCCTGAGGTGAAATCTTCGACCTCAACCATGTAATCACTTGCTCATATTTTTTCATGACATCAGGTGATGGACCATTTGTAACCGCCTCTCTTTTCGGTTCCGAAGTCGGCCACTCAATAGCGACTTTACATGCTGTCCACAAATCTCCTGGTACCACTATGTCAAACAAAGTGTTCAAATCAATCCACAATACTTTTGAAATCTTCACAAACCGCTCAACCTGCTTGTACCACTCCACCGGTTTTTCCCTCAGCCGAGGAAAATCATTTGTAAATGCAGTCAAATCACCTCTATTCCACGGCACATGCACGTACCCTCCATTCTGTACTTCCCGTAAAGGAAAATTTCCAACTCCCGTCGCCCCCCCTCCTGGCGGCGGCGTTTCCCCTTCTGCTCTTTTTACTGGTTTCTTTTTGGACCACCTTTCTTCCCATTTGTCCAACAAAATCCATATTCTCATTCCTATGATCAGGTCTCTGGTGTGTGTCTTCAACCCTGTGATTCTTTTCTCCTCCAACTCCTGATCACTGTAATGCAATCTGTGTGGTCCCTGTAACGCTTTAGTTTTATTCAGGTCCACCTCATATCTTTTGGCCAAATCCCTCAATCTATCATGTGCCATTCTAGCTTTTCGAGTCACATCTTTTGCTACAAACAGCAGCTCATCTGATCCATAGATTTCTATCCTTTCTAAAGGCAGACTCCCACTGATCATTTCGTCTACCTCTGCTTTCAGCCTCACTACGTCTAGCAACCTTGCCTGTACTGCACTCCTCAGTACGTCTCGACAACCTGAGCCGTCCCGCTCATCACAATCATTATTCTGTCCTTGTGACCTATTCCCTTCCATATTCCTGGAACCTGGTCTGTCTTCCGAGACATTTTGTGCCCTATCTCTTTGCATCCTATCCTCTTGGTTCGTTACTGTTGGTGTCCACTCCCTCAAAGCTGACTTAGATTCCCGTAAAGACCTCGGTCTTTCTGGTCCCTCCTCTTCTCTCCTGAAGGAAGAGTCTGCTGTAGCCGGTAACGGCGTACTTGACTCCATTGGTCTTGGGAAATGAACCACCCTTACTCCAAACCCATTCCCACTCTCACTGTTTCCTTCTTCCCTTCTCATCGGCACGGAGCTCCCTTCTCTCACTCGGTCTGGGTCATATACCGGTACTATAGGGCCAATGGTAACCGGTACTGTCAAGGAGTCCGGTAATCTTGTGTTCCCCGCAGGAGGCTGTGTTATCATAGACGCCGTAGCCCCCTCCGTTCCTGTGGAAATTCTTCCCACTACTCTCATGCTAGTCTGGTTCTGGCTCTCATCAACTATTGCCACTGCTGGGGTCGTCTTTCCCTCTTCTGAATCTGGGTTAAATGGTGGCGGCCTCTCTGCCAACATCCTATCCAACAAACTGTCATCTAGATCACTGTCGTCCTCATCGATTCTTGTAATCTTTCCATTTTGTATCAGCAGTGGGTATAACTTATCTCCTTCGATCGTGTCTGCTCTCCACCTTTTCTCCAAGGCATCCCATTTTGCATCTTGAAATGCCCTGACCGATTTCTTCACCCTTTCTTGGCATCTGTCCTTCTTCCTATCATACGCTGCCCTTACCCACGCATGTAGTGCCTCAAACTGTGTTGGTCTAGGTAGTGGTCGTAATGAAGCCATTACACTCTTGAGCTGATACAGCACCTCTAACCTGAAAGTACCATATCGAGGGAACGACAATTCTCCTTCTGCTTCTGTCATTTTATGCCAATTCTCAAGCCAAATTATGGTATGCAATCCTACATTCTTTGCCATATAATGTGCTGGTGTGTCCTCAGGAGGAGCTTCCTCTCCCTCCCGAACAACCACATGTCTATCACCTCTACAAAGTTCCCTTAAAGCTTTAAAACATTTCATGATGAATCAACGTTGTATTTGCACTCAAAATGTCCGCTTTTACTTCCTGATTCCAATCCTCCAATCCCAGCGCGGTTCACACCAACCGGCCTATCGCAGCGCGGCACTAGTCTGACGTCACGTTTCCTCCGCTCGCAGCAGTTCCCCTCCTTTCTAATTCACTTGTTCTCACTCGCATCCGTCCCAATTATACTCTGAAATAATGTTCGTCCTACCGAACAATTACCTCTCTGACCGTCAGTCTTACCAATGACCGATCAGCCTCTTGAGCTTGTTGACCTCAATCTGGCAACCGTCTGTCCACGAACGACCGGACAATCGCCTCTAATACACTCGATAGGATTCAATCACTCAATGTTCTGCACACAATAACCTACGACCTGCGTTGGTTATTCACACACTCACACATGTGTCCCTATCTTCTGTGGGTCTGTCAATGACGTCTCGTGACCCCCACAACTCTGGTCAACGTTCTCAACTCTGGGTGTATTCTACACCACAATAAATCTCCCGGTCCCGCGCGCGCTCACGGTCCGTTTCTCAATCACACAACTTTCGTTCCAACTCCGCAAGACATCACACAACAATATAACACCGCAATCTACCAAACATCACTCTTTTCATACTCACTCTACTACGAACTGCTACTTCCGCCGCACCGTCACTCTCCGTCAGTTTTCCACGACCTCCGACATCCGTCTCTCGCGGTTCTCTTGATCTGCGTCACTCGGGTTCTATGGGGCAACCTAATCTCTTATCTTGCTCTAGATCTCCCCTTACCATCAAAGGTAACCATCCTACTCTGCTACCAACTGATAACGCCGATTCTTATCTAATTATCTATAAGAACCTTCTGGCCGCCAAGATCTTTTTACCTGTTGAATAGTGTAAAGGAGAGAATCTCATCAGGTTAGATATCAGCATTCATTTTTGTCTGAAAGGACCACTGACTCCGAATTCAAGTTTGAGAATTTATTATCGCCAAAAATAACTGAACGTGCAGGCACCTCAACACGAGGTTAAAGAAATAGATGGGCACTAATACAAATAATAATCTACGCAGGAGTCTCATCCGACTCAGGATAAGAAGAATAGACAGTTCTAGGAGGACCAACCAGACTATGATTGCTCCTATTTCTAAGTTGCTCTTCATGGGCCTAAACAAGCTTAAAATCAATTGCTGTCCCTACACTAACGCTAAGTGACATCCCTGCATAACGATTTTCCCAGGCAAGAAAGAATAAAAAGGTGTCAGCTGTGAAGACTTCCTAAGAAGTGCAATCACCATATACCTAAGCTCAGCTCTGTCCTTCTCTCAGGTCTCCCCTACCGCTTCTCTGGCCTCCTCCCTCAGGACACTATCCCTAATACAAAACCATACTACAAAGGTACACGCCTTGTTTACGCCCTCTTGGCCAGGTCTTCTTTCTTGTGCTTTTCCATAGAAACGGTGACTTCATCCTGGACAGTTTCGTTGACCTTGAGTCCCAGGCGCCTTCTC
The DNA here is from genome assembly GCA_963921515.1 of Calotriton arnoldi. Classification (NCBI taxonomy): domain Eukaryota; kingdom Metazoa; phylum Chordata; class Amphibia; order Caudata; family Salamandridae; genus Calotriton; species Calotriton arnoldi. The sequence goes on from CAWUFW010001745.1 coordinate 2,514,502, forward strand.
CGCTGAAAGTATCATCCCTAAATTCCATTGCACTCCCCGTACCATGCCTCCCATCTTTCTAACTTTTGAAAACAAAGAGTTAGTCTTTACTAACGAGACATGTGTCCTTGCACCTGCAACAAAAGATACGTTCAACAGAAACCTTCTACTGTGCTAATTAAATCTACCGTTTGTGCCCAGAGAGCCTTACCAAGAGAAACCCTTTTCGGCCTACCTTATAAGCTAACATAAGAATATACCAGGCCTTCCTTAAGCATATATGTAGTCAGGCCCTTACATATAACTTTTAAACACACATCTTACTTTTCCCTATAAGCATATTCATTACGATTCATTATGCAACCAATGAATTACATGTGCAACTTTAATATGGTGCACGTTTAAACTACTGCAATTACATTTCATACACGAACTAATTCCTCTAAGCATTATGTTCACACAATTCAAAAAGCATTACATTACATCATTATCCTAACACCATTAAACTGCTGAGTTCACTTCGTTTCAGTGAACTATTCATTCTTTGCTAAACATACATGAATATACAATGAATATAAACGAATATATGTCTGAATACATGTGGGTGCGGCCTATCAGTGATTATGATGCACCCCTACAATTCACAAGAACATTTCGCTCTATCATTGCTTCTATGTTCAATTATCTCTTTACAAATGCGGCTAAAACATGATTGTCAACATGTTGTTTGGCACACCTGTCACAGTAAAAGTGTCAACAGTGTGATCCTACATAAGAAAAAAAGGGAGTTCTTTGGAGGTCCCCTACTCCAAGTCTGGACATGACTGACAAGTATTACTGATTGCCCATTACACCCACTCTTTTCAGTGAAATTGCTCTCCCACCCTCGCAGCTCCACCATTAAGTGAGGCCTGCCCCTGCCCCTGCACTCTCGAGTGTTGGTGATCGAGGCCCTCCTCCACCCGCAGGTTTCCCTGCGCCTCATCCCTTGTGGTCCAGTGGACCTCTGTCTCCTTCCTCTAACTCTGCTCTTTCACTCGTTTTTCTACCTTTTATCTTTCACCTTTCTGCACTTTTCTGCATCTCTGCTCTTTTGTGCCTTATTTCTGCTCATTTTCCCTTCCTCTCGCTCTGCCCTTTCACTTGTTTTCACTCGTTTTTCTACCCTCTTTTATCTTTCACCTTTCTGCACTTTTCTGCATCTCTGCTCTTTTGTGCCTTATTTCTGCTCATTTTCCCTTCCTCTCGCTCTGCCCTTTCACTAGTTTTCACTCGTTTTTCTATCCTCTTTTATCTTTCTCCTTTCTGCATCTCTGCTCTTTTGTGCCTTATTTCTGCCTATTTTCCCTTTTTCTTTATCCCTTATTTCCTCCCTTTACCTTTCCCCGCCGCTGCTGCCCCCGCGGCCCCTCCCCCAGCGCGGCCGGCCCAATCCAGCTCCCCTCCCCGCTCCCGCCTCCCAGCTGTCCAGCCCTCCTCGACCCCTACTTAATGGCGGCCACTGCGGGGACAGGCGAGCAAGACCACTGACTCATTGTCAGTGAAATTGCTCTCCCACCCTCGCAGCTCCACCATTAAGTGAGGCCTGCCCCTGCCACTGCACTCTCGAGTGTTGGTGATCGAGGCCCTCCTCCACCCGCAGGTTTCCCTGCGCCTCATCCCTGGTGGTCCAGTGGACCTCTGTCTCCTTCCTCTAACTCTGCTCTTTCACTCGTTTTTCTACCTTTTATCTTTCACCTTTCTGCACTTTTCTGCATCTCTGCTCTTTTGTGCCTTATTTCTGCTCATTTTCCCTTCCTCTCGCTCTGCCCTTTCACTTGTTTTCACTCGTTTTTGTACCCTCTTTTATCTTTCACCTTTCTGCACTTTTCTGCATCTCTGCTCTTTTGTGCCTTATTTCTGCTCATTTTCCCTTCCTCTCGCTCTGCCCTTTCACTAGTTTTCACTCGTTTTTCTATCCTCTTTTATCTTTCTCCTTTCTGCATCTCTGCTCTTTTGTGCCTTATTTCTGCCTATTTTCCCTTTTTTCTTTATCCCTTATTTCCTCCCTTTACCTTTCCCCGCCGCTGCTGCCCCCGCGGCCCCTCCCCCCCAGCGCGACCGGCCCAATCCAGCTCCCCTCCCCGCCTCCCAGCTGTCCAGCCCTCCCCGACCCCTACTTAATGGCGGCCACTGCGCGGCCGCACAGCGGCCGCTGGCGCGACGAAGGTGCGTCAAAGGCAAGCCCGTCTGCGCCTGTCCGCGACCCGACCGCGACCAGCGCCAAGAACCCTGGACCTCCGCCCCGCCAACGCTACGACCCAGCAGCACTCCACGCACTCAACCCAGGCCGCAACAACAACTGCAAGCTAGCATCACCAGCCGACTCCCACGGACCCTTCAGCTGTCACCGCTGCCGGCACACCTGCAGCACCGCCAAGAACACGGATCCAGCACAACCCACCCACAAGAACACAACCGAACCGAAGACCCTGCAATGCATCCTCCTCAACGTCCGATCCCTCCACAAACACGCCACAGAAATCTGGGACCTCCTCGACAGCACCACCCCGGACGTAGCGTTCTTCACCGAAACCTGGACCAACACCACCTCGGGACCGGACATCGCCATCGCCATCCCCCAAGGATACAAGATCTCCAGGAAGGACCGCCCCACCCGCCCAGGAGGAGGAATCGCCATCGTCCACAAATCCAGCCTCCGCCTGAGCACACTCCCTGACGAGCCCACAGAACTGATGGAACACCTTCACTTCAAGATACTGGCCAGCCCCACCGCCACCCTCCGAGGAACCCTCATCTACCGACCCCCAGGACCCCGCGGACCCTTCGCCAACTCCATCACGGACATTATCTCCCCGCAGGCCATCGCATCCACCAACTACACCCTGCTGGGAGACCTCAACTTTCACCTCGACAACCAACTGGACCCCAACACCACATCCCTCCTGGACAACCTCCACAACATTGGACTGCGCCAGATCGTGACCGAGCCCACGCACTCAGCAGGACACACCCTTGACCCCCTCTTCACTACAGGAAACTCCATCACCTTCAGCCACACCACCGAACTCCCATGGACCGACCATCGTTGCGTCCACTTCACCTTCAGAACACCCACCATCCACAGACACCAGCACCTGCTTCCACGAAGAAACTGGACCAAAATCACCGATGACCAGCTCACCTCCTCACTCAACAACTCCACCCCAACCATCGCGGAAAACGACGACCCCAACACCGCAGCCCGAACCCTGCATAAATGGATCTCGGACAGCACCAACACTATAGCCCCCCTCAAGAAAAACAACAATTCCCGCGCCAAGAAAGCCAGATGGTTTACCACCGAACTTCGAGAGTCCAGAAGCACATGCCGCCGCCTCGAAAAGGCCTGGAGGAACACCAAATCCACAGAAGCCCACAACAACTTCAGAGCCGCCACCAACGCCCACCAGCAACTCATCAGAGAAACGAGGAAAAAGCGATTGAAGACAGAATCTCCACCCACGCGCACAACAGCAAGGAACTCTTCAGCATCATCAAGGAGTTCGCCCAACCCACTAGCGAGTCTACCGACATCCCTCCCTCACAAGACCTCTGCGACAAACTCAGCACCTTTTTCCACCACAAAATCAAGAGCATCTACGACAACTTCGACGAAGACAACCAACACACTGAACCCTCACCAACCACCCCCGACACCCGGAAACCAGCGATTGACGACTGGACAGCCCTCACCACCGAAGATACACTGAAGACAATGAAGTCAATCCACTCAGGGGCCCCCACGGACCCCTGCCCCCCACCACATCTTCAACAGAGCCGCCGACACCATCGCACCCATGCTCCGCCACACCATCAACCGCTCCCTGGCGACCGCCTCGTTCCCCGACGACTGGAAACACGCCGAGGTCAACCCCCTCCTAAAGAAACTCTCAGCGGACCCCACCGACCTCAAAAACTACAGACCCATCTCCCTGCTCCCGTTCCCAGCGAAAGTCATCGAGAAAGCCATCAACATCCAACTCGCCACATTCATTGAAGAACACAACATCCTCGACTCCTCCCAATCCGGCTTCAGAAAAAACCACAGTACGGAAACCGCCCTCCTCGCCGCAACAGACGACATCCGCACCCTACTGGACAAAGGAGAAACAGTAGCCCTCATCCTCCTCGACCTATCAGCGGCGTTCGACACAGTCTCCCACCGCACCCTAATACGCAGACTCTACGACGCAGGAATCCAGGACAAGGCCCTCAACTGGATCCGCTCCTTCCTCTCCGGCAGGACGCAGCGGGTCAGACTCCCCCCTTTCCTCTCGGACCCCACACCTACCACCTGCGGAGTCCCCCAGGGCTCCTCCCTCAGCCCGACGCTCTTCAACGTCTACATGGCTCCACTCGCCCCCATCGTCAGAACCTACGGACTCAACATCGTGTCATACGCAGACGACACCCAGCTCATCCTCTCCCTATCCAATGAGCCCAACACCGCCAGACGCAACTTTCGAGAAGGCATGGAAGCCGTCGCCAAATGGATGAAAAACAGCTGCATACAACTAAACACCAACAAAACAGAAGTACTCATCATGGGCCCAAACCCCGATGCCTGGAGCGACACCTGGTGGCCCCCTGCCCTCGGAAACCCGCCAACCCCCACGGACCACGCACGCAACCTGGGAATCATCCTGGACTCAGAGCTCAAAATGGACCGCCAGATCAACTCTGTCTCGTCTTCCTGCTTCCACACCCTCTGCCTCCTTCGTAAGACCTTCAAATGGATCCCCCTCGAACACCGAAAGACCGTCACTCACGCCCTAGTCACCAGCAGACTCGACTACGGCAACGCACTCTACGCCGGAATAAACAAAAACCTCACCCGCAAGCTACAGAACATCCAGAACGCCGCCGCAAGACTGGTCCTCAACCTGCCAAAACACTGCCACATCTCCCAGCACCTGCGCACACTCCACTGGCTCCCTGTCGAGGCGAGAATCACCTTCAAGATGCTCACCCACGCACACAAGGCCCTCCACGGCACCGGACCAGCATACCTGAACAGCTGACTCAAATTCCACGCACCCCAAAGGACCCTACGATCAGCCCAGCTCTCCTACGCCGTGGTCCCCCGCACCAGAAAGACCAGATCGGGAGGCCGCTCCTTCTCCTTCCTCGCGGCCAAAGCATGGAACGCCCTTCCGCTCCACCTCAGACAGACAACATCGCTCCCCATCTTTGCAAGAAACCTCAAAACCTGGCTCTTCGACAGACCCTCTCCTTGATGGATGGAACCTGCCCCCCCCCCCCCCCCCAGCGCCTTGAGACCCTTACGGGTGAGTAGTCGCGCTTTAACAAACCCCTGATTGATTGATTGATTCTTTCAATCAAATCACTGTGCTGTTTTTCAGAATATTTGTCTGTGCTCCCCATGTGCATATTAAAAGCTTTTGTTGGCGAGAGCCTGGCACCCTCAACATCAATTCAGGCCCCCTCGTGGAATTCCAAGTTTGGAGACCTCTGCCTAAAACACATTTGCCCCCACTACAGTTGCTCCTCTTCACACAAAGGGAGAGAACCCTATTAGGCAACACCGTAACAGCTGAAGAAACGTCTGAAGGTATTTCACAACTGTCGTCAGACAAGGACCCTGGACCCCACAGGTTCCCAAATAAATTCTTAAAAAATGTCTAGCGAGCTCCCTTGCCCAACCTCTATACGCACTGAGCACAAACGTGAAGGAGACAGATGGCTTCCCAAAGGACCCAAGCAAGGAAGTCATTGTGATTATTCTGAAAGCAGGCTGCTTCACACAAGTCAATTTCCCTTATTAATGCTGAGGCAAAAAACTGCAAAAGTCCTAGCAAACCGTCTCCTCAATGAGATCAGAGACTTGGTCCATCAGGACCAAAATGGTTTTATGCCACCTTGTTCTACATACTGTAAGTGTTAAATGTGCAAACTTTGGTTGAAAAATTACAGGAACCACTAGCATCACTACTTATAAACTTAATAACCTCATGTGAGACTACCTAGTTCTATTCCTCACTCATACGGTATTCGGACAGATCTTTTTCTCGTATGTTCACTTGCTACATAGTGATCACACAGCATGAGTAAGAGCGAGGGGAGCCTTATTGGATCCCTTTTTATTAGGTGAGGCACCAGTCAGGGATGTCTGTTATCACCTTTATTATTCGCCTTAGCACGGATACAAGGGTAGGATAAATGGCATGGAGGATAAAGTGTCCCTATATGCCAACAATTTCCTGATGTACCTTAGCAACCCCCTGGGATCGGGACCACAAGCCATACAAATACAAGATTAATTTGGTGCTTTGTCTGGGTAAGAGTCAACTGGACTAAATGCAGACTTTTCACGCTTAGTGACAAAATAGATCTAGCTGCCTATGGACCATGCAGGCATTCGAGTAAACATGCACCATTTTAAATGTATGGGTAATCAATTACTGGGCAAGGGGACAGTGGTCTGGGCCGCAGTGGCGGCTGCTAATCAACGGGGGCGGCGGGGAGGGATAAATGAAATAAATAATTTTTAAAAACACTTACCTGCAGGCTAGCCGTGGTCTCTCGGTTCTCTTCGGCTACTCGGTCGACTCCAGGAGCAGAAAGCAGGAACCAGGAAGCATACAGGCTCCCAGACTCCCCTAGCCAATCACAATGCTGCCTTACAGCAGCTTTGTGATTGGTCTGAACGCCGTAGTTTAGCGCTCAGAGAGGGATTGGGAAGTTATGCATGTTCTCCACCCAGGCTGTGCATTACAGCCGGTGGAGAACATGCAAAGTGCACATGACTGTTTGGCCAGCCCATGACGGACGGCCAAACCGTCATGCGCATTTAAGAGTGTGCTTACCACTCCTCCCCCTGGCTCCTGCTCTGGCCTGCCCAGCCCCGCCCGCACCTAAGCAGGAATGGAAAAATAAAATGATAATAACATTGCGTTATTATCATTTTATTTTTTCTTTTTAAACTGCTTGCAGAGAAGTGGGGCGACGCTCCTCCGCCTTAGCAGAGGAGCCGCCACTGCTGGGTGGAAAATCTTACCTCTGCTAGATCACTTTCATAGGTACATTGCCCTATCTTCCACTATTCCAAATGGGAAGGGTACCACTGTTCAAGATGATAGCCCTACCTAAATTCCTAAATAATCTGCAGACTTACCTTTCTGACTCCCTCCCTCATTCCTTAGGAGCCTCACATCCTGAATGAGATCACTCCTCTGACAGAACAGACTGCTGATGGAGGACCTGACAAAGCCAATTTTAACTTATATTATTGATTCACCCATGTGGCTGCAATTAACGACTGGCTATAGGACCCTCCATCTGACCCAGCAAACAAACATGAATTATGGGTGATGAACGTAGGCCCTCCGGTCCAATAGGTATATGAAAATGAAATGAAAAAGAGATTTATAAAGCGTGATAGAGTTACCCGAGGGTGTCAAGGCGCTAGCTCATCATGTATGAAAATGCTGAAGGTTCTTCACCCAGAATTAAAGGTTGAAGAGCCAAGTCTTCAAAGCCTTCCTGAAGGCCAGCAAGTGTGTTTCATCTTTTAACTTCTGGGGAAGCGAATTCCAGAGTCTGGCCGTGCCGACCAGGAAGCTTCTCCCACCCCAGGAACCTGGGGATCACCAGATTGTGAGCGTGAGCTGAACGTAGGTGACGGGCAGGCGTATATAGTTGAAGGTTCTGTTTAAAAAAGACAGGTCCTATATCATGAGTTGCTTTAAATGCTATACAGAGAGCCTTGAACTCAATCCGTCTCTTAACCGGCAACCAGTGTAATTCTTTTAGCGCCGCAAAGGCAGATTTGAACTTGGGAATGTTCAACAGCAAGCGTGCTGCGGCATTTTGCACAATCTGCAACTTGGTTAAACATTTCGTCCGGAGGTTGATGAACAGACCGTTGTAGTAATCGGCTCTGGACAGGACGAGAGCTGAGACCACTAACTTCCGTAAATTGACCGGGATGAATGGAAGAATCTTTCTAAGTAATTTTAGAGTGTAGAAAGATACAGAGGTAACCTGGTTAACATGGCCTTCAAATGAGAGCCTGGAGTCAAAAACGACTCCCAGGTTTTTTACCTTATTTGTAGGGATGGGTAGCGTACCCAGCTCCGCAGGCCACAGCGCAGGGGACCAAAAATTAGTATTGCTGCCGAAGAGTAGGACCTCCGTTTTACTAGAGTTTAATTTCAAACAGTTAGTGGCCATCCAGTCCCCAACCTGGCGAAGGCAATTATAAAACTGTGCTGCTGTCTCTGAAGGTGAGCCTGTCACTGAAACCACAATCTGGGTATCATCTGCATAGAAAATTGCAGAGAAACCCAAAGATCCAATAAGCCTTGCCAGAGGAGCGACATATATATTAAAGAGGGTCGGGCTCAATGATGATCCCTGTGGGACTCCACACGGCAGTGTGAAATTGGGTGACTTAAATTCCGAAAGAGCCACAAACTGTTCGCGGCCCGCCAGGAATGATTTAAGTAAAGTAAGAGCCTTTCCTTTGATGCCTATCCTCTCTAGGAAATCCAGTAACTTTTTATGATTGACAGTGTCGAATGAGGCAGAGAGGTCTAGCAGCACAAGTGCTGCGTTACCCCCTGCATCGACTGTCTGCCTAATCTGTTCAGACGCTGAAATCAGTGCCAGTTCTGTACTGTGATGTTTTCTAAAGCCATACTGAGTGGCATCCAAAAGCGCATGTTTCTCAATATAGTCTGATAGCATCATATTCATGGATTTTTCGACCATCTTCGCAGGCAGCGGGAGTCTTGAAATTGGGCAGTAGTTCTTAGGATCTGCCCTATCTAGATTTGCTTTTTTAAGGATAGGGAGAACCGATGCCCGTTTCCAGTTGGTGGGGAAAGTGCCCGAGGAGAACATTTGGTTGAAAATGGGCAACAGATGAGCAGCAATTATTTCTGGTAGAAGGTGGAAGATTTTGGGGGGACAGGGGTCTAATGGGGAGCCAGACTTAGTGGACAGAAGGAGATTGATGACCTGGCCCAAGGTCAGTGAAGGAAAGAAGGATAATTCAGGGAGGTCACTAAAGTCTAGGGTAGCTAGAGAGCTTTCCATTGTCGTAGCTGGTGTATCCGGAGACAAACTCGTGGATTGGGAAGAAGAGGTTGAAAAGCCACTATAAACTGAGCTGACTTTGTCTTGAAAAAAAGTGGCTAAAGAATTACAGAAAGCCTGACTATTTGGCATATCTGTCAATTCGGGGCATTTAGCCAACTTTTTTACTGTGTTAAAGAGTTCTTTCGAAGAGTCTTTTGCTGTTGTTATAGCTGTAGTGAAGTAACGGGTTTTCTCCTCAAACACTAGTTTTTTATAAAACAAGCGGAGCTTGTTTATAGGCAGTTTTGTTATTGATATCATAGCAGGATCTCCATTTCCTTTCAAGGCGGCGACATTTTTGTTTTTGAAGTCTGAGAGGTTCAGAGTACCAGGGTTCAGTTTGTCTTATTCTACGGTTTGCGATGAGTTTAACAGGTAGAACCTGATCAATTGAACTGCTAAGCCGCTGCTCAAAAGCAACAGCTGCTGTATTAGGATTTTTGTTAAACTTAGGTGGATTCTGGACCAATGAACTTTCTAAAGCTGTAGTTACAATCTTGCTCCAAGGCCGGACCCTTCTGGGCTGTTTGTTTCTCAACTCCTCTAGCTGAGGGTTGTTAAAAGAGAGAGAGAACATAACAGCTTTATGATCCGTCCAAATAAGCGGTACAGAAGGAAGACATTGTAGACACTTATTGTTTGAAAATACTCCATCAAGTAGGTGTCCCCCGGAATGAGTGCTGCCAGTCACGTGCTGGGTAAGTCCTAGGCTATTCATAATGTCAGTAAAATGTAAAGCATCCCTGTCTGATGGATCTTCAAGGTGGAGATTGAAATCACCCAGGAGTGTGAAGTCTGACGACTGGGTTATCACATCCAAGGATTGACCTACGGTGTTTAAAAATTCAGCCCGAGGGCCCGGAGGTCGATAGAATAGTAGGCCATTAAAAGTATAGCGATTGTCTATTGCGATCTTGAACAGTAGGGATTCCAGCGTTGACACATTGTTTTGGGTGATGAAAGTCCCTTTCCAACTACTCTGAAACATTACGGCCAGCCCCCCCCCCCTACCCCCCTCCCTCTTTTTGTCACCCGGTTTTGTTTAAACATTGTATACCCAGCGGGAACAGCCATGGCTAAGTCTGGGTCTGAAGAGGCTTTCGCCCACGTCTCCGTAATGAAGGCTAGGTCAACAGAATGGGCCTCCACAAACATAGCAAATTCAGCTGCATGTTTACAGAGGGAACGTGCATTGATTAGAGTGCAAAGGACAGTCTTGTTCCTGCTAGGCCCCTTCGGGGCTGGATAAGACCTGCGTAGCCCCAAGAGTGGCTTAAGAGGGCCGATAACCAGGCTGCACTCTGTGCACTTGAAAGGTGATGCGAACGGGTTGGGGCTAAGGCTAGATTTTTGACAGCACTTACTTGTGTTGTTGTAGGCTCGCAACTGGTCCCCAGTGTACCTAAGCTTAGATGTAGAGTGGGGGCTGAAACTGGCAGCATGCCTGGCACGGGTCAGGCGCAGACGGGCTTGCCTTTGGCGCGCCCACTGCGCGCGGCCGTGCTCTTATCTCCCCTGAAGCTGGGCATCTAGACCGCCAACCCTCCCTTGGGTGTTTCATGGTCGACCGGAAGTGCTGCAAAATACAGCCTCCCCCGCCCTGAGTGAGGTGTATGAGCTACTGAAGGTGGGTAGCGTTTAATAACAAAAGTTATAGCAGCATTTGAAATTGTAAACAGCTCTGAATCAAATTCAAATTCAGTACAGTCTAGTCAAATTCATTAACAATGTGCAAAATGGCAATAGCGATGCAAACGATTAAAACATCATAAAAACAAACGTGACATTAGGCTTTAAAATGGTAGAGTGGAGCAAAGTCCTTCAATACAGATAAGAAGGCTAACAAGCATTGGCATAGCCAATAGGTCTCGCCTTTGGGACCTTAGAAGTGTTTAGCCATGCAACAGTTGCACCAAGGATATTGTGCTGCATAACTAAATACTTATAAGGTCCCAAAAGCGAGACCTATTGGCTATGCCAATGCTTGTTGTTACTTGCGGGCATAGGAGGGAGTTCTTTTCTTGAGGAATGCTAGTGGCAGTATCTTTTTTCCTAATGATAAGCATTTTTTCTTTCACGTAATAGTTTATTGGGTTGGGCTCTATCTTCTGTCAACGTAATCTTATGTGTATAACAGCTTCAGTGTATAATTGATTTTGCATTGGTTTAATGATTTAGGCCTGTCTAATTGGAATGTCTTATGCGTAATCCATTACTTTTAAACATCGATTTACGAACTGATTTAGTGATTTAGGCCTACTCAGCTTTAGTCATACTTGCGGATAATTCTTAGAGAATCAATTGTTGTGGTGCAATTAGCTGTTTGGCAGAGCTTAACCTCGAAAGAAAATGCTTGCTCGGTTAAAGGCTAGTCTTTTTAAAACACTGCCGAAGCAGGCGAGAATTCACCAAGCTCTTGAGCTGCTTTTAGTAAGAGGCTCACACTGTTTTAATGTACTTACTGCCAGGCCTTCAGCAAGAGTTCCTTAAACTGAAGGGGGATGGTTTTGGGGTGGTTGGGTATTCTGACAATTCCCTATGAAGCTAGTGCTCCCTCCCTGTCCCTCAGATCCAGCTCACAAGCCCTTAGAGCAGTCTAAAGAGGCAGGCTGGGACTCTAGGGCTAATTTCCATGTTCTGTAGCCAGCCAGAAGAGGAAGTCTTCTCGGTCTCGACCTTTAAACTCGGAAGGCGCTGCTCCTTCTGCCAATCATAAATGGCCTAACAAGCACCCTTTCCCCATCACTTCTTATTTCTGCCCCTTTAAGAGTACCCTCTGAGCTTACCCTTGTGCCTGCATTTAAGTGGCGCCAGTAGGGAGGCGGCCATCAGCGTTTTACGTACAAGAGAGTGGAAAAACAATTAGAACGCAGGGTCAAAGAAACATAGGTAACGTTCATTCACTGCTAGAATTACAAACCGTCGGGCACTTGGCAATGGGCTTTTTTAGCTCTCGGTGGGAAGATGTAGCAGAAATAATTTACACAAATTATAAACCCTGGAATTAATTAGTGGACTGCTGCCGTAATTGCATATGCTGCGTTGAGTTGCAGATTATGCACTTCACAGCTGGCGGCTGTTGTTATAGACCATTCTAGCGTCCCCTGGTTTTTAATAGACTGAGGCAGGAAAATAGAGTCACATGTGTGCTCACTTTCCTGCAAACGCCTGATTCTGGGTTATCGAAGACAAAATGTCCCCCTTTTCGATCACAGGCCTTGCTCGAGCGCACTTACTGACAGCTTCAAAGGGCGGGGTGACCTTCAGAGCTGTCTTGTATGTGGCTATCTATCGCTACGGATAGTGTTTTGCACAATGCCGACTCGGGGTGTCTCTTTAACAAATGACAAACTTTAACAAATCAGTTCAAACTATGAATTGAGGTGTTCAGGCGTGTCGGCTTTGCAGCACTTAAGGAAGTTCGATTAAGGGCCATGTAGGGGCATTCAATCTGGCTTTCCCAGTTGTGGACAGTTTTCAGCATCTCCTGATCTTAAAAAAAAAAACAAGCGTGGCCACGAAAGGAATGTGAGGTATGCAGCTGGCACCTGGCCGCGCTGCTGCTCGCACCCGAGCTCCCTAGGCCAGGGGAGAGAGAAGGCGGGACATGCACCCGCCTTTGGCCAATTGCATGCTGTCTTTCTTAGAAAGACGCACGCAAAGGCCAATAGCGTGAGAGCAAAAAAAAAGCGCACGCACGAGCGTGTGGTCCGAGTTGAAAGTCCTTACTAGAAGCCTCGCAGAGCAGCGCATGCGCGCTGGCTCAGGCGAGACCTAACAAGGACGTAGCAACGGGCTTGTTCCCAGCGTGTGAGCTAATTGGTGCAAGACAACATTCTTGAATCCCCTCAGTAACCAAAGTGGTGCTCGATCTATTGCAAGGCGATCTCTTGCAGATTGATTGGGTAAACAAAATTACAAGATTAACAATACTATGCATGGGAAGCCATTTTCACCAGGAAGCTGACATTCTAGACTTTGGAGGATGGGATAAACTGGCACAGTTTCTCCGGCTTCGCAGGAATTGCAGCAACATACACGACTTCAAAGAGCAGGCAAACGCCCTGAGCACCAAACTGCAGCATAGAGGCTACCCAAAACAAATAACTGAGAAAGACAAGAAGCGTGCAAGAAACCAAAACCGAGATGGACTACTGGAGCCAAAGGAACGCACCACCACACCTATTCCCCTCACATGCGTCACTACCTTCAATGCGGTTTCCAACGAAGTGTCCCACATTATCAAAAAGCACTGGAAGATACTGCACACAGGCAAACTGAAATGGGAACAACCCTTACTTTCACACAAGAGGGCCAGATCTATCAAAGACACCCTAGTGTCGACACGCCCGGCCCCCCTGCCTAAACCTACAAACACTCCTAAATGCCTGGGGCCTCCCTACCATTACTGGGCATTTCCCGTGTGGAAATTGTAGTGTCTGCCACATCACAGAAACCACTAAAAGCCTGCAATTAGAACCAGGCAAGACCTGGCAAATCAGGAAGCATACCAACTGCCACACTACACATGCTATCTACCGTATCGTCTGCCCGTGCAATTTCACCTACATTGGCATGACAAGTAGAAAAATAAAGACCCGCATCTGTGAGCATCGCAGCACGATTAGATGCAAGAAAAACACCACATGACTGACCAACCACTTCTTCGAGGCAGGCCACACCACTAATGACATGCGATGGGTGGTGATAGAAACACTGGACCCAACAATGCCCAACATACATAGCCGTCTCCTGGAGAAGGAACAAAGGTGGATTTATCGGTTATCCAGTCATGTGACAGGCCTGAATGATAACATACCGTGGAACTGTCTCAGCAAACCACCATGAGCCAGCCCACCACACCACACATACTGTTTACCTATCAGTACTATCATTAGGATGCTTTCTCCGTTTGCCAAAGTAGTGACGTGCAATGTTGTCCTACACTCTTACTTCACATCCCTGACAAACAGTGCACTCGAGGGGTTATCACTTACAGACCCCATTATTATCTCAGCCAAGCAGCACCATGCTTAACTATTTGCCCCATACAGCTGCTGCAGCTTCCCACCGAGACATGCACCAGGCATGCTGCATTCTGGACTACACCATGGCGCCCTTGTGTAGTTAACCACACAAGCGTCTAGCCAATACCTGGCTTGCTTTCTGTCCTATACCCAACATGGTCCCTGCTCTAAGAGCTCCCAATCCACCTAGAGAGCCAAGTCATTTCTGACCCGGCTCACACCAACTTAAGGTTCGCCTTTTCCTTTCCCCTATCATTTTTTACCTTTCTAAATTGTAATTAATTTTTTACTAATTAATTATCATCCACACTTTCATTTCAACCAACTTTGCCGAGTCCATTGAGTGGACTTACAGTTACGGGCATACATCCCTCACCCAACATGGCCCCCGCGCATGCGCTGTAATCCGGCCATCGGGAGTCTAGTCTTTCCGGACTCTGAGCTTCCGGACGTGTACGCATGCACGCCAGTAGCCGAGTTTACGGGATTATATTCAGCATACACACAGAAAGTAACGAGCAGCCGGGATCACGGGAGACCGATCAGATTCGATGCGGGTCTGCATCTTGACGAAGTAAGGCCTTGCTACTCCTTTTTTTCCCCTTCCAGTCACACTTGCTAATACTTTGCATTTATACAGCTTCTAACTCTAACTCTATCCCATAGAGTGTGACTACAGATGTGACCCCTCCTGAGTCCCGTATTCCTGCCTAGCACAACTTAGTGTAAATATGCGCTACTTTTTCACATCTGGGTTACGCGCACGCAATCTAATTATATTTTTTAAAAAGAGTGACCACATTGAGTCAGACTCCGTGGCCACCGCATGTAGCATAATCAGCGCCATACCTCATTTTAGGCACTCACAGGGCAGAACACAACCCTGTGTTTACAGATTACAACTTTGGCATGCAACTCCACATACTTGCGCTTTAAACACAGTCGCATGATGTGCTGCATGCGTTTCAGTAATCACTACGATCCTTTTATGTGAGATTATCACATGCACAATGCCGTAGCATGTAGTCTCACTTGGCTTTAACCAGATATTTCCTCACTGCTGTGGCGTCCCACAGTCAGTAACATACAATTATATGAATAATACACGCACCCGGTGCAGCTTAAATATGTAGTCTCACCTGGCCTAGCATATGTACTACCCACACTGGGGGACCAGCTGTCCATAACCTGAAATTGGTGCCACCACTGAAAGATTGCATTTTATGTTGCTTTTTACGTGTCAATGTCTTGTCTCTCTTTTTCTTTACAGGTTTTTTATTGAGTGTCTGTAAGTATACCTGACACCTATGCAAAGTGCCACACACCTTAGCGCGTGTGTAGGATATTATTTACACGTGGCGTGATTTTTTGCCACTCACAACCACTCACTCGGTCCTGAAGAAAGCCCTTTCACTTTGTTCTGTTGGGCTGAAACATGTAGACCTCCACTTGACAACTAGGAGCAAATTTCTCCATTTATTGCCACACTTGTATTTAACGATATCCTGGGCCGTCATTAATAAACTTAGTAGACAAGGATTCCCAGAGATATATATTTTTTAAAACCCTCACCTATCACATTACACACGACACCCGCTCCGCTGTATTCAGGCGTCGTAGCACAACCGGGGGGCATTCGGCCACCCGGTTGGGACCCCAATGATGAAGCATGACACCAACTAGGTTGGTGTGTGCGGGGTCTTTTAAGAAAACCTAATGGGTCCCAGAGACAGCTCACCACACAGTGAGTTTATACTAAGTTTTTCCCCCTCTTTTTCAGTGGGTTCGTCCACATTGTTGAGTTAACTATCGTACTGGGGACAAGGACGCACCCCGACATTTCCCTTGCTCTCTCCTTGATTTACATTAAATAAACTAGGGATCTCCACCCATGGATGATATACTCTCCTAAGTTAGCAGTGATTTTTTCGGCCTGGTGCAAGAGCAGAGCAGTGTGGCGAAGGGCAGATTGTGGTCGCCCTCAGTGGGGAGGGTGGTGGACTTGAGACAGCACGCCTGCCAAGCCCGGTTCTAGAGGGTGGGCCAGTGGGCCAGGCCCAGCCAAGGAATACCCTGGCCCACCCTAGGCCATTCTGAACTGAAAAACGAGCATTTTTCATCCTAATGTTTCACAATGGCGTGAAGCCCCATTGGGCTCTGCCGCATTGTTTATTTAATTATTAACACCATTGACATGCGCTAGTTTCAGGCCTGGGGACAGGTGTGAAATCAGCAGAGATAGTAGCTGCTATGATGTGCAAATGAACAGCACAGACATCAACACTTTCACTCACTCACACTAAAGAAGCTGCAGGCTTCCATCACTAGGTACCTAGGAGTTGCAAAAAGTGATATGACAAACGCTTTGCAAAGAATTTCCTTTTCCCAAAAAAGTTAGTGAAAATGTGTTTATAATTACCATTTACTCAGGGTTTGTTTTATTTTCTTCCTGCTATGAGGCCATTACTAACTTTCAGCATTACATAAAAAATAAATTAATGGAAAAAGTTAATAAAAGAAATGTTTTATCTTTTCATTGGCTAAATGAAAAAACATTCTACGCATCATTACATTAATTCACACCACATTAATTTGTATGTAGATTGTTACAAGTGATAGAATGAGTCCTTGTGCAGGGACCTATGGGCAGGGCCACTTGAATTATGCGATTGTGCAAACGTGGCATTTTTCGCATAGCTATTCATTTTTCGCATAGCTATGAATTTGCCGCATTTGCCACATAATCCATTATCTTCTGCATAATCCGCAGATTTAAAAAAAAGTGGTTTATAGCTCAAATGGCTCAAAAGTTACTAAAAGCGCAGCGACATGTAGTGGCGCGGAGTGGAAGGTTCTTTCCTAAGGTTGACTGGTAACCTTCTGGTTGCTTATTGCTATATTTGGGTGTTAAAACTGGTACAATGAGATGCAATCTATGTCTAGCAAGCGTAAAAATATCAAAATAATGAACTAATACTATCACAAAATGTGCCGCATTATGCTGCATAGTTTGCCTTTTCTTGCTGCAAAATTTAATGAACACTGTCACATAATTTGACCCTTCCCTGCGCATAGTTCCAGTGGCCCGGTCAATAGGTAACCAGCAGGACACTTTCTCAGCAGAATCATCTCAGGATTTCATTCTAATGAGGTTTATAAAATGGGTGTCTCGTGGTCGACTGATAGGAACACTTGTGGCAAAGAATGAGGTAGGAGATTCCACATAAAAAAACAAATGGTTTTATATTTATTTTAATATTTTAAAAAAAACTTTCAACAGATCTTAAACTTTAAGCTGCTACAGGCTACAGCACATAAGGAAAAAAAGAACTTATGGAACAAATTCTAACAAATACTGAAACATAGTTGAGCTGCTTTTTAAAAAGAAAAATCATTATAACACTATAATAATACACCAGTTATTCCTAAACAATACAGCAATTTGTATTGTTTAATATTAATTAAAATTGAGAATTAATTAAGCATTTTTATAGCACTGTTATGTTTTTTAAGCACCTTATCTGATGTTTTTCAGTACATTTGCGATATGTTTTATGGTTCATAGTGTGCACCCATTGTACCCTTAACTCATGTATGTTGAAATCTTTGTATTTAAATGAGTGGCTAAACAGAGCTACATAGCGCACAGTATAGTGTTGTCTAGTCTGAGCATATCTGCTTTCTATATTTGTTTAGAATAGGGCACAGCAATATTGTTTTCCTGAATTAATAAGGCTTCTATTATGGTCAGTTCACTTAGTAAAAATTAATCACAATTTACACAATTGTGTGCCAAATACAACTTAAAAAACACCCAAGCAACTAAATATTAACGGGGTGAAAGGATTGCTAGAAATGTCGCCACTAGTGCTAAGGCTACCAGAGGCTGGAATGGCCAAAAAAGCAATATCTCAGCCAAAAAGACTTGGAGAGCCTGCCTCAAAGCCAGATGGGAAAAAGACAGGACCAATAGAAAATGGGTTAGGGGGGGAAACATTTACCTACCCCCCAGAGAGTTATCAGCGAGATCTGGTTTCCCTAGGTCCAAATGAACATTTTCCAGAGTGCACTACACAAGGGTTCAGCTGTGCAAATTTGGGTGTAATGATAGTGAAATGTGTCCAGGAAGCTGTGGTTGAGAGGGTACTTTTATCCACACAATGATTAGTTGCTTTATTATAGAGAAATAATGGGAGTAGGTTGATAAGAAGCTTGGGTTCCACTAGCAAATAGAGATACAGAAAAATGATGGGGCAGCCCATCACCACCAGACATTGGGGAATGGACCCCACAATATGGACTGGTGTATGGCAGTGGACAGAGTGGTAGGGGATGTCCCAAGAAATGTGAAAAAAATCTTGGGAGATATGGAAAGAACATAATGCACTTTACTAAGTAAGAAGAGCAAGTCAAGTGAAGTGGGAAGTTATGCACCATGGCGCTGTCAGCTAAATGCTAAGTCATTACGAGAACTCAAAAATGTATCCTGGGGTGAATATTTCGCAGATTAAACTGCTGACAACTGTACATGTGGATTATTGTGCCATTTTGCCAGTGTTATTTCTGTATTTCATCATTGCTGCAATGCACATTTTGCAGGGACTCCACATTTTCCTTTTGTAATGTCATGAAAAGTTCACCAATTGTTTGTATGAACATAAAAATGAAGAACTCAATACAATACATGTATTTTAAAAATTGTATTCATCCTATCAACTATGAAATCCTTGATGAGGGTTCACCTACCTTTGTTTATGTAACCAAATGTACATCCCTGGTTGGTAGCCAAAATTTGGTAAACTTTATCAAACAAATAGCCCAAATTAGATTATATACATAGGATACATATCAAGTAACTGTGTAATATGGTCCAACATTGCCATGGAGTTGTTCTGGTGACTTCATAAACCATAAGGCCAAAGACAGTGATTCGTAAAGGCCTTAGAACCATTGGATAGCAATACAGGACCATATTACACCTGGTACTGTTATTTATTGTTTATATCACATATTTAACTTTGTATAGTTAGCTTGAAAAGGCTGTTTTCTTCTGCAGCTAACAATGGCACTGAGGGGAATTAGCATGTTTAGGTCTTGTTTACATTTTATTTGAATAGATGGTTAATAAAAACCAACAGCAACATCAATGGTGATGGTCAGTGGATTTAGGCGATCCTTTGGTTGCAGCGTCTACCACATATTTATGGATTTATTGCATTTGTCACAATTTGCAGAGTTTGCCAAAAATGTTCTTTCTCAGATGGATGAAAATAATACTAGGCAAAGTGCCACATAACGAGCATGTTTGCTGCATAATTATGTGTGTATAACTTGGTCCTCCATGCCACTTAATCCTAGTCACCCTGACAATGTTAAAGCGCTGTTGAGTGGTTTGGTGAATGCCATGATGTTGATAAAATCTATATTGTGCAGGTAACTATGAAACATTTTCCATATTTCCCAGTTCCTTGTGATTTATGGGTTTTTATACTACTGCATTTTGTGCAATAAAAGCTCCAATACATGATATTGCTATATATATATATATATATATATATATATATATATATATATATATATATATATATATATATATATATATATATATATATATATATATATATATATATATATATATATATATATATATATATAAACGGAGTTATGATTCTGGGCATATTGTATCGTGTTTTTAAACTTCAATGCTTTTCAACATAAAAAGCTGCCAAAGTTTTTTAAAAACATGTAAAGCTGTAGAGCGGCCCTGCGTAGCAGCATAAAGGTTTCTATTGCTGCACATAAGGAGCATGCTTCAGCCTGAATGTTCTGCATCTACGTTTTAAAGTTCTGACAAGCAAAGTCCCTCCCCTTTCCCAAAGCCAGAAGGGCATCAGAGAAAGCAAAGTCTGTAGCTCTTTGGGTGGTGGTTATTGTCTTAAAAATGTCAAAAGAGATGCCAACACCTAAAATATCAAATTGCTGAAATACTTACCAGAACCCATTCATCTTCATGGCCCACCCATGCTTCTTTATGGCCCACCCAGAGAAAAAATACTAGAGCCGGGCCTGACGCCCGCCCCCTCAACGCCGCAGCAAGGAGCATACCACTGCGATGGGACAGACAGCCTCCTCCACCGCGGGTAGCTGCCTGGTTGCCACATCCCAGGGACATCGAGTGGAGGCCCAGAGAGTCTGCAGACACTAGTGGAGGCCTGGTGAGTGAGCTCCGCATCGGAAACGACCCAAGGCCTTTTCTGCAGCTGCTGGAGCTGGGGGAGAGGACCTCCCCCCTCTTTACACCCTTCCTCCCCACGAGACAGAGGCGGACACTAGAGATGCCCAGGAGCTGAAGCACGGAAAGAGACTTGGAGTCTGGGAGGTGTGGGATGCTTATGCCACTGGGTGCTGCCACAGCGTGTAATGGTGGTGCAGAAAGGGCGAGGCGGCTGCACCCTGGTGTGGCGGCCCCAATAAACCTTGTATAGCCCCAAGAGGTTCTTGGAGCAAACTGACCAGAGGATCCTTCGCTGGAGGCCCAGAGGGGGGGCGGGAGTGCCTCGAGCTGGTGAGGTCAAAAGCAGCGAAAATACTGCGGCCAGGGAATTCTGGGCTTTGCAGAGGAGACAAAGGCCCCACTGGAGGAAGTGTGGAGCTGAACCTGGGGGGAACACAGGCCAACAATATTGGCAGCAATATGAGAAACGAAAGCCGCTCTGAAGCAAAAGATCAACACGGTGGCCCAGGACGTGGGACTACTGAGGACAGATCACCGCAAACTGGCTGACAGGGTGACACAGACGGGAATCCACGCTCGCCCATCTGAAACCAGCAATAACAGATGATGGAACCTGTGTCAAGGTGCTGGTCAAGGCTGTAGCAGCCCTGGAGAGCAAACTGGACGATGCAGAGGGGTGCACCCATCGTAGCAACATGTGAATTGTAGGAGTCCCGGAGAAAGCAGAGGGTCCCTGCAAGGAGTGGTTTCTTGAGAGTGACTATCCTTGGTGGTGTTGGAAGAGAAAATGTCCAAGTAGCTCACGGTAGAAAAGATGTGCAGAGTACCTGGCTGCCCTCCGGAGACGGGGGCATCGCCAAAGGCGATTGTGGCCTAGCTATTGAACTTTCATGACAGGAACAATATCCTGCAAATAGCACGCACCCACGGGCCCAGGGAGTGGGAATATGTACCCCATGGGTGTTCTGGTGCGGAAAACATTGCCTCTACAGGTTACCAGCATCTGGGTGGACCCCCAAGGCTGCTATGCAGCGGTAAATGGCATTTGGAATGCCATAGGTTTAGCGGTGCCCTCCTGGTGCTTTTAACCCCGGGACTGCAGGGGGGGGGGAGCTGGCAAAGCTGGGCAAATGGATAACAAACACACATGAAGCCCTGTTGCTGATAGGAGGGGACCTTAATCTGACTCTAAGGGGAGACATGGACCAACTGGATCGCCCAAACGGCAGATACACGTTTGGGGGACTTCTTGGATGAAAACGGGATGGTCAATCTGTGGAGGGCTCAAAATCTTCAGAGGAGACAGTAGGCTTATGCCTCGAACTCCATGCAGTTGATGTCCAGGTTGGACTATTGGCTGGCGCCGCACCATCTGGTGGGAGCTTTTGGGAACACGGAATGCCTGCCAAGGGGGATCTCAGACCATGCATGCAACGACACTCCACAAGGGAATGCCCAGACCCGCGAGGGGGGAGGTCAAGATTGGACCCCTGGTAAATGACAGATAGGACTATGCAGGGTTTGAGAAGGCAATCCATGGAACAACATCTTGAGAACATATGGAGGGTGAGCTCTAGCGCAACAGTCTGGAAGGCTTACAGGATGGAATTAAGGTGGGACCGGATAGCCTATGTCACAAAAAAAAAGCAGGAAAGTGAAAAAGCAAGCAAGAAATTAGAATATAAGCCCTGACGGGGCGAGGCTTAATGCATATCTCACCCTGTGAGAGAACAGGCACTGGGACTCGAGGCATTGAGGGAGGAGTACAGGAGTCTGGCTCAACAGGAGGAGAGACAGCTCTTTTGAAACAAGCAGGGTAGGGTGACTAATAGGGAAACAAAGAGGGCACGCTGCTAGCCTGGTATGCCAGAAAGCAGAAGGCCCACAGATGGATACACAGGGTGTCCACCCTGGGGGGATACAAAGTTGAGACTCTGGGTCAAATAAGCCCTTGCGGTCGACCTAAGTGGGATGTACAGTTCAAAAGTGGGTGGCAACTTGGCTGGCATGGCAAATTTTATTTGGGACCTTCCTGTTTCCCTGTTGGAGGAGGAGGCCAGCAGGGCTCTAGACGGGAAGATGACAGAGGAAAAAATCTCCGAGGCGGTAACTCGACTCAGGAGCCGAAAGGCTCTGGGACCTAACGTGTTCTCGCTGGAGTTTCTAACAGGAGTAAAATCCCAAAAAGTGGCCCCCATGAAAGCGATGTGTGGGGAAGCATTGAGGGAAGGGATCTTGCCAAAGGATCTGAGGCAGTCCAACACAGTCCCCATTCACAAAGAAGGGAAGCCAAGGGAAGACTACTTCTCATATAGGTCAATCTCCCTACTGAACACAGAAACCAAATTCTTGGCCAAGGTACTGGCGACCAGACTTATGAGGGTGATAGACACTATAGTAGCTCACGATCACTTAGGTTTTATGCCGTATAGAGTGACCAGGCACAATTTACAATGCCTCTTTGGTTGCCTGACCTGAAGAGACTGGATTGCTGAACCGGTGGCGCTGCTATCACTAGATGCTAAAAAGACATTTGGCTCAGTGGAGTGGCCATACTTGATGGAAGTTCTGCAGAAAATGAGCTTCGGACCGGTGTTTCTAAAATGGGTCGGACTACTATATCAGGAGCCTTTGGCCCTGGTCCACGAGAATGGGCATGATCATGGGCATTTAGGTATGGCAAGGGCACCAGATAAGGGTGCGCACTATCACTGCTCCTGTTTGCAATTGCAATGGAATCCCTGGTGTCCTGGATCTGAGGAGACGCCCTGCTCTGGGGCTTGAAATGGAGTCCTCACTGGAAAGGCGTGATTTTGCTCTATGCAGATGATATTCTACTGTATTTGGGAGACCCAGAGGGTTCTATCCCCCGTATTCTGTGCATCCTCAAGATATTCAGAGCATATGCCAGGATCCAAATCAACTTGAACAAATCCATTGCTTGCCCCCTGACAGAGAGGACTCCGCCTAATAAATGGGAATGCTCCATTCAGAGTCCTGCACAAGTATTTCAGGGATGTAAATGCTAGAACCAGACTGCTGATATGGGATGGAGATCTGCCACGGATTGCCCTCTCCACATTGATGCAGAGGCCAGTGGACCGAGGAGTGGCCTTCCCAAATCTGAAATTGTATTACGGGGTGACCCAGGTGCAGGTAATTAATGACTGAATTTACAACACAGCAGGAACCATCAAGATACGCAAACAGGAGAGCAATGGACCCGAATGATTACCCCTGTTGGCTGTATGGGGTAGACAAGTGGAATTTAGTGTCAAGCCCGATCGCGAAGGCAGAGGATATGGCGGGAAGCGACAAAACCACTGGGTTGGAAGGGTCGAGTGACACTGGAGACCTCACTCTGGGAATCAGCATTGCTAGCACGCCTGAGGATTGTGGAGGGACACAGGAAGTGGGACCTGCTGGGAATTTCAAAAGAGGACGACGTCTGGAAGGAGGGGGAGATGATACAGTTCTCCGAACTCCATGCACAATTTGAACTGTCGGGGAGACACTATCTTCAATATCAACCGGTAAAGCCCATCCTGCGAGGATATGGGGACCTCCCCCGGGATGTTGAGGAGGAAAACGCCTCTAGAGTGTAGAGTACTGGTAGGCAACCCTACACAAACATGTAGTTTCACAAATATACGCCTCCCTACTTACAGACAAGTTACTTACCTTTGGTAACACCTTATCTGGTATAGACATGATCTAGCCGCAGATTCCTTACCTTTGAACTTCCAGGCGTCAGGCTGGATCCGGAAGATTTTTCTTAGAAGTACCCCTGCGCGCCGGTAGATGGCGGCGGTCGACTCCGCGTGACGTCGTCGGCGTCATGTTCGTTGTCGTCGTGACGTCCGCAACATCAATATAACCACCACTCCGGCGCGCTGACGTCAGTACTTTTCACCACTTTCCACGCCAGAAGCGCAAAGCCATGAAGTGACTAACCATGGTGTGTTAAAAAATGAACAACTAGGGCCCTGAAGGAGAACATCCCTGACACTTAAAACCAATTCCGCAGAGCGGGGAGGATGGGTGGGTCGGTAAGGAATCTGCGGCTAGATCATGTCTCTACCAGATAAGGCGCTATTGAAGGTAAGTAACTTGTACGTCTGATAGAGACATCTAGCTGCAGATTCCTTACCTTTGAACAGATACCCAAGCAATACTCTCTGGTGCGATCGAGGTAGAACAACAACCCTCATTTTGGGTCCAGTCGATGGAGACGCTCCTCTTCCTTGGAAGGGTGCAGGAGTGCATAGAAGGTGGGCAGGGTAACAGACTATCCCAGATGGAAGGGTTTTACCACCTTAGGCAGGAAAGATGCCCTAGTCCGGAGTACCACTTTCTCCAGAAAGACCGTCAGGTAAGAAGGTTGTGAAGATAGTGCCTGCAGTTCACTTACTCTCCTGGCAGAGGTTATTGACACCAAAAAAGCGGTCTTGATGGTGAGCAACCGCAGAGGGCAGTTGTGCAGCGGCTCAAACGGTGCACACATCAGAAAGGTGAGAACCAAATTAAGGTCCCACTTTGGCATAATAAAAGGCGAAGGAGGAAACAAATGGGTTAACCCCTTCAAGAATCTCTGCACCAGAGGAGATTTGAAAAGAGAGGGCTGATCAGGTAGCCGAAGAAAAGAGGAAAGGCCGAAAGATACCCCTTCAATGTGCCCAGAGCAGAGCCCTGCTGGCGCAAAGAGAGTAGAAATAGAAGGACTTCAGATAAAGGCGCAGATAAGGGGTCAATAGACCGGTCTGTACAATATTTAATAAATTTGTTCCATCGGCAGGTGTATACCGATTTTGTGGAGGGACGCCTGGCTGCCAAGATAACCTCACAGACTTCAGGAGGAAGGTCGAAAGCTGTCAACTGTCGCCGCTCAATCTCCACGCAAGGAGGCAGAGAGTGGACAGGTTCGAGTGAAGAACCCTCCCCTGCTGCTGCGACAGAAGATCCTCCCAAAGGGGCAGCCTGACCGGAGGATCGATGCTCACGTCTAGAAGCTTGGGATACCAAACTCTCCATGCCCAGTCCAGAGCCACGAGAATAACTTGTGCCTGGTCGCTCCTGATCTTCTTGAGCACTCGGGGCAGGAGTGGTATTGGCGGAAAGGCATATAGGAGGCCAGAGCTCCACTCACGACGAAAAGCGTCACAGAGCGCGTGCCGCCTTGGAAACTCCAACACGCAAAACTGCTGACATTGCGCGTGCTCTTCGGAGGTGAACAGATCTAACCAAGGCTCTGCCCACCGCTGAAAGAGACCTTGTGCCACCTCCGGATGGAGACGCCATTCGTGATCCGCGAAGCACCTTCGGCTGAGCTTGTCCGCCCTGGCGTTCAGAGAACCGGCCAGGTGTTGTACCACCAGGGAAATGCCCTGTTGTTCCAGCCAAGTCCAGACACGCAGGGCCTCTTGACAGAGAGTCCATGACCCCACTCCGTCCTGTTTGTTGCAGTACCACATGGCGGTAGTGTTGTCCGTCAACACCTGTACGAGCCTTCCCTTTATCAACGGCAAAAAGGCTTTCAGTGCCAGTCAGATCGCCCGAAGCTCCAACAAATTGATATGGAGCTTGGCTTCCACTGGAGACCAGAGTCCTCTGATCTCCACCTCTCCCAGATGGCCACCCCATCCCACAAGGGACGCATCCGTCACTACTGTGAGATCTGAGTGGGGAAGGGAGAGGGGTCTGCCCTTGAACCAATCGTGGTTCGTTAGCCACCACTGCAAGTCTTTCGCAGTGCCCTCTGAAATCCGAACCAGGTCGGTGAGATTTCCTCAATGCTGTGCCCATTGGAACTTCAGGTCCCACTGCAGAGCCCGCATGTGCCACCGTGCATGGGTCACTAGCAGGATGCAGGAGGTCATGAGGCCCAACAGCCTCAGAGTCATTCTCACCGGGATCCAGGACAGAGGCTGAAACATCTGTATCATAGCCTGAATATCCTGGACTCGCCGTTCGGGATAATAAGCCCGAAACTGCACCGTGTCCAGAATCGCTCCAATGAAAGGGAGCGTCAGAGAGGGAGTCAGGTGTGACTTCGGTATGTTGATAGTGAACCCCAACAAGTGCAGGAGGTTCTCTGTAGCCCGCAGATGGGCTGCGACCACAGCCATCACCTTTGTGAACACCCGAGGGGCGCTAGTGAGGCCAAAGGGGAGCATTGCGAATTGAAAGTGCTCGTGACCCACCGTGAACTGCAGGTAGCGACGATGGGCAGGCAGGATGGGAATATGAAAATAAGCATCCTGCAAGTCCAGCACTACCATCCAGTCTCCTGGGTCCAAAGCAGACCGGACCTGAACAAGAGTGAGCATCTTGAATCCCTCCATTTGGAGGAAGAGGTTGAGGGCTCTGAGATCTGAGATAGGACGAAGGCCTCCGTCCTTCTTTGGGACCAGAAAGTAGCAGGAATAGCAACCACTGCCTACTTCGGGCCTGGGAACCCTCTCTATGGCTCCCTTGGGCAAGAGAGTCTTGACTTCCTCGCAGAGTAAAGCAAGGTGATCCTCCATCAGCCGATCGTGCACTGGGGGCATAGATGGAAAAACAGTCTCGAAGGGGAAGGAATCGCCCCTTCGGACTATTTGCAACATTCACCTGTCCGATGTAATGTCTCGCCAGTGGTGGAGATGATGAGGTACTCTGCCACCAACTGGCCGAGAGTGATCCTGGGGAATCGGACTAGGAAGGTTTTGCGGTGGAGGAAGGGATCGTGGCTTGGCTCGACGTCTGGTTTCCCGAACCACGGAGTCGGGAGAACCGCGTCCACGACCCTGCAGAGTTTGCTGAACTTGCGGGGTCCTCTGGCCGAAGTAGGGTTGGAGCGTTTGATAGCCCCTTCCGGAGCCATGAAAGGAGCAAAAAGCAGATGAAGCCGTAGGGGCTGTAGTGAGGTCCAAAGACTTGGCCGTGGCCCGCGAGTCCTTGAAGCGCTCAAGGGCAGGATCCGCCTTGTCTCCGAAGAGATGGGAGCCATCAAAGAGCATGTCCATGAGGTTAGCCTGGACATCCCCGAAAAACCAGACTCAACCAGGCGTGGCGACGAACGGCCACTGTTGTGGAAATCACTCTGCCTAGCGAGTCCGTCGTGTCCAAGCCACATTTGATGGCGAACTTAGCTGCGTCCCTCCCGTCTGAGATATCTTGGAAGAGTAGAGCCTGGTCCTCCTCCGAGACTCTGGGCAGCACCTGCGCAACCGTATCCCATATCGAATGGGAGTAACGGCCCAAAAGGCATGCAGTGTTTACCGACTGCAATGTCAGACTGGCGGAAGAAAACATTTTCTTTCTGAAGTTCTCCAGTCTCTTGGATTCCCTGTCCGGAGTTGCGGAAGTAAACGAGCCACGAGAAGTGGAGGCCTGGACCACCAAGCTTTGGGAGGTGGGGTGGGTGGTGAGGAAAAGTGGGTCGCCCGGTGCAGGGCAATGGCGGCAGGCAATAGTCCTATTCACAGGGGCCCCTGTGCTGGGCTTGGACCAGGTACCCAGAAGGACGTCTATTAAGGCCTTGTTGAAAGGCAGTAGGGGTTCCGAGCTTGAGACCCCAGGCTGCAGGACCTTTGTCAAGACGTTAGTCTTGACCACCACTGTAGGAAGCTGCAGGTCAAGGACCTCCGCAGCCCTACGCACCACCATGGCAAAAGATGCTCCCTCCTCCGTAGCAAGGGTAGGAGGGGAAAGCATGCCAAAATCTGGGGAAGTGTCCAAACCACTGGCATTACCCAGTTCCTCATACCAGTCCATATCCTGTTGGTGCGGGATTTCTCAGGGATCCTGATCCCCCCTCCCAGTCCTCTTCCTCCATCCCTAACCCTTCAGAATATGGCAGGGTGAACGGCATGGAGCCGCATGGCTCCGTCGGCGCCGGTCTTTGCGTCGGAGGACGCCTGAACGGCTCCGTGTTGTTGGGAATGAGGATCGGGGAGGCGCCGGTGACGCCGAGGACCTCGGCGCCGGATGCGATGCCGGGGAAGGTCGCTGAGGAGGTGCGACCGGTGTCAGTCCAGACCCGGGAACGGGTCCAATCAGAGGCCGTGGCACCGGGGCTTAGCAACAGATAAGGTTCCTCAGACCCAGCTAGTTCAGAAAAGCCAAGTCTTTAGTTGTCTGCGAAAGGTGGTCAGTGAAGTACAGAATCTTAGATGTTCCAGTAAAGTGTTCAGAGCTTAGGGCCGAATAACGCAAAAAACCGGCCTCCCAATCGGGTCAATTTGATCCTGGGAAGAGTGCACAAGTAGAGGTTGCTGGAACGCAGAAAGCGTGCCGGCTAATGAAACTTTATCAAGTATGTGATATGGTATGGGGCAGCCTTTGCCTCTGCCTTGTAGACACAGCATAAAGCCTTGAACTGGATGTGTTTCTCCACCCTCAGCAAGTGAAGCTCGCGGAGGAGAGATGTAGCTGATGCATATTTTGGCAGTCTATAAATAAACCTAGCAGCTGCAATCTGCTCCACCTCCAGACGTCTCATGGAGGCTTTGTCAATCCCCAGATAGAAGATGTTACCATAATCTAGTCGGGACAGAATAAGTGCAAGGATGACAGTTCTGTGGGTAGATACAGGGAGGATCCAAATACATTTTTGTAGCCATTTCAGTGTAGTGAAACAGGTCACAGATACCTTTGGCACCTGAGGCTTCATAAAGAGCTTACAATCCACTACAAAGCCATGGTTCCTGACTTTGAGGGCAGGGACAGGTATATCACCCAAATCATCTGGCCAGTGATAAGGACCCCAAAGAAACAGGTTCCTTCCAAGCACCGGCACCTCCGTTTTATCTCTGTTCAGTTTCAATGAGTTGGTATTTATCCAGGAGACTACTTGAGGCAAACAGGAATTCAAAGATATAGGATTGTGGCATTGGGAAGAAAATAGAGAGAAGATAATTTGGGTTTCATCCACGTAAGAGAATAACGCGAGACCACAGCGTTCCACCAGGTCAGCCAGGGGGCGAACATAGATGTTGAAAAGTGCCGGGCTTAAAGCCGATCCTTGAGGGACCCCGAAGCTTAAAACATGACATATAGAGAAGATGCTGCCCGAGGAGACCTGGAATGAACGGTCCTTCAGAAAAGAGGACATCCAGGCAAGGGCTGATCCGTGGAGCCCCAATTGCGTCAATCGCAATATAAGCGTGTCATGGGACGCAGTATCGAAGCCAGCACGGAGATCAAGTTTAAGATCAGCACTGCCGTCTGGCCCTCATCTAGAAGCTGCCTAAGATGTTCTGTGACCCCCAAGGAATGTGGACTCGGTACAGTGACGTACAGTGACCAACTCTAAACCCTGGCTGGGAGTCATGTAGAAAACTTTCGGACTCCACAAAAGCAGAGAGTTGATTGAAGACAGGTTTTCCCATGATTTTAGACAGGATAGTTAGCAGAGAAATGGGTCTGTAATTGGACCAATTTGAGGGATCCAAGTTGGGTTTTGTGGTATTGCTTGATATGCTGCTGAGTATCAGCAAGCTCCTTCCATGAGGAACATCCATTTACTGTGACTCTAGAATGTAGAATGCTTGGTATCTGTTGCCTAGTGCTCACAGTCAGTTGCTGTTGGGTGTCCTGTGGATAGAACGTTTCTGTACCTGAAGCTTAAAATAAACAAGTTAATCTCCAGCATTATCCTGCCTTATGTACTTCTTCACACTGGCGACGAGCGGAGAACTTTGAACCCAAACAAGATCAACTCTCCACTTCAAGAAGAGGCCTCCTACGTGATCAACAGAAAGGTGATCAACAGCAAACATCCTAACACAGCTAAGTTTCCCTTGAAACTCCAAGGTACTGTGCGCGCTGTGCTTTGTTTCTCTGCTGAACTGAGCAGCTCCGCCTTTCGTGCTGTGCTCGCCCACGACTTTGTCCCTCTGCGGAACTGAGCAGCCCTGTCTTGTGCTATCACTCCTCACTGTTTGCCCATTTCTACTAAGCTGGGCTTTTCCCACACAAAGCATGTGCACCCTTCTAACAGCGCGTCTTCAAGCTTCAAAACACTTTGGGATTACAACTCATTGTTAACTTTGTTTGAGCGCACTACACGGAGCATCATTCAAACGCGCTCCGTTACCTGCACGTGTCGAACTTTTTCCTCGTTCCTGCAAGCGCCATCATTCCTTTCGACGTCACCTATTCCAATTTCTGCAAGTTGCTAACGTGTGATGTCCAAAGCGCACCCACTTAGAACTGTCTTGCAGTCACCTAGCAACCATCCCTGTTCACAACGCTTCTTCGTTTCCTTGACGACACGCTCGCTCCATTGTTGATTTTTCTGTCCTTGGCAACACACTCCTGCGCACAACGAGCCAATTACATTTTATTTAACTGCGCTGATACGCACAGCATACTTACTCTTCTTTTGCGTGTCAATTCTTCAAGGTATTCATTGGCTGCCTACTTCCTTGGTCTACGCTGACACGCACAGCCTGACTACTTATTATTACTGTCCACTTCTACGAACATTGATAGACACTTGTCAAAGCGTCCTACTGCACACAGCGATATTATTCTTGCCCTTGATCTACGCTGACATGCACAGCACAAACTAAAAAAAAATTCTAACTTCATACACCTGACTACGCGCTGATGCGCATAGCATACGTGAGGTCTTCTGAAAATACTCACCTCGCTTCTTCGGTGACACCCGCTTATCTGTCCACTTACTTGGTGATAAGCATACCTACTTCTTGGATTATTTACATTACTCCTTGGTGAGGGAGTTAAGTGACATATACTGTTACTCCTGTGACACTTACTTTAAGTCCTTCGTTTACAAGATGCAAAATGTTACTCCTCCAACGTTTTTTCTCTCTAACCCTGGTGATCCCACTATACGATGGTCAAAATGGAAAAAGGTTTTCCTTAATTATGCACAAGTTTGTGGAGTATCACTTAGCGCTGAGAGAAAATCGGCGATACTGTTGCACTGCCTGGGCGCTGAAGGACAGGAAGTGTTCGAACATCTTCCTGATTTGGGTGATAGTGAATCAGATACCCTCAATGAATTCGAGATTTGTCTTAAAAAACTCGATAAGCACTACCTTCCTAAAGTTAGCACCATCCTAGAGCGGTACCATTTTGGAAAGCGAGTGCAAAAGCCTGAAGAATCTGTTGAGGCATATATTACCGCTCTTCGTAAGTGGGTGCTACCTGTAGATTTGATGCGTCTCTTGAAGAGCGCATTCGCGATCAATTTATGCTAGGATGCAATGTTGAGAAGATTAAAGATGAACTTTGGCAGAAAGATGACCCAAAGCTAGATGAGGTTGTTTCCATAGCCAAGAGGATAGAACACTCCTCGCTTGCGTCGAGGTTATCAAAAAAGAAAATGGTGTCCTGGAGGAGAAGGTTCACTCTGTTACAAAGAACCCCATAAAGCCTGCTTGGAAGCAGCTTGAACCTATCCATTCTCCTTCTGTCTCCAAACTCAAAGGAAACTCCAAGATGAAGTGTTACCGATGTGAAATGTTCGGTCATCTTGCAAATGACAAGTCCTGCCCCGCTCTTTCTTCTAAGTGCCACAATTGTGGGAAAATTGGTCACTTAGCCAAAGAGTGAGGAGCTCAAAAGAACAAAATGGGCAGACGGGTCAAGGAGGTTTCCCTTGAAGATGAAAGTGATTCCGATTATGATGAGCTACACTGTGGGGAGGTTTTAGTGCTGAATGGTCAGAACAAGAGTAAGGGACCCGTGGATGAGGTACTGGTGAATGATTGCAACATTAAAATGCTTTTCGACTCAGGGGCAAAGATCTCCCTCATTCCCAAGGAGTTTTTTGACATGAAGCTCCATGGGAAGGTGAGAGTCTACAAACCTGACATTAAGCCTCTTGCTTACGGTGGCCAACCCATAAAGTTGTTTGGCTACTTCTTAGGCAACATCGAATACAAAGGGAGGCTAACTGCAGGGAAGATATACATCTCCTGCAGAGGAGACAGCATAATTAGCTGGTTCCACCAGGCTGATCTGGGTGTGTCATTGGTTCCCGGTGTCGACCCCTGCATTGTCCTCAGAGACATCTCTCCACATCCGGTCCCTCTGAATGTTGTTTCAAGTGAGATTGTTCCAAATGTGGTTCCGGGTGAGGTTGATCCTGGCTGTACTTTACGTACCGAGTTTAAAGAAGTGTTTAGCGAAAGGTTGGGTTGCCCATTGGATTACACACACAAAATCATGCTTAAGCCCAATGCAGTTCCCGTGACATGCAAGGTGCGCAGTGTACCATTGACCATGAGGGAGACCATGCGCTCTGAACTCGAGAAAGTAAAGAGAGAGGGGATCATAGTCGAGACAGAGGCGAGTGAGTGGTTGGCTCCGGTTGTTCTCGCACGCAAGGCCTCTGGTGAGGTGCGTTTGTGTGTGGACCTCCGTGCCCTCAACCGTGCAGTTGTCGCCGACAGGTACCCTCTTCCTAACATCACGGAGATGCTAGCCCAATTGAGAGATGCACGTGTTTTCTCCACTCTAGATCTCAGGGCGGCCTACCATCAAGTTAAGATTGATGAGGAGTCCATGAACTTGACTGCCTTCATAACTCCCTTTGGAACCTACAAATTCACTCGTCTTCCCTTTGGCTTGAGCTCCGCAGCCTCCGTATTCCAAAGAGTCATGGAAGACGTGTTGAAAGGAGTAGATGGAGTTAAGATACATCAGGACGACGTCCTGGTTCATGGCTCATCTCAACAAGAACATGATGTCAGGTTAAGGGTCGATCTCGAACGATTTGGGGCGAGAGGCTTGACTTTGTGTGAGAACAAATGCAAGTTCAACCTCTCTGAAATCGATTACCTGGGCCACTGCTTGACGGAGGGTGGAGTCAAACCTAGAGATCGCCTTGTGAGGACCATTGAAGAGCTCCCCGTTCCGCAAAGTAGAGATGAACTAGTCACCTTTTTAGGAATGGCGGAGTACTACAATAAGTTTGTGCCCCAGTTCTCATGCCGAACCTTCATGTTGAGATCCCTCTTAAAAAAGGGTGTGAAGTTTTCTTGGTCTCCCCAGTGCCAGTTGGAGTTCGAAGGTATCAAGAAAGCTCTGAGTTCAGCTCCCTCCCTTCAGAGCTTTGACACTTCTTCGAGCTCAATTCTAATCACTGATGCCAGTTCCAAAGGTTTGGGCCTGTCCTTAAGCAGGCGAGAGACGGCAAGGAAGTGACCACCATGTTCCTCTCCAGAGCTCTTGTTGATCCAGAGCTTCAATATTCGGTAATAGAGAAAGAAGCACTGTGTATCTTCTGGGCCATCAAGAAATTTAAAAAAATTCTCTGGGGTAGCCCATTTGTCGTCCATTCAGATCACAAGCCGTTAAAGGACGTGTTCTGTAAGAAGGGTCTAGATGCCGTCTCCTCCAGAATATGTAAGTGGGTGATAGCCCTGCAAGATTTTGACTTCGTCGTGAAGTACATACCTGGGGTGGACAACAAGGTTGCCAACTGTCTCTCTCGCTTAGTGCCCAAACAGTGTGGGGAAGTCCCGCTTTACCCCGAAGATTTGTGGGAAATTGATGACTTCAAGGTGTGCAAGATTGTGGAAGGAGTAGTTTCTGAGGCAGAATGGAAAGGCGCCATGAAGAATGATGTGGACATGAATGAGGTGTGCAGGTTGGTGTCTGAGGGTTGGACAGGTATCAAAACCTTGAACGAAAGTGTCCGGAAGTTCTGGAACGTTCGGGATGAACTCTCAGTGGGTGGCGGCTTGCTTTGGAGAGGCACCAGACTCGTACCTCCATCATCAGTTAGAGCGAAAATTGTCAACTTGGCTCACCAGGGGCACCAGGGTATTTCCAAAACTAAGGAAAGGGTTCGTCTACACTTCTGGTGGCCGGGCATTGATATTCTTGTGGAACGAATGATAAGAGACTGCATAGAGTGCAATGCCTGTGACAAGGTTTACACGACTAGGGTGCAACCCATGGTCATACGAGAACCACCCACACGATGTTGGCAACATGTAGCCTTGGATCTCTTGGGACTCTGTCTTCAGTAAAGCGGGGCAATTCTACGTCCTCGAGTTAATTGACATGTTCTCAAGATGGCCTGAGGTCAAGGTGACACAGAGCATAGAGACTAGAGACATTACTAAATTATTGGAAGAAATTTTCTGCAGAGAAGGTCTTCCAGAATCTCTCTTGACGGACAACGGTGTTCAGCTCGTGTCAAGAGAGATGGAGGAGTTTTTGGCCAGGAAGGGAATTAAGCACACACGTTGTTCTCTCTACCACCCTGAGTGCAACGGAATGGTGGAGAGGTTCAACCGTGTTCTTAAGGAGTCAATTCAACTGGCTAAAGAACAGGGCAGGGACTGGAGGACTGGAATGCTTGAGAGAGTTATGGTCTACCGCTTAACTCCCCACTCTACCACTGGGAAGATTCCCTTTGAGTTGTTCAGAGGCCGCACCCCGAACACTTACATGTTCCAGTCTTGGATGAGAGGGAAAGGTGCTGACATTGTGGGTCGCGAGGATTCCCAATGGTGGGCTCTCCAGGATCTCAAGTCTGCCAAGAGAAAAACTCATTTCGATGCCAGGCATGCTGTCTCTCGCACGATTGTACGTGTGGGTGACCCTGTGAAGGTACGCTTTCCCCAGAAGTCTGCTGGTGCTAAATTCTCTTCTCCCTTTAGGGTGACCAAACTGTTTCGCATTGCTGTGAAGCTCAATGATGGGCGAATTTGGGTAGAATTGCCCCCATGCGTAAGATTGCTCCCACGTGTCCCAATACCTTCTCTGAACAAGACGGACCAACCCTCCCCTCCAAGGTTGTCTCTCCTCCACGCAGGAGCCTTCGCACATGTAGAGCTCCTGAGACTCTACCTGCCTTTGTTTTGAACTAATTGTCTTGTTATGTTTGTAACCCGCTAGCCTTGAAGCTTACTTTTCTCTTCTTGTTTTCTTGTGTTGACATTCTCTTATTTCTGGTTTGGGGGAAGAGATGTGGTATTGCTTGATATGCTGCTGAGTATCAGCAAGCTCCTTCCATAAGGAACATCCATTTACTGTGACTCTAGAATGTAGAATGCTTGGTATCTGTTGCCTAGTGCTCACAGTCAGTTGCTGTTGGGTGTCCTGTGGATAGGACGTTTCTGTACCTGAAGCTTAAAATAAACAAGTTAATCTCCAGCATTATCCTGCCTTATGTACTTCTTCACAGGTTTCTTCAAAAGGGGGAAGGACCGTAGCATGCTTGTTATTTTGTTTTTTCTTAATGCCAAAAAAAAGTTAAAAAGAGGAGAAAGCCATACAGAAATAGCTTCCCAAGCAGAGGCCCTGTATTTCTTTGGAGCGTGGAGGCAACACTGATTAGTTTTGATCTAGTGCAATACTGTGCAGAGAAGCAGTCTTTTTTATGATTCTTATATGTTCTCTGTTTGATTCAAAAGACATAGCCCACCCCCCAATAAAAATGTTCGATTTTTGTTGGGGGGTGTTAGAAATGGGATCTCTGGTTGGCTAAGGCTTGCGCCAAAGCCAGGCAGAGACCACCACTCTAGTCAGGGCAAGGGAGTTACACGCCAAAGATAACCCCTGCTCACCCCCTTGGTAGCTTGGCACGAGCAGTCAGGCTTATCCCGGAGGCAATGTGTAAAGCGTTTGCGCAACACACACACACACTAGCAACACACTAGGCACACTACAAAAGGAACTCCACACAAGGTTATATCGATGATATAGCCTTTGTATTATCATAAACACATAGAATAGTAATCACACATTTACACTGTGCCAACTGGCACTGGGCAATATCTACAGGGGATTATATACACATGACAGGGCCAATTGGGTCACTGTCAGAACCATCACAAAGTGAAAAGAGTAAATGTAGAACTTATAATAAATGTAGCACAAATTGTAGATGTAGAATACAACCAGTAATTACTGGCAAAACCTCGTACTCAGCATCGTCCTGCAATCATAAATCATATTATGCAGTCATCATCACATTAGGCGTGAAATATATTCTGCGCCAACCTCACCAGCATAAACACATTATGCAATCATCTCATAAGTCTAAACGCATTAGACAATAACCTCACAAGCATAAATACATTATGCAGTAGCACATAAACAGAACTCTTAGATTAGGGAATAACCTCCTAAACATAAATCATAGAATGCAAATCACCTCATAAACATAAACCACATTAGAGGCATAAATCACGGTGCCTAACTCTCAGGACATGAATCACATTTCCTAGCACCACATGAATCACATTAGGGCCTGGCTCCCTACAAACCTAACAGTCCCCCTGGCCAACTGGCCTTCTCAAAGGGGCTCAAATGCCCTATGTCCAAAATGTCAGGGCTGCTGCCAAGGCAGCGGAATCCATGTGCGCAATTGCGCTGGGGCAAAGGAGTGTATCTCACTCCTATCTCACTCAAAAATGCCCCCAAAGAACTGTGGCCTAAACGTTGCAGCTGACGCTAATTGCAGGGCAGCTGTGATGCCAAACGTGGGCCTGGGCATTCACTGTGCCTTCTCTTGTCCCACTCAGGGACTTCTGATTCAATTATGCGCCAAACGTTGCAGCTGCCCACTGTCTGGCGGGGCAGCTGTGGACAAGGAAGTAGGCCCTGTCACAACTGTGCCCTCGGGGCCTCACTGGGGCTCTCTACATACTCTTGCCCCCATCGTTGCAGCTGCCCTCTAGCAAGCGGGGCAGCTGGAAAATACATTGAGGAGAAGGCACGGGCACCGACAATGTGCCCCGATGCGCCCCTCCCACAAGGGACTCTCAGAAATAATTACCCCCAATGTTGGAGCGGCCCGCTCTCTGGCGGGCCCGCTCAGGCACTAGGCACTGTGCCTTGACTGGCACCAACAAACTCTGCCAAGAAATGCACCCAAGCCCCACTCCGGGACTTTGTAAATTAAATGGCCCCCACTTGTAGGAGCGGCCCGCTTCCTGGCGGGCCCGCTCAGGAACCGAGAACTCGCGCTGTGCCTCGATCGGCACCCACTATGGAGAAGCCCTACTCACCGGGCTCTCTCTGGGCAGGACTCCGTCTCCTCTTTTGGCGGCCCGCTCCTCTTCCGGCATGCGGGGCTCTCTCCAGACATGGGAGCCCCGCCGACGATCCGGGCCTCTCCTCGCTTCCTGCTGCTGGCACCGCGGGGCTCTCCCTCGCACACGGGAGCCCCGCGCAGGCATGCCGACTTCCGGGACTTCCTTCCGCCTCCGGCCAGCCGGCACTTCCTGTGGCTGGCTCCGCCCACAGTCAGGCGGCTCGGGGATCGCGGCGGTGATCTTTTCTCCTTCGGCAATACGGGGTAGGCTCCCGTCTTAAATGGAGACACTTGTGGGGTGGGCACCCGCTATGCGCAAATAACACAAAAAGGCAAAGATGCGGGATGGGCACCCGCTCGGGGCACACAAATGCGGGGTGGGCACCCGCTCCTGGCAGCATCACGGGGGAATCCCTACGACGGGGATTCCCTCTCCAAAGACGACAACTCAGCGCTGCAAAAAACCCACGCCTTCCTCCTTCGTCAAATAAACATCAAGCGCTCCCCAAGCGCTAGGAGCCCTGAAGTCCATGAAGAATAAAAAGAACAGCGCTCACAGGGCGCAAGATGCTGCAAAAAGTTCTTAGGGATCAAGGGGGCAATGCAGGGCCCAGGGAGGCAAGCCCTCATGGCAGTTCCTCCTGGGCCCCAGCAGCAGCACGCCCCAGCAGGATTCAGGAACAAGTACAGCACATTTTCATGGGGTCACAGCCCCTATATTTATACTCAGGATTCCTTTGTCTGTAGTGCAGGGCATGGGGGAACCAGATGCAACTGGTTCAGGGGGGAATTGGAGCACTTTGTTTTGCAAGCTCCTCTTCCCCTTTGTCAGGTGGGGGCTAGGTGATCAGACACACCACAGGGGGCGGAGCCAGCATTGTACAGGGCAGGCACACTCCTATTCAGAGTCAGGGGATTACTCCTCCCACTACTCCCAGCACAGATGTCCTATTCAGCCCAGCGCTGACTCACCCTGCCCCTCCTGGAGCCACACACACCTCCCAGCCCCTGTCACTCACAAGCCAGACATGCAATTCACATCAGGCAGGCAGACACATAGCACACAGAAATGCCAACTTCTAAAAGTGGCATTTCTCCCATAGTCATAATAAATCTGCGCACACCATTGCGCAGCATTTATTCTCACAATTTCATACATACCAAACTCGACCACTCTGCTCCTCCCATACCATGAATTACCACTGACACACACTGATCAGGGAATCCCCAATGCATTCCTATGGGAGGGCAGGCCAATCTCACCAATGTAACACAGAGAGCGCACGCACTTTACACTGGACCACAGTGCTAAAGTGCCCAGAGGCCTTAAACCATCAACACCATGTCACAGAAAAGGCAAAAGGTTTAGGGGTGAACCTGCCAAAAAGCGCCAAGTCCAACAGGGGGCTCTTGTGCTTTAATGACAATACTATAGCTAATTTGCTGTTCATACATAAAATATGCATACATGAATCAGGGCCTTTAAGTTTGAGGCACAGCACAAGTCAGTTTGTGCTTTGAATGCATAGCCCAAAAGACGACTCAGAAGGAAGGTTGGGGTGTTGTTTAAATAATCGGGAAGAGCAATATCAGCTGGTTTTCTAACCAAACATTTCATACTTGAGAGTAAAAGAGTTCTTTGACTTTGATGTAAGAGTGAGAGAGCTAATAGATCTTGCTTGGTCAAGACTATGAAGTTAATCAGCTGTAAAATTGTAACAAAACAGCACTTGCAATTACTATAATTCAATTAATATAATTTTACCAATCCTTGAGATTTGCACAGAATTCCTTAATACAGTGAGGCAAAAAGACACATGAAATAAGAACAACTAGTTTCAGCCCATTTGCTCTCAAATTGTAGATACAATCCAAAACTAGTGAAATATGCTCTTCATGGCTTGCTTACCTGTTAACTCTTCGAGGGCACTTGTCTGGTTTAATATCGACCTCGTAGAGGTAGACATCAATCTTTGGAATTTCAACTTGGAAGCAGTTGGCCAGTAGTTTGATGGCCTTCCCCATGGTGCCAAAGCCAGGCCGCCTGGGCACCAGGAACAAGGGCTGTGCCCCAATGGGTCCTGAAAAGAGAAAGAAAACACTTTGGTTTAAACTGGTTGCTCATGATGCTGCCCCTTATGTATAGCCCCACAAGAGCGAAATAAGATCATGTACTTGTTGTCTTACATAAACAAGATTGATAGACCAGTTTGGGCAACTAACTTTACCAAGCACACACATTGGGTAAATGCTGTACAGTCCCACTTTAATGATCATGCAATATTTAGCGACCAAGAGTAGAAGGGACTACCTTTAAGTCTCTGATTCACACAACTTTTTTGAGCCACCAGCTGGTACCAAACTAATTTTCTAGCTAAGCCATGCCGAAAGGCACAAATTGTTCCTTTGGTCAAGATGTCATGAAGAGGCCAGAAGATCAGGCTTTAACACCTTGAAAAAAAGCAAATCTTCCTTCCTTCTTCACCTTCCACACTCTGAGTCTCCTCCTGAGGGACACGCCTAAAGATAATTTAGATAGTAGCATTGGTAGCATCCTAAAACATGCTATGAACGGAACATAAGAAAACATTTATTTTTAAATATATTCTCAACATTATGCAGCTTTGAAGTATTTTCATTCCCAAAACTAACACAAGGATATCTAAGGTGTTCCTAATCTCACATCATTACCCAACAGTCAAAGTTTGTTGAAGTGTCTTTAGTGAAACAAGAGTGCAGACGTATGCATTCTTTGTGCCCCTTTATAGCTACATTGTATCAAATGTACTGTATTGTGTACAAACATATTGAAATTGGCACAGGTTATGAATTCTTAAAAATAGTTGTACAATTCAATGGAAATGTTTTGGGAAGGTTTCGTTCAAAAAAGCAAAGGTTATTTTCTGCACTGTAGCCTTCCATGAAAGAATACCAGACAAGCTGCTGATTTACTCTGTCACAATGGCAACAGAGTACCCTCTTCGCCAAACTCTTGGTCCACCCACCCTATTTAGAGGTAGGCGGACTATCAGGTTTGTGCAAATGAGTAAAGTTGACTACATCGGCATATCGCTTCCTTCGACAAACATCAGAGATAAGCCATCTAACCGTCCGTCTTTATTTAGAATAGGTGGTCGGATGTTTTTTTTTCTTTTACAGTCCCTCCCCGCCATGGCTATCCTGGTGGTGATGGACAATAAACATTTTTTTTTTACAAAAATACTTCCACAAGAAGGGACAAAATGGTGTGGGGTTCAATAGTTTTGGGAGTTTGTTTTATAAAAAAAAAAAAACTTGGAAAAGTTTGACAGCCGACCATCATGTTTGACGGAGTTGTTCGTTAAAACTTTCCTACATTGACAGGAACCACCATAATGTC
Source organism: Calotriton arnoldi (assembly GCA_963921515.1). NCBI lineage: Eukaryota > Metazoa > Chordata > Amphibia > Caudata > Salamandridae > Calotriton > Calotriton arnoldi. Next base: position 2,555,274 of record CAWUFW010001745.1, read on the forward strand.
GTTGCATGTATAGAGTTGTCTGCGGGCCAGAGGACATCTCTAAATTTGGCATGTGGAGTAAAGGCTTGGTGGCGGATGTAAAGTCTTACGCTGCCCTGTCAATGTTTACTCGGTCCGCTTAACCCTAAATCAGGCCTTTAAAATAGAAATCAATATTACTCCATACAATGCTGTTAATGTTACACAGGTTCACCCATATGTTTATCGATTTCTATATTTAATATGTAGAAGCAACAAGTATGAATTGCTGGTACTCTTGATGACAAAATACAGTCTGGCCCGAGAGGAGAAGGGAATCAGCAGACGTCATGATGAAGCAGGTGCTGCAAAAACAATTGTTTTGTGGAAGGACCGCATTATAACATCTGATATTTTTTCTTGGTAATTTACTTACACTACGGTTACCCTTTGCACAATGCTCTTGCACCTAATCAATTAAGGGTTGATGCTATCTATCCCTTTGTCTCTGAGGATAACCTCCAAAATACCACTGTTAAAGATTTAACAATTATAATCTGGCACTCAAGCATACTAACACTGTGCGAAAGTAAACTAATAAAACTAAAGGATTGCAGAGATTTCCTAGAGCAGTTTGAGCGGCAAGGTATTGCTGGCAATGATATTTGAAGCAAATAGTGGCAAAAGTGGTTTATGCACCTGAGATCCCCCTGTTGACCAGATTGCAGACAGTCGCATGTCCACATAATAGGCAGCCCTGGAAGGAAGTGGGTGTATGTAATGTTGGTGCTCTGTATGAGAACAGGCCCCTCCGCGCATATGGGGCGCTCAGAGAAGATTATAAATTGGGATCGGGATAGGTTATTACCAATATTGCTTTAAGAAGGGCTGCTGAAGTTACCTGGGGGAAGAAAGATGAGGAACCAGAGATACTGGCATGTGGTAAACTCAAACTTGCAGTGCTCATGATATAGAGGGGAATGGCTCCTGCATATATTACCTGGATATTACTGTCGTAAAACTGAAATGGGATGAGAAAATTGGCAGATGGTAAAAGCGTATTGAGAAACCCACATTTTAATTATACGCAGTTTAACTGCTTGCACTAGTCCTAGCTCGCTCTCTCCAGGATAGCGAAGATGTACCCAAACGCAGGACACCAATGTCCTGGATGTCAGTCTGTTTTTTTTCTCCATATGATATGGGGTTGTGATATGATAAACGGATATTGGAGGGGGTTGTAAAACTGCTTTCAGAGATTACAAGTAAGAGACATGAGATATCCCCTATGCTATGTCGAATAAGTTACTTACTTTCGGTAGCTCCTTATCTGGTACAGACAGACTAGAGCTAGCACCAGATTCCTTACCTTAGAACTATCCCCAGGCGCCATACTGGGTCCGGACATTTTTCTACAGCAATACCTCTGCGCGTCAATAGAGGGCGCAGGGAGACCCCGTGTGACGTCGACCACTGGATGTGACATCATCAGAGTCCATATATGCCCTCCCATGACGCCCTTATGAAAGTTTCTTCCGCAACTACTTTTCACACTAAAACGCGAAGCCACATACAGAAACTGCTATGGAAACAGTGTGCCCAAAAGAGTCGGTTTTAAAAAAATGCTTATATGAAGAATGACTAAGTCTGAATTGTCCTTCTTGTTCTCCCCTCTGTATGTTTTTTTTTTGTGAAAACGCAAGACACAAGGGTGTAAAGAAGGGATCCAGAAGAAGGGGAGAATCAGTTCGCAGTGCGGGAAGGATGGGTGGGTCAGTAAGGAATCTATAGCTAGATTTAGTCTCTACCAGATAAGGCATTACCATAGGTAATTAACTTATTCATCTGATAGAGACGTCTAGTCGCAGATTCCTTACCTTAGAATAGATACCCAAGCAATACGATCCCCGGAGGAGGGTCTGTGAACCGATTCTAAGAATGATCCCTGAGTAGGGCAATCGGCAGCATAAGAAAAAGAAGAATACATCTTCCCAGAAAACTCAGGGGGAACCCCGTACGGAACCAAATCCGCAGCCGCACAACAAGAATAAGACGAGTAGGAAGAACACTCCATAGAAACATAGCACTACAATGCCTCCTTGAAAGTCAACCGGCCCGAGAGGCCGCTGTGGGAGGCTAAGGACAATAGCGAAAACTATTGGGTTAAAGCTCAGAGGCATAGAAGAAGAAGGCAATGCAGAGGGCACCAGCCAGTAGCCCAAGAAGCATTGCGAGACAAAACCACAATCACGGCTAGAGACCACATGAGGTAGAAGAAACACCTCGAGGGAGAGGGAAGCCCTCTAACACTACGCAACGCAGAATCCCATGAAAGAAGGCATAATATAATAAATAAATAGGTATGAAAATATATAGACATAGAAACCTATCTAAACAAACATTCACAGAATAACAAAATGTGCCCAAGAGGGGTACATGCAAGCGACCACAACAGCAGTCAGAGGCGAAGGCGAGACAATGGCGAGCTGGAAACCAGCCACAGAGCCCCATTGAAAGGGAAGTGGTGGTGTGGAAACCACACAGACACCCCAGAAAATCAAATAAGCAGACCAAAACAGCACTACAGACTGAGCGGCACTATTAGGCAGTTGAAAGACAACTGAGAAGAAACCCGCAGGGGAGAGACAACTCTTCCAGAAGAGAGGAGTAAGACCACAATGGAGGACTGGAAAAAAGGGTTGCCTGGAACAGGGCCAACACAGGGGAGGCCTAGTCAGAGAAGTAGGCCATACTGCAAGCGAAAATAGCATGGAAAGACAAACGCCACAATTGAAGGACCAGCCAAAGGCCAGTGTAAAGAACTGAAGTAACAGATGAAGAAGCAGCGCCCACAGCAGAATAAGGTTGAAGGCCAGAAGCAAGGAAAAACCTCGGCTGCACAGGACAACCCGCGCCCGGTCAACAAGCCAGGGAACAACGCAAGTGAGGATTGCGACGTCACCCAAAATCGAACTCAGTCTGTGAACTAGCACTAGGTAGAAGAATCCCCAAGGGTTGGAATCACACATGCAAGAAGCGGAGGAAACACCCTGGAAAAGAATCCCAAGGGAACACAAGCCAGAGAGGATGGGCAAGGAGCCCATGTCCGAAAAGAACAAAGGATAGAAAAAACAGCCATATACCCCCAAAAGAGGGGGAGAAGACACATCCAAGAACAGCCAGTCCAGTAAGAAAACGTTGGGGCGGAAGCAGAAGAGTCAAGGAAATGTCTCCAAACAAAGGGAAAAAACAATCACAGCTTCGCACAAGGCAGAAGCAAGGGAAAATAGGCCATGTAGAGGCACAGAAGAGGTACGGCAGCTGAGTAGGCCACCCAGGCCAAGAAACGGACAAGGGATGACCGCAAGAAATTGGACAGAGACAAGAGTACGGCAGGAGCCCGTCTTTCCCGGGCAGAGTGAGAAATGCACAAGAAGTGCTAACACCTGAAGAGGCAAAGAAGAAACACCATTTAAGGACAGTACCGGACAATGCACTCTAGGTCAAGAACCATGGTCCTTCCCTTGCGTCTGCTAGGAAAGAAGGGTACCCAACAGAGTGGATGGTACGAAACCCCTGGCAAGTGTGGCAAAACACTCAACAACAGGGCGGTGGGGGGAGCAGAACCCTCGTGCACCATCCACCGACTTTCACCGGTGCACAAAAACATTGTGTGAGAAGCTGGCTTAGTATATGGTGCACACTTAAGTAAGTGGGCACCCTGCACTGATCCAGACAACCCTTATGGTGATTTTAGTGGTCTTAGACAACCTTAGAAAGCTCTCTAAGTTGTAGCTGTGGAGAGCAGCCTTCCGGCTTAGTCCACAAAAGAGTGTAAAGCAGCTTGTTTTACCAGAACATAATCTTATTGGTATAGATTAAGTGAAAAATAACCACACTGTGTTTATAAAAATTTGTATTTATTATAAGACACTCACTAACACATACAGATATCTCCTACCTGGAGATATACACAATGCACACAATACTTTGCAATAGAAACAGGTAAGTAGCACAAATACACAGTGGTCGCCAGGGGGAGACCAAACCATACACTAAAATAGTGGTATGCGAACCATGACTCAAGTCAAGACTATACCCAGAAGACGTAGAAGTGCCGGGGACCCAAGGAACCACCCGAGGTAAGTAACCAGGAACCCTACGGAGGCCGTGTACAGAGTGGGAACACGACCGCAGGCTCAATACTAGTCAATAGGTAAGTCGCAGTTGCAATTTTAAGAAGAAGGAACCTTCCCAGTGGACCCTGAAGAAACCCCATAGAGACCGACAGATGGTTGGAGAGCCACCCCATCCGTGGATACTCTAGGAACCAGGATACCTACACCAGGGAAGCCGAGTGCATGGGTGTGAAGTGGCGTCGGAAACCGCCGTCGAACTCAATGGAGGACTTCAGGAAGATGCCGCTGCTGGAGAAGGCGAAAGTGTCCGGTGGAACCCAAAGGTGGTTTCAAGATGAAAAGTAACTGCAAGCAGAGGGGACAGAGTCTATGCCACTCAGGAGTGACCAGGAGGCACGGTAGACGAATGCCCACCGATGTCGGGCTTTGCAGGAGAGCTGACGGTGACCTCGGAGCTGCAGCTGTGCAGACCAGGCGACGCTGTGGAAGACCAGAAGCCATCCACGATCTGCCCCACGTCGGATGTCGAGAGTTGAGGGGTCGGTGTCTGTCGGGAGCACCAACAAGCCTTGGCAACTGCAAACAATGAGGAAAGCGAAGAAGGTGCAGTGTTGGGACCAGCAAGGTCCTTTGTGACTCACCACAAGCAAGGGAGTCAGGGCAGGCCCTGAGCAATCAGGGGATCCTGCTGAAATCACAGAAGACCTTCAAGAGGCCCCACAGGCCAGTGGCACTGGAGTCACGAGAGTACCTTGAGCAGCTCACCAAAGATGCTGGCTCACGGTGCAAGTGATGCGGTGAGGACGAAGATCTTGGTCACAGGAGATGCTTGAGGTTGGGGCTACTTGGAGCCCGAAGATCTTGGAGTGTAGTGTGGTTTGTGGCCTCATTGTCTACATTGCTAAGTTAGCTTAGGCCTGGCTGCCATGATGCCTTTTTTGCACACGTTACTCTGTGACTTTGTTTTTCCAGACTCTGCTTGTGCCCGGCTATAATAGAACTGCTGCCTTTTTTCTTTCACCTTTTCTCCTGTTCCCTGTGGGTTTCGTCTGCACACCATGTACAAGGTCGAAAAACAACGTCCCTTGTTATTGCTGATCTGGTCAGCCCCTCTCACTTAGACATAACACAAAATACAGCTGCATTGGAGAAATTCGTGAGCTTTTAATATTGTGAGCTCCCTGTTGGTGGCACTCGGAGGAAAACCTTTCCAGGGAGAAGAGCTGTGCTTGTCTGATGATGTAAACCTTGCATCTAGATATTGAGGTATCAGGGTCCGTCTGAAAAAGCCCAGAGGTCTTCTATTTTTATAATAAACTAGTTAATAGCACGGGGAGGGTGGTAAGGCCATTTAGCCCTATATCCACTGCTTTATAAAATGCTTTCCCCGTTTGTATTCTATGGAATTGTAACTATGCTTCTTATTTTATCATTATGCATTATGCTGATAGTACTGGCACGTGTACTGTATCTTAGAGCACGATAGTTGAAATAAACCTTTTAAACTATACTGTGTCTCTTATTACGCACGTTGTGGACAAGTATGAGTGAGTTATGAAAGGGTGTTCTTGCTCCCGCGAGTCCTGAGAGAGACCGTGTTCTGGGTTGTCTAATCATTGGTAACTTCGCTGTAGTACGGAGAACGAATGAGACGCTAAAGCTAGTCGGATTGGGATTGTGGGTACTAAGGTGCATGGTTGGTTCACCACTATACACCGAGGTCCTATTATCCTGTGCATAGCTCTGTATATGTGCAGAATCCCCGCAACAGGAGGAAGGAAGCCAATAAGCCTTTGCAACGGCAAGTCGACGCGGTGCACAGGGGTTCGGTTCCTGCGGCTCTGACGAGGGATACTGGCTTCAAACTTGGTGAGAGGACAGGGCAGGCCTCAAGGGATGTGAAGAACCACCACCTGTTTTGCTGAGCCTTTCCGAGTCCGTGGGAGCTTGGAATCAGCAGACCGGTCATCTTCATTGTGGTGCCTGCAGATGCAGGGAAGTGACTCCTTCACTTCAAGGGAGATTCCTTCAGGTGTCTTGGATGTCCACAGGCCTTGGAAGGTTCCTGTATGGAGCACGGGCACGGACGTTGCAGCAGACTTGCAGGACGACGAGACCAGGAGCAGCAGGTGTATTCCCAGTTGCAGTCTCAGAGCCCAGAGCAAGGTCCAGCGAGTCCAGAGTGCCCAGACGGTCGAAGAAGTGGTGTCTTGAAATGAATCTTGTCCCACGACTAATCTAGGGCCCCACCTACAGGTAAGCCCTTAAGTACCCTAAGGAAAGGGTTGGCACGATTCAGGGTTCCTTTCCAGGGGAGGGGTCGGACAGTGGGGAGAATACTCCCATGTCCTTTGTCCAGTTTTGCGCCAGAGCGGGAGCCAACAGCTCCCTGAGCTGGTTTGAACTGGACTATGTAAGGAGAGCACCAAATGTGCCCCTCAAGCAGACTGAGTGGCACTGGCAAGCGCTCCCACCCGGCCTCAATACACTAAACCCTGTCTGGGAGGTGGTCATACCTCCCTGTGACAGGATACCTACTGTTCTGCCTTCCCCTGCTCGAGCTTGGCTCAGCAGCAGGAGGGCAGGATTGTGTCTCTAGTCGGCAGCATCCATGTTGTGCTGTCCGGGTCTAGAAGACTGGTACCGGGAGCACTAAGGGCCTCCCAGAGGAGCTTTACAGTGCATGGAATCATACCTCCCACACCGTGACAGTGTTAGTTACAGCCAGTTTAGAGATGGTCATCGCGTAATGACACATGGCCACTCTATGTATCGTAATGGCTAATGCACTTACAACCCGGGAGAATGGACTCCGAAGGTTGTAGGGGTGTCCTGCTCATGCAGGGACACCCTCAGACTTAGAACCAAGCACCCTGCCTTCAGGATTGAAGGGCCTGCCTTAGGGGTGACTTATAGGTTTTAAGTGCAGTGACCTCCGATATAGGGAAACCTATATCTATTGTAAGTGGTGCTAGCACCAACTTACACAGGCTGCAATGGCAAGCCTGTAGTTACAGTTTGAGTGATCTCCCATGGGTGGCATAATACAGGTTTCAGCCCATGGGGGCCCCTGGTGTCCCTATGCCCTGGGCCCCTTAGTACCATATAGTAGGGACTGATAAGGGTACACCAGTATCCAATCTGGGATGTACCCAACTACTTACCATAACCAAATTAGGGGAGAAAGCACATAGACTGGGGTCCTGGTTAGCAGGATCCCAGTCAGACTAGTCAGAAACAGCATAGCACCAGGCAAAAAGTGGGGGTAACCATAAAAGCAGATCCCGACTTTCCTACACACTGCATATGGAATCCCCCTATAAGGGGTACTCTGGTGTCAGAAACAGATAGCAGAGTACCTGTAAGGCATATCGACGAAGTACCCTGTCAGACAGGGAACAAGGCAACAGTGTATTCGCACAATACCAAAAAAATACCTCAAGCAGAACTGGGGCAGAAAACAAAAGAATACTGTGTAGCCACCGACGTAGACACCAAACAGTGTCAAAAAGTAAGATGCAGCCCTATAAACAACAGGAACCACAACCGGTCATCCACAGGGTAGAATGCAAGAAAAGACAATACCTGCTGGGGCACACCAGATGCCATGCAGAGGCGACGAGTGACAAGAAGATGCAACTAACTGGCACTGCTCTATAACAGTCCACACAGAAGGGAATGCAGGAGACCATTTCCAACCCGACTGAATACTGGGGGAGGAAGAGGATGGTATGGCAATCAGGTATTAAGATTTCGCTCCACTCCGACTATCCCGAAAACGGCGTAAAGCGGACTCAGCTTGAGAGCCAAACAGATATTGGCCATCAAATGGCATATCCACCATGGCGGACTGAACCACCTCAGAGAAACCGGCGGTACGTAGCCAGGCATGCCGGCGAAGAGTAACCAAAAGGGCCATGGCCTGCCGGACAGAATCTGTGGTATCCATGCAATCATGAATCAGCAATGTAGCCACCTGACGGCCATTCTGAATCAACTGAGCAAGAGTGTCCCGAGAGTCATTGGGGACGGAGAGGAGAAGGCGCGAGACCGAATCTCACAATACAAGAGATGAACGATCCAAAGGACAAGTCGCATTAAGGGACCGCAAAGCGTAACTGGTAGCAAAAAAGATATATCGGCCCCAAGCATCCAGACCTTTAGACTCCCTGTCCAGAGGGACGTCCGGCACGGCGCAGATGTCGGGGGAGGCTGTAGCAGCCTGAACCACAAGGTTTCGCAGAGAAGGCTAACGCAAAAGGCAGAGCGGGTCTCCAGGGGCAGGATGGTGCTTATGAGCCATAGACCGGCCACAGATGCCCTTGAAACGGGCTTAGCCCAAGTGACCAACAGAATATCAAAGAGGGTTTCAATGAAGGGAAGCGCAAGCTCAGTTCTTAGCTGGCTCTACTGAAGCACCCCTAGTAGGGGATCAATGGTCACTTCCAAAGAAGGAAACCGCAGCCCCAGAACTACATCAACTCTCTGCAAAAGCTGAGCAAAAGCCAAGCTAGCCTCCGAAGCGATGAGGAGAAAACAGGCCCGAGGATGGGGAAGAGTCAAGGCCAATAGCATCACCAAGGTCAGAAACTCTCTATGTGAGCACGCATATCATCAAAATACCTGTGTGCCATGGAGAAAAGTGGAGGAAGGTAGCTCGAAGAGGACTGGTCCACTGGCATCGTTACAGAAGCCAACCGGCGTCGAGAAGACGACATCTCAGTGTCAGGAAGAAGAGACAAAGTAGAGGCGATCGGTGTTGTCGATTCAGAGTCGGCACCAACGGATCCAATATAGGCATCACTGGTGGGATCCCCGAAGGGCTGTGCACCGGAGCCGAAAAAGAGTTGAGCATGGATTCGGAGGGCCCCGCTGACACCAAGGGAGGTCCCGTCGGCATGGAGTCAGTCGAGGCATCACCAAACTCGTCAGGGCCAAGAGGCGTGCCAGAGGGAGGTGAGAGACAAAAATGGCAGAAAGGGAGAGATAGTAGTCCCTCATCTGAGCCACAGTCGCCTGGGTGCCGGGAAAAACCAGAAGGCATGGAACAGACACCCGCTCCGACTCAGATATTGGAGGAGCAGGAGGCGAGCCAGGGACACCTCGCATACCTAAGAAATCGGGGAAGTCCGTGGCACCGACCGCCTACGGCGTAACTTATGAGGCAACAGCGAGGACGAAGGACTTCGGTAGCTGGCCCTCGAGCGGTCTTCGGAGTTAGAAGATGACCGTGAAAGACAAGGGGCCGCCGACCATCGTGCAGCTACCAGTGTCATGCGGCGCTCCTGCAGCGGCGACGACCGAAGCTGAACAGACAAGCCACACTGTTCGGAGTCAGGGTGCGCGCCTAGACACCACATGCAAATAGGATGAAGGCTTGACATTGTAGTCCCCGGGACCTCAACGATATCCAGAAAAAAGAACTCTGTTTTGTTGACAGCTTCAAGGTAGGCCATAAATGGGCAGCGGTACCGCACTCTGGATCCACGTGAAAGCGCGAAAAGGAAGAAACTGACGTCAGCGCATCAGGGGAGGGCTTATATGGACTCTGACGACGTCACACGGAGTCGGTCGGCACCCTCTATCGACCCGCAGAGGTACTGCTGTAGAAAGATTTCCGGATCCAGTCTGGCACCTGGGGATAATTCGAAGGTAAGGAATCTGCGGCTAGACATCTCTATCAGATTATTAGGTCAAATGCCCAGATCAAAGAATTCCAAACATTTATGTATATTTGTTGACTTGACGATGGTCATTGCTAAAAGAATCATCACAATGTGCTGGAAGATCACTAGACTCATCTAGCCTTACCATGTAGAAAGCTAATGTCAAATACGAGCAAGAGCTGAAATAGCATTCCAAGAATCCCACAGAAAGTGACTGGGTATGGGCAACTCTGACAATGAATGGGGTGACAAGAGCTGTGTTAGCGCACACCTTGTCCAAAGAAAGTACTTCTTTTTAAAGTCACTTCATGTAAAGTCAATATAGGGAGCTCAGTGAGGGGGAAGAGTAGCTGCACGCATGCACTCCCAAGTAGGGAGGTGAATCCCAAAGTATAAAAGATTAACCTCACAACCACACCAAACAAGCATTGGCATAGCCAATAGGTCTCGCTTTTGGGACCTTATAAGTATTTAGTTATGCAACTGTTGCATGGCTAAACACTTATAAGGTCCCAAAGGCGAGACCTATTGGCTATGCCAATGCTTGTTTTAAAGGGTGCTTGACTGCCTGTAGTTGCTTCTGCCCTCCCACCACCCTCTGACACAGATGCAGCCCTCCCACACAAATGCATGTGCTGTATCTGCTGAAAAAAATGTCTGTTCTGGGCTAAATATATTGTTTGAGCTGTTTCAAACACCCGCAAACTCAGGTAAACTCACCGCAACCAACAATATAACTTGGTGGCGTGTAGTGTCCGGGAAATGTTTTTCATGATGACGGTGCAAAACTAACCACCCTCCGACACAAATGAGTCATCAGCCCATACTCGACTCACTGCTGATTCAGTCCATACTCCAAAGTCAGCCCTAGTCCGTAGGATGCCGGAGCCAGGGAAGGCACCAGAGCCCCTTCACTATTCCATGGGGATCCTGTCCTTCTCTGCAGGTAGGACTCATACTGGCACATGCGTCATGTTCGGTTCGTTTATATAGCGCTAACATCCGCTTGAGGCAGGCAAGCGCTTTGTGAATAGAGAGTCCTGGGCTCTGCTGAAAACGAGCGACGGAAATCATGTGGGGAGCGGGGCCGCGAGCGGTGAGCCGCAGAAGGTGAGCGAAGCCGGAAACTACGGGGCGCATCGGGGGACATGGAGCGGGGGCGAGCGAGCGCGGCAGCCTGCAGAGCTGACCAAACGCTCGTGCGTCGTGGCTGGCCTTTGGATGGGTACGCGCGGCAGACATGCGTTTCCAATTATCGCGCCCGCGTCTGGGCACGATAATTGGAAACACATGTTTGCCGCGCGTACCCATCCCAAAAAGGCCAGCCACGACGCACGAGCGTTTTTGGGACTGCTTTTCAAACTCGCTTACAATAAGTCTTCGCCTCTAAGCAGCGCTTGCGCGCTACTCGAGGCTCGACCTAAAAACACTCCACATAACCTTCTTAATCAATTTGTCAGACTCGGTTCTTCTTTATTTCAATGTTTACAGGTTATCTTGTTCTAGCCAACATGTGTTTTGTCAGAAGGTTGGTGAATGCCACACGCATGAGATATACAGCAGCACTCTATGGATTCTGCGCTCCTGCAGCTATAAGCAATGCCACTTCCCACTATGATTACTACTATCCACTAGGAACAACACTATTTATTTGAAGATATACAGTAACCAGATTCCATAGCAAGCCCCTTTGTAGTCATAGGGCCACGCACTCCTGACGAAACACATGTTGACTAAAACAAGATAACTTGTCACCATCGAAATAAAGAAGACCTGACTCTGATGAACGGAATAAGAAGGATACTTGGAGTCTTTTTTTGGTGTGCTTGCGAGGATAATCTTCTTACAATCAATGGAACACAATGCTGCTAGAGTTGATGCCAAGTCACCTACTAGGCCATCACGGATCTGTATATACATTTAACTGATACTGAGAAAATCTGAGGTTGAAATGTCCATAATGTACACAACAATGTTGACATGTCGGTGGTAATAGGTAAAAAGGGTTGCCTTTCCCGACAGTGGCAGAACTAGAGAATGGCACAACTAGAGAATAGTAGAAAATGATTTGGAGAATATGGTATTCTACTGGAAATCTAGCTATCTGATGTACAATGATATGAGCTCTAATAAGAGATTGTAAACAGTTGAAGTTAAAATGTTAATGTTATTTTTTAAGATATGGCTCATGTATTCAACTATGCCCCAACTTGACATTGTTTATATCCATTGTAACATAGTAGTATGACTGACCAATGTCGTTGAAGCAACCAATAAAGTGCTATAGACTGAAAAAAATGAAATTAAAAGAGTGTGTTAAACTTCAATACTACACAAGTACAAAGAAGGGAATTGTTAAAGAATAAAATTACCCATGCGCACTCTTGTACAGTACTGCCTAGAATGCGCCATTTCAAAATATTAGTCTTCAAGGAATTTTACACCTAAAGTTTTGGCTGGTTTAATCAGTATTGCTGTGAAGTAAAAAGAATAGTTTTCTCTAGACATTGGAAGGAAGAAAACATGTGTAAAGCGAGAGAGGCACCCAAGTTAAAAATTCAATAAACTGCTTTCAGTTGAACACTCACATTGAACACTAATGAAAAGGTGTGAGATATTTTCCTCACCTACTGAATGCAATACCACCAAAAAATATCATAGTGCTAGGAATCGGCCTCGGGGCCAGAGCAGTACAACATTACCCTGAAAGAAGAAAAGCGAAGACAAAAACAGTATGGAGCAAGAAACTAGCCAGATTAAAGCCCTTCTGAATTGACAGATTGTCCTTAAGGAAAGGAGACTGCAAGCAGATGTTTGTTCAAAAGCTGTGGACCAAACACGAAGAAGGCTCAGCTACCATAGTAAGCCTGCCAGCTAGGGTAAATCATACTGGGTAGGCTACAGCGCCCAGACTTTACAAGTCATCAGCACTAATTTGTATAAGACCTGGAGGACAGATCAGGCACGGTACTTTCAATTGAATCCTCACTTTAACAGAAGTCAGTGCAAGGACAGTCTATCCTAAACACATGGGCTGATTTAGAAAGTACACATAGCAGTCCCACTGCCAACAGGCTTACACAGGCCCGGTTGGAGAGCATTACCAGAATCTAAACCGCCAGAACCCTAGCTTCTCTCGCCACTTCTTCTCATTCATCAGGCATGAATGGCAAGATCTTCCATGAACAGTAGAAAACGAGAAGATCAAACCTCCTGAATTAGCACCTCAAAGGAATCATCAAGGTTTTTCAGCTTAAGGACAAGTGCATTAGAACACTGCTTGTTCACAAAGACATATGGCAGGTACTCCGAATGCCCCAAAATCACCTTTCCTGACTTTTGATTCTAGACTGACACAGAAACAAGGGAAATTGGCTAGAAAATAGAATCGTCCACGGCTAATCAAAGGCTTCTTTTCTATGCTGGACTGCCTTGCTAATGTTGTAAGAGGTTAACTTACTGGCCAAAAGATAAAAGCAAAAGAGAGAAGTATGGAATAGATAATGTATGAGGTTGTAACTAAATGGAATGGTCTGCACGTAACCACAGTGCCTGAGATAGCCGTGCAATCCTCTGTCAGGAAGAGAAAATCTTGATTGTTCAACATAAACCAGTCATTACATTTGTGATATTTCTAATGAATTACCACATTAATCATGCTTGTGTCACAAGATCTGATAATAGTAAAACATAAAAGTAAGGTTCCAATTTTTGGGTGGTGCAAAGAAAGTAAATTGTGGAGTATTAAAACGCTCCAACAGTCATGGAAATCCCAGTAAGGAGTACGGACCACTTTCTGTATAATTGTTAGTAGCAATAATGGAGGCCAAATGCCTTGGGGATGTCTCACCAACGTATCAGAGAAAGATGAGGATTGAAAAAGAAATCAGACAAGATTTTCTGGGTAGCCACAACAGGGAGGCAGGTTGTGCTGCTTGTCAACAGACGAAAGACGACCAGACACTAGGTGCAGAAGTAACCTGCTAAGAAACAGTAAAACCCAGATGAATGCAGTGAAAAGCAACAAGCAAAGTAATGGATCAAGAAGCAAAGTGCTAGAGCAGAAACACAGGTATTGGTACAGATTCAAGATGGCAGACCTACTAAAACTCATTGACAAGCATAAGAGTCAGCACAAGCTCATCTTACAATTATGTAAATGTATATGATATTTCAATAGGGCAAACCTAGTCAAAAGCCAGAGGTGCACTGAACATGGTCTAAGACAAGCATAAAGTGGAAAGGAAGCTAGATTATGGACGATTAATCCATTGTAATGTAGTGTTCTTTAAAGCGGTGAGCCTTCAACTCTTTCTCAAATTCCGGCAGTATTGGGGCACTCCTTATGTATACAGAGTTGTCATTCCAGCTCCTGGGTGAATAGCTAGAAAAGGCGGGCTATCTTATCTTTTCTTTTTCATACTTATTAGTCTGCAGTCTGATTGAGCCGTGGCTATGGGTGTACTGAGAACCACAATAGATGATGAGCTTGTCAGAATGAAACGAGGGGGGATGGGTAATGATGCCTTTGTGAATGACACAGCTGGTTTTGTTGATGGTGCAGGACGACAAGGGGAACCAAAGGAGTTCCATCAGGATGAGGGTGAAAATTCTTCAGGCCCTAGGTAAGACATGCTGAGGCATGTAGGATGCCACTAAGGGGTACCACTGTGGAGTCTTTAAAACCATGGAGCAGGGCATTACCACCTTGAGAGTACAAGGGCTTGAACCGCAGTTCTGAAGTCACTTTCTAGAAGTAACAGTTTGACTTTCTTTTGAAGGAAGAGCTACCAGCCCTGCTTTGTTTTTTTGGCAATGTGTTCCTTGAGGGTTAGGGTATTGTCCTGGGTGATTCCATGTGACTTGGCATTCTGTAGTTTCGGATTCGAAACCATCAAGGTTCATGTCATTGAACCAGGATTGTACTGTTTCCTGTTTGTTGTTCTTGTCAAATAACAAGAATTATGTCTTGGTTGGGTTTCATGTAGGCGCTGGACATCCAGGTCTGGATGACTTGCAAGCAGTGTTTGAGACATTGGATCTGTGAAGCAGAAGAGACTTTCAGAGTTCTGTATCACTGACATATTGGAGAATCTTGTTGGAGTTATCTGTTAGTAGAGCATCAAGTAGCTCCATATGACTCCATTTGGCTGAAGATGCCAAGAGACACTATGGAGCCCTAGTGGATTGCACAGGTGAAAGGGGTCTTTTGGGACCTGGATGTGTCCATGTGAACAAACTGGTGTCAGTTGGAAAGGAAGGAGAACCAGTGAAGGACGTTGCCGGTGAATCCCAATCAAGACCCCAGGCTGCATATGAGAATGGGACGGTTGCCTGCTTGGAAAGCAGCTGAGAGGTCCAAGAATATCAGGAGGCAGGTGTCCTCTTCATCTGTGGTCAAGAGGGCATGCAAAGAGATCTGAAGTCAGAATGGTGGCTGTGCAGCAGATGGTTAGCATTAATGTCATCCTGGAGTTAAACATAGACTGCTTTTTCCATGATTATGCCGATGAATGGTAGGTGAGTGATGGGCCGGTAGTTGGTGAGGTCATCAGGGTCTAGTGTAGGCTTCTTTAGGGGTGGTAGAATCTGGGCTGTCTTTAGAGCTTCTGGGACGATGCCTTGAGTGAGGAAGGCATTGACAATGGTGAGTAAGAGAGAATACTCAGAGAGAGTTTAATGAAGGATGAGGGCAAGAGATCTTCATAAAAAGCGGCTTTGAGGGAGCCAAGTATGTCAGCTAGATCTGAGAGAGATAGAGTGCTGACCGCTGTCAACTGTCGGATTCTAAGGGAAAGGTGTAAGAAATGAAGCAGGTTTGGTATTGTCGAAGTGCTGCTGAATCTTCTCTATTTTTTCACTAAAAAAGAGGCTGATGGCATTGCACTTTTCTGTGGAGTTTGGGATAGGTGGGTTCAGAAGGGCTTTGATGCAGTGCTTGATGGTCTTGAATAATGTTCTGATTCTGTTGGTGGCTTCATTAAGGGTGTTGGTATGGTACTTTGCTTTGGCTGATATGATGAGCTGTCTGCGTGTTGCCCAGAGGGACTTCAGTTTTCAAGAGGTCCTCAGGAGTTGTGTTTTTCAAATTTCTTTCCTGTATGCGGATGGATTGTTTATTGTCAGTAAGTTTGTCAGAGTATCAGGGTGCTGAAGGCTTGCATTGGCATGTTTTCATTAGGGTGTGGATGTTCACATAGTTTTCCTGAAAAATACTGATGTTGTAAAGAAAGGTGTTGTCGTTGGATGTGGACCTGATAGGCTGACAGCTGAGCTTTGCATTAGGTTGTCTATGTAGACGGTTTTCAATTATCTGAAGGTTCTTTTCTTTTTATTGACCTTGGTTTGTTGGAAAAACACTGAGCAGGGGAATAGGGATGGCAAAGAAGTAGGTCCAGTCCAGGGGAATTAGTGGTTTGCATTGATCTGTTGGTGATGTTGAGAAAACAATGAGCTAGATATTATCATCCTCACGGAAACCTGGTTAAATCCCTCTTCCACCCCTATCCTTGACATCTTAGTTCTTCCTAGTCATGATATAATCCGTCTTGACAAATCTAAGAAGCAGGGCGGAGGACTAGCTTGTATACACCGGAACACACTCTCGGTTTCCCACACAGACACTACCACACCATCCTCCAGTGAATACCTTTGCCTCAACATTTCAAGTAACCACCTCCCGGTTTGCAAGCTCCATACATTCTACCACCCCCCGGGAGACAATCTCTCCTTCATTGAACAAATAATGGAAATCATCTTTTGCAATGACGACTCCTCAGTGTCCCAAATCTTCCTCGGTGATTTCAACCTTCACTGGTCTAACCCTCCTGACCAAGCGGTAACCTGCCTAAAATCATTCCTATTGGATCACGAGATGACCCAATTCTGTGACCGGCCAACTCATAACAAAGGAGAAATTCTCGACCTCATCATATCAAAAGGAAACACCATCACACTGGATGCCATTACCCCATGTGACTGGTCCGACCATTACATCATCTTCTTCCTTATTAACAGGGATGTGGCCCTGAGGAGGGATCAACCCAAGAAAATGAAGCAATGGAAAAGGGAACTCAGGAATATCAACACGGAAGATCTAGCAACCCACTGTAAATTTGCCTTGTCTTCCCAAGTCGACTTGACAGATGTTCATGAACTCACTGACTTCTATTACTCTACTATCTCTAATATCATGGATTGAACAGCACCAACACAACAAAAAAATGCCTCTTCCAAAATCACCAAACCTTGGTTCAACAACAATCTAAACTCGGAACGCCGCAACTTAAGGGCAGCGGAACAATCCTGGAGATCCAAATCCTCCTCGGATCATTTAAAAGTAATTAGATCGGTAAGGAGTTCCTATAATAAAAAAATCAAGAGTGCCAAGGCCGATTACTTCAGATCCCAACTTAACCAAGCCTCAAATCGCCCCAAGAAACTTTTTGAAATTGTCAAACAACAATCTCTGAAAGTACCCAACCACCCTGTCCCACGAGACGGCCCTCCTTCATGCGACGAACTGGCTGCTTTCTTTACGGAGAAAACAAAACTCATCAGTACTGACCTCGAATTTAAGAAGGCTCTTCTGCCAGCCTACGAGATGGCGTCTCCTCTGGCTCACTCTGAGTGGCTCGAGCTACTTAGTCTTAGCACCAAGAACAATGCCTCATGGGGTACTTTAACTCCCCTCAGCGTAAGATACATTTACATAACCCTTCTTAGTATCAACACTTCTAATCAATTCAGCGATCCGCTGCCACCGACGGTATTCAAAGAAATCAAGGATGCCTTCATCCCCCTGTGGACAAAGATTGTCAACGCTTCATTGTAACAAGGCACGATCTCCGAATGCCTAAAAGCAGCTCAGGTTACCCCCATTCTAAAAAAAACTAATGGAGACAGATCTGATCTCAACAACTTCCGCCCTATCTCCAACATCCCCACTTAGGCTAAGCTCCTAGAAAAATGCGTGCAATCGCAACTCTGCGCTCACTTAGAGAATTTCCAACTCCTGGATCAACATCAATCTGGTTTTTGGAGTGGTCATAGCATGGAATCGGCGCTCACTCACATTATGGATGACATGTTAAAAGATGCTGCACTAAAACGAATCTTGCCTCCTAATCCTCCTTGACCTTTCTTCTGCATTTGACACTGTTAATCACAACATCCTTTTATCCATTCTTGAGCACAGGATGGGCCTTTCCGGACTGGCACTGCAATGGTTTTCGTCCTTCCTTCACAACAGATCCCAAATAGTCAAGGTGAATCAATCTTTATCCCAGCCCTCTACAGTCTCCATGGGGGTCCCTCAAGGGTCTGCCTTATCTCCCATACTCTTTAACATATTCATGGAACCGTTAGCAAATGTACTAAATTCCACAAACATTCTTTTTCATATGTATGCGGATGACACGCAACTTTACCTGAAAATCACCTCTTCTGAAGACTTCACTTCACTCAATTCTACCCTGACGAATACTCAAAACTGGCTAACTGAGAACCACCTCCTGCTCAACACCTCCAAAACGGAATTCCTTCTCATATCTCCGCCTAATCACACCCCCAAGATAGACCTCTGTATGAAACACCTCACAGCCTTCAACTGCTCTCCTCACATTATTGATTCAGCCAAATCTCTCGGACTCACCCTGGACATGCACCTGAACATGAAGAACCATATTAGTAAGGTGTGCAAGGGTGCTAACCACCAGATGAGGATACTTAGGAATCTCAAACCATTCCTCCCACAAGATGACTTCAAGCAGGTGGTTCAAGCGCTTGTTTTGCCGAAGCTAGACTATAGCAGTGCTACGCTCTGTGGCCTCCCCAAATATACCTTGGCCCCACTAAGGGCTACCTTGAATGCCGCGGCCAGATTGATTACGGGTACAAATAGAAACGCTCACATTTCCCCATCCCTAAAATCCCTAAATTGGTTGCCATTTGAAGCAAGAATACAGCTAAAGATTGCCTGCATGACTCACAAAGCCCTCCATTTCAAAACCCCCTGTTACCTGGCGCAAAAGCTAGAACTATCTGGAGGGGGCTGACCATCAAGAAATGCAAACTCTTTCCTCTTGAAACCACAGATTTTCTGCAAAAAGAGAATGAGGCACAGAGCTTTCTCAGGCTTGGCACCGAAGATCTGGAACTCTCTCCCACCGGAAGTCCGCAGAATCTCCTCCACGGCTTCTTTCAAAAAGGAAGTAAAAATAATCTTTATGAACAAGTTCTTGCCTTAAATGGCCATGGCTCATCTGTCTCACTCACCGCCCTTGGATTACTTACTTACTATAATGGACTAACACCTGTGAAGCCCAGAGTCGTTCAGCTATACTCTTATAAGTTATGTTTGTTCTTCTCCCAGCACACTTTTGTATTAGGTAAATGTGATGTTCTTTGATAACCCCTCTGTCACTGTTCTTGCCTGCATTCTTAAATGACGTTGGTTTTTTCCTTTCTTATTTGATACCCTTAAATTGTGAAGCGCTCTGATACCCATCGGGGTCTTGTTCGCGCTATACAAATCTTTATAAATAAATAAATATAAATAAATGGTCAAAGATGTGGCCTTTGGAGTGTGTTGGTTGCATGACATCCTGTACTACGCTGAGTGTATCGATTAGGCTTTTTTAGGTCTCGCCTGAGACAGCATATGCGATGTCACTTAAAAGGCATTTTCTTTTCTTTTACCATACAAGGGGCTTACAGCCTGTCTACTGCTTACCATTGGTGGGCCTCATCGTCACTCTCATTTGCTTGCTTCTCTTTGGTCAGCGCGTGCCAGCTTCACACCTCTTCTTCTTTTTGACCCTTCCCTGGAGCATGGCCCAAGTACTTATGTCACTCCACTGCTCGTTTTTTTAGAGCTACTTTTTAGGCATGTCTGAGACAACAAAATTTCTCGCAAGAGACAGAGCATGCGCTAACTAAAAGGGGGTTGGAGCACGCCCATTGCTTACTATTCATTGATTTCATTGTCATTTCTATTTGCTGCCTCCTGATTGGTCAATCCGTGCCAGTTTCATTTTCTCTTTTTTTCCCTCCCTTCTGTGCAGCATGGACCAAGTACTGTTTGGATCTTTTTAATTAGTGTCCGTCTGCCGTTCAAGCTAGGATCGAGGTACTTTTTTTCTTCTTTCCATCGTTGTTGGTTTTCTCTGTGCACCTTCTGCGTCACTGCTTGTCTCCGCTTGCCCCTTGTTGCTTGTCTGTATTTGGTGCTTCCCCCTTCCGCAAACGTTTGAAGAAATTTTACACTCTCCTTCCTCTGCCCACAGCCCAATGTGATTACAAGCCAATCTTCCATTCATTGCTTCCTGGTGTCATCAAGTACCTGAGAGGGGGTTAATCTCAAAACAGCCAAGCTTTGCGAAAGGGAAGTTTGTGCTCCAGGAGGCACAATTCCAGATGTGCTCGAAGAGTAATGTTTCTAAATAATTTAAGCAAAGAAATTGTACAATCTCATCAAGGCTCCAGATTGTAAAGGGGTCTGCTAGTGCCACCTATGGCTAGAACTCTCCTCTCTTAGCAGAACACTTCTTGAAAGATTCTCTCCTTCCCTTGCACCCTTGGTCCTGAATCCCTTTGACCCCTATACACTTCTGCATGAACCTACTAGCTTTCTCTCCAAAGAGCTTCACTATTCAGGGTAGTACGTACCAATAGGATGGGCACAATACCTGTAGAAGTCGGGTTCATAGGTGGAAAAAGCCCTGATCTTTGTCTCTTTTAAGGATCAGAGAGAGAGATTTAAAATACCTATTATAGGAAGGTAGGATCCTTCTAGTATGGTTACCCCCACTTTTTGCCTGGTGTCAGTGTGTTTTTGACCTAAACTGCTGGGATCATGCTGATCAGGACTCCAGCTACTGTGCTTTCTCCCCATACATTGACCATGGTAAGTACTTTAGTACCTCCACAATTGGCTACTAGTTTAACCTTGTAAGTCCCTAGTATATGGTACTAAGGTACCCAGGGCATAGGTACACCAGGGGTCTCCTAAAGGCTGCAGCATGTATTGTGCCACCCATGGGAGTCCACTTAAACTGTGACTACAGGCCTGCCAGTGCAGCCTGTGTGAGTTGGTGCTTGCACCTCTCACGACAGATAAAAGTTTCCTTATCTCTGAGGTCACTGCACTTAAAACCTGTAAGTCACCCCTAGGGCAGGCTCTTCAGTCCTAAGGGCAGGGTGCTTGGTTATAAGTGTGAGGGTGCCCCTGCATGAGGACACCCCTACAAAGCCCAGGGTCGATTCTCCAGGCTTTGTAAGTGCGGCCAGCCATTTTCATACATACAGTTGACATCAGTCATTACGAGATATCTAACTATATAGTGGCTGTACCGAACCCTGTAATGTTTGGTATCAAACATGTTGGAATCATAGCCCAACACCGACTCCAGTGTTGGAAGTATGACCCCATGTACTGGGGGGCTCCCTTGGGTACGCCCCTGTACTCATGGTACCAGCCTTTCAGGATCTGCCAGCAAGCTAGTGCTGCTGCCGACCACAGACACAATTCTGCCCTCCTGCTGCTGAGCTGAGCTCGAGCAGGGTAAGGTAGAACAATAGGTTTCCAGTCACAGGGAGGGGTGACCACTTCCCAGACAGAACTTAGTGTATTGGGCTGGGGTGGGGGCGCTTGCTAGCGCCACCAGACTGCTTTGAAGGACACATTTGGTGCCCTCCTTGCATGCTCCAGTTTTGGCCAGTACACGGTGCCCTTGGCTCCAGCTCTGGCGTGAAACTGGGCAAAGGACATAGGAGTATCCTCCCCTCTGTCTAGCCACTCCTCTAGGAGGGACCCCCTGAGTTATTACAGCCCTTCCCTTAGGGTACTTAAGGGCTTACCTGTGGGTGGTCCTTGGATTCATCGTGAGACAAGACTCAAGCCTGAAACTACTTCGCTCTTTGACCGTCTGGACACCTGGACTTCGTTGGACTTTGACTGCAACCGAGACTGCACCAAGGAAGACTCCTGGTGCTCAGGTCTCGCTGTTCTTCAAGTCTTCTTCGTCGTCTGTGTCTGTGCCTCTTCGAGGTTCTACAACTGACCTGTGGGCATCAAGGACACCAGAAATAACCTTCCTTGGAGTGAAGGAGCCACTCCCCTGTATCTGGAGGCACCGCAACGAAGCTGACCGGTCTGCTGCTCCTGTTGTCCTACGAACTTCCCGAGGCTCAGCAACACAGGAAGTGGTTCTGCAACTCCCTTAAGGCCTGACCTGTCCTCTCTGCAATTTTGAGGCCAGTATCTCTCGTCGGAAACGCTGGGACCGAACCCTTGTGCACTGCGTCGACTTGCCGTTGCCAAGGCTTGTTGGGTCTGCACTCCAGAGATCTTCAGGTTACAAGAAGCTCCAACCTCCAGCATCTCTTCCCTCCAAGATCAGCATCCTCACCGCATCCTCTGCACCATGGGCCTCTATCTTGGTGAGCTGATCGAGGTCCTCTTGCGGCTCCTATGCCTCGGCCTGTGGGTCCTCCTGAAGGTCTTCTGAAGGTCTTCTACTGCTTCAGTGGGCTAACCTGCTTGCTCAGGGCCTGCTCTGACTCTCCTGCTGTTGGTGAGTGCCTTAGACCTTGCTGGTCCCAACGTTGCTCCTTCTTCGTCTTTCATACCAGTTGCAGCTACCAATGCTTGTTGGTGCTCCCACTGGACACCGACCACCTAGTCTCCGACATCTGATGTGGGACAGCTGTGTACTGCTCCTGGTCTTCCTCGGCATCGCCTGGACCTCACAGCTGCAGCGACAAGGTCACCGTTGACTCTCCTGAACCTCCTGACATTGGTGGGTATTGTGTCTTCCTGCCTCCTGGTCACGTCCGAATGGCATAGACTCTGTCCCCTTTGCTTGCAGGTTCTTCACTTCCAGAATCCACCCTTGGATTTCACCAGACTCCATCTCGAACTTCTCCAGAGGCACTTTCTTCTAAGTCTTCCATTGTCGTCTTCGGAGGTTTACGAAGTCTTTTCATCCCTATGCACCTGGCTTTTCTGGTGTAGAGAGCCTGGTTCCCGGGGCATCCACGGGTGGAGTGGCTCTCCAACCTTCGGTCCTCCAAGGGAATTCTTCAGGGTCCTCTGGGAAGGGTCCTTCTTCTACAAAGCTGCAACCGCGACTTCTCCATTGACTGCTATTGGGCACGTGGCTGTGTTCCCACTCTGCATACAGCCTCCGTGGGGTTCCTGGGTACTTACTTTGGGTGGTTCCATTGTGTCCCCGGCTCCTCTGGGTCTTCTGGTCCAAATCCCGTCCTCCTTTGCAGTTCGCATTCCACGTCCTTAATATATGGTTTGGTATCCCCCTGGCGACCACTGTATTTTGTGCTACTTACCTGATTACATTTGAAGTATTTTAGTGTATTGTGTAGATATCTCCAAATAGGAGATATACCAATGTGGTAGTGAGTGTTGTGTAATAAATAGAAGTAGTTTTAAATAAACACTGTGTGGTTCTTTTTCATTTAACTCACACTATTGATTAAGCTGGTAAAACAAGCTGCTTAACGCTCCTTCAAGATAAGCCTGATCGCTGCTCTCCACAGCTCACACTTTGAGAGCTTTCTATGGTTATCAAAGACCACTAAAATCACCATAAGGGCTGCCTGGATTAGTGCAAGGTGCATCACTTAAATAAGTGTGCACCATATACTAAGCCAGCCTCCTACACCTATGAAATGCTGAAAATGGAAACAAGCATTGGTAAAGTCAATAGGTCTCGCGTACGAGAGCCATTGGCTTTGTCAATGTCTCTTAGCCATGATGTACAGCAGCGTTGCTGAAAGTAGAAAAATGTGCTCAGATGTGTTATAGTGCTTTTTTTCTCTAGCTTTAAACCATCCTGCACAGTAGCCACGTTGCTGTACAACATGGGTAAAAGACATTGGCAAATCCAACAGCTTTCGTAGGTGAGACCTATCGGCTTTGCCAATGCTTGTTTTGAGCTTGTGCTGCCTGGGAGATTGACATCACCAAACAGGGTGATGTGAACTTGCCAGATGGACGAGGTGATGAGGAGATCTGAAAATTCATCAATGACTTACATAGCGAGGCATATTAAAATTAGAGCATACTTCGCAACTCCAGAGGCTGCACCAGCCGCACCAATAAGAAGCCCATGATAGCCGCCAGGCCAAGCAACAAGTGCAACCACTGGGCAGAAGTTTGGTGGTCATGAAGAAATACATTAATGTTGCAATGGATGTGAGTGCCACAGCTAAGCCTTTCCTGATGAGAAATGGCATAGGACCATGTTTAACAGGTCATAGTTCATTGTACCAGCATTTATTATCAACTCCAATAATCCGGACCTCCATCTTGCCCAATTCATCTTCACAAAAAACTTGCCGCCGTCTAGTTATGAAGTCCAGTTAGGCACTCTCCCATGCAGCCAATGAAGTTAAAAACCCTACACTGGTTACCAATAAGGAAAAGAACATGTTTCAAGCTATTTGTCTTACACACAAAACTCTACATGGAAACGGGCCACAGTACTTATTGAGTAAACTTAATTGGTATGCACCAATAAGGAATCTCCGGTCAGGAGGAAAATATCTATTGATCCCCCTTAGGGCCAGACCCATCAGAAATGGCGGAAGATCTTTTTCCTACTTAGCCCCCCAGCTGTGGAACCAGCTCCCTACACACCTCCGGGCCATTACCAACCACAGAGTATTTAAAAAAGGGCTAAAAACCTGGATGTTCAACGCACCTGTAACTCCGTGGTAAACATCTCCTACCGCTTTTGTCACAGCCCCATGAGACCCTGACAGAGTGATATGTCCACATTCTATTATAGCCAATAATAATACTAATAATATTTAGTAATAATAATAAGACGGTTCACTGCATCTCAGAAGAAGCAAAAAACCTTGAAACCAAAAGTGTGAACCACTGCATGTAAACTGAAAACAATGTGAAAAATATGGCAGACTGCTGTGAAACTAAAGTTACAGGCTGCACAGTAGAGAGATAAGCTGGGAACAAAATCATCTGGGTATGGTACTCAAACACAACCTAAACCAACCACTAGAATGACCTGCAAGGCCAACAGCAGAGAAACAGTTGGCCAAAGTCCAGTGGTCAAACATATTAAATGTGGTGCACAGGTCTAGTAACAGTAGCCTGCTTGGAGACACTGATTTTAGATGTAATGCAGTTTGTCGACGGTGGACAATAAGTCCAACTATGTACTGTGCATAGATCAGAAGAATGAATGAAGAAATATTTTACCTCCCTGTAACATCGTCGAAGTGGGAGTCCAACGGCACTGAAAATAAAGCAGTATGAAAATTTCCATAGGCTATCATGGTATTGGGCCATGAATTTAATAGCCTAAGTACCTCCTTTTTAAAATAAAGGACCAAACTTTAGATACAACCAATCAGTAGTTAGCACCCTCTAGAACCTTCGAGGCTGAATCCCTCAGATTTTCCAGCAAAAGTGTGGATAGGTAATACCGAAGTATAAGGGGAGCCTCTCAGGGGAGGAGGGTGGGTTGCATGTGAATCTATGAAAGATACGAATACTGGATAACTGCAGTTACAGGTAAGTAACTTATTTCTTATCCAGTATTGGGGTATCTTTCATAGATTCACATGCTTGAATCAGAATAGCAAGCATTATTATAACAACTGTAAGTACCGTTAGCGGATAGTGGGTAATATTAATATTACATGAAAATATCAATACAAACACATATTTCTTATAAATATACTTTTGCATAGACATATGTATGTAAAAAGTATAGAGACGCAGAATAAACATTCCTATGAACAGTACTGAATAAGAAACGTTTTCAATAGTCAATCTGTAAGATCACATTTGAAACACGGGTCATTTTTAAACATAAATATACACCTCTATTGAAAGAGACTCACCTTATTGGAATAAATGGCGTGTTCAAACTAAGGTCTCTGTAGGATTAGATTTATCATGTTTTTATATCTTTAACAGTATCATGAACTTTAAATAAATTACTTTTGTATTTTTCTAAACACTAGTGTCACGATTTTCTATTCTGACATGTTCTGAGATTCTCACTGTTTTGGAAGTTGCCCTAGATTATTTACAAAATGTATTTCCCCGTCTAGGTGAACTTCACATTAGTACCAGGGGGCCCCTTTTCTTTGCAGTAACACCACCTGTCCTACGGCTGCGTCACTATGCTGCTTTGATTCCAGGCAGTAATGCTGCGTGAATGTGTGGATGCTTTTCCATGTTGCAGCTCTGCAGATTTTCTGCAGTGGAATGCCTGCGAACATAGCAGCCGAAGTGCAGACCGCACTTGTGGAATGCGCACTAACCTTCCTTGCCAAAGATTTGCCTGCTTTCTCATGGCAAAATTGTATTGCAGCTGCGATCCATCTGGCAATGGTCACCTTAGTAACTGCAGTGCCTCGACGACCTTGCCTATAAGCTATGACAAGTTGGTCAGTCTTGTGGATATTCTTAGTCCTTTGCAGGCAGAATTTAAGACACCGCTTAATGTCTAAAGTATGTAGAGTCTTTTCTGCTGGCGTGGCTGGTTTGGGAAAGAAAGTTCTGAGAATAATAGGTTCGTTTAGGTGGAATTGTGAGGGAACCTTAGGGATGAATTTAGGATTTGTTCTGAGGACCACAAAGTCCTTTATGAAACGTGGAAAAGGTTGCTTGATAGTAAAAGCCTGTATTTCACTGTCTCTCCTAGTGGATGTTAGAGCGAGGAGAAGAGCAACCTTCCACGTTAGAAATTTGATGTCCGCCCTATGGATGGGCTCAAAAGGTTGCTTCATCAGATGTGATAGAACTACATTGAGATGCCACTCCAGAAGAGGAGCTCTCACCGGAGGAAAGGTTCGGAAGAGCCCTTTCATGAAGTGCTTTACAATTCTGGTGGAACAAAGAGAGGAAGTTATAGGTGAGCGTCTGTATCAAGATATGACAGAGAGACAGACCTTTAACGACGAGTAGACCAGGCCTGATTTAGCCAAGGAGAGAAGATATGGTCGGATTTGCTCTGGAGCAGCGAGGTATGGATGCAAATTGTTTTGGTGGCCTCCATTTTAATCTATATGTCTTATTAGTGCACTCTGCTCGAGACCTGGCGAGAATATCTTTACATTCCTGTGTAATGTTCAGGTCCCGAAACTCACTGAATTCAGGAGCCACGCATGCAATTGAAGAGATGTTGGCTCCGGGTGACATAGCTGGCCCTCGTTCATGGTTAGCTGAGTTGGTGTCGGTAGAAGGCGGATGGACTTGGCTTCTGAGAGGAGGAGAAGCTCCGAAAAACGGTGCTGGCTGGGCCATCTGGGGGCGATCAGTAGTAGGTGACATCGCTCCGCTTTCATTTTGGTGAGTACTTTGGGAATCAACGGGATGGGGTTAAGGCGTATGCATATATCCTGAACCATCGCATTGAAAGGGCATTCCCCCGTGATCCCGGAATCTGCTGGCATAGGACCGGCATTTGGTATTGTTGTTAGTTGAAAACAGGTCCAAAGCCGGTTTCCCCTATCGTGAGATGACCTTGTCCAGTTGACCCTGGTTTTGCTCCCACTTGTGGCAACTGTCCTTTGTCCTGCTGAGGGCATCTGCTAGAGTTTCAAAGCCCTGGGACATGCTCGCTTTCAGGGATATTCCATGCTCTGTTAACCAATTCCAAAGCTCTTGAGCCTCCTGAGATAGAGTTTTGGTTCCTCCCTGCTTGTTGATGTAGAACATGCTTGTGGTGATGTCCGTACGGACCAGCACCAATGATCCAGCTATCCGAGGAAAGCCTACAGGGAGAGGAATATGGCCTTGAGTTCTAAGCTGTTGATGTGCATTAGTCGTTGGGATGGGCACCATTTCCCTTGAATCTGGAGGTCTTGTAAATGACCTCCCCAAGCCTCCATAGAGGCATCTGTGGTGATGATAAAGTTAGGAACCAAAGGTACAAAAGAGAGGCCTTGTAAAAGATGTGACCTTAGGCTCTACCATTTGAACGCCTCCCTCATGCATGGAGTGATAGAGAGCAAGTCTTTGAAGGATCCTGTTGCTTGAATCCATTGCATTTGAAGCTCCTCTTGCAGTGGCCTCATGTGAAGACGAGCTAGAGGAACTAAGTCAATCGCGGAAGAAAGCATACCTAGGAGTGGCTTGTATATCCTCACTGAAGCCTACTGCTTTTTTGTTAAGTTGCGTGCCAAACTTGCCAACCGTTCCTGCCTATCTCGAGAGAGAGCAAGGCTTTCCTCTGAACTGTGTCTAGCTCAGCTCCAAGGAACATCATTGTTTGACTGGGAATGACTGACTACTTCCATTGGGTTATGGTAAGGCCTAGTTTGTGGAAAAGTGTTATGCAGGCTTCCGTAGCTTTGGCGGCTTGTAGAGATGTCGGAGCTTTTAGTAGCCAGTCGTCTAAGTATGGTAATACTTGATGACCTTGGTTCCGTAAAGCGGCTGCGACTGGGGCCAGACACTTGGTGAATATCCACGGAGAAGATTTCCGGCCAAAGGGAAGGACCCTGAATTGATAATGGGTACCAGCAACTGTGAATCTGAGTTACTTCTGGTGTTTGGGGTGTATAGGGATATGGAAATAGGCATCTTTCAGATCCAGTGATGTCATGTAATCTCCACTGTTGAGGCGCTGAAGGATATTTGAGAGCGTAATTATCCTGAAGGTTTGGTTCTGGGGGAATTTGTTGAGGTGTCTGAGATCTAAAATGGGTCTCCACTCCCCTGACTTCTTGCGTATCAGGAAAAAACAGGAGTAAAAACATTTTCCTCTTTGCGCCACAGGAACTTCTTCCATTTCTCCCATTATGAGCGTAATCTTTGCTTCCTGCTTTAATAAGTGAAGACGAGGGAGGGTGTGATCCCCTGGGCGGAGTGTTTGGTGGGCGATGTAAAAACTCTAGAGTATGACCATAGGTTATTAAATCCAGAACCCATCTGTCCGTTGTGATGTTCCGCAACTGATGGAACTGACTCCTCCCCCCTGCTCCACGCACTTCCGGCAAAGGGCGATCAGCTGACACAGCCACAGTATTTAGGTGGCATGTGTGAGCGGATGCGCAGCGGGCGCACCAAAGGCAAGCCCGTCTGCGCCCGTCCGCGCCTGGACCGGGCCCAGGGCCAGTCCCCCTGTCAGTTTCGACCTAGATTTCAATACTACCATATCTTACACCAGGAAGGAACTCCTAGCATTAAACAATCAAAGGACAAATGATCACTGCAGTAAAAACCTATTTCCTGCTCAAGGGACGGAGTTCCCTTGTATCTCCTGTGACTTTACGCCATATGACATTGCTGCCCCCTCCATATCGGCTCTCAGCCAGACATCAGCAAGCATAACAGAGAGCCAGGGAATACAGTGCATTTTAATAAATGCCCGCTCTCTAATCAAACATGCCTATGAAATGGCAGAGCTGATCGATTCACATAACCCTGACATTGTATTTATTACAGAAACTTGGGCCACAAACTCCTCCGCTCCAGACCTCATTATAGCCACACCCCCTGGCTACTTACTTCACAGGCAAGATCGTCCCTTGGAAAGAGGGGGGGGGCTTAGCAGTCATCTACCGTGATAAATTTAGAGGAAATTTCACAACTATTCCGTCTAATGACTGTGAAGCTCTGTCCTTTAAACTCAGGCTTACAAATAATTACACCTTTCGAGGCTTCTTAATCTACCGTCCCCCTGGCTCTAAAGCCAATTTCCTAAATTCAATTAGTTCTCTTCTTGAAGCAGACATCTGTAATCCCGACCTCACGGTCCTCGGGGATTTCAACTTTCACCTAGAACAAATAGGAGACAAAGACACAGCATCACTAATTGAAGCTATGGGTGCCTGTGATCTCAAACTCCTCAGCTCGGATCCTACTCATATTGGGGGCCATACCTTGGATGCGCTGTGTTCTAACAATAAAGATATCTCCAATCGTGAAGTCTTCCCTCTGATTTGGTCTGATCACTCGGCCGTTTTCTTTAAAATCAATTGCCCCGCTTCCCATTTAGCCCCCAAAAAGAGACTTAAATCTTCCCAGCACAGATCTTGGGCAAAAATTGACCAAGCTCAACTTGAGCAACTTCTTGTTAGTTCCAGTCCCTCTATGGATGACAACCCCGAACTTGCTACCGAGACGTACTCCTCCTGGCTCAATTCTGCCTTCTCCAAACTTGCCCCAGTGAATAGAGGTGGCCCTAGCAGAAATCGACCATCTGCCCCATGGTTCACAGAGGCTCTCAGAATAGAAAAACAAGGTTGTAGACGTCAAGAGAGAAAATGGAGAGCCAAATATGATATACTCGAGAGAGAAATTTACAAACACTCTTTAACTAAATACAAAGCTCTGTTAATCACAGAAAAAACTGCGTACTTTTCCTCGCAAATTGAGTACTCCAAAAACTCAGCTAGAGAACTCTATCAAGTTATTAATAAGTTAACCAAACAACCTGAACAAAAAAAAGACTGGGTTAATCAGTCCTTTTGCTATGTCATTGCTTTACACCTCAGGGACAAAATTTGCTCAATTTTTTACTCATTTACTCCCCACGATAACTCCTTGTTAGGCACCTGTCAAGACAAATCGGATTTCGTTTCCGACACGGATTTGTCTAGCAAATGCTTTGAGTGTTTTTCACCTGTATCCTCGGCACTTATAAAAGACCTTATCTTAACCACCAAGTCAGGCTGTCCAGAAGACCCATGTCCACCTTCCATTATAAAGCTAGCCCCTGACATCATTGCTACCCAGCTCTCAGCCATATTTAATAATATGTTTAGAACTGGTTTGTTTCCTTTGCAATGGAAACGAGCCTCCATCCTGCCTCTACTAAAAAGAGCCAACTTAGATCCTGAGGACCCAGCCAATTACCGACCCATTTCCAGGCTCCCTTTTCCAGCGAAAATTGTAAAGAAGGTAATGAACATGCAACTGAATCAGTTCATCAAGGATTCCAACTGTTTGGATCCCACCCAGTTTGGATTCAGATCCGAACATAGTACAGAGACCGCTCTGATTAAGGCAACCGATGAGCTCAAATTCATTTTAGACAGTGGGGGATCAGCAGCCCTCATCCTGCTCGACTTATCTGTGGCGTTTGACACGGTGGATCACTCCACCTTGATACACCGTCTGGAAGCAAAGGGCATAAAAAATCTTGCCCTGAAATTACTTTCATCCTTCCTGTCAAACAGGGAAAATACTATCAATTTAGATGCCTTCTCTTCAAGCCCATTTTACCTGCCATGCGGGGTCCCTCAGGGATCCACGCTCAGCTCGACTCTTTTTAACTTATACGTCACAGACCTAGCCCCCCTGGTCGAATCCTTCGGTTTTTCCCTTACCTCATATGCGGACGATACGCAAATTGTATTATCAGCCTCACAGGATGCCAACGACTCCCGTATACATGACTGCATAAAAGGCATCAATGGTTGGATGAACAGACACCATCTTAAGTTTAATGCTGGAAAGACTGAGGTGATTTTACTCGGCAACAACCTTAACCTTTGGTCTACCCAGTGTTGGCCTAGGGAGATGGGCCCCCTTCCTGCACCCACCAGGAAAGCCAAGAGTTTGGGTGTCATGATTGATGACCACTTACTTTTGGGAAACCAAATTAACGCAGTAGTGTCCTCTTCATACAACATCCTAAGAATTCTTAAAAAAATCTTAATATTTCTGCCTTTGTCAGTCAAGAAGTCAGTCAGTTCCACTCTTGTTTTATCTCAAATTGATTATTGTAACGGCCTCTATATCAGCCTTCAAGCTCAACATCTAAATAGGCTGCAGGTCCTTCAGAATTCGGCAGCCAGGCTCCTTTTGGGTGTACCTGGGCATTTTTCGATTTCCGCTGCTCTGAAGGATCTCCATTGGTTGAGAGTCAAAAACAGGATCAAATTTAAAGCCCTTTGCTTGACCTATAAGGCTCTCCATAATTCAGGACCCTGGTTTCTTAAAAAAGCCCTATCATGGTATACCCCCCTCAAGAAATTTAAGATCAGCAGGCTCTTTCAGAGCAAACTATCAGGTTCAAAAAATCTAAATGGGGTGGCAGCAGCTTCGTGGTAAGAGTCGCGATAGCCTGGAATCTCCTCCCACTCTATCTCAGATCAGCTCCCTCTCTGTCTCAATTTAGGAGACTGCTGAAAACCTGGCTTTTTAATCAATGATTTCACCTCCACCCCTCTCGCCGCTTCTGCTTCAGCGCCAAGACACCCTCGGGTATTCGCTGCCCTTAATAAATAATTGTAACATAACGTAACATGTGATCGGAGATTTTCGCACCAACTTGGGCGGGGGTGGGTGGGTAGTAGCTGACACCTGACTGCGGTCAATGTTTGCGAACTGAGTCGCTGCCCAGGGATGGTGGCTTCCTGCGAGAGACCTGCCTGGAGAAACCAGCTGTAGTTGGTTGTCTAGATGTTGGCTGCTGGTAGCCTTGTCAATATTGCGGTTGGTAGGTCTGCTACTGCTGGGTGCGTTGGTAAGCACCTCTATAACTGGAAAAAACCCTTCCACGCGCTCCTTGAAAGGGCACCTCATGATATTGCTGGGTCTCCAGCGACTTGGCCGTATCTGTTTTAATGACCAACAAGGCGTCATTAATATGTTTCCCGAACAAAGTGTCGCCATCGTATGCCATGTCCAGGATTTTAGATTGTACCTCAGGTCGAAATGAGGTTGCTATAAGCCATCCCTGGCGCCTTAAAACCGCTGCACTGGCTAGTTGTCTAAAGCCTGTGGTGGCTATGTCCATGGCGCAGGGAATAACTTCAGCAGCTGAATGTTGGCCTTCTGTTAGTATCTTTTTAGCTTCCTGCCTTTTATCCTCTGGGATGAGATCCAACATGGCCCCAATATCGGACATCTGTAGATCATAACGGCCTAGAATGGCCAAAGTGTTAGCAGCTCTCACAGTTAGCGCCGACATGGAGGAAAAGCACTTTCCGATTCTATCAAAGCAGCGCCCTTCCTTATCTGGTGGGGATGTGGAAGGGGTTGAAGGATTTTTTGACCTCCTCTGTGCAGCTTGAGAAATTACAGAGTCTGGTTTGGGGTGTTCCGTTAGGCATGCAGGGGAATCCTCTGGTGCTCTATAGTTTTTGTCTATCCGAGGTAAGACAGGCATCACTGTGGCTGGCGATTTCATAGCTTTAAGAGCCTCTTGCCAGATATGGTCAATAATAAGGATGGAACGTACTGACTTTATTGTGTGTTCTTTAAAGTCATAGAGGAAGCAATCCGATTGCTTCACTATGATAGGCAGAAGAAATCTGGAAGCAGCTTTAGCCATTAAGTTCTGAAAACCTCCTATATTCGGAGGAGGAGAGTCGGAATGATGATGTGGAGGTGCAATGGTGTGGGTATAATATAATTGTCCCATTCAGCCGTAGGTGGTGAAAGGTCCTGAATTTCGCCCTCTTCCGCATCATCCTCAGAAGAGGATGGATAATCCCTAGGAGCTGGTGTGATAGGACAAGGCGTCAACCTAGGAGTGGTAGGAGGAGGCAATATTGGCGTAGAAGGTTCCATAGGTGGTGGTGGTGGTGTGGCAGTATGTTCCTCTTGGGGTTGAGGAAAGCGTTTCCTGTAATCTGTCAACATAGCTTGCAAGTCCTGAATCAAAGAGGGTGGCAGTTGCAGAGATTCTTGTGTAGGAGGGTCTACATAATACCTAGGCTTTCCTGTTTTCAGTTTCTATTTTTGGTAAATTCTGGTGGGGTTTTTTCCAGTGTTTTCAAGTGATTTCAATACCTTAAAAAAACAGTGGTTATCAGTCGTTACACATTTTCGCGCCATTAAAAACAACAGAAACAGTGTTTTTCCGGTGTTTATGGACTTTTATGCTTTTATTATTGCTTGTTTTCTGCACTGATAGTACATGGTATACAGACAGTGTACGTACAGTGTATATGAGGTCCAAATAAATTTTTACAAATCAAACTTATCATAGTACACCATACAATACTTCTTCAGTGAGTCTTTGGTCATGCACGCTCGCTCTTTTCCTTCCCATGTAAAATTTTATCCGTTAGAAAGCCCTCTTCAACATTGGCACTTGAAACAGGCAACGCTAAAATTGCCAGTACACAATTTGCTAACTCTGGCCACTGACATAGCTTTCCATGCACCTGAAGATTGTGATTCTCTGAGACAGGGTCTGCAACATGTGCGTTGAACTGGGCGCATTTGCCCTCAGAGTTATTGAAGTGGTCAAAAATGAGGCAGCACTTTTGAAACTCTGGAGAAAATTTCCCTTTACGGAAGGGATCTATAACTTGTGCAGATTACCACACTGAGGCTTCATTGACTTCAAATGCCATGGTTGGTGAAGGACTAGTTCTCATACATTGTAAAATAAAAGTTCCTGAATTGCTCCTCAACATTTCTTTGCTTACCAAGTGTGAAGCACTCTAACATGGAACATGTTGCAGAGCCAAAGTCACTAAAAGTGTCGCCCAGCCTACTCTCAAGGAGATGTTTCGTATCTACACCAATTATGCTGAACACTAGGTGGACAAGGGTGTTTTCAGACTCTACTTTTTTCATTATGTCCACTACAGCAGTCATGTTTTCCTGTAAAAATCTAAAAATGCAGTAGAGTGTACTTTTTTTCAAATCACTACCAATATGTGACCAAAGATCCTCACATTTCTTGCCTTTGGCATCATCACTCGGCAAAAGTTCTGTAAACGGTTGCCACCTGGATAATATAGGATTCATGGCCTCTAGGACTGAGAACCACCAGCTAAGTGACACAGTTGGGATGACTCTTTCTTTGATGCCACACAATGCACAAAATGAGAAATATTTGTGTTTTAGTTTCCGTGCATAACAAAACAGTGCACCAGAATGGACTAAAAAGTCAATAGCATTGTTCATTAATTCTGAAGATTGTAAAGATGCTTTCAGCATACCATCTAACAAGTGGCAAGGATCTCTTACAGGGAAGCACTTCAGCTCAGGTATCGATTTTGACAGGTGATAACACAACTTTTTCATATACGTAGCTGAATCACTGTAAATACAAACAATATCACTCCAATCTTTGTTGAACTTGGTAAGAACTTTTTAAAGCAGCATTCCAAGTGACACTGTGTTCCATGTTTTCCAAAAGTCTGGTGTCATGTTTTCACCAGTATCCCAGATGCTTTGTGACTGCACTCTTTTCACATATACCTGTCACTATACCTTGCATTGAATGTTTAAAGCCTGGGGCATTTGGCACTACTACTATCAATACTGACTCACTGGAAAAGGGGGCTGATGTATCAAGGTCTTTTACCCATTCTCTGTGGGTAAATGTGATGGTACATATTGGGAAAGATTCTTACGAAACCTACATTTTTCCTATCAGTGAAAGACTCAAACGTAGCCAAAAAATCAAATATGATTTTGATATTTCCTGATTCTATACAGTTTATAATATAAATAAACAACACCTAAAACATGCTTCTAACCCCTGTATCTTTAGACCAAAGACCACATACCTGAAAAAGGAAGAAGAAACAATATTTTAGTGACATCCCTAAACAACAAAACTCAAGCAGAATAATGTTAGCCCAGTCTTCCTTACTGCTACCTTATAAAACAAAGTTACATTGTATTGGCCCCTTTAGGAAGAAATAAAAATGACTCTTTCATTCTCCTTTTCCTATCTTTGAATGGCATTCAGTTTGTGGTTATGCAGGTGTTTTTTCAGTGTTTATATGTTTACACTGGTGAGGGCTATTTCCCTTCCGGTGGGGTTTTATCAGTTATTATTGGTTTAAACCTAAAACCGGACAGCCTAATAATACCTTTACTGGAGGTATTGTTTAGGAGGATCCGGGTAGTAATGCTGGTAATATTGTTCCTCATCATAGTAGTCTTCATCCTCCTCCTGGCATTTTACGTTCAGCTTTGAGGGACTATGAGCTGTTCCAAACGGACCGCCGTCGTCTGTTTCTTCTGTGCCCAGCAAGTGACGAGGGAGCAAGGGTGAAACTTTGCTTGGTGACGTGAGCTCAGGCCGTAGAGATGCCTTGCTCAATTTGGAATCATGCTGTGGTGGCGTCTACGGTACTGTCATCGGTACTATTTCTTTAGAAGCCTTAGTCGATGATTTTGACAATTTCTTCATCGACGGTGGTGTCATCGTAGACAAGGCATTCATCAATGGTATCGATGTTGTGGACGAAATAGGAGCACCAATGACTGCCGTGGATGACGTTGGCGCCGTCGACAGTCTCAACGACGAGAGGGTTGTCGGTGATGTTCGCGGCGTCGACGGTGATACCGATGCCGAGAGGGATTTCTGAGAGGATTTATGCCTTGACAAGCCTGAAGAAGAGGCAGACTCCTGCTTTCTCTTAGAAGTCGCGGAATGCGATGGCAAGGCAGGCTCTGAGGAGATTTTGTATGTTTCTCCTTTTTAAGAGCTTCTTTAGTATGATGGGAGATTTTCTGATGTTTTTTTGCCCTCCTCAGACTTACCCTCAGGCGACCTGGGTCTCTTGTGAGACTTGGAAGAGTTGTCACTCTCTT
Source organism: Calotriton arnoldi (assembly GCA_963921515.1). Lineage (NCBI taxonomy): Eukaryota > Metazoa > Chordata > Amphibia > Caudata > Salamandridae > Calotriton > Calotriton arnoldi. Next base: position 2,591,555 of record CAWUFW010001745.1, read on the forward strand.
CATCAGAAGATATTCTCTGCTTCTTCTTAAGCCACAAAAGTAGCCGGCCTTCCCTGTCCCTCAAGGTCTTGGATTAGAAAGTGCAGCAGATTTTGCACTGTTTCACCTCATGCTTCGGATAGAGAGAGTATATGCAGTGGGTCATCAATATGAACCCTCTTTTTCCCACAGTACTTGCAGGGACAAAATAGGCATTTCTTGTCAGACATAGTAGATTTCCAGTTGAAAAACTAAGTATGTAGAAAAACTGAGCAGAGCTCAGGGAGACTCTCTTCACACATGACGTGCAGTGAAAGTCTGAGGGATTCAGCCTCTCTTGGGTAGGTTCTAGAGGGTGCTAACTATTGATTGGTTGTATCTAAAGTTTGGTTCTTTTTTAAAAAGGAGGTAGATAGGCTATTACATTCATGGCCTAATACCATGATAGCCTATGGAAATGTTCATACTGCTTTATTTTTAGTACCGTGGGACTCCCACTTCGACGACGGGTAATAATTCAAGCATGTGAATCTATGAAATATACCCCAATAATGGATAAGGATGGCATTTAGATTACTCACACTACCATTAATTAAGTCTCTTTTCGCATTGTTTTTATTAAAACTCTATCAAAAAAGGAGCACTGTAAACCTATTCCAAAGCTGCTGAGGGAGGCATTTGAGTGGTAGTGGAAATGACTTCCAGAAAGTTGGATTCCGTGTAGAGAACGCTGGCTCCTCTAGATCAGAGTGTTATTGAAGGGGCAAATTGCGCCTTTTTATTCTGGTTTCCGTAGGGTGGTATAGAGACCCAGTAATCCAAGTTTGGGGGAACCAGATTATAAATGACAAACATCCACCCACCTAACAAAGTGAATACAGTCCAGAAGCAGCGGCAAGAGAAGGATATTTTGAGCATGGTCTCTTTCTTAGCACTCTAATCTGATTGTGGAATTTGAGTGTTTGGCAAGTGGGTAAATTGGGATGTCAGTAAGCCAGCATATAAACAATTACAATAATCCAACCTGGCATTAATATCTGCTTTTGTTTAATGTGTAGGTGAGCAAGACTAGGGTTAAGCTTAGCAATTTAAAACAATTACTGACAACTTTTCTTATGTTGGGGTGTAGTATCCTGTGTGCCCCCATTACCGGTATGTCTATGCTGATGCCTGGAATGCTGAGAGAGAATGATGCAACAGAATGTTGGTATGTGTTCTGAAGTGGGAGCTGGAGTGAGCTGCGGGTGAAGGGGGGATGCAGCACCGACAGGACTTACCTGCTGTTGCTCTAACCGAAGGGTCAAACATCAAATAAATAACTTGCCTCCTACCTTAGTGGCTCCAAACTCTTGTATGAAGTCCCAGCTCTCTAACTCCAAGTTTTTTACGAACGGTTGTTAAGGACTTGCGTGAAAATGCAGCAAGACTCTGGTGGCAGTTAGGAACAATTTCGGCAGGGAAGCAGGCTTGAAAGGAGACAGAAGATTGCCCTGTGACCATGGAGGACTAGTTTGGGGGCTGCCTGCCCTAAAATCCACTGCCAAGTGGTGTTAACCCAGGCTGCTGGGAAGGAGAAGCCCAGTGAGGAGGGTGGGCAAGGTCTGGCAAGGGCAAGGAGCCAACTGAGAGTGGCATACATTGAAGTGATGTGTACCAGTGAACAGTCCTCAACTTAAGAGCAATACTATGGAGAGAGTGCTATAAAGACAGCGCTGCAATGTCTTGGAACAAGAGACGAAATCTCCTTTACAGTGAGCAGAACTCTAAAATGATCCATGGAGCTTCAGGTAGTGAAACATTTAATGGTGATGGTGACATTAGGAGCAGCGTTGGTGAGTGTGCAGTATGATTTCTCAATTAAGTTGACTGTGGCACAGGCTAGTCTATGCCTTTGGAGGGTCCTGTGTGCCTGGTTGGTGTTAGTGTACTGCGACGGTTGCACATCACTCTATTTGAATCCAAGTATCATATGTGCTTGGCTGATATATCTTTCACAACTCATGTGCATCAGTAGAAGGGAGTGGCACGTGACAAGCAAGTACCCTGCTGAGTGTAGTGTTCCATCCATAAACCACAGAAGGCACAGTGAAGTTCAATTAGTTTATTCAGTACAGTGAGCAGTCACATCTGCTCCAATGCCCAGCTCTCTACCAACTGTCATAACATAACATTCTAGAATACCCCACTTCCATGGTAACAGTTTTCTATGGTATCTGGCTACCCCAGATACCACACATCTTCCCCTACACACAAAACTAAAACATACATACTACCCATAACTCAACTTATGATGAACAAACAACAAATAAAACAATCATGTTACTATGAAATTGTATTACTGTAAAATAATTATCACATTACTATAGGATCACATTACTGTGTAATAATAATAACTATGGCAAAACCAAAGGGGATGATGGACGGAGTGTTGAACATTGCAAGCACTCACCCCCAGTCAACTGATCTGGGTTTAATCCATCATCATTCTTTAGCTCACTCCGCCACCCCAGTTCAGACATGGCTATATGCAAATCAGTCAGACCCTGTGCCTCATGGGAACAGTCCAGCCCGAACTGCCAAGCCATGTCTTCCCTGGACCGGAAACAAGCATCCTGGGACCGGTTTCGGGCTCACAGCCCTCATCAGCCAGGCTATCTTGAATCCTGTGGCAAAGTGAGCAAGGGACCCACGTCTGGGCATACCCTGCCAACTTAGGGCGAACAAAGCAAAACCAAAGGGGATGATGGACGGAGTGTTGAACATTGCAAGCACTCACCCCCAGTCAACTGATCTGGGTTTAATCCATCATCATTCTTTAGCTCACTCCGCCACCCCAGTTCAGACATGGCTATATGCAAATCAGTCTGACCCTGTGCCTCATGGGAACAGTCCAGCTCGAACTGCCAAGCCATGTCTTCCCTGGACCGGAAACAAGCATCCTGGGACCGGTTTCGGGCTCTCAGCCCTCATCAGCCAGGCTATCTTGAATCCAGTGGCAAAGTGAGCAAGGGACCCACGTCTGGGCATACCCTGCCAACTTAGGGCGAACAAAACGCTCCGTCCATCATCCCCTTTGGTATCGCTTTGTTCGCCCTAAGTTGGCAGGGTATGCCCAGACGTGGGTCCCTTGCTCACTTTGCCACTGGATTCAAGCTAGCCTGGCTGATGACGGCTGAATAGCCAGAAACCGGTCCCAGGATGCTTGTTTCCGGTCCAGGGAAGACATGGCTTGGCAGTTCGGGCTGGACTGTTCCCATGAGGCACAGGGTCAGACTGATTTGCATATGGCCATGTCTGAACTGGGGTGGTGGAGTGAGCTAAAGAATGATGATGGATTAAACCCAGATCAGTTGACTGGGGGTGAGTGTTTGATTAGCTCAAACGCTCCGTCCATCATCCCCTTTGGTATCGCATAATAATAACTATCCCATCACAAAAACCTTTAATTTTTGCAGGAAGAGAAACTACTCTTCCTCTCGGAGCAGTGGTTGACTTCCCACTCTTAGTGGTCGACTTTCCACTCTGAGTAGTGGTCAACTTGTTCACTTCGACTCCATTAGCATTAAAAAACTGTTATCATTTAACATTCCTCATCATTAGAAATCACAATTCCTTCTTCTTTGTCATTTCTTCTCTCCTGGCAATCGCCAGCACATGAATTTGCTGAATCAACAACATTCTCATCCAATCTCTGACTGCTTCCAACAGGATTAACATCCCCATCATTCTTCCCAAACTACAAACCTTTACCTCCATCTCCCTACTTCCTTCTCAGATCCACTTTGTTAGATCTGGACAATTTGCTAAAATGCCAGAACTTTTCATCAGACAACTTGGCTGGACAGGATTACTTGGAGTGGTTGCGAAAATGTACTACTCCCTTCCTTGTGATCCAGCTTCACGCGTATCTACTCACCATTTTGCAAATCAAAATCCGTTACTCTATATCTCTCATCGTAATACTCCTTCTAAGTCTTCTGAGTCAACTCCAGATTTTCCTTAATATCATCAGTGGCCATTTCTTTTCTAGCTCTGAAGACATCCAAGAATTGTTGTCCTTGGTGAAAGGATCTTGTCCTTTCAAAACCTTGAAAGGGCTATTTTCTGTAACAGAAGGTGTGATTCTATAAGCCCAAATCAATCTACTCAATTCCTTTTCCCAATCCTTGCCTGCATGAATTGCACGTAGAACATTCTGTAGAATCAAACCGTTCTAGCCAGGATGATATACAGCTGTGTTCGCTGCCTTGACCCCATTCCTAGAAAGAAAATCTTAAAACTTCACCACAGTAAATTGCAGACAGTTGTCACTAAGCAAAGTTTTATGAATACCTTCCTTCAAAAAAATGTTTTCCAAGAAATAGACTGCTGCATCCACTTTAGAATGAATTTGAGTTTCAGGAAAATTTGAATACAAATCCATCAACACTGATTTATTTTGGCACCCCTTACAGTCCAAACTTGAACCTAAAATATCCACAACTAACACAATCCAAGGACTCTCCGGTATCTCTCTAAGACCTAAAGGAGGTCTAAAAACTTTCTGTGACTTATCCGCATTCACACAACTTTCACACTTCCTTAAATGTTCCATGTCAAAATCCACTCCAGGCTTCCAATATATAAAGCCTTTTCTTTTTTTTTACTTAACAATGCCCATATGCCCTTTATGCATAATTTCTAGAATCCTTTCCCTCAAAGGGCGGGGAGGCATAACCTTATTTCCTCTCAATAGGAATCCTTTATCAGACATTGACAATTCATCTGTGAGCTCCCAAAATTTCTTACTCTCTTCATTCAACTTGATCTTACTAAGCCACCCATTCAGAACAAACTTATTTACCTCACCAAGCACCTTATCTTCCTCATACCCCTCCAACAAGTCATTGCTCAAAATGGCTTGTATTTCCCAATCGACCATCGCAACGCTGTACTCATCCCATTCATTAGATATATGTTCTTGCATTTGAAAAGGAGATCTGCTCAGATAATGAGCTACTTTATTTCTCCGCCCTGGTATGTTTTCAACATCATAAGCATAATTCAACAATCTAAGAGACATCCTGACTATACAGGGAGTGCCTTCGCTGAACCCTCAGTGCTCAACACCTTCACCAATGGCTTGTGATCCGTATGCAAGGTAAAATTTGAGCCCCATAAATACTGTCTAAACTTCTCTATCGCCCACACACAAGCGAACATTCCTTTTTTGATCACTGAGTATTTCTCTTCCATTGGGGTTAAGAGAGAGAAGCAAAAGATAAAGTGCTCTCTCCTCTATTTAACAAACTTGTGTCAAAACCGCCCCCAAACCCCTGCCGCTAACATCTGTGGTAAGAATGGTGAGGGCAGTTTGATCAAAACCCTGCAAGGGAAGTGCAGCGCAAATAGTGTTCTTTATAAGGCCTTGAAAAATCCTAACAATGTTACTAGACCTGAAAGATTAGTAACCTGAATAATCTACTCGACCTAACTGAAATGTACTTGACCCGTAAAGTGATCTCAAATTGTGCGACCCTAGGCAAAAATTTCATTTTACAGAACTGCCTTTTTCTTAATTATTACATTTGAGAGCATCTTCAAATATGTGAGTTCAGCATTTCTGCTGTACAAAAAAAAACTCTTTTGCTTGATTAAATAGACGAAACGTTTGCTCCATGTATATTAAGAATCTAGCGCACATGTAGGGTACACATGTTCCCTGACTTGCCTCTCAGTTCACTAATAACATTGCCATCAGGGCAGGGGCAGGAGGGTTTCTCCGTTCATGTTTAAAAACTCACTTTTAATAAATATGGGGCCTCACAGGTGAGTAGCCGTGCTTTACAAACCTTGATTGATTGATTGATATGTAGAGAATTTAGGGATTGCGATTTCCTATTTGCGGTTCTTTACGAATCTCAATTAGAAATCGCAATTTCTAATGTACAAAAACATAGAAGTTGGCAAAAGCGATTCCTAATGGGGTCGCAATAGACCTACCTCATGAATATTAATGAGGTAAGTCACAGTTTGCAAACAATTAGAATTGCAGCTATCAGAGGTGGTGGCCTGCTGGGGTCCGCTGACCATGTCTGTGACTGCTTTTTAATAAAGCAATCTTTTTTTTTTTTTTTTTAATGCCGCCTATTTTCCTTAAAGGAAAATGGGACGTGTTTAAAAAAAAAAAAGAATCAAATGTTTAAGTTTCATTTTTTAAGAGTAGGCGGTGGTCTGTGGGACCACTGCATGCGCTTAAAAAATATTTGTATCACATTAACAAAGGGGAAGGGGTCCAATGGGGACCCCATCCCATTTGCCAATGGTTACCACCACCCTTGTGGTGTCTGTAAAAATGTATGCTTTGCAACCGTAATTTGGTAGCAAAACATTCATAAATACACTGCAAATCGGTATTAGGAAGGGGCGCCCTAAACACGCCCCTTCCAAATACCGATTCGCAAATCCAAACAACAGGTTACCGAATCACAATTTGGCTTTTGTACATTTTAAAACCTTTTTTGCGGTCACCAACGACTTGATTCTGCAAACTGGGCCGTTTGCAACCTCAAAAAAGGCTTTGCACATGTGGCCCTATATACTAAAGCATAATGTGGTAGTGCACTGTTATTTTCCAGACAGTACATTTTCCATTGAAATGACCAAAACCTTCCCCATTAACATGCAGTTTTTCTGATAAAACTAAGTAGTGTATAAATGTAGGAAACTGGGTGTCTTTTGCAGTATCCCGCCCACACTTTTTAACTGGAAAATTATGTTATTTCGACTGGAAGTGCACAGGGTCCATGCCAATGAGGTCTCCTGTCGTAGAAGCTCTTTACCAAAAATGTTCCTTTTGTTTCCCAACTGGCACAACTTCAGTACCCCTTGTAAGTCCCTAGTATATGGTACCCCTGGTACTTAGGGCATTGACACCGAAGAAGGACCCCAAGGGTAGGAACACAAATTGTGCCACCCTAAGGTCTCCTCACCAAGGCCATGCACCCTGCCATTGCAGACTGCGTGCCTTGGTGCAGACAAAACCGAAGAGTCGACATGGCACACATCCCTGTGTGCCATGCCCACAAACACTGCATGGGATATAGGTAAGACACCCCTCTAGCAGCCATTATAGCCCTAAGTCAGAGTACACTATATCTCCTGTGAAGACATAACTGCATGAGCAGATATGCCCCTACAATATCCACGTTGATTTGTGGATATTGTAAGTGATCAGGAAAGCCATAGATAGTACATAGGCTGGACACTCATCATCACGAGTTCCCCGGCTCCATGATGGCTTCACTGTACTATGGGATGTTTTGTACCAAACATCTCGTCTTAATAAACCTGCACTGATTCCAGTGCAAGATTTATAAAAAAACTGCACACAGAGGACTCCTCAAAGGGGTCCCCTGAAACCTACCAACCCTTAGTGTGGTCACCGACTGGTCTAAGCCAGCCTGTCACCACCAGACAGAGTTCTGACCTCATGGGGTGAGCGCCAGTGTGCTCAGGGGTTGAGAACAAAACCTGTCCTGGGCGGAGGTGTTCACACCTTCCCCCGGTCAGGAAGATCCATCGGTGGCAGGAAGCTTCAAAGGCCTTGCAGCCTTTGAAAAGTGACCCCAGCCTCTCCTGATAGAAGGAGAAGGCCCCTCTCCCTGTCCTCACCCCCTTTGGGGAGGAAGACAGGCGGTAAAACTTAGAAAGAATAGGAGGTGTGCCCCCCTCTGCCAACTTCACCCCTCAGGTGCTGCAGGTGAGGTGAAGCACATTTTCAGTGCCCACCATCTTGAAGATGGTTAGACTTCTCCAATAAGGGCTAGGGCTATGTCCCCCTTCCACAGGAGCTGGGCATAATTGAGGGTGTAGACACCCCAGGTTAGGGGCCAATTGGTCGCTACCTGTCACTCCCTTGTAAACGCCCCTAAATGTCGTAATTAGGCGGCATCCCCAGACCCTGAACTTAGATTCCTGGACACAAGAAGAAGACTAACTAAGAAAAGCTGTTGGACTGAGAACTGCAGACTTCGTGGTAGACTTTGGGCGCAAACTCTTGCCGGCTAACATCGAACTTGACAATCGACATTTTCCAGCTCATCTCGTTGCTGTGTGGCCTCCACAAACACCAGAGGGTCATCACCACTTTGCAGATTGCCAAAGACTTCCTCGAGATAGAGGAACTATCTCGCTGCAGCCGCAGGTCTCTAAAAACAGCAAAGTCTGGTCCAGCGTTGCCTAGCTCCCCAGCCCGATCGACGTCTCCGAGTGCTATCCGAAGGTACACTTGCTCTGGAGGGTCAGCTTTGCCTCTGACCAAGTCTTGAGGCCCCAGGACCCACCGGAGCTGCAAGGCACAAACAACTAGGGTTTCTGACCCCTTGCTGCAAAATCCTACAAAGCGGAGTCCAGGCGAACTCCAACTTTACAACCAGCCTGCACCTGACGAGGGACTTCAGGACTTCGGCGACCCACCACAGCAGTGGCCTAGCAGCTCCAGAATCATCACTCCAAGGTGCCAGCTCCTTACAGCGAGGTAGTTCTTTGCACGCCGTTGCCCAGCTGTACATCTTCTCTGCACCCAGCCCTTGCAACCTCTACTCTTCCTTGAGAGCCTTCGCACTTGCCTGCAAGTCCTCCTTTGCTTTGCCTTTTCAGGTGGCCCCTGGTCTTTGTAGCGCCAGCTACAGAGACCCCTTTTGTCTGTTTCCCAAGAAATCTGGGAAGCTCCCAAGAACTTGGCCTTGGCATTTTAGACCTTGGCCCGAACCTTCCGATTTGCAGAAGGGTAACCATATCATAACTGCATTGCATTGCTTTTTCCACTTGCCTTTTTCCTCCCATAGGAAATGTATTGTGCGTAATTGCACACAACTGTGAAAATTGCATTTTACTGTAAATTATCATAGTGCGAAAAGTATTTACTTTGTTCCGAAGTTCTTGGTCCAAATATTTATATAAAAAGAAGTACTGTTTTTCTAATTTGGTCTCCACTTCATTCCTTGAGTGTGTGCAATCATTTACTGCCTTGCTGTGTACAGCAAATACTTAGCACTACCCTCTGATAAGCCAAACTGCTCGCCCACACTACCACAAAAATAGAGCACTAGTATTATCTACTTTTCCTCTGTAAAACAAGGGTCTCGTCAACCTCTCTGCACAGTGTACCCCATTGTGGTGCACTTTATAGAGAGGTAGGTTTCCTACAATAAACAATCTGTGAAAATTGGGTTTCAGCAAAATATGTATTATTTGCACATCCTCAAGTAAAGTGTTCTCATTTGTTTTCATCCTATTCAAATATTTTTTTCATTACACAGAATTACAAAAAAAATAGGCTTCATAACTACTGAAATATATTTTGAAATGTTTGCACATTTCACTTACTAGCTATTTAAATGTGTGTTGGAAAAACCTGACACCCTCAAGCCTTTCATTTCACACTCTTGCACAGCATGTCAAACAGTCCACTTTACAAAATACTGGAGCTCTACAGTCAGAGAAAGAAAAGTAAATGTGAGAAAATGTAAACTGACTTCTGACCTCTGTCTCTGAACACAGAGGAAAATGTGACAAGAAAAAACAAGATTTACATGCATCTTTCTAACTCCTTCACTTTCTGAATGAACAGAACAACTGTTCATTTTCAGCTCACCAAAACGGCCGAGTAGGCCCTAAATATAGCTCGTCCTGATAAAAGCTGACTCGCCATAGCAAGTGGTAGAGTAGATTTCTCAAGACCTGTTTGTACCTTGAAATCTATTTTGTAATTTCTCATTCCGCTTAAATACATTGCTTTCCTTGAGTAATTGTTTCAATTCAAATGTTTTTTTCCGCAAAATTACTCACAAACTTGGACAAAAATTCTTACAGGTGAGGTCCTTAAAGGATCTCACATCATCCCTACATGTCGGAGCCGGTGCATTCCTGATTGACTCTAAAATCTCCTTCTTGGGAAAAATTCCAACATAACTAACTTTATAACCAAGGGAATTCACAGATTTCCTACAAAATTTACATTTCCTCACTCTGCTGTCAACCCACTTTTCCTCAATATTCCTAGAATCTCCCTCAATTTACTATTGTGCTCTTCTTTACTCCGTCCCATCACCAGAATTTCATCCTGAAAATACACCATTCCTTTTAATCCTTTGAATAACTTATGCAATAACTTGTGGAAAACAGCTGCCACAAAAGCTAGACAAAAAGGCAAGTGAACAAATCTTTAACTTTCAAAAAGCATAACAAATGCTTTGAGACTTTTACTGGACTGATGAAGAGGTATCTGATGGTAAGCTGAAGACAGATCAATGGTTGAAAGCCATTTTACTCCCTTGGTCTAAGCCAACAACTCACTAATTTTAGGAAGGGAAAATTACTCTACCACTTTATTCTTGGTGAGATCACACAAGTCAAAGCACAATCTTATTGCCCCATTGGCCTTCCTAGCTACCACTAAGGGAGATAACAACCCTGCATATTCAAAAGGTTCAATTATATCCTTCCGACCCAATTCATCCAATTCCTTGGCAACCTCATCCTTCACGCTAAAGGGAATATTCCTCACTTTGTGACAGACCGGGGTAGTTCTCCCCTTGAGCACAATCTTGTGTACAAATCCTTTACGTTTCCCCACTGCATCAGAAAAAACTTTAGAAAACGTCTTCAATTTTTCCTCATTCACTCAAATCAGACTGTCCTAACAATCACACTTGATCTTTATTATTGAGATCCAATGTCATACCCAATGCCCCTTGATCAATACACCCCAGAACTGAGGGTCCTAATTCTGCCACATACAATTTACCAAACGTCCTTCTTCCTTTAAATTCAAACCCTAAAACTCTGAACCCAAACATCAGAATTTTTTCACCTGTGAAGATCACAGGACGAATATGAGTTTTATATAACTTACTTCAAAACGCATCTAGAAATTTATCATTCCATACATCTTTGTTCACAATAGTGTAAGGTGACCTTGAGTTGCCACAATTGAAATTTCAACACCTCCAATTAACATGTCGCACCTGGGTTTGTTCTTGGACAAACCCCCTAAATTCAACATGCTCAATACATAGCACACGTGCTTCACTCAATTCTCTTCCCCTCAGATTGTTCTGAATCCGATTTCTCAGCAACATATTTCACAGACTGAGTCATACTTCTGTTCTTCTTTCTGCATACTTTGGCAAAATGCCCTATAACCCAGCAATAGGAACATTTAGCTTTAACCGCTGGACAAGGCTTGTCTCTGGCTAGATGTTCCTCGCTACCACACCTAAAACTACTAAGGCATTTATCCAAACCAGTTTTTTTTATAGTGTACATTTTTCATATTATTCCGCAGTTTTATTATCATTGTTTTTAGTTATTTTAACATCTGTGACTTTATAGTTTCCCTGCCCCTGTTAGATGAAGGCATAGCTACCATGGCACATCTTTTAGAAAGTTCACCCTTCTTTACTATAGCTACAATTTCCTTTATAGATGAATCCCCACTCACCCGTAACCTTTCTTGTCAATTGGAATCATTAGAGTGCATTATTATCAATCGCGTACAAGTTCATCATGTAAAGAACCAAATTTACATGACACTGACAATTTTTTAAGTGCAGCTACATAATCCTCTATAGGTTTCTAATTTACCACACTTAAAAAAAATTATATCTATCAATAGCCGCACACTCCGCTGGCTGATAATAATTATCAAGATCCTTGAACGCATGCATGAAGACATCACCTTCAGTTCCAGTTCTTATTTTTTTTCCACTTACTCTAACACTCTCAACCCATCTGGACCTAGGCTTTGCAAAATAATTTTTTTCCCTTTGAAGCAGAAAACTCCTCCGATCCCAGTCCTTCGATGGCTAAAATGTAATTCATGAAGTACTCCTTCCATTCCGGTCATTTCATTCGAGGCTCACAAGGCAACAGAAAAAATGGCATTGGTGGGGAAAGAGAAAATGTCTCAGGACAAATAGTTGGTAACTACCAACAACCCGCAAAACACTGAACAGTGCACTGAAGTAGTATCAGTTTACCCAAAACACTAGAACTATGTCTAGGAGAGATATCGTAGAACACAAGGCTTGCATATCACTGTAGAGTTCCTACTGTAGATCTACATGCCACTGTGGTGTACACTAGTTTTAATAACAATAGTAATAGTGACAAGCAGCTTAAGTTTTACCGCCCAAATTGCTGCTTAGTAGGTGTGTCTCCGATGTATAGTATGGAAAAGTGACAGCAGTAAAATGTCAACAGTAGGTACCTATCCCACAGCCTTGGAGTATGAGTCATTGTAGTGAGTGGTTGAAGCAGTGCCAAACAGGCAAACTTCCTGATGTGCGTATCACCGTAACTACCGGCAGTGCAGCCCAACTCAAAATGAGCGTGATGCACACAACTCCATCCTTGCAGCATAAATCTAACATGGCTGGGGCGTTACGTGATGAAGTAACACTACACGAGCCACGCAGCGTATGTGTCTGCGCATGCTGGCTTGCCCTGTTGCTCGAGCCATAATACCACCTCTGCTGTTGCGCCCCTTTCCTTTAATTCCAACCACCAACACATCTATAGTGTTCCGTCCATAAACCACAGAAGGCACAGTGAAATTCAATTGGTTTATTCAGGAGAGCAAGCAGTCACGTCTGCTCCAATGCTCAGCTCTTTTCCAACTGTCATAAAACAACATTCTAGAACACCCCATGTAAGATAGATAGGTGGCAAGGTCATTAAGTTGCGCAAGAACGTATGTAACTAATGTCTGAGAAATCAGTTTATTAGAGTGCTCCAAGGAGAAGAAGTGGCCGCCGTACAATCCAATGGGGAACCAAGGCTTCCCAAAATAAATTGTAAAATCCCCTGAGCACCAAAATACAAAGTCCAATAGTCCAGGATATACAGTGATGCTTTATTTCGTATTCTCCATATGCATCCAGAAATCTTAATAACCTTTGTAGCCAACACATGTTTCGTCTATATGGTATATCCACCATCTAGTTCATCAGGGCTACAGGTAAACAAAATAAAACCATACATGACTATATAGTCTTATTCTTATGTAGTGTACAACCACCAAATCCTTAGTGCACAAAATTCTGTGCTACCTCATAGTAAAAGGAACTGTTAAAAGAGTTAAGAACCGTGTAACCACAGGCAAGACAGAGCATTCAAAGGAAAAAGGAAAAGGTGTGAATAATGCATCCTATAAGAAAAAGAAAAACCCAAGAGAACTCCCGTATCAAGAAAAAGATATCCAGAAAATAAATTGCAAAGAAAAGATCATAAAGGAAAAAAACACATAAAAATTAAATCAAAATAAGAGAGGAAAGACATTCTTATTATCCAAGATCATAACTAATATTCTGTCTAGACCTCTTACCTAAGAGGACACATAGTTCATTTGAAGATAGACATCCTGTGCCTATAGTGTCACAAGTATTCAGACATAAAATATCTGTAATGAAAACCATAATTCTATCTCATAATGTGTCTAAGAGCTCACACCGTGCACATTTCCCAAATTCTCATATCTTACCCTTCCAAAATCTGTAGTTGAAAGAAAAAGTGATAGTTTCACGAAGAAATTCCCTGTAAAGAATGAAAATTAATAAAATAAAACATCTTCTGTTCAGTATCTGCACATGTAGCATTCTACACATACCATGTGTTGCCAAGTCTGCCAAATAACTTAAAATAAATTATCAAAAAATGTTTCTATACGGCGTTAAAAGTATACGAAGAAACTATATCCTACACAACAAAGTCACAATGCTATAGTATATAGCGAACAGCAAAGTGTCCCCTATATTTGCAAAAGCGTACCGACAAAGTAAGTCTATATACCGTACCCGATACCCTGTTACCGATTAACACAATGTAGAAGAAGAGAGTATTTTAACATACCAGTAACATCCATGCAGAAATAGCAAGTACACACAATTGGTAAATACCGAGTTCTACATCATAGAATAACACTATGTGGAAACGAAGTGTACTCCAACATCTGCATAACAGATTATAGCTTGTAACAGACACACGTTACTACCAGAATATCAGCAATCCACTAGTGTGTAATATCTATAGCCCATCTCAAATTCCTTACCGCAAATTTTTTACCGTAACAAGTAGTGTTGTATCACAATGGAGAGTGCTCAGATATCCACGTATATCCTTGGCATTTGCAATAGGCACCATTGTTAAATGGCTATTTATACTCCCTATTAGTACCAGAGATGACGACAGATTACTGCCTGCACGGCGCATCAAGGTTTAACAACCACATTTTGAAATCGCTGCTATTACAAATGTCATCAACACCAAGATCACTGTTTTATTATCTATACCTTAACGAAATGACTTGAATCATACAAAACTTCAAAAATTGTATTAGTGGACCATAATTATATTCTCGTTTTCTCAATATACCAGAGTCCACGAACTTTGTTACATAATAACCATCAATAAACAACAGACAGCGGCCGACTTGGCTCGTCAAGTTAAAAAGTCTATCTTGACAAGACATAAGCGTATGCAAACTATCATATTTGTTGCATTATCATTCAGAGTATTAAATATATCCTCATCAGAGTAAACAGTGTATCACAGATTATGCCCTACTGGGCTCGTCAAAAATTGGGAAATCTATAAATCCAGATCACAAAAGTAATGTCCATATTAGAGATGCTGACAATGGATAATGTCATTAGCATTGTACCGCATGTGTTGTAACAAACAACATAGGGGTCGATTCCGATTCGGGCCGGAAAAAGCACCGACCGACTCGGATCCGGAAAAAATACCGACCGACACGTACCAGTGGCGCCCGACACGCCAAGTACGATGCAAGCCGCGATAAATCCGACCGACACGTCAGGAAACCAAGCCGACCGACCGACCCGCTCGGAAAATAGCAATCCGGCCGGAAAAACACGCGAATCCAACCGACCGACACGCACCCGGAACAAATCCGACCGAATCGTACCCGCCAACTCCAACCTGCAAAGTACGATGCAAGGCGCGAAAACACGACCGAGTCGGACGGAGGACAAGCCGTACGACCGACACGCATACAAAACCGAGCCGAAGCAACACAATACACCGCGACCGACGCGTACGCAGCATACAAAACTGCACAAACACAGCGTGAACGAAACGGAAAACACCGTACGAGACCAATGCACGGTCCGACTCGGTCACAAGAACGTTTCCAACATACACAAACAGCACAAAGGAAAAATCAACCAAAAAAAGGCCAAACAAGCAATTACCAAGCCAATAAATACTGGGGGGGTGGGGACAGAGAACAAAGACACACCCACAACTCCACCTATATAAAGGACACAAATCACTACCATGAGCCTTTGCAAATGCCATTTCACTGCCAGCACCCAAGAGAAAGCAACCACACACCCACAGCTCATCCCTCACACAAGCCACACACCATCAGCACACCAACAAATACCTACCTCACATACACCCAGCAAAACACACACTCACACACCCTCACCTGCACACCAACACACACATCACTCACCATCACCACCCATCACCATGCCCCCCAAGAAGAATCCCAAGTTCCTAGATTGTGAATTGGAAGTCCTGGTAGACGAGATCCTCAGGGTGGAGCCACAGCTGTTTGGCACACTGGTCCAACAGACCCCCATGTCGCAGAAAACCAAGATGTGGGAGAGGATCATCAACAGGGTGAACGCCCAATCACCATGTCGGCGCACAAAGACCGACATCCAGAACAGGTGGTATGACGTGCGCAGGAGGGTCCGGGAGCTGCTCAAGAAAGACTACATCAACAGCCAATACACCGGCAGTGGCCCTCCTGCCAAGCCAGTATACCTCAGGCCCTGGGAGGAGAAGGTGCGGGCCATCCTTCCGCCAGTGAGCGTATATGGACTAGAGGACATCCCAGAGCCTGGTGAGTACACAACAAATGTACACAATAAACTGCCACAAAACACACACATCACTGTCAAGGGGAGAGTCAAACCATGCACTCATAGCAATTACACAGCAACTAGAACAGAATCATCCCAAAATGTGTATGTCAGTCAGATAAACACAACACATGCCATCAAAAAAGTCACATCCAACTGTGCCAACACATGTACAAACACAACCACAACTACAGCTAGGCAGTGGCACAAATAGAACTAACACACACATCCACACATGTAGCCACCACAACAACACCAACACACAGTGAAGACCACTCAAAGGAAGGAATTCTGTGTATGCTGGCCAAGTCAGTGTAGCCAATAGCATCATGGGAGTCGCACTCACACATATTGCCCCCCCCACAACTGTCCCATCAACACCACCCTGAACCATGCTCACATCACAGGGAGTGGAGAAGGACTCACAAGATGGCTGACACTGGCTACTGCTGTGGGGAGCACAAGGCTCTGCTGCCAACTGTGCACCAACAAACAGCAGGACACCACTGACTGACATCCTGAGAGACAACTTACACTCCCTGCAATGCAAGCACGTTCCATGGTGGGATATCTGGCTGGCTGGCTGGGTGGGAAGGGGGACTTGCAGCACTGACCATAGTCACCAGCACCTCCCCTCACACCCCCCCCAACACAAACTCCACAGTACCCACCTGGTAGAATGCAATGCCCTCCATCCTAACACAAGATCCCACAAAGCACCACCACCCTGGGTTATGTTGTGTGAAGCACAGGGACACTCTTGGGACTCTTAGCCAAACAACTGCCAGGACAACACTCCCAGCCATCCTGTCAGCACAGCCAGCCCACCCCACAGGGAAGCAGAGTCAAAAGGAAGGAAGCATGGGCATGCTGGGAAGGGGGTGGAGGCAATAGCATGATGGGAGTCGTAGTCACAGACATTGCTCAGCCTCACAACTGGCCCATCAACACCACCCTGAACCATGCTCACATCACAGGGAGTGGAGAAGGACTCACAAGATGGCTGACACTGGCTACTGCTGTGGGGAGCACAAGGCCCTGCTGCCAACTGTGCACCAACAAACAGCAGGACACCACTGACTGACATCCTGAGAGACAACTTACACTCCCTGCAATGCAAGCACGTTCCATGGTGGGATATCCGGCTGGCTGGGTGGGAAGGGGGACTTGCAGCACTGACCATAGTCACCAGCACCTCCCCTCACACCCCCCCAACACAAACTCCACAGTACCCACCTGGTAGAATGCAATGCCCTCCATCCTAACACAAGATCCCACAAAGCACCACCACCCTGGGTTATGTTGTGTGAAGCACAGGGACACTCTTGGGACTCTTAGCCAAACAACTGCCAGGACAACACTCCCAGCCATCCTGTCAGCACAGCCAGCCCACCCCACAGGGAAACAGAGTCAAAAGGAAGGAAGCATGGGCATGCTGGGAAGGGGGTGGAGGCAATAGCATGATGGGAGTCGTAGTCACAGCTCTACATCCCCCACCACATGGCCCAGCAAGCTCACACTCACGCATGCACATCCCACAGAGAGTAGAAAGGCCCATCAAAGATGTCTGACACTGTTGCTGTGTCGTGGGGAGCACAAGGGCATGCTGGGAACTGCACATCAACCAACAGCAGGACACCACTGACTGACATCCTGAGAGACAACTTCCACTCCCTGCAATGCAAGCACGTTCCATGGTGGGATATCCGGCTGGCTGGGTGGGAAGGGGGACTTGCAGCACTGACCATAGTCACCAGCACCTCCCCTCACACCCCCCCAACACAAACTCCACAGTACCCACCTGGTAGAATGCAATGCCCTCCATCCTAACACAAGATCCCACAAAGCACCACCACCCTGGGTTATGTTGTGTGAAGCACAGGGACACTCTTGGGACTCTTAGCCAAACAACTGCCAGGACAACACTCCCAGCCATCCTGTCAGCACAGCCAGCCCACCCCACAGGGAAGCAGAGTCAAAAGGAAGGAAGCATGGGCATGCTGGGAAGGGGGTGGAGGCAATAGCATGATGGGAGTCGTAGTCACAGACATTGCTCAGCCTCACAACTGGCCCATCAACACCACCCTGAACCATGCTCACATCACAGGGAGTGGAGAAGGACTCACAAGATGGCTGACACTGGCTACTGCTGTGGGGAGCACAAGGCCCTGCTGCCAACTGTGCACCAACAAACAGCAGGACACCACTGACTGACATCCTGAGAGACAACTTACACTCCCTGCAATGCAAGCACGTTCCATGGTGGGATATCCGGCTGGCTGGGTGGGAAGGGGGACTTGCAGCACTGACCATAGTCACCAGCACCTCCCCTCACACCCCCCCCAACACAAACTCCACAGTACCCACCTGGTAGAATGCAATGCCCTCCATCCTAACACAAGATCCCACAAAGCACCACCACCCTGGGTTATGTTGTGTGAAGCACAGGGACACTCTTGGGACTCTTAGCCAAACAACTGCCAGGACAACACTCCCAGCCATCCTGTCAGCACAGCCAGCCCACCCCACAGGGAAGCAGAGTCAAAAGGAAGGAAGCATGGGCATGCTGGGAAGGGGGTGGAGGCAATAGCATGATGGGAGTCGTAGTCACAGACATTGCTCAGCCTCACAACTGGCCCATCAACACCACCCTGAACCATGCTCACATCACAGGGAGTGGAGAAGGACTCACAAGATGGCTGACACTGGCTACTGCTGCGGGGAGCACAAGGCCCTGCTGCCAACTGTGCACCAACAAACAGCAGGACACCTCTGACTGACATCCTGAGAGACAACTTACACTCCCTGCAATGCAAGCACGTTCCATGGTGGGATAACTGACTGGGTGGGTGGGTGGGTGGGAAGGAGGTCTGGCTGTCAACCAAACACAATCAATGCAGACCATGTTCACACCCCAGAGAATACATAGAAATGCCCAAATAATGCAGGACAATGTGCCACACCAATATCAACCCCTGACTGTGACGACTTAGGACAATACAATGTACAGGCCCGCACCCCGAGGCACAGTCACAACTGTCAGGTGTGTCAACCACTGATGCCTGCAGAAACATGACATACATTGTTTGTGTCTCCCAAAAACAGGTGATGATAGGGACACAGCAGCAGACGCTGAGGAGTCCCAGTCCCAGGCTCAAGAGGATGCCGAGCTCACTGGCGTCGTACAGCCTCTGTCCTCCTCGGACGATGAAGAACAACCTGGCACATCCGGTGCAAGTCAACATGCTGCACCAGCAGGACCACCAGCTGCAGCACCAGCAGGTCCACCAGCTGCACCCCCTGCACCCACCCCTCCAACGACTGTCACCACGAATACCATCCCTGCCGACATGGACAGAATAAGGAACAACACCAGCGCAGTGACCCTGGACCAACCTGGGGCCATGGACACCACCACCACCACCAACCCCCAAGGTGGACCAGGGTTATCTGTGCGTGCAACTGCACACACTGCACATGTCAGCAGGGGTGGTGGGAGGGGTGGGAGACAGAGGTCGCTGCTTGCAGACGTTGCTGGTGTGCATGAAGACCCACAACTGGTACGCATAGCTGATGCGTACCAGTCCAGCACCGGAGAGCTCAGCCAGGTAGTGGGGCTCCTCAGAGACATCAAACAGCAGCAGGCTGCCCATCATGCCCGCTTGGACTCCCACATGTCCCATGTGGAGTCACACATGTCACGTGTGGACTCCCACATGTCACGTGTGGACTCCCACATGACCCGCGTGGAGTCCAAGTGGGATGTACTACATGAGATGACGGCGGTGCACAGGGACATTTTACAATGCCTCCGCCAGATGAACAGCAACCAGTCCACACCTCCCTGTGTGCCAACAACATCTGGTACCGAACAAACTGCAACTGCCACAGGGAGGGAGGAGGACTCTGGCGGAGAGTCCCCTGCACCGCAGCAGCCTGCACTTGAGGGCCCCCCCAAGAAGAGGGGTCGTCCGAGGAGGGGAAAGTGAGAGGCTGATGGCCAAGCGCAACTCCCAGGAAGCCTGAACCTGTTCTGGATTTTCGCCTTTGTGCACAGACTGTTCACCCTGTTGATGGCAACACTACTCCCACACATTGCATGGGGAGTACAAGTTGGAACAATGTGTCAGACAACTGTGGCCCCGATACTGGGGATCCTGTCTACCTGGACTTTCTATTCATCTAGGAACTTGGGATTGCAAGATTCATGTACAGCACAATCCATCCTATGCACTATTATCACAGATGTATCACAATAAACACAATAATACACCATACTTGCCTCTGTCGTGATTCCAACGTGGGTACTGTTATGGGGATGATGAACAACAAAATTACACTGTGTATGCGAACTGCAACAGCAAGGACAACACAGGCATGTGAGTACAGGCAACGTGACACATATGAGGGAGACACACCACCAGGGCTACACAACACATACACACCTAGGCCATCTGACTCATTGCCTACACTGATGTTGCCAGGGAAGACGGTGCAATGCACAGACACCACACCCATTCCCAGTTGTAGTCAAGTAGCCCACAGGTGCAGTAAGCAAATGGCAGTCAAATGTGTGACCACAGACAACGCACATCACTAAGTGAAGCACAGGTTTATTACACAGTAGCAACATGCCGTAACCACTACAGATGCAAGGTAACCCCACCTGGTAGCGGGCACACAGTCAACAACTGTAGACAGAAGGAAGTCCATGGGTGTGGCGCACATCACCTGTAGGGACACAACTGCTACCAGCCTGGATGTGCAATCACGTTGTCGGTGGACACAGTTGACCAAACGAATCTGAAAGTACCCTGTGAAGGACAGAAATGACACACAGTCAAAAGCAATGGAGTACAGGACAGAACAGCAAAACTCATGCACAATACATGTTACAAGATACCCACCCAGAACCAAGTTAGCATGTCAACACTGTTGGGGAGTACAGCCCACCTGTCACCACACATCGCAACACACATCCAGTCAAGTAGCCCATGGACACACTCCAACAGCACCAGAGCACCACCCACACATCATGCCAACTCACATCATTCACATGACACCTCAGGATACTCACATTCAGCTAAAGAAGTTGGTGATGAGCTGTGTGCGGACATCACCATCACCATCATCATCATCATCGTCACTGGCATCGTGGTCCAGGCCAGGATCCTCCACAGGTGGCGGATGTTGGTCATCGTCATCCTGGATGAGAGGCAACTCCTTCCGCACTGCCAGGTTGTGGAGCATGCAGCAGACGATGATAATCTTGCACACTTTCGCAGGGGCATATGGGAGGGACCCTCCGGTCTTGTCCAGGCAGCGGAAGCGGCTCTTCAGGAGACCAAAGGTCCGCTCAATCACTCTCCTGGTCCGACCATGTGCCTCATTGTAGCGCATCTGGGCAGGTGTCACAGGGTTCCTGAGGGGTGTCAGCAACCACGGCATGTTGGGGTATCCCGAGTCACCTACGGACAGACAAGTGCACATCAGCTGACTTGGAAAAGTGGGCGGAATACTACAGATCAGATCACACACAATGGCACAAAGTCAGTACACACCGACAAGCCAGGCACGCTGGTTCTGCATCTGTGCCATCAACCTGGGGATGCGACTACTCCTCATCACAAAGGCATCGTGTGCTGAACCAGGGAAACGGGCACACACGTGTGTGATGGTCATGTCTGCAAGACACACCACCAGTGCATTGACCGAGTGGTAGTGCTTGCGGTTCCTGTAGGCCTGCTCCTGGGCCTGTGGTGGTACCAAAGCCACATGTGTCCCATCAATGGAGCCAATGACATGCGGCATCCTCCCCAGGGCATAAAAGTCACTCTTCACGTCAGTGAGTCGTCGCAGTCTAGGGAAATAGATGTACCGGTTCAGGAAGAGCAACATTGCCGCCAAGAAATCGCGGAGCACACGGCTGAACATGGTCTGTGACATCCCACCAGCAGACGCCACAGTATGTTGGAAGGTACCGGTGGCAAAGAAGTGTAGGGCTGCCATCACCTTCACCTTGGGGGTCAGCGCTGTAGGATACGGCCGGCCAGGCTGCAAATGTGGGGACAACTGCACTGCCAAATCCTCAATCAGCTGCCTGGTGAAGCGGTACCGTCGGATGCTGTCCCGTTCCACCATCGTTGCCAGGTCTGGGAATGGCCGATGGACAGCAGGAGCCCTGCAGTGCAGAGGAGAAGTAAGCAAGATCGTCAGTCACCCCACATATGCGGCATTGAACACACTCAAGATCCCAACATACATCATCATGAGGCACAACTACATGAAGTGTGCAGTACCGGAACGACATGTATGGTACATACATGGCCAACATCTGTCAACACGGTCCTACAGGTGGCATCAATTTGTCCCAGGTTGGCCCATTGGATATCATGATGCTGTGTCACAGTCACCCCCCAGTGACATGTGAGGACAGATGTGCCCCAGGCACCACAGCTCAACGACAGGCACATTCCCAGGGACCCTGTAATGCCACATGGACACTGGCATCACCTGGAGTATCATGTGTACACCACAACAAAACAAACATGACCCCCACAGGTAGTGGCCACACTTGCCATGGCAGGAGAGCCATGGACGTCTGTGACACACACGCACAACATCAGAGTCCATGCACACACAACGTGGATGTGGAGACTGTCTCCCATTGTGCACATGAAATCAGAGACATTGTAAACACTACATGCACAAAGACTGTGGAGGGCCATCACTATTGTGCCACTGGGACACCCTGGCTCAAACATACCGTCCCACATGGGACTCACGGGGTATGTGACATGACATACACAAACACCACTGTGAAATGTGACCATGGCACATGCACAGATATGAACAGTTGCACATCACAGTGGTCACGTACACGTAACACCCAGGATCCTGTCCCCATTAACACGTGCACAGCCTGGGGGTGGCTGCCCACAGGTGACACCCACAGGACAACATGTACACCAACATACACACAATAGGAAATGCAGCCTTACATGCCTTATGATAAGGTTTGGACAGGCTGTCGTGATGTAGGTGTGCCCCTCACTCCCTGGGAGCTATCTGTGGCTGGCATATGTCCATCTGAGACAGGCATGCTGACATATGCCAGTCACATGTACAGTGATGCGTTGAACAGCAATGGACCGATCGGTGCCTCCGGCCGGCCCATTGCTTTCAATGTGTGCGGGTACGCGTTGTACCCCTGTGCGCGTTGTACTGCAATGGACCGATCGGTGCCTCCGGCCGGCCCATTGCATTCAATGTGTGCGGGTACGCGTTGTACCCCTGTGCGCGTTGTACTGCAATGGACCGATCGGTGCCTCCGGCCGGCCCATTGCATTCAATGTGTGCGGGTACGCGTTGTACCCCTGTGCGCGTTGTACTGCAATGGACCGATCGGTGCCTCCGGCCGGCCCATTGCTTTCAATGTGTGCGGGTACGCGTTGTACCCCTGTGCGCGTTGTACTGCAATGGACCGATCGGTGCCTCCGGCCGGCCCATTGCATTCAATGTGTGCGGGTACGCGTTGTACCCCTGTGCGCGTTGTACTGCAATGGACCGATCGGTGCCTCCGGCCGGCCCATTGCATTCAATGTGTGCGGGTACGCGTTGTACCCCTGTGCGCGTTGTACTGCAATGGACCGATCGGTGCCTCCGGCCGGCCCATTGCATTCAATGTGTGCGGGTACGCGTTGTACCCCTGTGCGCGTTGTACTGCAATGGACCGATCGGTGCCTCCGGCCGGCCCATTGCTTTCAATGTGTGCGGGTACGCGTTGTACCCCTGTGCGCGTTGTACTGCAATGGACCGATCGGTGCCTCCGGCCGGCCCATTGCATTCAATGTGTGCGGGTACGCGTTGTACCCCTGTGCGCGTTGTACCTCAATGGACCGATCGGTGCGCACCCATTGACAATGGGCTTGCCTGGCAACGGACGCGTTTTCGAATATTCGAACGAGTCGGTTGCTGGAAAATCAGTTGGTCACCCACAACAATGTTGCAAAATCATGTATGTCATGAAGTTGAAATTTTGAAGGATGCTGTGGGCGTGTTTTGGTGCTGCTATTCCATGGATTGGCCAGATTCAGAAGATGCAAACGACTTGGACCTATCACTTTGGACACAAGGGACAGTATCTGCCTCTCCAGCACATATATATTGCTGCATGTTCCCCTGAGAGCCCACTTGCCTGCACTACATGCTCCAGGACGACATCTGCCACTGCACTGCTGCTGTCTCTGCCCCTCTGGACCCTGCAATGGCACGTACTGTGGAGAGAGCCCCAGCCTTCAGCCTTGAAGAGAACCAGGCCCTGCTGGACAGCCTACTTCCACAGTACAGCAAGCTGTATGGGACACCAGGGGAGCAGGTGAGTGTTCTGTGCACTGCCTTTCTGAATGTGCATTTTGTCTGACTAGCAAGGCTGAGAGTCAGCACACCACTGGCTAGCAGGCTCACTGAGTAGTTGTCACCCCCATAGTGTGTAGTGACTTGCACTGGACAGGTATGGTGCAGTGACAGTGCTTCTGAACAGGGTTTTACTCCCCATGCTATGATACCATGTAGTGACTTCTGGAAAACTGTCCATGGGCAGCCGTGCACTGCCTGGGTACACCATGTGCCCCTGTGATTGCGACATGTATATGCAACTGTGTCATGCACGGATATGTTGCATGTGTAGTAATGGCCTTATCACTTTGTCATCCTGACAGGCTTCTGCCCATCGGAAGCATGAGATATGGAAGGACATCGTCCGGGCTGTCCGGTCCGTGGGGGTCTACAAGCGCCGGATCCGCAACTGCCAAAAGAGGTGGCAGGACCTTCGGGGCTGGACCCGGAGGATTGCACGGGTCCAGCTGAAGCTGTCGCCTCCTCGCAGGAGGGGCGGAACACGGACCCTGACCCCCACATGCTCAGGATCCTGGCGGTGGTCTTTCCAGACCTGGATGGGCAGCTGAAGGCCAGAGAGCAGCAAGGAGGGGGTGAGTCAAAGACTGCACTGTGTACTCTGTCTAACATGTTATGTGCCCTCCTCGGGCCAGGTTGAACTGCCACAGTACAGCAGTCATGTTGTCCAGGAGCCATGTCCCTCTATTGTGCACTGCCCACTCCTCATCTGATACCCAGGTGTGGCCCTTACATGCAGGGAATTCTGTCACTTAGGACTGTGTCCTTGCAGTTTGCTTGACTCAAGGTGGGAGACAGCATCTGTTTCCCTGACTCTGTGGTGGGCATCATGGGTGGGTCCATTGCTTACACAATGCCTGTATTCTGACATGTATTCAGCGTGTTACTTTGATCTGTGGTCCAATTGCTGAGCTGATCCACCACATGTGGCTGGGGTACCTGGCACACACCCATGCTGCGGGTGGGAACAATGTTTGGGCCCCAGGAGTATGTATATGACGTGTGTCACACATACTTAGCCAGCTGCCTACAGTCCAGGGCTCATCCCTCATTCATGTGGGGCTGGACAGTCATGCCTACTCCAGGCCATACAATACACTCTGTACTCCCACTCCCGTGTATCAGAGGACACATTGTGCACAGTGTTTTGACCCCTCAGGTGTCTGCCTCTGTGTCAGTGTGCTGTGGATTAGTCGCCAGGACTGCTGTGGAGTTTCTTGGTAGGGGCTCAGCATGCCACTGGAGATGTGACCATAGGAGACGATACTTGTGTGACACATAGGTGTCTGATCAGCTGCCCATGCAGACTGGGGCATGTAAATGTGAAGTTCAGGCAGCTGTTCCCCATGCACAGCAGAGTGTGAGGGGCTCAGGTTCAGAGGGTAGTGTCACAGGTCTCCCATATGTCCAATAGGTATGACCTGGACAGATGAGGGTTAAGAGGATGTGTTGTGGGGGGATGTACATGTGCACTTGTGCAGCTCCAGGACTTGCATTCCCCATGACCTACTATTGTGACACAGTGCAGAGTGTTGTTGTCTGGCTGCAAAGTCATACATCACTGAGACAGTGATGTATGACTTTGCAGTCATGCCTCCGCCATGGCATGTGTCTACTGATTGGTGATCCTGCAGGGGAGTGACATGTGCTACATGCACACCATAGTGGCGCTGGCTATCAGGACATGGGTGCATCATGGTGTCTGTCGCTGGAATGCATCACATGCATTTCCTATTTGACTCTGGGCATCCCTTACATCCGTAAACCTGTACTGACTCAGTGGCAAGAGCTGTGATGTGTCCACACCGTGTCCTCTGCACTGTCCAACTACTGTGTACTTGGTGCATGTGTCAACACTGGGGTGTTGCAATCCAACAGACACCAGACAGATGGGTGCAAGGCCATGTGGGATGTGAGTGCCATGCTTGGCATCAGACTGACAATTGACTTCTCCTGTTCAATTAGGGCACTTTTAGCAATGTACAACTAATGATGCCAGGGCTTGCTCTGTAATGTGCTGTGCTCACAGTGGTGTGTGCGTTTGGTGCAGGTGACTGATGTCTGTCTGTTTCCCCATTGTTTGCAGATACATCCACGGCCACGGAAGGGGACAGCTCCACGGACCAGGAGGAGCCGGAGAGCCAGACTGGGTCAGCAGCCGAGGAGTGGTCGGAGGGACCCAGTGGCACGGAGGGCGAGGGGAGCCACACCGAGGAGTCCTCAGCAGCATCCACCTCAGCTGAGGACCAGAGCAACTCGGAGGATGACTCCCTTGTGGAGGCGGGTGTCAGCAGCCACCACACCCCAGCTAGTGTTGCTGTCCCCGCCACCACCAGCACCACCACCGCCCTCCCATCGGCTCCCATTCCCCAGGTCCGTGGAGGCTCCCATGTCCGGGAGCGTGTCTCCTTTGGGCCAGGCACCGCACCCCTGCCCCTGTGTCCCCTGCTGCCCTGAGTGAGGAGTCTGTGTACCTCCTTCGCCAGCTCCATGTAGGGCAGACAGCCATGCTGAGTGTCCTCCATGCGCACACCGCGCTGTTGACTCAGCTGGTGTCGTTCATGGAGGGCATCTCATCGGGCATGTCTGACCTACAGAGGGGCAATAGGTCCATGGACTCCTCCCTGACGGCAGCAGTGTCCCTCCTCAAACGGTCCCTCACCCCTCCTGCCTCTGCTCCATCCACACTCCCCAGCACCTTACCCATCCCAGGCACACACACACTGGCACAGGCACACACCAGCACACACACATCCAGCACACTGACACACACGCCAATGACAAAACGCACACGCACGCACATTCAGGGGACTGAAGCCAGACTCACAGGGGATGGGGCCCTGGAACACACACACGCATCCACATGCACTGCGCAGTCCTCAGTTCCCTCTCCCTCCAAAGCACCCTCCCTTGCCTCACCTGCAACCCCAAAGTCACAGCAGCTCTTCCTCTGTGACCTCGGCCTCTTCCCCACCGATGAAGCTGCTCCAGCATCCCGGGGGAAGAGGAAGCCCACCCACACGGAGCAGAGTGCCCCTCGCCCCCGGACACCCTCCCCCAGGCGCAGACGGACTGAGGCCCCCACCCGCAAGTCCCCCGGAGTGCTAAGAGCAAGACCCCGCCACCACCCTGCAGCTCAGGCACAAGGTCTCCGTCCTCCATCCCTCAGGCCCCCACTGCACAGGTGCCCCCACCACACCCTGCCCCAGGTTCCCCCACCCACAGATATACCATCCCCAAGATGCTCCGGCCTTCTCCCCCTGCCACTTGCTCTCCCAGCACCACACCCCCCGCTGCGCTTGTCTGTGCCACTGATGTGGTGAGGGTGTCCCCCCCTCTGTCCAACCCACCTTGCCTGTTCCCCATTCTCCTCCCCTGGAGGTAGGCACTGCAGTGGAGTCCACTACCGCCCTGTCTGACTTGGGCACTGCAGTGGCGGACCTGTCCACCCCATCTGCAGGGTCCACTGCAGTTGTGCCGGCACCCACGACATCTGTGTCATGCCCCCCAGTTGTGCCGGCACACACCATGTCAGACACCTCCACTGCAGTTGTCAGTGGCTCTCCTGCACCCACCACCCCTTCCCTGACTCCCCCTGGTGAGCCCTGATCCTGTCCCTGCGGTGCCTGGCCTGCCCCCCGGTTGCCCCTCCTAGTGGATTGTCCCTGGTATTGTGCAGGCATGCGTAGGGTGACATCTGCCAGTGTCACCCTGTTTGAACTTTGACAATGGACTGGCCATTGGCCTTTGCTCTTTTTCAGGACTTCGTTTGGCCTCAACACATATGCTGAATAAAGCAACTTTCTTTTCTCTAGTGCTCATGCTTCAGATGTACATGTTGTTGGTGCAGCTAACCATGCCCTTGCTGCAGTGATGGTGATATCTGGTCTCATGATTATGAAGTGTTACTGTGCAGGAACCCATGTGGTCCAGGGGGAATGTGTCCTATCATGTGGTGTATCCATGTCATCAATAGCAGCATCTGAGGGTGTCATGTGTTCAGTATTTGGCAATGGGTTTCCTACTTACATTGGCAATTTCATATCTGTGGCTTCCACCCCTGCACATCTGTTGTGCCTGCCATCGTTGCATTTGTCTACTTCCCTGACCGTGTTGCCATCTCCAGTGGACATGCAGGTTTGGGCATCAATGGGGAGGGACTCATCCGTGTAGTCAGTGCAACATTGCTATACAAGTGTGTTGGATCTGTGCTGATGATTCCGTTGGCACATCCATGACCAGGCTGATGTGATGGGAGCCCTCATTTGGTGCTAATTGTTGATTGTGTGACCAAGTGCTCAGCTGACATGATGGGGCCCTACTGAGGCAACATATGGCACAGCTTTCCTCACACAGGAGTGGAGTCCCCTCATGGCAGTGTGTACACGTGTGACATTGCCTGCGCCCAAGGTGTGTGTTGTATGTGCATGTCTGTGTGTTCACTTCCATTCATCTGCGCATGCTGTGATCCCTAGTGTTGTACCTGTTTGTGATGCTTGCTGACTTGAGCTATGTTCCCCCAAAGTCTTCTCCCTGTGTTCTCTGTGATGTGGGTGCATGGCACATTACTGGTCATCAGGGTGTCACCCATAGGTGTGTTTGCTGTCAGGGCTGAGTTTGTGTGCAGACGCAGATGGGTCACAGTCAGGTTTCCCCTTGGCACTTGTTGTTTGCCCCTGTCATGTGATTTCCAGTTTGTGTTATCTTTCAGTGATTGTGACATGTTGTGTGTGTGACTGCTGCCACTCCTCAGGGTCAGAGCTGCAATGTTGGAAGTTGTCTATGTGTGTTCGTTGTGGGTGACCTTGGCTTCTTCATTGGTGTGTGACTGTGGCTGGGATCCCATTGGTCGGTGTGGTATTGCCGTCATGTCCATGTACAGCGTAGTGTGCAGTGTGTCAGACATTCAGGAGTCTTGTTGAGTGTCCATGTGTGATGTGTTTCTACACCTTGGTTCCCACCCACCACCCTGGAATAGTCATGGGTGCATGTGCAATGTCACCAGTGCATGTGTACTTCACTGCTGCACATTGTTGGAGGTCGAGGGTGTGGTGTTGAGTGTGTGCAGATGAGAGTTGTTGCCCGGCTAGGCCCCTGCCTCCATGTTGGCCTTGGCTTACTGGCCATGCTGATTGATTTGTGCTTGTGTAGGTGTGATGGTAGTTTGTTGCTCAGGACACCTGACTGTGGTTCATAGTGTGAACGACATTTAGCTTTGTCATCACAGTGGTATTTTTCTTCAGCCCAGGGTCACCACATTGTGGGGGCCCTGGGGGTGGTGCTGTGGTGTGTCTGTGACTTGCTGTGTCAGTTGTTGTTCCTACGTGCCTGTGTGACATGTGTGTTTTGTGCTCCCTCTCACCTGACAATGCCTGCTTGCCCACATAGGGGATTTGGATCCATGAGTTACCTTAGTGTGGCAGTGTATGCACATCTGTATGATTGGTATTCAGCTCTCCTCATGTGTTGTGTGGTTGCCTGGGGACACTGGCACCCCCACCCCTCACCTGCTGTGTATGATGACAGTGTTGGTCTGCCTGTTTGTGTTTGTGCATCTGCACCACTGCATTGGCATATCTTGGGTGTGCCATTGGCTGTATGTTGTTTGGTGTGTTTCCCCTGCTGTCCCTGGGACTCCTAGGTCATCGGTCAGCACAGTGATCATGGTTTGTGTGTCCCATTGCTGCCATGGTATGGTATCTGTTCACCTCACATCTGCTGTCTCCACAGGGTATCTGCATTTGTGTGCCCATTGGTGCAAATATGTGGTTCTGCATTCTGATGGTCACTTCTGTCATTGTGTCATTGATGACTGTTGACGGTCTCAGCCCCCATGGGTGTTGTTTGTCTGCACATGGCCAAAGGAATGTTTCATTTGCACTGCAGTATTTGGCTCCCCCAATTTATGTTGCAATGGGACACAT